>CM035136.1:51681744-52955494 GCA_020205605.1 Panax ginseng | reverse complement strand
CCTACTTCAGTAAAAGGTGTTCGCAGTTTTTTAGGATATGCAGGTTTCTACCGCAGATTCATCAAGGACTTCTCCAAGATAACTAAACCACTATGCATTTTATTGGAGAAGGATGCGCAATTTAATTTTGATGAAGCTTGCATGTCAGCATTTGAGCACTTAAAAGGGAAATTAACATCAGCACCAATTATTACTGCACCAGATTGGGATTTGCCATTTGAGCTGATATGTGATGCCAGTGATTATGCCGTAGGGGCTGCTTTGGGGCAGAGGAAAGAGAAGATGTTTTATGTGATTTATTATGCCAGCAAGACCCTTACAGATGTACAGTTGAACTACGCCACAATAGAGAAATAGTTATTGGCAATGGTGTACGCCTTTGATAAATTTTGAGCATATCTGATTGGCACAAAGGTGATAGTGTATACTGATCACACGACAATTCGACATTTAGTGACAAAGAAGGATGTAAAGCCCCGGTTGATCAGATGGATATTATTACTGTAGGAATTTAATTTGGAGATCAAGGACAGAAAGGGCACTGAAAACCAAGTGGCGGACCACTTATCTCGACTTGAGAATCCGGAAAGGGAGGCAGACGACAAAGTCGTGATTAATGAATCCTTTCCAGATGAACAGTTGTTTGTGGTAAAAGGGGAAGTGCCATGGTTTGCAGACTACGCGAACTATTTGGTGAGTAAGATGATACCTTCTGACTTGGTGGGGTATCAAAAGAAAAAATTTCTGCATGATGTCAAATGGTATATATGGGATGAGCCTTATTTGTTTAAATAGTGTTCTGATCAAATGATAAGAAGGTGTATTCCGTATAGCGAGATCGAGGGGATTCTATAGGACTTCCATTCTTCGGTGTATGGGGGTCACTATGGTGGAGAAAGAACAATGACTAGAGTACTACAAGCAGGATTCTACTGGCCAACCATTTTCAAGGATGCATATAGTTTTGTCCAGCGGTGCGATAGATGTTAGAGAGTGGGGAACATTTCCAAAAGAAATGAAATGCCATTGAATACGATCCTCGAAGTAGAAATTTTTGATGTGTGGGGGATTGAATTCATGGGCCCTTTTGTTTCTTCCTACGGAAATCTCTACATCTTGCTCGCAGTGGATTATGTCTCAAAATGGGTAGAAGTTGCAGCTCTACCGACAAATGATGCCAAGGTAGTCCTCAGGTTTTTACACAGAAGTATCTTCACAAGATTTGGGACTCCAAGGGCCATCATTAGTGATGAAGGCAGTCATTTCGCAATGTGGCTTATCTGACTTTGTTGGCTAAGTATGGGGTGAATCATCGAATTGCTACAACTTATCACCCGCAAACGAATGACCAGGCTGAAGTGTCGAATCGAGAAGTGATAAGAATCCTTGAAAAAGTTGTAAATCCCACGAGGAAAGACTGGTCGTTAAAATTGGATGATGAAATATGGGCATATAGACTGCATATAAAACACCGTTGGGCATGTCACCTTTTCAACTCGTGTATGGAAAAGCCTGTGACCTTCCTATGGAGCTAGAGCATAAGGCATATTGGGCAATTCAGAAGCTTAATTTTGATTTGAAAGCTGCAGGGGAGAAACGCCTACTCCAACTCAATGAGTTGGATGAATTCAGATTATAGGCATATGAGAATTCAAAGCTGTACAAGGAGAAGGTAAAGAAATGGCATGACCGAAAGATCATTGATAGAACATTCGAACCGGGACAAAGGGTTTTGCTTTACAATTCCAGACTTAAACTTCTTCCCAAGAAGCTGAAATTCAGATGGTCATGACCATTTACAGTGAAAACTGTCTTCCCACATGGTGCGATAGAAGTGTTCGATAAATTCCCGGATCAACCTTTTAAGGTGAATGGACAGCGATTGAAGCATTACTTTGGTGGCGAGGTGGACAAACAAAAAGTCACCGTAATTTTGTCTTCAACATGAGATTCAGAGACAGTCAAGCTAATCGACTATAACTTAGCGCTTGATGGGAGGTAACCCATTATTTCTATCTCTACCTTCTTTTTATTTATTCAGTATTAGGTTTTTTTTGTTAGTCATCTTCATTTTAATTGTGATAGATTACTGTGTTTTACATAGGTGAGTGTGTAGTTGACTCCGTATTGGACTGTGTTAGAGTATAATACAGAGTTTATTTGGACGTTCATGCTTATCCCACATTTCACACTCTGACATGAGTATTGGTGATATACAGGTGATTAAAGAAATGCAGTAATGCCTTCCACGAAAAAATCAATAGTGTCAAGATTTGATCGCGCGATCGCGCATGAATATCCTATACAAATCACGCTACACAAGACTACAAATCTCTGTCTTTGAACAAGTCACTCATACCAAGCATTAAATTTATTGAAAACTTCATGCGGCCGCCGCGACATGAACATGAAAAATAATAATTTTAAAGTGTTAAAAACGTGTTGGGAGTATTTGGTCTATCATTTGAAATCATAACAGAAGGGTGTCTGCTCTTGCTCCACTCCACATGCACGTCTCTTCCTCTCTATCAATTATAAAATTGAAGCCGTACATCTCTCTTCCACCACGTGATCATCCACGATTCCTTCAACGTTCAACATCTACTCAACCTTTACACTGCATTATAAAACTAGGGTTTCCAATCGAGTTGCGCAGTAATCAGTTTTGGGGTTAGTTCAACAAGTTAGAAATCTCTATAAGGCAGTCAAATCTTCATTTTCTCTATCAACTGCAATGGGTCCGAAAAGAGCACGCTCTTATTCTTCTTCATCATCATCGTCGTCCTCTAGAAGTCAGGGGGAGGATGTTGTAGATCACACCAAGTTCGTCAATTTAGACGCCCAAATGGAATATTACAGAATCGTGGCAAAAACTTTTGTTAAGGAGAGGGGTTTGAAACCTGAAGGGCAAGATGGTCAGCTATATGACATGATTCGCGAAAGAGGATGGCTTGGATTGACTGCCATGCCTATGCCTGCCCCAATGGGTATTGTCAGAGAATTCTATGCAAATGTGAAGGCGACGATGAGTGGGTTATCAGTGGTGCGCGACGTTCAAGTGGATTTCAGACCTCCCACAATCATGGGTAGCAGGTGCACATATGGAAACGGACTTGGAATTGGTTATTGTTGAATTATACGTTCTAGGCAATAAGTGGACTTATAAAGCCGACACGAATCAACCTCGCATATTTCTCGTCGCATCTTTGAATCGATATGTTAAGGCATGGAATTTGTTCATATATGCCAAACTAGTTCCTTCGTCTCATCAGCACGAGATCACAGCGGAAAGGGCAATCATTCTATGGGGCATTATCACCGGAAAATATATTGTTGTGGGCCATCTAATCCATCAAAATATGCTGCGATATCTGCGGGGAAACACTACTAAGAGCATTCCATGCGCGTCAGTTGTAGCTATGCTATGTGCTCATCAGGGATGCCATTGGGACAATGAACAAATACAAAACCCGAGTCAGGACATCACTCACACCACCATTGCAAAATTTGAGGATTGGGCAGGAGGTGTACCACACCCGCGAGGAAGAGGATTTATCATCCAGCCCACATTCCCAGAGCCACCACAATGACCCTCTCGGCTAGATGAAGTGGGCCAATCGATCAAGCTACAACTATTTACTTGGGATCGCCCGACTCAAAAATTTGGAGCGTAAGGTTGATGCCATATACGATAACTTCGCACCGTTTGCTACGGGTCTCAAGAGGTCATTGGTGGAGGCATTCGCACTACAAGGAATAACGCTTGAGTGGCCTCAGTTCGGGACATATGTGTCATATCCACCATCAAATTCACCATCTGAGGAGGGTGGTGCAGCTGAGCACTAGGGGAGTTTTCTTTAACCCTTTACCTTCATTCACTTGGACATTGAATATTATAAGTTTGGGGGTATTGGGGTAGTAGTGTAGTTGCATATAGCTTAGTTTCATATAGTATTTGCATGTTTAGTTTAAATGTTGCATGTTGCAGAATTTTTTTTACGTTTTAGTTATATGTTTAGTTGCATTTTATGTTTAGTGCATGTCTCACAAATTCTAGCTTTATGGAAATTTTGCCTAGCCGACGATGATAGTGAATTTTGAAGGATTGTTGAGTATTTTGGATGACATGAACTGAGATATAATGTTTTACACGATAAAATTCATGATGCTGTTTAAATGCTTTCTGTTTGCACTGCTTTGTTCACAATTGCTTGTAGGCATAAGAATGATGTGTTCCATTGCTTAATAGAAAATGTGGTTTTAAAAAGAGAAATGTGTGGAACATGGATTTAAACTGTGCAGAACATTGATATTCAAACTTTGGGAAAACATGGGTATGCTATGTATAAAAAGAAGAAGCAAATAACAATAACGTGGCTAATTTTATTTCGGGGCCCTGGCTACTTGAGTAAGTACGCCCATAGGGGTGTCTTAACACCTAGCGCCCTAAGGTCTTTCATGGTCTAGGATTCGTTGGTTGAAAGCTCGCTAAGGGGTAGCAGTGTTGCCTAATGGAATGAGGCATTGCATAGTCATGTGAAAAAAAAAGAGAAAAAGAAAAGAAAAAAAGAATAACAATAAACAACGCGGGAAAGAGCGAAAGTCACCCTCATGAGTAGCAATAAAGCAATTAAACCCATTGTTGCACCTTAGTTTGTTTTGATATGTTGAAATAGTCTTTGTTGCATAAGTACACATGAGTCTTGATTTAGACTGTAATTTTCTGTTTTGAGCAGTTTAGCATGTGTATTCTTTGCATAAATCAAGTTTTGGTGAACACAACACACACACACACAACATCTCTATAGCATATATGAATTATATTAGTGTATGATATTATGCCTATAGTTTAGTTAGAATTGGTATTCTTGAATCTGGATAATTCGCTGAGGCATTTTGGACTAAAATTCTGTTAGAGCTGGAACAATGTGAGACTAGTTTGCATCATGATGTAGTTGTATAGCATGTAGTTGCATTTTCATTGTTTATTAGTATGCATTGCTTGAGGGCAAGCAACAGTTCAAGTTTGGGGGTATTTGATAAGTGGGTTTTATACCTACTTATTGGATATCAATTCACGCGAACTATGCCTATCTCAAGTACATTTTAGTGTGTTTTTAGTTGCATTTCGTAATATTTTGCATTGCATGTATTGAGAACTCCTTTGGTGTGAAAGTGCAGGATATGGCATAACTTGGCGATGGTAGATGGCATGTGATCAATGAAGGCATAACATGAGGATCGAGTGGAGCAAAGAAACCAAGCATTGGTGGATAAAAGAATGAGTAGCAGGACAAGAATGAGCAGCAGGACAAAGAAGTAGCAGCGGCACGTAATACGTAATCAAAATCTGCAGAAGTCGGCTATCCATGGCGGCTATATAGGTATAAACTCTGCTTCCGCCATCACCCAGATTTGAAAGATTTTGAAGACGCGCGCCCGCGCGATGATTACAAAGGGGAAGCGTGCGCCCGCACGCGGCACCTGAGGTTGCTGATCTGTTTTATTTTAATTTTTAAATTTTAAGAGTTTGGGTTGGTTAAAAACAATTCTGGTTGGTACCAGGCGTATTTTATTCAGTAGTTTTTACATTTTTTCATATTAGAACTAGGGTTTACACTTTAAGAGAATACCAACGTAGAACCAAGCATAATCTCCATATTCTCTACTTCTTCTTTGGATTTTCAATCATTGTGGATAAACTATTGTTATTTTGCTGTATTTTATTGAGGATTTGAACGTTACATCTGAATTGTAAACAACAATTGGGTTTGATCGATTCTATCTTCTCTCTCTTACTTGTTTGCTTAGTATCCATGTATTGTTTTGATCCCATAAGGGTTTTAGGTTCAGTCATGAACTAAACTCCATTATAGGATTCTAACGGAGTTTAATATGTAGTCTAACTTATGGCCTGATTGCTGGACTATTTTACGTATCATAAGGAATTTCTATCATGGTTGGTTTGCATGCATGAATGATTGATCACAATTCGTTTTAGGTACTTGTATGGAATTGAAAGATAACATGCGGGTATGGATTGTAATCATGATAGCATGCGTATATGGGGCTGTTTTGTGTAGCTTTGTATTTTGTGAATTAGATAAACATATACTATTTCACCGTATGAGTTAAATAAGGGCTTATGCTTAAATTCAATATTGCAGCAATTTCACATAGACATATAGTGAGATTGGCTTTGTTGATGATTACGTGGTGTCTATTGCATGTGGATGTTATGTGAGTAGGTCATAATACATTGAAAAATGGTTATGTTTACATTAGTGCTCTTGGCTAATTTTCTGTGATACGTGAATATTCTTGCATGATGGTGATAGTTAGATGATCTATTAAATGAGGTTAGGATCCCATTATCTCCATATTTGATTTATTACATTATTATTCTTATTTTAGGTATTATTTGCATTTAGAATAATTCACAATTATAAGCATTAGTTTAAGCATATAAAAATAGTGATTTAGTTGATGCATAATAGTTTAATTTAGACAGCTTTCTCCGTAGATCGATACTTGACTTACTCTGTATTGCTTGTTGACACATGTATGCTTGCATGAGTTACAGCTCTTTTGTTAACCTAAACAGAGGCAACAGTGGTTTCTCCACAAAACTTTGACTTGAGGTATTACCTTGGAGTGTAGAATATGATCCTTCATATCCAAGATTTTAACAGGTACCTCCTCATACGTTAAATCTTCCGCTATCTCGTCCTGTTCTAATTCAATAATGTGGTTCGGGTCTTTCACATATTTACGTAACATAGATATGTGAAAAACGTTATTAACACGAGACATACTTGGCGGTAAGGAGAGTCTATAGGCCACAGTTCCTACTCGATCAAGGATTAAAAATGGGCCAATGAATCAAGGATTGAGCTTTCCTCTCTTTCCAAATCTCGTAACTCCTTTCCATGGAGCAACACGTAACAACACATGATCTCCAATATTGAATTCCACGTCCTTTCGATGAAGATCAACATAACTCTTTTGTCGATCTTGTGAGGTTTTTATACATTATCGGATCGTTTGAATATTTTTCGTAGTCATACATACCAACAATGGTCCCAACAACGTTACTTCTCACACCTCATCCCAGTATACTGGAGAACGACACTTTCTTCCATACAACGCCTCAAATGGAGCCATGCCAATACTTGTTTGATAACTTTTGTTGTAGGAAAACTCCACCAATGGTAAGAACTTGTCCCAACTTCCTTTAAAGTCAAGGACACAGAGTCTTAATAAATCTTCAAGAGTTTCAATAGTCCTCTCTGACTGCCCATCCGTTTGAGGATGATATGCTGAACTAAATCGTAAATCCGTGCCCATAGCTTTTTGCAAACTAACCCAAAATCGTGAAGTGAATATTGGGTCTCGATCAAAAACTATGGATACTGGCATACCATGCATTCTTACAATCTCATTTATGTACATACGAGACAGACGTTGAAGTGTATAAGTTTCTCGTATCGGTAAGAAATGAGCAGACTTGGTCAATCTATCAACAATGACCCAAATCGCATCTATGCCTTGAGAAACCTTGGGAAGACCAGTAACAAAATCCATGGTAATGTGCTCCCACTTCCATTCTGGAATTTCAAGTGGCTACAATGGACCTTTTGGAACTTGATGCTCTGCCTTAACTCGTTGACAAGTTAGACACCATGAGATAAACCCTGCTATCTCTCTCTTCATATTGCTCCACCAAAATGTATGTCGAAGATCACGATACATTTGGGTACCCCAGGATGGATTGCAAACGGTGTGTTATGCGCCTCCATCATGATTTTATACTTCAAGTCTGCTCTTTCTTCCTCATACGCATCAACTCCACGTCTGTAGCTTGAGATGCTTTAACTTTATTGATTAAAGTCGGTTCTACTCGTATATTCGCCATCATCACATGGGTCCCTGGAGTCTTTAACTCTATCTCCATCCTTTGTAAGTCATACAAAATGGGCCTTTGCATTGACAATATCGCACTTGTACTCGCATATGATCTTCTACTCAATGCGTTAGCTACTACGTTCCCTTTTCCAGGATGGTATTGAATGGTATGATCGTAATCTTTCAATAGCTTAAGCCATCGTTGTTGCCGCATGTTGAGTTCCTTTTGAGTGAAGAAATATTTGAGGCTTTTATGATCCGTATAGATCTCCACCTTCTCTCCATATAGGTAATGCCTCCAAATCTTAAGCGCAAAAATGATAGCTGCCAACTCTAGATCATGAGTAGGATAATTCCTCTCATATTCCTTGAGTTGTCGTGAGGCATAGGCTATGACTTTCCCATGTTGCATGAGAACACATCCTAACCCTTTGCCTGAAGCATCACTGTAGATGACAAATCCTCTCGAGCTCGATTGTATTGTCGAACAAACAGTCTTTGAAATGAGTCTCCTCTTGAGTTCTTATAATCTCTTCTCACATTCCCTGCTCCAACCGAATATTATATCTTTACGAGTCAGCTAAGTTAATGGAGTAGTGATTCGAGAAAATCCTTCCACGAACCTCCGATAATAACCAGCTAAGCCCAAAAAGCTACGTACTTCGGTTACTGACTTAGGTTGCTCCTAGCTTTGAATTGCTTCATTCTTTGTCGGGTTAATAGATATTCCGTGATTTGATATCACGTGCCTAAGGAATGCTACTCCCTCAAGCCAGAACTCATATTTCTTTAACTTGGCATATAACTTGTTTTCACGAAGCTTTTGGAGTATCAGCCTCAAGTGTTGCTTATGATTTTCACGACTTTTGTAGTAAATAAGGATGTCATCAATAAAGACGACCACAAAGTGATCCAAATATTCATTGAATACTCGGTTCATCATATCCATGAAGGCAGCAGGAGCATTAGTCAATCCAAAAGACATGACTAGGAATTTGTAATGCTCGTACCGAGTTCTGAAAGCAGTCTTTAGAATGTCATCAGTTTTAATCTTTAATTGATGATATTCAGAACGAAGATCGATCTTTGAAAGGAATTTGGCGCCTTGCAACTGGTCAAACAGGTCATCAATGCGAGGCAACGGGTACCTATTTTTGATGGTGACATGATTTAACTCCCGATAATCAATACAAAGTCGCATACTTCCATCTTTCTTCTTCACGAATAGAACAGGAGCACCCCAAGGAGACGTACTAGGTCGAATGAAACCGATGTCTAACAATTCCTGCAGTTGGGTTTTTTAACTCCTGAAGTTCAATAGGAGCCATTCGATATGGGGCTTTGGAAATAGGTTTTGTACCGGGTTCAAGGTCGATACAAAACTCGATTTCACACTCCGGGGGTAGGCCAGAAAGTTCTTTGGGGAATACGTCAGGAAATTTATTAACAATAGAAATATCATTCAAATTTGACGTATTTTTGTTTAAATCTGTGACATGAGCTAAGAAAGCTTGACATCCGTTTTTCAATAAACGAATAGCTTTATGGCTTGAGATGACCGTGATTGATTTGAATGGTTTGGTCGCTTGAATTCACTTAATAGGTTGATTAGGAATATGAAATCTAACAACCTTACGAAAACAATCAATTTTAGTATGATGAGTAGTTAACCAATCAATCCCTAGAATCACGTCAAATGCAAGTATTTTTAAGGAGACAAGATCGACAAATAACGTGCGGTTACCGATTTGAATCAAACAAGACTTATAAACAGTGGATGTAATGAAGGTTTCTCCCAACGGAGTTTCAACAGATAAGTCAAAGTCTAATTTCTCCAGAGTCAAATTTAAACGTTGAGCGCAAGTAGGAGAAATAAAAGAATGGGTAGAACCGGTATCAAATAAGGTATAGACTTCACTAGAGTTTATGATTAGCTTACCCGTGATCACCTCGTTTGGATTCCTTACTTTTGTTTGGGAGGTTACGACAAATGCTCTCCCTTGAATTACCAGTTTTGTCTTGTCTGGGACGGCCTTTGATGCCTCCATCCCAGCTGGATTTGACTTTGGTTCACGACAAAATCGGGAAAGGTGACCTTCTCTTCCGCAATTATAACACGCTTTGGATTGTTGTGTACAATTCGGACTGATATGTCCCTCCCCTCCGCATTTGTAACATACGATTTGCTGTTGTTCCCCTTCCTTAACAACAAGTGTTGGTGCTGACGTCCTTCCATCATTATTGAATCTCCTCTTCTTGAAACTCCCACTTTTATTGTCTTGGCCATGATTACCACCGAAGTGGTTACCATTTCTAGCATGTTGATTCCCTCCACGTTTGTTGTCACCGCTTCGATGACTGCTACAACTAGTATTATCATTTTGTCAGCTCCTCTCTCTTGGTTGTGTTGACTCGTTATCGCGCTCCAATAACTGAGCCTTATTTACAACATCTGAATACAAACATAATTTGTGAGAAATTAAGTATTGACGTATCTCGGGTTTCAAACCTCTTAGAAACATCCGCGTCATTCTTTCCTCATTACCAACCAACTGGGACGCAAACCGGGACAACTCGGCAAACTTAGCTTTGTACTGTGACACGGTCATATTTTTCTGCCCCAACTTGATGAACTCTACCTCCTTCATGTGGCGAATACTTTCGAGAAAGTACTTGTCGTTGAATAGTTCTTTGAATTTCTCCCAAGACATCTTCAATGCGGCAGGTTGAGTATGCTTTACCGATTTCCACCAGTAATCTGCCTTTCCTCGCAACATAAAGGTGGCAAAGGGAACCTTTTACTCCTCGGAGCATCCCAAGACATCAAATATCTTGGTGATCTGCTTTATCCACTTCTCCGCCTTAAGTAGTTTTGGCTCTCCAATAAACTCCGGTGGTCACAGCTCCTTGAACTATTTAGCCGTGACCGTCCGAGAGTTACCAATGTTTCCAGCTGCATTTTGAACAGGAGTCGTTTTCGCCTGATGTTGCATGAATTGCATAAAGCCTCTGAACATCCCATCGTTCACCATTTGGTCATTTGTTGTTGTTTTCTTGAAAATTATTGCCATCCCGATGCACATTATCTCGAGTATTGATCACAGTGACTCAACGATCTCATGTGCTTCATTGCTTATCTCAAAATATTCTTGATGCCATTTTCAAATCTCGCCACAAAACAAGGGTTAATTGACATGTCACATATTATCCCTATATACTCGTGAGACCAAATAAATACCAAATAAACTTAGATAGGTCACACTAGCAAAGGAATTCCCCTCTCTCCCTCCTAGTTCTTGTCTCACATCTCGGCCAGGATCATATCCCTAAGCTTTGATACTAACTCGTGACGCCCCCAAAATAGGTATACATCACCCATCTTGAGTCGCCAAATACATGGTACGTAATTTAAATACAAACTTCTTTTATACTGAGACACGACAAAACGTGGTGAGAGTTTCAAAACGGATAATGTCTCGTAGAGTATCCAAACTCAAATAAAGTCCTCGTTATAATTATTATCACACTATTTCACTGAATAGTGAGGACTACTAATGCAAACATCTGGACCATCACTCCATTCCCCGACTAGTCCCAACTACGTTCTCATTTCCTGAAGAGAACAATTAAAGCAAAGGGCTGAGCTCAACTAGCCCATTAAGAAATATTATGACTAAGATAATGCAGAATAAATTATCGTTAGCCTTCAACAGTGTTAAACTGATAAAATATAATAAACATAAAGTTTAACTGCAGCGGAACAAGCAATCCATTAGAAGAGTCAAGTAAAGCATGATATCTACTATCTTCTATGATTTAAAAATTTTATCATCAATTTTATCGCTGAGACTCAGCTTAATAAACAAACCACATCATCAAATCATCACTGCACTACGGGCCAAGGATATTCATGTAATCATCAATGGTCATGATTATACCGAATAATCCCTAGTCATAATCATACCAACAACTGTCCATCAATGCACTACATGCCAATGAGGATTTTTACCACATCATTTGTAACATTACGGTCATAATTATACAAAATAATCCCTGGTCATAATCATACCAATCAATAGTACATCTATGCACGTAAGCCACAAATGACCTTTATCACAATATAAGCATGATGATGATGACAATGATATAAGAATTCAATTAAAAGAAAGCAAAGGATAAATTTTTAAATATTATAACTTAATTTATCCAGAATTCAATAATGTCCAAATTGTCAACATGATACTACTTTGTGGAGTAAAATTCAAGAATAATATTGTATCAAAAATGATTTGGACAACAAAGAAATCTCGGGTGAATAGTACTCGAGTGAATAGCACCCCGTGAATAGTACTTCGAAAATAGTACCCCGTGAATAGTACTTTATGAATAGTAGTTATGAATAGTATCCATAAATAGTACTTTGTGAATAGTACCATAAAAATGAATACTACTCATGGACAGTACTCCGACATGAAAAGCTTAAAATTTAACAAGAATGTGCAGAAAATATCCTTCTGAAACGATACTAGATGAAGCGCAAATTTTAACGATATTCTACTAATTTCATGGAGTATAGAAGCAATACTTTAACAAAATGAGGGTATAATCAGGAATACGAGATGAAATAATATTACTCACATACTACATAGTATGGAAGACAATATTATTTCCTATGAATACTGAAAAAAATAATATCCCTTACCTCAGAAGAAGACTGAATACTAGAATAGTGAGGTAGCAGACTTCTCTTCTAATTTCTCTCTAAAGTTTCTCTCTCTATAGCTTCTTTTTCTATAATTGCTCTTGTGAGTCTTAGTGAATTGGTGAGAATGAAAGAAGAATGATCTTCTATTTATAGGAAAACATAGTTTCGATAATTGCTTATTTTGGGGCTCGAAATATTACAGTATAATACCTTCATCTTTTCCTTCATTTTTAATTTAGTCCTGCAAGTATTATCAAACTTGCACCACCTCCCCTAATAGTACATCTTGTGAATCAATAGTACAATCATGTGAAAAAAATAATCACAATATAATACCTTCATCTATACCTCCATTTTAATTTAGTCATGCAAGTATTATCAATCTTGCACCACCTCCCCTAATAGTACATGAATGTGAATCAATAGTACACACATGTGAACAAATAGTTATAAGCATGTGAATTAATAGCAATTAATTTCTCATTTATCCGATTAATTACCCGATTGGTCAATATAACCTCCAAACATCCATTATTATCGAAATAGATGTCGATTTCCACTAACACTAATAATCCCAACACAATGGAAATATCAATTTCATCTTTAATCAACACGAACATATTCATCATTAATATTATAACCCACAGTATTTAACAACTAGATCATTCCCAAGAAAGAGGGGGCTTTCCGATAAGGATTTCTCCCTATTAGCGTGCAATTAGGTGACCAAACCTCTCCTTGACAGAACTTTCTAGACATTGTCAATATTGCAAATAATAATATTAATAACTTTGTCGTCTAAATTATTGATTTAATAATATAAGATATTATGCAGATGATACTGTGGCAATAATTGAATCAATAATATGAGAGATATTATGCAGCAACTACTGTAGCAATAATTGGGTATAACTGAGTGACTTCTCCCATAAGCATCAATAATCAATACCGTGTGCTACTATACAACCACGCGTATTACTGTACTTTTATCACCGAATAGTTCAACAGTTTAACGGTAAAACTTTCACCGTTATTTTAATAAAAAGATAATTCTGCCATTTTCTAACTATGACAATACTTCCGTTGTGTGGTCCACCAATGATTGTGCCGTCGTACGAATATTCCCTGTTAAAACGAATATTCTTCGACAAATCAAATATTATATAATCACTTGCTTACTTTGCAAAATTTGTAAATAATACCCACAACTATAACATTAGATCAAATCCACACCGTAATATTCAAAAATATATTTCGAGAAAAATTAATCTTTATTCATAAAAGTTGGGGTCTTACAGTTAGAGCTTGATAAGTCGGTTTTATACCTACTTATCCGGTATCAACTAACTTAAACTATTGTTTAATCCCGTTTCTGATAGTTTCTTTTCATGTATTTTACACTCACTTTGTAGGTTGCGCATACTTAGGAATTGGCTTGATGACATTTGAGTTCAAATGGGTGTGATGGAATGCTAAAGTGATCAAGATGGAAGTATCATCAGTAGATAGAAAATTAAATGCAAAACTAAAGGCCAGCGTTGCTGCGCCCTAGTTAGCCTTGGGGATGGCGCAACTGCGCCGGACTCCAATCTAGAATTTATTGTAGCACAGATGCGCCCAAATCAGGCACAAGGATGGTGCAACTACGTACGCCGGTCTCTAGCAGATAAAAGCTAACCTTTTATTTAAGTAGCCAATCAGATTAAAGCTTTGGGATGGAGGCAGTCGTATATTAATATATATTTAGGCTCATTTACAGCAGATAGATGATATCTCTACATTCAATAATGGATTGAATTATCTCTTTGGGATTGAATTCCCTCTTTGGTATAAAATCTATCTTGTATATTCCATCTTTTATTTCTTCCTTAGATTAGATTAAAATAGATTATATTAGGCAAAACCCTAGATTAGATTGGATTTGAAGATTGAAGCAATTGAAGAGCATTGGAAGTTCAGATTGGGGGCAAGAGATATCATGTTGGGAATTGCATATTCAAATTTGATATTGAAAGTAAATAAACATGCTTATATGTAAAGTCCTTTAAAGAACATTTGTACAAGGACTTAGGTGATAGATCAAAATTGTTAGGTTGATTTGTGCTTTATGTTTATCATTATGTAAATGAATGTTTAGAAGAATAGATCAAAACTGTTAGGTTGATCTATTTTGAGATGTAATAGATAGGCATCAATAGAATTGTAGTCTGTCGAGCCACCCGAAGGATTGCAAAAGACAGGGCAGAATCGTAGAGTATCGAGAAAGTTGCTACATAATCGTAGTCTGCTTTGGAGGGCCTCACTCAGAATCATAGAGTTGGTCCAAGCGCATGTCGAGCCAAGTCAAGAATCGCAGTCTTCTCTCGGAAGCGTAGAGTCTGCAAAAACAAGCAGTTAAGGATCGTAGTCTACCAGTGCTTAAAAGAAATCGCAGTGTTCTCCTCTATCAGTCTGAATCAAGCACGAATATGACAAGACACCATGGTCATGATCGTAGTGTGTCTCTTGTCAGCATCAAAAGCATCAAGACTTGTCCATTAGCTGAATAATAAAATACTACAAATAAAGAATGGATTATAGAAGTTGAGACTTCCGGAAATTCCTGTGTGAACCCAGAATTTTCAATAATTCCAATTTTATGAATCATTTTTTTATTTATTATTTAATATTGATATTGATTATCAATATTGTGCTGAGTATGTGTGATACGAGTTTAGAGAAGTGGTTAATTTGTGTACTGACTGAGAAATATGAGTAGAGTTATGCTTAACAGAGAATTGAAACCCTAACCCTAGTTACGAATATGGATTCGATAGAAAATATAGTTATAATAATTGTATTGATGAATATGTGTTAATTTGTGCTGTATAGAATTTATGATCAATGATTGATCAGATATGGTATGAACTTAGTAAACCCTAATTTGGATTAGAAACCCTAATATGTGATTAAGGAACCCTAACACACAGTTATATAGGAACCCTAATCGAATGCTGGGAAATCTTAATTTTAAATTCGGGAATCCTAAACCCTAATTAAGAAACCCTAATTGAGATTATCAAACCCTAAGGGTGAGAATTAAGAGAAGTAATGTTAAATGGCTAGAATACCCTTAAATTTATAAGGGAAATTACGAAAGTACCCTTTTGGGGGCGAAAAGACCAAAATACGCTTACTTAACTTTTAAGTTAAAAGAGTTATGGCCAAAATTGTTGCCACATCTCTTAAGCTACCACCTTACACCTTGAATAAGCTAATTGAAGCCACATCACAACAATTCTAACCACAAGAATCAAAAGTGAGAGATTAAAGAAAGAGAAAAACCAAAAACATAAGTCATTTGTGTTCTTACACTCAACCAACTCTTTCTCTCTCCAAACCCACGACAATCTTAAGCATATCAATCCCTAATATAGCCTTTAGATAATCAAGATCAGTGGATAAGAGCTTAGATCAAAGATTGAACAAGAAGGTTTAAAACCCTAACTCATCTTATATCTTGTATGCTTAGACCAATTATATGTTTATTCATATGTTAGAAGGTGTTATATGATGATCTATGACGTTATATCATAGATCTATAGCATCAAAATGCTTTAAAATCAAAGTTTACAAAACTACCTAAGAACCCTAATTAGTTGTTTGACAAGCATATGTTAGAGTCCACCGATCCTTCCTTGTTAATGATTTGTGGTGTTTTATGTTTTAGATCTGTAGTATGACAGGAGGACTATAATCTGGAAGTGGAATCATGGCTATTCCATGTCCAGATTACAAATTATTAATGGTAAAATTCAGTTGACCGACCATGACCAAGTGATTTCTGGGTAACCCAAAAATTCTTAAACAATGTCTGATAAGGTTTCTCAAGGCTTGCATCTGTCAGATGTTAGGAGATTTGTTGATGTTATTGTATCTAGTTTGTAGCCTGTTATATGAAATTTAGATCCATGCCTTTATATCACTCAAACAATCAACATATTGTACATTGTGGATGGCCAAAGTAGCCTACTCGACAATGTCTTTGAGTTTCTGGAAATTACAGAAACCGAATGAACAAGCCCTCTGACAGGGTTTGACCTGATCACATCTTGTGATTGTGTTATAGTTGGACTGAGATGGTGATATGTAGTTGTTCCTTGACATGAGAACAACCGATTTGGACCAAGAAAACACCTATTGGATAACCAGAACTTAGAGAAAATTGAACCACAAAGTGGTACCTTAGAAACGACACAGGATTACGGGTAACCCATAAAACCAGTGAACGCTTAAAGGCAAAGAACTTTGAGAGCCCAGATCTTCATGTTATGATGTGTTATGACAAAGATTATTGTTGATACTTGTAGTGTTACATCAACACTACAAGATCAATGTTCTAGCAAGCCCAAAAACACATTAGGCTGAGAATTACATTTGGTCAAACAGAGCACCAAGAGAACTGACTGTCAGTGTTCTTGAGATCAAGAACACCAACAACGGCAGAAAGCATCGCTAAAGCCTTTAGCGACGGATTTAATAAAATTAGTTTTCTAATTTCCCGGAAATGATTAAAAATATAAATAAATTTCTAAAACTTACAAAAACTGGTTTTAAAAATTATTTTAAGTTGTGAAAAATAACTTTTGATAATTTGGGATATTTTTCATTAATATTAATATTTATTTGAATATAAATGATATTTAATTTATTTAATTAGTACAATAAATAAATTAGAGAAAAATGATTTTAATATTATAAAAAATCATTTTAAATAAGAATAAAGTGTTTAAAAATATTTTTAGTTATAAAAAGTAACTTTTAATATTTTTTGAGGTAATTTCATTAATAATTTAATATTAATGATATTAGATTTATTTAATTATTATATTAAATAAATGGGTTAAAAATGATTTTATTTATTTAAAATGAGAAAAGTGATTTAAAAATATTTTAAGTTAAAATTAATAACTTTTAATATTTTGATGAGAAATTCATTAATATTTAAATATAGGTAATTGTTTAAAAAATATTTTACCTGCTTTAAAAATCATTTAAGTAGAATATTGGGGATTTAAAAATATTTTGAGTTATTATTAATAACTTTAATATTTTGACAAGTATGTCATTAATATTTTAATATTTATTAAATATTAATGATGATGGTATTATAGAATATTTAATTCATTTAAAAATGAATCCAATGTTTAAAAAATTATTATAAAACATAATAATTGTTTGAAAATTATTAAAAGCTTCCGAAAAATATTATGAACGATATCTGACTTATCTAAAATAATATTGAAGGTTTGAGACCGAGTTTATTGGACAATAAAAGTGTTAATTATCGGATAGGGTGACCAGGACACTGAATTAAGACCGAGGTCCAACCAGACTGAACTAGTTAGACCTGATAAGTGTTTATATAGGTTATAAACACTGATGTGACTACATGATGATATGTCTAGGAGATATATTGACTGTAAATTACAGTGTTACATGTTGTGATTTGTTGTGCTAATTGTGAGATCGATATTGTTGATTATAGGTCTTTCGAACGCAAATAAGTATATTGTGTAGCAGTAATCAACGGAGAAGGCAAGTTTCCTTAACTCAACCTTGAGTTATATCTTTTCAAATATATTGGTGGATAATCATTGCTGATTATGCCACGTCTGAGATTTTTTGTTGATTATTCGCAGTTCGTGCATGTTTATTAATTCAAATTTAATTATTGAGAATATACTTAGAAAATAACTGTTGTTGGTTATTCACATCCATAGAAGTTGTTTTTGATTGCGAGTAGTACAGTTGATTTTTGTCTATTATTGAATAGTGTTGAGAAATGTCTTAGCTAATTGTTCTGGCTAGATGAATATTTATTGAAACATGATAGGTTCGAGACAGAGAACTCAATTGTATTTGAAAGATCGATGCCACTTGTTTCGGCTAGATCGAGATAGAGATTAGAGAATTGAAATCATAGTATTTCTTTAAATCAAAATTATATTGTTGTGATACGAATTCTTGTTGTAAGGTTGAGAAGAACAACCTTTTTATATAAAAAGGGCTTTGTGGTCGTATATTCGGTCGTTGCGTGTGTGTGAGTATTATGCATAATATTGGGTACAATGGGTTAGTCGCCTTAAGTACTTACTTAGGGGTATGATTAAATCTTTATGGTTATCTGATACACCTGGGTATATCAAAGTCAAATCTTTGATAGTTACTCGAGAAAGAGAAATTTTGAGATCTTGTGTGATCGCTCAACATAAAATCTGGAAAAATATTCCACTTGGTTATTGCGCATAATTGATTCTTGTTATTCAATTGAATATCATTAAAATTTGAAAGTGTTGTACTCTTTCTCTGTTGAATTATGGTTTAGCATAGAATGCGAGAAAGACTTGTTATTGATTAACGATTTGTTCAGCTATTTCAAAGATCTTCGAACTTTGGTGTCATTCTATCGAATCGATAGTCAAATATTCTTGACTCTCATACATTATTGTATGTCTTAACTTGCAGGGCAAATTTTTTGTTCACCCTTGCTTAAATAATATATTTTAGCTAGGAACGAGGAAATCGGAGGAGCAGAGAAGAACAAAGGCAAATGCATAATGCTGGAGTAGTGATAATAACTTTACTTATTAAGTTATTATGTGTAAACCCTTTTTGTATATCTAAGGGTATATTTGTTATGTTATGGTTAGATAACCTGGGACAATGTATTAACGATATCAATTAATGAGATATATGTTCTATTCATAAATAAATGGGTACTTAGATGTTATTTATATTGTGGATCGTGAGCACCAAACTCGGGGTCAGGTAACCTAGAGTTGGGGGCGTCACAATCCCAATGCTCATCCTTAGTATGTATCGAAGAAGCGTATTGAAGAAGCTAAAAAAAAGGACGACATGCCTGTTGAAATAGATTTTTTAAGTGTTAGGTGAGATTGCAGTCTGCCGTGTCAGTGAGCCAGACGACTAAACAACAAATTTATAGGAAGTCACCATCAGTGCTTAAAGATGTTTGATGCATTTAATGCTTCAATGGACGCCTTCAAACGGACATATTTCAAAGGCTCCTTTATATACAAATCATTAGACATAGATGCAAAGTCAAACAAGTACATAACAAAAAGTTGAAGAACACTCAACACTCAACTCTACGATCAATCAAGAAAGCTTGCTCAGCTACTCAGTTCATTCGAGCACATGCTTAATGGCAACTGAGTAGCACTACCAAATAACTCAAATCTCATCAAGTGTATTCCAAGTCTACTGGACTTGAAGAGTTCTAAGTGAACTAAGAAGTTCCAAAATTGCTGGTCTTGAAGGAATCTAAATGATTCAAAGATTGTAAAGACATCCTTAGTGGATTTCCTACTCGAGGAGTTGAAGAGTGGACTAAGAGCCTTGAGTGCTCTGAACCACTTAAAAACACCGTGTCTTTTATATTCTTGTTAGAACTGCTATATCTGTCATAACTGCTTATCACCTATTAACTTGGTTTATCTTAAAGGGGAACAAACAAATCTTGTATTCCACTGTGGTTAAATCATTAACAAATCTGAAAAGTATTTTGAGAAAGAAAATTTAAAATATCTATTCAACCCTCCTTCTAGATAACTATTGTGCCTCTAGGAACTAACAATTGGTATCAAAACAGGTTCTCTCAATCATCCCACAAAGCTTGAGTAGATCCAATGGCAAATCTGATAACCGAATCCAAGACTGGAGGAGGCAGCAAGCCACCAATGTACAACAAAGACAAATTTTCCAACTGGAAAGTTCGTATGCAAGCCTTCATGGACTCCATAGATGAAGAGCTATATGAAACTGTTATAAATGGGTCCTACAATCCAAAAAATCTTTCACCAACTCCAGACGATCCAAACAGAGTTCAAATCAAGGTCAAAACAGAATGGACTGACAACGAGAAGAAAGTTATCCAAATCGACAAAAAGGCCAAGAACATTTTGTTTCAGTCTTTAGAAGATGATCTGTTTGAGAATGTGGTCAACAACAAAACTACCAAGGAAGATTCAATGTTCTGCTCAACTCTCTTCGAGCTTTTGGAAAGATCTATCCAAACAAAGATCTTCTCATAAAATTCATGAGAGATTTACCAAGCAAGTGGGATGCCAAAACCACTACCATCAGAGAATCAAAGAATCTCCATGAAATGACTGTTCAACAACTCTATGACAACCTTCTTACCTATAAATTGGAGCTGACCCAAAGGGTAGAGACTCTATCTGAAGGAAGAAATAAGGAAAAAGGAGTTACTTTCAAAGCAATAGAAACCATCTCCAAAGCTCATGTTGAAAATGATTCTGACTTTGAGGAAGATAATGACGAGGATATTGCAATGCTGTTAAGAAGACTCAAAAGGTTAATGCATAAAGGCAAAAGCAGCAGACCTAAAAAATTCAACAATAACAACAGCCATGAGCATATCAACGACCTATGCTACAACTTCAAGAAGCCTGATCACTTTATTGCAAACTGCAACAAACCTATTAGAGAAGAGCTTAAGAGAAGAACAAATCCAAAGAAGGAGTTTAAAGGCAACAAAAGGCTCCAAAAAAAAGATAAAGGTCTTGTAGCCGGAGGATCATAGAGTGACTTAGACAACGACATAACTTTTGAGTCTGGAGATGATGAAGATCCTCAAGTAGCGAATCTATGTCTAATGGCTAAAAATGCAAAGGACAAGAAAAGTGCTGACCATCAAGAAGTAAGCATCGATGATGTATTTGACTTTAGCTCTCCTGATGTAGATAATGATGATTTAAGAACCGCACTACATGGTATAACAACTGATCTGCATCAATATATGAAATGGTACAGAGTTCTGTCTAAAGATTACTCTCTTTTTCAAAAAGAAAAATAGAAAGTTTAAGAAGAACTGGAAATAACTCTTCTAAGTGCTAACTCTCTCTCTAAATTTGAGGCTGAGAATAAACTCTTAAGACATACCAATGAACTTAATGCACAAAGAGTGTCAAATCTAACCTCTAAGATTGAGGAACTAGAAAAGATAATCTTGATGTGGAATATATCCTCTTCATCAATGGACTCCCTGAACTCTAGTCAGAGAAGTACATATGACAAAATAGGTTTAGGTTTTGGGGAATCCACCTCAAAACCATATATGGAAAGATAAAGGAAACTAACATTATTAGTGTTTCAAACTTCAATAGAAGCATTACATTTATGAAATCCTCACAGAAGGAAGAACCAGTCCATCCTTGCTCTTCTGATCAAATCCATATTCCAAGAAATAATGGATCCCATGCTGGCTTGGGGTTCAGAAAAAAGAAGAGTAACTTAGTCACTACTCTCTAACCTCGAAGGATCGTAGAGTCGAGTAAAATCAACTCCACGAACCAACCAGGTAGGATTAGTAGAGTTAAGTTTCACTCTTCACAAATCATGAATCACAAGGATACATGGAAAGAAGAAGAATTAGTATAAAGGAAAGATTACCAAGAACCCTCATAAGTCCAAATGGAGAAAGAATCCACACACACACACACACAAGCATGCATTATGCTAGATATTTTGTATGTGATAAAATTAGTCATAAGGCTGCAATATGTTACAATAATCCTCTGTATAGAAGACCCAAAGTCAAGTAGATTTGGGTCCCTAAGGGTACTAACAAGGTAGGACCCATGCAAGTCTAGGTACCAAAATGAGAGTTTAATCTTACCACATGAACATAGCTCCACGATCACAACTTGGTATTTGGACAGTGGATGCTCAAGGCACCGGGAACAAAGCCCTCCTGTCTAACTTCATAGAGAAGGAGGGTCTAATAGTCATCTTTGGAGACAATGGCTCTGGTAAGACAAGAGGATATGGCTCAGCTAGGAATGATGCAGTGTCCTTCAACAAAGTACCCTATGTGGAAGTGCTAAAAGACAATCTTCTGAGCATAAGTCAACTCTACGATAAGGGTCATCAAGTAACCTTCCTCAACAATCAGTTTCAAGTTAGAGATCTGAAGACCTCCTCTATAAATATGATTTGAACAAGAGAAGGAAATGTCTACATCGTTAATCTTACTCACCTAAGCTCTAGTGAGACAATATGCTTTCTTGCTAAAGCCTCTGAAGAAATGAGCTGGTTGTCGCATAGAAGAATGTCTCATCTTAATTTCATAGTATGTAAAAACTGATCTCCAAAGATCTAGTAACAAGTTTACCCAAGCTCAGCTTCGTCAAAGAAAGGCCATGCAATGCCTGTCTGCTTGGAAAACAAACTAGGAGCTAATTCAAAGGCAAAATGATCAACTCAATTGATAAGCCCCTACAGTTACTCCACATGGATCTCTTTGGGCTAATTCCAACAACAAGCCTTGGAGGGAAGATATACTCATTGGTCGTAGTGGATGACTACACCAGATTTACATGGGTGTTCTTTCTAAACTTTAAAGATGAAGCAAGCTCTCAACTCATCAAAATGTTAAAGCTTGTGAAAAAGGGGAGAAAATCAAGGTGTTAGTTCTCGGAGGCACATAGTAGGTCTAGAAGGGGGGTTGAATATATCCTTTTTCTTTGAAAAGTATTTTCTTCATTTTCTTTTATCTTGTTAAGTAATTAACATACATTGAATAGAGGAATCAATTCATGCACAACAGAATAGATTAACCTACCCTACATACATAAAACATTAAACACAATTCTAATGTAGAATTAATAGCAAGCAGAAATAGCAGTTATAGTACATAATGTAAATGACGTAAAGTAAATGACGCCAGAGGTTTTAAGTGGTTCAGAGACTGAATTCTCTTAATCCACTCTTCTGCTTCAACAAGCAGGGATTCCACTAAGGATTTGATCAACTTTGAATCACTAAGATTCCTTCAAGACCAGCAGTCTTGGAACTCTAGTTCACTAAAACCTCTTCAAGACCAGCAGCCTTGGAAACTATAGACTAAGCCCAGCAGACTTGGAATCTCTTGTACCCTCTGGTACTTAACAAGTCCAGTAGACTTGACTTTGATTTAGTCATGAAGACAAGGACCCTAAGGGCCCTGGTTGCTTGGTTGTTTGTTTGTTGTTTGTTGTTGTTGAGCTGCTAAGATGAGATTTAGCTTGTTCATCTTCTGGTACTTAACAGCTCTGGAAATTATGCAATATGGAAATTATGGGAAAAATCACTCGGGGGAGTATTTGAAGGGAAAGTTTATGTGTTTTAAGTGTGGACAGGAGGGACATATCTCTCCTAACTGCCCCAATCTAAGGATGAATAGTGGGTGTTTTATTTGTGGATCAACAAAGCATAAGGTGAAGGATTGTCCGAAAAGGAGAGTTGATGGGGGAAGTGTGAATGTGGGGAAAAATAGTGGGACGTTAGCAATAACTGGTCCAACTCCACCAAACAAACCAACTAAATTGACCGCAAGGACCTTCAATATGATGGTTCAAGATACGGTAGCAGCTAGTGATGGAGTGTCAGGTATGAACCCGATCAACGATATTAATGTATATGTCTGATTCAAATTTAACCTATTTTCTTACCGAAAGTTTGTTAATACATGTATGTTTACATTAGGAACCCTTGAATATAGGCATACGAAACACAATTGTTGAAAAGGAAACATATATAATAATTCTTTAATAATAGGATTTTTGAAGGAGGAATTTGAGTTTCGAATTCGTAACACGAAATCTTATAAGGAGGGGATAATGTAGTAATTCAATAAAAGTTTTAATAAATAAAAATCTAAAGATAAACATTAATATTAAACGTAAGGTAATGGTGATTCCGGGGATGAAATCCTTATAAGGAGGGTAGAATGTAAAGACCGGGAATTTTTAGACAATTATATCTATATTTTTACGAATAATTTTTTTTATTATTAATTATTATGAATATTGGTATCAGTAATAATATTTTAAAATATTTGCGATATGGATTAAGCAGGGTAGGCAATTTAATTTTTTAAGTTGACTAAGAATGAAAATGAAGTCAGATATTGTTCAAAACATTAATTTCAGAATTTAGAATAAGGATTTGAATATTAATACAATATTAATTGTATTTCATTATTATAAGTATGTACTGTATGTGTGTAATGTTAATTGTTGATCAGTTATAACGAAGTATTAGAAAACCTTATTGTAAAATTGTTAAACCCTAATTTGAAATTCAAATAGGAATTTAAGATTGATAAGTAATTGTGCTTATTTGATTAATGTTAAGTGTAATAGATTATAAACCTAATTAGGGAAACCCTAACGATTAGTTAGAAACCCAAATTTTCAATTAGGGAAAACCTAATTGTTAATCTAAATTTTTTATGTTTATTAGGAAACCATAATCCTAATTTCCAAGCTTTAATGTAATTAGGAAACCCTAATATAAATAGGAAATCCTAATTTCTAATTTAGAAAGCTTAATTTTCTATTTTAAACCCTAATTAGAAAATCCAAGAATTAAATTAACAAAACCTAAGGGTTAAAACCTAAGGGTTAGTCAAATTACTTGTATGCCATTAAAATTATAGGTAAAAGTACCAAAATGCCATTTTTATATTTCTTTAATGAGAAAGAGTGCAAATCTTGCCATATATTGGTAAGTCCCCAACTCTAGATTCACCATGTGCCTTAAATCCATTCCAATCAGCCATCCATTGCCACCTTGGATAACTTAGATTCATTGCATCAGTTAGATAGATTAAAGAGAGAGAAAATCCAAAAGCTAGCCTCATTTGTACTCATACACTCAAACAAGTCATTTTCTCTCTAAGGCCACAAAATTCTTTAGTGGATCTGTAAGACCCCAAATTTTATGAATAAAGATTAATTTTTCTCGAAATATATTTTTGAATATTATGGTGTGGATTTGATATAATGTTATAGTTGTGGGTATTATTTACAAATTTTACAAAGTAAGCAAGTGGTTATATAATATTCGATTGATTAGGGAATATTCGTTTTAACGAGGAATATTAAATGCAATGAGCACAATCATTTGTGGACCCCACAACGAAAAGTATTATCGTAGTTAGAAAATGACAAATTATCTTTTATAAAAATAACGGTGAAAGTTTTACTGTTAAACTATTGAACTACCCATTAGTAAAAAATACGATGTCTGGCGTGGTTTCATAGTAGCACACAGTATTGATTATTGATGCTTACGTGAGAAGTCACTCAGTTATACTCAATTATTACTACAGTAGTTTCTGCATAATAACTCTCATATTATTGATTCAATTATTGTCATAGTATCATCTGCCTAATATCTTATATTATTAAATCAATAATTGAGACGACAAAGTTATTCATATTATTATTTGTAATATTGACAATGTCTAGAAAGTTCTGTCAAGGAGAGGTTTGGTCACCTAATTACGCGCCAATAAGGAGAAATCCTTATCGGAAAGCCCCCTCTTTCCTGGGAATGATCTGATTGTTAAATATTGTGAGTTATAATATTAATGATGAATAAGTTCGAGTTGATTAAAGATGAAATTGATATTTTCATTGTGTTGGGATTATTAGTGTTAGTGGAAATTGACATCTATTCTGATAATAATTGATGTGTGGAGGTTATATTGACCAATCGGGTAATTAATTGAATAAATGAGCAATTAATTGCTAGTAATTCACATGCTTATAACTATCTGTTCACATGTGTGTACTATTGATTCACATGCATGTACTATTAGGGGAGGTGGTCCAAGATTGCTAATACTTGCATGACTAAATTAAAAATGGAGGTATAGATGAAGGTACTATACTGTAATTAATTTTTTCACATGATTATACTATTTATTCACATGATTGTACTATTGGTTCACATGATGTACTATTAGGGGAGGTGTTCCAAGTTTGATAATACTTGCAGGACTAAATTAAAAATGAAAGAAAAGATGGAGGTATTATACTGTAATATTTCGAGCCCCAAAATATGCAATTATCGAAACTATGTTTTCTTATAAATAGAAGCTCATTCTTCTTTCATTCTCACCAATTCACTAAGACTCGCAGGAACAATTATAGAAAGAGAAGCTATAGAGAGAGAAGGTTTAGAGAGAAAGTAGAAGAGAAGTTTGCTACCTCACTATTCCAGTATCCAGTCTTCTTATGATGTAAGGGATATTATTTTGTTCAGTGTTCATAGGAATAATATTTTCTTCCATACTCTGTAGTATGTGAGTAATATTATTTCATCTCTTATTCTTGATTATACCCTCATTTTGTTAAAGTATTGCTTCTATACTCCGTGAAATTAGTAGAATATCCTTGAAATTTGAGCTTCATCTAGTATCATTTCACAAGGATATTTTCTACACATTCTTGTTAAATTTTAAGGTTTTTATGCCGGAGTACTGTCCATGAGTAGTATTCATTTTTACGGTACTATTCACAAAGTACTATTCACGGGGTACTATTCATAAAGTACTA
Organism: Panax ginseng; assembly: GCA_020205605.1. Classification (NCBI taxonomy): domain Eukaryota; kingdom Viridiplantae; phylum Streptophyta; class Magnoliopsida; order Apiales; family Araliaceae; genus Panax; species Panax ginseng. The sequence continues at coordinate 52,928,473 of CM035136.1, read as the reverse complement.
TTCACAAGTACTATTCACAAAGTACTATTCATGACTACTATTCATAAAGTACTATTCACGAGGTACTATTCCCGAAGTACTATTCACGGAGTACTATTCACTCGGGTACTATTCACCCGGGGAATTATTCATGACAAAAAATTGATTTCTTTACTGTCTAAATCATTTTTGATACAATATTATTCTTGAATTTTACTCCTGGCGGTATCATGTTGACAATTTGGACATTATTGAATTACGGATAAATTAAGTTATAAATCTTTAAAAATTTATCCTTTGCTTTCTTTTAATTGAATTCTTATATCATTGTCATCATCCTCATGCTTATATTGTGATAAAAGTCATATGTGGCTTACATGCATAGATGTACTATTGATTGGTATGATTATGACTAGGGATTATTCAGTATAATCATGACCGTAATGTTCTAAATGATGTGGTAAAAATCCTCATTGTCCTATAGTGCATTGATGGACAGTTGTTGGTATGATTATGACCAGGGATTATTCGATATAATCATGACCATTGATGATTACATGAATATCCTTGGCCCATAGTGCAGGGATGATTCGATGATGTGGTTTATTTATTAAGCTGAGTCTCAACGATAAAATTGATGATAAACTTTATAAATCATAGAAGATAGTAGATATCATGCTCTACTTGACTCTTCTAATGGATTGCTTGTTCCGCTGCAGTTAAACTTTATGTTTATTATATTTTATCAGTTTAACAGTATTGAAGGCTAACGATAATTTATTCTGCATTATCTTAGTCATAATATTTCTTACTAGGCTAGTTGAGCTCACCCCATTACTTTCATTGTTCTCTTCAGGAATTGAGAACGTAGCTGGGACTAGCCAGGGAATGGAGTGATGGTCCAGATGTTTGCATTAGTAGTCCTCACTATTCAGTGAAATAGTGTGATAATAATTGTAATTAGGACTTTATTTGAGTTTGGATACTCTCTACGAGACATTATCCGTTTTGAAACTCTCCATTCGTTTTGTCGTCTTCAGATAAAAAAGAAGTTTGTATTTAAATTTTGTACCATGTATTTGGCGATTCAAGATGGGTGATGTATACCTATTTTGGGGGCAGTTGGTATTAAAGCTTAGGGATATGATCCCTGGCTGAGATGTGAGACAAGAACTAGGAGGGGAGAGACGGGAAATTCCTTTGCTAGTATTACCTACCTAAGTTTATTTGGTATTTAATTGGTTGGTCAGAGTATAGGGATAATATGTGACATGTTAATTAACCCTTGTTTTGTGGCAGTATTTGAAAATGGCATCCGAAAATGTTGAGATAAGCAATAAAGCACATGAGACCGTTGAGCCACCAACGATCAATACTCAAGATAATGTGCATCAGGATGGCAATAATCCTCAAGAAAACAACAACGCTAACCAAATGATGAACGATGGGATGTTCAGAGGCTTTATGCAATTCATGCAACATCAGGCGAGAGCGGCTCGTATTCAAAATGCAGGTGGAAACACTGGCAACTCTCGGACGGTCACCGCTAAACAGTTCAAGGAGCTGGGACCACCAGAGTTTATTGGAGAGCCAAAACCACTTAAGGCAGAGACGTGGATAAAGCAGATCACCAAGATATTTGATGTCTTGGAATGCTCCGAGGATCAAAAGGTTCCATTTGCCACCTTTATGTTGCGAGGAGAGGCAGATTACTGGTGGGAATCGGTAAAGCGTACTCAACCTACCGCACTGAAGATGTTTTGGGAGAAGTTCCAAGAATTGTTCAACCACAAGTACTTTCCCGAAAGTATTCATCACATGAAGGAGGTAGAGTTCATCAAGCTAGATCAGAACAATATGATATGTCACAAAGACAAAGCTAAGTTTGCACGAAGTTTTCCTTGGTTTAAGTCCCCACTTGGTTGATAATAAGGAGAGAATGACGTGGATGTTTCTAAGAGGTTTGAAACTCGAGATACGTCAATACTTAATTTTTCACAAACCGTGTTTGTATTCGGATGTTGTAAATAGGGCTCAGTTATTGGAGCGCAATAACGAGTCAACCCAACCAAGAGAGAACAGCCGACAAAATGATAATACTAGTGGTAACATTCATCGAAGCGAATACCACTTTAACTTTTACTAATCACTTTTACAACTTTGAATTCATAATCCATATAACACAACTCTGTTTTAGCCTTGTTATTACATGTTGGACACATTACCATAACCTTTAGTTAAGATACAAAGAACGACCAAAGTCTGCAGAATTAGCAGACTTCATTGTCTAGAAATGGGCACTTTGGCGGCATATGCCTGCTTTTATCTTGGGGATGCGGTAGCCTTGGCAGGCACAAAGGCAATGCTACCACGCCTAAAGGCCTGGACGACGTACATAACTCGGTTTTTGCGAGCGTAGCTTGACACTTTTCTTAAGCCAACTAACATGAATTTCACCCACCAAGCAGTGATAATACCACATAAAATAAATATACCACTATCATAGACATGATTGCTAACATATTCAACCACTTAGCATAATTTATCAACAACTAAAACTATTTTAATTTCTTAATTTTCATGTTTTTTCATAAAAACTCAATTTTCTTGACATTCATCCTAAAAAGCATCACTATGAATTCAATACATGATAAAATCATCTCATTCAAACTACGTTATGCTCGTATCTCAATGAACTAACATATACAAGCTTCAATTTATACTTTAACATAAGAATTGACCATCTAAATTGGTACTTTCCTAAGCCATACAAAGAATACATATACTGTCAAATTTTCTTCCCACTTTGTCGACTAATTTTAGCATGCGATTTCCTTGATTGAACATACTCTCTAGCATCATAAACATGTATAATCACAATTACCAACTATATAGAAATAATTCGAAGAGATGAAATTTACAGAACATGCAATTTTTACTGTGAAACCCATATATGCATATATAATATCAAAGTTGTGAACATACCTTCAGGTTAGCTTACACAATCTTGCAATTGCAGACAATTTCTCAGGTTTCACTCTCAAATTCTCTCAATTCTCTCTGCAATTCTTTGTAACCCTCCTTCTCAAACTCTTTTTAGTTTAAGCCAATTACCAAGTCACGTAGTCTAGATAACACTTAAGCGCAAAGAAACAAAACTGATAACTTAATACTACTAATTGCAAAATTAGTTACTAACGTATATAATATAAATATATTATATTTATTATTTTATTTTATTTATTTTATTTAATTTCAAAAACTAGAAATCACAAAAGTCATAAGGCTTGTTTAGCAAAAACCCTTTAAATATTAAAGAATTAATATATTCAACCTTGTTTGGCAAAAACTAAATTAAACTACTTTAATTTATTTTAATAACTCATTATAATATAGTTATTTGTCACACTATATTTTAATCAAGTTTTCATATTTAATTTAATTAATTCAACTCACAATTAATTAAATAAATCCTTTAATCTCATATAACAATACAAATAATTAACCATTAAATTGAAATATCAATATAATAATTTCCTTAATTAATTAATTATTTATTTAACAAATAATTAACCAAATAAAATTAAATCGATTAAACAAATAATTATTCAATGATAATCACATCCATTAAATATTTATATAAATCAATAAATATTTAATATTATAATTAAAATTCTGGAATGTTACATCATTCCCTCCTTAAAAGGATTCTGTCCTCAAAATCACAATTCAAACAATCAAATTGTCACATTCCTCCCTTCTTACAAAGATTCTGTCCCCAGAATCGAAGACATAGATTAAACAAATAACTCAGGGTAATTTTTCATTATTTCAGCTTCGAGTTCCCACGTTGCCTCTTCGACATTGTGGTTCCTCCATATCACCTTCACAGAAGGTATCACTTTATTTCTGAGCACTTATTCTTTCCTGTCGACTATCTAGATAAGAATCTCTTCATAAGACAAATCTTTATCGAATTGCACTGGTTCGTACTCGATCACGTGCTTGTAATCTGGTTTATACGGTCGTAACACCAAAATGTGAAAAACATTATGAATGTTTTCCAATTCTGGAGGTAGAGCTACCTCATAAGCCACTTCCCCCACTCTTCGTAGTATTTCGAACGGTCCAATAAATCTTGGGCCGAGCTTTCCTTTCTTGCCAAAATGAATTTTCTCCTTCCAAGGAGAAACTTTTACGAAGACGAAATTTCCTATTTCAAATTCACGATTCTGCCTATGTTGATCGGCATACTTTTTCTATCAGTCTTGGGCTGCTACCAATCTTGTCCTGATGAGTTTGACAACTTCAACAGTTTGTTGTACCAGTTCTGGTCCAAACAGTTGATGTTCACCGACTTCATTCCAGCACAGTGGAGTTCTTCACTTTCTTCCGTATAATGCCTCATAAGGCGGCATGCCGATGCTCGCGTGGTAACTGTTTTTGTAGGCAAATTCTACCAACGGTAAATGTTCATCCCAGCTTCCTTTGAAATTTATGATGCATGCTCTCAGCATATCTTCCAATGTTTGAATTGTTCGTTCGCTGCCCGTCGTTTTGCGGATGGTATGCTGTACTCATTCACAACTGTGTTCCCATAAATTCTTGTAGTCTCTTCTAGAAGTTTGATGTGAACCTTGGATCTCTGTCTGATACAATTAACACTGGAATTCCATGTCTTGACACGATCTCGTTAACGTACAATTTATTAGGCGATATGTAGCATACCGAAATTGATTCTTTTTCGGACCCGAACTCCGTGCGTTACGATCCCATCTCCTTCCAAACACACATCATTATATAGCTAAATATAATGACATACATTCTCAAATCCCAGGTTCTCGAAACCTTAGAACCTCTTTCATTATAATTAATGATAATTACATTATTCTTTACATCTTACACGAGTGACTTTCATCTGCCACCAAGGAAGCATAATTGTTCATTAAACTAATCTATAGTTTAATTCTATCATTCTATATTACAAGTCTTCACTTGCTCTTCACGCACATTCATATACTGAATGACACTTCACCTGGATACTGCTCAACTTGATCTTAACGGGATCCTTAAGTTCTTTCCAACATCATTCGCTGAAATTTTTTTTCAGTTAAAGCAAGTGTGAGCATTCAATTGCCCAGCAAGTCATAATAGTTGAACAAACAACTTCAAGAGTTTAAACATTTCTTTAGAACTTCAATAACCGAACAAAGGTTATGAAGCAGCTTGAATAATAGGAATAGTCTCGATTCATATCACCTTAAAACATCAGTCACTTTCACTTTGAAATACTTTCATTCCTCTACCTTTTTTTCATACACATCCTATCTGGCTAGAATCATTAGCACAGATTTAACAATAACGGTTCGTGTATCAACAGAACATACACGTATTGAATAGTTCAATCACATAACAGTTCATCTTACAGAAACAATAAAGTGTTCAAATTGTGGCACAAGGCCTCATACGTTCTACCATCTTGTACAAATATCGCACATTCGCACATAAACAGAACTTCTCAAGTTCAACATCTGAGAAGTTTAAGAAACTAGCATTCATATAGTATGAATGAAGTTAGGAAACTTGCCTTACGCACAGCTACATCTTACGCTGAACTGCTCATTCCAAATCCCTATATAACACATAAGGAAATACACGTACACCAATTAGTCATATACTTGACTTACGCATTGGTTTACTTAACTTTACTTTTTAAGGTTCGCGTTCTTTTAATAGAAGTTTACGCGACTAACTTTCTTTTCCGTTTCACGGCTTCATGACATACGAATTTTTTTTACTCAAAACGTTCATCACCTTTGATGATTTACATTCTTATCTTCTTCTTATAACTTCTATAGGACTCAGTATACATCGCTTCTCTACTAGTAGTCCATATGGTACTCTGATTGGTTTCCCACAAACAACCAACAAACAAGTTCCCGTCTCATCTACACTGCCCACACAGTGAGTTAGATCGGTTGCTAGTTTCGTATATACCTTCGCTCTCTGAAGGAATTGTTTAGCCCATCTCCCACATGTAAACTATCAAAGTTACGATTGTACCACAACCTAACTTCTCTTAACTTATCCGAACGATTAGACTATAATGTTCGTTAAGCCAACTTCTTATTCCTTACGACTTTCTGGCAACTAAATGCCATACCTCAAGATTCATTCTTTATCGTCCAAGTCATACAGTCTTTTGTATACTCAGAACGATCATTCAATGTCAATATTATAAGGTCATAGCGTTAAATATTTTATATTAACTTACTCGTACCTTACAACATCTGGTTCATACAACTCGGAACGTTTTCCAAGTTATACTTATTAACTCTGCTTCTTAACGTTATACGTTATTATCTTTAACTAAGTTTCTTCACCGTTCACGGTTAATCAAAATTCTTCATTACATTACAGTCAAACCATACACGAAGGGTAGGTTTTTACCAGTTTAATATTCACGTACACTCAACCTTTATGTTGGTTAAAGTGTCTAACACTTACATTCATTCTAACATTCTCTATCCGACTCACACTCAGACTTTAATCTTATTACCGTTCGTTACGGCTTTCCTTCATAAATCATATCTTACTTACTACCTTCGTCAACGTCTAAGTCATATAATCATTGTATACTTAGAACGTTCGTCTGACGCGAATACGATTCATGGGAATCGTTTACATATTCGATGTTTACGTTGCTCGTCTCTTAATCTCTCATTCAACCTTTGCTCAAGGTTTCAATTTCATTCCATCGTTATTCCACCCATGAACCCCATGTTCATTATTCTTTCTTACTGTCGAAGCCAAACCGTTCGTTGTATGCTAAGACCGATCTTTTATCGCAACAACGTTGCATTCACAACGTTTATACGCTTTACACTTATCTCTCATTACCATGACATAACATCAAAATGTTATTCATTACCTTCATCACTCAACGTCTAAGGAATCACAATCATAGTAATCCCTCATGTTCGTTCATTATGACTACGGTCCCCGGATATCGGTTACGTAATCTAGCGTTTACATTCTTCGTCTTTTAATCACGTTAAATCTTTCCGATCAACCTTCACTAATGATTTAAATCACTTTCTTAAGTGTTACATTAGGTGAACTACATGTTCATATTTATTTCTTGCACATCCCTCAATAATTGAGAAATAAAAATCTCATTTCTGGGCATTGCCACCTGCACCCATGCGACATCGTGTGCCCTCCTCTCTCTCTCTCGTATTTTAGTACGACCTACATTCCCTCTTCCCTTGTCCTGCATCAGCTGGCGGCAAACTCTTTGTTATCTATGGCGCTGTGATGCCAATTAACAATACCTGAGGCTCGAGCTCGCGCGTTCTACCACTTCTCAAAGCTCATTAGCCTGCATTTTACTGCCTTGAAACCTAAACCTAGAAAATTTCTCTAAGTGTTAACTCAATTTTGAGATGCTTACTTCGCGATCTCATAACTCCTTCGTTATAACTTGGAACGAGGTCATTCCAAAGCCATTCTCTTCCTTATCTTAAGTACTTTAATACCCCTTGAGCAGAAATTCATTCTAAATCCGTTAACATGCCATTCGATTGGCTTGATCTTCACCCTTTGTTCATTTTATGTTTTTAACATTCTTCGTTCGTTCGTCCGAACTCGGAACTCATTCGTTCTTGAGTCTACGACTCACATTTTCTATGTTCTCTTACTTCCTTATGAAACCCTACACGTTCGGGTTCATTCTCTAAATTTCTAATTCTCGTTCATCTTTTACGAAAATTTTGCCAAAACTTCGTTACAGCTAAGTTTTGATCCGTTCTTCATGAACGTTTCTACCATTTCTAACCAAGCAATAAGCAACTAACTTATACGCGATGGTTTTAAGCTTGTCCATCAACAACAATTATCCTACGATGGTTTTAAATTTGTCCATCAACAACAATTATCCTACGATGGTTTTAAATTTGTCAATCAACAACGTTCTTCGTGTTCTTCGCGTGTTCTTCGATCGTTCTTCATTTTAATCGATATTTTGGATTACGATTCTACTTTTTCTTGAAATTTGATGTTGTAGAACACCATTACTTACTTATTTCACCTACTCAATCATAAGATTCATTCGGATCGCTCAAAATTGTTACGAATCTAATACTTCCTTAAGAAATTTATAAACAAAATTTCTAATTCTTATTTCTTCATTTTCTCATGATTTCAACCATATGAAATCATTTCTAACATCATCTTCTCCCTATTCTCATTAAGCAATGTTTTAAGCATAGAAACATAAAGAAAATATTAGAAGAAACTAGGGTTCGGATTACCGTTCTTCTTTAATCCTCTTCCGTTATACAAAGCCGACGATTTGTAAGCTTTTCTATTTCACGATAACTTTTGATCCGAGCATTCATACTCAAACTCTTCCTTCTCCCTGTTCATCCGAGCTCTCTCTCTCTCTCTCTCAAGTTATAGGATTTTCAAGCCCATGGGTCACCCCATGGGTTGCCCTGTGAGACCCCCAAATCCTGGTACTTCATTTCCTCAAGATTTGGTGTTCACTTAATCAAAACATTCATTTCTAACCACCGAATCACAATAAAATTGAATAATAAAAACCTATCCATACAGGATTAAACTTAAATAAAAATCTCCCAGGTTATCTAACCTTTAATTACAATCATTCAAATGCGGAAATTAAGTTATTACATCATTCAAAAGTCTATAACGATAAAATAAAATTACAAGTCTTCATCACTTGTACATTTTTCCCTTTTTTATGCTAGTAATAGGTTGATTGACCTTCTCAACCTTAGCTGCAATAAGTATTTAATATGCAAGAGTGAGCAAACAAGCCTCACTTGAAATAAGAAAGAATAACTTTACAACATTACAACATTTGCCAGAAATAGGCTCAATAGAACTGAATGATAGGTTCTATTAACATTTTTAAACATACTACTGAGGGTCTAATGACCACGAATCATGTCCAAAGTTATAAGTAATCTTTCAACTTTAACTTTAACAGTCATAAGATTATAAGGACTCCATGTACATAGGGGGGATCAACCCTTCGTACAATGTATTGTCCACAACCATTTCAGCGCTAAGCGTAAACCTATAATAAAAGAGTTGTTCATCTCAATATTTAGAATACAAGTCCGCACCAAAGTAAGTTTGGTTTGGATACATTATAGGGTAATTTAGAATTCAACTGTCATCAACTAAGGATTAGTTGAATACAAAAGAAATAACTGTATGCTATGGAATAATCATAACTAAATAGATATTTATAAATTAACATCATGCTTTAAGAATAATCTAATAGCATAAACATTGAATAATCATATCATAATTTGCTTTGAACAATATTAAGTCAAAGTTTATTGAGAATTGGATACCAAACATGCATAATGAATAGTAATTTGAACGATAAAGTTGTTCAACACTAGAATATTAGAATATAGTGATTTGCATGCTAAATAACAAGTTACATATTAAAGAAACTTGCTCAATACTAAATATACGATTTAGAATACTTGCATCCTTATAAACAATTAGATACAAGAGTTTTCTCAAAATAAATCATCTAGCTCTCACGAAAATGTAGAGTTAGCCACTTAATAATAATTGCAATTGAATTAAAAACAATAATGTACTCAACAAAATTTAACTCGCACAATGAAGTTTCTGAGTTAGAGAACTTGCCTTTAGCACAAGCTAACCCTTACCACTTGAATCTCAATACCCTATATATATGTCATCATGACATAATTAGTCATTACCAACCTTTATATCTATATAAACAAATATATACATCATGTAGGTTAAATTACTAATTCACATAATCAAACTATGTTAATACTAGTTAACCCTTGATAACATGCTCATTCATAGTTTAATACTACTGAAATCATCATTTAACAGTCTTATTATTAATACATAACATTAATTTTCAAAATTTGTGTAATAAACTAAAACTGTCAGACCATTCTGCTAACTCGTTAACGGCTGCGGCTCGAGTCACGAACAATTAATTGGCATGGCGCATGGCGTCGTATGACGTGGCCTTGAAACTAACTGCTTCTTTGGTAGCGTTGCGGCGCCAAACTCCGAAATTAAATGACCAAGCTCGGCAACAACATGACAAAAAGCCAAATTGGCCTACAAGCTTCAATCTAACAAGCTAATTAACAAGTAATTCATACAGAGATTTCATGTAAACATATTGTAAAGACTCCTAACATGATTCTACCCATAAAATAATATAAACATCAAATTTACAACACCCAATTTCAATGTTTTTTATAAAACTCCATTTTTGACATTTTTAATGAAAATCAACAGTGTGATTTTGTTTTTCAATCAAAACAGTAAATTCAAAATACCATAGTTATGATTATACATACTCTATCAAATTCAATAGTCAATTGATCAATTTAACAACTAATCAACCTTAATTTCATTTAGAACATAAATATTGTTAAGAGCCCCCTGGTGCGAAAATAAAAAAGTTTGTGACGCTGAACTGGAATCCCCAACAGAAAAAATTCAAGCGGAGGTGCCATCGCTTCTTCGATTGGAATGCTAAAGCCTTCGATCGAGAAAGATTAGATTCAAGGGTATGGACCTTTTGGCGGAAAGCATAAGCACTTAGACTAGATGTCCTTATCATCACTCTTTCTCTCACGCCCAGCCTCAAGCGCATTTCAAATACTCGATCTCGAGGCCCTTAAACAAGGGATTTACCCTAAATCAATAAGAGAAAAGATCTCTTCTCCCCACTTGCCATAAAATGAATGTGTTCTTCCTATGGCTCTCATATATTTTCATATAAACACTGTAATATAGTTTTCTTCACAAATTACATACATACATGACTTAACTTCTCTATAATCATATATAAACTCATGAAACAACCTTTTACAAACAATTATCATACAAAGTTATATATATATATATATATATATATCAACAATTCATCTTTTTAAAATTATTTTACAGAGACTTTTTGGAAGAGGAAAAACTAAACTTTAAAATAAAATAAGAGGATTAATATCCTACCTTTGATTTAAGAAGATGATGGCTATCTTTTTGATTATCAAGCTTCTTTTCCCCAATTCCTTTCTCAAAAACCTGTTAAAAATCACTCACTTTCTCTCTAGAGTTTTCTCAATTTTCTATGTATTCTTCATCTTCTTCTCTCCCTTTTCTTCAACTGAGTCTTTCTTTTCTCTTCTAACATACGTAGAATAATATAACGTATATAGTAATAATATATATTAATGATACAATATAAATATAGATATAACTTATATATCAGTTATGTTTTATTTAAAAATCAAAAGCCATAAGGCTTGTTTGGCTAACCATTAAAATATAATCAATCAATCCTTATGTCTTGTTTGGAAAAACACAATTAGAATAAAGACTTAATTAGCATTAGGCCTTGTTTGGCAAAACTGAATTAAACTCCTTTAATTTATTTTAATAACTCCTTTATAGCAAGGTTATTTGTCACACTTCTAATAAATTACATAATCAATTTAATCAATTCAAATGCTAATCTATTAAATTACTTTAACACAAATCATTCCCACATAATTATAATTTTCTTTATAATTATAAATTTATTTAACTAACTAACACCTTATTTTAATTACAAATTCTAATTAAAATATTATAATTCATTTAATCATTATTAGCTCTCTAACTTAATTATTAAATTAAATTAGTATATAATCTCATAACAATTAATTTTTTTAGCTCCTTAATTATTTATTCAACAAATAATTAACTAAACCACATCAACTCAAATTGAACAATTATTTATTCAACAATAAACATATCCCTTAAATATTTATATAAATCAATAAATATTTAATATTATAATTTAAAATTCTGAAATGTTACATCATTCCCTCCTTACAAGGATTATGTTCTCAGAATCACAACTCAAATAATACATTCTTTACATTCTTCCCTACTTACAAAGATTCTGTCCCCAAAATTGAAGACATAGATTAAACAAATAACTTAGGGTAATCTTTCATCATTTTATCCTCGAGTTCCCACGTAGCTTCTTCAGCATTGTGGTTCCTCCAAATCACTTTCACCGAAGGTATAACCTTATTCCTTAGCACATGCTCTTTCTTGTCAACTATCTGGATAGGAATCTCTTCATAGGACAACTCATTATCAAACTGTAATGGTTCGTACTCGATCACGTGCTTGTAATTAGGTTTATACGGTCGTAACACCGAAATGTGAAAAACATTGTACATGTTTTCCAATTCTGGAGGTAGAGCTACCTCGTAAGCCACTTCTCCCACTTTTCGCAACACTTCAAAGGGTCCAATTAACCTCGGGCTTAGCTTTCCCTTTTTACTGGAACGAATTTTCCCCTTCCAAGGAGAAACTTTTAGGAATACATAACTTCCTACGTCAAATGCACGATCTTGCCTGTGTTGATCAACATACTTCTTCTGTCGGTCTTGAGCTGCTACTAATCTTGTCCTGATGAGTTTGACAACGTTAGCAGTTTGTTACACTAGTTCCGGTCCTAGTAGTTGACGTTCACCGACTTCATCCCAGTACAGTGGAGTTCTGCACTTTCTGCCGTACAATGCCTCGTAAGGTGGCATGCCGATTCTCGCGTGGTAACTGTTGTTGTAAGCAAATTCCACCAACGGTAAATGTTCTTCCCAGCTTCCTTTAAATTCCATGACACATGCTCTTAGCATATCCTCCAATGTCTGAATTATTCGTTCTATTTGGCCATCTGTTTGTGGATGATAAGCCGTACTCATTCGCAACTTTGTCCCCATGCATTCTTGTAGTCTCTTCTAGAAATTTGATGTGAATCGCGGATCTCTATCGGACACAATTGATACTGGCACTCCGTGCCTCGAAACGATCTCTTTAACGTACAATCTTACCAACTGATCAAGATTAAATCTAATCTTTATTGGTAAAAAGTGTGCTGATTTCATCAGTCTGTCCAGTATCACCCAAATCGCATCACATCCTCTCCGAGTAGTTGGAAGACCCACCACAAAATCCATCGTGATGTGTTCCCACTTCCATTCCGGTATTTCCAACGGTTGAAGTAATTCGCTGGGTTTTTGATGTTCAACTTTTACTCTCTTACATGTCAAGCATTTCGCTACACATTCTGCAACGTCCCTTTTCATATTCAGCCACCAAAAACGTCGGCGTAAATCTTGATACATTTTCGTGCTTCCTGGATGAATTGAATATCTTGAGCTATGAGCTTCGGTCAAAATTTCTTCTTTCAGCTCTGGTGTTGCTGGAACCCAGATTCTTCCCTTAAACCGTAGTAGTCCTTCGGTATCGATTTTGTATTTTACATCGCTACCCTCAATCAGATTCTCTTTGATTTTCCCACACTCTTCATCTTGTAGTTGAGCATCCTTCACTTTGTCCACTAAAGTTGGACCACTTCTATCTGGAATAGTTTTTAAATCGATTCTTTTGGAAATTTGATTTCCAACTCCAATTTTGTCATTGCTGAAATGAGCTCCTCCTGAGTTGTTATCAGCATCAACTTTTCCCGGCCTTTCCTGCTTAAAGCATCTGCAACTACATTCGCTTGGCCCGGATGATAAAAGATCTCACAATCGTAATCTTTTATCAATTCCATCCACCTTCTTTGACGCATGTTCAAATCTTTCTGAGTGAAAATATACTTCAGACTTTTGTGGTCTGCGTAGATCTCACATTTCTCTCCATAAAGATAGTGTCTCCATATCTTCAGAGCAAATACAACTGCAGCCAATTCCAAATCATGAGTCGGATACCCTTTCTCATAATCTTTTAGTTGTCTTGATGCATACGCAATAACTTTGTCGTTCTGCATAAGAACACAACCCAGCCCTTTGTGTGAGGCATCACTATACACCACAAAATTTCCTGTACTATCTGGTAATGTCAACACAGGTGCCACACGTAGCTTCTTCTTCAAATCTTGGAAACTCTCTTCACATTTCTCCGTCCAAACGAATTTTACAGCTTTCCTTGTCAAATTTGTTAGCGGAGTGGCTATCTTAGAAAAATCTTGAATAAATCTTCTATAATAATCGGCCAGTCCCAAGAAACTCCTCACTTCTGATGGTGTTCTTGGTTGTTCCTTGATCATAGCTTCCACTTTTGATGGATCCACCAAAATCCCATCTTTGTCAATCATATGACCCAAAAATTGTACACGATCTAGCCAAAATTCGCACTTAGAGAATTTTGCATACAACTTTTCCTTTCTTAGTGTTTCCAATGTCAAACGTAAGTGTTCCATGTGTTCTTCTTGAGTTTTGGAATACACTAGAATGTCATCGATAAATACCACTACAAACTTGTCTAAGAATGGTTTAAACACCCTATTCATCAAATCCATGAATGCAGCAGGTGCATTGGTTAAACCAAAAGACATCACCAGAAACTCGTAATGTCCATACTGAGTTCTAAATGCCGTTCGTGGTATATCCTCCTTCCTCACTTTCAACTGGTGATACCCATTTCTCAAAAAAAAATTCGAAAAGTATTTAGCAGCCTTCAACTGGTCAAACAAGTCATCTATTCTTGGCAACGGGTATTTGTTTTTATTAGTGACTTTGTTCAATTCTCTATAATCAATGCAAAGACGCATCGACCCATCCTTCTTCTTCACGAATAAAACCGGCGCTCCCCACGGCGATACGCTTGGTTGACTATACTTCTTGTCTAGTAATTCTTGCAACTGTACCATCAGTTCCTTCATTTCTACCGAAACCATTCGGTACGGGGCCTTCGATATCGGTGCTGTTCCCGACGCTAAGTCGATCATGAACTCAATTTCTCTGTCAGGCGGAAGTCCTGGCAAATCCTTTGGAAACACGTCTTCGAATTCCCTCACTACTGGTATTTCTTCCAGTATTACATTCTTCTTCTAAGTATCGACTATGTAAGCTAAATAGCCCACATAGCCTTGACTCAACAATTTCTTGGCCTGCATAATCGTTAGACATTTCATTTGTCTAGGCGACTTGCTACCATAGAATACTACCTTTGACGGAGTCATAAGGTTTACACACTTCTTTTGGTAATCAATTATAGCTCCATATTTGAACAGCCAATCCATTCCCAAAATAACATCAAACTCTCCAAGTCTAATCGGAATCAAATCTACCATAAAGATATTTTCTTTAATGTTCACCCTACAGTTCTTGTATACGAATCTAACAGAGATTACTTCCTTATTCGCAATTTCTATGTTCAAAGAAAAATTCAGTTCTTCTCTAGGAAATTCTAACCTCTTAGCAAATTCATCAGATATAAATGAACAAGTAGCACCCGAATCGAGTAATACATAAGCATGTATATCATTGATTGGGATAATACATGACACTACATCTTTTGATTGCACAACATCTTGCACAGTCATGTTGAAGGTTCTGGCTGTGGGTTTGTTTGATGTTGCAGGTCCTTCAATGGCCCATGTACCTCCATTGTTACCTCCATTGCTTCTGGTAGTCACTCCATCATTCTTCTTAGGGCATTCACGAGCAAAGTGATCCTTGGATCCGCATGTGAAGCACGCATTCTTCTTTGGTTGAGTGCAATTTGGGGCGATATGACCTTCCTGGTCATAATTGAAGCAAACTCGTTTCCCCATTAAGCACGTACCCTTGTGAAATTTCCCGCATGTCGCACATGCTTCAAACTTTTTGTTTTACTGGTTACCCTGCTGGTTTTCCAGCACCCATGTTTCCATTCCACTTCTTCTTCCAACTGTTGTTGTTGTTGTTGTTGTTGTTTCCACCGCTGCCACCTTTATTCTTAATCTCATTCTCATTCTTCTTCTTCTTTTGTTCCTTATTGAACTTTGTCACTTCCTCGCCTCCACCTTCAGCGAGTACTGCCTTCTCCATCACTGCTGCAAACGTCTTCAATTAGAACAGAAACCCTCTTGTCTGACCGGGGTTTGGGTCCTCGTTCAAATCTCTTTCTTTACGCTGTTCGCATGCTTGACACGATATGTCACAAACCTCGCTAATTCGTTGAATTTTGTGACATACTCAGATACCGTCATCATTCCTTGTTTTAGTTCCAGAAACTGCACTTCTAGCTGATTCTTCGAACTCTCCGAGAAATAGGTCTCGAAGAATAACTCCTTGAACCTATCCCAGGTCATCACTCCTGGCCCTTCACGAATTTTATTGGCTTGCCACCAATAACTAGCTTCTGCTTTCAACATGAAAGTTGTGAAAGCAGTCTTATGATCATCCCCTACCCTAGCGACATCGAACACCTTTTCTATCTCCATAATCCAGTGCGTACTTCCATTTGGATTCATAGACCACGAATTGAGTGGTCCAACCGCCTTAAAATCCTTAAATGTTGTACCATGGTTTTGTAGTTGATTCTGCAATGCTCCTGTCAGTAGCATCACTAGTTGTTGAACGGGGTTACCATCAACATTGTCATTATTGGTTTCTTCAGTGGTTCTCTGTCGTGGTGGTTGACGTCTGGGAGGCATTTTCTGTTCAAATACATTCATTAAATTATTATTCAACTCTTTTAAGGAATTTCTACTTAAATTGACTCCAAAAGAAATAACCACTTAACACATAACACTTTGAATAAAGTAACAACTTTTATTTATTCATAACTTTTTTTTAAAAACATAAAACAATAGCATCACTGCTACCTACATTACTTTCCTGAACTACAAAAGTTTCAGGACAACATCATAGTCATATCCCATAGGTTGCACAACACTTGGGATTTAGAATTTATTTATCATTTCACTCATCGTACAACAACTACAATGTTCTATTAAGATACTTCTTAGCCCTATCACATTCCTCCTCCATGACTTGAAACATTGTTCTGCAATCTAACACGTATGATGGCAGCGTCTCGAACTGAATCGGATATCCCATGACCTGATCTTGAGCTCGATTAATTACGGTGTTAAATACTTTATCCATCTCTTCCATCTTCATCCTCTTCGCCTGCGCGTCTCTCACTGCTCTTCCAGTTCGTTGATAAGCTTCCTCGTATGCATCTTCAACTCTCGCCCCCTTGGTAGCTTCTTCCTTCAGCTTGTTCTTAAGTTCAGCGACCACCTCGATCAATTGTTCTTTTTCTCCTTCGGTCTGTACCAGTTTCTCCTCAGCGTTTGTTAGTCGTTCCTCACGATCCTAGATCTCGCCGTCTTTTTATGTCATTGCAGTCTGTTGTTCAGCTACTATCTCCTGCAACTCCTCAACTGTATCCTGAAGTTCCACATTACGGTCGTAGACTTCATCATACATACGAGCAGCCATCGAGGTTAATGGAGTCTCCTCCTCCTCCTCCTCCTCCTCCTCCTCCTCGTCATCCTCATTCTCCTGTGGCAACTCAACTAGATCCTCCTCGTCCGTCTCCACATCGTCATCCTTATCTTCAACTACTGTGACCAATGGGGCTGACTCCCGTGGCAGTAGTTATTCCCAAACTACCTGAATGTCGCGAGGCTCCTCCTCAATAGGCATTTGAGGTCCCTCCTCCCTACCCTGACTGGATTCTCCAACATTAGTCATCCTGACAACAAAGTTTTAAAGTTTTAATTATTAATCATTTCTACTCGACACTCACGAGTACATAAAATATAAACACATAAGCACATAAGTGTTTTATTACTTCTTCCTTAAAACTCGATAAGAGTTATCTCCACTATCTTTTCAAGGTTTACCTCCTGAGGCTTTTCCCCACCTAAGGTTCATAACCTAAGGCTTTGATACCAACTTGCACACCCCAAATCCACGGTACTTCATTTCCTCAAGATTTGGTGTTCACTTAATCAAAACATTCATTTCTAACCACCCAATCATAATAAAATTGAATAATAAAAACCTGCCCATACATGATTAAACTTAAATAAAAATCTCCCAGGTTATCTAACCTTTAATTACAATCATTCAAATGCGGAAATTAAGTTATTACATCATTCAAAAGTCTATAACGATAAAATAAAATTACAAGTCTTCATCACTTGTACATTTTTCCCTTTTTTATGCTAGTAATAGGTTGATTGACCTTCTCAACCTTAGCTGCAATAAGTATTTAATATGCAAGAGTGAGCAAACAAGGCTCACTTGAAATAAGAAAGAATAACTTTACAACATTACAACATTTTCCAGAAATAGGCTCAATAGAACTGAATGATAGGTTCTATCAACATTTTTAAACATACTACTGAGGGTCTAATGACCACGAATCATGTCCACAGTTAAGTAATCTTTCAACTTTGACTTTAACAGTCATAAGATTATAAGGACTCCACGTACTTAGGGGGATCAACCCTTCATACAATGTATTGTGCACAACCATTTCAACGCTTTAGCGTAAACCTCTAATAAAAGAGTTGTTCATCTCGGTTATTTAGAATACAAGTCCGCACCAAAGTAAGTTTGGTTTGGATACATTACAGGGTAATTTAGAATTCAACGGCCATCAACTAAGGATTAGTTGAATACAAAAGAAATAACTGTATGCTATGGAATAATCATAACTGAATTGATATTTATAAATTAACATCATGATTTAGGAATAATCTAATAGCATAAACATTGAATAATCATATCATAATTTGTTTTGAACAATATTAAGTCAAAGTTTATTGAGAATTGGATACCAAGCATGCATAATGAATAGTAATTTGAACGATAAAGTTGTTCAACACTAGAATATTAGAATATAGTGATTTGAATGCTAAATAACAAGTTACATATTAAAGAAACTTGCTCAATACTAAATATACGATTTAGAATACTTGCATCCTTATAAACAATTAGATACAAGAGTTTTCTCAAAAATAAACCATCTAGCTCTACGAAAATGTAGAGTTAGCCACTTGTGTAATTGCAATTGAATTAAAAACAATAATGTACTCAACAAAATTAAACTCGCACAATGAAGTTTTTAAATTAGAGAACTTTCCTTTAGCAAAAGCTAACCCTTACCACTTGAATCTCAATACCCTATATATATGTCATCATGACATAATTAATCATTACCAACCTTTATATCTATATAAATAAATATATACATCATGTAGGTTAAATTACTAATTCACGTAATCAAACTATGTTAATACTAGTTAACCCTTGATATCATGCTTATTTATAGTTTAATACTACTGAAATCATCATTTAACAGTCTTATTATTAATACATAACATTTATTTTCGAAATTTGTGTAATAAACTAAAACTGTCATACCATTACGCTTAATTCGCATTACTTGTATACACGATTTACACTATGGTTGGCGTTATAGCTATGACTCGAGTCACGAGCCCCAACAATTGGCTGCTATGGCTGCATACGGTATGATGACTATAAAACTAACTAACTTTCTGGGCGCGCTCCAAACTCCGAGTTAATGACCAAGCTCATTATGACATGACAAAAAGCCAAATTGGCCTACAAGCTCCAATCTAACAAGCTAATTAACAAGTAATTCATACAGAGATTTCATGTAAACATATTGTAAAGACTCCTAACATGATTTTACCCATAAAATAACATAAACATAAAATTTACAACACCCAATTTCAATGTTTTTGATAAAACACCATTTTTGACATTTTTAATGAAAATCAACACTGTGATTTTGTTTTTCAGTCAAAACAGTAAATTCAAAATACCATAGTTATGAATATACATACTCTATCAAATTCAATAGTCAATTTATCAATTTAACAACTAATCAACCTTTATAAACACTGTAATATGGTTTTCTTCACAAATTACATACATACATGACTTAACTTCTCTATAATCATTTATAAACTCATGAAAAAACCTTTTACAAACAATTATCATACGAAGTTATATATATATATATATATCAACAATTCATCTTTTTAAAATTATTTTACGGAGACTTTTTGGAAGAGGAAAAACTAAACTTTAAAATAAACTAAGTGGATTAATATCCTACCTTTGATTTAAGAAGATGATGGCTATCCTTTTGATTATCAAGCTTCTTTTCTCCAATTCCTTTCTCAAAAACCTATTAAAAATCACTCACTTTCTCTTTAGAGTTTTCTCAATTTTCTGTATTCTTCTTCTTCTTTTCTCCCTTTTCTTCAACTGAGTCTTTCTTTTCTCTTCTAACATATGTAGAATAATATAACGTATATAGTAATAATATACATTACTGATACAATATAAATATAGATATAACTTATATCAGTTATGTTTTATTTGAAAATCAAAAGCCATAAGACTTGTTTGGCTAACCACTAAAATATAATTAATCAATCCTTATGCCTTGTTTGGAAAAACAAAATTAGAATAAAGACTTAATAGACATTATGCCTTGTTTGACAAAACTGAATTAAAGTCATTTAATTTATTTTAATAACTCCTTTATAGCAAGGTTATTTGTCACACTTCTAATAAATTAAATAATCAATTTAATCAATTCAAATGCTAATCTATTAAATTAATTTAACACATAAATCATTCCCACATAATTATAATTTTCTTTATAATTATAAATTTATTTAACCAACTAACACCTTATTTAAATTACAAATTCTAATTAAAATATTATAATTTATTTAATCATTATTAGCTCTCTAACTTAATTATTAAATTAAATTAGTATATAATGTCATAACAATTAATTTTCTTAGCTCCTTAATTATTTATTCAACAAATAATTAACTAAACCATATCAACTCAAATTGAACAATTATTTATTCAACAATAAACATATCCTTTAAATATTTATATAAATCAATAAATATTTAATATTATAATTTAAAATTCTGGAATGTTTCATGCCCCATGGTTCTTACCCATCCATTTACCCGTCGGTTCGATCCGTGGTTTATTTTCTTTGTTTGGGCCTTAACATTAATTCTTATTGGGCCTATCTTGGACTTGATTTCACAAAGCATTGGGCTTGACATAATCCAAGGCCAATTGGATTCTACAAAGTCCATGAACTCAAAGTCCATTAAGACTAATCGTATTCTACGCATTCCATTCTCGCATTCTCGTATTCTCCTCGTATATCGTTCGTACGATATTTGTACTATATGTCGTACTAATCTTAGTACTATACTCGTATAATAATTAGTATTATACTCGTATTTCTCACGCATAATAACCCTAATTAATATACGTGATCATAAAATTCTTGGAACTCACTTTTCCTAACCCTTAGATTTTGAGTCCGCAGGCGAAAACTTCGTTTTTATCATAACTGAAATATTATTGAATATTCCATCACGTCTCAAAATTATACGTAATCATTAACTTCTCGGAATTTCAAAATAAATCTCCGAGTAGAAATGGATGAATAGTGCCTATTTCGTCTTTTTCCCCGGAAATATTTTTTTTCTCGGAAAACTTTTATTTTCGTCTTGAAAATTCTTACTCGTTCAATCTAGCTCGTAGCCAGAATCCTCCCAACTTATAATTATCCTAGGTTATAGAACGATTAATAAACACATAGCACAGAATAGTATTAATAAAACTTCTTTTTATTAATAACTAATTCTTTAAACCGAAATTCTGTATAATCAAAAATTCTGGGTTGTCACATTCTTCCCTCCTTATAAAAATTCCGTCCTCGAAATTTCTTTAAACCAAACCCTTCCCCGGGTTCTCACATTCTCCCCTTCTTCACAAAATTTCGTCCTCGAAATTTTAGCTTAGTCTTCTTCTCAACTTCTCTTCAAAGAAGTTCTTATCTACCCATCATTCCTAACCTCCATAACCTATCAAGAATCATGAAGTAGAAGGAATAACGACCAATATAAAATATCCTTTAAAATTCTTCATACTTTTGCTGAGGGGTCAAATTGACCATGAACTCTTACTAGGTTAAACAGCCTTTCGCCGTAAACCTTTCTTTCCATGGTAAGTTTACAATCACAAAGAAGGTAAACTACCTCTTTCCATACGTAGGTGATCAACCTATCGTATAACCCCATTTCGGGATATGTTCACCTCAGACTTAATGCCAAAAATTTTGGATAACACTTGAAACATTCGTCTAGTCAACTCAATTGACATCGACTACTTCTTTAAATTCTTTTCACAATACATCAAAACGTTTCATGACGTCATGATACCGTACTCTTCACAGTACGTTGAGGACTTCGTCAATTTATGACTTCGTCATTATACATCATACCATAGCGGTTTGTTGATCCTAAGATCACATCCAACCAGGTTCAATTGCATTAACAACTCAATCTTTTTACCATCGTTGCATCAAATGCACAGATGATATAAAATTCATTTTGATATTTTAAATCAATTTTTGTCTAGCCGAAGCAATTGGCATAGACATACAAAGCATAGCTCTTTTAAAATCCATTGGTTCCAAAAGTTGAACCAATTCATTCCTTTTTGAAATGTACACATACACACGATTTCAATAAACTTTGAAATCTAGCATAGCTAGATGATTTGGAATATCATATTCTCCATCTTCCTTCATTGTCTTACTGCGACAATACTTAATCTTCTCTAGCACCTTCAATGCTAAGTCTACTGAAAATACTTTGTTTTCAGTCTAAACATTCCTATACCTTAGTACAGTCCATCAACTTACCACACTTTGGCGTCCATTCGCTGAGAGATTTAAAAACATACCATATAATTATGAGTCACGAACCTACCATAAGTTTGAGTTTCAAGAACTCGCACCTACCTTATCGTTCTCTACATATCAAGTATATACATAAGAAAAGTTTCACCTTCTCGTCATATATATCTTAATATCACGACCAATTCCAATAATTATCACTATAATAAAATGAGTAGTTGTTACAGCAAAGCACAAACCTCTGCCCATAACAAAGGTTCGTACAACTCAGCTATCACATGAGTCCTCAATTGAAATCTTAAAACTTCTAAATTTCTCTTTACTTAATATGAATTTTCTTTAATTCGTATGTTATCCTTTACAACTCAATCTGAGTTCTTCTTCCCGTACTACTTCGTAGTACCATTCATTTATAGCACTAGCTATAAATCATTCATCGTTTAACATCTCATCTTTTACTACGATTTACTATTATTACGTGGTGATCTTCTTATCCTTCGCTCTACGATTATAGTCTTAGGTACTCTTACATAAGGTTTATAACCTTTTAGCTTTGATACCACTCTGTAACGCCCCAAAATCCAGTCCACTTGTAGACCCGGACTCCGTGCGTCACTATCCCATCTCCTTCCAAACACACATCATTATATAGCTAAATATAATGACATACATTCTCAAATCCCAAGTTCTCGAAACCTTAGAACCTCTTTCATTATAATTAATGATAATTACATTATTCTTTACATCTTACACGAGTGGCTTTCATCCACCACCAAGGATACATAACTGTTCATTAAACTAATCTATAGTTTAATTATATCATTCTATATTACAAGTCTTCACTTGCTCTTCACGCACATTCATATACTGAATGACACTTAAATGCTGGATCTGGCTTCGACTTGTCTTTACGGGATCCTTAAGTTCTTTCTTTCAACATCGTTCATTTGAAAATGTTATTCATTTAAAGCAAGTGTGAGCATTCAATTGCCCGACCAAGTCATATGATTGAACAAACAACAACAAGAGTTTAAAATTTCTCTAGATCTTCAATAACCGAACAAAGGTTATGAAGCGGCTTGAATAATAGGAATAGTCTTGATTCCTATCATCTTAAAACATCAGTCACTTTCACTTTAAAATACTTTCATTCCTCTACCTTTTTTTCATACACATCCTATCTGGCTAGAATCATTAGCACAGACTTAACAATAACGATTCATGTATCAACAGAATATACTCGTATTGAACAGTTCAATCACATAACAATTCCTCTTAAAGAAACACTGAAGTGTTCAAATTGTGGCACAAGGCCTCATACGTTCTACCACCTTGTACAAATATCACACATTCGCACATAAACAGAACTTCTCAAGTTCAACATCTGAGAAGTTTAAGAAACTAGCATTCATATAGTATGAATGAAGTTATAAAACTTGCTTTACCTTGCAATGACTACGACTTCTACATTTGAAGCTGCTCATTCAAATCCTATATAACACATAAGAAATACCGTACACCAATTAGTCATATACTTGACTTACGCATTGGTTTACTTAACTTTATTTCTTAAGGTTCGCGTTCTTGTAATATAAGTTTATGCGACTAACTTTCTTTTTCATTTCACGGCTTCATGACATACGAAAATGTTTTACTCAAAATGTTCATCACCTTTGATGATTTACATTCTTATCTTCTTCTTATAACTTCTATAGGACTCAGCATACATCGCTTCTCCGCTAGTAGTCCATATGGTACTCTGAGTGGTTTCCCACAAACAACCAACAAACAAGTTCCCGTCTCATCTACACTGCCCACATATTGAGTTAGATCGGTTGCCAATTTCGTATATACCTTCGCTCTCTTAAAGAATTGTTTAGCCCAGCTCCCATATGTCAACTATCAAAGTTACGATTGTACCACAACCTAACTTCTCTTAACTTATCCGAACCATTAGACTATAATGTTCGTTAAGTCAACTTCTTATTCCTTACGGCTTTCTGGCAACTAAATGCCATACCTCATGATTCATTCTTTATCGTCCAAGTCATACAGTCTATTGTATACTCAGAACGATCATTCAATGTCAATATTATAAGGTCATAGCGTTAAACATTTTTTATCAACTTACTCATACCTTACAACGTCTGGTTCATACAACTCGGAACGTTGTCCAAGTTATACTTATTAACTCGGCTTCTTAATGTTATACGTTATTACCTTTAACTCAGTTTCTTCACCGTTCACGGTTAATCAAAATTCTTCATTACATTACGGTCAAACCATACACGAAGGGTAGGTTTTTACCAGTTTAATATTAACGTACACTCAACCCTTACGTTGGTTAAAGTGTCTAACGCTTACATTCATTCTAACATTCTCTATCCGACTCACACTCAGACTTTCTTTAATCTTATTACCGTTCGTTACGGCTTTCCTTGATAAATCATATCTTACTTACTACCTTCGTCAACGTCTAAGTCATACAATCATTGTATACTTAGAACGTTCGTCTGACGCGAATACGATTCACGGGAATTGTTTATATATTCGACGTTTACCTTGCTCATCTCTTAATCTCTCATTCAACCTTTACTCAAGGATTCAATTTCATTCCATCGTTATTCCACCCATGAACCCCATGTTCATTATTCTTTCTTACTGTCGAAGCCATACCTTTCGTTATATGCTAAGACCGATCGTTCATCGCAACAACGTTGCATTCACAGCGTCTATACGCTTTACACTTATCTCTCATTACCATGACATAACATTGAAATGTTATTCATTACCGTCATCACTCAACGTCTAAGGAATCACAATCATAGCAATCCCTCACGTTCGTTCATTACGACTACGGTCCCCGGATATCGGTTACGTAATCTAGCGTTTGCATTCTTCGTCTTTTAATCACGTTAAATCTTTCCGATCAACCTTCACTGATGATTTAAATCACTTGCTTAAGTGTTACATTAGGTGAACTACATGTTCATATTTCTTTCTTGCACATCCCCCAGTATTTGAGAAATAAAAATCTCATTTTTGGGCATTGCCCTGTACCGGCGCTGCGGGGCCGTGCCCCTTCCTCTCTCTCTCTCTCGCGCTGTGGTGCGACCTACATTTCTCTCTTCCCTTGGTCTGGCTCTGCGACGCCAAACTCTTTGTTATCTATCGCGTTCTGGCACTAAAGACTAATCGATTGCACGAGGGCACGAGCTCGCGTTGGGCGCCACTTCTCAAAGCTTCATTTGGCTGCTGCGACACTGAGAGCCTAAACCTAGAAAATTTCTCTAAGTGTTAACTCAATTTTGAGATGATTACTTCGCGATCTCATAACTCCTTCGTTATAATTTGGAACGAGGTCATTCCAAAGCCATTCTCTTCCTTATCTTAAGTACTTTAATACCCCTTGAGCAGAAATTCATTCTAAATCCGTTAACGTGCCATTCGATTGGCTTGATCTTCACCCTTTGTTCATTTTATGTTTTTAACATTCTTCGTTCGTTCATTCGAACTCGGAACTCGTTCGTTCTTGAGTCTACGACTCATGTTTTCTATGTTCTCTTACTTCCTTATGAAACCCTACACGTTCGGGTTCATTCTCTAAATTTCTAATTCTCGTTCATCTTTTACGAAAATTTTGCCATAATTTCGTTACAGCTAAGTTTTGATCCGTTCTTCATGAACGTTTCTACCGTTCCTAACCAAGCAATAAGCAACTAACTTATACGCGATGGTTTTAAGCTTGTCCATCAACAACAATTATCCTACGATGGTTTTAAATTTGTCCATCAACAACAATTATCCTACAATGGTTTTAAATTTGTCCATCAACAACGTTCTTTGTGTTCTTCGCGTGTTCTTCGTTTGTTGTTCATTTTAATCGATATTTTGGATTACGATTCCACTTTTTCTTGGAATTTGATATTATAGAACACCATTCCTTACTTATTTCACCTACTCATTCATAAGATTCATTCGGATCGCTCAAAATCCTTACGAATCTTATACTTCCTTAAGAAATTTATAAACTAAATTTCTAATTCTTATTTCTTCATTTTCTCACGATTTCAACCATATGAAATCATTTTTAACATCACTTCTCCCTATTCTCATTAAGCTGTGTTTTAAGCATAAAAACTTAAAGAAAATATTAGAAGAAACTAGGGTTCGGATTACCATTCTTCTTTAATCCTCTTCCGTTATGCAAAGCTGGCGATTTGCAAGCTTTTCTATTTCACGATCACTTTTGATCCGAGCATTCATACTCAAACTCTTCCTTCTCCCTCTTCATCCGAGCTCTCTCTCTCTCTCTCTCTCTCTCTCTCTCTCAAGTTATAGGATTTTCAAAATCCTAAAAAAATGAAATTTAGCTTCCTATTTATAGAAAACCAAAGCTTAGGGCAAATTGGTCATTTTGCCCCCACCTCCTCCAACACTTAGCCACCAAGTAAACTTGGCCTCCACCCTTACTTGGTGGCAAAGTGGCCGGCCCACATGCCCATGGGTCACCCCATGGGTTGCCCCATGGTTCTTACCAATCCATTTACCCATCGATTCGATCTGCGGTTTATTTTCTTGGTTTGGGCCTTAACATTAATTCTTATTGGGCCTATCTTGGGCTTGATTTCACAAAGCATTGAGCTTGACATAATCCAAGTCCAATTGGATTCTACAAAGTCCATGAAATCAAAGTCCATTAAGACTAATCGTATTCTACGCATTCCATTCTCGCATTCTCGTATTCTCCTCGTATATCGTTCGTACGATATTCATATTATATGTCGTACTAATCTTCGTACTATACTCGTATAATAACTAGTATTATACTCGTATTTCTCACGCATAATAACCCTAATTAATATACGTGATCATAAAATTCGCGAAACTCACTTTTTAGATATTGAGTTCGCTGGCGAAAACTTCGTTTTTGCCATAACTGAAATATTATTGAATATTCCATCACGTCTCAAGATTATACGTAATCATTAACTTCTCGGAATTTCAAAATAAATCTCCGAGCAGAAATGGATGAATAGTGCCTATTTCGTCTTTTTCCCCGAAAATATTTTTGTTCACGGAAAACTTTCATTTTCGTCTTGAAAATTCTTACTCGTTCAATCTAGCTCGTAGCCAGAATCCTCCCGACTTATAATCATCCTAGATAATAGAATGATTAATAAACACATAGCACATAATAGTATTAATAAAAATTCCTTTTATTAATAACTAATTCTTTAAACCTAAATTCTAGATAATCCAAAATTCTGGGTTGTCACATGATCAAGATTAAATCTAATCTTTATTGGCAAAAAGTGTGCGATTTTTGTCGATTACATCACTATCACCCATATATCGCCATTATCCTTTACGAGTCGTTGGAAGTCCTACCACAAAATCTATTGTGATATGCTCCCATTTCTATTAAAATTATTTCCAGCGGTTGAAGTAACCCGCTTGGTGGTTGATGTTCAACTTTCACCTTCGACACGTCGAGCATTTTGTAATGCGTTACTGCAATGTCTCTTTTCATATTCGATACCAAAATGTCGTAGTAAATCTTGATACATCTTTGTACTTCCTAGATGAATCGAATATCTTGTGTTGTGTGCTTCGGTCAAGATTTTGTCTTTAAGCTCTTGCAGCTCTGGAACCCAAATTCTTCCCTTGAATTGTAATAGTCCTTCGGTATCGATCTTGTATTTTACAACACTACCCTCAACCACTTTCTCTTTGATCATTTCACATTCTTTATCTTGTAGTTGAGCATTCTTCACTTTGTCCACCAAAGTTGGACTAGCATCTATCTGGAATAGTCGTTCATCGGATTCCTTTGGAAATTTGATTTCCAACTCTAGCTTTGTCATTGCTGAAATAAGCTCCTCCTGAATGGTTATCAGTATCAACTTCTCATGACCTTTCCTGCTCAAAGCATATGCAAACACATTCGCTTTGCCCGGATGATAAAAGATCTCACAATAGTAATCCTTTATCAATTCCATCCATCTTCTTTGACGCGTATTTAGGTCCTTCTGTGTGAAAATATACTTCAGACTTTTATGGTCTATGTAAATTTCACATTTCTCTGCATAGAGATAGTGTCTCCATATCTTGAGAGCAAATACTACTGCAGCCAATTCCAAATCATGAGTCGGATAACCTTTCTCATAATCCTTGATTGTCTTGATGCATACATGATTACTTTGTAGATTACTGCAAAAAGAAACCCAACCCTTTATGTGAGGCATCACTATACACCACAAAATTTCATGTGCTATCTAGTAATGACAATACACGTGCCATGTTTAATTTCTTCTTCAAATCCTAGAAACTTTCTTCACATTTCTCCGTCCAAACAAATTTCACAGTTTTTCTTGTCAAATTTGTTAATGGAGTGGCTATCATAGAAAAATCTTGAATAAATAAATCTATAATAGCATTGGCTAGTCCCAAAAAACTCCTCACTTCCGACGGTGTTCTTGGTTGTTCCCAATTGATTACAACTTCCACTTTTGATGGATCCACCGAAATTCCATCTTTGTCAATCACATGCCCAAGAAATTGCACATGATCTAGCCAAAATTCGTATTTAGAGAATTTCACGTACAACTTTTCCTTTCTTAGTGTTTCCAATGTCAAACGTAAGTGTTTCACGTGTTCTTCTTGAGTTTTGGAATACACCAGAATGTCATCGATGAATACCACTACAAACTTGTCTAAGAATGGTTTAAACACCCTATTAATCAAATCCATGAATGCAGCAGGTGCATTGGTTAAATCAAAAGACATCACCAGAAACTTCATAATGTCCATAATGAGTTACGAATATGGATTAAGTATATCCTCCTTCCTCACTTTCAGCTGGTGATACCCTTCTCAAATCTATTTTCGAGAAGTATTTAGCACCCTTCAACTGATCAAACAAGTCATCTATTCTTGGCAATGGATATTTGTTTTTAATAGTGACTTTATTTAATTCTCTATAATCAATGCAAAGATGCATTGACCCATCCTTCTTCGTCACGAATAACACTAGCACTCCCCACGGTGATACGCTTGGTTGAATATACTTCTTGTCTAGCAACTCTTGCAATTGTACCATCAGTTCCTTCATTTCTACTAGAGCCATTCTGTACGGGGCCTTTGATATCGGTGTTGTTCCCGCCACTAAGTTGATCACGAACTCAATTTCTCTGTTAGGCGGAAGTCCTGGCAAATCCTCTGGAAACACATCCTCAAATTCCCTCACCAATGGTATCTCTTCCAGTTTCACATTCTTCTTTTGAGTATCGACTATGTAAGCTAAATAGCCCACACAGCCTTGACTCAACAATTTCTTGGCCTGCATAATCGTCAGACATTTCATTTGTCTAGGCGACTTTCTACCATAGAATACTACATTTGACGGGGTCATAAGGTTTACACACTTCTTTTGGCAATCAATTACCGCTCCATATTTGAACAACCAATCCATTCCCAAAATAGCATCAAACTCTCCAAGTCTAATCAGAATCAAATCTACCATCAATATTCTCCTTAATGTTCACCCTACAGTTCTTGTATACGAATCTAACAGGGATTACCTCCTTATTTGCAATTTCTATGTTCAAAGGAAAATTCGGTTCTTCTACAGGAAATTACGACCTCTTAGCAAATTTATCGGAGATAAGCGAGCAAGTAACTTTTGAATCAAATAATACATAAGCATTTATATCATTGATTGGGATAATACGACACCACATCTTTTGATTGCATAGCATCTTGCCTGATCGTGTTGAAAGTTCTAGTTGTGGGTTTGTTTGATGTACGTTACCTCCTTTATTACCTCCATTATTTACGGGTTGTCTCTCCTTCTTCTTCTTAGGGAATTCACGAGCAAAGTGATCCATACGTGAAGCACACATTCTTCTTAGGTTGAGTGCAATTTGGGCGATGTGACCCTCACAGCCTGAATTGAAGCATACTCGTTTTTCCATCAACACGCACCCTTGAAACTTCCGCATGTAGCACGTGCTTCAAACTTCTTATTTTCTTTGGTTACCTGGCGATTTCCATCACCCACGTTTACATTCCACTTCCTTTTCAAGTTGTTGTTGTTGTTGTTGTTTCCACCACTACAACCTCCATTCTTAATCTCCACCTCATTCTTCTTCTTCTTCTATTCCTAATTAAAATTTGTCACTGCCTCGCCCCCACCTTTAGCGAGTATTGCTTTCTCCATCAACTTTGCGAAAGTCTTGAATTGGAGCAGGGAAACCCTCTTTGTACAACCCAGGGGCTTGGGTCACTGTTCAAAACTCTTCGCCTTGCGTTCCTCCGTCTTTGACTTTGATAAAGGCGCGAAACCTCGCTTGACTCGTTGAATTTAGCGGCATACTTGAAAACCGTCATTGTTCCCTGCTTTAGTTCCAAAAATTGTACCTCTAGCTGACTCTTTGAACTTTCTGGGAAATAGGACTCGAAGAATATCTCCTTAAACCTATCCCAGGTCATCATCCATGGTTCTTCTCGAGTTTTATTGGCCTGCCACCAATAACTAGCCTCTGCTTTCAACATGAATGTTCTGCAGCGGTCTTACAGTTATCCCCACCCTAGCAACATCGAACACCTTTTCTATTTGCATAATCCAGTCGTGCCTCATTTGGATTCACGGACCCTGAAATTCGAATTGGTCCAGCCATGAACTCCTTATGTAATAACCCGAGATTTTCTAGATAAAATAAGTAAGAAATTTTGCGTATAAATTTTTTTATTTATTTAATGATGAGACTAAGTGACAAGTAAAGTGAACGATAAATGCAAATTACTTGAAAAATTAGAAATAATTTTGAAATTATTAATTACCACAAATTATATGGTAATAAATTTTTGTAAGACGAAATGTTTTATTATTTCCCATGAAAACATGATTGGAAATAATATATGAAGTGATAATTAGATTTATATAATAAATATTTTATTATATGAATTGTTCAGAATATTTAAGTTAATTATTTTAACTTGATTATTGATCTTTGTGTCTGAAGAATAAGTCGGACATGAGATCCAAACCACGGATTGGGATTGTGATCAATAGATGAGAATAATAATATTATATTATTTATATAATGATTTTCTGATACCATAATTATGTATTGGGTATGTGCGGGATGAGATCTTATTGAAGCGATGGCGATCGATTAGGTCATAACATATTCTTGTCTTTGTGAAACCTAATTATTAAACTTCGATTATGAGATATTTACGAGTAGTATTTGTGTATATGAAGTTACTATGTATAAGAATATATCAATTAGGCGAAACCCTAATTCTTTGTTATGCGTCGATAATTAGGACAAACCTAATTATTATAACCCTAACAGGTTGAAGTTAGAAAGCGTAACGGCGTATGTTTAGTAACATACAGAGATAATTAAAAAGAACCTAATGGTCAATTAGAAACCCTAATTGATGGCGTTAAGAAACCTAATTATAGAACCTAAATTTTTAATGAAAACCCTAATTTTAATTACAGGGTTTAATTTGATGTTATTGTATAAGTGTTTTAATTTACCAAAGGATAGAAGTTAATTGGTAAATTGTAAAATTAAATCTAGTGATTAAATATTACATTTAATTGCCTTGTACAAGATTGCACATACACTCTTAAACAAAGCCCAACCATCACCCTTAACAAATCGAGCAAGAATCGAAAATTTTTTGCAAAAGGTATAAGAACACTAAACCTAGAAATCCTTTGATTTGATGTTATTTGATGCAATTGATTGTTTAAAGTTGTGTAATAGGATGTTAATTGATGATATGAGTTGATAAATCAAAGACCCATAACATCAAAGTGCTGCAATTTGAAGATTTAAGCAAGTTGGAAAAAGCGAATTACATTATTTTTCACCAAATGTCGAAGGCCATAACTCTTTGCTCGATCATGAGTTTTGTTCTTTAAAAGTTGTTATCTCGTAGCACGATATGTGGTCTTTAATCGCAAATAGAATTAAGTCCATATCATGTATAGATTAGAAGTTATAGATGGTCAAACATGGTTGACCGATCATGATAAACTGTTTTTGGATAGTCTGTAATGGGGGCATTCTCGTCCACTTTTTGTGCTTTAAAAGGTCTGGGCTTTTGATATGTTGTAGTACACTGAATAAGCTTTACATAGACTCCAAAACGGACTAAATCCGATATCGGAGGAGGGAGTTATGACATTTCAAAGTACTAGTGTCAAAACTGTCCAACAAGTGCGATGCAGTCCATTTGGACGGAATTTCTAGGCTGATGTGTTCGGAATTTGGAAACAAGTCAGTAGGGAAGAGTTGTAGTCTCGGAAGATAGCTTCGCGTGGGCTCAAGAATCGTCTAAAAATGTTTTAAAAGCGAAAGAGTTATGGTTGTTTTTAGCGAAAGAGGTAAATCTGGAAATAGATAAAAGCAGTTGCGAGTGGACATTTTTGAGGTCTGTTTTAGGCTTCCTAAGAGGTCCGAAATTACTGGGTTATATTTTTAAAAAATACTCTGGTTTACCATGTATAACATATCCAAAGTTGGGAATTTTCTGATAAATGAGCAAGGCGTGAGAAAATCGGAAAGTGAGCTATTGAAAGATTAGTTTAAACCAAGTCCCACATCGACACTATTGAGAACTTCACCATTTTCTAAACCTATAAATAGAAGGGCTTGGCCTTTGTTTCATTCACCAACAATAAGGCCTCCAATTTTTGAGAAAGGCTTTGTTGTGGGAGAACTTTTTATAAAGATCTCCTTAGTTAAATTTTGGCGTGGAAGTGTGTATTCAGTTTGTGGAATTCGTATTTTCGGGTATGTTTCTTATTTAATTTTTTGTAATGTTATTATTTTAAATATTGTGTGTAATTGTTAGTTAAAGTTTGAATTTTTGAAGTTTAGTTAGTTTTATTAATAAACTAGTTAGTTTACTATGTTTATTTTGGCTTGGAATTGATTATGTAAATGAGTTATTTGTGATGACTTTTAATATTTTGTGATGAATTTCATTAATTAATTATTATTAATGATATTAAAGTTATTTAATGATTATATTAAATAATTTAGTTTAAAAATGATTTTTATATTATAAAAATCATTTTAAATAAAAAAAAAGGTATTTAAAAATATTTTAAGTTATAAAATATAACTTTTAATATTTAAATGATAATTTCATTAATAATTAAATATTAATGATATTAAGATAATATTAATGATATTCAGGTTTATTTAATAATTATTATTAAATAAATAGTTTAAAATGGTTTTATATATGTAAAAACCATTTTAAAGAGGATATTAAGGATTTAAAAATATTTTAAGTTATAATTAATGACTTTTAATATTTGGATAAATAGTATATTAATATTTAAATATTAATGGTAATTATTTGGGTAATATAAATGTTTTAAAATAGTTTGAGTTATTATAAATAACTTTTATATTTTTTAGCGATGGTTTCGTTAATAGTTTAGTATTAATTAAACTATTAATGATAATGGAATTATTTAATGTGTAAATCATTTAATTATGATTACGATGTTTGAAAATGCATGATGGTAATTGTAGTCTTGTATTTCCTCTACAAGATCGACCGAAAATGTAACTTAGAAACCCGATACACACAAAGTTATAGCCGGTCAAACTAGCTGACTTGAGAATCGGTTATGAAGTTCTGGATTTGATGAACACCTATAACAGCAGTGATTATGTCACTATAGGCCCTATAGCGACAATTTGAATTATTTTAAATTTTTTCAATTTAAAATTACGAAAATGACTAAAAATAAAATGTCGATATTTGAGATGTTGATGTATAGAATAAAGTCTTAGACTCAAGTATTTGCAAATAAAAAATTTGTCGATGCAATGAATGAATGTCGAACCTTATAAAAGAAAGAAAAAGGCTCTTTGTAAGAGCATGGATGAGATATTTGAAAAATGTATAAAAATATTTCAAGTATAGAATAGGAACTAAAAAGTATGATCGATGTGATGACGTGATTAGACTATGTCTTGTTGTAATAGGCAGTATTATGAGTTATGATATATTGTTCTAATCGAGCGAATGATCGATTATTGATAGGTTGTGATAAAGAGATAAAACCTAAGTTGAGATTTGTAATCGGTGAATCGGTGAAGTATCCTACCTTTGCATTTCCTTTATCTGATGGACATGAGTAAGAAGTTTGAAATTATTCTATTCTGTCTGCAGTTATGTACTCTTTGATTATCAACATGTTAGCTTAGATATATATTATGTTCATTGATTTCTATAAATGGTTTTACAAGTGTCCCCACTTGGATAATCATGGTATTTACTCACATGTTGATACAACTTTGTCAATTACCGTATATATATATATATATATATATATATATATATATATATATATATATGTTGAATTACATATTATTGTTGAGTAAGATTAAAAACCTTGGGTTTGGAACCCAGACATGTATGAACATCCCTATATGGGAAATTTTTTGCGCTCGATGCGGATAGAGTGAAGCGATGAATTTACGTTCAAGTTATGTAGTATTGATTAATACAGAAGTACAATGAGGTGATCACCCTCCGTGCTAGTAGAGTTATGACGGTTTGAGGATAGAATTACTGCTAAACCTTTTTGAAAATGAAAAGAATGTTCATAGTATGTTTCTTAAACCCTATTCAAGGGTAGAGCGAGCCAAATTTAAAGAATTTGAAAGAGAGTTGTTATGTGAATTTTTTATCGATCTGATTACTTCCACAACTTTCGATTCGTTGTAGAAGTGTTATGTAAGGAGAATACTTATATTCTTTCGACTTATATATATAATTGCTATTACTTCTTTGGGCACTTCAAATGCTCAACCTTGCTTAAATTAAATGTTTTCGATTATGTATGAGCAACTTTGAAGGCTCGAGTACACGAACAAGGGAAAAAGGAAGCTATTGAATGAATTATATTATGAGTTAATGGTTATAGTTAGTATTGGTATACATTAGGGTATTGTATGGAATGTATTTGAAGGTCTACGTGCACAGGAAGTAAACTTTGATGTATGTAAATTAAGTTTAAATATAATATTATTATTACATTATTAAACTTATAGAAATGGTATCGTGAAACCTTAGGTTTCGGTTTCAAGTACCTGGATTTGGGGTCGTCACACCTTAAACGTTGTTCCTTGGTTCTGTGGTTGATTCTGCAACGCTCCTATCAGTAACGTAACTAATTGTTGAATAGGGTTAGCATCAATATTATCATTATTGTTGGTTCCTTTGGTGGTTCTCTATTGTGGTGGTTGACGTCTGGGAGGCATTTTCTGTTAAAAATACACCCATTAGATTATTATTCAACTTTCAAGTAATTTCTACTTAAATTACATCCACAAAAGAAATAACCACATAATCACGTAACACTTTGAATAAAATAACAACTCTTATTTATTCATAACCTCTTTGAAAATATAACACAATATAACCACTGCTATTACATTACTTTCCTGAACTACAAAAGTTTCAGTACAACATCATCGTCATATCCCATAGGTTACATAACACTTGGGATTTACAATTTATTTAACATTTATTACTCGTATAACAACTACGATGTTCTACTAAGATACTACTTAGCCTTACTACGCTCTTCCTCCATAATCCAGAACATTGTTCTGTGATCTAAGACATACGATGGCAGCGTCTCGAACTGAATTGGATAACCCATGACCCGATCTTGGGCTCGATTAACCATGGTGTTGAATACTCTATTCATCTCTTCCATCTTCATTCTCTTTGCATGTGCGTCTTTCACCGCTATCCCGACTCGTTGAAACACTTCCTCATATGCGTCTTCGACTCTTACCCTCTTAGTTGCTTCTTCCTTCAGCTTGTTTTTCAGTTCTGCTACCTCTTCGATCAATTGTTCTTTCTCTCCTTCAGTCTGCTCTAGCTTCTCCTCGACATTATTCAGTCGTTCCTCACGATCCTGGATCTCGTCATCTTTCTATGTCATTGCTGTCTGTTGTTCAGCTATTATCTCTTGCAATTCCTCGACTGTATCCTGAAGTTCCACGTTACGGTCGTAGACTTCATCGTGCATACGAACAACTAACGAGGTTAGTGGAGTCTCCTCCTCCTCGTCCTCGTCATCCTCATCCTCTTGTGGAAACTCAACAGATCCTCCTCATCCGTCTCCACATCATCATCCTCATCTTCAACCATTTTGTGACCAGCCAGAAGTGACTCCGTGGCGATGGTTGTTCCCCAAATAACCTGAATGTCTCCAGGCTCCTCCTCTATAGGCATTTGAGGTCTATCATCCCTAGCCTGACTGGATTCTCCGACATTAGTCATCCTGACAACAAAAAATTAAGTTTTAATTATTAATCACTATTACTCGACACTCACGAGCACATAAGTTATAAACACATAAACACATAAGTGTTTTATTACTCCTTCCTTAAAACTTGATAAGAGTTAATCACCACTATCTTTTCAAAGGTTACTTCCTAAGGCTTTTCCCCACATAAGGTTCATAACCTAAAGCTTTGATACCAACTTGTGACACCCCCAAATCCCGGTACTTCATTACCTCAAGATTTGGTGTTCACGTAATCAAAACATTCATATCTAACTACCCAATCATAATAAATTGAATAATAAAACCTGCCCATACATGATTACTTTAATAAAAACATTATCTCCCAGGTTATCTAACCTTTAAACATCATATAAGTGCGGAAATAAAATTATTGCATCACATCATCAAATAAAAGTCTATTATCATAACGATAAAGAAAAATTACAAGTCTTCATCACTTGTACATTTTCCCCTTTCCTTTGCTAGTTGTAGTTTTATCTACCTTCTCAACATAGCTGCAATAAGTGTATAAATATGCAAGAGTGAGCAAACAAAGCTCACTTGAAATAAGAAAAAATATCTTTACAACATTTGCCAAATAATAGGCTCAATAGAACTGAATGATATGTTCTATTAACATTACAACATTTGCCAAATCATAAGCTCAATAGAACTGAATGATATGTTCTATTAACATTACAACATTTGCCAAATCATAGGCTCAATAGAAATTTGAATGATCGTTACATTAACATTCTTAAATATACTACTGAGGGTCAAATGACCACGAACCATGTCCAGAGTTATAAGTAGTCTTTCAACTTTAACTTTAACAGTCATAAGACTATAAGGACTCCACGTACTTAGCGGGATCAATCCTTCATACAATGTATTGTGCACAACCATTTCAACACTAAGCGTAAACCCCTAAACATAGGGTTGTTCATCTCGATATTTAGAGTACAAGTCACTTTTAAAGAAAGTTTGGTTTGGATAAGCTTTCAAGGGTAATTGAAGTTTAATGATCATCAACTAGGGAACTAGTTGAATCAACAATGCTTGATAACACAATAGTTGTTTAATAACAACATAACTTAGAACATTTGAGAATCATAAAAGAACTGATTATACATATCAAACTCATACTTGAAATAACTATAGAGCATAAACATTTAATAAAATGAATAAAATGGTTAACCTTTGCTTGAACAGTAAAATAAGCTAAGGTTCGAGTCTTATAACATTAGAAATGAAATTCTTGAACGTACATTTAACTGATAGCAAGCTGGAAACTAAAAAAAAACTAGCCCAATCAAGGTATTAACTCATGCAAAGAATTAAAACAATTTAATAATAGAGACGATAGTTCAAAAACTACGTTCATAATAGAACTTTGAGAAACTTGCTTAACTGTAAACAAGTTAGAATGAATCAATCAAATAAGAATTTCCAATAACTTTAGAGTTAGAGTTTGCTCGAATGAATTTTAGGAACAATTGTCTTATTCAATAACAGTTATGATAAAAAGCTTGCTCAATCAAAAGAATGAAGTTACACAATATAATAATAGAACTAACTCAACGAAAGTGTAGAGTTAGAAAACTTGCTCAATGTAAAAAGAAAGTTTAGAAACTTGGCTCGAGCGTAAGCTATAATATCAAACTCACGTTCACCTACAAATAGGTTTAGAATTACATTGTCTATTAGATATGCTAACATATCATAACATATACATTTTTAGCTAAGCTTATCATCTTAGCACAAGTCTTATACTACTATATATATTTCAGAATTCCCCAGTGTTAACATCACAACACCTATCTAACCTTCACTGTATAAACTAATTTATCACATAATGCGTTCATAACCTACTAATAACTTTTACAACTTTGAATTCATAATCCATATAACACAACTCTGTTTTAGCCCTGTTGTTACATGTTGGACACATTACCATAACCTTTAGTTAAGCTACAAAGAACGACCAAAGTCTGCAGAATTAGCAGACTTCATTGTCTGGAAATGGGCGCGTAGCCGCCCATTTTATCTTGGGATCTTGGCCTTGCATGCACCGCATGCTTTCGCCGATGCCTAAGGGTAGCCTTGACGTTACATAACTCGAGTTTTGAGCGAGCTTGACACTTTTCTTAAGCCAACTAACACAATTTCACCCACCAACGTTGATAATAACACGTAAAATAAATATAAAACTATCATAGACATGATTGCTAACATATTCAACCACTTAGCATAATTTATCAACAACTAAAACTATTTTAATTTCTTAATTTTCATGTTTTTTCATAAAAACTCAATTTTCTTGACATTCATCCTAAAAAGCATCACTGTGAATTCAATACATGATAAAATCATCTCATTCAAACTACGTTATGCTCGTATCTCAATGAACTAACATATACAAGCTTCAATTTATACTTTAACATAAGAATTGACCATCTAAATTGGTACTTTCCTAAGCCATACAAAGAATACATATACTGTCAAATTTTCTTCCTACTGTCAAACGAATTTAGCATGCGATTTCCTTGATTGAACATACTCTCTAGCATCATAAACATGTATAATCACAATTACCAACTATATAGAAATAATTCGAAGAGATGAAATTTACAGAACATGCAATTTTTACTGTGAAACCCATATATGCATATATAATATCAAAGTTGTGAACATACCTTCAAGTTAGCTTGCACAATCTTGCAATTGCAGACAATTTCTCAGGTTTCACTCTCAAATTCTCTCAATTCTCTATGTAATTCTCTGTAACCCTCCTTCTCAGACTCTTCTTAGTTTAAGCCAATTACCAAGTCACGTAGTCTAGCTAACACTTAAGCGCGAAGAAACAAAACTGATAACTTAGTACTACTAATTGCAAAATCAGTTACTAACGTATATAATATAAATATATTATATTTATTATTTTATTTTATTTAATTTCAAAAACTAGAAATTCCAAAAGCCATAAGGCTTGTTTGGCAAAAACCCTTTAAATATTAAAGAATTAATATATTAAGCCTTGTTTGGCAAAAACTAAATTAAACTACTTTAATTTATTTTAATAACTCCTTATAATATAGTTATTTGTCACACTATATTTAATCAAGTTTTCATATTTAATT
This sequence comes from Panax ginseng, assembly GCA_020205605.1. Lineage (NCBI taxonomy): Eukaryota > Viridiplantae > Streptophyta > Magnoliopsida > Apiales > Araliaceae > Panax > Panax ginseng. Next base: position 52,888,408 of record CM035136.1, on the reverse strand, counting down.
TAATTAATTCAACTCACAATTAATTAAATAAATTCTTTAATCATATAACACAATACAAATAATTAACCATTAAATTGAAATATCAATATAATAATTTCCTTAATTAATTATTTATTTATTTAACAAATAATTAACCAAATAAAATTAAATCGATTTAATAAATATTTATTCAACGATAATCACATCCATTAAATATTTATATAAATCAATAAATATTTAATATTACTATTAAAATTCTGGAATGTTACAGTCCTCTCCGGTGGAATTTCCGTTTTTTGAACTGCATTATCTTCAGGGTTATCTATGAAAGACGAATCTGCCCTTCTGCAATGTTAGTGACATGTGTGCAGAAAATTTCGAGTGTCTATATGTGCTAGATTTCAAGCTAATCCTAAGGAATTACACTTAACTGCTGTAAAGAGAATTTTTAGGTATCTCAAAGGCACACCTCACTTGGGACTTTGGTATCCCAAGGAGTCCTCCTTTGAACTGACAGGATATACATATGGTGATTTTGCAAGCTGCAAGATCGATAGAAAAAGTACCAGTTGCACTTGTCAGTTGCTAGGAAACAAACTTGTGTCCTGGTTTAGTAAGAAGCAAAACTCGGTATCTACCTCAACAACAGAAGATGAATACATTACTGCTGGCAGCTGCTGTGCTCAAATTCTATGGTTGAAAAACCAGCTAGTAGACTATGGGTTTGAGTTCAAATCTATACTTGTTCATTGTGATAACACAAGTGCCATAACAAAAACACATAATCTTGTCATGCATTTTAGGACTGAGCATATAGAGATAAAATATCATTTTATTAGGGATCATGTTCAAAATGCAACTATATCTTTATAATACATCCCTACTGAAAATCAACTTGTTGATGTCTTTACAAAACCTTTAGATGAATCCAGATTTATTAAATTGATAAGTGAGTTAAGTATGATAAATCTACAACCATAAACTCTATGATCTAGTTTGTGCTAAACATGCAGACGGAAAGGCTATGTGGAAATCGTAGAGATGACTAAAGAGAAACCACGATCGTAGACAGTCTTAACATGGCAGAGAAGCATCCCGTGATGACATCATTCCTATCAAATCCAAGCAACCCTTCTGATAAGCGCCTCAGGGATAAACCTGATTCTTAGATCAGTCTAAGAGGTTGGCCCTTCCTAAGCTACCTTAACCCAGAAGGAATGCTAAGTCAGAGTTCATCACAAGGACCCCGAGAGATAATTATCGTAGAGTAAGATCAGAAATGAACTCAAAAATCGTCGAGCAGGGGAGCTAAGGGCAAATCAATATTTTCCATATTACTTAAAATCGTGGAGTCCCATAGAACTCGACACGTGCCCCACTATGCAGATCGTGAGAAGGGAAGTTACAAATACAGTTTGAAAATATTTTTTTAAAATTCACCTTAGAATTTCAAAAGCTCAATTTTCTCTCTCTCTCTCTCAAACAAAAGAAGCCATAACTTTTAGAACGATCAACCAACCTCTGTTCAACAAAATCACATCAATCAATGGTTTCTTCCAACATTATATCTGGCTACCAACTCTGCTTCGACGAATTCAAGTCAGCTGATCCACAATTCCACAAGGTTCTGACTCTTCTAAAGAAAGCTGGTCTTGAAGAAGCTCTGAGCACCAGCACAAGGATTTACCCGAAGCTGGTGAAAGAATTCTATAACAATGGAGTCTTTGAAGATAACTTTATCACTACAAGAGTCAATGGGGAACAAATAGTCAAAGTTGAAGATATAAACCTAGCCCTAGGTTTTAAATCAAAGGGACTCTCATTGTGACACTCCCAAATCCGGGGACTTTAATTCCACGGGATTTGGTGTTCACTATACAAATATCATCTATTTATCTACCCATAAAAATTCAAACCATGCAATAGATAGAAATAAATCCTCCCCTTATGGGGTTACAACATCTGAATAATAAATACAATCCCAAGTCAAACTAACCTTAAACATCTGTGCGGAAACATAAACAAATAAGTCTTAACAACATCAAGTCTTTACAATAACATTCTAAAAATTCAATAACAAGTCTTCATCACTTATTAGCTTTGCCCTTGCCTTTGCTAGTAGAAGGCTAAGAATACCTTTCGTTCTTAACTGCAATATTATTATTACGCAAGAGTGAGCATGAATGCCCACAAGTATAATAATGAAATAACAATATAATAACATGCAAGAATCAAAGATTTCTGAAATACAACTCAACTTTTGAATCAAGAATGAATAACAAGAATCAAAAGATTTTTGAGGGTCATAAGACCTTGAACTATGTCCTAGGTTATCAAGGGTTATACTTGAAACCTTTAACAGTCATATGACTATGGACCTTTCTACTCGTACTCAGGGGGATCAACCCTTAGTACCATACTGTGCACAATATCTTAACGCTAATGCATAAGAAATCCCTATACATGGTTGTTCATCTCAGTTTGACATTAGAGTCCGTACCAAAGGAAGTTTGGTTTGGATAAATCAATAAGGGTTCTGAAATTTAGAATGTTCATCAACTATGGACTAGTCGAATCAAATAGGGAATCACTAGTCTAACAAGGTTCAACAATAAATTATAATTAGATTGAATAATAATCTCAAGAGGTATACAATAGAACAAATATTGTATAACAGAATTATACTTTGAAAAGATAATTAATCTTTAATATAACAATTGAACTTGGTTAATAATAATGAGAATAACTTGAATAATGATAACAAGTAGGGTTAGGAAACTTGCCTCGTGCATAGATTACACGTTAATTTATACACGTTCCTTGATTTAATCCTACATAACATTTACATTCACAATACTAGTCAATCACAAGTTCATTCTCTTTGTCTAACTTTGATTATGACCACACTTAATCAAATTACTACACTTATTGCCACATAACTTTACACTTCATGAACAATAAGCTAACTATGCATTCAATCATTCAAATTACACATAGATGTGTTATTGACATGTTAAGAATTTATTTTAACATCTCATTATACATTTAACCTAATTTTATGTTCATTAGATAAAGTTACCAACACATTACTAGACTTAAACATTGTAAAAACCCATTTCTGGACCATTCTGTTAAGTGGTGTTGTGGTGCCACTGTTATACTAGGTCTTGGCATTGCGGCTTGGGTATCACGGCATCTGCTGGGCATGAGCCTTAGGCACAGAGTTGGCGCCCAACGCGGAACTCCGGTTTAAATTTCCGATTCATGAAGAACACGAAGCAAAAATTTAACATTACCTGGTCATTGAATTCACCTAAAAACATACCCACATGTTAGAATTCGTATATAATCATTACCCAACATTTATAGAGTGATTTTAACCAATTAAAACACATAATTACAGAATTAAAACATGCAAATTTCACTGTTCTTGGTGTTCTTGAAGGTTTTAAACAAAAACATAAAATTTTAACACTACGAATTCGTTATAACACCAAATCCATCCATTCAAAATATGTTTTCTCCATTTTAGTATGCATAATTATATACAAGTGGAAATTTTACAAAACAATTTATGTTTGACATATTAAAATCACGTATAAGGGCCATATGGCCATATTTCTATACTCTGTAAATTTTGAGGCCATAACATATGTTGTAATTATAATATTATGAAACTTATGATATGGGAATCTATAATATATAGTAATACATGATATGCTAACATATCATCACCTATATTCTCATAATCATACCATTTACAAATTACAGAGACAGAAACTTGGAAGCCAAATATTTTACAAAACTTAAACAACGTAAATAAACTAGGTTTAACAATTTACCCAAAGCGTAGATTAGTAGGAGATGAATTCCTTCTCAACTCTTCTTCAATCACACACTCACAATCTCCTCAAAATTATAAATTTTTCTCTCTAAATTCTCTGACTCTCAGGTTGAACACTCAATGAAAATACGTAAAACAAAGCAACTGACCCTTTATGCGCAGAGTTGAGGTCAGTCTTTCCATACGTGGTTTAACTGCCCCCAACTCCTCTTAAGGCCTCATTTGGCTAGCCTTAAAGGCTTATATCCCATTAATTTAAATAAACCTTTATAACATAGTTTAAATCAAGTCACACCCAATTCAATTATCTTATTTAATTTTATTAAAATAAAATGTAATAATTTCTCATTAATTCACATAGTCAAATAATTAAATTCTCATTTATTAATAATATCAAATTATTAAATCTCTAATTAATTATTAAATTAATTAAAATAACATTAGGCTTATTAAATATTTCTTTTAATTCAACAAGCTCACATAATTACATACTTCGAATAATAAAATTCTCCACATTAATTTAATAAATATAACACATATAATTAAATTAATCTATCACAACTTCATCAATTAATTAATTAATTATATATTAAATCATCGAAAATATTTATTTAATCCAATAAATATAAAAATTAAATTACAAAATCTCCTTTGTCACACATTTTTCCCTTAACGTGATTCTCGTCCCCGTAATCACAACTCAATAATTTCGACCGTTACATTCTCCCCACTTACAGATTCTATCCCCGAATAAACACACAAAAATTAAGTAAATAAATGAGGGTAATTCTTCATTATATTCTCTTCGAGTTCCCACGTAGCTTCTTCAGCGTTGTGGTTCCTCCAAATTACCTTAACGGAAGGTATTACTTTATTTACGAGAACTTGTTCTTTTACTCATGAAACAATTTGAACAGGAATTTCTTCGTAAGATAAGTCTTTTTCAAAATGCAGGGGTTCGTATTCAATTACTTGCTTGTAATCGGGTTTGTAGGGTCATAAAACAGAAACATGGAAGACGTTTTAGACATTCTCGAGTGCTGGAGGTAGGGCTACCTCATACGCAACTTCTCCGATTCTTCGCAGTACTTCAAATGGTCCAATGAATCTTGGGCTTAATTTTCCTTTCTTTCCGAACCTGATCTTTCCTTTTCAGGGAGAGACCTTCATGAATACATAACTACCCGATTCAAACTCAACATTTTTATGATGTGGATCGACGTATTTCTTCTGCCTATCTTGAGCTGCTACCAGTCATGTTCGAATCAATTTAACTATTTCTGCTGTCTGCTGTACCAATTCTGGGCCTAGTAATTGTCTCTCTCCAACTTAATCCCAATAAAGTGGAGTTCTGCAGTTCCTGCCGTATAACGCTTCATAAGACGACATACCAATACTAGCGTGGTAACTGTTGTTGTAGCCGAACTCTACTAGGGGTAGGTGATCATCCCAATTTCCTTTAAAGTCCATCACACGGGATCTTAACATATCTTCTAATGTCTAAATCGTTCTTTCGCTCCGTCCATCTGTCTGAGGGTGATATGTTATACTCATTCGCAATTGTGTACCCATGCATTCCTGTAGACATTTCCAGAAGTTCAATGTAAAGCGCGGATCCCTATCTGAAACAATTGACACCGGTACTCCGTACCTCGAAACAATCTCTTTTACATATAACCTTGCCAACTGATCTAAGTTGAATCTGATTTTTATCGGAAGGAAGTGTGCGGATTTCGCCAGTCGGTTAACGATAACCCATACTGCGTCGTAGCCTTTTTGAGTCGTCGGAAGGCCAACCACGAAGTCCATTGTAATATGTTCATATTTCCATTTTGGGATCTCCAATGGTTGTAGCAACACACTTGGTCTCTGATGTTCTGCTTTCACTTTCTGACAGGTCAGACACTTGGCAACACATTCTGTAACATCACGTTTAAAATTTGGCCACCAGAAGTGTTGTCAAAGATCTTGATACATCTTGGTACTACCAGGGTGAATCAAATATCATGAGCTATGAGCCTCACTCAAAATGTCTTCCTTAATCTCTGGTACTGGCGGTACCCAAATTCTGCTTTCAAATCTCAGTATTACTTCCTTATCCATCTTAAATCTTGGTTTGGTTCCTTCAGATATCTTCCTTATCACCTTTTTGCATTCATCGTCCTGAAGTTGAGCCTCCTTAACTTTATCCAGTAGGGTTGTACTAGATTGCATCTGAAATAGCTTCTCATCAATTTCCATAGGATACTTCACTTCCAACTCCAGTTTCTCCATTTCAGAAATTAGCTCCTCCTGAGCAGTCAACATCATCAACTTCTCCCGACTCTTTCTACTTAAGGCGTCGGCAACGACATTTGCCTTGCTCAGATGGTATAAAATCTCACAGTCATACATAAACAGGCGAATTTAACATTACCTGGGCATTGAATTCACCCTATCAAACATACCCACATGTTAGAATTCGATATAATCATTACCCAACATTTATAGAGTGATTTTAACCAATTAAAACACATAATTACAGAATTAAAACATGTAAATTTCACTGTTCTTGAAGGTTTTGAACAAAACCATAAAATTTTAACACTACGGATTCGTTATAACACCAAATCCATCCATTCAAATTTTGTTTTCATCATTTTAGAATGCATAATTATATACAAGTGAAAATTTTACAAAACAATTTATGTTTGACATATTAAAATCACGTATAAGGGCCATATGGCCATATTTCTATACTCTGTAAATTTTGAGGCCATAACATACGTTGTAATTATAATATTATGAAACTTATGATATGGGAATCTATAATATATAGTAATACATGATATGCTAACATATCATCACCTATATTCTCATAACCATACCATTTACAAATTAAAGAGACAGAAACTTGAAAGCCAAATATTTTACAAAACTTAAACAACGTAAATAAACTGGGTTGAAGAATTTACCCAAAGCGTAGATTAGTAGGAGGTGAATTCCTTCTCAACTCTTCTTCAATCACACACTCACAATCTCCTCAAAATTATAAATTTTTCTCTCTAAATTCTCTGACTCTCAGGTTGAACACTCAATGAAAATACGTAAAACAAAGCAACTGACCCTTTATGCGCAGAGTTGAGGTCAGTTATTCCAAACGTGGTTTAACTGCCCCCAACTCCTCTTAAGGCCTCGTTTGGCTAGCCTTAAAGGCTTATATCCAATTAATTTAAATAAACCTTTATAATATAGTTTAAATCAAGTCACACCCAATTTAATTATCTTATTTAATTTAATTTAAATAAAATTTAATAATTTCTCATTAATTCGCATAGTCAAATAATTAAATTCTCATTTATTAATAATGTCAAATTCTTAAATCTCTAATTAATTATTAAATTAATTAAGATAACATTAGGCTTATAAAATATTTCTTTTAATTCAATAAGCTCACATAATTACATACTTCGAATAATAAAATTATCCACATTAATTTAATAAATATAACACATATAATTAAATTAATCTTCCACAACATCATCAATTAATTAATTAATTAAATAATTAAATCATCGAAAATATTTATTTAATCCAATAAATATAAAAATTAAATTACAAAATCTCGTTTGTCACACTCATTATGAGTGTCATCGACTTCCATGAAGGTCTGAAAATGATGCACCACACGAAGTCTCAGATTGTCAAGGGGTACAAAAAGAAAGAGTTTCCCTAGAAATATGAATTTTTTGCTAACATTGTTGGAAAATGCATATGCTGTAAAAGCTCTGGCCACGACTTTGTGAACGAAGTTCAACTAAAGCTCATGAAAGTAATCTGCTTCAGAATTTAACTCAACTATAAGGCTCTGCTCATATATTGGATCGGGAAGTGGATGCTCAGCTCAAAGTAGACAAAGAGCTCTGGAAAAATGCTCTATGGTAAGTATATAAGCAAAATCCTGCAATCTGCTTTGGGTGACAAAATTGGGGACAAGGAAGGAGAACCCATCAACCCCAATAGAAGAATGACCCAACAACTATTTTAAAACTAGAAAAGAAACCCTGCAAAAAATGTATGGATGATGTCTGAATCCAATGGAAGAACTGGTGAAACAAAGGTATATAAGCTACCAGGGAACATGTCAGTTGTGAAGGAAGTTGAAGAAGAAGAAGAAATTAATCAAGAGGAACCCATTGCTTTGATTAGAAAAAACAAGGGTAAGAGAAAAATGAAAGTTCAAGCAACAGAAGAGTCTCAAGGATCAACCACTGATGCGCCCCAAGAGAGTTCAGGCTCTGAAATTCTAAAGGAAATGAAGAAGAAAAAGCAGCAGTCTGAAAAGGAAGAAGACAACGTCACCATCTCTCAGCTTCTTAAGAAGGGAAAATGCAGCCACAAAACAATGAAGTCTTCACTCTCCTCAATCGTAGAGTCATTACCGATAGTAGAGTCTAGACTTCAAATCAATCTAGAGGTAGATGCTGAAGAAGTATCTCAGCTTGAACCAACTGTCAGAGCTGATGCTGAAGAGAGTGCCGAGGCTGAGGCTCAACCTAGAAGAATAAAAAGAAAGCTCGTAAAGAAATACATTCTTGCCAATGAAAAAGTCCTGAAGGAAGAAGATATAAGAATAACTGATGAACAAGAGCTGCCTGAAGAACAAATGAATGAATGATCAGATTGAGGGGGAGCCTCTCAAAGTCCCTATGCCAAAAATAGCTACAGCTAAGGGGGAGATGCAAGAAGATGTGGAAATGGAAGGTATACAAGCTATGGAGGTAGAAAAGGCTGAAGAACAAATAAAAAATGAGGAGATATTTGAAGTGGTTGAAATTTCAAATGAAGATCAGGAAGAAGAAGAGGATGATAAAGTTGAGATTATAGCAGTAGGCTGGGATGGATATAGGAGAGCCAACTACAATCAGTTGTTCTCCTACTTACCAATGATGCCCTATCACAGAGCCTAAATTCTCAACTCCTGGGATCACATGTTCTGGACCTTCAAAGCTTATCTAGTAATCTCAGTGCTAGCTCATGGATTCCTAAGCAACCTTTCTTTTCCTCAGAAGCTGATCACTAACAATCCCTCTTTAGAAATTGGGCATGAGGTACAATCAATTCCCATATCTTTTAGAGTTAGTCATTGTCCTCCATCAAACTTCAACCAATTCTACGAATTGCCAAGATGGTTGGAAGTGATTCTTCACCCACTAAACCAATTTCCAGCTACAGAATCTAAACATTCTGTAATTGATGAACCAAATATGCCTAACTTTATATTAATAAAGTCTCCAACTATTTCTCACTCTACGAATAACGATCCCACTCAAATCGTAGAGTCACCTACTCAACTAACTTCAACAACCACTCCTCCCATAACTCAAAACCCCATATCTGCACCTCCTTTGGACATTCCTTTCTCCTCAACCAATAATTTTTTTGATCTTGCTCTCTCGAACCTGCAAAACCAAAACACAAGAGCCTCTCTTACAGGCACCTAACAAATACTTGAGCTTCTCTCAGATCTTCCCACAAAATCTGTGATGTCTAATGCATCACAGAAAGTGACAACATATATTCAAGAAGATCTTAAAACTCACTCTCTCCTTATTCATACAAGGATGAACCACTTGATAGATGTTTCCAAACACTCTTTCCAGCAATCTGAGTTCTGAGCTCACAAATAAACTTAGGGAGATCATCAAGGAAATGATCCACAATATAAATGAAATGGATCAAATTCACTTTCAATCTACCCGGAAGAACAAGGAAGCAATTATCCTTTTGCAGAAGACTTAAGAAACTCAAAACAAACATGTTATGGAAAGCCTCTCAAGCCTACGATCTTCCATTCAATAATTAAAGGATTACTCTATGAGTCAGATACAACAAACAGATAATGTCTTGGCCATTCTACAAAAACACAACTATCAAACTAACTCTCTAGTCAAAGAAAATCGTGAAGACATTACTCAATCCATGAATGAGCTCCACTAACTTGTCCAAGGCATGAATCACTTGTCAGAAGACATTCGAACCCTTGATGCTGACATTAAAGGGGAGAATAAAAGGGAAGGAGAGAAAGGAAAATGAAGAGGAAAACAAATTTCTCAATCTTCAAAGAGTACTCCCACAAGGCAACCTCGCTATCAGACTCCACGAACCTAACAACAACATCGCTAACCAATTCTTATGGCTCAACCGCTAAGGAGTCAAGGGCCACCTCCTAGCTCACAAGGGGTAACCACTATTGGCTTGAACATACTAATTGGAGACCCTGTCTTTATGAATAGACATGATCATGGACAATGGCTAAGTTAAAGTGAGATGGAAGATATTGCATGGAGAGATGAAGCCATCAGAAGAAGAAGAGTTGCTGAGCATGCCAATCCTCCAAAAAGAAAAAGGCAGAAGAGATAGAGATAAGTTGAAATTTATTTCTTATTGATGTAACTATGCTTTAATGTAATATATGCTTTACAACATCAATAAATTCACGCTTATTCTCTAGAGATTTCAGTTGTTCACTGAAACACTAAGTCATATTTACTTTCTAGCATCCTGCATTTAGAAATTGATGATTATGATACAAATCTCCTTGGTTATGTCAACATCAAATAGGAAGAGATTGTTGGGAATTGCATATTCAAATTTGATTTTGACAGTAAATAAACATGCTTATATGTAAAGTCCTTTAAAGAACATTTGTACAAGGACTTAGGTGATAGATCAAAATTGTTAGGTTGATATGTTCTTTATGTTTATCATTCTGTAAATGAATGTAAAGAAGAAAACATCAAAGTTGTTAGGTTGATCTATTTTCAGATGTAATAGATAGGCATCAACAGAATCGTAGTCTGTCGAGCCAGCCGAGGGATTGCAGAAGCCAAGGTAAAATCGTAGAGTATCGAGAAAGTTGCTATAGAATCGTTGTCTTCTTTGGAGGGCCTCACTCAAAATCATAGAGTTGGTCCAAGCGCCTGCCGAGCCAAGTCAAGAATCGTAGTCTGCTCTCGAAAGCATATAGTCTGCAAAAAACAAGCATGTCAAGGAGCGTAGTCTACCAATACTTAAGAAAAATCGTAGTGTTCTCATCTATAAGTCCGAATTAAGCACGAATGTGATAGGACACCATGACCATGATCGTAGTGTGTTTCTTGTCAGCATCAAAAGTATCGAGACTTGTCCATTAGCTGAAGAATAAAATACTACAAATAAAGAATAGATTATAGACATTGAGACTTTCGGGAATCCCAATGCTCATCCTTAGTATGTATCGAATAATCGTATTGAAGAAGCTAAAGAAGAGGACTGCATGCCTGCTGAAAAAGTTTTTTCAGGTGTTAGGTGAGATAGCAGTTTATCGTGTTAGTGAGTTAGACGGTTGAACATCAAATTTACAGGAAGTCACCATGATGTCTGATGCATTTAATGCTTCAACAGATGCCTTCAAACAGACATATTTCAAAGGCTCGTTTATATAAAAATCACTAGACACAGATGCAAAGTTAAGAAAATACATAAAAAAAGCTGAAGAACACTCAATGCTCAACTCTATGATCAATCAAGAAAGCTTGTGCAGCTACTCAGTTCTTTCGAACAGATGCTTAACAACAACTAAGTAGCACTACCCAATAACTCAACTCTCATCAACTATATTCCAAGTTTGCTAGACTTGAAGAGTTCTAAGTAAACGAAGAAGTTCCAAGACTGCTGGTCTTGAAGGAATCTAAGTGATTCAAAGATTGTTAAGACTTCCTTAGTGGATTTCCTTCCTACTCGAGGAGTAGAAGAGTGGACTAGGAGCCTTGAGTACTCTGAACCACTTAAAAATAGTGTGTCTTTTATATTCTTGTTATAACTGTTATATCTGTCATAACTTCTTATTACCTATTAACTTGGTTTATCGTAAAGGGGAACAAACAAATCTTGTATTCCATTATGGTTAAATCATTAACAAATCTGACAAGTATTCTGAAAAAGAAAATTTAAAAAATCTATTCACCCCCTTTCTAGATAACTATTGTGCCTCTAGGAACTAACAGATCAGATTTGCATTCTTTAATCACTAGTTATTCTTTAATTTCTATTTATATTCTTTTGATGTATATTCAATTGTGGATCATGGATTCTAGTTCAATAATGAATTAAACTCTATTTTGAGATTATAATGGATCTTAATAAGTAGTTTATTTTGATATGCTTCCTTGTTAGACTTATTAATTGTTATTAGATTATCTATTGTGATTTGTGATTATTTGCTTAGTTGATTAGCCATCAATTACCGTGATAATCTATATGAAATTAAGAGACGAATTATGGGTTTAGATCTGATCATAATAGCATGTGTTAGTGATTTCTACAAGGCGATGGAATTAATGATTCGTGCCTAGGATAGAGATATACCGAAGCACCACATTTAATTCGTTAATAACTTGTTCTTAAATTCTCTTTAATTGTAATTCACATAGAGATATAGTGGGTTAGTTAATTAAGGTGTTCACATTCATTCTTTCATATGTGCATTTAGTGTGATATGGATATGGTACATCGAGAGATGGTTATATTTTACATTCGTGTTCTTGATTAACAATCTGGTATAATTAATTTGACTTAACAGGAAGTGTATTGATTTAAATGAAACAATAGGTGAAATTGTAGTCTCAAGTCTTCATTATCTAGTTTCATTCTAGGTATAGTTAGTATTAGTTTAATTAATTACTTTAATTCAAAATACTATATCATTTGTTTAAATAAGATTAATTTGATTATGAGTATATAAGTGCTCGGTGATTCTTGTTAAATAATTCTATGTGGAAACGATACTCTACTTACTCTTTATTACTTGTTGACCGTGTATATTTGTACGCATATATTGATCGCAAAATATGACCTACAGAGGTTCATGCTCCATAATTGTTCAAAGAGCTAGACTTGGATTAAATGTAGGTAGATCTAGTCTCTAGACATAATTTACAACTATATATGCACAAAATAACCAGTAGAAACTCTAGATCTACCAACTATTACACAATATATGTATAAAACAACTAGTTTAACTAGATTCGAGCAATATATAACATATATATAGTATATTGAACAAGATTTACAAAGAAAGTGACCAAAATGAGCATTTTTCACCTTTGGGAGAGGCGTGAACAAGCTTCTTTTGGCTTGGGATCAACTTATATCACGCTAGACAGTCAATATTATGATATAGATGATCAAACAACTCAATTGATGGGTAGAATGCTCAAACCCGAAGGTTTCTCTCTCTAGAACTCTCTCTAACTTTTACTTCTCTTTTTTCTAAATGAGTCGTTGCTACTGGCTTAAAGGCTCCCGGGGTAACCATATGTAAACTTGCGGCCAACCACATTTATACATTCGACTGGGCTTTTTAGGTCTTATCTTCTTGAAGTTCTTACGTTCAATCTTGATCCGATGAAAGTTGAGCTCCATAACAAAAAATCCCGGAAAGTCTTTACGGAAGGTTGTGAAATAAGGTCGAGTCTGACTAAATCGAATTTCAGGAAGATGATATAATTAGCTGAAAGGTATCTTCTGGTTCCCGAGGATCGTCGATCGGCTCGTCTTTGGTGGCTCGTATTTCAAGGATCGATGTGGTGGCTTCTTGTGGTCTTTTCCTTAGCTTTGCGATCCTCATTCGAACCACATCATGTCTCGGTGTCGTTGCACTTTGATTTCTCCACGAGGTTGTCTCCGGGTGAAATGATTCTTTTTCCCTCCCTCAGTTTTGTCTCCAAAGTGAAATTATGTTTTTACCCCCTGAAAGGTTAGTCCAAGGAAAACAAAATTTTGAGTGTCTACAGATGCCCGCCCCTCTTTGTCATGTTTATGCAATGGAATGAACACAACATAAAGTTTGCAAATGATGAGTATATATTTGAAAAGAGTTCTCCCATCTGCTTGGGAGGATGATAATTTATATTGATGTCATTGGGTAGTGCCCATTCCATCGTTGGGAATGATGCCAATAGATTCTACAATCAAGGCTGAGCCAAGGCATTCATGGGGGTCGATGCCAACAGATTATCTTATCGGGGTTGAGCCGACGTTTTAGCAAATTGCGCCTCATAGCACATCGCACTTCAAAAATCTCATACTGAATCATTATCAAATCGCATCGCAAATCGCATTTTGAATTATTATCAAATCGTATCGCAAATTAGAACTCCACCATCGGGTACTGCTTAGGTCTTCGTTGGGTTGTCGCCAACCTATTCTACCATCGGGGTTAAGCCGATGCCTTCATTGGGTTGTTGCCAATAGATTCTACCATCGGGGTTAAGTCGAAGTCTTCATTGGGTTGTTGCCAACGAATTCTACATCAGGTTCAAGTTGAAGTCTTCATTGGGTTTTTGCCAACAGATTCTACATCGGGGTCAAGTAGAAGTCTTCATTGGGTTGTTGCTAACATATTCTACATTGGGGTCAAGCCGACATCTTTATTGGGTTATCGCCGATGGATTCTACATGCTTAGATATTGATAATGAAGATTCAGATCAAAACGCTTGGTCTTCTAGCACTCAACGCTGGTTTTTTTTGGTATGCCCTTGTTTTCGTTCCTGGTGAACACCTTTTTCTAGACCAGAAAGGACACACCTTTTTCTAGACGTATGTATACCTGAGGCTGGCCGTGGCTGGGCTTATACCCTCGAATAGGTTCATTTTTGCTCATTCGATTCTAGTTTTCTTTCATTTTATTAGAAAAATTTGATCCTTCTTGTCAGATGTACTCAGTTGAGGCTTGATTTTGAATGTTTTGCCACCGTATGTTCATTCTACGCACTACATGTTACGTATAAACTCTTTTTTTGTGTGTTTTCACCGGTGTTTTTATCGTATTTTGTTCATTAAACACAATATATTGAACATGTGACGCATCCAAATCTGGGTATCTTCCAACCCGACAGATGGTGCTACACGGTGCTACAGTTCACACAATCATTCAATTGAAATGCCTCAAAAGAACGAATATATCTTATATATATTCAAAATAATATTAACATTCTCCTAGATTCTTTATAGCCGTTACATTTGTTCTTGTCATATTATAAAATATTATCATTACAAAACCTATACTATTACATAGGTAATCTACGGGTTTGCCTTAGCCTTCCCTCTATCTTTGTCGGATCCGTTAGTCCATTCGATCTTATCTGCATTCATATGGTTCAAGCAAGAGTGAGCATAACTAGCTCAGCAAGTACAACAATTCTAATAAAACCAGCATGCTTAAAACATAGGAATCGTATATCTTCAATAACTGAACAATAGTTATGAAGTACTATTGATAATTCAAAATAGCACTTCTTTTCTTTCAAAATATTTTACAATAACATTATTCAGTAAAACATCAATTTTGGTCCAAGACCATGAGCATTTCATAAGTACTTTGAAAAATACATCCTAACACCAAGTTCGTAAGTCCGGCATAGCTTACGAGCACGTCTAGGTGATCAGCCTATAGTACTCTATGTTGATCAACACTACATTCATTAAACGTGTATACGTTTAAGTTGTGGCAACCTCACGTGCCTGTCGTTTGACGACAAAACAATTTAGCATACTCAGTCTCCTTTTGAAAACCACACAAATATTAGTTTGGTAAATCCTTGTCAATTCTTGATATTATAAGAAATTCAACATATCATAAGTCTAGCCGAAAGAATTGGTTTTGACTTCATCAAACATTAACTCATGCGTAAGAATAAATGAATCACAAAGCTTGTCCAGATTGAACTGGAACAATGGTTAGAATACTTGCCTTTAGCGTCTGCTACATTTTATAACACGTGCACTTTAAGTCTTTAAGGTGTCTACAGTAAATGATAACATCATATAGCACATTAGGTCATGAATAAACATACATGTTTCCTAAAGAATCTTACCTTTCTTCTCAATCTAATTACGTATTAGATTTGTTAATATTGGTTCCGGCTTTCCGTTATGTTATCCTTACGTTCACATGCAATTTAGTTACTTCAACCCTAAGTGATCATACTTAAGGCTTAAATATGTCTTAACAATGTTACATTAAGATCCTTAGTTAATTGTTCATCAATTACTATTCATGCTCCACATATAAACTTTCTTTATTGTCTAGTTCCTAAGGCTGTTGTTGTGGCGCTAGTGTTCCTTTGTTATGTCGTGTTGCGGTGCTACATGTTAGGGCTAGAAGACCCGACTCGGCGTTGCGGCACGAGTCCCTTCACATTCTGAGGATGCACTACTGATTGCAACTCTCCGATGAGGGTCTGCACCTCACTCGACCACTCTTGGCTACACAAGTATGGGACATTTTGCCTAGAGTAAGCCAAGGCTGCCACGGACTTTGTCTGCAATGATAATTTTGATAGACTTTTAAACTTGTGAGATTCCCGGACTCATAACTTCTTCATTGTAAGTTTGAATTGGCTCGTTCAAGAGCATACGGTTCATAAATCACATACTCTACGTGTTCATGCAAGAATTTAACTATTTGACTTCGTTAGCTAAAAATTCACCTATTAGTCCATTTTTAACGAAAATGATAAACGTTCATGAACGTTCAATGCTCGTTTCTTCGTTCCAAGTCAGAATCTGGTCATTTTTTAGTCCGTAACTCTATAATGCCAAATAAGATTTGTCTCCGTCAAGAACTAACGTTTCCGAGTTCAAACACAAAATCCGACTTCCATTCCGAGAATTTCACGAATTCGACGATTATCGTCCTATCGTGTGAATTCCGGCAAAACTTCATTACTAACAATTTGTTCATCATTCCAAATGGATTCATTTCATTAACTAGACATCTCAACCTACATATTACAATAACTTATCTTTAAATTAGGTTATGGCTTATTCCTCATAAGTTCAAAACTTAACAAATTCTACAATATGAGATTTCCTTTCCTTATGACTTATTATTAGTTTAAGTCCTTTAAGCAACATTCTTACATCTTATCAATCTTACTAACTTCTTAAGGTAATCATATGAAAAGTCCATATATGTTCTCCATAAGTTCATAACTTATTTAGTTTTAAGTTACTTAATCATGACTTATTCGGCTTAAGTTCATTGATTATTCAATTCTTATATGTTCTTAGTATACACGATCCTCACTTCTCTATCAAGCTATCATGGTAGAGATAGAAGAATATAGGATAAAAGTCTTACCCTTGATGAACTAGTTCTTCTCCTTCTTGAAACAAGTATGAAAGTTTGTCTTAAAAGTGCTTATTCTCTCTAACCAATAAGTTGTTTAATATTTGATGAAACTAAGAAACAACAAATGAATTGCAAGGCTTGGTATTTATAGGCATTCTAAAGTCAGGGCAATTAGGTCATTAGGACATCCCACCTCCTCGCTAACCTCCTTACTATTCCCTTACTTAGCAACTAAGACCACACTAAATACTTGGTCATTACATAACATGCTTGCTCATCACAACACTTGGGCATCAAGATCACCCATGGGTTGCCCCATGGATCAAGCTAGCCCATTGGATCATTACATTGGGCTTAGGTTTAACTAATTTGATTATTCTTGTGGGCTTTCATTAATTTAGTTTAGGCTTCATATTAACCAACTCTTGGGCTAAACATTCCTACACTTGGGATTGCCCCTTAAAGCTTAGTGGACTTGCAATTCATACAAGATTCCACAATTCATTTTCATTAGTCTTTAATTCTTAACGTTCTTAATTTTAAGTCCGTATGCGAAATATTGCGTTTTCCATACCTAGATTATTATTACATAATTTATCTCACCTTAATATTATAACGTTACGTATTTCTTGGAAGTTCAAAAATAATTCCCGAGCAGAAAATGATGAATAGTGTTTTTTTCGTTAAATTTCTTAGAAATCTTTTATTTTCGTCTTTGAAATTCAAACACTTTTAATTCCTTCACGTAGTTAAAATACTACGGTGATCCGAGGTTTCTAGGTTATAGAACGACCTTCATCTTACTAACACGTAACAATAACAAATACTATTATTTTATTCCTTATTTAATTCTTTCAAGTATTTTACAAAGGATCCGAATTTCTCGGTCGTTACAGAACATGTATGTATAGATAGCTTGATAAACATGTTTATAATGTAATAAATGCTTACATATCATCATATAGACAATATAGATGCAACATAATTCATTTTAATGGTTAATCTAGGCATGTATTATGATAATGCATTAGAAAAGCTGCTTAAAATGCTATTTGATTGTTGGGCTATGACTGTGTACCCTCAAAGGGTGATTAAATGTATGCCTACGTGCATGTGGATAGTCCACATTATAGATGAAACACTGACAAAAAAAATTCATGAGTTAAATGACAGGATCCGATATGCATGCTTAGTTATGCTAGGATATTTATGCCAAAATGATGTATGCATCTATTAAGACAGTGTAGGACATGCATGGTGCTATGACCCAAATTAAGCTCCTAGGAGTCTGTAGTCTCTAGGTTATTGTAAATGAAAATTAAAATAAAATATGATAGAGACGTACCTTATCTTATTCCGAATTCCATGGACTTATTGTCTAGACATGAACTCTGATAGACCAAACGACTCTGCTTCCCATAGGACTTTATCTGGGGTTTGCCTTCAGGGCCTGAATCAAATAATCCCGGTCCGGAGATTTCCCGACAAGTTCATCGTCTCACAGAGTCAGTGATTCACCCGATTAACGAGGACCGATCTCATTTAGATGAGGAGGGTGATATCCCTGACCATGAGGTTCAACCTCGACCTACTGTTGTTCCAAGATTTCATCCTAGTATCTAGGTATCTGTTCTTGATTTGCTGGGTATCGACTTGAGCCGTCATCCATCCGTTCACTTTCATTCGAACGAGATACAAGAATTTTCATATTAATTTGCTTTAATTCTCCATTCTTGCCAACAATCAGTTTTTAACCTTAAAGTCGTGTAGGTTCTGGATTTTACTCAACCTAATGGTAACTGGTTCAGCGTGTACTCCTTGTACTGGTCGCTTCATCCTGAGTATCAAGAACGAGTAAATTCTTAGGGTTTTCAAGACTTTTTCACTATTTCCCCTTGTCATTGCCCTCGAGGATATCTCCGAGCTCCATCTGAGAGATGGTTCCATCAAAGTTAGACTCTTCATCTGCTAGAATATGAGGTTATAATGATGCCTATGGAATGGCGGTATATCACAAGTTTGCGGTTTAGCGGAGATAAAGTGCCTCTTGAGGCTGGTATCACTCCTAATGTTGTTCGCACCCTTCTTGATTTTTCTTCTTAGGAGCAAGCCCTTAAGGCCCGTAGTATTTTTGAAGGACCTCTGAGTGTTGATGCGGCCCAGGGCACTTTGTAGGAGCCATAACTTGAGGATTTGGTGGAGAGAGATTGCATCCTGCGGCGTCTATTCTTGACCATCATGAGAGGTGTCGACGCCAAGAAATTCCATTTTCCTATGTGTTCCTACCCTTTGTCTTTTGTTATGTTATTTTTTTATTTAAAGGGTGAGATTTTGGGAAAGGACTGACATTCATGTCAACGAGTTGAAAAGATTGATTTTAATGATTTGGGCCAAATTAGAAAGAGCCACTAATTGATATAAATTTAAATGGATGTATTAACTCATCCGAGTTTTGAAAGTTTTCATTATATGACCCAATATACGACTCCATTTAATTTGTCTGGAAACCAAGATTCATAGAGTTTGGAGGTTTGCTTAAGCGAGGGGAAGGTGTTAGGCACTCCCCCAACTTCCGTGAATCACAGTTACCGTCACTTTTTCATCCCTATGCATTGAAGTGTGTGCGTGCGTCTATGTTTTTGTGTGTGATTTAATATACAAAAGTGTTTGAGTGCTCTATTTGAAAGTAGTGCTATGCCTCTTTGGATCTATGTACGAAAGATTTAATTTATATTAAAGTTCAGTTTTTTAAAAGATAACGCATAAAAAAGTGAGGTTTTGAAATTCTTGTTTTCAAACTCTTTTTTTTCAAATAGGAATTGAGGCCTTTAATACTTCAATTTTATTCAATATTCGGCTTGATTTGATTTTATTTAAAATGCGAAGCATCTTTGATAGTATGTAAATATTATCTACAAGTGACAGGCTTATTATGGGCATGAAAGCCATCAAAGTAAACTCGAGCACCACAAACCATGATTTTACTATATCGGGGCCTTAAATACGGATAACCATTTTAAGGCCCAAGATTACATGTGTAAAGGGTTGCAAGCTAACTGTACAACTTAAACAAGTCCATCATAGGAACCGAATCTAGATCCATTGATTGAATCTTCAACCTTGTGGTTCCTAAGCTAAAATGATATCATTTAAAGCTTGCAAAATGCATATTTAAACATAATATGTACATTTAACTTAAAACTACGATGAATAAAGGATTTATTGATCAAATCATTGTACGTGAGTAAACAGGCTTCCCGTTTCCTCTAGAAATAGATTTAGGGTCACGTGGTTGCTAAATATTTTAAAAATTTGAAAGCAAACTAGATCTATGTAGATCTTAGCCATTCTAGCTCAAAGGTTCAAGTTTTGCAACTTTTGAACTGATTGAAAGCTAGATCTGGCTAGATCTAGTATAGATCTAGTTAATACACTTTAAATATTGACTATTTACACAAAATAAACAGTTAAAAGTTAGATCTATGCACCACTAAGTTATATATATATATATATACACACACACACGCACAACACTTATATATATATATATATATATATATATAAAGTAGTAAAACATCATATATCTGAGAAGATCTTACAGTATGGCAATAGAAATGAAAATGAACGGCTTAAAGCTCCAAAGAACATGATTTCAACCGGTAGAAACTAGATATAACTGAGTTTATATATATATAAGTGCTTAGAATTGAGATTTGCAGTGTTTAGAAGCGAGATTTCGGCTCCTTCACTCTCTAAAACCTAACTATCTCTATCTCTAAAAAGCTCTCTCTAACTCCCTTTCTCTTACAATTAAGCTGAAATTCGTGTATTTAAAGAGGAAAAAGGTGGGAGCCGAAGGTCTACTAGAGACAGCCGCAGGTAGATGTGACGCCCCCAAAATAGGTATACATCACCTATTCTGAGTCACCAAATACATGGTACAGAAATAAATACAACTTCAGTAATACAATTGTCGTGCAAAATACGATAACACATATACTGTGAGTTTGAATACAAATATTGTCTAGAAGACAGTATACAAACTCAAAAGAAGTCTTTATTACAATTATTGATACACTATTTTAAAAAATAGTGAGGACTACTAAAACAACTATCCTGAACCATCACTCCATACCCCGGCTAGTTCTTGCTATGTTCTCACCTCCTAAAAAGAAAAATGGAACAAAAAGGAAAAGGGTGAGCTCAACTAGTCCAGTAAAGAATATTATGACTAAGATAATATACAACAAATTATCAATAGTCTTCAACAGGGAAAAATCTGATAGAATATAATAGACAACAAGTTTTAGATCAACAACTACAGTGGAAACAACAATCCATTAGAAGAGTCAAGTAGAGAATGAATTCTACTATCTTCTAAGATTTAAAAGTCCATCATCAATATTTTATCCCTGTAACATCAATCAATATACATCTTCAATCAAATATCCATCTTTGCACTCTGAGCCAAAGGTATTCATTTGTATCACCAGGTTGGTCATGTTCATCTCAACACTGCTCATCTTTTGCACTATGGGCCAAAGATATTCATCAGTTAATCATTCATCTTTGGCACTATAGGCCAAAGATATTCAGTAATATCATCATTTAGGACTGAGGATGATGAAAAATATTTTAAAGAAAATGAATCCAGTGAGATAAAAGATCAAAGATTAGGGATTCGTACTTTAGTTTATCCAAGTTCAAAAATACCTTATAATAATCAATTGTGGAGGAAAATTCAAGAATAAAGATCAAAACATGGATACAATCAAAGATAGTAACCATAATAGACAACTTGGACAAAGAAAAGAAAATTTCATTTTTTCTATGAATAGTTTCGTATTCGTGAATAGTGTCGTATACGTGAATAGTAACCCCGACACAAAAAGGTAAAAATTTCATAATAAAATCCATACCAATATTTCGGTATAATGATATTGAAAGAATAACATCATTATGAAGAAAATAAAATCCCTTACCTCAAAAGAACAGTACTTCTGATCGGAATATCGGTATAAAGATGAAGGAAACTTCCACTGAATAGCAACTCAAAAAGTATCTAAATACTCACAAAATATGCTCGATAATATAGAGAGAGAAAACTTGTTTCTACTGTGATTTCCAATTCCAACTAAGCACCCTATTTATAGGAAAATACTTAGAACGTCATAGCAGACTAACCTGCTACCTGATGTCTTTACCTGCTACTATTCACGCCCACCACTTTTGAAATAAATTCTAGCACATTTTATTTCTCACCAACCAAAAGTGGGGCCCACCATGTTTTTAATAAAAATATTTATTTCTGAAACATCAATAATTCATAATAAATACCCCTTTTATCAGAAAAATTCGAATCTCATGTCTATTCGATATGAAATTAAAATCTCTACAAATTTGTAAGTTTAAGTTTTTCCAAATTCCAAACGAAAAATGACTGAAATCCACATACGGACGATTTTCAACACCTCTATTCCGACAAAATATTGATAAAAGACCTCAGCATTTATTCCTTTATTTATAACCACAATAAATATATCCATCATTTATATCCACATAAAATAAATATTTCCTTATCATATAAATCAATAATTAATTATTCACAAATAATATTACAGAATCAAAATTATGACAACCAGGTCGTTCCCAGGAAAGAGGGGGCTTTCCGATAAGGATTTCTCCTTACTGGCGCGCAATTAGCTGACCAAACCTCTCCTTCACAGAACTTTCTAGACATTGTCAATAATGTTATCTAATAATATTATTCAAATAATATGAATTATTGATTTTATAATGGAAAATACTGTGCAGTGACAATTATTGAAACAACAATAATATAAAATATCAACGCATCAATTATTGAATCAATAAAATAAAATATTAAGCAGTAATTACTGTAATAATTATTGAGTAGTGCCTTCTTAAGTAAGAAATAATAATTCAAAAATATTGTGCAATACCGTGTGATACTGTGCAACCACGCGTATTACTGTACTTTAGCCACCGGGTATTCCAACAGTGTTAACGGTAACCATTACGCCGTTATTTATAAAAACTCAAACTTGTCATTTTCTTCATCCGACAGTTATCCGTTATGGGGCCCATAAATGGCTGCGCCGTCACACGAATATTCCCTGACAGCAAGAATATTCCACGACCAAACGAATATTCCCCGATAAAATGAATATTTTATAACCACTTGCTTATTTTGCAAAATTTGCACATTTTACCCATAACTAAAGTATTATATCAAATTAACACTTTATTGTTCACAATAATAATTAGAGGAAATTTGATTTTATTTATAAAAAGTTGGGGTCTTACAGTAGACCTACAGTTGCCCAAAAACGGTCCCTGTTTACTCAGTTTTTGTGTTGCAAAGTCAATATTTGTGTTGTTCACTGAAACGACCATAACTCTTAATCTGTCAGGAGTTAGGAGATGTGAAATATCAATCCGAAAAGAACTTTTCGATAGCTTCAAAATTTTACATTATTCACCCAATTCTAAGTCAAGGATGGTAGAGAAAAGGGGGGAAATCATTCCTAGGTTGATGTCATCTAGATATTCACCTTGATATGCACCTTGATATACACTATAAAGCTAGTTCTTTTCAATCTGGGAATACTTGGGAGATGTGCCATACCATTCCAAAAAGCTATTTTAGAGGGCATTTCAATGACGTTGGGCTTGACTATTCTTGAATCCAGGAAGATAGGTCCATGACTAGAATAACATCTTCAAGTCTCCGTAGGTAGTTTATTTATTTATCTTGCGCAGTTTGCACTCGGGATTGTTGCGGTGGCTCTTGTGACCTTATCCATAGCTGGATGATTGTTTTATATATTGTGTTTAGAAAAATTATATCTTTTCCCTTCCTCGGGGTGTCTCCAGGGTTGAAGTGGCTATTGTTGTCCCTCGAGGTTGTCTCCGAATTGGAAAAAGATGTTTTTGCTCTTCTACAAGGTTAGTAAAAGGAAACCAACATTTTGTGTGTCTACAAGAGGTGTTTAATTACGAACAACTCCTACATAGTTCCTTTTAGCTTAGTGGGGCCGTTCGAGACGTATAATGCATTGAAAACTATAATTGCGGATCTTTTACATTCGTGATCTTCCTCCATGGGATGCGACTGTGTTTAAAGGGAGTGACCAATTCTTGGCTCAAATTTTACCCGTTTATTCTGGTGAGTCATCTTGACTGATTTTTTGATTCTAAGTTTGGATTTCTCATTTTCCATGACTAATGCCTTGCTCTCAGGTTTGACAGTTTTGGGCTTATGAGAGGCTCCCTTGCCTTCAACCACTCACTATTTATGGTTTGGACACCTACCCTCGAGGTTGCGGTGGCATCAGTCTACTTTGGCAGAGGTCTTGGTTTCCTAGAGTTTTACCAATGCCCGTCTTCAGTTAGAGTTGTTATCTATTTCTGATGTAGTGTGGGTCCCCTATATTGTCGAGAACTTGGTCGAGGGTTTTGAAGATGGTCTACCGATAGGGCAAGAATAATATATGCCTACTCGCTGAATTTCTTTTCTATTTGATGGAGGCTTGGAGCTCTACCTTGGAAAGCGTGCCTTCAGATGCATTGGCCTTTGACCTTGCCGATTGCAGATTTTCCTATAGCGAGATATGATGGGTTTCCTCCATCAGATGGTCCTATCAGTTTAGATGATTTCTTCACTTGGTGGGTCCCTCATACTATTGGAGCTCTGATCAGGGCTACCCAATTTTGGGGGGATGTGGTTTCAGGGTCTCTCATGATGACTGATTGGATAGCATGATTTCAGGAGCCTTCTCATATGTCGCGGATGCATATTTGACATATAAGTTAGAGAGGATGCCGATGTATGTTTTCCATCTGGGCAAGAATCCATCATTGCCTGGTACTTTTGATTCCCAGGGATATGAGGTTGGAAAGTCAGGCACTGGTGACTTTGCTAATGGAGAGGGTCCCTTTGACTATCGCCTGGATATGCAGGACATACCTTATCACTCGGATACGCATGCTGCGCCTTATCGCCCAGATATATAGGATATGCCCACTCAAGATGATTTTGCTCAGGTAGATCAGTTTGATGACTCCAGCACATTCTTGGATAGTCTAGGCTTCCGTTTATAGGCATCTTGTTAGCCATTAGGCGCATATGCCCCATTACCCTGTACTTTTTATTTTTATTTTCAACATGTATCATGGTTATGAAATTGATGTATATATAACTGATGTATTTCATTGAGATGTATATGATGTTGTCTTTTCATTTGTTCATTCTATATGTTGGATTATCGATCATTACAATGCATGCTTTATAGAAATGATAAGATAGAGATTGTCCCCTAGATTATCATTTTGACATAGTTTTTACAGATGGCTTTATCATCCGTTGTTCACTTGGATCACCTTCCACCTAGTCGGAAAACCACTAGTTTAACGTCTTGGCAGGACAGTCTATCTGTTTCTGATTGTATTATAGTTAGCCGCATGCTGGGTTATTCCCTATCTTTGCCATCCTTCTAGGTTCCAGAGGGGTTTATCGACGAGATGCTTACTCATTGGATCCTAGAGCGCAATGTCTTCAGGTTTGGCTCTGATAAGTTGACTCCCACTTTAGAAGAGTATGGTCGCATTTTTGGTTTATCGATGGAAGGACCCTATGCTAGAGTGGCAATAAGGTATATGTGCCACCAGTTTATGACTGTCATTAGTTTGAGGAGGGCAGTTGTCATGGTTATGGTGGGTGGCAACCACATCATCTCCATGGATTTCTTGATAGATCATTTTATTTCCGCTGACTGCTTTGTCCTTCATTTGGGGGATTTTTCCATTTTGGAGGAGAGATGGCACACATCACGTGTGGATGCCCTGATTATGTGTATCATATCTTATTTGTATATGTCGTTCTACGCCGATCATCTAGACTTAGGGATGTCGATGGCTGTCAGGGCTCTTAGAGATGACTTCACCATTCTTCTCCTTATTTTGGTGGAGACCTTTATATTGGTATCTTTCTGCTGGACTGTTTGGGATTAGAAGTTTAGAGGCAGCCCCATTCTTCTATATATTTATTTCATGAATCACTTGAGACCTATTGTTAGGATTCGTCGTCATGGATTCTTCTTTGGGCATGGTATATAATTGACCTATTCTTTCCATCAATCTTTATGTGTGGATGTGATGTCTTGGATTACATTTCTGGATGGCATGAAGGAGCCATTTGAGGTCGTTATGTATTTTGGCTATTGCTCCTTCCTAAACTTCGTCACTCATGTGGCTGACCTGGATTTTCTTTTGCTGGCCAGTTTGAAGGGTGTAACCATATATCATCCTCTGGCAGTGATGGGCCAGTTTGATCAACATCAAGACATTCATGAATTCTAGGGTTCGAGGACTATTTCTTTCCCATTTTATCCACTATTAAGGCATATTTAGCTAGAGTCTACGGGTTTAGAGTTTAGAGATGGCCATATGAGTCGATTAGCAAAGTACTTGGCCTGGTTGGACACTGACTTAGCTCCCAATGCAGTTCATTAGGCCGATGCAACAGATCCCTTTACTGATGAAGAGGAGCTGATGGAGGACCCCATATCTCCTACTGAGGATTTGTTATTTGCAGGTTTTACAATGGCTTTGGTTAGCAATGCTCTTAGCTCTTTGTCGGTTTCTAAGGATTCCTTGGATCGCCAAGTTCATCTTTTGACCTTTGAGCGGGATCAGGCGTGTGCCCTGATGTTGACTGCTTTGGCTAGTAGGGATGTGGCCAACACTAAGAGAGATGTCGCCATTATTGCTCGAGATGAGGCTATAGCTGAGAAAGATGTCATTCGATCCTTTGCGGATGGGCTCACCGATCGTGCACGTGATGTTATTCAAAGTCAGGATGGGATCTTCAGGTTAGTTGTAGAGTTGTTGAGGCTTGTTGATGTGCTAGAGAAAGATCTTAGGGTTGCTCCCCAGACTGCAGAGACAACTAGATATTTGGATATGATATCCCACTTGGCCTAAGATTTATAGTCCTGCTTTATCTTCTGGCAATAACAGTATTATTATCTTTTGTCGCATGTTAGAAATACTTTTGTATTCTAAAATAGTTATATATAAAAATAACATGTTTTAGTTCACTCCCTCATTTGAGCATGTCTAAACTTGTATATGGATCGTCATTTTTTCTTCATGACTTATTATTTTGATATAGAGTGTCACTCATCTCACTTGTGTAAGATTCGACAGAGTGATGCTGAGATGTCATCAGGTCCTTTCCGCATGGGTCGTCGACTTGGAGGATTTATATGGGTATTTTTATTTTATTGGTAAGTTTAATGTTTGGGATTGATATGAGGTAAAAGGCTTTGATTTTGTCAAGGGTTATACCGCACCATAAATGGTTGCCTACGTACTTCTAGAGTTAAGGGAGATCAGGTTTTTCATAGTTCAAGGTTGGCCTGAACAATTGGTGTGTTTTTAAGGGTTAGGCTTGTGATAGGCAGTCTCAGACATAGTACCACTTCAGAGAATCAGAATTGATCAGCTATGGGAATTCTTTATCGTCCATCTCTTCCAACCTTATGGCTCCGCCTAATAAGATTGCTTTTACAATGAAGGAACCTTCCTAATTTGGGGCAAACTTTCCTCTAGCTTCATCTTGGCCTTGGATGATCTTCTTCAATACCAAGTCAAGCTCTTTGAACATTCGGGATCGCACCTTTTTGTTATATGACCGGGACATTCACCGTTGGTATAGCTGACCATGAAATATAGCAGCAGTCCCATGTTCATCTATCAGTGATAGTTGATTATATCGATCTTTAATCCATTAACCCTTTTCTATTTAGGAGTCTATAATCACTCTTAGCGATTTCAGTTTGACCTCTACGGGGAGTATCACCTCCATGTCATAGACTAATGAGTATGGTGATGCCCCAGTCGAGGTTTGAGTCGACGTTTGGTAAGCGAGAAAGGTTAAAGGCAACAATTCCAGCCATTCTCGATGATTCGCCAACATCTTCATCATTATCTTTTTGATGTTCTTATTAGCGGCTTCCATCGGGCCATTCATATTTGGGTGATAAATAACAGAGTTGAGGTGCTTGATTTTAAACTTACTGCACATTTCCCTGATCATCTCGTTATTCAGAATTTTGGCATTATCTAACACGATAACCTCAGGTTGTCTGTATCGATAGATGACGTTGTTTCTGATGAAAATAACAATGACCACCTTGGTAACTTTGGGGAAAGAAGCTGCTTCCACTCACTTGGTAAAGTATTTAATCATGGTTAATATGAATCTATGACTGTTACTGGCTTTAGGCTCAATGGGTCTGATCACATCTATTCCCCACATAGCAAATGGCCATGGTGATGTCATGCAGTTTGGCTGGTAAGGCGGTGCATGAATAATGTTGACAAGGATTTTACATTGACAGCAGCGCCTGACGTGCATCATAATTAGCTTTGAGGGATAGCCAGTAGTGTCCCATTCTTAATATCTTCTTAATGAGCAGAGGTCCACTCATATACGATCTACATACTCCACCGTGTACTTCATCAATGAGTATTTGAGTTTGATCCTTGTCAAGGCACCTCAGAAGGCCTATGCTCGGATCTCTTTGGTAGAGAACATCTCTGCTTAGGTAGAATTTCATTTCCATGCTCCGTATTTGCTTTTTTTTAGCTTGGCTCATTCCCTTGGGAATGTATCTATCTCGTAAATATTCTTTAATGTCTTGGTACCAAGGTAGTCCTCTAGGAGATAATTCATTGGATATTTCCCCAACATTGTTCCCATAAGTCGGTGCATCCTGTGCAGTGAAGGTGATAATAGGAGGACGCTTTCTTGATGACATATTGATTAATGAGGGTAATGTGGCCAATGCATAGGCGAAGTAATTTCTATTTCGAGGGATATGCATAAAGGCAATGTATTCAAACTATCTGTTGGGTAAAATCTAATTACGCACAACATGCAAGTATACGTGGTCAACAAGTAATAAAGTGAAAGTAGAGTATCGTTCCACGAGGAATTGTTTAATAAAAATCACAAAGTACTAACCCGTAACCAACTCAATCTTATTTAAACAAACAAATTAAGATTATATATTAAATTATTTAATTACACTGATTCTAATTACCACTAATTAAAAATTGGATTACGGAGATTTAAGATCACAACTTCACTTATTGCTTCATTTAAGTTAACACACTTCTCATTAATTATTCTCTATCCTGAATTGTTAATCAAGAGCACTAAAGCAGATAAAACCACATCTCGATGCATAATATCCATACTCACTTAAATCCATAGATGATAGAATTAAGCAAGACACCCTAATTAACTAATCCACTATATCTCTATGTGAATTACAATTTAAAAGGATTTAAAGCACACGTCTCTATAAGATTACATATGGCATAAAGACAAATCTCTATCCTAAACACAAATCATGAATTCCATCTATGCAGAAATCACAAACACATGCTATCATGATCAGATCTAAATCTATACTTCATCTCTCGAGTTCATATATATTATCACGGTAATTGATGACCACTCAATTAAACAATTAAGTCCAAATCACAATAGACAATCCTCACAATAGAACATAATAATTGATAGCGAAACATATTGAAATAAACTACACAATAAGATCCATTGTAATCTCAAACAAAGAATTAGTTCATTGAATTAAAACTAAGAATCCACACTTGGATACACATTAAAAGACAAAGATAGAAGAAGAGTAAGAATAAATCTGTTGTCAGTAAATCTCCTTCTTCCTCAAGCTCCTACTCTTGATCTTCATTGGTCTCCAAGTTGCTTCAATCTCCAAATCTCATAAGAACTAGGGTTTTTGTCCTAATCTACCCTAATCTAGTCGCATGGAATCCTCCATAACTAGCCTCCCAATCCAAGTTAAAATCAAGTATTTATAGTTCTAATGGACATCCTAGCAAGTTAGGCAACTAAGAATCCTATTCTAGCTCAAATTGGACATCAAATCACCTAAATCAACTCTCCCCACCTTGATCTGAGTGCCCAAAGACCTTTGTTCTGAGCCATTTTGGAGTGCGCCTCACGCTCTCAGTGGCGAAATTTCGATGATACGGCGTGCCTGCTTGCTGCATTTCATGCGGCGTCATGTTGCTCTATTTTCTCCTGCGACATCCTTTGGTAAAACATGCATAATGTGTTATCCGCTAGGAGTTACGGGGCCTGCTACCTATCAAAACGAAGATATCAACGAGATTTCAACTTTGATGTATTGAGAATTGACAGATTCTGGCCGGATCAAGATCAAAAAAGGGCTTGAAGTAGATGATATATAAATTGCAAGTAGGACAACTTTGAGCTTTGATCTTTGTTGATAAAAAGGCCATAACTCTCGAATCCGAACTCTGATTGGGATGATTCAAGATGTTCCAAAAAGCTAAGAAGTAGATCTACAATAATATCCAAGTTCCAAGCCAAGAACATGCATCTAACTTGGTGTTAAAAACCCTGCAATCTTCCCTTCTTGCATTCACTTATATATTTTAGTCCAAAAGATGTCCGAATTGCTTTTCCTTGCTTCCTCATGCCAATGTTGTGTCATAGCCTACAAAATAACATAAAATGTATGAAATGAACACACAATGCATGCAAAGTAACTACGAAACATAGGTTTAAACAACTAATTCAAGTAATAGGAACCAGATAAGTAGGTATAAAACCTACTTACCCCCAAACTTAAACAGTTGCTTGTCCTCAAGCAAAAACACAAAATAACAATGTTATGCAATGCAACTAATCTACATGCCTACGAATCCAGCAGTAATGACAGAAACAAGTCTATTCATCCGGTCTTAGAGAAATCAAATAAACATGATAATACATCA
Organism: Panax ginseng; assembly: GCA_020205605.1. Taxonomy (NCBI): domain Eukaryota; kingdom Viridiplantae; phylum Streptophyta; class Magnoliopsida; order Apiales; family Araliaceae; genus Panax; species Panax ginseng. Next base: position 52,857,553 of record CM035136.1, on the reverse strand, counting down.
TATCAAAACAAATAAGTAATTTCCCAATCATTCATTAAATCTTAAACTGCTATTACTTGTATATTGTGTGTGTGTGTGTGTGTGCTTAACATCCATGCTAACTGATATAATGCTAAATACAACACATAATAGATCTCTTTAAAGGCATCATACATTATAAACTCACAAAATTCATGAACAAGTTAGATCCAACTAAAATCAAACATCCACCAAGTTCAAGAGTTCAATCCGGTAAACTTATGCTCTATTATTATTTTTTTACGGGGGCTTTTTTGCTTTTTTCCCGTTTTATTATTTTCTCTTTTTTTTATTTATTTCCCATGACTGTGCAATGTCTCATTCCGTTAGGCTAACAGTGCTACCCCTTAGCGAGCTTTCGACCAACGACTCCCAAACAATAAAGACAATAGGGCACTAGGTGTAAAGACACTCCTTCGGGCTTACTTGATCAAGTAACAAAGGCCCCAAAACAAGACTAGCCACAATTTTTTTCATCATTTTTTTCTTTTTCTTTTTCTTTTTCTTTTTTTTGAAGCTTATATATCCCAAATCCCCCCTCCCCCAAACTTAAGTTTTTGTCTAAATTCAGTCATCTCCGCCTATTCATGTCTTTCATTCATTCAAACTAGTATTATCCTTAAGAAATCCATTATGTATCAATTTAAATTCAATCAATCAACAAGTTATTTTTACTGTGATATCCCTTATTATACCAGTTTCAAATAGAAAAAGACTCAATTCATAACATGAAATCACATCAAAGCTCTAATAATCAGTACTATACTTGTCTACCCAACTCCAATATCATCATTGGTAAAAAAAACTATAAATATCAAACAGCTGGACTCATGCAAGATGTACTAAATGCTATATAAACATAGCAAACTAACTACTAATTTTTCAATTGTTTTTATTTCAAGAAACTGAATGCAAAAACTAAATGTAACTATACGAACTACAATGTAAATAACAACTATATGTAATACGACACTAAAATGCCCCATAAACTTAAACTAGACATTGTCCTCAATGGCTGAAATAGAAAAAAGTAAAGTAGAGGACTTCCCTTAAGTATAGCAATACTCATCCTTGTCTGCTAAGTTTAGAGAATAGGTTAGGCACATGGAACAAATTGGGAACCACACATGAATTTGACTTGAATAACCTTTTCATAATCTTTTGCATGTCCATTGAACCTCCAATACCTTCATTGAAGAGAGACAACATGGATTAGAATAGCACTTTGGATTGGTAAGAGAACTTAACAAGCAAATTAATTCATATCTACTAAATAAACTAGTAAAGCATATAAATATAAAAATTCATGGGTTGCCTCCCAGTCAGCGCTTGATTTACAATCTTTCAGCCTGACTTTGTTTGGTCAACACTATCCAATTCCTCTTCGATAATTGAGGAACCCTCCATCCATCGAAAAAATTGTAACTTTTGGTAGGTCCCCTTTTATGATGGCTATCGAATTAAAGTCACCTAACATGCTTTGTTTAAATAAGTGCCCAATTGAGAATGTTGAATAACTAGGTGCTTTTTCGTCCGTTGAGTCTATGATTAGATTGAGGCTTTGAGGCTTGGCAAGCACAACGAGCTCTTCTTCTTCTATTTTCTCTTCCTCAGCCCACCATGGTGTATAAGAGGCGTCATTATCATAGAGATCTTTGCTTTGGATGTGACTACCAAGGGGACACGGGTGTGCAAAATTCATTGGATTTTTTAACTCTGGCTGAAAAGGCACTTAGGGTATAATAAAGATCAGCTCATGTTCTTCTTTTTCCATATCCCTAGTTGTCTCTTCAATTTCCACTTCTTTTAGTTCATCCAATGGCATGTATATAACGCCCCCAAATTCAGGTACATGAAACCCGAACTCGGTGCTTTACGATACCATTTCTATGAGCGGAATAATACTAATAATAATAATGATAATATGAATATCAAACTTATCTTACATTTATCAGAGTCTAATCCCAAGTACACAACCTTTACTATATTCTTTACATGATATATAATATATATCATTGTCTATATATTGTCTAACTATTATAAAACATACCATTAAACATATTCTGTTTGCTTTCCTTTTCACTTGTTCTTGGCCGAACCTTCTAGCTGTTCACACTTATCTGAAAACATTTAAATTAAGCAAGGATGAGCATTTGAGTGCCCAAAGAAATAATAACAATTATAATTATATTTAATTTGAAAAAATTAAATATTTTCTTTGTACATCATTTCTACAACGAATTTATAGTTGTGAAGTAAACTGAACCGATAATAATAACATAGCAATTCTATCTCAAATTTTTGATAAGGTTCGACAAAAATTCATTTGCAAATCGTCATAGCTTACGGGCACGAGGGTGTACATCCCATGGACCCTGTATTGATCAATACTACATTACAAGAACGATATTGTCGTTCACTCTGCCGCGTTGGGCGCATAAAAGTTTTCCCGTGATCGGGATGTTCATACTTAGACTGCAATCCGAACCAAAATAATTTGATTGGATACAAAAAGGTTTTTTATCATATTCAACGACATTTCAAAATTTGTGTCTAGCTGGGCCAAATAGCTTAGATGGCTTTATATATATATATATATATATATATATATATATATATATATATCAACATGTGATTAAATACAATGATTATCCAAGTGGGGATACTTCTATAACCATATATAGAAATTAACGAACATAATATATATATCTGAATTACCATATACTAACATGTTGATAAACAATGATCGAATATAGAATATATCACAATAGGGTTAATAATATAGCATACTAATAATATAATTCTGAAACTTCTTACTTATGTCCATTGCATAAAGGAAATGTAAAGGTAAGATACTTGAATGATGCGCTGCTTACAGTTCGTAACTTAGTTTTATCTTTATATAACACCTATCATTAATAAGATCATTTGATCGATTAGAATAACATACTATAACACATATGCTTTTGCTTATTGCGATTGACACATAACCTAATCACATTGTCACATATGTTCCACAAACTACCATTGAATCACAAATAAACACATATCTAATTAAATTATCTAAGTCCATATCAATTTACAATATATGTCGATCTACCGAAGCGGTTTTATCTTAATTACTTATCAAGTCTAAGACTCTATCTTATAGTTTAATAGATGCAAATATCGATTAAATACGATTTTTCATAGCCTTATAACAATATTTAAATAATTATTATAATTTATCATGAATTTTCAAACATTGGAATCATTATTAAATGATTTATATATTAAACCATCCTATTATCATTAATATTTAATTATTATTAAACTATTAATGAAACCATTATCGCTAAAAGGTTAAAGTTATTTATAATAACTCAAAATAATTTTAAAGTATTAATATTACCCTTAAATGATTTTTAAAAGAATTAAAATCATTTTTAAATAACTATCATTAATATTAAAGTATTAATGTATTACTTATCAAAATATTAAAATTCCTTAATCATAACTTAAAATATTTTTTAATTCATTTATTTCCTTTTAAATGATTTTAAATAAGTAAAACCATTTTTAAACTATTTATTTAATATAATTATTAAATATATATAATATAATTTAATATTAAATTAATATCATTATTAATGAAATTGTCCTTTAAATATTAAAAGTTGTATTTTATAACTTAAAATATCTTTAAACACTTTATTTTCATTTTAAATGATTTTATAATATTAAAATCATTCTTAAACTAATTTATTTAATATAATTATTAAATAACTTTGACATCATTAATAGTAAATAATTAATGAGATTTTCCTTTAAAATGGAAAGTTATAATTTATAACTTCAAATATTTTTAAAATCTTTATTTTCATTTAAAATAATTTTTCTTATATTAGAATCATTTTTAAACTAAAATATTTAATATATGTATTAAATAAATCTAATATAATTAATATTAAAATATTAATATTTTTTATGAAAAAAATGTCAAAAGTTATATTTTATAACTTAAAATTTTTTATAACCTTTATATAATTTTTAAATCATTAATTCTATTTTTCATAATTTATTTAATATATTCAATAAATAACTTAATTATCATTAATATTAATTAATTAATAAAATTCATCACAAAATATTAAAAGTTACATTTATAACTTAAAAATATTTTAAAACACTTTATTCTTATTTAAAATAATTTTTATAACATTAAAATCATTTTTCTCTAATTTATTTAATACACTAATTAAATAAATTAAATATAATTAATATTCAAATAGTTATAAATATTAATGAAAAATGTCCCAAATAATTAAAAGTTATTTTTCATAATTTAAAATAATTTTTAAAACCATTTTTATAATTTTTAGAATTTATTTTATATTTTTAATCATTTTTCGGAAATTTAAAAAATTAAAATAATTAAATCTGTCGCTGTAGCCTTTAGCGACGCTTTCTATCACTGTTGGTGTTCTTGAGCCTCAAGAACACTGACAGACCGGTTACCAACATACTAAGTTTGACCAACTTTAAATTACAATCTGATCACGTTTTGGGCTAACTTAAGCTTTTAAATAGTAGTTCACATGTAATAATACAGTTATCAAGTATCAACTTTCTCAAACAACAACACAACAAAGCGATTTGGCCAACCAAACTCATCGTCAGACAACTTTTGGGTTTTTCCAGAAACCCAGGTATCCGAGTGGGTACATTCATGTTCGAATTAGTTGTAGTTCTGATCATGCTTTTGGGGGTTTTGAGGTTCATAATTGTAGTATACATGGCAAGGAACAACAAAAAAATCTTTATCTCAGTCTAACAACAATAACATAACAATCTATGACACGGTCGAAACATGGTCGAAGTTTGTGCTTCAAGTTTTCTGAAATTCCCGAAATGCCGAATCGATCAAGTGGCCTACTTTGACCACTTTCTACATTCGATCTATTGTTTATTTACGATATAAAGCCAAGGATCTAAAGTCAAGACAACGGACTATACTTTTATCACAACAAAAATAACAAAACAATAACAACAAGCAAGATCAAGAAGGATGAACAAAGTCGTCGAGATTATTACGCTTTTGCCCAGATTCATACTTTCGGGCATGGTCGATCAACGACCTTTGACCAACAATAACTTTCGATCTAGACATCCAATGACGGTGATTCCACATTCAGATTAAAAACTGGCATGGTGGTAGGCTACACATATAAAGCTTAAAACAACTTAAACCATAAACATACCAAGATATACGACCACTGACATTCCTTGTCAGACCACCAAAAACAAATTTCTAGATTTGCAAAAACACTAGATCCGAGCTTATAGATGTTATTGATCCAACATATATCAACCCAGATCACTTAATGACACTCTAAACAACATATTCTAACACAAAAACACAACATCTAACAGAGGATCAAAGTCAAATTTTAAAATTAGGGTTCTACCTCTTTACACCTTGATCCTTGATTCTGATCTTGTGATTTGTTATGGTTGATCGTGGGGCTGTTCTTGGGGACTAATATACTACCATATTTCGAAGCTTTTAAAGAGAGAGGGTCTAGGATGATTGTTGTGCAAAAATCAAGTTAGCAAATGATTTTTCGCTCTCTTCAATCTATATATAGTATGATATATTACACATGGCTGATACATGAACTGATTTGCTGGAATTATTTAGGTCACAAATGTCAACTAAGTTGGTCACCAACTACATTTTGTCTAGATATTCAAGTAATGCTCAAATAATACAAGAAGGGCAAACTTGTCATTTGGCTTAGAAATTTAATGGCATTTTGGTCATTGGTCTAACCCTTAGGGTTTAGGGTTTGGGTTAGGGTTTAGGATTTGAACCCATTAGGGTTTAAAAATAATTTCTAGAATTTCAAATTTAGGGTTTGCACAAAAAAAAATTAGTTTCTAAAAATTTGAAATTAGGGTTTCCTAATTATGATCAATTTTCTAATTACATTATACATAAACATTAGTGTATTCATTATTTAATAATTAGGGTTACCCGGGTTACTAATTACTTAAAATAAAATTTTAAGTTTAAATATTTACTAATTATAGTTAAGCTTGTTAAAATTAACAATTAGGGTTTACAATTAGCAATTAGGTTTTATAATTACTAATTTAGGGTTACGTAATATAGAAATTAGGATTTCAAAATATTAATTTAGGGTTTTCACGTAAGAAATTAGGTTTTCTAATTTCACGATTAGGGTTTCAACAATTAGGGTTTTTTTTCCTAATTAATGTTAATATCAATAATACCGGTCGTTAATCACATTATCATGATTACATAACGACTTAACAAATTTATAGAGTCGTAAATGGCCTTCGAAGTAAGGTTTCAAATCAATTAGGGTTTATAATTTAAATATTAGGGTTTCTTAAAAAAAACATTAGGATTTCTAAATATTAATTAGGGTTTCTCTAATTAATATTAAATTCTATAATAAACCACATCTATCACATAACACTGCTATATAACATTATTTACTTTCCCATTTCAATTTAAAAATAGGGTTAAACAAATTAATGCTAGGGTTTTGACATTATACACCATAATTCACCAACCATTGTCAGTCCACAAACATACAGTACATATTTATAACACTGAAAAATCAAAATATAATATTATTATATTATTATTCTTATCCATTGATAAAAATCCAAAATTAGGGTTTGGATTCCATATCTGATTTATTATTCATATTTAACATTTTTAATTAAGTTAAAATAATTAACTTAATTAGACTAACATAAATTCATATATTAAAATAGATTAATTATTATACTAATTCTAATAATCATTTCATATATTATTTAAATAATATATAATTATATTTTCATGGAAAATAAATAATAAAAACATTTCTACTTTAAAATTAATTATTAAAAGAATAAACTTTATAATAGTTAATAATTCTAAAATAAAATTATTTTTAAACATTCATGTAATAAATATATTTTTATTTATTACATAATTACATACACACATTATCTTGTACAAATCCTCATCCTTAAAATAAATAAAAAAATTATACGCAAAATTTCTGATTTAATTATATAGAAATAACAGGTTGTTACAATGTACACTTCTGGCTCTCCATCAGTTTCATCATCCATGTCATAGCACCAATTGTTTGGAGGGCGATTATTCAAGGCTTCGAACATTTGATCCATCTAGTTCTGCAAATTTTGAATTGATATCTCTTGATTTTGAATTGACATCTATTGATTAATTCTCCTCTCCTCATTTAATGCTATGAAATTGGACAACAATTCCTCTAACCCTGAATTATCTGTCTCAGTTTGGAATCCATGTGTTGAGGACCAAGGTTTGAAGTAATGATGAGTTGTTCCATCTTGTTCTGAAAATTATGGCTCGATATTTCTTGACTCATCATCCTCTCCTCTTGGTTTGCTTTGAGCTTCGACAGGATTTTCTCCAAATTTGACTTTTCTTCTTGTGGCAATGTGGAGGTTTGTAACGATCGAGAAATTTGTAATTTAATTTAAATATTTATGGAATTAAATAAATATTTTAAATAATTTATTTATTGAGAAAATAAATAATTGATGAATTGTGGTGAATTAATTTAGTAACAAAATTAATTAATGTTAATTGAATTGAATAATGATAATGTTATTTGAAGGATTTAATTTAAGAAAATAATTAAATTAAATCAATTGCTTAATATTTAAGAAGATAATTAAATTAAATGAATTGTTTGATTTAAAGGAAATAAATAAATTAAATAAAGTGTTGTGTCTAATTTATTAATTAAATTAGATATATAATTATTTATTAATTATAGGTATAGTGATAAAAAGATTTTTTATTATTATCATATGAGTTATTTAAATTAACTAAACTAAGTTATTTAAATTATCTAAAGTGTGACAATTGAAAACTATATAATATAAATAATATAATAATAATTTAATTTGAGGGAGTTTTGGTTAGCCAAACATGGCCTTGTGGTCTTTGGTTTAATTTAAGCGGCGTCTTTTGGGGTTTGTGACGGCGATGCGTGGAAGGGTAGCTAGTTATATTTTATTTCACGTATTTTGTCTAAGGCTTAACACGAGAGAGTTGGAGAAGAGAGACAAAAACATGATTTTGGAGTTACGAGATTTTCCAAGAGAGAAGATGGGTTTTGGAAAAAAGATTTCTACCATCTTTTTCATCATACAATCAAAGGAGTAAGGTATAAACTATTCCTATTTTGAACTTTTAGTTTTGGTGGTATATATGTATATATTTTATATGATTTGGTAATCATGTGGAATTGATATATTTATACATATATAAGGTGTTAGAATCTGTTAATCATTGTATGTGAGTGTCGTTTGAATATCAAATTCATGTGAATTGGTTTGTAGGAAGAAAAGTAAAAATATCAGTGTTCTTATAATATGGCCATAGAAAGTACCAAATTTCTTGGTCAATATATGATGTAATCTTTAATTTGTTGGTGAATTGTGATAATATATTAAGAAACGAAAATGGCGTAGTTTAAATCATGACAATTGATCAAGAAACGAGTTCGTAGCGATCAAATTCGTTAAAAGTATAAAATGAGGAAATTTTAGAAAAGTATAGTTTTTGATTCTCAAAAATGGTGTTTGTATAATGTTTTGTGTATAGAATGGTGTTTAGTATGTGTAACTATAACATGACAAAGTGAAGATGTTGTAATTTGGTGTAATTCGGTAGAATTGGGATTTTATATTGAAAGCGAGTCATTTGAGCTTACTGCATAAAGCTGGTCTTTGAGGCGTCGTAGCGACTCTCGCGTGGAGCAGCACGCTGACATGTGGTGCAGCTGTAACCTTGACCAGATTAACTGAGTTTAATACTACATGCGGCCTGCGAGTGGCTCTGTCCTGACAGATTAAAGCACCTTAATTGCTTTAAGTCATGTGTAATGGACTTTGGTTAGTTTAACATGCATGTAAAGGATAATAAAACATTAAGTGGATTACAATAACATATTGTAATGTGCTGTAATGCAAAGTGTAAAGATTTAAAATAATTATTTAAATAAGTTATAAAATGAAACCAAATGTGATGTTTTTAAAGTTAGAGATGAATGATTAAGTTTTATTGGCTTGTAATGAGATTTCAGATTCGTTAAGTATTTTTAACCTACGTGGTTAGGTGCTAGGTTAGGGTTGTGACCTAAATGATGGTTTAAACCCTAAAGTTAATATTCATGCGATTAATTCTTGTTGCAATTTCAATGATATATGTAGGATAATTGGAGATTATTTTACTATTGTGTAGCTTAGAACCAAGGCAAGTTCTCTAACTCTACTTTTATAATTGTGCAAGTTTCTAAACCTTAATTCCTTATAATTGAGCAAGCTTTCTAACTTCATTCTTTTCATATTGAATGCAAGTTTCCATTCCTATATCATTATTGTACAAGTTTTTAAAATTGAGCAAGCCTAATCTATCTTGGATATGTTTGTATAAGCTCTTGTAACTTTGATTAGATTACCTCGAAAGCGAGTTTTACTTTTCTAAACCTTGAAGTTATTATTCAAAGCATATATTGTTCTAATACATCGATTCAAATGAGATTGTTCTAACTCTTTTGGTTATAGCATTTCGAATGTATATCATGTTTATTCAATTATATATATTGTTGATATCCGATCTTTGACTTTAATAGCCTTGTTCAGTTATACACTCTTGAATTAAACCTTTATTGTTGGAATTTGAATAAGTGTTCTAAAATTCTAGAAACAACGATAAGCTAGTTCCAAACTAAACTTTCTTTAGTGCGAGAAATTCTAAATTCAAGCGAGACGAACAACCCTAACATAGGGGATTTTTATATGTGTAACGTTTAGATGTTTGTGCACAATACATGGTACAAAGGGCTTATCCCCACGAGTACGTTAAGAAGAGTCTGTATAGTCTAATTATTTATTAAGGTTAAAATAGTAATAATACCTAAACACCGTGGACATAGTTAAATGGTCTTAAGACCCTCGAGATAATTAAAGTTCAAACTTGTTTTATATTTTGATTAAGTAGAACAAGTTCTTTATTATTTAGTATTCGTTGTTCATTCTCATGTTGTTATTATACTATCTTTATGTCAGTGAGCAATTGTTTGCTCACTCTTGTAATTAAAAAATGCAGCTAAAGTCGAAAGTGGTGATGATCCATCTACTAGGAAGGGAAAGGGCAAGATGTCTAAGTGATGAAGAATTAGTTAAAGTTTATTTAAATGCTTGAAGTTATAAGATTTGTTTTATTTTATAATGTATTCCGCAAACTGATGTAATAATTTTAAGGTTAGATTACCTGGGATTGTTTTGAGATGATGATGTAACCCTTTAATGGGAAAGATTATTGTTTTTGTTATTTAAATTATGTCTTTATCCTTTGATTATGGGTAGTTAGATGTAATAGTTTTGATATGTGAGCACCAAATCCTATGGGAATGAAGTACCTGGATTTGGTGGTGTCACAGGTTGGTATCAAAGCTTTAGGTTATGAACCTTCGGTGGGGAAAACCTTAGAAAGTAGCCTTTATGAAGTCAGAAAATATAAAGGTATCTAACTCTTATCGGGTTTTAAGAAATGGATTAAGGCATCCATTGAAACTAAACAATAAAAGACATTATGTGCTATGTGTTAATAACTTATGTGCTCGTGAGTATCGATAATGTTAAGTAAAACTTTAAATATTTTTTTGTGGGGATGTCTAACGAAGGAGGATCGATCCGAGCTAGAGAGGTGATACCTCGGTACCTATAGATGATGAACCCGGGATATTCATGTAGTCTTGAGGCAGTTTGATCTAGGAGGATGAGCATGTGGCCGATCCAGGAGGATAGTCTTGAGGAGATAGAGGAGGATGATGATGATGAGGATCCTGTGGAGTTTCCACCAAACTCCGTATCGGCTGAGATGTATGATGCTTTGTATGATCGTAACATAGAGTTACAGGATAATGTTGAGGAGCTGAAGGAGATGGTTGAGATGCATCACGTTGCGTTGGAGCAGAAGGATGTAGAGATTCAGGAACTTGATTCAAAACTTGGAAACACAGAATGGGATCTAGTTCATACCAAGGGTCAGCATGAAGACCTGCTGGCAGTGAACGAGAAGATGAAAGGCCGACATGGAGAATTGAAAGATGACTTCAAAGAGAATCGATTAAAGCGTCTGAAAAAGAGAAGAGGATGCTTGGATGAAGGTGACTCAACGTGCGAGACCGTGTTGAGGCTAAAGTTCAAGTGAAAGAAAGCCAAGATGAAGGAGATGGATTATGCTTTTAATTCTGCGATTGATAGGGCCCAGGATCGAGTCCATTATTACCCACCTCGGTTTGAAGACTAAATAAGTGGTTCGTGATGGATCGTGGGAGCGACGTATAAGTATCATGGAGGAAGAACGTCGAGAGGCCTTACGACGTCTTAATATGCTAGATAGAATAAGAGTGATAATAATATGTGGTTAATTATGTGAGTAAATAAATTGTGAATCACTTATTTTGATATGAATAGAGGGATAGTATGAGTATGTAATCCTGAAACTTGTCTAGTTCAGGAAGGTGGATGTTTTTAGTGGTTATGCTATCTTTAGTATGTTTAAAACATTATGAATGAATAAAATATTAGAGTTTCTTTGAAATGTAATGTGTTATAGATTTAATCTTGGAATGTTTAAGTTAAACTTTAAATACCCAAGAAGTTGAGTAATGAACTAATAAGTATATATTTTAATGAGAAAATGCCTCTGAAGAAGACAACCATGTCAACAAGCACCTCTGAGGGTCTACTAATAATAACAAAGACCAGCGCTAATCCGTTCGATGGTTGGTAGCTCTATTAATGGGTGCACTTGCGAATCAACCGCAAGCTCAAGTCACGACTTTCAAGGAATTCAAAGTGGTTAGACCGCCAGAGTTCCAAGGGTCTATGAATCGATGGAAGCCCAAACTGGATCATGGAAATGGAGAAGGTGTTCGACGTTGCTAGAGTTAATGAAGATAAGAAGGCTGCGTTCATAGCGTTCATCTTTGAAGTCTGAAAGCTAGCTCTTTGGTGGCAAGCAAATAAGGTTAAGTGGAGGACAAGGAGTGATAGCGTGGGATAGATTCAAGAAATGTTTTTGAAATGTACTTTCAATGAGTTCTCGGAATCGATTAGGAAGTGCAATTTACTTGAGTTGAAGCGAGGACTATGGCGGTGCTGAATATCTTTGCGAAGTTTAACGAGTTGGCAAGGTTTGCCACATATCAAGTCAATACCGGATGGCGTAAAGGCGAGAAGGTTCGAACAAGTTGAAACCACGGCTTTATAGCAAGGTTTCAATGTTCGATTAAATACATTCTGGTTGTCTTTGGAAAAAGGCAATCATCGCGAGAAGGTGGAAGCGATGCCTTGACCAAATCTGATCAAGAACAAAGAAGAGGAAGAATGATAGTGAAAATAAAATTTGGTGGGAGTAATGTTGGAAGCAACAATCAGAAGAGGAAGTGGAACGAGAATTCTACTACAGGAGGACAACATGGAAGTCATCAGAAGAAAAAGTTTGAAGCTTGTGCTACTTGTGGAAAGAACCATACTGGGTTATGTTTGAAGGGAAAGAGGGTGTGTTTCAACTGTGGTCAGGAGGGACACATTGCACCGAACTATTTTAGTCCGAAGAAAGGAGCATGTTTTACATGCAGTTCAAAGGATCATATGGCTCGTGATTATCCTAAAAATCTAACGGGGAGTGCAAATGGAGGAAAGGGAAACAACAACGGTGGTGGTACATTGACTATCATTTGGACCAGCTCGATCAATGAGACCTCTTGCGAGAACTTTCAATATGGCCAAATGCGAGATTGCGGTTCGAGTCTAAGGATGTGGTGTCGGTATCATTTAGATTAATGGTATTAATGCTTATGTACTATTTGATTAAGGTGCTACTTGTTCATTTATATCAGATAAATTTGCTTTGAAAACTTAGATTTTCCTCGGGAAGAATTAGATTATCCTTAAGTATAGAGATTGCGAATATAGAAGTGATTCTATTAGATTTGTATATAGAAATTATAGAGTGGTTATAAAAGGTCGAGAGATGATGGTAGATTTGATACCAATTAGACTTGGTGAATTTGATGTTATCTTTGGAATGTATTTTGGTTATTTAATCACGAGGCGATGAATTGATTGCCAAAAGCAAGTGTGTTAACCTTATGACTCAAAAGTCGAAAGGTTGTGTTCTATGGCGACAAATCACCTCGACAAACAAAGTTGTCGAAGCGGTGATGCAAGCTAAAAAGTTGTTAAAACAAGGATGTGTAGGATACTTAGCCTACATAGTTGATACATAGAAGAAAAAAGTACAAAGATAGAAGAAATCTGGGATCATAAGAGATTTTGTGGGGCGTATTTCTAGGCGATTTATCGGGTCTTACGCGGATCGACAAATTGAGTTAAGTGATTGATTTAGTACGAGAACAGGTCCGATATCTAAGGCACCATCTGAATGGCCACGATAGAGATGAAAAGAGTTGATGGTGCATACATAATTGCTCGACAAAAGTATATCCGGTAGAAGCGTATATCGCCATGTGGGGGCCTTGATGTTATTTTTTAAGAAGAAGGATGGATCGATGCGGATGCTGCATTGATTCTGAGAATTGAATAAAGTCACGATTAAAAAAAAAGTATCCGTTACCAAGAATTGATGACTGTTTGATCAATTGAAGGGTGTGAGGTATTTTTCAAAGATAGATTTGAGGTGTGGTTATCATCAATTGAAGGTGAGGCGGAAGAGCGTCTAGAAGATGGCATTTAGAACTTCGGTATGGTCATTCTGAGTTTACGGTTATGTCATTTGGTTTAACTAATGCACAAAGACGGCGTTCATGGATTTGATGAGCAGGTGTTTTAAACCATTCTAGACAAATTTGTGGTGGTGTTTATTGATGATATCTGGTGTATTCTAAGACCAAGGAAGAACATGTTGAACACTTAAGAGTGGCGTTGGAAACATTGAGAAAGGAAAGTTATGCAAAATTTTCAAAATATGAGTTTTGGATGGAGCGATGTCACATTTCTCCGGGCATGTTATTGATAAAGACTGAATTTTGGTAGATCCATCAAAAGTTGAAGTTTGTAATAAAATTGGGATCAATAGAAGACACAATCGAGAAGATAAGGAGTTTCTTAGGATTGGCGGGGATATATATAGCATTTTATTCAAGACTTTTCTAAGATCGCGACCAGTTGTGAATTTAACTTAAGCGATTAAATTTGTTTGGGCCGGAGAAGTGTGAGAAAGTTTTCACGAATTGAAAGAAGAGGTTAAGTCTGACACTGTGTTTTCATTGCACGATGATCTGAGGAATTTTGTAGTGGTGTATAGTGGCGCATCGCATAAAGGACTAGGATGTGTGCTTATGTAGAGCAGCGAGTTATTGCGTATGCATCACGTCGATTAAAAGATTATGAAGAAGGGTATCAGACTCATGACTTAGAGTTGGCGGCGGTGGTGTTTGCCACGAAGATTTGGAGACATTATCTTTATGGAGAAAGGTGTGAGATATATCTTGACCATAAAAGTCTGAAGTATATCTTTACAAAAAAGATTTGAATATGAGGCGGAGAAGATGGTTGGGTGATCAAAGACTATGATTGCGAGATTTTCTATCATCCGGAAAAGCGAATGTTGTTCTTGATGCTTTAAGCGAGGAATGGACGAGAGAAGTTAATGATGTTGACATGACTCGGGAGAAGCTAGTGTCGGAAATGGCTAAGATGGAGTTTGAAATTAAATATCCGACAAAATCAGATGAAAAGTTGTTCCAGATAGGAAATAATTCAACGTTGGTAGATAAAGTGAAGAATGCACAACTTCAGGATGAAAAATGCGAAAAAGATAAAAAAGAGGATATCGAAGAAGGAGAGAAAACAAATTCAAAATCGATTCGGAAGGGTTACTTGATTCGAAGGGAGAATTTGGGTTCATGAAGTACCGAAATTAAAGAAGAAATTACAGATGAAGCTCACAACTCACGATATTCAATTCACCTTGGGAGTACAAAGATGTACCAATCTCTTAGACATCATTTTTGGTGGTAGAATATGAAGAAGGATGTGGTGAGTGTGTGGTGAAATGTTTAAGCGATGTCGAGAAAGTTAAAATTTGAACATCAAAGGCCAAGCAAAATTATTACAATAGTTGGAGATACCGAATGGAAATGGGAGCATATCACAATGGATTTTGTGGTAGGTCTTCCAACGACCCAACAAGGTTACGATGCCATTTGGGTGATTGTCGATCGATTGACAAAGTCGGCTCACTTTTTTTCGTTCAAGATTCGGTTTACCTTAGATCGATTAGAAAAACTGTATGTTAAGGAAATCATTTCAAGACACGGAGTACCTGTGTCCATTGTATCAGACAGAGATCCACGTTTCACATCTAATTTCTGGAAACGACTATAAGAATGTTTGGGAACACAACTGAGAATGAGCACAACGTAACATCCTCAGATCGAAGGACAAAGTGAAAGAACCATCCAAACACTATAGGATATGCTCAGAGCATGGATCATGGATTTCAAAGGAAATTGGGATGACCATCTGCCATTGGTGGAATTTGCTTATAATAATAGTTATCACTGCAGTATTGGCATCTTGCCTTACGAAGCGTTATCTGATGAAAATCTGAAACTCCGTTATGTTTTGGGACGAGGTAGGTGAGCGTCGACTATTGGGTCGAGAAGTTGGTACAATAAACTTGAGAGATCATCAAAGTGATTGAACAAGATTAATAGTTGCACACAAGATAGATAGGAGAAGAAATATCTTGGATCGACATCAACAAAATCGAAATTCAATGTCGAAAGTTATGTCTTCTTGAAAGTATCTCCCTGGAAGGGGAAAATTTGATTTGGTAAGAAAGGAAAATTAAGCCATAGGTTTATAGGTCCTTTTGAAGTGCTTCGAAGAATTGGTGAAGTGGCGTATGAGGTAGCGTTACCTCCAGAGTTGGAGCATATTCATAATATTTTTTATATCTCAGTATTGAGACTATATAAGCCTTACTATAAACATGTTATAGAATATGAGACCTTAAAGTTTGAAAAAGACTTAACGTATGAAGAAGTCGCTGTTCAAATTATTGACAAAAAGGAGCAAGTACTGAGGAATAAAGTGATACCTTTTGTTAAGGTAATCTGGAGAAACCACAATGCTGAGGAAGCTACGTGGGAACTTGAAAGCGTTATGATGAAGAATTATCCTCGATTGTTTGCTTGATTTTGTATAGCGATTAGGGACAAAATCTTGTTAAGGAGGAATAATGTAACAAATAAATTTTTTGAGTTGTGATTACTGGGGATAAAATCCTTTTAAGGAAGGAAGGATGTAACGATCGAGAAATTTGTAATTTAATTTAAATATTTATTGAATTAAATAAATATTTTAAATAATTTATTTATTGAGAAAATAAATAATTGATGAATTGTGGTGAATTAATTTAGTAACTAAATTAATTAATGTTAATTAAATTGAATAATGATAATGTTATTTAAAGGAATTTAATTTAAGAAAATAATTAAATTAAATCAATTGCTTAATATTTAAGAAAATAATTAAATTAAATGAATTGTTTAATTTAAAGGAAATAAATAAATTAAATAAAGTGTTGTGTTTAATTTATTAATTAAATTAGATATATAATTATTTATTAATTATAAGTATAATGATAAAAAGATTTTTTTTATTATCATATAAGTTATTTAAATTAACTAAACTAAGTTATTTAAATTATCTAAAGTGTGACAATTGAAAACTATATAATATAAATAATATAATAATAATTTAATTTGAGGGAATTTTGGTTAGCCAAACATGGCCTTGTGGTCTTTGGTCTAATTTAATACGCGTCTTTTGGGTTGGGTTTTTACGGCGTTGTTGGGAGGTAGGAGTAGTATATTTTATTTTTTCGTGTTTTTTCTAAAAGGCTTAACACGGAGAGTTAGAGAGAGAGAAAGGAAAAAAATATTTTGGAGTTTTGAGATTTGCTCTGTGGAGAAGAAGGGTTTTGAAAAAGATTTCTACCATCTTTTGCTTTTGTAAATCAAAGGAGTAAGGTATAAACTATTCTATTTTTAACTTTTAGTTTTGTTTTGGTAGTATATATATATATTTTTTATGATTTGGTAAATCATGTGGAATTGATATGTTTATACATATATATAGGTTTAGAATCTATTAATCATTATATGTAAACATGTTGTTTTGTATCAAATTCATGAGAAATTGGTTTGAGGAAGAAAAGTAAAAATCACAGGTGTTTGTGTTCTTATAATATGGCCATAGAAAGTACCAAATTTCTTGTTCAATATATGATGTAATCTGTAATTTGTTGGTGAATTGTGATAATATATTAAGAAATGAAAGTGGTGTAGTTTAAATCATGACAATTGATCAAGAAAGAGTTAAATAGTTGATCAAATTAGTTAAAAAGTATAAAATGAGGAAATTTGGGAAAAGTATAGTTTTGATTCTCAAAAATGGTGTTTATATAATGTTTTGTATATAGAATGGTGTTTAGTATGTGTAACTATAATATGACAAAGTGAAGATGTTGTAATTTGGTGTAATTCGGTTAGAATTGGGATTTTATAATAAAGCGAGTCTGTTTTGAGCTTACGCATAAAGCTTGGTCTTTGAGGCGTCGTGTGCGCGGTATAGCGTTTCATGGCAGACTCTGGTCTTGGGCATGTGCAAGCATGTGTAGTATGACGCTCACATGCGTCAGCAAGGTTCGTTAACCAATTTAATACTCGCGCATGCGCCATGCGTGGCTAGTCTATCACGAAGACATAAAAGCTTTACTTAATTACAGGTCATGTGTAATGGACTTTGGTTAGTTTAACATGCATTTAAAGAATACTAAAACATTAAGTTGATTACAATAACATATTGTAATGTGTTGTAATGCAAAGTGTAAAAATTTGAAATAATTATTTAAATAAGTTATAAAATGAAACCAAATGTGATGTTTTTAAAGTTAGAGATGAATGATTAAGTTATATTGGCTTGTAATGAGATTTCAGATTCGTTAAGTATATTTAACCTACGTGGTTAGGTGCTAGGTTAGGGTTGTGACCTAAATGATGGTTTAAACCCTAAAGTTAATATTCATGCGATTAATTCTTGTTGCAATTTCAATGATATATGTAGGATAATTGGAGATTATTTTACTATTGTGTAGTTACAACCAAGGCAAGTTCTCTAACTCTACTTTTATAATTGTGCAAGTTTCTAAACCTTAATTCCTTATAATTGAGCAATCTTTCTAACTTCATTCTTTTCATATTGAATGCAAGTTTCCATTCCTATATCATTATTGTACAAGTTTTTAAAATTGAGCAAGCCTAATCTATCTTGAATATGTTTGTATAAGCTCTTGTAACCTAATTCGTTACCTCGAGCGAGTTTTACTTTTCTAAACCTTGAAGTTATTATTCAAAGCATATATTGTTCTAATACATCAATTCAAATGAGATTGTTCTAACTCTTTTGGTTATAGCATTTCGCAAGTATATCATGTTTATTCAATTATATAAATTGTTGATATCTGATCTTTGACTTTAATAGCCTTGTTCAGTTATACACTCTTGTATTAATCCTTTATTGTTGGAATTTGAATAAGTGTTCTAAAATTCTAGAAACACTGATAAGCTAGTTCCAAACTAAACTTTCTTTAGTCTGAAATTCTAAATTCAAACCGAGACGAACAACCTAACATAGAGGGATTTTGTACGTATAACGTTTAGATGTTTGTGCACAATACATGGTACAAAGGTTGATCCCCCAGAGTACGTTAAGAAGAGTCATGCAGATCTAATGAATGTTAAGGTTAAAATAATAATACCTAAACACCGTGGACATTGTTCGTGGTCTTAAGACTCTCAGATAATTAAAGTTCGAACTTGTTTTCCATTTTGATTCGTAGAACAAGTTCTTTATTATTCAGTATTCGTTGTTCACTCTCATGTTGTTATTATACTATCTTTATGTCAGTGAGCAATTATTTGCTCACTCTTTCAATTAAATAATGCAGCTAAAGTCGAAAGAGGTGATGATCCATCTACTAGCAAGGGAAAGGGCAAGATGTCTAAGTGATGAAGAATTAGTTAAAGTTTATTTAAATGCTTGAAGTTATAAGGCTTATTTTTTTTTATAATGTATTCCGCAAACTGATGTAATAATTTTAAGGTTAGATTACCTGGGATTGTTTTGAGATGATGATGTAACCCTTTAATAGGAAAGATTATTGTTTAAGTTATTTAAATTATGTCTTTATCCTTTGATTATGGGTAGTTAGATGTAATAGTTTTGATAAGTGATCACCAAATCCAGTGGGAATGAAGTACCTAGATTTGGGGGTGTCACACGGTTGACATGAGAATTCTGGTGTGTATGTTAGATTTGGAGCGTAGTATTGGTCTTCATAATTATAGCTCCATGATGAATCCGGGTGATACCCCCAAAATTGATGATAATTGGTGGGATAAGCATCATTATTGGGGTAATCACCGCCATATAGTACCGACTCGAAACTGGTGGTACATTGATGACTTGGATTATTTTCAGCACAATAATCACAAGTAACCGCCACACTTTAACGACGTTGTGCTGCAAAAGCGTCCAACCTACTCGAAAGTGTCTCAATCTATGCTGATAATGCAGAAAGTGTCGCGAGTCCATCAATCTTCGCTCCCCTTAGCTTAGTCATTCTCGTATATGACCATTGATAATTAAATTCCGCCATGGTATCTGAAAAGAAAGAAAAAAATAGAAAGATAGTTAAATAACAAAAAGAAAGAAAGAAAGAAAGAAAAGTTGTTTAAAGTAAGACTAATTTGATTTAAGCTAATATTGGCAAAATATTACAATAATTCCCCGGCAACGGCGCCAAAAACGTGTTGGGTAAAATCTAATTACGCACAACACGCAAGTATACGTGGTCAACAAGTAATAAAGTGAAAGTAGAGTATCGTTCCCACGAGGAATTTATTTAACAAAAATCACCAAGTAATAACATGTAACCAACTCAATCTTATTTAAACAAACAATTTAAGATTATAAATTAAATTATTTAAATACACTAATTCTAATTACCACTAATTAAAAATCAGATTATGAAGATTTGAGATCACAAATCACTTATTGCTTCATTTAAGTTTACACACTTCTCATCAATTATTCTCTATCCTGAATTATTAATCAAGAACACTAAAGTAGATAAAATCACCTCTCGATGCATAATACCCATACTCACTTAAACCTACAGATGATAGAATTAAGCAAGACACCCTAATTAACAAATCCACTATATCTCTATGTGAATTACAATTAAAAAGGATTTAAAGCACAAGTCTCTATAAGATTACATATGGCGTAAAGGCATATCTCTATCCTAAACACAAATAATGAATTCCATCTATGCAGAAATCACAAACACATGCTGTAATGATCAGATCTAAATATATACTTCATCTCTCGAGTTCATATAGATTATCACAGTAATTGATGCCCAATCAATTAAATAATTAATTTCAAATCACAATACACAATCCTCACGATAGAACATAATAATTGATAGCGAAACATATTAAAATAAACTACACAATAAGATCCATTGTAATCTCAAACAAAGAATTAGTTCATTGAATTAAAATAAAGAATCCACACTTCAATACACATTAAAAGACAAAGAAGAAGAGTAAAGAATAAATCTGTTGTCAGTAAATCTCCTTCTTCCTCAAGCTCCTACTCTTAATCTTCAATGGTCTCCAAGTTGTTTCAATCTCAAAATCTCATAAGAACTAGGGTTTTGGTCCTAATCTACTCTAATCTAATCTCATGGAATCCTCCAAAACTAGCTTCCCAATTTAAGTTAAAATCAAGTATTTATAGTTCTAATGGACACCCTAGCAAGTTAGGCAATAAGAATCCTATTCTAGCTCAAATTGGACATCAAATCACCCAAATCAACTCTCCCCCACCGATTGACGTGCCCAGTGCTGTTCTTAGGCAATTTTGGGAGTGCCCCGTGCTACTGTGGCAAATATTTTGATGGTCCGTGTGCCGCATAGTTTACAGCGCCTTCGTACGGCCTCTGACCCTTTCTTGCGACATCCTTCGGTAAAACAAGCATAACGTTTGATCCGCTATGAGTTACGGGGCGTGCCACCTATCAAATCAAAGATATCGACGAGATGTACGATGTTAAGTCTTTAAGAATTGACAGATTCTGGCCGGATCAAGATCGAAATTGGGCTTGAAGTAGATGATATGTAAATTGCAAGAAGGACAACTTTGAGCTTTGATCTTTGTTGATAAAAGACCATAACTCTAGCAGCTGAACTCCGATTGGGACAATTCAAGATGTTCCAGAAATCTAAGAAGTAGATCTACAATAAAAACAAAGTTCCTAGCCAAAAACATGCATCCAACTTAGTGTAAAAAACCCTGCAAAAGATGTATAAAAGAAGTAGATCTACAATAAAAACCAAGTCCCTTCTTGCATTCGCTTGCATATTTTAGTCCAAAAGATGTCCGAATTGCTTTTCCTTGATTCCTCATGCCAATGTCATATCGTAACCTACAAAATAACATAAAATGTATAAAATGAACACACAATGCATGCAAATTAACTACGAAACATAGGTTTAAACAACTAATTCAAGTAATAGGTACCGGATAAGTAGGTATAAAACCTACATATCACTCTCTCTCCATCTTGATAATGTAGCGGTGGTATGACAATAGATTTAATTCTTTAATATTGTAGGCTCCAATGGATTGCCTGATGACTAGCTTCGAATTTCTGAACACAACAAACCTTTTGACACCCATGGATTGAGCTAATTTTAACCCCAAAAGGCTTCTCTCGTATTCTGCCATGTTGTTGGAGTTGCTGAATCACATCTTTGTCGCTACGGGGTACTGCTCCCCAGTGATAGATACGAGGATTGCTCCTGCTTCAGCCCCTTTTGGCATTTACTGCACCGTCGAAGTATAATTCAAAGAATTGACCTATATCCTCCTTTTTAGCTAACTGATTTGCTATAACTTCATCATTAGGGAAGTATATTTCGAGTGGTTCATATACTCCCATCAGTGTTGCCAATAGATGGTCTGCGATTTCTTCCCTTTTAATGGACGTTTGGGTCATATAGACGATGTCAAACTGTTGAAGGATTAGTTGCCACTTAGATAATTGGCAGTTAATAAGTGGGTTTATACCCACGAATCGAGCACTCTAAATCTTAAGAATTTGCCTGTTTATCATAGTTTATATTGCTTTATTATATTTATTACTATTTTTGGCTTAAAAGTGCTTTGCATGGATTATTAGGTTATTACCAGTAGTTTAAGGGTAAAATTGTCATTTTCATACAACCAACCAATGCCATGACTTTGGTTTCCTTTTATAATGACGTGCTGTCATACATACCCCGCCACATCATCTCCCTTCTGGTGCCCCAACGCGACTGTTTTATATAAAGGGGGAGGTGCAGCGTAACTTATTAACCAAACAGCCTTGACTTGTGCTGAAACTCCTGTCCAAGGCATAAAGGGCGGCGTCGCAGCACCACTTTTAGTCTCCAAAAAGAAAGTACTATTTAATAACCTAGGGGCTTATGATTAGAAGATTATTCATTAGCAGTGTTCCAATATATGGATCAGAGAGAATAGAGAGAAGGGAGATAGCTTGTTTTAGGAAGAGAGAGAGAGTTGGATCTTCAAGTCTTCCAAGTTCATTGCTTCCGTCATTGCTCAGATTCTACATGGAGGAGAGAAGAGTTAGAGCCAGAAAACTTCAGAAGAGGAGTTTTCTTTATCAAAATCTTTCATTCATTTGTGTATTTTGAGCATTTATAATACTTTGATAAAGTCTATTAGTTCTATAGTAATGAACTAATTACAATTCTAGGATTGTAATGTAACCTAATGATTAGTTTTATTGAATTTCTCTATTAATTATTATAGTGAATCAAGTTGAATGGGTTGTTGTATTTCATGCTTATTTATTGATTTCTTAGCTAAGGAATTGATATATGTATTTATTGATATTGGAAAATGGATGTTAATGCCTAACCCTAAAATACAATAACTGTGACGCCCCTAAAATTAGGTATACATCACCTATCTTGAGTCGTCAGATACATGGTACAAAATTCAAATACAACTTAATAATACAACTGTCGTGTACAATACGACAAAACATAAACGGTGGGTTTGAATACAAATATTGTCTACTAGAGATTATACAAACTCAAAAGGAGTCCTCATTACAATTATTATCACACTATTTCACAAAAAAGTGAGGACTACTAATGCAACATCTAGGACCATCACTCTGTTCCCGATTAGTCCCAAATTCGTTCTCATTTCACGAAGAGAACGGTGAAAGAAAGGGTGAGCTCAACTAGCCCAAAGAAGAAATATTATGACTAAGATAATGCGAGAATAATTTATCGTTAGCCTTTAACGATGTTAAACTTATAAAATATAATAACTATCAAGTTTAAGCTGCGGTGAACAAGCAATCCATTAGAAGAGTCAAGTAGGGAATAAAATCTACTATCTTCTATGATTTAAAAGGTTTTTCATCACTTTTATCGCTGGGACTCAACTTAATAAATATTCCACATCATCGAATCACCCCTGCACTACGGCCAAGGATATTCTTTAAGTATCACGACCACGAATTATCCATGCACTACTGACTAAAGATAATCATGTTTTCATCAATGATCCCGATCATGCCATAAAATAATTCATCTTTGCACTACGGCTAAAGAGAATCCATAGCCATAATCATACCAAAAATTGTTCATCAATGCACTACGGGCC
The DNA here is from genome assembly GCA_020205605.1 of Panax ginseng. NCBI lineage: Eukaryota > Viridiplantae > Streptophyta > Magnoliopsida > Apiales > Araliaceae > Panax > Panax ginseng. The sequence continues at coordinate 52,833,622 of CM035136.1, read as the reverse complement.
AATGAGGACTTTTATCACATCATTTGTAACATTACGGTCATGATTACACCGAATAATCCTTGGTCATAATCATACCAAGTCCATCTATGCACTCTGAGCCACATATGACTTTCAACAAAATATAAACATGATGATGATGACAATGATATAAGAATTCAATAAAACAAGTTCAAGAATTAATTTATACAGGAACTGATAACGTTCAAATTGTCAACATGATACTGCTTTGTAGAGTAAAATTCAATAATGCTCAGAAGAATATTTCCATGAAAAGATACTGGATGAAGCGCAAATATCAAAGATATTCCACTAATTTCATGGGTATAGAAGTCAAAGTTTTAACAAACTGAGTATAATAAAGAATGGAATAACAAAAGAAATCACCATGCATGCGATAGACCGCACAGGCAGGTTATTCCAACAGAATAATAAAGGATGGAACCAGGTCCGGCATAAACGCACATACATGATATTCCGACAGAATAATAAATAATGGAACCAGGTCCGGCGTAAACACACAAACAGGATATTCTGACATAATAATAAATAATGGAACCAAGTCCGGCGTAAACACACAGACAGGATATTCTGATAGAATAATAAAGACGGAATAATAGAAGAATGTCACCATGTATAGGGTAGCCCACGTATACAGGTTATTCCAACAGAATAATAAATAATGGAATAACAGAAGTTCTCTTCATGAGTACAACAAATAACATCCCTTACCATAAAAGAAACTGAATATAAGAGTAGGGAAGTAGAAGAATACTTTTCTATAGGTTCTCTTATAATTCTCTCTCTAGAGTTTCAGTGATTTCGTAAGAAATAATGAAGGAATGAGCTTCTATTTATAGAAAATGGAATGAATAGTAACTAATTCATGAACGGTCTAGATTGATTTACTATTAAACGGACAGTCCATATTGGTTTACTATTAAAACTTAAAACAACGGTCCATACTGATTTACTATTAAAAATTTAAACCAGCGATCCATATTGATTCACTAATATAACTTTAACCAACAGTCTGAAAAATTAGCACATCTCCTCATGGAATAATATTGTACCCAAATACCCAAATGAACAATACTAGAGTTAATAGTAACCGGGTGAATAGTAACTCGTGAATAGTAACTCATGAATAGTAACTCGTGAATAGTAACTCATGAATAGTAACTCGTGAATAGTACCTCATGAATAGTAACTCATAAATAGTAATTCGTGAATAGTAACTCATGAATAGTATTTCGACACGAAAAGTGTCCTGAATACCCTGTTGAACAATACTGAGTGACTTCTCACATAAGCATCAATAATCAATACCGTGTACTACTATGCAACCACACGTATTACTGTACTTTTAACATCGGGTGTTTCAACAGTTAACGGTAAAACTTCCGCCGTTATTTTCATAAAGTATTTTTGTCTTTTTCTCTATTCGACAATAATTCTGTTGTAGGGTCCACCAATGATTGTACCGTCGTATGGATATTCCTCGACAAAAAGAATATTCCCCGACCAATCAAATATTATACAACCACTTACTTACTTTGTAAAATTTATAAATATTACCCACAATTAGAACATTACATCAAATCAACACCATAATAATAAAAAAATATTTCGACAAAATTAAATCTTTATTCATAAAATCTGGGGTCTCACAATCTTCCCTCCTTATGAAATTTTGCCCTCAAAATTTACGTACGTACCTGGTATGCTGAACATGTGAGGATACCTTGACTTCACTTCAAATTCTTACTCTTGAGGTATAACCTTTGAGCGTCGAATATGATCCTTCTTATCTAAGATGTTTACACGTATCTCCTCATACGTTAAATCTTCTGCTATCTCGTCCAGTTCTAAATTAATAATGTGGTTCGGGTCGTCCACATATTTACGTAACATCGATACGTTAAAAAAGTTATGAACATGCGACATAGTTGGCGGTAAAACGAGTCTATAGGCCACAGTTCCTACTTGATCAAGGATTTCAAATGGGCCAATAAAATCGAGGGTTGAGATTTCCTCTCTTCATCAATTCTTGCTTCTAGAATAACGCCCTCTTGAACCTTTTCTTCAAATTCATCAGATTCGGGTGTGTAGCTAGAGCGGCTTTAACTTTATCGATTAAAGTCGATTCTACTCGTATATTCGTTATCTTCACGTGGGTCCCTAGAGTCTTTAACTCTATCTCCATCATTTATAAGTTATACGGAATGGGTCTTTGTGTTAACAACATCACACTCGTAAACGCATACAATCTTCTACTCAACACGTCAGCTACCACGTTCGTTTTTCCCACGATGGTATTGAATGATATGATCGTAATCTTCAACAGCTCGAGCCAACGTCTTTGGAACATTACACGTTCGCTTTAGTTGAATAAATGTTTAAGGGTTTTTAGAAATGGGTTTTGTACTGGGGTCAATACAAAATTCGATTTCAAGCTCTAGGGTAGGCTAAGAAGTCTTCAAGAATATGTCAGGAAATTTATTAACAATAGAAATACCATTCAAAACTGTGACTCTAATCCAAGACTTGGATAGTACGTCACATTGATACCTATCAACTTGCCATCGTCATTCACGTGTAAGCCTACGTAAAGTTTGGCTTGATTGCATTCCACACAAGAAAGTCAACAATGAAAGGATCGGGGCTCTTTATTTATGGCTTGATATGACAATGATTGACTTTAGTGGTTTGGTTACATTGAATTCGCATAACAGGTTGGTTAGGAGTATGAAAGCTAACAACCTTACGAAAAGCATGATGAGTAGTTAACCAATCGTTTCAAAAAATCACATCAAAGGCAAGTATTTTCAAAGAGATAAGATCGACAGGTAACGTGAAAGTGTTGATTTGAACAAGATTTATAAATAGTGGAGGTAACGAAGGTTTCTCCCAACTGAGTTTAGACAGATATATCAAAGTCTAACTTCTCCGGAGTTAAATTCAAACATTGAACACAACTAGGTGAAATAAAAGAGAGGGTAGAACTGGTATCTAATAAGGTATAAACTTCGCAAGAGTTTATCATTAACTTACCCGTAATAACTTCGTTCGGGTTCCTCGACAAACGCTATCACTTAAACTACTGGATTTGACTTTGCTATAAGGTACATTCCACCCTTAAGTGCTTCGTTCCATTCCTGATCCATGATTTGAATCATTATTCTTCGATCCATATCGAATTAGGGTTGACCTCTATGCACAAGGTAATTTCGAATTCGATGTTGTATTCTACCTATTGCTGTCTAAAAAGCGAAATCTATTTCCTCTATTTTGGATTTATTGGATCGAACGTCTTTTTCTACAATATCAACGCGTCGTGCGTCTTTTACCCATGCATCCTCTATTCTCATTCGTTTAGTTGTTTCTTCTTTCATCAAAACTTTGATCATAGAATTATTAGATTCTAGCTCTAATATTTTATACTCTGACAAAGAGTGCTTCTGTTCAAGTATCGCACATCGGGTAACACAATTTTGAATTGTTACATCTCTTTGCTCCACGACCGCTTGTCGTTCTTCAGCCTGCTCTTCTAACTCATGAATACGATTTTGCAATTCTACATTTTGATCATAAAGTTCTTCTAATAAATTCTCCTCAGGTTCCTCTTCTTCCTCACTCTCAGCTTCTACCTCTGCAACTAGCTCGGGTGCAACTATTAGTTCTTCACGCACCATGTACATATCTCTAATTTCTTCTTTGTTTGACATCACATTAACCTGGTTAGTGATTAAAGGTGTCTCAATGGTCTCATGTGCTTCATTGCTTATCTCAACATTTTCGGATGCCATTTGAAAATACTGCCACAAAACAAAGGTTAATTGACATGTAACACATTATCCATATACTCTGACCGACCAATTAAATATCAAATAAACTTAGGTAGGTCATACTAGTGAAGGAATTCTCCGTCTCTCCCCTCCTAGTTCTTGTCTCACATCTCAGCCAGGGATCATATCCCTAAGCTTTGATACCAACTGTGACGACCCCAAAATTAGGTATACATCAGCCATCTTGAGTCGTCAGATACATGGTACAAAATTCAAATACAACTTAATAATACAACTGTCGTGTACAATACGACGAAACATAAACTGTGAGTTTGAATACAAATATTATCTACTAGAGATTATACAAAATCAAAAGGAGTCCTCATTACAATTATTATCACACTATTTCACAGAATAGTGAGGACTACTAATGCAACATCTAGGACCATCACTCTGTTCCCCAACTAGTCCCAAATTTATGTTCTCATTTCACGAAGAGAACAAAGGAAAGAAAGGGTGAGCTCAACTAGCTCAGTAAGAAATATTATGACTAAGATAATGCAGAATAATTTATCGTTAGCCTTTAACAGTGTTAAACTTATAAAATATAATAACTATCAAGTTTAAGCTGCTAGATGAACAAGCAATCCATTAGAAGAGTCAAGTAGGGAATAAAATCTACTATCTTCTATGATTTAAAAGGTTTTTCATCACTTTTATCGCTGGGACTCAACTTAATAAATAATCCACATCATCGAATCACCCCTGCACTACGGACAAGGATATTCTTTAGTATCACGACCACGAATTATCCATGCACTACGGCTAAAGATAATCATGTTTTCATCAACGGTCCTGATCATGCCATAAAATAATTCATCTTTGCACTACGGCTAAAGAGAATCCATAGCCAGAATCATACCAAAAACTGTTCATCAATGCACTACGGGCCAATGAGGACTTTTATCACATCATTTGTAACATTACGGTCATGATTACACCGAATAATCCTTGGTCATAATCATACCAAGTCCATCTATGCACTACAGGCCACAGATGACTTTCAACAAAATATAAACATGAGGATGATGACAATGATATAAGAATTCAATAAAAACAAGTTCAAGAATTAATTTATCAGAGGCGATAACGTTCAAATTGTCGGCGTGATCTTTGCTTTGTAGAGTAAAATTCAAGAATGCTCGGAAGAATATTTCCATAAAAAGATCTTGGGATGAAGCGCAAATATCAAAGATATTCCACTAATTTCATGGGTATAAAGTCAAAGTTTTAACCAACTGAGTATAATAAAGAATGGTATAACAAAAGAAATCACCATGAATGCGATAGACCGCACAGGCAGGTTATTCTAACAGAATAATAAATGATGGAACCAGGACTAGCGTAAGCGTCTGAATGAGGATATTCAAGCGAGAATAATAAATAATGGAACCAGGTCCTGCAGTAAACACACGCATGGGATATTCCGGCGTAATAATAAATAATGGAACCGTGTCGGGTAAACGCACGCATGTGGGATATTAAATTGAATAATAAATAATGGAACTAGGTCCGGCGTAAACACACAGACATGATATTCCAACATAATAATAAAGACGGAATATTAGAAGAATGTCACCATGTATAGGGTAGCTCGCGTATACAGGTTATTCCAATAGAATAATAAATAATAGAATAACAGAAGTTCTCTTTATGATTACAACAAATAACATCCCTTACCGTAAAAGAAACTGAATATAAGAGTAGGGAAGTAGAAGAATACTTTTTTATAGGTTCTCTTATAATTCTCTCTCTAGAGTTTCAGTGAATTCGTAAGAAATAATGAAGGAATGAGCTTCTATTTATAGAAAAATGGAATGAATAGTAACTAATTCATGAACGGTCCAGATTGATTTACTATTAAACGGACGGTCCATATTGGTTTACTATTAAAACTTAAAACAACGGTCCATACTGATTTACTATTAAAACTTTAAACCAACGATCCATATTGATTTACTATTATAACTCTACCAGCGGTCCATATTGATTCACTAATATAACTTCAACCAACGGTCTGAATAATATTGTACTGCACAATACTAGAGTGAATAGTAACTGGGTGAATAGTAACTCGTAAATAGTAACTTGTGAATAGTAACTCGTGAATAGTAACTCATGAATAGTAACTCGTGAATAGTAACTCATGAATACTAACTCATGAATAGTAACTCGTGAATAGTACTCCGACACAAAAAGTGTCCCGAATACCCGATTAAACAATACTGAGTGACTTCTCACATAAGCATCAATAATCAATATCGTGTACTACTATGCAACCACGCGCGTATTCTTGTACTTTTAACACCGTGTGTTTTCAGCAGTTAACGAGTAAAACTTCCGTCGTTATTTTCATAAAGTATTTTTTGTCTTTTTTCTGTCCGAAAATAATTACATTGTGGGGTCCACCAATGATTGTCTGCAATGTCGCATGATATTCTCCGACAAAAAGAATATTCCCTGACCAATCGAATATTATACAACCACTTGCTTACTTTGCAAAATATGTAAATATTACCCACAACTAGAACATTACATCATATCAACACCATAATAAAAAAAAATATTTTGTCAAAATTAAATCTTTATTCATAAAATCTGGGGTCTCACAATAACACTTGTTATGACCATATGTATGGGAATAAGAGCATATATTGTTACAACTTGATCTCATTTTTTACTATTTTAATCATATAGTTTTAAACACACCATCTTTATTTAATTATTTAGATAAGACCACTTTGATATAATTTTAGTATTTGAATAGCTATAGTACATTGTCCTCGTGGGTTCGATACTCATCTTATCAATGTATTACTTGTTAGACTGCTTATCATCCGCAAACTAGTGGACAATCGGAGGTATCGAATAGGGAAGTCAAGCGGATATTAGAAAAGATTATGAATTTTAACCGTAAGGACTGGTCTAAGAAATTGGATGATGCATTGTGGGCGTATTGCACTGCCTACAAAATGCCTATCAGAATGTCTCCCTATAGGCTTGTTTATGGTAAGGCATGCCATCTCCCCGTTGAGTTATAGCATAATGTGTATTGGACGATTAAAAAGCTCAACTTCGATTTAGATGCAGCGGGTGAAAAAAAGATGTTACAACTTAATAAATTAGACGAGTTTCGGCTCCAAGTGTATGAAAATGCAAAGTTGTACAAGGAGAAAACAAAGCGGTGGCATGATAAAAACAAAGTTGAAAGAGAGTTTGAACCGGGGCAAAAGTGTTTCTCTTCAACTCCCTACTGAAATGTTTTTATGGGAAATTGAAGTCCCGATGGTCGGGGCTTTCATAATAGCAAAGGTATACCCACATGGTGTTATTGAGGTTGGAGACCCAAACTCTAACATAACTGTCAAAGTAAATGGTCAACGCCTTAAGCACTACTTGGGCGGCGACGTCGACTATCAAATGACTTTCATTAAACTTGGTAACACAGTATGAGCCGGGGAAATAGTCAAGTCGATGACTTTAAAAAAGTGCTCGGTGGGGAGGCAACCCAATCTCAGCATCATTTTTCTACCCTTTTTCGTTTTCTGTCTATTGTTAATAGTATATTTTGCCTCTGTATGATCGTTTAGTAGCGTTAGTAGCTTTTATTGGTTTTATAGACATTTTTGACATTAGCTTGTGTTTTGCTGCTTATACTGTTCATTTTATGTATAATGTATGTTTTTGACCAAAATGCAGCTTTGATATAGTTATACATTTGAAATTGTGGTATTTCTTTTGTTCTAATGCTTAGGCTCAATGAGAAGTTCAGTTTGGCATGCTAGTTGTTCTTTGTGATGTCTAAGTGCCTAGTGCAAGAGTGTTTGGTTTGCAGTTCATAGTGTGTAGTTAGTTTCACTGAGTTTAGTATATGTATGCTTTTGGTTTTAGCCATGTTAGTTAGCTTTATTAAGTGTTGGAATAAATATTTATGTCCTTTGGTAAATCAAATTTTTGTGGCCTAAGTTCAAATTTCATGAGCTTAACCTTAAAAAATTTACCGGTATATAAGGTTCCATATACACTTGACACTTTTTACTGATCGCAAGTCGCGCCCTAGCGCCTAACTCAAAGCTCATATTTAAGGTATCGCGCTGTAGCGCCTCAAAAGGCCTATCATCAGGCTCCACAATGCCTAACTCTCCACAACCTACTGCTAACTTACGCCGCGTTGCCTTAAAAAACTCTAGTATTAAGATGTGGCTATAATTTTCTCACAAAGAAGAAAACCTGCATACGCATCGCTTCGGTACAAAATTTTGTTATTTAAAAACACTAAAAACTGGGCAGCAAGGCCATATCAACCCTTTCTCTTGACTGCTCTCAACACACAACGAATCCCGTATTTCCCCAAACCCTAACTTTGAACTTGAGAACACATCCTCGACTAAATTAAACCTCATTTGATTGCTCACATCATAGATTGATCACACAATAGTAGCTATCAAGCTAGGGTTCTTCATGTGCATGTATTTGGGATATCTTTTCTTCTCCTCAAAAACTATAGTTTAACTTGAACATAGAGTTTTAATTCATATTAGATTTGGGGATTGTTTTTCCAACTGTTTATCTGTATGATTGATTTTCACTGAGGGAAATCCGGTTAGAGGGCATTCAAGCAAGCTTTGTCAAAGTGTTAGGAAGTCGCATTTATAGGTGTTCCACAAATTACCTGAGTGAACTTTTGAGTTGTTTTGGGCAGATTTTGTTAGGATTTTGTTGGGATTGTTGTTAGGATTTCTTTACCACTCAGAGGCTTGCATATTAGCTTGGGAGTTTGGGTTCATTTTGATAGTTCGACGAAGCTAAGTTAAGGAGAATTTTGTTAGGTTTCCTTGGGCAAACTTGGGCAGTCTCGTTGACATTGTTTTGGGTCTACATTCATCATCAATATTGATTTGAGTTTGGCATTATTAGACTTCACCAAAGCACTGTAATAACCCAATATTTTCTATATAATTAAATCAGAAACTTTCGGTATAATTTTTTTTATTTTATTTTAAAGGTGGGAATACGTTCAAGGTAAAGTATATGTATATATGTGATAAATAAAATTTATTTATTACATGAATAATTTCAAATAATTTTCTTAGAATTATTGATCATTATAAATTATATTATTATATTCAATTATTTTGGTAGTAGAAATATTTTTATTATTTATTTATATGAAAATATGATTATTATTTTATTTAAATAATATATGAAATGATTATAGAATTATTATAATAATTATTTTGTTATATGAATTTATTTCAGATTAATTAAGTTAATTGTTATAACTTAATTAATTATGGTATATATGAAAGATATATCAGATATGGAATCCAAACCCTAATTCCGGATTTTGAAAGCAATGAATGAGAATAATAATATAATATTAATTATATTTTAGTGCTATAAATATGTACAAAGATATGCGTAGAATCGATAATGGTTGGTCAATTATGATATATCAAGAGAAAACCTAGTCGATCTTTGTGATTTTATACTCAAATCCTGAAAGTTAAGATCGGTCAAAAATTGTGTTAATGTGATTAATAACAAGTGTTAGAATTATAATCTAAGTTAGGAAACCCTAATTACTAAATTAGGAACCCTAACTTCGAAATTATAAACCCTAACTGTTAATTGTAAATCCTAATCGCTAATTTGTCACGCTTAATGATAATTAGTAAATTCTTAAACCTAATGTGTAAGTTTAAATAATTAGGAAAACCCTAATTATTGACTCGAAACCCTAATCGTAAAATTAGAAACCCTAATTTCTAAATTATAAAGCTTAATGCTAATTAGTGGACTTTAAACCCTAATATTCATGAATAATGTAATTAGATAACCTATGTTAATTAAGTAGCCTTAATTTGAAATTTTTAGAAACTAAAAAGGCCTATCATCAGGCTCCACAATGCCTAACTCTCCACAACCTATTGCTAAGTTACGCCGCGTTGCCTTAACAAACTCTAGTATTAAGATGTGGCGCTGCAGCGCCTCACAAAGAAGAAAACCCCGCGCCGCATCGTCGGTACAAAATTTTGTTATTTAAAAACACTAAAAACTGGGCAGCAAGGCCATATCAACCCTTTCTCTTGACTGCTCTCAACACACAACGAATCCCTTATTTCCCCAAACCCTAACTTTGAACTTGAGAACACATCCTCGACTAAATTAAACCTCATTTGATTGCTCACATCATAGATTGATCACACAATAGTAGCTATCAAGCTAGGGTTCTTCATGTGCATGTATTTGGTATATCTTTTCTTCTCCTCAAAAACTATAGTTTAACTTGAACATAGAGTTTTAATTCATATTAGATTTGGGGATTGTTTTTCCAACTGCTTATCTCGTATGATTGATTTTCACCGAGGGAAATCCTAATTAGAGGGCATTCAAGCAAGCTTTGTCAAAGTGTTAGGAAGTCGCATGCGATAGGTGTTCCACAAATTACCCGAGTGAACTTTTGAGTTGTTTTGGGCGATTTTGTTAGGATTTTGTTGGGATTGTTGTTAGGATTTCTTTACCACTCGTAGGGTTGCATATTAGCTTGGGAGTTTGGGTTCATTTTGATAGTTCAATGAAGCTAAGTTAAGGAGAATTTTGTTAGGTTTCCTTGGGCAAACTTAGGCGCCTCGTTGACATTGTTTTGGGTCTACATTCATCATCAATATTGATTTGAGTTTGGCATTATTAGACTTCACCAAAGCAATCTTGTAATAACCCAATATTTTCTATATAATTAAATCGAAACTTTCTATATAATTTTTTTATTTTATTTTAAAGGTGGGAATACGTTCAAGGTAAAATATATGTATATATGTGATAAATAAAATTTATTTATTACATGAATAATTTCAAATAATTTTCTTAGAATTATTGATCATTATAAATTATATTATTATATTCAATTATTTTGGTAGTAGAAATATTTTTATTATTTATTTATATGAAAATACGATTATTATTTTATTTAAATAATATATGAAATGATTATAGAATTATTATAATAATTATTTTGTTATATGAATTTATTTCGGATTAATTAAGTTAATTATTATAACTTAATTAATTATGGTATATATGAAAGATATATCGGATATGGAATCCAAACCCTAATTCGGATTTTGAGCAATGAATGAGAATAATAATATAATATTAATTATATTTTAGTGCTATAAATATGTAATCAGATATATGCGAGAATCGATAATGGTTGGTCAATTATGATATATCGAAGAGAAAACCTAGTCGTACTGTGATTTTAAACTCAAATCGGAGTTAAGATCGGTCAAAAATTGTGTTAATGTGATTAATAACAAGTGTTAGAATTATAATCTAAGTTAGGAAACCCTAATTACTAAATTAGGAACCCTAACTTCAAATTATAAACCCTAATCATTAATTGTAAATCCTAATCGCAAATTTGTCACGCTTTAATGATAATTAGTAAATTCTTAAACCTAATGTGTAAGTTTAAATAATTAGAAAACCCCTAATTATTGACTCGAAACCCTAATCGTAAAATTAGAAACCCTAATTTCTAAATTATAAAGCTTAATGCTAATTAGTGGACTTTAAACCCTAATATTCATGAATAATGTAATTAGATAACCTATGTTAATTAAGTAGCCTTAATTTGAAATTTTTAGAAACTAAAAAGGCCTATCATCAGGCTCCACAATGCCTAACTCTCCACAACCTATTGCTAAGTTACGCCGCGTTGCCTTAACAAACTCTAGTATTAAGATGTGGTATTTAATACCACAAAGAAGAAAAACCTCACTACCGCATCGCTTGCATACAAAATTTTGTTATTTAAAACACTAAAAATCAAGCGAAGGCCATATCAACCCTTTCTCCTGACTGCTCTCAACACACAACGAATCCCTTATTTCCCCAAACCCTAACTTTGAACTTGAGAACACATCCTCACTAAATTAAACCTCATTTGATTGCTCACATCATAGATTGATCACACAATAGTAGCTATCAAGCTAGGTTCTTCATGTGCATGTATTTGGTATATCTTTTCTTCTCCTCAAAACTATAGTTTAACTTGAACATAGAGTTTTAATTCATATTAGATTTGGGGATTGTTTTTCCAACTGCTTATCCAGTATGATTGATTTTCACCGAGGGAAATCCTACTTAGAGGGCATTCAAGCAAGCTTTGTCAAAGTGTTAGGAAGTCGCATTTATAGGTGTTCCACAAATTACCCGAGTGAACTTTTGAGTTGTTTTAGGCGATTTTGTTAGGATTTTGTTGGGATTGTTGTTAGGATTTCTTTACCACTCGAGGCTTGCATATTAGCTTGGGAGTTTGGGTTCATTTTGATAGTTCGATGAAGCTAAGTTAAGGAGAATTTTGTTAGGTTTCCTTGGGCAAACTTGGGGCCTCGTTGACATTGTTTTGGGTCTACATTCATCATCAATATTGATTTGAGTTTGGCATTATTAGACTTCACCAAAGCAATCGTAATAACCCAATATTTTCTATATAATTAAATCGTAAACTTTCTAGATAATTTTTTTATTTTATTTTAAAGGTGGGAATACGTTCAAGGTAAAGTATATGTATATATGTGATAAATAAAATTTATTTATTACATGAATAATTTCAAATAATTTTCTTAGAATTATTGATCATTATAAATTATATTATTATATTCAATTATTTTGGTAGTAGAAATATTTTTATTATTTATTTATATGAAAATATGATTATTATTTTATTTAAATAATATATGAAATGATTATAGAATTATTATAATAATTATTTTGTTATATGAATTTATTTCAGATTAATTAAGTTAATTATTATAACTTAATTAATTATGGTATATATGAAAGATATATCGATATGGAATCCAAACCCCAATTACGGATTTTGAGCAATGAATGAGAATAATAATATAATATTAATTATATTTTAGTGCTATAAATATGTACCAGATATGCGTAGAAATCGATAATGGTTGGTCAATTATGATATATCGAGAAAACCTAGTCGACCTTGTGATTTTAAACTCAAATCGAATTAAGATCTGGCCAAAATTGTGTTAATGTGATTAATAACAAGTGTTAGAATTATAATCTAAGTTAGAAACCCTAATTACTAAATTAGGAACCCTAACTTCAAATTATAAACCCTAACTGTTAATTGTAAATCCTAATCGCTAATTTGTCACGCTTAATGATAATTAGTAAATTCTTAAACCTAATGTGTAAGTTTAAATAATTAGGAAAACCCTAATTATTGACTCGAAACCCTAATCGTAAAATTAGAAACCCTAATTGCTAAATTATAAAGCTTAATGCTAATTAGTGGACTTTAAACCCTAATATTCATGAATAATGTAATTAGATAACCTATGTTAATTAAGTAGCATTAATTTGAAATTTTTAGAAACTAAAAAGGCCTATCATCAGGCTCCACAATGCCTAACTCTCCACAACCTATTGCTAACTTACGCCGCGTTGCCTTAACAAACTCTAGTATTAAGATGTGGTATTAAATACCACAAAGAAGAAAACCTCACCGCAGCATAAACATCGATACAAAATTTTGTTATTTAAAAACACTAAAAAGCTCAAGCAAAGAAGGCCATATCAACCCTTTCTCTTGACTGCTCTCAACACACAACGAATCCCTTATTTCCCCAAACCCTAACTTTGAACTTGAGAACACATCCTCGACTAAATTAAACCTCATTTGATTGCTCACATCATAGATTGATCACACAATAAGAGCTATCAAGCTAGGGTTCTTCATGTGCATGTATTTGGGATATCTTTTCTTCTCCTCAAAACTATAGTTTAACTTGAACATGAGTTTTAATTCATATTAGATTTGGGGATTGTTTTTCCAACTGCTTATCTTTATGATTGATTTTCACCGAGGGAATCCTAATTAGAGGGCATTCAAGCAAGCTTTGTCAAAGTGTTAGGAAGCTGCACGATAGGTGTTCCACAAATTACCTGAGTGAACTTTTGAGTTGTTTTGGGCAGATTTTGTTAGGATTTTGTTGGGATTGTTGTTAGGATTTCTTTACCACTCAGAGGGTTGCATATTAGCTTGGGAGTTTGGGTTCATTTTGATAGTTCGACGAAGCTAAGTTAAGGAGAATTTTGTTAGGTTTCCTTGGGCAAACTTGGGCAGTCTCGTTGACATTGTTTTGGGTCTACATTCATCATCAATATTGATTTGAGTTTGGAATTATTAGACTTCACCAAAGCACTGTAATAACCCAATATTTTCTATATAATTAAATCAGAAACTTTCGGTATAATTTTTTTTATTTTATTTTAAAGGTGGGAATACGTTCAAGGTAAAGTATATGTATATATGTGATAAATAAAATTTATTTATTACATGAATAATTTCAAATAATTTTCTTAGAATTATTGATCATTATAAATTATATTATTATATTCAATTATTTTGGTAGTAGAAATATTTTTATTATTTATTTATATGAAAATATGATTATTATTTTATTTAAATAATATATGAAATGATTATAGAATTATTATAATAATTATTTTGTTATATGAATTTATTTCGATTAATTAAGTTAATTATTATAACTTAATTAATTATGGTATATATGAAAGATATATCGATATGGAATCCAAACCCTAATTCGGATTTTGAGCAATGAATGAGAATAATAATATAATATTAATTATATTTTAGTGCTATAAATATGTACAAAGATATGCGTAGAATCGATAATGGTTGGTCAATTATGATATATCGAGAGAGAAACCTAGTCGTCATCTGTGATTTTATACTCAAATCTCGAAGTTAAGATCGGTCAAAAATTGTGTTAATGTGATTAATAACAAGTGTTAGAATTATAATCTAAGTTAGAAACCCTAATTACTAAATTAGGAACCCTAACTTCAAATTATAAACCCTAACTCGTTAATTGTAAATCCTAATCGCTAATTTGTCACGCTTAATGATAATTAGTAAATTCTTAAACCTAATGTGTAAGTTTAAATAATTAGGAAAACCCTAATTATTGACTCAAAAACCCTAATCGTAAAATTAGAAACCCTAATTTCTAAATTATAAAGCTTAATGCTAATTAGTGGACTTTAAACCCTAATATTCATGAATAATGTAATTAGATAACCTATGTTAATTAAGTAGCCTTAATTTGAAATTTTTAGAAACTAAAAAGGCCTATCATCAGGCTCCACAATGCCTAACTCTCCACAACCTATTGCTAAGTTACGCCGCGTTGCCTTAACAAACTCTAGTATTAAGATGTAAATATTGTCAATACCACAAAGAAGAAAACCCCGCATCAGCAAAAGCTTGTACAAAATTTTGTTATTTAAAACACTAAAATCTAGGCAAAGAAGGCCATATCAACCCTTTCTCTTGATCGCTTCTCAACACACAACGAATCCCTTTATTTCCCCAAACCCTAACTTTGAACTTGAGAACACATCCTCACTAAATTAAACCTCATTTGATTGCTCACATCATAGATTGATCACACAATAGTAGCTATCAAGCTAGGGTTCTTCATGTGCATGTATTTGGTATATCTTTTCTTCTCCTCAAAAACTATAGTTTAACTTGAACATAGAGTTTTAATTCATATTAGATTTGGGGATTGTTTTTCCAATCTGCTTATCTCGTATGATTGATTTTCACCGAGGGAAATCCTGTTAGAGGGCATTCAAGCAAGCTTTGTCAAAGTGTTAGAAGTCGCACGATAGGTGTTCCACAAATTACCCGAGTGAACTTTTGAGTTGTTTTGGGCGATTTTGTTAGGATTTTGTTGGGATTGTTGTTAGGATTTCTTTACCACTCGTAGGGTTGCATATTAGCTTGGGAGTTTGGGTTCATTTTGATAGTTCGTGAAGCTAAGTTAAGGAGAATTTTGTTAGGTTTCCTTGGGCAAACTTAGGCGCCTCGCGTTGACATTGTTTTGGGTCTACATTCATCATCAATATTGATTTGAGTTTGGCATTATTAGACTTCACCAAAGCAATCGTAATAACCCAATATTTTCTATATAATTAAATCGAAAACTTTCTAAGATAATTTTTTTATTTTATTTTAAAGGTGGGAATACGTTCAAGGTAAAATATATGTATATATGTGATAAATAAAATTTATTTATTACATGAATAATTTCAAATAATTTTCTTAGAATTATTGATCATTATAAATTATATTATTATATTCAATTATTTTGGTAGTAGAAATATTTTTATTATTTATTTATATGAAAATACGATTATTATTTTATTTAAATAATATATGAAATGATTATAGAATTATTATAATAATTATTTTGTTATATGAATTTATTTCAGATTAATTAAGTTAATTATTATAACTTAATTAATTATGGTATATATGAAAGATATATCAGATATGGAATCCAAACCCTAATTCTGGATTTTGAGCAATGAATGAGAATAATAATATAATATTAATTATATTTTAGTGCTATAAATATGTACTCGTGATATGTAGTAGAATTCGATAATGGTTGGTCAATTATGATATATCAGTAGAAAACCTAGTCGTACTGTGATTTTAAACTCAAATCGGAGTTAAGATCGGTCAAAAATTGTGTTAATGTGATTAATAACAAGTGTTAGAATTATAATCTAAGTTAGGAAACCCTAATTACTAAATTAGGAACCCTAACTTCGAAATTATAAACCCTAACTGTTAATTGTAAATCCTAATCGCAAATTTGTCACGCTTAATGATAATTAGTAAATTCTTAAACCTAATGTGTAAGTTTAAATAATTAGGAAAACCCTAATTATTGACTCGAAACCCTAATCGTAAAATTAGAAACCCTAATTTCTAAATTATAAAGCTTAATGCTAATTAGTGGACTTTAAACCCTAATATTCATGAATAATGTAATTAGATAACCTATGTTAATTAAGTAGCCTTAATTTGAAATTTTTAGAAACTAAAAAGGCCTATCATCAGGCTCCACAATGCCTAACTCTCCACAACCTATTGCTAAGTTACGCCGCGTTGCCTTAACAAACTCTAGTATTAAGATGTGGTAAATACAGTCACTTCACAAAGAAGAAAAAAACCCGCTACCAGCATCAATAAGGTACAAAAATTTTGTTATTTAAAAACACTAAAAAGCTGAAAGAAGGGCCATATCAACCCTTTCTCTTGATCGCTCTCAACACACAACGAATCCCTTTATTTCCCCAAACCCTAACTTTGAACTTGAGAACACATCCTCGACTAAATTAAACCTCATTTGATTGCTCACATCATAGATTGATCACACAATAGTAGCTATCAAGCTAGGGTTCTTCATGTGCATGTATTTGGTATATCTTTTCTTCTCCTCAAAAACTATAGTTTAACTTGAACATAGAGTTTTAATTCATATTAGATTTGGGGATTGTTTTTCCAACTGCTTTATCTCAGATGATTGATTTTCACCGAGGGAAATCCGGTTAGAGGCATTCAAGCAAGCTTTGTCAAAGTGTTAGGAAGTCGCACGATAGGTGTTCCACAAATTACCCGAGTGAACTTTTGAGTTGTTTTAAGCGATTTTGTTAGGATTTTGTTGGGATTGTTGTTAGGATTTCTTTACCACTCGTAGGCTTGCATATTAGCTTGGGAGTTTGGGTTCATTTTGATAGTTCGTGAAGCTAAGTTAAGGAGAATTTTGTTAGGTTTCCTTGGGCAAACTTGGGCAGTCTCGTTGACATTGTTTTGGGTCTACATTCATCATCAATATTGATTTGAGTTTGGCATTATTAGACTTCACCAAAGCACTGTAATAACCCAATATTTTCTATATAATTAAATCAGAAACTTTCGGTATAATTTTTTTATTTTATTTTAAAGGTGGGAATATGTTCAAGGTAAAGTATATGTATATATGTGATAAATAAAATTTATTTATTACATGAATAATTTCAAATAATTTTCTTAGAATTATTGATCATTATAAATTATATTATTATATTCAATTATTTTGGTAGTAGAAATATTTTTATTATTTATTTATATGAAAATATGATTATTATTTTATTTAAATAATATATGAAATGATTATAGAATTATTATAATAATTATTTTGTTATATGAATTTATTTCAGATTAATTAAGTTAATTATTATAACTTAATTAATTATGGTATATATGAAAGATATATCAGATATGGAATCCAAACCCTAATTCTGGATTTTGAGCAATGAATGAGAATAATAATATAATATTAATTATATTTTAGTGCTATAAATATGTAATCTGTATATAAATGAGAATCGATAATGGTTGGTCAATTATGATATATCGGAGAAAAACCTAGTCGTACTGTGATTTTAAACTCAAATCGGAATTAAGATCGGTCAAAAATTGTGTTAATGTGATTAATAACAAGTGTTAGAATTATAATCTAAGTTAGGAAACCCTAATTACTAAATTAGGAACCCTAACTTCGAAATTATAAACCCTAACTGTTAATTGTAAATCCTAATCGCTAATTTGTCACGCTTAATGATAATTAGTAAATTCTTAAACCTAATGTGTAAGTTTAAATAATTAGGAAAACCCTAATTATTGACTCGAAACCCTAATCGTAAAATTAGAAACCCTAATTGCTAAATTATAAAGCTTAATGCTAATTAGTGGACTTTAAACCCTAATATTCATGAATAATGTAATTAGATAACCTATGTTAATTAAGTAGCATTAATTTGAAATTTTTAGAAACTAAAAAGGCCTATCATCAGGCTCCACAATGCCTAACTCTCCACAACCTATTGCTAACTTACGCCGCGTTGCCTTAACAAACTCTAGTATTAAGATGTGGCATAAGCATTTCCACAAAGAAGAAAACTGCCTACCTAAAGTCATTACATACAAAATTTTGTTATTTAAAAACACTAAAAACTGGGCAGCAAGGCCATATCAACCCTTTCTCTTGACTGCTCTCAACACACAACGAATCCCTTATTTCCCCAAACCCTAACTTTGAACTTGAGAAACATCCTCGACTAAATTAAACCTCATTTGATTGCTCACATCATAGATTGATCACACAATAAGTAGCTATCAAGCTAGGGTTCTTCATGTGCATGTATTTGGGATATCTTTTCTTCTCCTCAAAACTATAGTTTAACTTGAACATAGAGTTTTAATTCATATTAGATTTGGGGATTGTTTTTCCAAGCTGCTTATCTTTATGATTGATTTTCACCGAGGGAAATCCTGTTAGAGGGCATTCAAGCAAGCTTTGTCAAAGTGTTAGGAAGTCGCACTTATAGGTGTTCCACAAATTACCCGAGTGAACTTTTGAGTTGTTTTGGGCGATTTTGTTAGGATTTTGTTGGGATTGTTGTTAGGATTTCTTTACCACTCGTGAGGGTTGCATATTAGCTTGGGAGTTTGGGTTCATTTTGATAGTTCGATGAAGCTAAGTTAAGGAGAATTTTGTTAGGTTTCCTTGGGCAAACTTGGGCAGTCTCGTTGACATTGTTTTGGGTCTACATTCATCATCAATATTGATTTGAGTTTGGAATTATTAGACTTCACCAAAGCAATCGTAATAACCCAATATTTTCTATATAATTAAATCGTAAAACTTTCGGTATAATTTTTTTATTTTATTTTTTTAAAGGTGGGAATACGTTCAAGGTAAAGTATATGTATATATGTGATAAATAAAATTTATTTATTACATGAATAATTTCAAATAATTTTCTTAGAATTATTGATCATTATAAATTATATTATTATATTCAATTATTTTGGTAGTAGAAATATTTTTATTATTTATTTATATGAAAATATGATTATTATTTTATTTAAATAATATATGAAATGATTATAGAATTATTATAATAATTATTTTGTTATATGAATTTATTTCAGATTAATTAAGTTAATTATTATAACTTAATTAATTATGGTATATATGAAAGATATATCAGATATGGAATCCAAACCCTAATTCTGGATTTTGAGCAATGAATGAGAATAATAATATAATATTAATTATATTTTAGTGCTATAAATATGTACTGTATATGCGTAGACCGATAATGGTTGGTCAATTATGATATATCAGTAGAAAACCTAGTCGTACTGTGATTTTAAACTCAAATCGGAGTTAAGATCGGTCAAAAATTGTGTTAATGTGATTAATAACAAGTGTTAGAATTATAATCTAAGTTAGAAACCATAATTACTAAATTAGGAACCCTAACTTCAAATTATAAACCCTAATCATTAATTGTAAATCCTAATCGCTAATTTGTCACGCTTAATGATAATTAGTAAATTCTTAAACCTAATGTAAGTTTAAATAATTAGGAAAACCCTAATTATTGACTCAAAACCTAATCGTAAAATTAGAAACCCTAATTGCTAAATTATAAAGCTTAATGCTAATTAGTGGACTTTAAACCCTAATATTCATGAATAATGTAATTAGATAACCTATGTTAATTAAGTAGCCTTAATTTGAAATTTTTAGAAACTAAAAAGGCCTATCATCAGGCTCCACAATGCCTAACTCTCCACAACCTATTGCTAACTTACGCCGCGTTGCCTTAACAAACTCTAGTATTAAGATGTGGCACTGCTATTTAACAAAAGAAGAAAACCTCATACCAGCAGTCATTTGTACAAAAATTTTGTTATTTAAAAACACTAAAAACTGGGCAGCAAGGCCATATCAACCCTTTCTCTTGACTACTCTCAACACACAACGAATCCCTTATTTCCCCAAACCCTAACTTTGAACTTGAGAACACATCCTCGACTAAATTAAACCTCATTTGATTGCTCACATCATAGATTGATCACACAATAGTAGCTATCAAGCTAGGGTTCTTAATGTGCATGTATTTGGGATATCTTTTCTTCTCCTCAAAAACTATAGTTTAACTTGAACATAGAGTTTTAATTCATATTAGATTTGGGGATTGTTTTTCCAACTGTTTATCTGTATGATTGATTTTCACTGAGGGAAATCCGGTTAGAGGGCATTCAAGCAAGCTTTGTCAAAGTGTTAGGAAGCTGCACGATAGGTGTTCCACAAATTACCTGAGTGAACTTTTGAGTTGTTTTAAAGGGCGATTTTGTTAGGATTTTGTTGGGATTGTTGTTAAGATTTCTTTACCACTCGTGAGGCTTGCATATTAGCTTGGGAGTTTGTGTTAATTTTGATAGTTCGAATGAAGCTAAGTTAAGGAGAATTTTGTTAGGTTTCCTTGGGCAAACTTGGCGATCCTCGTTGACATTGTTTTGGTCTACATTCATCATCAATATTGATTTGAGTTTGGCATTATTAGACTTCACCAAAGCAATCGTAATAACCCAATATTTTCTATATAATTAAATCGAAACTTTCGGTATAATTCTTTTTATTTTATTTTAAAGGTGGGAATACGTTCAAGGTAAAGTATATATGTATATATGTGATAAATAAAATTTATTTATTACATGAATAATTTCAAATAATTTTCTTAGAATTATTGATCATTATAAATTATATTATTATATTCAATTATTTTGGTAGTAGAAATATTTTTATTATTTATTTATATGAAAATATGATTATTATTTTATTTAAATAATATATGAAATGATTATAGAATTATTATAATAATTATTTTGTTATATGAATTTATTTCGATTAATTAAGTTAATTATTATAACTTAATTAATTATGGTATATATGAAAGATATATCGGATATGGAATCCAAACCCTAATTACGGATTTTGAGCAATGAATGAGAATAATAATATAATATTAATTATATTTTAGTCTTTATAAATATGTAATTTGATATCGTGTAGATCGAGTAATGGTTGGTCAATTATGATATATCAGTAGAAAACCTAGTCGTACTGTGATTTTAAACTCAAATCGGAGTTAAGATCGGTCAAAAATTGTGTTAATGTGATTAATAACAAGTGTTAGAATTATAATCTAAGTTAGGAAACCCTAATTACTAAATTAGGAACCCTAACTTCGAAATTATAAACCCTAACTGTTAATTGTAAATCCTAATCGCTAATTTGTCACGCTTAATGATAATTAGTAAATTCTTAAACCTAATGTGTAAGTTTAAATAATTAGGAAAACCCTAATTATTGACTCGAAACCCTAATCGTAAAATTAGAAACCCTAATTGCTAAATTATAAAGCTTAATGCTAATTAGTGGACTTTAAACCCTAATATTCATGAATAATGTAATTAGATAACCTATGTTAATTAAGTAGCCTTAATTTGAAATTTTTAGAAACTAAAAAGGCCTATCATCAGGCTCCACAATGCCTAACTCTCCACAACCTATTGCTAACTTATGCCGCGTTGCCTTAACAAACTCTAGTATTAAGATGTGGCTGCAATGCAATTTCACAAAGAAGAAAACCTGCTGCTACATGACATCGGTTTCAAAAAATTTTGTTATTTAAAAACACTAAAAACTAGGCAGCAAGGCCATATCAACCCTTTCTCTTGACTGCTCTCAACACACAACGAATCCCTTATTTCCCCAAACCCTAACTTTGAACTTGAGAACACATCCTCGACTAAATTAAACCTCATTTGATTGCTCACATCATAGATTGATCACACAATAGTAGCTATCAAGCTAGGGTTCTTCATGTGCATGTATTTGGGATATCTTTTCTTCTCCTCAAAAACTATAGTTTAACTTGAACATAGAGTTTTAATTCATATTAGATTTGAGGATTGTTTTCCAACCTGCTTATCTGTATGATTGATTTTCACCGAGGAAATCCTAGTGAGGGCATTCAAGCAAGCTTTGTCAAAGTGTTAGGAAGTCGCACGATAGGTGTTCCACAAATTACCTGAGTGAACTTTTGAGTTGTTTTGGGCGATTTTGTTAGGATTTTGTTGGGATTGTTGTTAGGATTTCTTTACCACTCAGAGGGTTGCATATTAGCTTGGGAGTTTGGGTTCATTTTGATAGTTCGAATGAAGCTAAGTTAAGGAGAATTTTGTTAGGTTTCCTTGGGCAAACTTAGGCGCCTCGTTGACATTGTTTTGGGTCTACATTCATCATCAATATTGATTTGAGTTTGGCATTATTAGACTTCACCAAAGCACTGTAATAACCCAATATTTTCTATATAATTAAATCAGAAACTTTCGGTATAATTTTTTTTATTTTATTTTAAAGGTGGAATACGTTCAAGATAAAGTATATGTATATATGTGATAAATAAAATTTATTTATTACATGAATAATTTCAAATAATTTTCTTAGAATTATTGATCATTATAAATTATATTATTATATTCAATTATTTTGGTAGTAGAAATATTTTTATTATTTATTTATATGAAAATATGATTATTATTTTATTTAAATAATATATGAAATGATTATAGAATTATTATAATAATTATTTTGTTATATGAATTTATTTGATTAATTAAGTTAATTATTATAACTTAATTAATTATGGTATATATGAAAGATATATCGGATATGGAATCCAAACCCTAATTACGGATTTTGAGCAATGAATGAGAATAATAATATAATATTAATTATATTTTAGTGCTATAAATATGTAATCAGATATATGCGTAGACCGATAATGGTTGGTCAATTATGATATATCAGTTGAAAACCTAGTCGTACTGTGATTTTAAACTCAAATCGGAGTTAAGATCGGTTAAAAATTGTGTTAATGTGATTAATAACAAGTGTTAGAATTATAATCTAAGTTAGGAAACCCTAATTACTAAATTAGGAACCCTAACTTCGAAATTATAAACCCTAACTGTTAATTGTAAATCCTAATCGCTAATTTGCCACGCTTAATGATAATTAGTAAATTCTTAAACCTAATGTGTAAGTTTAAATAATTAGGAAAACCCTAATTATTGACTCGAAACCCTAATCGTAAAATTAGAAACCCTAATTGCTAAATTATAAAGCTTAAGGCTAATTAGTGGACTTTAAACCCTAATATTCATGAATAATGTAATTAGATAACCTATGTTAATTAAGTAGCCTTAATTTGAAATTTTTAGAAACTAAAAAGGCCTATCATCAGGCTCCACAATGCCTAACTCTCCACAACCCATCGCTAACTTACGCTTGCAGGCGTTTTAACAAACTCTAGTATTAAGATGTGGCGGTACAAATACCTCAAAGAAGAAAACCTGCATGCTTGACATCGGTACAAAATTTTGTTATTTAAAAACACTAAAAACTGGGCAGCAATGCCATATCAACCCTTTCTCTTGACTGCTCTCAACACACAACGAATCCCTTATTTCCCCAAACCCTAACTTTGAACTTGAGAACACATCCTCGACTAAATTAAACCTCATTCAATTGCTCACATCATAGATTGATCACACAATAGTAGCTATCAAGCTAGGGTTCTTCATGTGCATGTATTTGGGATATCTTTTCTTCTCCACAAAAACTATAGTTTAACTTGAACATAGAGTTTTAATTCATATTAGATTTGAGGATTGTTTTTCCAACTGTTTATCTGTATGATTGATTTTCACTGAGGGAAATCCGGTTAGAGGGCATTCAAGCAAGCTTTGTCAAAGTGTTAGGAAGCTGCACGATAGGTGTTCCACAAATTACCTGAGTGAACTTTTGAGTTGTTTTGGGCAGATTTTGTTAGGATTTTGTTGGGATTGTTGTTAGGATTTCTTTACCACTCAGAGGGTTGCATATTAGCTTGGGAATTTGGGTTCATTTTGATAGTTCGACGAAGCTAAGTTAAGGAGAATTTTGTTAGGTTTCCTTGGTCAAACTTAGGCGCTAGTTGACATTGTTTTGGGTCTACATTCATCATCAATATTGATTTGAGTTTGGCATTATTAGACTTCACCAAAGCAACATAATAACCCAATATTTTCTATATAATTAAATCGAAACTTTGATATAATTTTTTTTATTTTATTTTAAAGGTGGGAATATGTTCAAGGTAAAGTATATGTATATATGTGATAAATAAAATTTATTTATTACATGAATAATTTCAAATAATTTTCTTAGAATTATTGATCATTATAAATTATATTATTATATTCAATTATTTTGGTAGTAGAAATATTTTTATTATTTATTTATATGAAAATATAATTATTATTTTATTTAAATAATATATGAAATGATTATAGAATTATTATAATAATTATTTTTGTTATATGAATTTATTTGATTAATTAAGTTAATTATTATAACTTAATTAATTATGGTATATATGAAAGATATATCAGATATGGAATCCAAACCCTAATTCTGGATTTTGAGCAATGAATGAGAATAATAATATAATATTAATTATATTTTAGTGCTATAAATATGTACTGTATATGCGTAGACCGATAATGGTTGGTCAATTATGATATATCAGTAGAAAACCTAGTCGTACTGTGATTTTAAACTCAAATCGGAGTTAAGATCGGTCAAAAATTGTGTTAATGTGATTAATAACAAGTGTTAGAATTATAATCTAAGTTAGGAAACCCTAATTACTAAATTAGGAACCCTAACTTCGAAATTATAAACCCTAACTGTTAATTGTAAATCCTAATCGCTAATTTGTCACGCTTAATGATAATTAGTAAATTCTTAAACCTAATGTGTAAGTTTAAATAATTAGGAAAACCCTAATTATTGACTCGAAACCCTAATCGTAAAATTAGAAACCCTAATTGCTAAATTATAAAGCTTAATGCTAATTAGTGGACTTTAAACCCTAATATTCATGAATAATGTAATTAGATAACCTATGTTAATTAAGTAGCCTTAATTTGAAATTTTTAGAAACTAAAAAGGCCTATCATCAGGCTCCACAATGCCTAACTCTCCACAACCTACTGCTAACTTACGCCGCGTTGCCTTAACAAACTCTAGTATTAAGATGTGGCGCTGCAGCGCCTCACAAAGAAGAAAACCCTGCAAGTACATGCAGTCATTTTACAAAATTTTGTTATTTAAAAACACTAAAAACTGGGCAGCAAGGCCATATCAACCCTTCTTGATCGCTCTCAACACACAACGAATCCCTTATTTCCCCAAACCCTAACTTTGAACTTGAGAACACATCCTCGACTAAATTAAACCTCATTTGATTGCTCACATCATAGATTGATCACACAATAGTAGCTATCAAGCTAGGGTTCTTCATGTGCATGTATTTGGGATATCTTTTCTTCTCCACAAAAACTATAGTTTAACTTGAACATAGAGTTTTAATTCATATTAGATTTGAGGATTGTTTTTCCAACTGTTTATCTGTATGATTGATTTTCACCGAGGAAATCCTGTTAGAGGGCATTCAAGCAAGCTTTGTCAAAGTGTTAGGAAGTTTGCATCGATAGGTGTTCCACAAATTACCTAGTGAACTTTTGAGTTGTTTTGGGCGATTTTGTTAGGATTTTGTTGGGATTGTTGTTAGGATTTCTTTACCACTCGTAGGCTTGCATATTAGCTTGGGAGTTTGGGTTCATTTTGATAGTTCGTGAAGCTAAGTTAAGGAGAATTTTGTTAGGTTTCCTTGGGCAAACTTAAGCGCCTCTAGTTGACATTGTTTTGGGTCTACATTCATCATCAATATTGATTTGAGTTTGGCATTATTAGACTTCACCAAAGCAATCATAATAACCCAATATTTTCTATATAATTAAATCGAAACTTTCGGTATAATTTTTTTATTTTATTTTAAAGGTGGGAATACGTTCAAGGTAAAGTATATGTATATATGTGATAAATAAAATTTATTTATTACATGAATAATTTCAAATAATTTTCTTAGAATTATTGATCATTATAAATTATATTATTATATTCAATTATTTTGGTAGTAGAAATATTTTTATTATTTATTTATATGAAAATATGATTATTATTTTATTTAAATAATATATGAAATGATTATAGAATTATTATAATAATTATTTTGTTATATGAATTTATTTCAGATTAATTAAGTTAATTATTATAACTTAATTAATTATGGTATATATGAAAGATATATCAGATATGGAATCCAAACCCTAATTCTGGATTTTGAGCAATGAATGAGAATAATAATATAATATTAATTATATTTTAGTCTTATAAATATGTCTTGTATATGTCGTGAATCAGATAATGGTTGGTCAATTATGATATATCAGTAAGAAAACCTAGTCGTCTTGTTATTTTAAACTCAAATCGGAGTTAAGATCGGTCAAAAATTGTGTTAATGTGATTAATAACAAGTGTTAGAATTAGAATCTAAGTTAGGAAACCCTAATTACTAAATTAGGAACCCTAACTTCGAAATTATAAACCCTAACTGTTAATTGTAAATCCTAATCGCTAATTTGTCACGCTTAATGATAATTAGTAAATTCTTAAACCTAATGTGTAAGTTTAAATAATTAGGAAAACCCTAATTATTGACTTCGAAACCCTAATCGTAAAATTAGAAACCCTAATTGCTAAATTATAAAGCTTAATGCTAATTAGTGGACTTTAAACCCTAATATTCATGAATAATGTAATTAGATAACCTATGTTAATTAAGTAGCCTTAATTTGAAATTTTTAGAAACTAAAAAGGCCTATCATCAGGCTCCACAATGCCTAACTCTCCACAACCTATTGCTAACTTACGCCGCGTTGCCTTAACAAACTCTAGTATTAAGATGTGGTATTACATTTCTTCACAAAGAAGAAAACCTGCTACCGCATGTATTGGTACAAAATTTTTTTTATTTAAAACACTAAAAAGCTGGGCGTGAAGGCCATATCAACCCTTTCTCTTGACTGCTCTCAACACACAACGAATCCTTATTTCCCCAAACCCTAACTTTGAACTTGAGAACACATCCTCGACTAAATTAAACCTCATTTGATTGCTCACATCATAGATTGATCACACAATAGTAGCTATCAAGCTAGGGTTCTTCATGTGCATGTATTTGGGATATCTTTTCTTCTCCACAAAAACTATAGTTTAACTTGAACATAGGTTTTAATTCATATTAGATTTGAGGATTGTTTTTCCAACTGCTTATCTCATATGATTGATTTTCACCGAGGGAAATCCGGTTAGAGGGCATTCAAGCAAGCTTTGTCAAAGTGTTAGGAAGTCGCATCGATAGGTGTTCCACAAATTACAGAGTGAACTTTTGAGTTGTTTTAGGTGATTTTGTTAGGATTTTGTTGGGATTGTTGTTAGGATTTCTTTACCACTCAGAGGCTTGCATATTAGCTTGGGAGTTTGGGTTCATTTTGATATTTTGACGAAGCTAAGTTAAGGAGAATTTTGTTAGGTTTCCTTGGGCAAACTTGGGCAGTCTCGTTGACATTATTTTGGGTCTACATTCATCATCAATATTGATTTGAGTTTGGCATTATTAGACTTCACCAAAGCACTGTAATAACCCAATATTTTCTATATAATTAAATCAGAAACTTTCGGTATAATTTTTTTTATTTTATTTTAAAGGTGGGAATACGTTCAAGGTAAAGTATATGTATATATGTGATAAATAAAATTTATTTATTACATGAATAATTTCAAATAATTTTCTTAGAATTATTGATCATTATAAATTATATTATTATATTCAATTATTTTGGTAGTAGAAATATTTTTATTATTTATTTATATGAAAATATGATTATTATTTTATTTAAATAATATATGAAATGATTATAGAATTATTATAATAATTATTTTTTTATATGAATTTATTTCAGATTAATTAAGTTAATTATTATAACTTAATTAATTATGGTATATATGAAAGATATATCGGATATGGAATCCAAACCCTAATTCTGGATTTTGAGCAATGAATGAGAATAATAATATAATATTAATTATACTTTAGTGCTATAAATATGTACTGTATATGCGTAGACCGATAATGGTTGGTCAATTATGATATATCGTTAGAAAACCTAGTCGTCTTTGTGATTTTAAACTCAAATCGGAGTTAAGATCTATCAAAATTGTGTTAATGTGATTAATAACAAGTGTTAGAATTAGAATCTAAGTTAGAAACCCTAATTACTAAATTAGGAACCCTAACTTCAAATTATAAACCCTAACATTAATTGTAAATCCTAATAAGCTAATTTGTCACGCTTAATGATAATTAGTAAATTCTTAAACCTAATGTGTAAGTTTAAATAATTAGGAAAACCCAATTATTGACTTCGAAACCTAATCGTGAAAATTAGAAACCCTAATTGCTAAATTATAAAGCTTAATGCTAATTAGTGGACTTTAAACCCTAATATTCATGAATAATGTAATTAGATAACCTATGTTAATTAAGTAGCCTTAATTTGAAATTTTTAGAAACTAAAAGGCCTATCATCGAGGCTCCACAATGCCTAACTCTCCCTGAACCTCATCGCTAACTTACGCCGCGTTGCCTTAACAAACTCTAGTATTAAGATGTGGCGGTGCGGCGCCCTCCACAGAAAGAAGAAAACCTCGCTTGTGCAATGATATCGATTTCAAAATTTTGTTATTTAAAACACTAAAAAGCTGGGCGAGAAGGCCATATCAACCCTTTCTCTTGATCGCTCTCAACACACAACGAATCCCTTATTTCCCCAAACCCTAAATTTGAACTTGAGAACACATCCTCGACTAAATTAAACCTCATTTGATTGCTCACATCATAGATTGATCACATAGTAGTAGCTATCAAGCTAGGGTTCTTCATGTGCATGTATTTGGGATATCTTTTCTTCTCCACAAAACTATAGTTTAACTTGAACATAGAGTTTTAATTCATATTAGATTTGAGGATTGTTTTTCCAACTGTTTATCTATATGATTGATTTTCACTGAGGGAAATCCGGTTAGAGGGCATTCAAGCAAGCTTTGTCAAAGTGTTAGGAAGTTTGCATTTATAGGTGTTCCACAAATTACCCGAGAGTGAACTTTTGAGTTGTTTTGGGCAGATTTTGTTAGGATTTTGTTGGGATTGTTGTTAGGATTTCTTTACCACTCAGAGGCTTGCATATTAGCTTGGGAGTTTGGGTTCATTTTGATAGTTCGACGAAGCTAAGTTAAGGAGAATTTTGTTAGGTTTCCTTGGGCACACTTAAGCGATCTAGATTGACATTGTTTTGGGTCTACATTCATCATCAATATTGATTTGAGTTTGGCATTATTAGACTTCACCAAAGCTAATAACCCAATATTTTCTATATAATTAAATCGAAACTTTCGGTATAATTTTTTTATTTTATTTTAAAAAGGGTGGGAATATGTTCAAGGTAAAGTATATGTATATATGTGATAAATAAAATTTATTTATTACATGAATAATTTCAAATAATTTTCTTAGAATTATTGATCATTATAAATTATATTATTATATTCAATTATTTTGGTAGTAGAAATATTTTTATTATTTATTTATATGAAAATATGATTATTATTTTATTTAAATAATATATGAAATGATTATAGAATTATTATAATAATTATTTTGTTATATGAATTTATTTCGATTAATTAAGTTAATTATTATAACTTAATTAATTATGGTATATATGAAAGATATATCGATATGGAATCCAAACCCCTAATTACGGATTTTGAGCAATGAATGAGAATAATAATATAATATTAATTATATTTTAGTGCTATAAATATGTACTGTATATGCGTAGACCGATAATGGTTGGTCAATTATGATATATCAGTAGAAAACCTAGTCGTACTGTGATTTTAAACTCAAATCGGAGTTAAGATCGGTCAAAAATTGTGTTAATGTGATTAATAACAAGTGTTAGAATTATAATCTAAGTTAGGAAACCCTAATTACTAAATTAGAACCCTAACTTCGAAATTATAAACCCTAATCATTAATTGTAAATCCTAATAAGCTAATTTGTCACGCTTAATGATAATTAGTAAATTCTTAAACCTAATGTGTAAGTTTAAATAATTAGGAAAACCCTAATTATTGACTCGAAACCCTAATCGTAAAATTAAAACTAAATAATTGCTAAATTATAAAGCTTAATGCTAATTAGTGGACTTTAAACCCTAATATTCATGAATAATGTAATTAGATAACCTATGTTAATTAAGTAGCCTTAATTTGAAATTTTAGAAACTAAAAAGGCCTATCATCGAGGCTCCACAATGCCTAACTCTCCACAACCCATCGCTAACTTACTTACGCGCGTTGCCTTAACAAACTCTAGTATTAAGATGTGAAATGCATTTCTCACAAAGAAGAAAACCTGTATGGGCATGTCGTCATTACAAAATTTTTGTTATTTAAAAACACTAAAAAGCTGACGTGAATGGCCATATCAACCCTTTCTCTTGATCGCTCTCAACACACAACGAATCCCTTATTTCCCCAAACCCTAACTTTGAACTTGAGAACACATCCTCGACTAAATTAAACCTCATTTGATTGCTCACATCATAGATTGATCACACAATAGTAGCTATCAAGCTAGGGTTCTTCATGTGCATGTATTTGGGATATCTTTTCTTCTCCACAAAACTATAGTTTAACTTGAACATAGAGTTTTAATTCATATTAGATTTGAGGATTGTTTTTCCAACATGTTTATCTCATATGATTGATTTTCACCGAGGGAAATCCGGTTAGAGGGCATTCAAGCAAGCTTTGTCAAAGTGTTAGGAAGTCGCATCGATAGGTGTTCCACAAATTACAGTGAACTTTTGAGTTGTTTTGGGCAGATTTTGTTAGTATTTTGTTGGGATTGTTGTTAGGATTTCTTTACCACTTAGAGGCTTGCATATTAGCTTGGGAGTTTGGGTTTATTTTGATAGTTCGACGAAGCTAAGTTAAGGAGAATTTTGTTAGGTTTCCTTGGGCAAACTTGGGCAGTCTCGTCTACATTCATCATCAATATTGATTTGAGTTTGGCATTATTAGACTTCACCAAAGCACTGTAATAACCCAATATTTTCTATATAATTAAATCAGAAACTTTTAAGTATAATTTTTTTATTTTATTTTAAAGGGTGGGAATACGTTCAAGGTAAAGTATATGTATATATGTGATAAATAAAATTTATTTATTACATGAATAATTTCAAATAATTTTCTTAAAATTATTGATCATTATAAATTATATTATTATATTCAATTATTTTGGTAGTAGAAATATTTTATTATTTATTTATATGAAAATATGATTATTATTTTATTTAAATAATATATGAAATGATTATAGAATTATTATAATAATTATTTTGTTATATGAATTTATTTGATTAATTAAGTTAATTATTATAACTTAATTAATTATGGTATATATGAAAGATATATCGGATATGGAATCCAAACCCTAATTACGGATTTTTGAGCAATGAATGAGAATAATAATATAATATTAATTATATTTTAGTGCTATAAATATATATCTTTGTATATCGTGAGCCAGATAATGGTTGGTCAATTATGATATATCGTTAGAAAACCTAAATCGTCTTTGTGATTTTAAACTCAAATCGGAGTTAAGATCGAATTCAAAAATTGTGTTAATGTGATTAATAACAAGTGTTAGAATTAGAATCTAAGTTAGAAACCCTAATTACTAAATTAGGAACCCTAACTTCAAATTATAAACCCTAATCATTAATTGTAAATCCTAATAAGCTAATTTGTCACGCTTAATGATAATTAGTAAATTCTTAAACCTAATGTGTAAGTTTAAATAATTAGGAAAACCCTAATTATTGACTCGAAACCCTAATCGTGAAAATTAGAAACCCTAATTGCTAAATTATAAAGCTAATGCTAATTAGTGGACTTTAAACCCTAATATTCATGAATAATGTAATTAGATAACCTATGTTAATTAAGTAGCCTTAATTTGAAATTTTTAGAAACTAAAAAGGCTATCATCGGGCTCCACAATGCCTAACTCTCCCCAACCTCTCTCTTAACTTACGCTGCGTTGCCTTAACAAACTCTAGTATTAAGATGTGGTAATTTTGGCGCTCACAAAGAAGAAAACCCTGCAAGCATATGACATCGATTTTCAAAATTTTGTTATTTAAAAACACTAAAAAGCTGGGCGTGAGGCCATATCAACCCTTTCTCTTGTTGCTCTCAACACACAACGAATCCCTTATTTCCCCAAACCCTAACTTTGAACTTGAGAACACATCCTCGACTAAATTAAACCTCATTTGATTGCTCATCATAGATTGATCACACAATAATAGTAGCTATCAAGCTAGGGTTCTTCATGTGCATGTATTTTGGGATATCTTTTCTTCTCCACAAAACTATAGTTTAACTTGAACATAGAGTTTTAATTCATATTAGATTTGAGGATTGTTTTTCCAACTTGTTTATCGTATGATTGATTTTTTCCGAGGAAATCCGGTTAGAGGGCATTCAAGCAAGCTTTGTCAAAGTGTTGGAAGGCGCTTACGATAGGTGTTCCACAAATTACAGTGAACTTTTGAGTTGTTTTGGGGTGATTTTGTTAGTATTTTGTTGGGATTGTTGTTAGGATTTCTTTACCACTCGAGAGGCTTGCATATTAGCTTGGGAGTTTGGGTTTATTTTGATAGTTCGAATGAAGCTAAGTTAAGGAGAATTTTGTTAGGTTTCTTTGGGCAAACTTGGGCGGTCTCGTTGACATTGTTTTGGGTCTACATTCATCATCAATATTGATTTGAGTTTGGCATTATTAGACTTCACCAAAGCAACTTGTAATAACCCAATATTTTCTATATAATTAAATCGAAACTTTTAATTATAATTTTTTATTTTATTTTAAAAAGGTGGGAATACGTTCAAGGTAAAGTATATGTATATATGTGATAAATAAAATTTATTTATTACATGAATAATTTCAAATAATTTTCTTAGAATTATTGATCATTATAAATTATATTATTATATTCAATTATTTTGGTAGTAGAAATATTTTTTTATTATTTATTTATATGAAAATATGATTATTATTTTATTTAAATAATATATGAAATGATTATAGAATTATTATAATAATTATTTTGTTATATGAATTTATTTGATTAATTAAGTTAATTATTATAACTTAATTAATTATGGTATATATGAAAGATATATCGGATATGGAATCCAAACCCTAATTAGGATTTTGAGCAATGAATGAGAATAATAATATAATATTAATTATATTTTAGTGCTATAAATATATACTTGTATATCGTGTGGGCCAGATAATGGTTGGTCAATTATGATATATCGTTAGAAAACCTAGTCGTCTTGTGATTTTAAACTCAAATCGGAGTTAAGATCGGTCAAAATTGTGTTAATGTGATTAATAACAAGTGTTAGAATTATAATCTAAGTTAGAAACCCTAATTACTAAATTAGGAACCCTAACTTGAAATTATAAAACCTAATCATTAATTGTAAATCCTAATAAGCTAATTTGTCACGCTTAATGATAATTAGTAAATTCTTAAACCTAATGTAAGTTTAAATAATTAGGAAAACCCTAATTATTGACTGAAACCCTAATTACTAAAATTAGAAACCCTAATTGCTAAATTATAAAGCTTAATGCTAATTAGTGGACTTTAAACCCTAATATTCATGAATAATGTAATTAGATAACCTATATTAATTAAGTAGCCTTAATTTGAAATTTTTAGAAACTAAAAGGCCTATCATCGAGGCTCCACAATGCCTAACTCTCCACAACCTCTCTCGCTAACTTACAGCGTTGCCTTAACAAACTCTAGTATTAAGATGTGGCTGATGCAGTTTCTCACAAAAAAACCTACCACAATGTGATGTCGGTACAAAATTTTGTTATTTAAAAACACTAAAAAGCTGGCGTGAGGCCATATCAACCCTTTCTCTTGACTGCTCTCAACACACAACGAATCCCTTATTTCCCCAAACCCTAACTTTGAACTTGAGAACACATCCTCGACTAAATTAAACCTCATTTGATTGCTCACATCATAGATTGATCACACAATAGTAGCTATCAAGCTAGGGTTCTTCATGTGCATGTATTTGGGATATCTTTTCTTCTCCACAAAAACTATAGTTTAACTTGAACATAGAGTTTTAATTCATATTAGATTTGAGGATTGTTTTTCCAACTGTTTATCTGTATGATTGATTTTCACTGAGGGAAATCCGGTTAGAGGGCATTCAAGCAAGCTTTGTCAAAGTGTTAGGAAGCTGCCGATAGGTGTTCCACAAATTACAGGAGTGAACTTTTGAGTTGTTTTAGGCGATTTTTGTTAGGATTTTGTTGGGATTGTTGTTAGGATTTCTTTACCACTCAGAGGCTTGCATATTAGCTTGGGAGTTTGGGTTCATTGTGATAGTTCGACGAAGCTAAGTTAAGGAGAATTTTGTTAGGTTTCCTTGGGCAAACATGGGCAGTCTCGTTGACATTGTTTTGGGTCTACATTCATCATCAATATTGATTTGAGTTTGGCATTATTAGACTTCACCAAAGCACTGTAATAACCCAATATTTTCTATATAATTAAATCGAAACTTTTAGGTATAATTTTTTTATTTTATTTTAAAGGTGGGAATACGTTCAAGGTAAAGTATATGTATATATGTGATAAATAAAATTTATTTATTACATGAATAATTTCAAATAATTTTCTTAGAATTATTGATCATTATAAATTATATTATTATATTCAATTATTTTGGTAGTAGAAATATTTTTATTATTTATTTATATAAAAATATGATTATTATTTTATTTAAATAATATATGAAATGATTATAGAATTATTATAATAATTATTTTGTTATATGAATTTATTTGATTAAATTAAGTTAATTATTATAACTTAATTAATTATGGTATATATGAAAGATATATCGATATGGAATCGAACCCCTAATTACGGATTTTGAGCAATGAATGAGAATAATAATATAATATTAATTATATTTTAGTCTTATAAATATGTACTTTGTATGCGTGAATAGATAATGGTTGGTCAATTATGATATATCGGTAGAAAACCTAGTCGTCTTTGTGATTTTAAACTCAAATCGGAGTTAAGATCGAATTGAAAATTGTGTTAATGTGATTAATAACAAGTGTTAGAATTATAATCTAAGTTAGAAACCCCTAATTACTAAATTAGGAACCTAACTTCAAATTATAAACCCTAGCTGTTAATTATAAATCTAATAAGCTAATTTGTCACGCTTAATGATAATTAGTAAATTCTTAAACCTAATGTGTAAGTTTAAATAATTAGGAAAACCCTAATTATTGACTCAAAACCTAATCGTAAAATTAGAAACCCTTAATTACTAAATTAGGAACCTAATTGCTAAATTATAAAGCTTAATGCTAATTAGTGGACTTTAAACCCTAATATTCACGAATAATGTAATTAGATAACCTATGTTAATTAAGTAGCCTTAATTTGAAATTTTTAGAAACTAAAAAGGCCTATCATCAGGCTCCAGAATGCCGAACTCTCCACAACCTACTGCTAACTTACGCCGTGTTGCCTTAACAAACTCTAGTATTAAGATGTGGCTATTGCATAGCCTCACTGAAAGAAAACCTGCCTGCTTGACGTCGGTACAAAAATTTTGTTATTTAAAACACTAAAAAGCTGACGAATGCCATATCAACCCTTTCTCTTGGCTTCTCAACACACAACGAATCCCTTATTTCCCCCAAACCCTAACTTTGAACTTGAGAACACATCCTCGACTAAATTAAACCTCATTTGATTGCTCACATCATAGATTGATCACACAATGATAGCTATCAAGCTAGGGTTCTTCATGTGCGTGTATTTGGGATATCTTTTCTTCTCACAAAACTATAGTTTAACTTGAACATAGAGTTTTAATTAATATTAGATTTGAGGTTTATTTTCCAAGCATTTATGTCGTATGATTGATTTCACCAGAGGAAATCCGGTTAGAGGGCATTCAAAAACAAACTTTGTCAAAGTGTTAGGAAGTTTGCTGCGATAGGTGTTCCACAAATTACTGAGTGAACTTTTGAGTTGTTTTAGGTGATTTTGTTAGGATTTTGTTGGGATTGTTGTTAAGTTTCTTTACCACTCGAGGCTTGCATATATTAGCTTGGGAGTTTGGGTTCATTTTGATAGTTAAATGAAGCTAAGTTAAGGAGAATTTTGTTAGGTTTTCCTTGGGCAAACTTTGAACATTGTTTTTGAATTCTATTGTTTTCATCATCAATATTGATTTGAGTTTGGCATTATTAGACTTCACAAATCGTAAGAACCAAATTTTTCTATATAATTAAATCGAAACTTTGGTATAATTTTTTTATTTTATTTTAAAGGGTGGAATACGTTCAATTAAAAGTATATGTATATATGTGATAAATAAAATTTATTTATTACATGAATAATTTCAAATAATTTTCTTAAGAATTATTGATCATTATAAATTATATTATTATATTCAATTATTTTGGTAGTAGAAATATTTTTATTATTTATTTATATGAAAATATGATTATTATTTTATTTAAATAATATATGAAATGATTATAAATTATTATAATAATTATTTTGTTATATGAATTTATTTGATTAATTAAGTTAATTATTATAACTTAATTAATTATGGTATATATATATAAAGATATATCGGATATGGAATCGAAAAACCTAATTATGGATTTTGAGCTTGATATGAATGAGAATAATAATATAATATTAATTATATTTTAGTCTTTGCTAAATATGTCTTTGTATGTCAATGGTAGATGTGAGAAATAATGGTTGAATTGATTTTATGATATATCGTTAGAAAACCTAATTACGTCTTTAGTGATTTTAAACTCGAATCGGAGTTAAGATCGGAATCGAAATTTGTTAATGTGATTAATAACAAATGTTAGAATTAATTGTAATCTAATTGCTTTAGAAACCCAATTACGACTTTAAACTAATATTTATTTAATAATGGAATGATAACCTAATTTGAATTATTAATTTGAAAATTTTAGTAAATTCCAATTTGCGTACGTGCTAATTAAGCCTCATCTCTACGCCTTAACTTGCTCAGTTGCAATTATGATAAGACAAGGCAAGCTACATTTATTTAATCCACGCGGTATAAGTTTTGTTACATTGTCAAAACACAAAAGCTGCATAATGCTCATATCCCTACTCTTGTTGATCACTGAATTAATCCTTAAACCCTAATCTTCGTGACATTGTTTTGGGTCTCACATTCATCATCAATATTGATTTGAGTTTGGCATTATTAGACTTCACCAAAGTTAATGTAATAACCAAATATTTTCTATATAATTAAATCGTAAACTTTCAAATAATTTTTTATTTTATTTTAAAGGGAGTTCCGGGTTCAATACGCTCAAGGTAAAGTATATGTATATATGTGATAAATAAAATTTATTTATTACATGAATAATAAATAAAATTTATTTCAAAATAAAAATAATTTTCTTAGAATTATTGATCATTATAAATTATATTATTATATTCAATTATTTTGGTAGTAGAAATATTTTTATTATTTATTTATATGAAAATATGATTATTATTTTATTTAAATAATATATGAAATGATTATAGAATTATTATAATAATTATTTTGTTATATGAATTTATTTCAAGATTAATTAAGTTAATTATTATAACTTAATTAATTATGGTATATATATGAAAGATATATCGATATATGGAATCGAAACCCAATTACGGATTTTGAGCAATGAATGAGAATAATAATATAATATTAATTATATTTTAGTGCTATAAATATGTACTGTATATGCGTAAACCGATAATGGTTGGTCAATTATGATATATCAGTAGAAAACCTAGTCGTACTGTGATTTTAAACTCAAATCGGAGTTAAGATCGGTCAAAAATTGTGTTAATGTGATTAATAACAAGTGTTAGAATTATAATCTAAGTTAGGAAACCCTAATTACTAAATTAGGAACCCTAACTTCGAAATTATAAACCCTAACTGTTAATTGTAAATCCTAATCGCTAATTTGTCACGCTTAATGATAATTAGTAAATTCTTAAACCTAATGTGTAAGTTTAAATAATTAGGAAAACCCTAATTATTGACTCGAAACCCTAATCGTAAAAATTAGAAACCCTAATTACTAAATTAGGAACCTAAATTATAAAGCTTAATGCTAATTAGTGGACTTTAAACCCTAATATTCATGAATAATGTAATTAGATAACCTATGTTAATTAAGTAGCCTTAATTTGAAATTTTAGAAACTAAAAAGGCTATCATCGAGGCTCCACATGCCTAACTCTCCACAACCTACATGCTAACTTACTTGCGGCGTTGCCTTAACAAACTCTAGTATTAAGATGTGGCGGACATAATTTCTCACAAAGAAGAAAACCTGGCACCGCATTTTCATTCAAAATTTTGTTATTTAAAACACTAAAAAAAGCTGGCGTGACAAGGCCATATCAACCCTTTCTCTTGATCGCTCTCAACACACAGCGAATCCACTTATTTCCCCAAACCCTAACTTTGAACTTGAGAACACATCCTCACTAAATTAAACCTCATTTGATTGCTCACATCATAGATTGATCACACACAATAGTAGCTATCAAGCTAGGGTTCTTCATGTGCATGTATTTGGGATATCTTTTCTTCTCCACAAAACTATAGTTTAACTTGAACATAGAGTTTTAATTCATATTAGATTTGAGGATTGTTTTTCCAATTTGTTTATCTCGTATGATTGATTTTCTTTGAGGAAATCCGGTTAGAGGGCATTCAAGCAAGCTTTGTCAAAGTGTTAGGAAGGCGCACGATAGGTGTTCCACAAATTACACAGTGAACTTTTGAGTTGTTTTGGTGATTTTGTTAGGATTTTGTTGGGATTGTTGTTAGGATTTCTTTACCACTCGAGAGGCTTGCATATTAGCTTGGGAGTTTGGGTTCATTTTGATAGTTCGTGAAGCTAAGTTAAGGAGAATTTTGTTAGGTTTCCTTGGGCAAACATGGCGGTCTAGTTGACATTGTTTTGGGTCTACATTCATCATCAATATTGATTTGAGTTTGGCATTATTAGACTTCACCAAAGCTAATCGTAATAACCCAATATTTTCTATATAATTAAATCGAAACTTTCGGTATAATTTTTTTATTTTATTTTAAAGGTGGGAATACGTTCAAGGTAAAAGTATATGTATATATGTGATAAATAAAATTTATTTATTACATGAATAATTTCAAATAATTTTCTTAGAATTATTGATCATTATAAATTATATTATTATATTCAATTATTTTGGTAGTAGAAATATTTTTATTATTTATTTATATAAAAATATGATTATTATTTTATTTAAATAATATATGAAATGATTATAGAATTATTATAATAATTATTTTGTTATATGAATTTATTTCGGATAAATTAAGTTAATTATTATAACTTAATTAATTATGGTATATATGAAAGATATATCGATATGGAATCCAAACCCTAATTACGGATTTTGAAAGCAATGAATGAGAATAATAATATAATATTAATTATATTTTAGTCTTATAAATATATATCGTATATCGCGCAGGCCAGATAATGGTTGATCAATTATGATATATCAAGAGAAAACCTAGTCGATCTTGTGATTTTAAACTCAAATCGGAGTTAAGATCGGTCAAAAATTGTGTTAATGTGATTAATAACAAGTGTTAGAATTATAATCTAAGTTAGGAAACCCTAATTACTAAATTAGGAAACCCTAACTTCAAATTATAAACCCTAACTGTTAATTATAAATCCTAATCGCTAATTTGTCACGCTTAATGATAATTAGTAAATTCTTAAACCTAATGTGTAAGTTTAAATAATTAGGAAAACCCTAATTATTGACTCGAAACCCTAATCGTAAAATTAGAACCCTTAATTACTAAATTAGGAACCCTAATTGCTAAATTATAAAGCTTAATGCTAATTAGTGGACTTTAAACCCTAATATTCACGAATAATGTAATTAGATAACCTATGTTAATTAAGTAGCCTTAATTTGAAATTTTTAGAAACTAAAAAGGCCTATCATCAGGCTCCACA
This sequence comes from Panax ginseng, assembly GCA_020205605.1. NCBI lineage: Eukaryota > Viridiplantae > Streptophyta > Magnoliopsida > Apiales > Araliaceae > Panax > Panax ginseng. The sequence continues at coordinate 52,792,708 of CM035136.1, read as the reverse complement.
ATGCCTAACTCTCCACAACCTATCTACGCTAACTTACGCCAAGGTTGCCTTAACAAACTCTAGTATTAAGATGTGGCGGGCATTTCGCCTCCTGAAAGAAAAACCTGCATATGACGTCGATTTTCAAAATTTTGTTATTTAAAAACACTAAAAAGCTGGGCGTGATGCCATATCAACCCTTTCTCTTGGCTCAACACACAACGAATCCTTATTTCCCCAAACCCTAACTTTGAACTTGAGAACACATCCTCGACTAAATTAAACCTCATTCAATTGTTTCACATCATAGATTGATCACCAATAAGTAGCTATCAAGCTAGGGTTCTTCATGTGCATGTATTTGGGATATCTTTTTCTTCTCCACAAAACTATAGTTTAACTTGAACTTAGAGTTTTAATTAATATTAGATTTGAGGTTTATTTTTCCAATCATTTTATCGTATGATTGATTTTCACTGAGGAAATCCGGTTAGAGGGCATTCAAGCAAGCTTTGTCAAAGTGTTAGGAAGGTTGCTTGCGATAGGTGTTCCACAAATTACACGAGTGAACTTTTGAGTTGTTTTGGGCGATTTTGTTAGGATTTTGTTGGGATTGTTGTTAGGATTTCTTTGCCACTCAATGAGGCTTGCATATTAGCTTGGGAGTTTGGGTTCATTTTGATAGTTAAACCGAAAGCTAAGTTAAGGAGAATTTTGTTAGGTTTCTTGGGCACACTTGGGCGATCTCGTTGACATTGTTTTGGGTCTACATTCATCATCAATATTGATTTGAGTTTGGCATTATTAGACTTCACTAAAGCAACTCAGTAAGAACCAAATATTTTCTATATAATTAAATCGAAACTTTCGGTATAATTTTTTTTTTTTATTTTAAAGGTGGGAATACGTTCAAGGTAAAGTATATGTATATATGTGATAAATAAAATTTATTTATTACATGAATAATTTCAAATAATTTTCTTAGAATTATTGATCATTATAAATTATATTATTATATTCAATTATTTTGGTAGTAGAAATATTTTTATTATTTATTTATATGAAAATATGATTATTATTTTATTTAAATAATATATGAAATGATTATAGAATTATTATAATAATTATTTTGTTATATGAATTTATTTCAGATTAATTAAGTTAATTATTATAACTTAATTAATTATGTTATATATGAAAGATATATCGGATATGGAATCCAAACCCTAATTACGGATTTTGAGCAATGAATGAGAATAATAATATAATATTAATTATATTTTAGTGCTATAAATATGTCTTTATTATGTCGTGAGAATCCATAATGGTTGGTCAATTATGATATATCGATAGAAAAACCTAGTCGTCTGTGATTTTAAACTCAAATCGGAGTTAAGATCGGTCAAAAATAGTGTTAATGTGATTAATAACAAGTGTTAGAATTATAATCTAAGTTAGGAAACCCTAATTACTAAATTAGGAACCCTAACTTCAAATTATAAACCCCAATCATTAATTGTAAATCCTAATCGCTAATTTGTCACGCTTAATGATAATTAGTAAATTCTTAAACCCTATGTGTAAGTTTAAATAATTAGGAAAACCCACAATTATTGACTCGAAACCTAATCGTAAAATTAGAACCCTTAATTACTAATTAGGAACCCTAATTGATAAATTATAAAGCTTAATGCTAATTAGTGGACTTTAAACCCTAATATTCACGAATAATGTAATTAGATAACCTATGTTAATTAAGTAGCCTTAATTTGAAATTTTAGAAACTAAAAGGCTGTCATCAGGCTCCACAATGCCTAACTCTCCACAACCTACTGCTAACTTACGCCGCGTTGCCTTAACAAACTCTAGTATTAAGATGTGGCGGTGCAGCGCCTCACAAAGAAGAAAACCCTGCACCGCAGCGTCAGTAAAAAATTTTGTTATTTAAAAACACTAAAAACTGGGCAACAATGCCATATCAACCCTTTCTCTTGACTGCTCTCAACACACAACGAATCCCTTATTTCCCCAAACCCTAACTTTGAACTTGAGAACACATCCTCGACTAAATTAAACCTCATTCAATTGCTCACATCATAGATTGATCACACAATAGTAGCTATCAAGCTAGGGTTCTTCATGTGCATGTATTTGGGATATCTTTTCTTCTCCACAAAAACTATAGTTTAACTTGAACATAGAGTTTGAATTCATATTAGATTTGAGGATTGTTTTTCCAATCATTTTATCATGTATGATTGATTTTCACTAAGGAAATCCTGTTAGAGGCATTCAAGCAAGCTTTGTCAAAGTGTTAGGAAGTCTGCGTGATAGGTGTTCCACAAATTACCTGAGTGAACTTTTGAGTTGTTTTGGGCGATTTGTTAGGATTTTGTTGGGATTGTTGTTAGGATTTCTTTACCACTCGAGGCTTGCATATTAGCTTGGGAGTTTGGGTTCATTTTGATAGTTAAACAAGCTAAGTTAAGGAGAATTTTGTTAGGTTTCTTGGGCAAACTTGGGCAATCTCGTTGACATTGTTTTGGGTCTACATTCATCATCAATATTGATTTGAGTTTGGCATTATTAGACTTCACCAAAGCAATCGTAATAACCCAATATTTTCTATATAATTAAATCGAAACTTTCTTGGTATAATTTTTTTATTTTATTTTAAAAAGGTGGGAATACGTTGAAAGGTAAAGTATATGTATATATGTGATAAATAAAATTTATTTATTACATGAATAATTTCAAATAATTTTCTTAGAATTATTGATCATTATAAATTATATTATTATATTCAATTATTTTGGTAGTAGAAATATTTTTATTATTTATTTATATGAAAATATGATTATTATTTTATTTAAATAATATATGAAATGATTATAGAATTATTATAATAATTATTTTGTTATATGAATTTATTTCAGATTAATTAAGTTAATTATTATAACTTAATTAATTATGGTATATATGAAAGAAATATCAGATATGGAATCCAAACCCTAATTCTGGATTTTGAGCAATGAATGAGAATAATAATATAATATTAATTATATTTTAGTGTTATAAATATGTACTGTATATGCGTAGACCGATAATGGTTGGTCAATTATGATATATCAGTAGAAAACCTAGTCGTACTGTGATTTTAAACTCAAATCGGAGTTAAGATCGGTCAAAAATTGTGTTAATGTGATTAATAACAAGTGTTAGAATTATAATCTAAGTTAGGAAACCCTAATTACTAAATTAGGAACCCTAACTTCGAAATTATAAACCCTAACTGTTAATTATAAATCCTAATCGCTAATTTATCACGCTTAATGATAATTAGTAAATTCTTAAACCTAATGTGTAAGTTTAAATAATTAGGAAAATCCGAATTATTGACTCGAAACCCTAATCGTGAAATTAGAAACCCTAATTACTAAATTAGGAACCCTAATTACTAAATTATAAAGCTTAATGCTAATTAGTGGACTTTAAACCATAATATTCATGAATAATGTAATTAGATAACCTATGTTAATTAAGTAGCCTTAATTTGAAATTTTTAGAAACTAAACAGGCCTATCATCAGGCTCCACAATGCCTAACTCTCCACAACCTACTGCTAACTTCTGTAGCGTTGCCTTAACAAACTCTAAGTATTAAGATGTGTAATGCGATTTACCACAAAGAAGGAAACCTGTGGCACAGTACAAGATACAAAATTTTGTTATTTAAAAACACTAAGGGCAAAGAAGAGGCCATATCAACCCTTTCTCTCGATCGCTCTCAACACTGGCGAATCCCTTATTTCCCCAAACCCTAACTTTAAACTTGAGAATACACCCTCGACTAAATTATACCTCATTTGATTGCTCACATCATAGATTGATCACACAATAGTAGCTATCAAGATAGGGTTCTTCATGTGCATGTATTTGGGATATCTTTTCTTCTCCACAAAAACTATAGTTTAACTTGAACTTAGAGTTTTAATTCATATTAGATTTGAGGTTTATTTTTCCAACTGTTTATCTGTATGATTGATTTTCACTGAGGGAAATCCGGTTAGAGGGCATTCAAGCAAGCTTTGTCAAAGTGTTAGGAAGCTGCACGATAGGTGTTCCACAAATTACCTGAGTGAACTTTTGAGTTATTTTGGGCAGATTTTGTTAGGATTTTGTTGGGATTGTTGTTAGGATTTCTTTTACCACTCGAGACTTGCATATTAGCTTGGGAGTTTGGGTTCATTTTGATAGTTCGACGAAGCTAAGTTAAGGAGAATTTTGTTAGGTTTCCTTGGGCACACTTTGGCAGTCTCGTTGACATTGTTTTGGGTCTACATTCATCATCAATATTGATTTGAGTTTGGCATTATTAGACTTCACCAAAGCACTGTAAGAACCAAATATTTTCTATATAATTAAATCAGAAACTTTCGGTATAATTTTTTTATTTTATTTTAAAGGTGGGAATACGTTCAAGGTAAAGTATATGTATATATGTGATAAATAAAATTTATTTATTACATGAATAATTTCAAATAATTTTCTTAAAATTATTGATCATTATAAATTATATTATTATATTCAATTATTTTGGTAGTAGAAATATTTTTATTATTTATTTATATGAAAATATGATTATTATTTTATTTAAATAATATATGAAATGATTATAGAATTATTATAATAATTATTTTGTTATATGAATTTATTTGATTAATTAAGTTAATTATTATAACTTAATTAATTATGGTATATATGAAAGATATATCGGGATATGGAATCCAAACCCTAATTACGGATTTTGAGCAATGAATGAGAATAATAATATAATATTAATTATATTTTAGTGCTATAAATATGTATCTTTATATGTCGTGAATCGATAATGGTTGGTCAATTATGATATATCGAGAGAAAACCTAGTCAATCTTTGTGATTTTAAACTCAAATCGAGTTAAGATCTTCCAAAATTGTGTTAATGTGATTAATAACAAGTGTTAGAATATAATCTAAGTTAGAAACCCTAATAACTAAATTAGAACCCTAACTTCAAAATTATAAACCCTAACTGTTAATTGTAAATCCTAATAAGCTAATTTGTCACGCTTAATGATAATTAGTAAATTCTTAAACCTAATGTGTAAGTTTAAATAATTAGAAAACCCTAATTATTGACTCGAAACCCTAATCGTGAAAATTAGAAACCCTAATTACTAAATTAGGAACCCTAATTGCTAAATTATAAAGCTTAATGCTAATTAGTGGACTTTAAACCCTAATATTCATGAATAATGTAATTAGATAACCTATGTTAATTAAGTAGCCTTAATTTGAAATTTTAGAAACTAAAAGGCTATCATCAGGCTCCACAATGCCTAACTCTCCACAACCTACTGCTAACTTACGCCGTGTTGCCTTAACAAACTCTAGTATTAAGATGTGGCGCTGCATCGCCTCACAAAGAAGAAAACCCTGCGCCGCAGCGTCGGTACAAAATTTTGTTATTTAAAAACACTAAAAACTGGGCAGCAATGCCATATCAACCCTTTCTCTTGACTGCTCTCAACACACAACGATCCCTTATTTCCCCAAACCCTAACTTTGAACTTGAGAACACATCCTCGACTAAATTAAACCTCATTTGATTGCTCACATCATAGATTGATCACACAATAGTAGCTATCAAGCTAGGGTTCTTCATGTGCATGTATTTGGGATATCTTTTCTTCTCCACAAAAACTATAGTTTAACTTGAACATAGAGTTTTAATTCATATTAGATTTGAGGATTGTTTTTCCAACTGTTTATCTCAGTATGATTGATTTTCACCGAGGAAATCCGGTTGAGGGCATTCAAGCAAGCTTTGTCAAAGTGTTAGGAAGTCGCACGATAGGTGTTCCACAAATTACAGGAGTGAACTTTTGAGTTGTTTTGGGGATTTTGTTAGGATTTTGTTGGGATTGTTGTTAGGATTTCTTTACCACTCGAGAGGCTTGCATATTAGCTTGGGAGTTTGGGTTCATTTTGATAGTTCGAATGAAGCTAAGTTAAGGAGAATTTTGTTAGGTTTCCTTGGGCAAACTTGGGCGATCTCGTTGACATTGTTTTGGGTCTACATTCATCATCAATATTGATTTGAGTTTGGCATTATTAGACTTCACCAAAGCAATCGTAATAACCCAATATTTTCTATATAATTAAATCGAAACTTTCGGTATAATTTTTTTATTTTTATTTTAAAAGGTGGGAATACGTTCAAGGTAAAGTATATGTATATATGTGATAAATAAAATTTATTTATTACATGAATAATTTCAAATAATTTTCTTAGAATTATTGATCATTATAAATTATATTATTATATTCAATTATTTTGGTAGTAGAAATATTTTTATTATTTATTTATATGAAAATAATGAAATGATTATAGAATTATTATAATAATTATTTTGTTATATAAATTTATTTCGATTAATTAAGTTAATTATTATAACTTAATTAATTATGGTATATATGAAAGATATATCATATATGGAATCCAAACCCTAATTCGGATTTTGAACAATGAATGAGAATAATAATATAATATTAATTATATTTTAGTGTTTATAAATATGTAATTGTGTATGCATGTAGGCCAGGATAATGGTTGGTCAATTATGATATATCGGTAGAAAACCTAGTAATCTTTGTGATTTTAAACTCAAATCGGAGTTAAGATCGGCCAAAAATTGTGTTAATGTGATTAATAACAAGTGTTATAATTATAATCTAAGTTAGAAACCCTAATTACTAAATTAGAACCCTAACCAAAATTATAAACCCTAACTTTAATTGTAAATCCTAATCGCTAATTTGTCACGCTTAATGATAATTAGTAAATTCTTAAACCTAATGTAAGTTTATATAATTAGAAAACCCTAATTATTGACTCGAAACCCTAATCGTGAAATTAGAAACCCTAATTACTAAATTAGGAACCCTAATTGCTAAATTATAAAGCTTAATGCTAATTAGTGGACTTTAAACCCTAATATTCATGAATAATGTAATTAGATAACCTATGTTAATTAAGTAGCCTTAATTTGGAATTTTTAGAAACTAAAAAGGCCTATCATGAGGCTCCACAATGCTTAACTCTCCACAACCTACTGCTAACTTACGCTGCGTTGCCTTAACAAACTCTAGTATTAAGATGTGGCGCTGCAGCGCCTCACAAAGAAGAAAACCATGCGCCGCAGTGTCGATACAAAATTTTGTTATTTAAAAGCACTAAAAACTGGGCAGCAAGGCCATATCAACCCTTTCTCTTGACTGCTCTCAACACACAACGAATCCCTTATTTCCCCAAACCCTAACTTTGAACTTGAGAACACATCCTCGACTAAATTAAACCTCATTTGATTGCTCACATCATAGATTGATCACACAATAGTAGCTATCAAGCTAGGGTTCTTCATGTGCATGTATTTGGGATATCTTTTCTTCTCCACAAAAACTATAGTTTAACTTGAACATAGAGTTTTAATTCATATTAGATTTGAGGATTGTTTTTCCAACTGTTTATATGTATGATTGATTTTCACTGAGGGAAATCCGGTTAGAGGGCATTCAAGCAAGCTTTGTCAAAGTGTTAGGAAGCTGCACGATAGGTGTTCCACAAATTACCTGAGTGAAGTTTTGAGTTGTTTTGGGTAGATTTTGTTAGGATTTTGTTGGGATTGTTGTTAGGATTTCTTTACCACTCAAAGGCTTGCATATTAGCTTGGGAGTTTGGGTTCATTTTGATAGTTCGACGAAGCTAAGTTAAGGAGAATTTTTTTAGGTTTCCTTGGGCAAACTTGGGCAATCTCGTTGACATTGTTTTGGGTCTACATTCATCATCAATATTGATTTGAGTTTGGCATTATTAGACTTCACCAAAGCACTGTAATAACCCAATATTTTCTATATAATTAAATCAGAAACTTTCGGTATAATTTTTTTTATTTTATTTTAAAGGTGGGAATACGTTCAAGGTAAAGTATATGTATATATGTGATAAATAAAATTTATTTATTACATGAATAATTTCAAATAATTTTCTTAGAATTATTGATCATTATAAATTATATTATTATATTCAATTATTTTGGTAGTAGAAATATTTTATTATTTATTTATATGAAAATATGATTATTATTTTATTTAAATAATATATGAAATGATTATAGAATTATTATAATAATTATTTTGTTATATGAATTTATTTCGATTAATAAAGTTAATTATTATAACTTAATTAATTATGGTATATATGAAAGATATATTAGATATGGAATCCAAACCCTAATTACGGATTTTGAACAATGAATGAGAATAATAATATAATATTAATTATATTTTAGTGCTATAAATATAATCGTATATGCGTAGAATCGATAATGGTTGGTCAATTATGATATATCGAGAAAACTTAGTCAATCTTTGTGATTTTAAACTCAAATCGAGTTAAGATCGACCAAAAATTGTGTTAATGTGATTAATAACAAGTGTTAGAATTATAATCTAAGTTAGAAACCCTAATTACTAAATTAGGAACCCTAACTTCAAATTATAAACCCTAACTCATTAATTGTAAATCCTAATCGCTAATTTGTCACGCTTAATGATAATTAGTAAATTCTTAAACCTAATGTGTAAGTTTAAATAATTAGAAAAACCCTAATTATTGACTCAAAACCCTAATCGTGAAATTAGAAACACTAATTACTAAATTAGGAACCCTAATTGCTAAATTATAAAGCTTAATGCTAATTAGTGGACTTTAAACCCTAATATTCACGAATAATATAATTAGATAACCTATGTTAATTAAGTAGCCTTAATTTGAAATTTTTAGAAACTAAAAAGGCCTATCATCAGGCTCCACAATGCCTAAATCTCCACAACCTACTGCTAACTTACGCCGCGTTGCCTTAACAAACTCTAGTATTAAGATGTGGTATTGCTACAATTCTCACAAAGAAGAAACCTACTTGTATGTCACAAGACAAAATTTTTGTTATTTAAAACACTAGAAATCTGGCGTGAAGGCCATATCAACCCTTTCTCGACTACTCTCAACACACAACGAATCCCTTTATTTCCCCCAAACCCCTAACTTTGAACTTGAGAACACACCCTCGACTAAATTATACCTCATTTGATTGCTCACATCATAGATTGATCACACAATAGTAGCTATCAAGCTAGGGTTCTTCATGTGCATGTATTTGGGATATCTTTTCTTCTCCACAAAAACTATAGTTTAACTTGAACTTAGAGTTTTAATTCATATTAGATTTGAGGTTTATTTTTCCAACTGTTTATCTGTATGATTGATTTTCACTGAGGGAAATCCGGTTAGAGGGCATTCAAGCAAGCTTTGTCAAAGTGTTAGGAAGCTGCACGATAGGTGTTCCACAAATTACCTGAGTGAACTTTTGAGTTGTTTTGGGCAGATTTTGTTAGGATTTTGTTGGGATTGTTGTTAGGATTTCTTTACCACTCAGAGGCTTGCATATTAGCTTGGGAGTTTGGGTTCATTTTGATAGTTCGACGAAGCTAAGTTAAGGAGAATTTTGTTAGGTTTCCTTGGGCAAACTTGGGCAGTCTCGTTGACATTGTTTTGGGTCTACATTCATCATCAATATTGATTTGAGTTTGGCATTATTAGACTTCACCAAAGCACTGTAAGAACCAAATATTTTCTATATAATTAAATCAGAAACTTTCGGTATAATTTTTTTATTTTATTTTAAAGGTGGGAATACGTTCAAGGTAAAGTATATGTATATATGTGATAAATAAAATTTATTTATTACATGAATAATTTCAAATAATTTTCTTAGAATTATTGATCATTATAAATTATATTATTATATTCAATTATTTTGGTAGTAGAAATATTTTTATTATTTATTTATATGAAAATATGATTATTATTTTATTTAAATAATATATGAAATGATTATAGAATTATTATAATAATTATTTTGTTATATGAATTTATTTCGATTAATTAAGTTAATTATTATAACTTAATTAATTATGGTATATATGAAAGATATATCGATATGGAATCCAAACCCTAATTACGGATTTTGAGCAATGAATGAGAATAATAATATAATATTAATTATATTTTAGTGCTATAAATATGTAATTTGTATGCGTAGAAATCGATAATGGTTGGTCAATTATGATATATCGAGAAAAACCTAGTCAATCTTGTGATTTTAAACTCAAATCGGAGTTAAGATCGGTCCAAAATTGTGTTAATGTGATTAATAACAAGTGTTAGAATTATAATCTAAGTTAGGAAACCCTAATAACTAAATTAGGAACCCAACTTCAAATTATAAACCCTAATCGTTAATTGTAAATCCTAATCGCTAATTTGTCACGCTTAATGATAATTAGTAAATTCTTAAACCTAATGTAAAGTTTAAATAATTAGGAAAACCCTAATTATTGACTCGAAACCCTAATCGTGAAATTAGAAACCCTAATTACTAAATTAGGAACCCTAATTGCTAAATTATAAAGCTTAATGCTAATTAGTGGACTTTAAACCCTAATATTCATGAATAATGTAATTAGATAACCTATGTTAATTAAGTAGCCTTAATTTGAAATTTTTAGAAACTAAAAAGGCCTATCATCAGGCTCCACAATGCCTAACTCTCCATAACCTACTGCTAACTTACGCCGTGTTGCCTTAACAAACTCTAGTATTAAGATGTGGCGCTGCATCGCCTCACAAAGAAGAAAACCTACTACCAATGGTCTTGTGAGACAAAATTTTGTTATTTAAAAACACTAAAAAAATCAAGCAAAGAATGCCATATCAACCCTTTCTCTCGATCGCTCTCAACACACAACGATCCCTTATTTCCCCAAACCCTAACTTTGAACTTGAGAACACATCCTCGACTAAATTAAACCTCATTTGATTGCTCACATCATAGATTGATCACACAATAGTAGCTATCAAGCTAGGGTTCTTCATGTGCATGTATTTGGGATATCTTTTCTTCTCCACAAAAACTATAGTTTAACTTGAACATAGAGTTTTAATTCATATTAGATTTGAGGATTGTTTTTCCAACTGTTTATCTGTATGATTGATTTTCACCGAGGGAATCCGGTTAGAGGGCATTCAAGCAAGCTTTGTCAAAGTGTTAGGAAGCTGCACGATAGGTGTTCCACAAATTACCTGAGTGAACTTTTGAGTTGTTTTGGGCAGATTTTGTTAGGATTTTGTTGGGATTGTTGTTAGGATTTCTTTACCACTCAGAGGCTTGCATATTAGCTTGGGAGTTTGGGTTCATTTTGATAGTTCGACGAAGCTAAGTTAAGTAGAATTTTGTTAGGTTTCCTTGGGCAAACTTGGGCAGTCTCGTTGACATTGTTTTGGGTCTACATTCTTCATCAATATTGATTTGAGTTTGGCATTATTAGACTTCACCAAAGCACTGTAATAACCCAATATTTTCTATATAATTAAATCGAAACTTTCTAAGTATAATTTTTTTTTATTTTATTTTAAAGGTGGGAATACGTTCAAGGTAAAGTATATGTATATATGTGATAAATAAAATTTATTTATTACATGAATAATTTCAAATAATTTTCTTAGAATTATTGATCATTATAAATTATATTATTATATTCAATTATTTTGGTAGTAGAAATATTTTTATTATTTATTTATATGAAAATAATGAAATGATTATAAATTATTATAATAATTATTTTGTTATATAAATTTATTTCAGATTAATTAAGTTAATTATTATAACTTAATTAATTATGGTATATATGAAAGATATATCATATATGGAATCCAAACCCTAATTCTGGATTTTGAACAATGAATGAGAATAATAATATAATATTAATTATATTTTAGTGCTATAAATATGTACTGTATATGCATAGACCGATAATGGTTGGTCAATTATGATATATCAGTAGAAAACCTAGTAGTACTGTGATTTTAAACTCAAATCGGAGTTAAGATCGGTCAAAAATTGTGTTAATGTGATTAATAACAAGTGTTATAATTATAATCTAAGTTAGGAAACCCTAATTACTAAATTAGGAACCCTAACTTCGAAATTATAAACCCTAACTTTAATTGTAAATCCTAATCGCTAATTTGTCACGCTTTAATGATAATTAGTAAATTCTTAAACCTAATGTGTAAGTTTATATAATTAGGAAAACCCTAATTATTGACTCAAAACCTCCTAATCGTGAAATTAGAAACCCTAATTACTAAATTAGGAACCCTAATTGCTAAATTATAAAGCTTAATGCTAATTAGTGGACTTTAAACCCTAATATTCATGAATAATGTAATTAGATAACCTATGTTAATTAAGTAGCCTTAATTTGGAATTTTTAGAAACTAAAAAGGCTGTATCATGAGGCTCCACAATGCTTAACTCTCCACAACCTATCGCTAACTTATACATTGCGTGCCTTAACAAACTCTAGTATTAAGATGTGGCGGTATAAGACAATACTCACAAAGAAGAAAACCCTGCGCCGCAGCGTCGATACAAAATTTTGTTATTTAAAAACACTAAAAACTGGGCAGCAAGGCCATATCAACCCTTTCTCTTGACTGCTCTCAACACACAACGAATCCCTTATTTCCCCAAACCCTAACTTTGAACTTGAGAACACATCCTCGACTAAATTAAACCTCATTTGATTGCTCACATCATAGATTGATCACACAATAGTAGCTATCAAGCTAGGGTTCTTCATGTGCATGTATTTGGGATATCTTTTCTTCTCCACAAAAACTATAGTTTAACTTGAACATAGAGTTTTAATTCATATTAGATTTGAGGATTGTTTTTCCAATTTGCTTATATGTATGATTGATTTTCACCGAGGAAATCCAAGTTAGAGGGCATTCAAGCAAGCTTTGTCAAAGTGTTAGGAAGTCGCACGATAGGTGTTCCACAAATTACACGAGTGAAGTTTTTGAGTTGTTTTAGGTAGATTTTGTTAGGATTTTGTTGGGATTGTTGTTAGGATTTCTTTACCACTCAAAGGCTTGCATATTAGCTTGGGAGTTTGGGTTCATTTTGATAGTTCAATGAAGCTAAGTTAAGGAGAATTTTTTTAGGTTTCCTTGGGCAAACTTGGGCAATCTCGTTGACATTGTTTTGGGTCTACATTCATCATCAATATTGATTTGAGTTTGGCATTATTAGACTTCACCAAAGCACTGTAATAACCCAATATTTTCTATATAATTAAATCAGAAACTTTCGGTATAATTTTTTTATTTTATTTTAAAGGTGGGAATACGTTCAAGGTAAAGTATATGTATATATGTGATAAATAAAATTTATTTATTACATGAATAATTTCAAATAATTTTCTTAGAATTATTGATCATTATAAATTATATTATTATATTCAATTATTTTGGTAGTAGAAATATTTTTATTATTTATTTATATGAAAATATGATTATTATTTTATTTAAATAATATATGAAATGATTATAGAATTATTATAATAATTATTTTGTTATATGAATTTATTTCAGATTAATAAAGTTAATTATTATAACTTAATTAATTATGGTATATATGAAAGATATATTAGATATGGAATCCAAACCCTAATTCTGGATTTTGAACAATGAATGAGAATAATAATATAATATTAATTATATTTTAGTGCTATAAATATGTACTGTATATGCGTAGACCGATAATGGTTGGTCAATTATGATATATCAGTAGAAAACTTAGTCATACTGTGATTTTAAACTCAAATCGGAGTTAAGATCGGTCAAAAATTGTGTTAATGTGATTAATAACAAGTGTTAGAATTATAATCTAAGTTAGGAAACCCTAATTACTAAATTAGGAACCCTAACTTCGAAATTATAAACCCTAACTGTTAATTGTAAATCCTAATCGCTAATTTGTCACGCTTAATGATAATTAGTAAATTCTTAAACCTAATGTGTAAGTTTAAATAATTAGGAAAACCCTAATTATTGACTCAAAACCCTAATCGTGAAATTAGAAACACTAATTACTAAATTAGGAACCCTAATTGCTAAATTATAAAGCTTAATGCTAATTAGTGGACTTTAAACCCTAATATTCACGAATAATATAATTAGATAACCTATGTTAATTAAGTAGCCTTAATTTGAAATTTTTAGAAACTAAAAAGGCCTATCATCAGGCTCCACAATGCCTAAATCTCCACAACCTCTCTCGCTAACTTACGCCGCAGCCTTGCCTAACAAACTCTAGTATTAAGATGTGGCCATTTAATTCTAAAAAAGAAAAAACCTGCTACCCATGCGTCAAGACAAAATTTTGTTATTTAAAAACACTAAAAGCTGCGCAGGGCCATATCAACCCTTTCTCTCGACTTCTCTCAACACACAATGAATCCCTTATTTCCCCAAACCCTAACTTTGAACTTGAGAACACACCCTCGACTAAATTATACCTCATTTGATTGCTCACATCATAGATTGATCACACAATAGTAGCTATCAAGCTAGGGTTCTTCATGTGCATGTATTTGGGATATCTTTTCTTCTCCACAAAACTATAGTTTAACTTGAACTTAGAGTTTTAATTCATATTAGATTTGAGGTTTATTTTTCCAACTGTTTATCTGTATGATTGATTTTCACTGAGGGAAATCCGGTTAGAGGGCATTCAAGCAAGCTTTGTCAAAGTGTTAGGAAGCTGCACGATAGGTGTTCCACAAATTACCTGAGTGAACTTTTGAGTTGTTTTGGGCAGATTTTGTTAGGATTTTGTTGGGATTGTTGTTAGGATTTCTTTGCCATTCGAGGGCTTGCATATTAGCTTGGGAGTTTGGGTTCATTTTGATAGTTCGACGAAGCTAAGTTAAGGAGAATTTTGTTAGGTTTCCTTGGGCACACTTGGGCAATCTCGTTGACATTGTTTTGGGTCTACATTCATCATCAATATTGATTTGAGTTTGGCATTATTAGACTTCACCAAAGCACTGTAAGAACCAAATATTTTCTATATAATTAAATCAGAAACTTTCGGTATAATTTTTTTTATTGAATTTTAAAGGTGGGAATACGTTCAAGGTAAAGTATATGTATATATGTGATAAATAAAATTTATTTATTACATGAATAATTTCAAATAATTTTCTTAAAATTATTGATCATTATAAATTATATTATTATATTCAATTATTTTGGTAGTAGAAATATTTTTATTATTTATTTATATGAAAATATGATTATTATTTTATTTAAATAATATATGAAATGATTATAGAATTATTATAATAATTATTTTGTTATATGAATTTATTTGAGATTAATTAAGTTAATTATTATAACTTAATTAATTATGGTATATATGAAAGATATATCGGATATGGAATCCAAACCTAATTACGGATTTTGAGCAATGAATGAGAATAATAATATAATATTAATTATATTTTAGTGCTATAAATATGTCTCAGAGTATATGCGTGAAATCGATAATGGTTGGTCAATTATGATATATCGTTAGAAAACCTAGTCGTCTTGTGATTTTAAACTCAAATCGGAGTTAAGATCGGCCAAAAAATTGTGTTAATGTGATTAATAACAAGTGTTAGAATTATAATCTAAGTTAGAAACCCTAATTACTAAATTAGAAACCCTAACTTCAAATTATAAACCCTAATCATTAATAGTAAATCCTAATCGCTAATTTGTCATGCTTAATGATAATTAGTAAATTCTTAAACCTAATGTGTAAGTTTAAATAATTAGGAAAACCCTAATTATTGACTTGAAACCCTAATCGTAAAATTAGAAACCCTAATTACTAAATTAGGAACCCTAATTGCTAAATTATAATGCTTAATGTTAATTAGTGGACTTTAAACCCTAATATTCACGAATAATGTAATTAGATAACCTATGTTAATTAAGTAGCCTTAATTTGAAATTTTTAGAAACTAAAAAGGCCTATCATCAGGCTCCACAATGCCTAACTCTCCACAACCTATCGCTAACTTAACTTACCGTGTTGCCTTAACAAACTCTAGTATTAAGATGTGGCTGCCGCATCGCCCTCACAAAGAAGAAAACTCTGCTACCGTAAGCGTGTCAGACAAAATTTTGTTATTTAAAAACACTAAAAACATGGCAGCAATGCCATATCAACCCTTTCTCTTGACTGCTCTCAACACAAAACGATCCCTTATTTCCCCAAACCCTAACTTTGAACTTGAGAACACATCCTCGACTAAATTAAACCTCATTTGATTGCTCACATCATAGATTGATCACACAATAGTAGCTATCAAGCCAGGGTTCTTCATGTGCATGTATTTGGGATATCTTTTCTTCTCCACAAAAACTATAGTTTAACTTGAACATAGAGTTTTAATTCATATTAGATTTGAGGATTGTTTTTCCAACTGTTTATCTGTATGATTGATTTTCACTGAGGGAAATCCGGTTAGAGGGCATTCAAGCAAGCTTTGTCAAAGTGTTAGGAAGCTGCACGATAGGTGTTCCACAAATTACCTGAGTGAACTTTTGAGTTGTTTTGGGCAGATTTTGTTAGGATTTTGTTGGGATTGTTGTTAGGATTTCTTTACCACTCAGAGGCTTGCATATTAGCTTGGGAGTTTGGGTTCATTTTGATAGTTCGACGAAGCTAAGTTAAGTAGAATTTTGTTAGGTTTCCTTGGGTAAACTTGGCCAGTCTCGTTGACATTGTTTTGGGTCTACATTCTTCATCAATATTGATTTGAGTTTGGCATTATTAGACTTCACCAAAGCACTGTAATAACCCAATATTTTCTATATAATTAAATCGAAACTTTTAGTATAATTTTTTTATTTTATTTTAAAGGTGGAATACGTTCAAGGTAAAGTATATGTATATATGTGATAAATAAAATTTATTTATTACATGAATAATTTCAAATAATTTTCTTAGAATTATTGATCATTATAAATTATATTATTATATTCAATTATTTTGGTAGTAGAAATATTTTTATTATTTATTTATATGAAAATAATGAAATGATTATAGAATTATTATAATAATTATTTTGTTATATAAATTTATTTTATTAATTAAGTTAATTATTATAACTTAATTAATTATGGTATATATATGAAAGATATATCATATATGGAATCCAAACCCTAATTACGGATTTTGAACAATGAATGAGAATAATAATATAATATTAATTATATTTTAGTGCTTTATAAATATGTCTTCATATATGCATGCAATCGATAATGGTTGGTCAATTATGATATATCAGTAGAAAACCTAGTAGTACTGTGATTTTAAACTCAAATCGGAGTTAAGATCGGTCAAAAATTGTGTTAATGTGATTAATAACAAGTGTTAGAATTATAATCTAAGTTAGGAAACCCTAACTTCGAAATTATAAACCCTAACTGTTAATTGTAAATCCTAATCGCTAATTTGTCACGCTTAATGATAATTAGTAAATTCTTAAACCTAATGTAAAGTTTATATAATTAGGAAAACCCTAATTATTGACTCGAAACCCTAATCGTGAAATTAGAAACCCTAATTACTAAATTAGGAACCCTAATTGCTAAATTATAAATCTTAATGCTAATTAGTGGACTTTAAACCCTAATATTCATGAATAATGTAATTAGATAACCTATGTTAATTAAGTAGCCTTAATTTGAAATTTTTAGAAACTAAAAAGGCCTATCATGAGGCTCCACAATGCTTAACTCTCCACAACCTACTGCTAACTTACGCTGCGTTGCCTTAACAAACTCTAGTATTAAGATGTGGCGCTGCAGCGCCTCACAAAGAAGAAAACCCTGCGCCGCAACGTCAGTACAAAATTTTGTTATTTAAAAACACTAGAAACTGGGCAGCAAGGCCATATCAACCCTTTCTCTTGACTACTCTCAACACACAACGAATCCCTTATTTCCCCAAACCCTAACTTTGAACTTGAGAACACACCCTCGACTAAATTATACCTCATTTGATTGCTCACATCATAGATTGATCACACAATAGTAGCTATCAAGCTAGGGTTCTTCATGTGCATGTATTTGGGATATCTTTTCTTCTCCACAAAAACTATAGTTTAACTTGAACTTAGAGTTTTAATTCATATTAGATTTGAGGTTTATTTTTCCAACTGCTTATCTCTGTATGATTGATTTTCACCGAGGAAATCCTGTTAGAGGGCATTCAAGCAAGCTTTGTCAAAGTGTTAGGAAAGTCGCACGATAGGTGTTCCACAAATTACCCGAGTGAACTTTTGAGTTGTTTTGGGCATTTTGTTAGGATTTTGTTGGGATTGTTGTTAGGATTTCTTTTGCCACTCGTAGGCTTGCATATTAGCTTGGGAGTTTGGGTTCATTTTGATAGTTCGAATGAGCTAAGTTAAGGAGAATTTTGTTAGGTTTCCTTGGGCACACTTGGGGCAATCTCGTTGACATTGTTTTGGGTCTACATTCATCATCAATATTGATTTGAGTTTGGCATTATTAGACTTCACCAAAGCAATTGTAAGAACCAAATATTTTCTATATAATTAAATCGAAACTTTTCGGTATAATTTTTTTATTGAATTTTAAAGGTGGGAATACGTTCAAGGTAAAGTATATGTATATATGTGATAAATAAAATTTATTTATTACATGAATAATTTCAAATAATTTTCTTAAAATTATTGATCATTATAAATTATATTATTATATTCAATTATTTTGGTAGTAGAAATATTTTTATTATTTATTTATATGAAAATATGATTATTATTTTATTTAAATAATATATGAAATGATTATAGAATTATTATAATAATTATTTTGTTATATGAATTTATTTGATTAATTAAGTTAATTATTATAACTTAATTAATTATGGTATATATGAAAGATATATCAGATATGGAATCCAAACCCTAATTCTGGATTTTGAGCAATGAATGAGAATAATAATATAATATTAATTATATTTTAGTGCTATAAATATATCTTTGATATGTGTAGGCCATTCGATAATGGTTGGTCAATTATGATATATCAAGAGAAAACCTAGTCGTCTTCAAGATTTTAAACTCAAATCGGAGTTAAGATCGGTCAAAAATTGTGTTAATGTGATTAATAACAAGTGTTAGAATTATAATCTAAGTTAGGAAACCCTAATTACTAAATTAGAAACCCTAACTTCGAAATTATAAACCCTAACTGTTAATAGTAAATCCTAATCGCTAATTTGTCATGCTTAATGATAATTAGTAAATTCTTAAACCTAATGTGTAAGTTTAAATAATTAGGAAAACCCTAATTATTGACTTGAAACCCTAATCGTAAAATTAGAAACCCTAATTACTAAATTAGGAACCCTAATTGCTAAATTATAATGCTTAATGTTAATTAGTGGACTTTAAACCCTAATATTCACGAATAATGTAATTAGATAACCTATGTTAATTAAGTAGCCTTAATTTGAAATTTTTAGAAACTAAAAAGGCCTATCATCAGGCTCCACAATGCCTAACTCTCCACAACCTACTGCTAACTTACGCCGTGTTTCCTTAACAAACTCTAGTATTAAGATGTGGCGCTGCATCGCCTCACAAAGAAGAAAACTCTGCGCCGTAGCGTCGGTACAAAATTTTGTTATTTAAAAACACTAAAAACATGGCAGCAATGCCATATCAACCCTTTCTCTTGACTGCTCTCAACACAAAACGATCCCTTATTTCCCCAAACCCTAACTTTGAACTTGAGAACACATCCTCGACTAAATTAAACCTCATTTGATTGCTCACATCATAGATTGATCACACAATAGTAGCTATCAAGCCAGGGTTCTTCATGTGCATGTATTTGGGATATCTTTTCTTCTCCACAAAAACTATAGTTTAACTTGAACATAGAGTTTTAATTCATATTAGATTTGAGGATTGTTTTTCCAACTGCTTATCCGTATGATTGATTTTCACCGAGGGAATCCAGGTTAGAGGGCATTCAAGCAAGCTTTGTCAAAGTGTTAGGAAGTCGCACGATAGGTGTTCCACAAATTACACCGAGTGAACTTTTGAGTTGTTTTTGGGCGATTTTGTTAGGATTTTGTTGGGATTGTTGTTAGGATTTCTTTACCACTCAGAGGCTTGCATATTAGCTTGGGAGTTTGGGTTCATTTTGATAGTTCGACGAAGCTAAGTTAAGTAGAATTTTGTTAGGTTTCCTTGGGTAAACTTGGGCAGTCTCGTTGACATTGTTTTGGGTCTACATTCTTCATCAATATTGATTTGAGTTTGGCATTATTAGACTTCACCAAAGCACTGTAATAACCCAATATTTTCTATATAATTAAATCAGAAACTTTCGGTATAATTTTTTTTATTTTATTTTAAAGGTGGGAATACGTTCAAGGTAAAGTATATGTATATATGTGATAAATAAAATTTATTTATTACATGAATAATTTCAAATAATTTTCTTAGAATTATTGATCATTATAAATTATATTATTATATTCAATTATTTTGGTAGTAGAAATATTTTTATTATTTATTTATATGAAAATAATGAAATGATTATAGAATTATTATAATAATTATTTTGTTATATAAATTTATTTCAGATTAATTAAGTTAATTATTATAACTTAATTAATTATGGTATATATGAAAGATATATCATATATGGAATCCAAACCCTAATTACGGATTTTGAACAATGAATGAGAATAATAATATAATATTAATTATATTTTAGTCTTTATAAATATGTACCGTATATGCATGGGCCGGATAATGGTTGGTCAATTATGATATATCGAAGAGAAAACCTAGTAATGATCTTGTGATTTTAAACTCAAATCGGAAAGTTAAGATCGGTCAAAATTGTGTTAATGTGATTAATAACAAGTGTTAGAATTATAATCTAAGTTAGGAAACCCTAATTACTAAATTAGGAACCCTAACTTCGAAATTATAAACCCTAACTTTAATTGTAAATCCTAATCGCTAATTTGTCACGCTTAATGATAATTAGTAAATTCTTAAACCTAATGTGTAAGTTTATATAATTAGGAAAACCCTAATTATTGACTCGAAACCCTAATCGTGAAATTAGAAACCCTAATTACTAAATTAGGAACCCTAATTGCTAAATTATAAATCTTAATGCTAATTAGTGGACTTTAAACCCTAATATTCATGAATAATGTAATTAGATAACCTATGTTAATTAAGTAGCCTTAATTTGAAATTTTTAGAAACTAAAAAGGCCTATCATGAGGCTCCACAATGCTTAACTCTCCACAACCTACTGCTAACTTACGCTGCGTTGCCTTAACAAACTCTAGTATTAAGATGTGGAAATACATTTCACCACAAAGAAGAAAACCTGTACCGCAACGTCAAGACAAAATTTTGTTATTTAAAAACACTAGAAAGCTGGCAAAAGAAGGCCATATCAACCCTTTCTCTTGACTACTCTCAACACACAATCGAATCCCTTTATTTCCCCAAACCCTAACTTTGAACTTGAGAACACACCCTCGACTAAATTATACCTCATTTGATTGCTCACATCATAGATTGATCACACAATAGTAGCTATCAAGCTAGGGTTCTTCATGTGCATGTATTTGGGATATCTTTTCTTCTCCACAAAAACTATAGTTTAACTTGAACTTAGAGTTTTAATTCATATTAGATTTGAGGTTTATTTTTCCAACTGTTTATCTGTATGATTGATTTTCACTGAGGGAAATCCGGTTAGAGGGCATTCAAGCAAGCTTTGTCAAAGTGTTAGGAAGTTTGCGCGATAGGTGTTCCACAAATTACCCGAGTGAACTTTTGAGTTGTTTTGGTGATTTTGTTAGGATTTTGTTGGGATTGTTGTTAGATTTCTTTGCCACTCGTGAGGCTTGCATATTAGCTTGGGAGTTTGGGTTCATTTTGATAGTTCGACGAAGCTAAGTTAAGGAGAATTTTGTTAGGTTTCCTTGGGCACACTTGGGCAATCTCGTTGACATTGTTTTGGGTCTACATTCATCATCAATATTGATTTGAGTTTGGCATTATTAGACTTCACCAAAGCACTGTAAGAACCAAATATTTTCTATATAATTAAATCGAAACTTTTCGGATAATTTTTTTATTGAATTTTAAAGGTGGGAATACGTTCAAGGTAAAGTATATGTATATATGTGATAAATAAAATTTATTTATTACATGAATAATTTCAAATAATTTTCTTAAAATTATTGATCATTATAAATTATATTATTATATTCAATTATTTTGGTAGTAGAAATATTTTTATTATTTATTTATATGAAAATATGATTATTATTTTATTTAAATAATATATGAAATGATTATAGAATTATTATAATAATTATTTTGTTATATGAATTTATTTTATTAATTAAGTTAATTATTATAACTTAATTAATTATGGTATATATGAAAGATATATCGGATATGGAATCCAAACCCTAATTCGGATTTTGAGCAATGAATGAGAATAATAATATAATATTAATTATATTTTAGTGCTATAAATATGTAATTGTATATCGTGAGACAGATAATGGTTGGTCAATTATGATATATCAAGAGAAAACCTAGTCGATCTTGTGATTTTAAACTCAAATCGGAGTTAAGATCGGTTCAAAATTGTGTTAATGTGATTAATAACAAGTGTTAGAATTATAATCTAAGTTAGAAACCCTAATTACTAAATTAGAAACCCTAACTTCAAATTATAAACCCTAATCATTAATAGTAAATCCTAATCGCTAATTTGTCATGCTTAATGATAATTAGTAAATTCTTAAACCTAATGTGTAAGTTTAAATAATTAGGAAAACCCTAATTATTGACTTGAAACTCTAATCGTAAAATTAGAAACCCTAATTACTAAATTAGGAACCCTAATTGCTAAATTATAATGCTTAATGTTAATTAGTGGACTTTAAACCCTAATATTCATTTAATAATGTAATTAGATAACCTATGTTAATTAAGTAGCCTTAATTTGAAATTTTTAGAAACTAAAAGGCCTATCATCAGGCTCCACAATGCCTAACTCTCCACAACCTTATTGCTAACTTACGCCGTGTTTCCTTAACAAACTCTAGTATTAAGATGTGGCGCTGCATCGCCTCACAAAGAAGAAAACTCTGCGCCGTAGCGTCGGTACAAAATTTTGTTATTTAAAAACACTAAAAACATGGCAGCAATGCCATATCAACCCTTTCTCTTGACTGCTCTCAACACAAAACGATCCCTTATTTCCCCAAACCCTAACTTTGAACTTGAGAACACATCCTCGACTAAATTAAACCTCATTTGATTGCTCACATCATAGATTGATCACACAATAGTAGCTATCAAGCGTGGTTCTTCATGTGTATTTATTTGGATATCTTTTCTTCTCCACAAAACTATAGTTTAACTTGAACATAGAGTTTTAATTCATATTAGATTTGAGGATTGTTTTTCCAACTGTTTATCTGTATGATTGATTTTCACTGAGGGAAATCCGGTTAGAGGGCATTCAAGCAAGCTTTGTCAAAGTGTTAGGAAGCTGCACGATAGGTGTTCCACAAATTACCTGAGTGAACTTTTGAGTTGTTTTGGGCAGATTTTGTTAGGATTTTGTTGGGATTGTTGTTAGGATTTCTTTACCACTCAGAGGCTTGCATATTAGCTTGGGAGTTTGGGTTCATTTTGATAGTTCGACGAAGCTAAGTTAAGTAGAATTTTGTTAGGTTTCCTTGGGTAAACTTGGGCAGTCTCGTTGACATTGTTTTGGGTCTACATTCTTCATCAATATTGATTTGAGTTTGGCATTATTAGACTTCACCAAAGCACTGTAATAACCCAATATTTTCTATATAATTAAATCGAAACTTTCCGGTATAATTTTTTTTATTTTATTTTAAAGGTGGGAATACGTTCAAGGTAAAGTATATGTATATATGTGATAAATAAAATTTATTTATTACATGAATAATTTCAAATAATTTTCTTAGAATTATTGATCATTATAAATTATATTATTATATTCAATTATTTTGGTAGTAGAAATATTTTTATTATTTATTTATATGAAAATAATGAAATGATTATAGAATTATTATAATAATTATTTTGTTATATAAATTTATTTCAGATTAATTAAGTTAATTATTATAACTTAATTAATTATGGTATATATGAAAGATATATCATATATGGAATCCAAACCCTAATTCTGGATTTTGAACAATGAATGAGAATAATAATATAATATTAATTATATTTTAGTGCTATAAATATGTACTGTATATGCATAGACCGATAATGGTTGGTCAATTATGATATATCAGTAGAAAACCTAGTAGTACTGTGATTTTAAACTCAAATCGGAGTTAAGATCGGTCAAAAATTGTGTTAATGTGATTAATAACAAGTGTTAGAATTATAATCTAAGTTAGGAAACCCTAATTACTAAATTAGGAACCCTAACTTCGAAATTATAAACCCTAACTTTAATTGTAAATCCTAATCGCTAATTTGTCACGCTTAATGATAATTAGTAAATTCTTAAACCTAATGTGTAAGTTTATATAATTAGGAAAACCCTAATTATTGACTCGAAACCCTAATCGTGAAATTAGAAACCCTAATTACTAAATTAGGAACCCTAATTGCTAAATTATAAATCTTAATGCTAATTAGTGGACTTTAAACCCTAATATTCATGAATAATGTAATTAGATAACCTATGTTAATTAAGTAGCCTTAATTTGAAATTTTTAGAAACTAAAAAGGCCTATCATGAGGCTCCACAATGCTTAACTCTCCACAACCTACTGCTAACTTACGCTGCGTTGCCTTAACAAACTCTAGTATTAAGATGTGGTATTTGCAGTCATTTCTCCACAAAGAAGAAAACCCTGCGCCGCAACGTCAGGTACAAAATTTTGTTATTTAAAAACACTAGAAACTGGGCAGCAAGGCCATATCAACCCTTTCTCTTGACTACTCTCAACACACAACGAATCCCTTATTTCCCCAAACCCTAACTTTGAACTTGAGAACACACCCTCGACTAAATTATACCTCATTTGATTGCTCACATCATAGATTGATCACACAATAGTAGCTATCAAGCTAGGGTTCTTCATGTGCATGTATTTGGGATATCTTTTCTTCTCCACAAAAACTATAGTTTAACTTGAACTTAGAGTTTTAATTCATATTAGATTTGAGGTTTATTTTTCCAACTGTTTATCTGTATGATTGATTTTCACTGAGGGAAATCCGGTTAGAGGGCATTCAAGCAAGCTTTGTCAAAGTGTTAGGAAGCTGCACGATAGGTGTTCCACAAATTACCTGAGTGAACTTTTGAGTTGTTTTGGGCAGATTTTGTTAGGATTTTGTTGGGATTGTTGTTAGGATTTCTTTGCCACTCAGAGGCTTGCATATTAGCTTGGGAGTTTGGGTTCATTTTGATAGTTCGACGAAGCTAAGTTAAGGAGAATTTTGTTAGGTTTCCTTGGGCACACTTGGGCAATCTCGTTGACATTGTTTTGGGTCTACATTCATCATCAATATTGATTTGAGTTTGGCATTATTAGACTTCACCAAAGCACTGTAAGAACCAAATATTTTCTATATAATTAAATCAGAAACTTTCGGTATAATTTTTTTTATTGAATTTTAAAGGTGGGAATACGTTCAAGGTAAAGTATATGTATATATGTGATAAATAAAATTTATTTATTACATGAATAATTTCAAATAATTTTCTTAAAATTATTGATCATTATAAATTATATTATTATATTCAATTATTTTGGTAGTAGAAATATTTTTATTATTTATTTATATGAAAATATGATTATTATTTTATTTAAATAATATATGAAATGATTATAGAATTATTATAATAATTATTTTGTTATATGAATTTATTTGATTAGTTAAGTTAATTATTATAACTTAATTAATTATGGTATATATGAAAGATATATCGGATATGGAATCCAAACCCTAATTCGGATTTTGAGCAATGAATGAGAATAATAATATAATATTAATTATATTTTAGTGCTATAAATATGTATCAGATATGCGTGAATCCAGATAATGGTTGGTCAATTATGATATATCGGTAGAAAACCTAGTCGATCTTGTGATTTTAAACTCAAATCGGAGTTAAGATCGGCCAAAAATTGTGTTAATGTGATTAATAACAAGTGTTAGAATTATAATCTAAGTTAGAAACCCTAATTACTAAATTAGAACCCTAACTTCAAATTATAAACCCTAACATTAATAGTAAATCCTAATCGCTAATTTGTCATGCTTAATGATAATTAGTAAATTCTTAAACCTAATGTGTAAGTTTAAATAATTAGGAAAACCCTAAATTATTGACTTGAAACCTAATCGTAAAATTAGAAACCCTAATTACTAAATTAGGAACCCTAATTGCTAAATTATAATGCTTAATGTTAATTAGTGGACTTTAAACCCTAATATTCACGAATAATGTAATTAGATAACCTATGTTAATTAAGTAGCCTTAATTTGAAATTTTTAGAAACTAAAAAGGCCTATCATCAGGCTCCACAATGCCTAACTCTCCACAACCTACTGCTAACTTACGCCGTGTTGCCTTAACAAACTCTAGTATTAAGATGTGGCGCTGCATCGCCTCACAAAGAAGAAAACTCACTGGCAGAGCGGCGTTATACAAAATTTTGTTATTTAAAAACACTAAAAACTTGGCAGCAATGCCATATCAACCCTTTCTCTTGACTGCTCTCAACACAAAACGATCCCTTATTTCCCCAAACCCTAACTTTGAACTTGAGAACACATCCTCGACTAAATTAAACCTCATTTGATTGCTCACATCATAGATTGATCACACAATAGTAGCTATCAAGCCAGGGTTCTTCATGTGCATGTATTTGGGATATCTTTTCTTCTCCACAAAAACTATAGTTTAACTTGAACATAGAGTTTTAATTCATATTAGATTTGAGGATTGTTTTTCCAACTGTTTATCTGTATGATTGATTTTCACTGAGGGAAATCCGGTTAGAGGGCATTCAAGCAAGCTTTGTCAAAGTGTTAGGAAGCTGCACGATAGGTGTTCCACAAATTACCTGAGTGAACTTTTGAGTTGTTTTGGGCAGATTTTGTTAGGATTTTGTTGGGATTGTTGTTAGGATTTCTTTACCACTAAGAGGCTTGCATATTAGCTTGGGAGTTTGGTTTCATTTTGATAGTTCGACGAAGATAAGTTAAGGAGAATTTTGTTAGGTTTCCTTGGCCAAACTTGGGCAGTCTCGTTGACATTGTTTTGGGTCTACATTCATCATCAATATTGATTTGAGTTTGGCATTATTAGACTTCACCAAAGCACTGTAATAACCCAATATTTTCTATATAATTAAATCAGAAACTTTCGGTATAATTTTTTTTATTTTATTTTAAAGGTGGGAATACGTTCAAGGTAAAGTATATGTATATATATGATAAATAAAATTTATTTATTACATGAATAATTTCAAATAATTTTCTTAGAATTATTGATCATTATAAATTATATTATTATATTCAATTATTTTGGTAGTAGAAATATTTTTATTATTTATTTATATGAAAATATGATTATTATTTTATTTAAATAATATATGAAATGATTATAGAATTATTATAATAATTATTTTGTTATATGAATTTATTTCAGATTAATTAAGTTAATTATTATAACATAATTAATTATGGTATATATGAAAGATATATCGATATGGAATCCAAACCCTAATTACGGATTTTGAGCAATGAATGAGAATAATAATATAATACTAATTATATTTTAGTGCTATAAATATGTACTGTATATGCGTAGACCGATAATGGTTGGTCAATTATGATATATCAGTAGAAAACCTAGTCGTACTGTGATTTTAAACTCAAATCGGAGTTAAGATCGGTCAAAAATTGTGTTAATGTGATTAATAACAAGTGTTAGAATTATAATCTAAGTTAGGAAACCCTAATTACTAAATTAGAAACCCTAACTTCGAAATTATAAACCCTAACTGTTAATTATAAATCCTAATCGCTAATTTGTCACGCTTAATGATAATTAGTAAATTCTTAAACCTAATGTGTAAGTTTAAATAATTAGGAGAACCCTAATTATTGACTCGAAACCCTAATCGTGAAATTAGAAACCCTAATTACTAAATTAGGAACCCTAATTACTAAATTATAAAGCTTAATGCTAATTAGTGGACTTTAAACCTTAATATTCATGAATAATGTAATTAGATAACCTATGTTAATTAAGTAGCCTTAATTTGAAATTTTTAGAAACTAAAAGGCCTATCATCGAGCTCCACAATGCCTAAAAAGCTGGCGTGAAGGCCATATCAACCCTTTCTCTTCGCTTGCTCTCAACACAAAAAAACGAATCCCTTATTTCCCCAAACCCTAACTTTGAACTTGAGAACACATCCTCGACTAAATTAAACCTCATTTGATTGCTCACATCATAGATTGATCACACAATAGTAGCTATCAAGCTAGGGTTCTTCATGTGCATGTATTTGGGATATATTTTCTTCTCCACAAAACTATAGTTTAACTTGAACATAGAGTTTTAATTCATATTAGATTTGAGGATTGTTTTTCCAAGCTGTTTATCCTGTATGATTGATTTTCACCGAGGGAAATCCGGTTAGAGGCATTCAAGCAAGCTTTGTCGAAGTGTTAGGAAGTCGCACGATAGGTGTTCCACAAATTACACGAGTGAACTTTTGAGTTGTTTTAGGCGATTTTGTTGGGATTGTTGTTAGGATTTCTTTGCCACTCGTGAGGCTTGCATATTAGCATGGGAGTTTGGGTTCATTTTGATAGTTCGAATGAAGCTAAGTTAAGGAGAATTTTGTTAGGTTTCCTTGGGCACACTTGGGCGATCTCGTTGACATTGTTTTGGGTCTACATTCATCATCAATATTGATTTGAGTTTGGCATTATTAGACTTCACCAAAAGCCTTTGTAATAACCCAATATTTTCTATATAATTAAATCGAAACTTTCTCGGTATAATTTTTTTATTTTATTTTAAAGGTGGGAATATGTTCAAGGTAAAGTATATGTATATATGTGATAAATAAAATTTATTTATTACATGAATAATTTCAAATAATTTTCTTAGAATTATTGATCATTATAAATTATATTATTATATTCAATTATTTTGGTAGTAGAAATATTTTTATTATTTATTTATATGAAAATATGATTATTATTTTATTTAAATAATATATGAAATGATTATAGAATTATTATAATAATTATTTTGTTATATGAATTTATTTTAGATTAATTAAGTTAATTATTATAACTTAATTAATTATGGTATATATGAAAGATATATCATATATGGAATCCAAACCCTAATTCTGGATTTTGAGCAATGAATGAGAATAATAATACAATATTAATTATATTTTAGTGCTATAAATATGTATTGTATATGCGTAGAACGATAATGGTTGGTCAATTATGATATATCAGTAGAAAACCTAGTAGTACTGTGATTTTAAACTCAAATCGGAGTTAAGATCGGTCAAAAATTGTGTCAATGTGATTAATAACAAGTGTTAGAATTATAATCTAAGTTAGGAAACCCTAACTACTAAATTAGGAACCCTAACATCGAAATTATAAACCCTAACTGTTAATTGTAAATCCTAATCGCTAATTTGTCACGCTTAATGATAATTAGTAAATTCTTAAACCTAATGTGTAAGTTTAAATAATTAGGAAAACCCTAATTATTGACTCGAAACCCTAATCGTGAAATTAGAAACCCTAATTACTAAATTAGGAACCCTAATTGCTAAATTATAAAGCTTAATGCTAATTAGTGGACTTTAAACCCTAATGTTCATGAATAATGTAATTAGATAACCTATGTTAATTAAGTAGCCTTAATTTGAAATTTTTAGAAACTAAAATTTTATTTTTGGCTTAATTACAAATCCTACAAATTCTTTGTGCCAAACCTTGGGGTTAAACCCTAAGGGTCAAACCCTAAGGGTTTGCCAATATTACCAAATGGCCATTAAAATTAAAAGCCAAAAGACTATTTTACCCTTGTTTCATTATTGTATGTAATTTGTAGATCTAGCAATAATTGGAGTTGGTGAACCACTTTTGACTTTCCTAGAGACCAAATTCTCAGCACATAATGTATATATCATCAGCCACTTCATTACATGTTAAATAAATAGATTAAAGAGAGAGAAAAGTGTACATTATTGCTCATTTGCACACAAACACTCATCCAAGACCATCTGTAAAACCCCAACTTTTTGAATAAAGATGAATTTTCTATAAATATTATTTTTGAATATTATGGAGTGAAATTGATATAATAGTTGTGGGTAATATTTATAAATTTTGCAAAGTACGCAAGTTGTTATATAATATTCGATTGGTCGGGGAATATTCGTTTTAATAGGGAATATTAGTACAACGACATAATCATTGGTGGACCCCACAACGGAATTATTGTCGGATTGAGAAAACGATAAAAATAATTTATGAAAATAACGGCGGAAGTTTCACAGATTAATTGTTGAAACACCCTTGTTAAAAGTACGATGAATATGTCTGTGTGGTTGCATAGTAGCACACGATATTAATTATTGATGCTTAAGTGATAAGTCACTCGGTTTTGTTGGTATTATTAATGTAATAATACTAAAAATCTTTTATATAAAAATGAAATACTTTTATAAAGTTATTCTATAAATAGCATATATTATATTCTATTATACATAGTGTTGCATAATGTCTCGTGATAGTATTTTGCATAGTAAAATCTTTTTATATAAAATATAATACTTTTATAAAGCTATACATTTTTATTAGACAATAATTAGAATATATTATATTTTATTATGCATAGTGTTTGCATAGTAAAATCTTTTATAAAGTTATTCATTTTATTAGATTATAAATAGAATATATTATATTTTATTTTGCTTTAAATATGGACCGTCAGATTAAAGTAAATCAATCTCGACCGTTCATGAGTTAGTTACTATGCATTCCATTTTTCTATAAATAGAAGCTCATTCATTCATTATTTTTTTTTCTGAATTCACCAAACTCTACAGAGAGATAAACTATAGAGAGAAAGAAGAAAGTATTCTGCTACTTTATATATCCAGTACTCTTCTTCTTAAGTTAGGGAATATTATTTGTTGTATTCGTAAGGAATATTATTCTTTTGTATTCCAGAAGAGAACTTCTGTTATTCCATTTCTTTATTATTCCGTTGGAATAACTCAGATATCTGGGCTACCCTATACTTGGTGACATTCTTCTATTATTTTGTCTTTATTATTCGTCGAAAATATCATGTATGCATGCTATATACTTTGACACAGTTCCATTTTATTATTACATCTTTATTATTACGCCGGAATATCCTATGCGTGCTATCGTCTCTGACTGGTTCGATCATTTTTATTTCGCATTTATTATTACATTGGAACATCCTATCGGTGTGAATTTCATCCTCGACACGGTTCCGTTATTATTATTACATTGCAATAACCGCCTACATCACGAAGTCACCGCATGCATGGTGATATATTTTGTTATTCCATTCAGTATTATACTCAGTTGATTAAAATTTTGACTTCTATACTCCATGAAATTAGTGTAATATCCTTGTATTTGCGCTTCATCCAGTATTTTTCATGGAAATTATCTTCTGAGCATTCTTGAATTTTATTCTACAAAGAAGTATCATGTTGACAATTTGGACATTAGTAGTTCTTGGACAAATTAATTCTTGAACTTATTTTATTGAATTCTTATATCATTGTCATCATCCTCGTGTTTATATTATGTTGAAAGTCATTTGTGGCCTGTAGTGCATAGATGGACTTGGTATGATTATGACCAGGGATTATTCGGTGTAATCATAACCGTAATGTTACAAATGATGTGGTAAAAGTCCTCAATGGCCCGTAGTGCATTGATGGACAGTTGTTGGCATGATCATGACCATTAATGAATACACAAATATTCTTGGCACGTATTGCATGGATAATTATGGTAATAATACTAAAGAATATCCTTGGCCATAGTGCAGGGGTGATTCGATGATGTGGAATATTTATTAAGCTGAGTCTCAGCGATAACAATAATGAAAAACTTTTTAAATCATAAAAGATAGTAGATTTTATTTTCTACTTGACTCTTTTAATGGATTGCTTGTTCCGCTGCAGTTAAACTTGATGTCTATTATATTTTATCAGTTTAACATTGTTGGAGATTAATGATAATTTATTCTGCATTATCTTAGTCATAATATTTCTTACTAGGCTAGTTGAGCTCACCCTTTCTTTCACTGTTCCCTTCAAAAAATGAGAATATAGCTAGGACAAGTCGGGGAACGGAGTGATGGTCCAGAGGATATCATTAGTAGTCCTCACTATTCTGTGAAATAGTGTGATAATAATTGTAATGAGGACTCCTTTTGAGTTTGTATAATCTATAGTAGATAATATTTGTATTCAAACTCACAGTTTATGTTTGTTGTATTGTACACGACAGTTGTATTAGTAAGTTGTATTTGAATTCTGTACCATATATCTGACGACCCAAGATGGGTGATGTATACCTAATTTTGGGGGCGCCACGGTTGGTATCAAAGCTTGGGATATGATCCTCAGCTAAGATGTGAGACTAGAACTAGGAGGGAGAGATGGGGAATTCCTTCACTAGTATGACCTACTTAAATTTATTTTGTATTTAAATTGGTTGGTCGAGTTTAGAGATATTATGTTACATGCCAATTAACCTTTGTTTTGTGGCGATGTCTCAAAATGACATCCAAAATGTTGAGAATAGCAATGGAGCACAAGAGATTGTTGAGTCTCCACATATCAATAATCGGAGAATGTGCATCGGGAAGGCGATAATCCTCATGCAAATAACAACAACGACCAAATCTTTGAATGATGGATTATTCGGAGGCTTTATGGAATTCATGCAACAAAGAAAGAGAAGCTCTCCTCGGTCCAAAATGTAGGTGGAAACACTTGAAACTCTCGGCGGTCACCGCTAAACAAGCAGTTCAAGGAGCCGGACCATCGGAGTTTAAGGAGAGCCAAAACCACTTATGGTAGAAGCATGGATAAAGTAGATCACCAAGATATTTGATGTCTTGGGATGCTCGAGAGCAAAAGGTTCCTTTACACGCCTTCATGTTCTTGCGCGAGAGGCGATTCGGTGGGAATCGGTAAAACATACTCAACTCCCGCCAGGTAAAGATGTCTTGGCGTAAGTTCCAAGAGGTGTTCAACGACAAATACTTTCCCGAAAGTATTCGTCACATGAAGGAGGTGGAGTTTATCAAATTGGAGCAAAACAATATGACCGTGTCGCAATACGAGGCAAAATTTGCGGAGTTATCCCGGTTTGCGTCCCACTTGGTGGATAATTCTTATTTGGTTCAAGTTGGTACCCACACATTACCTGTCGATCTTATTGCATTAAAAATACTTGCATTTGATGTAATTCTAGGGATTGATTGGTTAACTAATCATCATGCAAAAATTGATTGTTTTCATAAGGTTGTTAGCTTTCATATTCCTAATTGACCTATTATGTGAATTCAAGCAACCAAACCATTGAAATCAATCACTTTCATCTCAAGCCATAAAGCTATTCGTTTATTGAAAAATGGATGTCAAGTTTTCTTAGCTCATGTCACAGATCTAAACAAAAATACCTCAGTTTTGAATAATATTTCTATTGTTAATGAATTTCCTGACGTATTCCCTGAAGAACTTCCTGGCCTACCCCGAAGCGTGAAATTTAATTTTGTATCGACCTTGAACCCTAAGATAAAACCCATTTCCAAAGCCCCATATCGAATGGCTCTATTGAACTTCGGGAGTTAAAGACTCAATCTGCAGGAATTATTAGACATTGGCTTTATTCGTCCTAGTACTTCTCGTTCGGGTGCTCTGTTACTATTCGTGAAGAAGAAAGATGGGAGTATGTGACTTTGTATTGATTATCGGGAGTTAAATCATGTCACCATCAAAAATAGGTACCCATTGCCACGTATTGATGACCGGTTTGACCCAGGTTGCAGGAGCCAAATTCTTTTCAAAGATTGATCTTCATTCCGGATATCACCAATTGAAGATTAGAACCGATGATATTCCAAAGACGGCTTTCAGAACTCGGTACGGGCATTATGAATTCCTAGTCATGTCCTCTGGATTGACTAATGCTCCTGCTGCCTTCATGGATATGATGAACCGAGTATTCAAGGAATATTTGGATCATTTTGTGGTCGCCTTTATTGATGACATCCTCATATATTCCAAAAGCCGTGAAGATCATGAAGAACACTTGAGGCTGATACTCCAAAAGTTTCGTGAATACAAGCTTTATGCCAAGTTAATGAAATGCGAGTTCTGGCTTGAGGAAGTAGCATTCCTTGGGCACGTGGCATCAAGTCATGGAATATCTGTTGACCCAACAAAGATTGAAGCTATTCAAAGCTGGGAGCAACTTAAATCAGTGACCGAAGTACGTAGCTTTCTCGGCTTAGCTGGTTATTATGGGAGATTCGTAGAAGGGTTTTCTCGAATCGCTACTCCACTAACTCAGCTGACTCGGAAAGATAAAAAGTTTGGTTGGAGCGAGGAATGTGAGAAGAGTATTCAAGAAATCAAGAGGAGACTCATTTCAGCACCTGTTCTGACAATACCATCTGGTTCGGAGGGATTTGTCGTCTACAATGATGCTTCGGGCAAAGGGTTAGGATGTGTTCTCATGCAACATGGGAAAGTCATAGCCTATGCCTCACGACAACTCAAAGAATATGAGAGGAATTATCCTACTCATGATCTAGAGTTGGCAGATGTTGTCTTCGCACTAAAGATTTGGAGGCATTACTTGTATTGGGAGAAAGTGGATATCTTTACGGATCATAAAAGCCTCAAATATTTCTTCACTCAAAAGGAACTCAACATGCGAAAACGACGTTGGCTTGAACTGTTGAAAGATTATGATTATACTATCCAATACCATCCTGGAAAAGCGAACGTGGTAGCTGACGTATTGAGTAGAAGATCATATCTTGCGTCACGAGTGAAATATTGTCAATAAAGGCCCATTTTGTATGACTTGCAAAGGATGGAGATAGAGATAAAGACACCAGGGACCCACGTGATGATGGCAAATATACGAGTAGAACCGACTTTAATTGATAAAATTAAAGTTGCTCAAATTACAGATCCGGAGCTGATGCGTATGAGGAAGAAAGTGCAAGAAGGTGCGATGTCGGAAGCAAGAATCGATGAAGAAGGAATACTTCGAGTCAACTCCAGACTTTGTGTTCCTAACGACCCTGATTTAAAGTATAAAATCATGATGGAGGCGCACAACACACCGTTTGCAATCCATCATGGGAGTACCAAAATGTATCATGATCTTCGACATACATTTTGGTGGGGCAATATGAAGAGAGAGATAGCGTTGTTATCTCAAGGTGTCTAACGTGTCAACGAGTCAAGGCGGAGCATTAAGTACCAAAAGGTCCATTGCAACCACTTGAAATTCCAAAATGGAAGTGGGAGCACATTACCATGGATTTCATTACTGGTCTTCCCAAAGTTTCTCAAGGCATAGATGCGATTTGGGTCATTGTTGATAGATTGACCAAGTATGCTCATTTCTTACCGATACGAGAAACTTATACACTTGAACGTCTTGCTCGTATGTACATAAACGAGGTTGTAAGATTGCATGGTATGCCAGTATCCATAGTTTTGATCGAGATCCAAGATTCACTTCACGATTTTGGGTTAGTTTGCGAAAGCTATGGGCGCAGATTACGATTTAGCTTCGGCATATCATCCTCGATGACATTCCAGACGATGGAGAGGACTATTCAAACTCTTGAAGATCTATTATGACTCTGTGTCCTTGATTTCAAGGAAGTTGGGACAAGTTCTTACCATTGGTGGAGTTTTCCTACAACAACAGCTTATCAAGCAAGTATTGGCATGGCTCCATTCGAGCGTTGTATGGAAGAAAGTGTCGTTCTCGAAATCTTTGGGATGAGGTGGGTGAAGCAACGTTGTTGGGACCGGAATTGATACGTATGACTACGGAAAAGATTCAAACGATCCCAAGAACGTATAAAAACCTCACAAGATCGACAAAAGAGTTATGCTGATCTTCATCAAAAAGACGTGGAATTTGATATAAGAGATCATGTGTTGTTACGTGTTGCTCCATAGAAAGGGGTTACGAGATTTGGAAAGAGAAGAAAGCTCAATCCTCGATTTATTGGCCCATTTTTAATCCTTGATCGAGTAGGAACTGTGGCCTATAGACTCGCTTTACCGCCAAGTATGTCTCGTGTTCATAATGTTTTTCACATATCCATGTTACGTAAATATGGGGAAGACCCGAACCACATTATTGAGTTGGAACCGGACGAAATAGCGGAAGATTTGACGTATGAAGAGGTTCCTGTTCAAATCTTGGATAAGAAGGAACATATTCTACGCACCAAGGTTATACCTCAAGTCAAAGTTTTATGGAGAAACCACGATGTTGAGGAAATGACTTGGGAGTTAGAATTTGAAATGAAATCAAGGTATCCTTACCTCTTCGACGTACCCTAATTTCGAGGGCGAAATTTCATAAGAAGGGGAGATTGAAAAACCCCAACTTTTTGAATAAAGATGAATTTTCTATAAATATTATTTTTGAATATTATGTAGTGAAATTGATATAATAGTTGTGGGTAATATTTATAAATTTTGCAAAGTACGCAAGTTGTTATATAATATTCGATTGGTTGGGGAATATTCGTTTTAACAAGGAATAGTACAACGGCACAATCATTGGTGGAGAACACAACGGAATTATTATTGGATTGAGAAAACGACAAAAATACTTTATGAAAATAACGGCGGAAGTTTTACCGTTAACTGTTGAAACACCCGGTGTTAAAAGAAATACGATGTCTGGCGTGGTTGCATAGTAGCACACGGTATTAATTATTGATGCTTAAGTGATAAGTCACTCAATTTTGTTGGTATTATTAATGTAATAATACAGAAAATCTTTTTATATAAAACATAATACTTTTATAAAGTTATTCTACAAATAGAATATATTATATTCTATTATGCATAGTGTTACATAGTATGCGCATAGTGTTTTGCATAGTAAAATCTTTTTATATTAAGCAGAATACTTTTATAAAGCTATCTATTTTATTAGACAATAATTAGAATATATTATATTTTATTATGCATAGTGTTTGCATAGTGCCTGCATAGTGTTTGCATAGTAAAATCTTTTATAAAGTTATTCGTTTTATTAGATTATAAATAGAATATATTTTATTTTATTTTGCTTTAAATATGGACCGTCAGATTAAAGTAAATCAATCTCGAATAGCTTCATGAGTTAGTTACTATGCATTCCATTTTTCTATAAATAGAAGTTCATTCATTCATTATTTTCTTACGAATTCACTTTGAAACTCTCAGAGAGATAAACTATAGAGAGAAAGAAGAAAGTATTCTGCTACTTCACTACTTATATATCCAAAGATTCTCTTCTTTTTAAGGTAGGGAATATTATTTGTTGTATTCGTAAGGGATATTATTCTTTTGTATTCCGTAAGAGAACTTACATTATTCCATTTCTTTATTGTTACATTGGAATAACTTTGTATACTCTGCCACCCTATACTTGGTGACATTCTTCTATTATTTTGTCTTTATTATTCTGTCGAAATATCCTGTCTGTGCTATACGCCTGACTTGGTTCCATTTTTATCCGTCTTTATTATTCTGTCGGAATATCCTGCCTATGCTATACGCCGGACCTGGTTCCATCATTTATTATTTCGCATTTATTATTACATTGGAACATCCATGCTTGCGGTGTAATTTCACCGACACAGTTCCGTTATTATTATTATGTTGGAATAACCTGTCTATGTGAAGTACCGCATGCATGGTGATATCTTTTGTTATTCCATTCGGTATTATACTCATTTGATTAAAATTTTGACTTCTATACTCCATGAAATTAGTGGAATATCCTTGATATTTGCGCTTCATCCAATATTTTTCATGGAAATATTCTTTTGAGCATTCTTGAATTTTATTCTACAACGAAGTATCATGTTGACAATTTGGACATTAGTAGTTCTTGGACAAATTAATTCTTGAACTTGTTTTATTGAATTCTTATATCATTGTCATCATCCTCATGTTTATATTATGTTGAAAGTCATCTGTGGCCTGTAGTGCATAGATGGACTTGGTATGATTATGACTAGAGATTATTCGGTGTAATCTTGACCGTAATGTTACAAATGATGTGGGAAAAGTCCTCATTGGCTCGTAGTGCATTGATGGACAGTTGTTGGCATGATCATGACCCTTAATGAATACACAAATATTCTTGGCCCGTAGTGCATGGATAATTGTGGTCGTGATACTGAAGAATATCCTTGGCCGTAGTGCAGGGGTGATTCGATGATGTGGAATATTTATTAAGCTGAGTCTCAGCGATAACAGTGATGAAAAATCTTTTAAATCATAAAAGATAGTAGATTTTATTTTCTACTTGACACTTTTAATGGATTGCTTGTTCTGCTGCAGTTAAACTTTATGTCTATTATATTTTATTAGTTTAACATTGTTGGAGACTAATGATAATTTATTCTGCATTATCTTAGTCATAATATTTCTTACTGGGATAGTTGAGCTCACCCTTTCTTTCACTGTTCTCTTCAGAAAATGAGAATATAGCTGGGGGCGAGTCGGGGAACAGAGTGATGGTCCAGAGGATAGCATTAGTAGTCCTCACAATTCTGTGAAATAATGTGATAATAATTGTAATGAGGACTCCTTTTGAGTTTGTATAATCTCTAGTAGATAATATTTGTATTCAAACTCACAGTTTATGTTTGTCGTATTGTACACGACAGTTGTATTAGTGAGTTGTATTTGAATTTTGTACCATGTATCTGACGACCCAAGATGGGTGATGTATACCTAATTTTGGGGGCGTCACACCATCTCTCTTTAAGACCCATGGAATATAGTTGTGTATCTGTCCCAAAACAAAGCCCCACTATCACTCCTATTAAATCAGTAGCCTAAAATCAAGGATTTGATCAAGAAAGGTATAACTTTAAACCAAAAATTTCATCCTGGATCCTTTGATAAATGTTATGATTTTGTGTTAAAACATGTTGTTTTAGTGTAAATAGATGATATGGGTTGATAGATGTTAGATCCATACTATTTATAGGCTCAGATTTGAAGTTTAATTGGAAAATATTTTTTGGTTGTCTGACAACGAATGTCAGACCTCATATCTCAGTGATCGTTAAGGATTTTTGTGTTTTGAAAGTTTGTAATTGTATTATGTCATGTGGACTTTACTCTTGAACATGAATCAAGTCCAAATCATGTACACATTTCATTTTATTTATGGTCAAAGTCGGTTGACCGACCATCACTAAGTGAATCTGGGCATCCATGAACTTGCCCAGAAAGCTCTGACAGCAAGTTCATGGGACCAAATTCTTATTTTTTTTGATTTGTGTTTGTAGTTGTACCTAAGTTGTAGTTTGGTATATGGACTACATGTTTATTACTTAAAATCTCTTAAACATCCAACTGGGTGAATATAGTGGACGGTCAAACGAGGCAGCACGATCATGTTTTATGTTTTCTGGGTAACCCAGAAAACATACGAACATGGTCTCTGACATGGTTTGACCGGATCATAATGGTTGATTATGTTGTTGTTATACTGTTTTTATGTAATGAATCTGTTGTCTTACATGTTGGCTACAAACTGAAATCCTTAAATCAGAAAACCATCAACAGGATTGCAAGTTGTGGAAGCCCAAAAGTGACTGCTCGAACTGTTCTTCATTTCTGGGTTGGGTAACCCAGAAATGAAGAACATCTCTAACAGCCACTTTGCATGCTCAGATCTCATTCTTGTTATGCTGTTTGATCATGTTTGTTGTTGGATTGTGTAGTATTACACTAGTACTACAAGATCTGATACGTAGTTGGTCCAGAAACATTATAGGGTAAGAATTAAACTTGGTAAAAGTGGGTATCTTGATAACTGACTATGAATATTCTTGAGCCTCAAGAACAGCTAAGGCGACGGTTTCTGTCGCTAAAGGCTATATCGACAAACTTTTTAATTTTATTTAATTTATTTTCCAAAAATTCTTTAAAAAAAGAAATTAATTTCTAAAATTACAAAAATTATTTTAAGTTATAAAAATTATTTTTTTAATAATATGACATATTTTTCATAAATATTAGTCTTTATTTAAATATTATTGATATTTAATTTATTTAATAAATGTATTAAATAAATTAATTAAAAATGATTTTATTATATTAAATATCATTTTAAATGATAATAAGGTATTTAATAATATTTTAAGTTATAAAATATAACTTTTATTGTTTTAAAGCAAATTTTATTAATTATTTAATATTAATGATATTAGATTTATTTAATAATTATATCAAATAAATTAGTTTAAAATGATTTTAATATTAGAAAAATTATTTTAAATGAAAATAAAGAGTTTAAAAATATTTGAAGTTATAAAATATAACTTTCAATATTTAAAGGTAAATTTCATTAATAATTTAATATTAATTTATTTAATAATTATATTAAATAAATAGTTTAAAATGGTTTTATTGAATTAAAATCATTTAAAAGGATATAAATGGTTTAAAATATTTTAAGTTATAATAAATGACTTTTAATACTTTGATAGACAAAGACATTAATATTTAAATATTAATGATAATTATTTAAAATGATTTTA
This sequence comes from Panax ginseng, assembly GCA_020205605.1. Taxonomy (NCBI): domain Eukaryota; kingdom Viridiplantae; phylum Streptophyta; class Magnoliopsida; order Apiales; family Araliaceae; genus Panax; species Panax ginseng. Next base: position 52,751,701 of record CM035136.1, on the reverse strand, counting down.
AATATTTTAAAAATCACTTAAGGATAATAAAATGTTTTAAAAATATTTTGAGATATTATAAGTAACTTTAATATTTTGGCAATGGTTTCATTAATAATTTAATATTAATTAAATATTAATGATAATAGAATTTTTTAATATTTAAATCATTTAATAATGATTCCAGTGTTTGAAAAATCATGATAAATTATAATAATTGTTTAAAAATTATTATAAGTCATTTAAAAATAATATGACTGATATTTACATTTATTAAAATGCATAATAAAGTTTTACACTCGATAATTACCAGATAAAATCGTCGGTACACCGAAATATTTCAAAAATTGATCTGGACTTATATAATTTGACTAGATAAGTGTTTGTTTGTGAACCAATGACTGTTAAACTTTTGTGACAATGTGAATATATTATGTGCTGACCACAAATAGCAGTACTATGTGATATAGTATGTTATTCTAATCAAACGAATAACTTTATTAATGATAGGTTTCGGTATAAAAGATAAAACTAAGTTGTATAAGCAACAGATCAAGCAAGTATCATATCTTTGCATTTACTTTATGCAATGGACATGAGTAAGAAAGTTTTAGAATTTTATTATCATTGTGTCAGATTATTAACTCTATTGTTATTGATTATGTATCTAATCTTTTGTATTCATACCAGTTCTTAAATTTTCCGATCGTTGTTTATCAACACAGTATTATTGCATAATTCAAATATTTATTCTGTTCGTTAATTTCTAAATATGGTTATACATGTGTCCTCACTTGGATAATCATTGTATTTAATCACTTGTTGATACATACTTATTGGTTTCCAGTATGTATACTCTGACTTAAAAGTTGTCTAAGTTATTTGATCCGGCTAGACAAACTTAAAAAAAAAATTGTTGAACAAGATAGAACTTTATTGTTATCCAACCAAATTATTTTGGTTCGGATTCCCGACTAAGTATGAACATCCCATATATGGGTAAAATTTTGTGCGCCAAAGGCGGATAAGATGAATGATAATATCATTCTTGCATGCAGTATTGATCAATACAGGGCATAACAGGTTGATCACCCCTCGTGCCTGTAAGCTATGACGGTCTGCGGATGAATTTCTATATACCTTTTCGAAAATAGAAAACAATGTTCATAGTATGTCGACTGCTCTCCATTTATAGTCAATATGTAGTTTCAAAATTTTGATATAGAATTGATATGTTGTTATTAATGGTTCAGCTTACTTCATAACTGTTGATTCGTTGTAGAAGTGTCGTACAAAGAAAACATTTACTTCTTTCAGCTAATAATTATTGTTGTTATTACTTGATGGGCAATCAAGTGCTCATTCTTACTTTAAATTTAAATGTTTTCAGTTAAACGTGATCAACCGGAAGGTTCAGGCAAAAACAAAGGGAAAGGAAAGTTGACCAAATAAACTTATGATATTTGATGTAATAGTTTGACGTTATTAAGACAATGATAATTATAATCTATCATGTAATGGATGTTTAAAGGTCGCGTACCTGGGATTTAGACTCTGATATGTAAATTAAGTTTTATATCTATATTATTGTTATTATTATTAGTATTATCCCGCTCATAAAAATGGTATCGTGAAGCACCGAGTTCAGGTTTCAAGTACCTAAATTTGGGGGCATCACAGGTTGGTATCAGAGCTTAGGGTTAGAAACCTTAGGTGTTATAGACCTTAGGCTATAACCTTAGAACAGAGGGAAACGCTGAAAATGCAAATAATTCATATAGAGTTTAAAAAGGAGATGAATTAAATAAATTCATCGTTAAACAAAATAAAAGATAACTTATATAAAACTATTATTTGTTGTGCGTATATACTATGTGCTAATCAGGATAATCTATGTGTGTAGATGTCAGGTGGAAAAGAATTAGGATACCCTTTAATCGTAAAGAAGGAGACAATATCAAAGCCAATAGCTGAAATAGAGGCTCACCGTGCAAGTAACCCAGATGAGTTAGTTATTGGAGAAAACGTAGTACCAGATCCAGAAATGGTAGTATTGACAGATAGTGATTCGGACACTAAAGTTGAAGTTGATCAAGCATCAATAGAGGTGCAGAATCTGAGGAACAAGATTTCTTCAATGGAAAAGTTATATTAAATAGAAAAGCTGCTAAATAGTCAATTGCGAAAAATGTTAGTAGAAATAATGGAAGAACAAGATAAACTTAAAATCTAAATTGATTAGATGGGAGCCAAAAGCAACAAATCGTGTGCAGCTCCAAGAAAGAAGGGGAAAAGAAAAATGAAAGACCGCGATATAGGAAATCCCGATAACAACCAAGGGAACCTTAATATAATAGAAAAGTGTACAAACTATGATAAGAAATATGAAGGCTTATGCCAGAAAGGGGAAAATGTTAGCTACAATTACAGACATGAGGGACATATCTCTCCTCATTGTCCCAATCCGAAGCAAGGTGTTAGTTTTATTTGTGGGTTAGAAGGTCATCAGGCGAATGGTTGTCCAAGATCAAGAAAAATACGTAGTGAATAAGTAGTATAAGTACTATTAAAATATATGTTTGTTCTATGATAAGTATGTATGTATAATATTATATTCTCACCTTTTGTATAAGTTGTAACGGTAAATCCCGACTTTTGTTGTCACAAAGGGATAGCAGTATGTGTTATGCTATGTAAAGTACTATGACTTAGTTGAATGAATGTGAATTTATGTTTGATTAATGAAATAAGTTTTTGAACAAAACTTTGTGTTATATATTAAACTTAAACAATAAGGTTTAGAATGTAAGTTAAATTTATGATTTTATTTAATCAGATAATGCCGCCAAGACGTCGAACTCAAAATCAAAGGGAAGAAGAATCTGTCAACAACGCTGGAGGACAACAACCAAACCCGATGCAAAACTTTGCAAACATGGTAGCTCAGGCTATGCAGCAAGGAATACCAGCCACAGGAAACCAGCAAGACAATCGCTTGGCAAACTTCAAGGACTTCAAAGCAGTCGAACCACCAGAATTCATGGGAACAGCTGACTCTGCAGAAGCCCAAACTTGGGTTAAGGAAATTAAAAAAGCGTTTGTGATAGCTTGGGTAGCTGAGGGACAAAAGACAACTTTTGCCACCTACATGATGAAAGGGGAGGCGAATTTTTGGTGGGAGGAAAATCAAGCGATGGCAGGAGAAGGTGTGGTAACTTGGGCTAGGTTTAAAACTCTATTTTTTCAAAAACTATTTATCAGCTAGTATGCTGGCGAGGATGGAGGTGAAATTTCTGGAGTTAAATCAGGAGAACATGACAGTTGCGAAGTATGCCGCAAAGTTTAATAAGTTGGCTATATTCGCTCCGCATCAAGTTGATACGGAGGATAGGAAGGTGAGAAGGCTTGAGCTGGGATTATAACCATGGCTCACTACAAAAAAATCAATCATTGTCGACGGACTATGCTGTCGCCAATGACCCTATGGCCGTCGGCAATGTGGTCATTGGCGACGGGACATGCCGTCTCCCATACTGTCTCCCCTCAATTCGTCGCCCATGGCTCCGGTCGCTCGCCGTCGGGAACTACGTCACTGCCGACGGGGTCATTATCGACGGCAGGCTGTCGGTAATTTGTCATTAGCGACGGACAGACCGTCGATAATAACTATACTTTAATTTTAATAATTCAGTCATTACCGACGGACACAACATCGCCACTGAGTGTACACCCCGTCGCTAATGACCTCTATTTAATATAACTCTGGATTCGTCGCTATAGGTCATTGCTGATGGCACCCCATCGCCAATGCCCCCGTCGACAATGACCCACCTCAAATTTTTTTTTATTAAAATTTCAAAATTTCCCTGTTCATTTACATATACATTGTACCTGTTATAAACTAAAGAAAAAAAATAATGACAATGTACGCATATCAATAACAATCATATCTTTTACTATCAACAATCAATATAATTAGATACCAAAGTCTGTACAACTCAAAAGCTACATACAGACATGAAAGTCAAAATATAAATATAAACTAACTACTGCCCAAGATCAGAATCTCTGTACCATCGCCTCCGGTCCCATCACCGGTCCCATCCTCCATAGTCTCATCAGCATCAGCCCGACGATCATCACCATCTCCTCCACGGGCATCGCCTGTACCTTCATCTCCACCACCATGAGTCTCATCAACAAGACACTACAAAATTAAAATATTAATAACGAAGTCCAAAATAGAGCATATTTAAATTATTTTAGTTTGTGTTCTACAAGTGTTGGCGAGTTTTACAAACTAGGCGATAACTCGGATTCCGTATATCAGAATCGAGTCTCGTAAGTTGTAACGCGTGTCTAATACCTACGCGGTGCTATGTGTGTGTTTGTGTGGCATTCGGACGACCGAGGCGGGTTTTGACCTATTTTTTGACTTTTTGCCTAAGTGTTGGCGAGTTTTACAAACTGGGCGATAACTCGGCTTCCGTATGTCGAAATTGAGTCTCATAAATTGTAAGGCGTGTCTAATACCTACGCGGTGCTATGTGTGTATTTGCGTGGCGTTTGGACGACCGAGGCGGGTTTTGACCTATTTTTCAGCTTTTTGCCTAAGTGTTGGCGAGTTTTGCAAATTAGGCGATAACACGGCTGCCGTATGTAGAAATCGAGTCCCGTAAGTTGTAACACAAGTCTAATACCTACGCGGTGCTATGTGTGTGTTTACGTGGCGTTCGGACGGTCGAGGAGGGTTTTGACCTATTTTTTGGCCTTTTGCCTAAGTGTTGGTGAGTTTTGCAAACTAGGCGATAACTCGGCTTCCGTATGTCGGAATCGAGTCCCGTAAGTTATGACGCATGTCTATTACCTACGCGGTGCTATGTGTTTGTTTGTGTGGCATTCGGACGACTGAGGCGGGTTTTGACCTATTTTTTGGCTTTTTGCCTTAGTGTTGGCGAGTTTTGCAAACTGGGCGATAACTCGACTTTCGTTTGTCAGAATCGAGTCCAGTAAGTTGTAACGCGTGTCTAATACCTACGCGGTGCTATGTGTGTGTTTGCGTGGCGTTCGGACGGTCGATGAGGGTTTTGACTGGTTTTTTAGCTTTTTGCCTAAGTGTTGCCGTGTTTTGCAAACTGGGCTATAACTCGGTTTCCGTATGTCAGAATTGAGTCCCGTAAGTTGTAACACATGTCTAATACCTACGTGGTGCTATGTGTGTGTTTGTGTGGAGTTCAGACTATCAAGGAGGGTTTTGATCTATTTTTCGGCTTTTTGCCCAAGTGTTCGCGAGTTTTGCAAACTGGGCGATAACTGAGCTTCCGTATGTCGAAATCGTGTCCCATCACCAGTACAAAGTACTAAATAGACAACACTTAAACCACAATGTTTTTTATAAAAATGTTGTGGTATTTTTTTACAATGTTTTTAAAAAAAATGTTGTAGATATATATACAAAAACGTTATCTATTTAAAAGGACATTTTTTTTGGTTTTAACTAGATAACATTTTTTTAAAAACGTTGTCTATGAAGAAAAACACGAAGCTAAAAAAAGGCGACTAAATGAAAATTTAAAATTAAATCCACTCTCTTTCGCATTTGTTACCGAGTGTGTTTGTCTCTCATCTCTCTATTTAGCCTCTTTTTGTTCCATCTGGAAAACAAAGGCTAGGGTTTGCCTAGATTTCCTGTAACTCTCAGATCTCTAGATCCATGGCAAAGACAAGCGGAGGGCACACCTTGAACACCGATCGACGATCGGTTCAACGAAGCACATAGTCAACCTTAACACCTAGAGAAGCTCGATGATTGAACCTGAACCTCTCTAAGGTTGCATCTGATTTGGGGTGCTTTTTTGAAGGAGATGAAACGAAAAGGACAGACATCATTTTGCTCGGCAAGAAGATTTGGTATTATTGAGCTTCTCCCCTTCGTACTCTAAAGCCGCATGCCATTTCTTCTTTTAAAGAAGGAATAAGGTTCAAAACTTGATAAGGTATGCACAATTCCAGTGAGTTTTGCCTGCTTTTATACCTTCAATAACGACAATGAAATGATGCACGTAGAGATGGCAGTCTCCGTCGTCCTCGACAATCGCTCTCCTCAGGCCCCGGGCACTCTCTACATCTCCTCCAAGTACTATTCCCTCTCTCTATGTTTGTGCCTCTTTATAAATATACATGAATTTTTTAATATTTTGTGTTTTTATGTTTGAACAATTAATTTGGTTAGGCAACTGGTGTGGTTGAGTGATTCTGTTTATGCCTCTTTATAAATATATATGATTATTATGATATTTTGTCTTTTTATGTTTTAACAATTAATTTGAGCTTAATTGAATTGGATATAGGAATTTGGCTTAATTTGAAGCCAATTTCATAATAGATAAAAAAACGGATCTTAATTTTGGTATATATATCGGCGGAGGGTTATTCTTTTTTGGTTGTTCGAGATTACTCGTGTTTATGCTTCTTGAAATATATCTTTGATGCATTGCAATTTTTGTTTAGCACCACTTTGCTTGTTATTTCTTTTTGCTACTTGCTATATTAGTGAATGGATTTTGTGATCTTTGTTTTTTTATTGCAGATTGAGACAAGAGATGAGGATGATGAATCGAGAGAGCTCAGATTCGTAATCTAATGACACTTTAGACTTGTCAAAGATCAATGAGATGAGACTTGTGCCACGGATCTAACTCGATGTATTCATCGTTTCTAGTACATTAGACATCCATAAAATACATTATTTTGCTTTTGCTATAGTATATCCGAAAGTTGTTATGTGATTGTTCTTAATGTTTTTTATTTAATTTTTCCTTTTGATCCGCCAAAGGACACTCTGTTTGAGGTATTTTGTGAATGTGCCGAGTTAAATCTGGAACCTATTGAAGGTGAGTATTGATCTTCCGATCGGGAATCAGATGTTGTCAATAATGTATATGTTATAGCTCGTATTGTATTAATCGGTGTTTTACGTATTGTGTAGTACTTGTTCAGAGGAAGAAGAGCATAATTTGATTTTTAATGCTGATCAGATGGAAGCCGAGGGTACAGGTTTGATCAGCTTCTTTGGGATTGCATTTGATCATATATGTATTTGATCATATACCATTGCATTGCATTTGATCATATATGTACATGGTTGCATACTATGAATTGAGAAATTTATGTCATGTATTCTAAATTTGGGATAGTTCTAGTGGCTGTCTTGTTTGTCAAGGTTCTCCTGTCTGATAATTTGGTCATGCATGTTGATGTGAAGAAAGTTGTGGCTTGTCTTTTTCAGCATACCCCACAACAGGTGAGTCTGTGGTCATGCAAGTATAAGTTTTGAAAATTCTATATTAGGGGGATTTGGAAATTTTACTAGGCTTTTTTCTTTTGATTTTGTATCCGTTGACTGTTATTTCGTCTGGTTATTCTATATTTTGTACACTAGGAACATAAGACCTTTGGCCACAGATCGTTGCTTCATGTATGATACTGATGTGTTTTTACCCATCTTTAGTGTTATCCAAGAGGTAAGATGACTATGCAATGAAGTTCTTCTTTTTGAAAGTATAAGACAGAACTCATTTTACTTATTCATTGTCGTAATAGGTGGTTTTTCAATGTAGTTGGAGACTCCAGGTGCCCAATATCTGACACTTGGTGGCAAGCATATAATCGATATTAAATCAGTTTTGGAGTTAAGTTCGGTAAGTTGTTTAACCTTCGAGCTTTCATGCGTGAGTTGGTTGCATTTTTGTTCTCCTTAAGCACTAAATATCCTTAGTCAATTCATCCCACTTCCTGGGTTTATGGTTCAAAAGGCATGGTTCTTGAGAGGTTTGTTTTGGAAGTGATCATAAAATACATTTAGAAATGTACATAGCTTCAAAAAGGTTACCATTTAGCAGGAGAATGAGTATTGTTTCTGTTATTGTTATTGTTTAGGGGAGATGTACATAGCTTCAAATACATTAGGATGCTATGAATTTTAACAGTACTATTTCTGTTATTGTTTAGGGGAGATGTACATAGCTTCATCTGTGAAGTATTTAGATCCCAACTCACTCCCGAATACCTTTTACTAGTACAGAACTCCCACTTGGTATGTTCTGAAATTACTTACAGGGATCAAAATAGAAGGAGACTTGCTGCTGATGCAAGTTCATCATTTTCTAAATCCATATTTGTGGACTCTTTCCCAAAATTGAAAGTCTGGTATCGACGACATTTGGCAGGTATAGCTTCACCCCTCTCTGGTCTTGTTCATGGGACCCCCGTGCATCAAGTTGTGGATGAGCTTCTGACCATGATGTTCAAGAAGATCAATAGAGGAATCCAATCTTTGACATCTTCAACATCTAGTAGTAGTGCCTCATCTAGTATGTGTTCATGTGCCCATGGAAAACTTTCCCCTCGTGAACTGTGTGCTGCTATAAACGGCTACCTTCCATCTTAGTAGCAGGAAATTTTCTTAATCATTCTTTCTCTTCATGTTGAATGTTGTAGAAATTACATTGTTAGTTGAACATGTCATGGCTGAGCTTGAAGTTGTAGTAGAAGAAGATGCAAGATTGAATAGACAATCAAAACCTGCTATAAACAAACTTAAGAAGCTGCCTCTTCTAACAGAAGTCCTCTCAAAGTAAGTTAGTTGCCTATATTTATTTCTTCTCATATGGTTCTTTCCCTATTCTGAATCTCTGGTTCTTATTGTTCTGGGTGCATGAAACAACTTCAAATTTAGAATTCTTAGATCATGGAGTATTAACGCTTCTGAAGAATTGGCTTGAACCCCTTCCAGATGGGAGCCTACCCAATATAAACATCCGTGCAACAATTTTAAAGATATTGACTAATGTATAATGTGACGCCCCCAAAATAGGTATAAATCACCCATATTGAGTCGCCAAATACATGGTACAAAATTCAAATACAACTTAATTATACAACAGTCGTGTAAAATATGACTAAACATATACTGTGAGTTTTAATACAAATATTGTCATCTAGACAATATACAAACTCAATGGGGTCCTCATTACATTTATTATTACACTATTTCATAGAATAGTGAGGACTACTAATGCTATCATTTGGACCGTCACTCCGTTCCCCAACTAGTCCCTGCTACATTCTCATTTCCTGAAGAGAATAATGAAAGCAAAAGGGTGAGCTCAACTAGCCCAGTAAGAAATATTATGACTAAGATAATGCAGAATAAATTATCATTAGCCTTCAGCAGTGTTAAACTGATACAATATAACAAACATCATGTTTAACTGCAGCAGAACAAGAAATCCATTAAAAGAGTCAATTAGAGAATAAAATCTACTATCTTTTATGATTTAAAAGGTTTTTCATCACTTTTATCGCTGGGACTCACTTTTTAATAAATAATCCACATCATCGAATCACCCCCGCACTACTTTTGACAAGGATATTCTTTAGTATCACAACCACAATTATTCATGCACTACGGGCCAAGAATATTTGTGTATTCATTAATGGTCATGATTATGCCAACAACTGTCCATCAATGCACTACGGGCCAATGAGGACTTTTACCACATCATTTGTAACATTACTTAATATGATTACAATCAATACTCCTCGTCATAATCATACCAAGTCCATCTATGCACTACAGGCCATAGATGACTATCAACAAAATATAAACATGTGGATGATGACAATGATATAAGAATTTAATAAAACAAGTTCAAGAATTAATTTATCCAGGAACTAATAACGTCCATATTGTCAACATGATACTGCTTTGTAGAGTAAAATTCAAGAATGCTTAGAAAAATATTTCCATGAAAAGATACTGGATGAAGCGCAAATATCAAGGATAGTCCACTAATTTCATGGAGTATAGAAGTCAAAACTTTAACCAACCGAGTATAATAAAGAATGGAATAACAAAAGAAATCACCGGACACTGCGATTGACCGCATACGAGACAAGTTATTCCAACATAATAATAAATAATCTAACCAGTCAATGCGTAAACACACGACATGGATATTCTACCGTAATAATAAAGAATGGAACCAGTCCCAAAGTAAAATGCATGCATGTGATATTCCAAATGTAATAATAAAGAATGGAATCGGTCCCACAGAAACGCATGCATGTGATATATTCCAACGAATAATAAAGATCGAATCAAGTCCCATAAAAGCGCATGCATGTGATATATTCCAACGTAATAATAAAGAATGAAATAATGTAAGAATTTTACCAAGTATAGGGTAACCACAGTATACGAGTTATTCCAATGAAATAATAAATAATGGAATAGCGTAAGTTCTCTTCATGAATACAAAAGAAATAATACCCCTTACGAGTAAAACAAATAATATCCCTTACCGTAAAAGAAACTGAATATAAGAGTAGGGAAGTAGCAGAATACTTTTCTTATTTCTCTCTCTAGAGTTTCAGTGAATTCGTAAGAAATAATGAAGGAATGAGCTTCTATTTATAGAATAATGGACTGCATATTAACTAAGTCATGAACGGCCCAGATTGATTTACTTTAATCTGACAGTCCATATTTAAAGCAATATCTTTTAAAGAAAATATAATAAATTCTATTTATAATCAAATAAAATGAATAACTTTATAAAAGATTTTACTATGCAAACACTATGCAGGCACTATGCAAACACTATGCATAATAAAATATAATATATTCTAATTATTGTCTAATAAAACAGATAATTTTATAAAAGTATTCTATTTTATATAAAAGATTTTACTATTAGCCTAATAAAACGAATAACTTTATAAAAAGTATTCTCGCTTTTATATAAAAAACTTTTCTGCTTTTATTACATTAAGAATACCAATAAAATAAAACCGGTGACTTATCACATAAGCATCAATAATCAATACTGCAGCGCTACTATACAACCACGCCAGACATCGTGCTTTTTTTACTACCGAGTAGTTCAACAGTATTAATGGTAAAACTTCCGTCGTTATTTTTATAAAGTATTTTTGTCGTTTTCTCAATCCGACAATAATTCCGTTGTGGGGTCCACCAATGATTGTGCCGTTGTACGAATATTTCCTGTTAAAACGAATATTCCCCGACGAATCGAATATTATATAACAACTTGCATACTTTGCAAAATTTATAAATGTTACCCACAACTATAACATTATATCAAATTTACTCCATAATATTCAAAAATGATATTTATAGAAAATTCATCTTTATTTAAAAAAGTTGGGGTCTTACAACCTCCCTTTCTTATGAAATTCGCCCTCAAAATTAGGGTACATACCTGGTATGTCGAAGAGATAAGGATACCTTGATTTCATTTCAGATTCTAACTCCCAAGTCATTTCCTCAACATCGTGGTTTCTCCACATAACTTTGACTTGAGGTATAACCTTGAGCGTAGAATATGTTCCTTCTTATCCAAGATTTGAACAGAACCTCTTCATATACGCCAAATCTTCCGCTATTTCGTTCGGGTTTTAACTCAATAATGTGGTTCGGGTCTTTCACATATTTACGTAACATGAATATGTGAAAATGTTATGAACACGAGAGACATACTTGGCGATAAAGCGAGTCTATAGGCCACGCCCCCTACTCGATCGAGGATTAAAATGGGCCGATGAATCGAGGATTGAGCTTTCCTCTTTTTCCAAATCTCGTAACTCCTTTCCATGGAGCAACACGTAACAACACATGATCTCCTATATCGAATTCCATGTCCTTTCGATGAAGATCAGAATAACTCTTTTGTCGATCTTGTGAGGTTTTTATACGTTGCCGGATCGTTTGAATCTTTTCTGTAGTCATACGTACCAACTCCGAACACAACAACATTGCTTCTCCCACCTCATCCTAGCATACTGGAGAACGACACTTTCTTCCATACAACGCCTCAAATGGAGCCATGCCAATACTTGCTTGATAACTATTGTTGTAGGAAAACTCCACCAATGGTAAGAACTTATCCCAACTTCCCTTGAAGTCAAGGACACATAGTCTTAATAAATCTTCAAGAGTTTAAATAGTCCTCTCCGACTGCCCGTCCGTCTGAAGATGATTTGCCGAGCTAAATCATAAATCTGTGCCCATAGCTTTCTGCAAACTAACCCGAAATCATGAAGTGAATCTTGGGTCTCGATCAAAAACTTTGGATACTGGCATACCATGCAGTCTTACAATCTCGTTTATGTACATACGAACAAGACGTTCAAGTGTATAAGTTTCTCGTTTCGGTAAGAAAGAGAAGACTTGGTCAATCTATCAACAATGACCCAAATCGTATCTATACCTTGAGAAACCTTAGGAAGACCGGTAACGAAATCCATGGTAATGTGCTCCCACTTCCATTCTGGAATTTCAAGTGGTTGCAATGGACCTTTTGGTACTTGATGCTCCGCTTTAACTCATTAACAAGTTAGACACCTTGAGATAAACAACGCTATCTCTCTTTTTATATTGGTCCACCAAAATGTATGACGAATATCATGATACATTTTGGTACTCCTAGGATGGATTGTAAACGGTATGTTGTGCGCCTCCATCATGATTTTATACTTTAAATCAGGGTCGTTAGGAACACAAAGTCTGGAGTTGACTCGAAGTATTCTTTCTTCATCGATTCTTGCTTCTGACATAGCACCTTCTTGCACTTTCTTCCTCATACGCATCAGCTCCAGGTCTGTAGCTTGAGCAGCTTTAACTTTATCAATTAAAGTCGGTTCTACTCGTACATTTGCCATCATCACATGTGTCCCTGGAGTCTTTAAATCTATCTCCATCCTTTGCAAGTCACACAAAATGGGCCTTTGTGTTGACAATATCGCACTCGTACTTGCATATGATCTTCTACTCAATTCGTTAGCTACCACGTTCGTTTTTCTAAGATGGTATTGGATGGTATGATCATAATCTTTCAACAGTTCAAGCCAACGTCGTTATCGCATGTTGAGTTCCTTTTGAGTGAAGAAATATTTGAGACTTTTATGATCTGTAAAGATCTCCACCTTCTCCCCATACAACTAATTCCTCCAAATTTTAAGTGCGAAGACAACAGCTGCTAACTCTAGGTCATGAGTAGGATAATTCCTCTCATATTCTTTGAGTTGTCTTGAGGCATAGGCTATGACTTTTCCATGTTGCATGAGAATACATCCCAACCCTTTGCCCGAAGCATCACTGTAGATGACAAATCCCTCCGATCCAGATGGTATTGTCAGAACAGGTGTTGAAATGAGTCTCCTCTTGAGTTCTTGAAAACTCTTCTCACATTCTTCGCTCCAACCGAACTTTGTATCTTTCCGAGTCAGTTGAGTTAATGGAGTAGTGATTCGAGAAAATCCTTCCACGAATCTCCGATAATAACCAGCTAAACCGAGAAAGCTACGTACTTCGGTCACTGATTTAGGTTGCCCCCAGCTTTAAATAGCTTCAATCTTAGCTGGGTCAACAGACATTCCATGACTTGATACCACGTGCCCAAGGAATTCTACTTCTTCAAGCCAGAACTCGCATTTCTTCAACTTGGCATAAAGCTTGTATTCACGAAGCTTTTGGAGTGACAGCCTCAAGTGTTGCTCATGATCTTCACGGCTTTTGGAATAAATAAGGATGTCATCAATAAAGATGACGACAAAGTGATCCAAATATTCCTTGAATACTCGGTTCATCATATCCATGAAGGCAGCATGAGCATTAGTCAATCCAAAGGACATGACTAGGAATTCATAATGCCCGTACCGAGTTCTTAAAGCCGTCTTTGGAATGTCATCTGTTCTAATCTTCAATTGGTGATATCCAGAACGATGATCAATCTTTGAAAAGAATTTGGCTCCTTGCAACTGGTCAAACTGGTCATCAATACGTGGCAATGGGTACCTATTTTTGATGGTGACATGATTTAACTCCCGATAATCAATACAAATTCACATACTCCCATCTTTCTTCTTCACGAATAGAACAAGAGCACCCCAAGGAGAAGTACTAGGACGAATAAAGCCAATGTCTAACAATTCCTGCAGTTGGGTCTTTAACTCCTGAAGTTCAATAGGAGCCATTCGATATGGGGCTTTGGAAATGGGTTTTGTACCGGGTTCAAGGTCGATACAAAATTCAATTTCACGCCTAGGGTAGGCCATGAAGTTCTTCGTGAATACGTCGAGAATTTATTAACAATAGAAATATCATTCAAAACTGACGTATTTTTGTTTAGATCCGTGACATGAGCTAAGAAAGCTTGACATCCATTTTTCAATAAACGAATAACTTTATAGATTGAGATGACTGTGATTGATTTTAAGGGTTTGGTCGCTTGAATTCACATAATAGGTTGATTAGGAATATGAAAGCTAACAACCTTACGAAAACAATCAATTTTTGCATGATGAGTAGTTAACCAATCAATCCCTAGAATCACGTCAAATGCAAGTATTTTCAATGAAATAAGATTGACAGATAATATGAGTGTACCGATTTGAACCAAACAAGACTTATAAACAGTGGATGTAATGAAGGTTTCTCCCAATGGAGTTTCCACAGATAAGTCAAAGTCTAATTTCTCCGGATTCAAATTTAATCGTTGAGCGCAAGTAGGAGAAATAAAAGAATGGGTAGAACCGGTATCAAATAAAGTATAGACTTTGCTAGAGTTTATGATAAGCTTACCCGTGATGACCTCATTCGGGTTCCTTGATTTTTGGGAGGTCACAACAAACGCTCTAACTTGCACTACCGGCTTTGACTTTTTTGGGACGGCCTTTGGTGCCTCCATCCTAGCTGAACTTGTCTTTGGTGAACGACAAAATCGGGCTAAGTGACCTTCTCTTCCACAATTATAACATGCTTTGGACGACATTACGCAGTTTGGACTGATGTGTCCCTCCCCTTCGCATTTGAAGCATATGATAGGTGGTCGTTCTCCTTCCTTAACAACGGGTCTTTGGTCTTGACGTCTTTCCATCATTGTTGAATCTCCTCTTCTTGAAATGTCCATTCTTATTATTTTAGCCCGATTACCACCGGCGGGTTACCATTTCGCATGTTGATTCCTCCACGCTTGTTGTCATCGCTGGATCGCTTCTCTCATTAGTATTATCAATTTGCTTGCCGCTCTCTTTTGGTTGCGTTAACTAGTTATCGCGCTCCACTAACTGAGCCCTATTTACAACATCCGAATATAAACCTGCTTTATGAGAAATAAGATGTTGACGTATCTCTGCTTCAAACCTCTTAAAAACATCCGCGTCATTCATTCTCTTCACCATCCACCAAGTGGGGCCTTATTTGGGACAACTCGGCAAACTTTGCTTCATACTGCGACACTGTCATATTAATTTGTTCCAACTTGATGAACTCCACCTCCTTCATGTGACGAATACTTTCGGGAAAGTACTTGTCATTGAATAGTTCTTGGAACTTCTCCCAAGACATTTTCGGTCTGGGCGGGTTGAGTACGTTTCTGGATTCCCACCATGTCGCCTCTCATCGCAACATAAAGGCGGGAAAGGGAATCTTTTGCTCCTCGGAGCATCCCAAGACATCAAATATCTTGGTGATCTGCTTTATCCATGCTTCCGCCTTAAGTGGTTTTGGCTCTCCAATAAACTCCGGTGGTCCCAGCTCCTTGAACTGTTTAGCGGTGACCGTTCGAGAGTTTCCAGTGGTTCCACCTACGTTTTGGACAGGAGCCGCTCTCGTCTGCTGTTGCATGAATTGCATAAACCCTCTGAATATTCCATCATTCATCATTTGGTCAGTGTTGTTGTTTGAATGAGGATTGTTGCCTTCCTGATGCACATTTTCCTGATTATTGATATGTGGTGAATCAACTGTCGCATGTGCTCCATTGCTATTCTCAACATTCTCGGATGTCATTTTCAGATACTGCCACAAAACAAAAGGTTAAATGACATTTAACATATTACCATATATTCTGACCGACCAATTAAATACCAAAAAAAACTTAGGTAGGTCATACTAGCGAAGGAATTCCCCGTCTCTCCCCTCCTAGTTCTATTCTCACATCTTAGCCAGGGATCATATCCTAAGCTTTGATACTAACCGTGACACCCCCAAAATAGGTATATATCACCCATCTTGAGTCGCCAAATACATGGTACAAAATTCAAATACAACTTAATTATACAACAGTCGCGTAAAATACGACTAAACATATACTGTGAGTTTTAATATAAATATTGTCATCTAGACAATATACAAACTCAATGGGGTCCTCATTACATTTATTATTACACTATTTCATAGAATAGTGAGGACTACTAATGTTATCATCTGGACCATCACTCCGTTCCCTGACTAGTCCCTGCTACGTTCTCATTTCCTGAAGAGAACAATGAAAGCAAAAGGGTGAGCTCGACTATTCCAGTAAGAAATATTATGACTAAGATAATGCAGAATAAATTATCATTAGCCTTCAACAGTGTTAAACTGATACAATATAACAAACATCAAGTTTAACTGCAGCAGAACAAGCAATCCATTAAAAGAGTTAAGTAGAGAATAAAATCTACTATCTTTTATGATTTAAAAGGGTTTTCATCACTTTTATCATTGGGACTCGACAGAAATAATCCACATCATCGAATCACCGCACTACTGCCAAGGATATTCTTTAGTATCACGACAACAATTATTCATGCACTCTGGGCCAAGAATATTTGTGTATTCATTAATAATCATGATGATGCAACAACAATAGCATCCATCAATGCACTACGTGTCAATGAGGACTTTTACCACATCATTTGTAACATTACGGTCATGATTACAATCAATAATCCATGGTCATAATCATACCAAGTCCATCTATGCACTACAGGCCACAGATGACTTTCAACAAAATATAAACATGAGGATGATGACAATGATATAAGAATTCAATAAAACAAGTTCAAGAATTAATTTATCCATGAACTAATAACGTCCAAATTGTCAACATGATACTGCTTTGTAGAGTAAAATTCAAGAATGCTTAGAAAAATATTTCCATGAAAAGATACTGGATGAAACGCAAATATTAAGGATATTCCACTAATTTCATGGAGTATAGAAGTCAAAACTTTAACCAACTGAGTATAATAAAGAATGGAATAACAAAAGAAATCACCAGACATGCGATAGACCGCATGCATGTGTTATTCCAACATAATAATAAATAACGGAACAGTCACGCGTAAGCACTTGCAGACGGATATATTCCAATGAATAATAAAGAATGGAATCAATCCCCAGAAAGCGCACGGATATATTCCAAATGAATAATAAAGAATGGAATCGGTCCGGCAGTAAAAAGCATGCATGAATATTCCAACAGAATAATAAAGATCGAATCAAGTTAAGGCGTAAAAGCATACGCAGACGAGGATATTCAACGAATAATAAAGAATGAAATAATGTAAGAATTTCACCAAGTATAGGGTAACCCACGTTATACGAAAGTTATTCCAAATGAATAATAAATAATGGAATAATGAAGTTCTCTTCATGAATACAAAAGAAATAATACCCTTACGAGTACAACAAATAATATCCCTTACCGTAAAAGAAATCGGATATAAGAGTAGGGAAGTAGCGAGATACTTTTCTTATTTCTCTCTATAATTTCTCTCTCTAGAGTTTCAAAGAATTAAGTAAGAAATAATGAAGGATTGAGCTTCTATTTATAGAAGAATGGATCGCATAAGAACTAAGTCATGAATAGTCCAGATTGATTTACTTTAATCTGACGGTCCATATTTAAAGCAAAATCTTTGAAATAAAATATAATATATTCTATTTATAATCTAATAAAACGAATAACTTTATAAAAGATTTTACTATGCAAATACTATGCATGCACTATGCAAATACTATGCATAATAAAATATAATATATTCTAATTATTGTTTAATAAAACAGATAAGTTTATAAAAGTATTTTGTTTTATATAAAAAGATTTTACTATTAGCCTAATAAAACGAATAACTTTATAAAAGTATTATGTTTTATATAAAAAGCTTTTCTGTTTTATTACATTAATAATATCAATAAAACAAAACTGAGTGACTTATCACATAAGCATCAATAATCAATACCGCAAGTGCTACTTTGCAACTAATGCCAGACATCGTATTTCTTTACTACTCTAAAGTAGTTCAACAAAGTTAATGGTAAAACTTCCGCCGTTATTTTTATAAAGTATTTTTGTCGCTTTTCTCAATCCGACAATAATTCCGTTATTAGGTCCACCAATGATTGTGGACGTTATACGAATATTCCCCGTTAAAACGAATATTCACCGACCAATCGAATATTATATAATAACTTGCGTACTTTGCAAAATTTATAAATATTACCCACAACTATAACATTATATCAAATTTACTCCATAATATTCAAAAATGATATTTATAGAAAATTCATCTTTATTTATAAAAATTGGGGTCTTACATATAAACAAACTAATTTTCATATGGTAATGATTGTTGCCTCTAACTAGTAAAAGTGTTGACTCGCAAAGTTTTCTTTACCTTGCAGTTTCCAATTGATTTAGAGCAGTATGTCAGAAGAGAGCAACTGAAGAAGAGTGGTCTTGGAAAGGTCAGACCCACCCCATAGACAAACTTTCAAACTATGGTTTTTTTTAACACTATTTTCTATAGGGTTGTAAAAGGAACAACTTAACCAATTTAACATACTATTGAACATAACCTGGACATACCGAAAAACTTAGGATGAATTTTTCCCTACAAAGATGTATTATCGTAGGATGAATTTTTTTCATATATCCTATTGAACATAACCTCGACATACCGAAAAACTTTTTCCTTCATAATATGTATAATTTTGCCTCGACCTCTACAATATCTTGTTACTTGTGACAGTCAATGAATAAAATCTAACAGGGATGCACTTCAAGGATGATGATCTTGATTTGGCTGAGTTTTCACAGTATGTTGATTATACCCTAGTTAGGCTCATCAAAGAGTAGATTTTATTTTAATCAGGTAGTCTAACTGATAAAATACAATATAATTTTTTGTGGATGTAGTAATTTGAAACTGTAAACGAATGGTATTATTGGGATGTATTTTGAATGGTTGATACATTTTGGTTATATATCATTGACATTAGCATATTGCAGGTGCATTGGTATTATAGGTGAACCACAACCTTTTTTTTCTTTTCTTTTTTTATCTACAACATTTAAAAAACGTTGTCTTATATACTAAACAACAACATTTTTAACCAAAAAACATTGTGGAATCATACCTTCTACAACGTTTTTAAGCATCTGCTAATTTTTTGAAAAAAAATCTACAACGTTTTTTTCTAAAAAAACGTTGTGTATTGTGCTTAACTACAACGTTTTAAAAACGTTGTGTAATTAATCACGACGTTTTTCTGACTGAAACCACAGCATTTTTTCCGTGTTGTCTATTTACTGTTTTGTAGTAGTGCGTAAGTTGTAACGCGTGTCTAATACCTACGCGGTGCTATGTGTGTATTTATAAAAAAAATTAGTGTATTTATAAATTTTTAATAATAAAATAAATCAAGTATTACTAAATCTAACATTTTGAGTGATTTATTTCTTTAAGGGTGACTATATCTGAGTGAGTGACTATATCTTAGTGAGTGACTATATCTCACAAATTTAGTGATTTATTTTGAGTGACTATATTTTTATAAATTATAAATAATTGTGAAAAAAACAAATAAAACTATTAAAATGAGACTAAGGACCAAAAGCAAAAACTGATTTTAAGAAGAGATTAGTCTGAACTGGAGATTAACCAGAATGCAATTAAAAAACTCCACATTATCACACATAGAAAAAACAAAAAAAAAACTCTAGCAAACATTGCAATTGATATTTTCATGTAAACTTGCAAACATTTGAAAGAGGGAAGATTACCAGTTCATATCGAAATTGGGAAGACTGAAATTTGGGGGAAAACTTGCAAACATTATTAGGTTATATTAATTTGGGGGAAAACTGAAATTGGGAAGATTATACCTTGCAGTCGAGAGAGACAAAGTGTGACGACGACGCGAAGAGAGACGGCGATGGCAAGAGAAGGCCAGTGGGCGACGGCGCGAGGAAGAAGTGGGAGAAAAAAGAATAGCAGAAATGACAAATTTTTAAGTTACTGAAAGTAAATATAAACCCATTCTCGACGGCACTCAATACCGATGTCAAAGGCCGTCGCCTATGCCTTTTTCCCACGCCCGCCAAAATTCTCACCAAATTTAAGCCCGGGAAGGGTCATTCGCGACGGGCCCCATTGGCGACGGTTATGCCATCGAGAATGAGGTTATTGGTGACGGGATACTGCCGTCGCTAATGATGATGTCACCAATGACCTATTTTTTTGTAGTGGCTCTACAACAAGGTGGCGGTGTTACAGATCTCTATATTTGCAACACTCTTGGAAAAGGCTATCATAGCCGAGGAGGAAAGTGAGGCCATGAGCCTCTATAATAAGGAGAAAAGGAGCAAAGGCAAAGGTATAAGGAGTGGAAATGAGCCTCTATAATAAGGAGAAACTAATAGTGGGAGTAGGAGTGGAAATGGAAAGAGGAAGGGGAACAATTTTGGAAACATTCAGGTCAAGCAGGAATGTGTTAAGAAGCAGGCTGTGCAGTGTGGGAATTGTGGAAAGAACCATTATGGTGAATGTTTAAAGTGTAAGTTTGTGTGTTACAAGTGCGGGAAAGAGGGCCATATCTCTCCCAATTTCCCCAATCCAAGGATGAAAAGTGGGAGTTTTCTATGCGGATCGATGGAACATAAGGTTAAGGACTGTCCGAAAAGAAAAATGTATGCAGGGAGTGTGACTATGGGTAAAGGCAGCGGGACTCTAGCGATCACAGGACCAACTTCAACCAACAAACCAACAAAGTCAACTGCAAGAGTCTTCAACATGATCGTTGAAGATACCGTGGCAGCCGGTGATGGAACTCTAGGTATTATTCATATAACTTTTATTTCCTTATATATAGTAAATTATTGTATAAAGAAATTTTGAAGGAGGAATTTGAGTTCTATTAGAAATCAATTTTTCGTTTAATCAGATAGACAAGCTTTATGCTGAATAGTTAAAGATCGGTTCGATCGAATCTGGTCAGGATCTACTTGAAATGACTGTGTATGTTATGTACCCTTGTATGTATAAGTTTTAAAACAGTGATTCTGGGGATGGAATCTTTATATGGGATGGTGAATGTAATTGATAAATGGATTTCATATTCAGGAATCGTTGTCCATTTCACGCTTAATTGTTGCTATTTTCTTGTTTTGATATTCGTTTTTATTTGTTTTTATGTTTTTTTATGTGTAGGGTGGTTGTTGTGGCAAGTCGTGAAGAAAGGATGTTTTTTTGGAGCAAAAGTGGAAACAACTTTGAAAATGGCACGATCGAACTTCAGGTAGAAGACACCTGCAATGGTGGGCCCTTTTTTATGTACCCCGCCGAGGGTCTGGTCTTGGTTAAGTGACTCTCCTGTTCGATTTTGGACGTTGCTGAGACATGGTTTCTAGTATTGGAATAGCATATGGACTCTATTGAATAAAGGATTTCGACTAGGACTTGGGGTTAGAGGCTATTTTACTCAACTAACAACGAATCAAGCAAGAGAGAAGGCATAATACGAAGATTAATTCCAGAATTTGATAGCAAGCTTTGGAGGAGTATTTTGAAGAGATTTTCGTGATGATTGCAGATTAAGGCTACGTGAAGGGTGATGTTGCAGTATTCTTCATCTTAGTTCTATATTTGTAATTGAAAGGATGTTTCCCTTAAAGTATTCAGTTTTTATTTCATTCGTTATGAACTAATTCACTTTTTAGGCTTATGATGGATCCTTAGGTGAAACAATGATTTTGTAGCTTTGATTTCCAGTTCAATAAAGTATTTTTAATTTATCTATATTAATTTGAGCTTGAATTTATGAATTGCCTGATCAATAATTCTTTGTGGATTTGTATGGAATCGAGAGAGGATATTCAAATCTAGACTTAGTTAATATAGCATGTGTTCGTGAATTTTGTGAATAACAGAATCTTGATGAATGTTAAATAGAGATATGCTTGACATCGCATGTAATCGGATAGAGAATTTAATCTTAAACCTTCTTTAATTTCAGTTCACATAGAGATATAGTGAGTTGGTTGATTAAGGTGTTTAACTTGTTTCTATCTAAATTATGGATTTAAGTTAATACGGTATTAGTGCATCGAGAGGTGGTTAGTACTACATTATTGTTCTTGATTAATAAACTGGGATAGTGAGTTGAATTGGAATAAAGGTGTGAAAATCGGAGTGAAGCTTAGGGTGAAATCATAAGTCTAATTCTCCATCAATTGTTTGAAATTCTAGATTTTGATATTTGTGATTGTTTTGTGATAATTTATTTATTTATTAATTTAGTTTTTATAATTTTAAATTATTAAATTGAATAGTTTAATAGAATTAGGATTAATAGGAAATTGGTAATTATGAAGTTAAATTTCTTGCTAATTTGTCGCTGTGGGAGCGATACTCTATTCATTACTATATTACTTGTTGACCACGTATATTTGCGTGCCATGCGTATATAGATTTTATCCAACAGTAATAACCCGATATTTTCTATACAATTAAATCAGAAATTTTACGTATAAATTTTTTATTTTTTATTTTAAAGGTGGGAATACGTTCAAGGTAAAGTATATGTATATATGTGATAAATAAAATTTATTTATTACATGAATAATTTCAAATAATTTTCTTAGAATTATTGATCATTATAAATTATATTATTATATTCAATTAATTTTGGTAGTAGAAATATTTTTTTTATTTATTTCTAAAAAATATGGTTATTATTTTATTTAAATAATATATGAAATGATTATAGAATTATTATTGTTATATGACTTTATTTCAGATGAATTAAGTTAATTATTATAACTTAATTAATAATGGTATATATGAAAGATATATCAGATATGGAATCCAAACCCTAATTCTTGATTTTGAACAATGAATGAGAATATTAATATAATATTAATTATATTTCAGTGCTATAAATATGTACTGCATGTATATGTGTAGACCGATAATGGTTTTTCAATTATGATATATAAGTAGAAAACCCAGTAGTACTATGATTTTAAACTCAACCCGGAGTTAAGATCGGTCAAAAATTGTTTTAATGTGATTAATAACAAGTGTTAGAATTATAATCTAAGTTAAGAAACTAAATTAGGAACCCTAACTTCGAAATTATAAACCTTAATTATTAATTGTAAATCCTAATCACTAATTTGGCACGCTTAATGATAATTAGTAAATTCTTAAACCTAATGTGTAAGTTTAAGTAATTAGGAAAACCCTAATTATTGACTCGAAACCCTAATCGTGAAATTAAAAATCCTAATTTGCTAATGGAAAACCCTAATTACTAAATTAGGAACCTTAATTGCTAAGTTATAAAGCTTAATGCTAATTAGTGAACTTTAAACCCTAATGTTCATGAATAATGAAATTAGATAACCTATGTTAATTAAGTAGCCTTAATTTGTAAT
Source organism: Panax ginseng (assembly GCA_020205605.1). Taxonomy (NCBI): domain Eukaryota; kingdom Viridiplantae; phylum Streptophyta; class Magnoliopsida; order Apiales; family Araliaceae; genus Panax; species Panax ginseng. Next base: position 52,728,152 of record CM035136.1, on the reverse strand, counting down.
TTTTAAAAATTAAAATTTTATTTTTGGCTTAAATAGAAATCCTACAAATTCTTTGTGCCAAACCTTAGGGTTAAACCCTAAGGGTCAAACCCTAAGAGTTTGCCAAGATTACCAAATGGCCATTAAAATTAAAAGCCAAAAGACTATTTTACCCTTGTTGCATTATTGTATGTAATTTGTAGATCTAGTAATAATTGGAGTTGGTGATCCACTTTTGACTTTCCTAGAGACCAAATTCTCAGCACATAATTTATATATCATCAGCCACTTCATTACATGTTATATATATATATATACAGATTAAAGAGAGAGAAAAGTGTACATTATTGTGACAACCCGATATTTTCTATATAAATAAATCTTAAATTTTACGTATAAATTTTTTTTTTTTTTTTTTTTTTAGGATGAGGATTTGTACAAGATTATGTATATATGTATTTATGTGGTAAATAAAAATATATTACATGAATATTTACAAGTAAATTTATTTTAGAATTATTGATTATTATAAAGTATATTCTTATAATAATTAATTTTAAGATAGAAATGATTTTATTAATTATTTTCCATGAATATATAATCATATATTGTTTAAATAATATATGAAGTGATTTTTAGAATAAATATAATAATTATTTTATTATATGAATTTTTGTACAGATTATTAAGTTAATTATTTTACCTTAATTATTAAGGTTAAATATGAAAGAATAATCAGATATGGAATCCAAATCCTAATTTTGGATTATTGTCAAGGTATGAGAATAATAATATAATATTACTTATATTTTGATTTTTCAGTGCCATAAATATGTACTGTATATTTTCGAACTGTTGATGGTTGATCAATTATGGTATATTGACCAAACCCTAGCATTAATTGATTTGACCCTGTTTTTCAATTTAAATAGGAAATTTAAGACTGTTAAATATCTGTGTTAGATGATATTTGTTATGTGTTACTTCATGGTATGCTAATTAGGAAACCCTAATTATAAATGTCAAACCCTAATTAGATTTGAATTTCTGATATTAGAAACCCTAATCCGGAAACCTAAACCGGAGGTTTGATCTGTCAAGAATTGTGTTACAGTGATTAATAACACGTGTGATAGACTTTAATTGCTAATTAAAAGAAACGTAATTAGTAAATTAAAACCCTAAAACCTAGAACCCTAATTTAATTTCTAGAAACCCTAATTGTATTTCTACAAACCATAATGATCGATGTTTTAAACCCTAATTGCTTTATTAGCCAAGTTCATTATGATTAAGGGTAATAAACCCTAATGTTCATGTAATTACAAACTTAATTAATTAACAAATTTATTTTGCAAAATTTTAGAAACTAAAAGTTATTTAATTTTATTTATTTAATGTGCAAACCCTAAATTGGAAATCCTAGATTTTTGTTTACTTATAAAACCCAAATTGGCTCAAACCCTAAACCCTAAATCAAACCCTAAACCTAAGGGTTTGTCAAGATTACAAGAAAGCCATTTAATTGATTTATCAAATGACCAAAATGCCCTTTTTAGCATTAAAGAAGCTAGCTTGTAGGTTTTGACAAATTGGTGAAGTTGTTCACCAAACCAACAACTCCCAACAACTCAATATGCGCGAATTTGCCAAACAAATCGCCTCCCTAGATCGGTCATTCATGCACCTTTGTGGGTCTATTTAAGGATTGAAGGAGAGAGAAAGTAAGTTTACTAACCTAAAATTGTCCAACACTCACTCAAGAACTTCTCCCACTAGAACCAACGAAAATATATAGTTATTCAGTCTATTATTGAATCCCCACGAAATCCAACAACAAATCAATAGCCAGAAATCAAGAATTGAGCATAAAAGGTATGAAACCCTAATTCAAAAATCATTCAATTTTCGGTTGTTAGATGTTATGTTTGGGTGTTAGAATATGTTGTTTATAAGATATTATGATGATCCGGGTTGGTATTTATCAAGTCCATAACATTAAAGTGCTCGAAATTAAAGATTTTCAAAATCTGAAATTTTAAAAGAGGCGGCCCCGACAACGAATGTCGTCGTAGTAGATCTCTGTAGGTGTTTGATTTACGTGTTATAAGTGTTGAATATAGTAGTCTTGTTATGAGATCTTTGCTCGGATCAAGAATCGAGACCTAGATCGACCAGTAGATTATAAGTTATAATCGGCCAAAGGTCGTTGATTGACATTGATCGGGCCATTTCTGGGTAACCCAGAATGAGCCCAGAAAGCTCTGACAAGTTCTTAAATGGCTTGGGTCTGACAGTGGGTTTGATGTATCGTTATGGTTCTTGCATCTAAGTTGTAGTATGTTTGTTAGAATACATCATCATGCCTTAATATCACTTATTTCGTAAATGGGTTGGATTTGATGGACGGTCAAACTAGCAAGGTCGAGCCTGTTCTCTGTTTTCTGGGTAACCCAGAAAACATATTAACATGTCGACTGACATGGTTTGACCGAGTCATAACTTTTGGATTCTGTTCATGTTAGTTGTATTTTATGTAATAGATCTACTCTCTTGCATGCTAGCTACAACCTGAACCCTTTATATCACAAGAACAGTTCATGTGTTGCACGTTATAGTCGATCAAAAGTGGTCACTCGAATCGTTTCTTCATTTCCTGAGCAACCCGTAAAATGAAGAAACGACTACACAAAGATCTTGGAACGCTTTAGATCTAGCTTATGTTAGATTGTTTGATCATGTTGTTTATTAGAACATGTAGTCTTGAACTTTGTCTACAACATCTAGCTTTTGTAAATTCCAAGAAACACAATACACGTAGAAATTAAAGTGGGTCAAATACGGCCACTCTAAGAATCGCCTATGAAGATCTGGGTTTAAGTATGAACATGAAGAACACCTATAGCAGACAGTTACGCCGCTATAGGTGGCCTTTTTGCTTAACAGATGCATGCATTAATATTTTCCGTAAATTAATTAATAATTATAGAAAATTAGTTTTAAATTATTAAAAATACAAAATAAATTATTAAAATTATTTTAAATTTTGAAAATTAGTTTTTAATTATTTTAAATATATTTCATAAAGATTTAATATTTTTGGAATATTAAAAGTAATTAATTTATTTAATTATAGTATTAAATAAATTATTTAAAAATGATTTTAATTCATGACAAATCATTTAAAATTATCTTATGATATAAGAAAATATTTTTGAGATATTTTGATAACTTTTAATATTATGTGATAATTTTCATTAATAAATTAATATTAATGATAATTAAGTTTTTATTAAATGAATTAAATAAATGAATTAAAAATGATTTTATTATATTAAAAATCATTTTAAATAATAAGAAGGTATTTAAAAATATTTTAAGTTATAAAATATAACTTTTAATATTTAAAGGTAAATTTTATTAATTAATTGTGATTAATGATAATAAAGTTATTTAATAATTATATTAAATAATTTAGTTTAAAAATGATTTTATTATTATAATAATCATTTTAAATAAAATAAAGTGTTTAAAGATATTTTAAGTTATAAAATATAACTTTTAATATTTAAAGGATAATTTCTTTAATAATTTAATATTAATAATTATTAAATTATTATAAATGATATTAAATTTATTTAATAATTATATTAAATAAATAGTTTAAAATGGTTTTATTTATTTAAAAATCAATTAAAAAAGGATATTAATGATTTAAAAATATTTTAAGTTATAATTATTGACTTTTTAATATTTGGATAAATAGTTCATTAATATTTAAATATTAATGGTAATTATTTAAAAATGATTTTAAATGTTTAAAAATCATTTAAGGGTAATAATTAATACTTTGAGTTATTATAGATAACTTTAATATTTTGGCAATGGTTTCATTAATAATTTAATATTGATTAAATGTTAATGATAATAGAATTATGTAATACTTAAATCATTTAATAATGATTCGATATTTCAAAATTATGATAAATGATAATAATTATTTAATAATTATTATAAGGCCATGAAAAAGCAAAGGTGACTAATGTTTAAGTTATCCAAATGGATATTGAACTACGGTTTAGAGTCTTAGACTAGATAATTACTCCGAAAAAAGTCATTAGATCGGCATATTTTAAAATTGATCCGACTTAGAAATTTAGTTAGTTAATTGTTTATTTGTGATTCAATGGTTGTTAAGGTTGTATGACAATGTGATTAGGAAGGTGTTGATGTTTGATTATGAGTCAACGATTGTTAAACATGTGTGATAAGGTGATTAGGTTATGTGCTGACTGCAATAGGCAGTGTTATGTATTACGTTATGATGTACTAATCAGTAAAATGATCTGATTAATGTTAGGTGATTTCATAAAAGATAAAACTAAGTTACAAAGTGTAAGCAGCGCATCAGGCAAGTATCCTAACTTTGCATTTTCTTTATGCAATGGACAAGTGTAAGAATGTTTTTGAAGAATTATTGTTATTATTGTACAGATTGTTAAACTTATATTATATAAGCCCATTGATTATCAACATGCTAGTATATGATAATTCGGATAAATATATTCGCTCAGATTAATTTCTATAAATGATTATACAAGTGTCCCCACTTGGACAATCATTGTTTTCATCACATGTTGATACCTTTGATATACATATATGTTGAATTATATAAGACATTTCTTATGAAAACCCGATGATATGAACATCCCAAATTGGGAAAATTTTATGCTTAAGGGATGGAGCGAACGATAACATCGTTTATGTAAATGTAGTATTGATCAATACAGGGTACAACAGGGCTGATCACCCTTCGTACCCGTAAGTCATGATGGTTTACAGATGAATTTCTGTTCAAACCTTTTCGAAAATGAAAAACAATGTTCATGGTATGTCACAGAAACCCCATATACAGTCAATACGTAGTTTCAAAAGTTGAAAGAGGGTTGTTATGTTATTATTATTGGTACAGATTAATTCACAACTACTGACTAGTTGTAGAAGATATTATAAAGAAAACATTTAAATTCTTTCAGCCTATATATATATATATAATACTTGCTGGGCACTCAAATGCTCATCCTTACTTAATTTTAATGTTTTCAGCTAAGTGTGAAGGACCAGAAGGATCTGTCAAGAACAAGGGAAAAGGGAAAGTTGCTGAATGACTTTTTATGTTACTGTTTGTAATAGTTTAGATTATGAAGACTATGATATATATATTTATATATTATGACATGTAATGAATGTTTAAAGGTTACGTACTTGGGAGAATGACTCTGATGTATACGTAAATTTTAAGTTTAAGTTTTATATTATTGTTATTATTAGTATTATTCTGCTCATAGAAATAGTATCGTGATGTACCGAGTTCGGGTTTCAAGTATCCGGATTTGGGGACCTCACAATTATTGCTCATTTGCAAACAAACACTCATCCAAGACCATCTATAGTTTTGTATCAGTCCCAAAACAAAGACCCACTATCACTCATAACAAATCAGTAGCCTAGAATCAAGGGTTTGATCAAGAAAGGTATAACCCTAAACCAAAAATTTGATCCTTGATCCTTTGATAAATGTTATGATTTTGTGTTAAAACATGTTGTTTATAGTGTAAATAGATGATCTGGGTTGATAGATGTTAGATCCATAACATATATAGGCTCGGATTTTAAGTTTTTCAAAAACTGGAAAATATTTTTTTGGATGTCTGACAACGAATGTCAGACCTCATATCTCAGTGATCATTAATAATTTTTGTGTTTTGAAAGTTTGTAATTGTAGTATGTCATGTGGACTTTACTCTGGAACTTGAATCAAGTCCAAATCATGTACACATTTCATTTTATTGATGGTCAAAGTCGGTTGACCGACTATGACCAAGTGAATCTGCGCAGCCATGAACTTGTCAAGAAAGCTCTGACAACAAGTTCATGGGCCCAGATCTTTCTTGTTTTTGTTGATTTGTGTTTGTAGTTGTATCTAAGTTGTAGTTTGGTATATGGACTACATGTTTATGCCTTCAAATCTCCTAAACATCAAACTGGTTGAATATAGTGGATGGTCAAACTAGGTAGCACGATCATGTTTCTATTTTCTGGGTAACCCAGAAAACATATGAACATAGTCTCTAACATGGTTTGATCGAATCATAACAGTTGATTATGTTGTTGTTATACTATTTTTATGTAATGGATCTGTTGTCTTACATGTTGGCTACACACTGAAATCATTAAATCAGAAAACCATCAACAAGATTGCAAGTTGTGGAAGCCCAAAAGTGACTGTTCGAACTGTTCTTCATTTCTGGGTAACCCAGAAATGAAGATCAGCTCTGATAGCCACTTTGAATGCTCAGATCTCATTCTTGTTATGTTGTTTGATCATGTTTGTTGTTGGACTGTGTAGTATTACAGTAGTACTACAAGATCTGATACTTAGGTTGTGTTTGATAAATCTGAGAATTAAGATATGAATGATTATAATGTCTTCATTAATTAGATCATCTGAATGGTTATGAGGTCTGAATCTAAAAAATTGTTTGATAATGAAAAAGTAAGTTGTCTCTTAATGACACTATTTTACCATTTTAAAGGGTAAAATTTTATTTAATAATTTTAAATATTCAATTTAATAAAAATGAGTGCATAATATTGTTTAATATATTTATATAAAAAAAATTAGCAAAAAAAATTCATTAAGAGGTACCTCTTAATTATTAAGATTTTATTTTTTGTCTTACCGATTAAGAGACATTCAGAGGTAACAAAAAACAAAACAAACAACATCATGCCTCTTAGCGAATAAGATGCAACCCATTAAGAGGCAATCATATGTAAACAAACAGCACCTTAGTTAGTCTAGAAACATCATAGGGTAAGAATTAAACTTGGTCAAAGTGGGCATCTTTATAACTGGCTATGAATGTTCTTGAGCCTCAAGAACACCTACGGCGACGCTTTCTGTTGCTAAAGGCTATAACGACAGCCTTTTTAATTTTATTTAATTTTTTTTTCAAAAATCCTTTAAAAATAGAAATTAATTTCTGAAAATTATAAAAATAATTTAAAAACTTATTTTAAGTTATAAAAATTAACTTTTAATAATTTGACATATTTTTCATAAATATTAGTATTTATTTAAATATTATTGATATTTAATTTATTTAATAAAGGCACTAAATAAATTAATTAAAATGATTTTCTTATATTAAATATCATTTTAAATGATAATAAGGTATTTAATAATATTTTAAGTTATAAAATATAACTTTTAATATTTTAAAGCAAATTTCATTAATTATTTAATATTAATGATATTAGATTTATTTAATAATTATATCAAATAAATTAGTTTAAAAATAATATTAATATTAGAAAAATTATTTCAAGTGAGAATAAAGAGTTTAAAAATATTTTAAGTTATAAAATATAACCTTCAATATTTAAAGGTAAATTTCATTAATAATTTAATATTAATATATTTAATAATAACATTGAATAAATTGTTTAAAATGGTTTTATTGATTTAAAATTATTTAAAAAGGATATAAATGGTTTAAAAATATTTTTAAGTTATAATAAATGACTTTTATTACTTTGATAGATATTACATTAATATTTAAATATTAACGTAAATTATTTAAAATTGATTTTAAATATTTTAAAAGTCATTTAAGGATAATAAAAATGTTTTAAAATAATTTGAGTTATTATAAATAACTTTAATTTTTTAGCAATGGTTTCATTAATAATTTAATATTAATTAAATATTAATGATAATAGAATTATTTAATATTTAAATCATTTAATAATGATTCAAGTGTTTGAAAAATCATGATTAATTATAATAATTGTTTAAAAATTATTATAAGTCATTTAAAAATAATAAGACTGATATTTACATTTATTAAAATACAGAATAAAGTTTTACACTCGATAATTACCCGATAAAGCCGTCGGTACACCAAAATATTTCAGAAATTGATCTGGACTTATATAATTTGCCTAGATAAGTGTTTGTTTGTGAACCAATGACTGTTAAACTTATGTGATAATGTGAATATGTTATGTAATGACTGCAAATAGCAGTACTATGTGATATAGTATGTTATTCTAATCAAACGAATGATCTTATTAATGATAGGTTTCAGTATAAAAGATAAAACTAAGTTATAGAAGCATTCAGACAAGTATCTTATCTTTGCATTTACTTTATGCAATGGACATGAGTAAGAAAGTTCAGAATATTATTATCATTGTGTCAGATTATTAACTTTATTATTATCGATTATGTATTCAATCTTTTGTATTCATACCAGTTCTTAAATTTTCCGATCATTGTTTATCAACATAGTATTATTGCATAATTCAGATATTTATTCTGTTCGTTAATTTCTAAATATGGTTATACGCGTGTCCTCACTTGGATAATCATTGTATTTAATCACATGTTGATACATACTTATTGGTTTCCAGTATGTGCACTCTGACTTAAAACCTATCTAAGTTATTTGATCCGGCTAGATACAAACTTAAAAAAAATAATTGTTAAACAAGATAGAACTTTATTGTTATCCAACCAAATTATTTTGGTTCGGATTCCCGACTAAGTATGAACATCCCGTATATGGGAAAACTTTTGTGTGTCAAAGGCGGATAAGATGAACGATAATATCGTTCTTGCATGTAGTATTGATCAATACATGGCATAACGGGCTGATCACCCCATGTGCCTGTAAGTTATGACAGCCTGCAGATGAATTTCTGTATACCTTTTCAAAAATAGAAAATAATGTTCATAGTCTGTCGACTGATCTCCATTTATAGTCAATAAATAGTTTTAAAATTTTGATATAGAATTCATATGTTGTTATTATTGGTTCAGCTTACTTCACAACTGTTGATTCATTGTAGAAATGTCGTACAAAGAAAACATTTACTTCTTTCAACTATTAATTATTGTTGTTATTACTTGTTGGGCAATCAAATGCTCATTCTTGCTTTAAATTTAAATGTTTTCAGCTAAGCGTGATCAACCAGAAGGTTCAGGCAAGAACAAAGGGAAAGGAAAGCTGACCGAATAAACTTATGATATTTTATGTAATAGTTTGACGTTATTAAGACAATGATAATTATTATCTATCATGTAATGGATGTTTAAAGGTCGCGTAGCTGGGATTTAGACTCTAATATGTAAATTAAGTTTTATATCTATATTATTGTTATTATTATTAGTATTATTCCGTTCATAGAAATGGTATCGTGAAGCACCGAGTTTGGGTTTTAAGTACCTAAATTTGGGGGCGTCTTAAGTACACTTCTGACATGGCTTCAAAACACCAACGAACCAAGGGTAGTTCATCCTTATCAGCACAAAAATGGGACCAAACCAAATTTGTTACTACAGAGGCTTGGAATGAAGTATATCTCAATCATCCTCGGTAAGAGCATGGTGCTAGAGAGTGGTCTTCGGCCAGACCCGAGGAAAGACGGCAAAATATGGCCAATGATAGTTGACAAGAAATGGGTGTATTTCACATTATCACCAGAGAATGCCATCATAACATTGGTCTAGAAATTCTACACTAATGCTAGCACTGATGGACCTGCTAAGGTCACAGTTTGAGGACAAAAAGTGGCATATGACCAGGCGGCGATCAATGCCTATTTCCAATTATCGACCCACGATAGGGACTACCTCGACAATGGAATTTCTCACTACAACTTGGACGACATCATCAGCCACCTTTAAAAGCCTTGGATAAGTTTGAAAACAAACCAATACATGGGGGAGAGGACAAGTTTCCCTCAGGCGGTGCTCAACAAGTATGTCAAGTCTTGGTACAGCTTTATATGTGCCAACATCATGCCCACCCGCCACTTCAGTGATGTCACCAAGGAACGAGTACTTCTATTCGTTTTCGTCACAGGGTGAAAGTGGATATTGGTGTCGCCATCCAAGACTCCATTCTTAAGGCCATAAAAGGTAGTTCCTCAGGAGGGCTTCCACACCCTTCTCTGATCACCCAGCTGTGTAAAAAGGCTCGAGTGAAGTGGCCTGCAGAGGAGATAATAAACTTTATCATGACAACCATAGATCACGCCCTCATCCAGCACTATGGAGTCTTGGACGGAGCTAATTCTCACCCCTATGGTGAAGGGTACTTGCCTGTTGCTCAGCCGCCATCTTCTGAGGCTGGTCCCTCGGCTCCAACTCCCGAGCCTGATGCTTCATCTTTTATTCGACTGGTAGAAATCATGGCATCTCTGAACCTTCTGCACAACGAGACTAAGAGGATCATTCGGAGGATCGACACAGTTGTCCAGATGCGGGATATCTTCACACAATATCATGTTGAGTTTGCCACCACCGTGGCAAACATCTACTCATAGTTCAGCGTAGATGATCCTGAGTCAGTACCATTACGTTTCACCCAGATGCCTCTGTTACCTCCATGTCCACCACAATCTTTTGAGGTTGACGATGGTGACAACGATGACCAAGGCGGCGACGAGTGATTGTATCTCTATGGCAGGCCCTCACATTCTGATTTCTGCATTACTGGACAATGAAAGCATTGCATGATTCAAGTTTGGGGGGTGATTTCATTTCTTTTCTTTTATATGTATGAGTTATTATATATGAACTGCAGTTTGGCATCTTTTGGGCTTCGGTAGACTCAGACTTATTATATTTTGGTTTTATTATGTATGGATGCATAAACAAGTTTGTAATATTATATGGCTTTATTTAGTTATGTATAAATGCATGAACAACTTTCATTATTATCATATTTTGTTTATAGCCATCTTTTGGGACTTGCACAAATTGGTATACTTGATGCCATGTTATGGCTTTATTACCCTATTTGGTGTTGATATTAGTGTAAGGGTATACTTACACTAATATGGATGCCATGTATTCTTCTTAGTGAGCATCGACCAACTGTTCTAGCTAGCTGTTTTTCAGATATAGTTTGAGTGGTTATTATTTTGAAATTGTGTTACCTCTATTTAACTTAAGCGATTACAAGGTAATAGTCTGATTTAGACTCTGATGGTAGTTCGAATCTTTGATTTTGGCATGTTTCTCTATTAAAAAATAGAAAAAAAGATAAATAACAAGAACGTTAGTTTACTAAGCATGATTATGTGGCCTTTGTTGCTCGAGTTTTTAGATCCTTAGGGGTGTTCTACACCTAGTGCCCTAAAGCCATTTGATTTGGGAGTCATTGATCAAAAGCTCATTAACGGGTAACTCTGAATAGCCTAATGTAATTAAACATTCCACGATCATCCTAAAGATTTTGATTATTAAAATATATAGTATAAAAGTCTAATTTAGGTTAAGTTGGATTACTTGGCCTTTGTTGCTCGAGTTATTAGGTCCATATGGGTGTTCTACACCTAGTGCCCTAAAGCCATCTGGCTTGGGAATTATTAATCAAAAACTCATTCACGGGTAACTCTGAATAGCCTATGGTAATTAAGCATTGTACAAGTCTAATTTAAATGTCTTCATGTTGATGTCTTTTGATCCTTTCTTGCATATGTATCTTGTTCTTAATGCTTTATGTTATTCGAGTTTACAGAGTTAACATATTTTTTTTATTGCGATCGATTGTATGAGCTCATTTTAAGCCTTGATTAGTTAGGGTAGTTGGCAGAAGCATGGATAAAGCAGATCACCAAGATATTTGATGTCTTGGGATGCTCCGAGGAGCAAAAGGTTCCTTTTGGCGCCTTTTATGCTGCGCGGAGAGAGGCAGACATCGGGGGAATCGAAACGTACTCAACTCCGCTGTACTAAAGATGTCTTGGGAGAAGTTCCAAGAGTCAAGCTTCAACGACAAATACTTTTCCAAAAGTATTCGCCACATAAAGGAGGTGGAGTTTATCAAATTGAGTAAAAACAATACGACCGAAGTCGCAATACGAGGCAAAATTTCTTGAGTTATCCCAATTTAGGTCCCACTTGGTGGATAATGAAGAGAGAATGGGGCGAATGTTTTTAAGAGGTTTGAAGTCGAAAATACGCCAAAATCTTATTTTCATAAAATGTGTTTGCATTCAGATGTTGTAAATATGGCTCAGTTGGTGGAGCGATAACGAGTCAACGCAACCAAAAGAGAGCAAACGGAAAAATGATAATACCAATGAGAGCAACCATCGAAGCTATGACAACAAGCGTGGAGGAATCAACAATTCAAAATGGTAACCACTTCATGGTAATCGTGGCAAAGCAATAAGAATGGACATTTCAAGAAGAGGAGATTCAACAATGATGGAAAGACGCCAAGACCAAAGACCCGTTGTTAAGGAAGGAGAAAGACCACCTATCATATGCTTCAAATGCGAGGGAGGGACACATCACCAAAATTATGCTGATGTCAGCCCAAAGCATGTTATAATTGTGGAAGAGAAGGTCACTTAGCTCGATTTTGTCGCTCACCAAGACAAATTCATTTAGGATGGAGGCACCAAAGGTCATTCCCTGCAAAAGTCAAAGCCCAGAAGTCTAAGGGAGAGCGTTTGTTGTGACCTCCCGAGAGCAAGGAACCCGAATGAGGTCATCACTTGTAAGCTTATCATAAACTCTAGCGAAGTCTACACTTTATTTGATACCGGTTCTCGCCCATTCTTTTATTTCTCCTACTTGGCGCCAACGATTAAATTTGACTCGGAGAAATTAGACTTTGACTTATCTGTGGAAACTCCGTTGGGAGAAACCTTCATTACATCCACGGTTTATAAGTCTTGTTTGGTTCAAGTTGGTACCCACACATTACCCGTCGATCTTATTGCATTAAAAATACTTGCATTTGATGTAATTCTAGGGATTGATTGTTAACTACTCATCATGCAAAAATTGATTGTTTTCGTAAGGTTGTTAGCTTTCATATTCCTAATCGACCTATTATGAGAATTCAAGCAACCAAACCATTAAAATAAATCACTGTCATCTCAAGCCATAAAGCTATTCGTTTATTGAAAGACGGATGCCAAGCTTTCTTAGCTCATGTCACTGATCTAAACAAAAATACATCAGTTTTGAATAATATTTCTATTGTTAATGAATTTCCTGATGTATTCCCTGAAGAAATTCCTGCCTACCCCTAGAGCGTGAAATTGAATTTGTATCGACCTTGAACCCGGTACAAAACCCATTTCCAAAGCCCCTTATTGAATGGCTCTATTGAACTTCGTGAGTTAAAGACTCAATCGCAGGAATTGTTAGACATCGGCTTTATTCGGTCCTAGTACTTCTCCTTGGGGTGCTCCTGCTTACTATCGTGAAGAAGAAAGATGGGAGTATGCGACTTTGTATTGATTATCGGGAGTTAAATCTGTCACCATCAAAATAGGTACCCATTGCCATGTATTGATGACCTATTTGACTACCAACAAGGAGCCAAATTCTTTTCAAAGATCGATCTTAGCTCGGATATCACCAATTGAAGATTAGAACCGATGATATTCCAAAGACGGCTCTCAGAACTCGGTACGGGCATTATGAATTCCTAGTTATGTCTTTTGGATTGACTAATGCTCCTGCTGCCTTCATGGATATGATGAACCGAGTATTCAAGGAATATTTGGATCATTTTGTGGTCGTCTTTATTGATGAAATCCTCATATATTCTAAAAGCCGTGAAGATCATGAGGAACACTTGAGGCTGATACTCCAAAAGCTTCGTGAATACAAGCTTTATGCCAAGTTGAAGAAATGCGAGTTCTGGCTTGAGGAAGTAGCATTCCTTAGGCACGTGGTATCAAGTCATGGAATATCTTTTGACCCAACAAATATTGAAGCTATTCAAAGCTGGGAGCAACCTAAATCAATGATCAAGTAATAGCTTTCTTAGCTTAGTGGTTATTATCTGGAGATTCTAGAAGGGTTTTCTCAATCGTTACTCCACTTAACTCAAATGACTCGGAAAGATACAAAGTTCAGGCTTGAGTGAGGAATGTGAGAAGAGTTTTAAGAACTCAAGAGGGAGACTCATTTCAAAGACTGCTCGATAATACCATCCGGTTCGGTGGGATTTGTCATCTACAAAGGATGCTTCGTAAAGGGTTAGATGTGTTCTCATGCAACATGGGAAAGTCATAGCTTATGCCTCACGATTAACTCAAAGAATATGAGAGGAATTATCCTACCATGACCTAGAGTTAGCAACCGTTGTCTTCGCACTTAAAATTTGGAGGCATTACTTGTATGGGGAGAAAGTGGAGATCTTTACGATCATAAAAGCCTCAAATATTTCTTCACTCAAAAGGAACTCAACATGCGACAATGATGTTGTCTTGAATCTGCTGAAAGATTATGTTCATACTATCCAATACCATCCCGAAAAGCGAACGTGGTCACCGACGCATCGAGTGTAAGATCATATGCGGTATGAGTGCAATATTGTCAATGCAAAGGCCCATTTTGTATGACTTGCAAAGGATGAAGATAGAGATAAAGACCCAGTGGACCCACGTGATGATGGCAAATATACGAGTAGTAACCGACTTTTAATTGATAAAATTAAAGTCGCTTCAAATTACGATCCGGAGTCGATGCGTATGAGGAAGAAAGTGCAAGAAGGTGCGATGCCTAAGCAAGAATTGATGAAGAAGGAATACTTCGAGTCAACTCTGACTTTTGTTCCTAACGCACTTCGATTTTAAAGTATAAAATCATGATGGAGGTGCACAACACACCGCTTGGTAATCCATCTCGGGAGTACCAAATGTATCATGATCTTCGACATACATTTTGGTGGGGCAATATGAAGAGAGAGAGATCATCATTGTTTATCTCAAGGTGTCTAACGTGTCAATGAGTCAAGGTGGAGCATCAAGTACCAAAAAGGTCCATTACAACCACTTGAAATTCCGTAATGGAAGTGGGAGCACATTACCATGGATTTCAAGCATCGGTCTTCCCAAAGTTTCTCAAGGCATAGATGCGATTTGGGTCATTGTTGATAGATTGACCAAGTCCGCTTCATTTCTTACCGATACGAGAAACTTATACACTTGAACGTCTTGCTCGTATGTACATAAAAGAGGTTATAAGATTGCATGGTATGCTAGTATCCATAGTTTCTGATCGAGACCCAAGATTCACTTCGCGATTTTGGGTTAGTTTGCAAAAAGCTATAGGCACATTTTGATTTAGTTTCAAGATATCATCCTCGTACGCATTTTACAATGGAGAGGACTATTCAAACTCTTGAAGATCTATTAAGACTCGTCCCTTGATTTCAAGGAAGTTGGGACATGTTCTTACCATCGGTGGAGTTTTCCTATAACAACAAGCTTATCAAGTTAGCATCGCATGGCTCCATTCAAGGTTAGATGGAAGAAAGTGTCGTTTCCAAAGATGTTGGGATGAGGTGGGTGAAGCAACGTTGTTGGGACCAGGGCTTTTGGTACGTGATGACTACGAAAAAAAGATTCAAACGATCCGGCAACGATAAAAAACCTCACAAGATCGACAAAAGAGTTATACTTTATCTTCATCGAAAGGACGTGGAATTCAAAAAAGAGTTGTGTTGTTACGTGTTGCTCCATGGAAAGGAGTTACGAGATTTGAAAAGAGAGAAAGCTCAATCCTCGATTCATCTACCCATTTTAATCCTCGATCGAGTAGGAACCGCGCCTATAGACTCGCTTTTACCGCCAAGTATGTCTCTGTGTTCATAATGTTTTCACATATCCATGTTACGAATATGTGGGAAGACCCGAACCACATTATTGAGTTAGAACCTGATGAAATAGCGGAAGATTTGACGTATGAAGAGGTTCCCGCTCAAATCTTGGATAAGAAGGAACATATTCTACGCACTAAGGTTATACCTCAAGTCAAAGTTTTTGGGAGAAACCAATGGCTGTTGAGGAAATGATTTGGGAGTTAAAATCTGAAATGAAATCAAGGTATCCTTACCTCTTCGACATACCAGGTACGTACCCTAATTTCGAGGGCAAAATTTCATAAGAATGGGAGATTGTAAAACCCCAACTTTTTTAATAAAGATGAATTTTCTATTAATTTTGAATATTATGGAGTGAAATTGATATAATAGTTGTGGGTAATATTTATAAATTTTGCAAAGTACCCAAGTTGTTATATAATATTCGTTTGGTCGGGGAATATTTGTTTTAACAGGGAATATTAGTACAACGACACAATCATTGGTGGACCCCACAACGGCACAATTAAGTGATAAGTCACTCAGTTTTGTTGGTATTATTAATGTAATAATACAGAAAATCTTTTTATATAAAACAGAATACTTTTATAAAGTTATTCTATAAATAGAATATATTATTTTCTATTATGCATAGTGTTGCATAAAGGTCTCATATAGTATTTTCATAGTAAAATATTTTTATATAAAATGTAATACTTTTATAAAGCTATCTGCTTTATTAGATAATAATTAGAATATATGCTTTTGCATAAGTGCCCGTGATAGTAAAATCTTTTATAAAGTTATTCGCTTTATTAGATTATAAATAGAATATATTATATTTTATTGAAAAGATTTTGCTTTTAAATATGGACCGCCGATTAAAGTAAATCAATCTAGACTGCTCATGAGTTAGTTACTATGCGTACCATTTTTCTATAAATAGAAGCTCATTCCTTCATTATTTTCTTACTTAATTCACCAAACTCTAGAGAGAAAATTATAGAGAGAAAGAAGAAAATATTTTTACTACTTAACTATTCTTATATTCAGGGCTTTTTACTTCGTAAGGGTGTTATTCTTTCTTATTCATGAAGAGAACTCGCTGTTATTCCATTGCTTATTATTTTGTTAGAATAACCTCAGATACGCTGGCCACCCCTATACTTGGTGACATTCTTCTATTATTCCGCCTTTTACTATTCTGTTGGAATATCCCGTCTCGCGCTTTCTTACGCCGACCTAATTTCGCCTATATTATTCTCGCTGGAATATCATGTTCATGGCGCTTTACGCCTGACCGGTTCCGCCTTTTTATTATTATTCTCGCTGAATATCCTCGTTCTGCGCATTTTACGCCTGACCGATTCCATCCTTATTAGTATTCTGTTGAATAACCTCGCTCATGCTAAGCACCGCATGCATGGTGATTTCGCTTGTTATTCCATTCTTTATTATTCTCGCTGGAACATCTTGCTTGCAGAATTTCACCGACCGTTCCGTTATTTAGTATTTTGTTGAATAACTCCGCCTACGCGGGTACCGCATGCATGGTGATTTCTTTTGTTATTCCATTCTTTATTATTCTCGCTTGTTAAAGTTTTGACTTCTATACTCCATGAAATTAGTAGAATATCCTCGATATTTGCGCTTCATCCAATATCTTTTCATGGAAATATTCTTCCCGATCATTCTTGAATTCTACTCTACAAAGCAAAGATCGTGTTGATAATTTGGACATTAGTAGTTCTTCGGACAAACTAATTCTTGAACTTGTTTTATTGAATTCTTATATCATTGTCATCATCCTCATATTTATATTTTTTGAAAGTCATTTGTGGCCCAGTAGTGCATGATGGACTTGGTATGATTACGACTGTGGATTATTCGGCGTGTAATCATGAATCGTAATGTTACAACCGATGTGGTAAAAGTCCTCATTGGCCCGTGAGTGCGTATCGATGGACGCTTGTTGGCATGATCACGACCATTAATGAATACACAAATATTCTCGCCCGTAGTGGCATGGATAATTGTGGTCGTGATACTAAAGAATATCCTCGTCAGAAAAGTGTGGGTGATTCGATGATGTGGAATATTTGTTGTTTCGAGTCTCGCCGATAATAAAGTTGATGAAAACCTTTTTAATCTTAAAAGATAGTAGATTTTATTTTTACTCAATTTTTAATGGATCAGTTGTTCCGCTGTTGTTAAACTTGATGTCTATTATATTTTATCGGGCTTAATATTATTTGAGACTAATGATAATTTATTCGCATTATCTTAGTCATAATATTTCTTACCTGGCTAGTTGAGCTCACCCTTTCTTTCACCTGCTTCTTCGTGAAATGAGAATATAGCCGGACGAGCTCAGGAACGGAGTGATGGTCCCGAGGATAAGATTAGAGTCCTCACTATTCGTGAAATAGTGTGATAATAATTATAATGAGGACTCTTTGAGTTTGTATAGTCTATAGTAGATAATATTTGTATTCAAACTCACAGCTTATATTTTGTCGATTGTACACTACTCATGCTTGTATTAGTAAGTTGTATTTGAATTCCGCATCACGTATCCGGCGCACCCAAGATGGGTGATGTATACCTAATTTTGGGGGCGTCACACATGTGGCTGTCAACTAGGATATAAACCGACTGATAAAATTTATCCATCCTAGGAAACCTCAGATTTCCTTCTCGATTCTTGGCTATGGCATCTCGATGATGACTTTTATCTTAGCTGGGTCTAATTCGATACCTCGATTGCTTACAAGGAATCTTGTAGGTTTACCGTACTCCACGCCTGATGAGTGGGTTTTATACCTACGATTTAAACATCTTTAATGCTTAATTCTTTTTTAACTTAAGTATTTTTAGTGTCATTTCACTTGTTCTTGTGTTTGTGTTGTAGGAAACGACTTCGAAGGGTAAAAACATGAAAAATGGCGCTTGGTGGCATTTCTGTAATTACTGGAATAAAATGCCCGTCGGGGCGGATTTCCTTAGTGTAAATAGCCCGCTAGGGCAAACTCAAAAAGTACCTCCGCCGAGGTAGAGTTCTCCAGTACCAAAGCCCGTCGGGGGGGAGTTGTCGGGAAGAAAGAGAGTTATTTTGCAGCGTTTCAGAAGTTGAGTTCGAGAAGGATTGATTTGACTTATTTGTTTCAAGGACTTTAAGGAGGGCTAAAAGACACGTGATAGGGAATATAAAAGGAGGATAATTCACAAGTATTGGGAGAGCGCATTCCACTAGATTAGATTTTATTAGATTTATGACAAAACCTTAGTTTAGATTGGATTAGAGATTGAAGCAACTTGGCTAGCATTGGGGATTCAAAGCAGGAGTAGGAGCAGGAGCAGAAGGAGAGCCTTAAAGCTCCAGACAACATAGTTTTTCTCTTCTTCTCTTCTACTATTATATTTCTATGTTATTTAAATTGTGGATTCTTGATTTTAATTCAATGACTATGAACTAAATTCTTGTTTAAGCATACAATGGATCTTATTGTGTAGCTTATTTTAGCATGCTTCTCTGTTAATTATGGTGATCTATTCATGGGATTGTCTATTATGGTTTTTGTTTATTTTCTTAATTTCTTGATCAACAATTACAGTGATAATCTATATAAAATTGAGAAATGGATTATAGATTTAGATCTGATCATAATAACATGTGATTGTGTTTTCTGCATGGCGATGGAATTCATGATTTCTATCTAGGATATAGATATATCTATACACACATGTAATCTAATAAGGGAACATGTGCTTTAACTATTTTTTTAATTGTAATTCACATATGAATATAGTGAATTAGTTAATTAGGGTGTTTGATTGAATTTTATCAACTGTGGAGTTGGATTGATATATTTTTAATGCCTCAGAATGTGGTTATAAATCATGATGTGTTCTTGATTAACATTCTAGAATAGTGAGCATAATTAATAAGAAGTGTATTGATTTAAGTGAAGCAATAAGTGAAGTTGTAATTTTAAATTTTCATAATCTGATTTAAAACTAGTGGTAGTTAGTCTTAGTTTTAGTAAATATTTTAATTCATAATCTTAATCATTTGTCTAAATAAAATTAATTTGGTTAAGAGTTAGTACTTGGTAATTTTGGTTAAATAATTCCTCATCGAAACGATACTATACTTTCACTCTATTACTGCTTATTGGATGGATATTCGGGATATAATCAGATTGCTATCACTCCTGAGGATCAAGTAAAGACAACATTCACTTGCCCTTATGGCACCTTTGCATTCAGGAGAATGTCATTCAGATCGGTAATGCACCCCAAGAATCTTTCCAAATGGCATGTATTTACGGCTATTTTCTGGATATGGTGGAGAAGAATGTTGAAGTCTTAATGGAAGATTTCTACCATGGAAACACTTTTGACACTTGCTTAGAGAATCGGTCATGGTATCAAAATGGTAAGGATACAAACCTCATAATCGAATTGTGAAAATGTCACTTCATGGTCAAGAGGGCATAATTTTGGGACATAAGGTGCCTACTCAAGGGTTGAGGTGGACAAGGAAAAGTTGGACACGATCAAGAAACTACCTCCACCGAGCCTGCTTAAGGGTATTCGCAGCTTTCAGGGCATGTTGGTTCTACCGGAGATTCATAAAAGACTTCTAAGATTGCAAAACTTCTATGCGCCTTTTTTTAGAGAAGGATGCGACTTTTTAGCTTTATCATGGAATGCAAGTCCGCGCTTGAATTATTGAAGAAGAAATTAACTACATCCCCGTGATAGTCGCACCCTGACCGGAAAATGCCATTCAACTTATGTGTGATGCAAATGACTACGCTATTGGGGCTGCTTTTAAATAAAGATTTAGGCAAAGTGTTTCACGCCATATATTATGCAAGCAAAACACTCACAGAGACTCAAATAAACTACACTACTAAGGAAAATGAATCGCTTGCGAAAGGGTATACGCTGCTCGACAAATTTCTGAATATTTTATCGGGACTAAGGTAATATTCTACACTTTACAATTCGGCTTATTCTAAGACTTAATAAATAAAAAGATGCAAAGCCACGCCTTATCCGATGGATTCTCCTACTTCAAGAATTTGATTTAGAAATTAAAGATAGAAAGGGATGGAGAATCAAGTCACGATCATTTGTCAAGGCCGGAAACCCGAGATAAAGGATGAAGATAGATGCATGATCAACGAGACATTCCCTGATGAGCGCTTATTTGGGTTGAATGCAGACTTTCCGTGGTATTCGGACTTTAGCGAATTATGTGGTAAGCAAGATGCTCCCACCGGATCTCACACACGCCACAATGTAAAAAGAAGTTTCGTGATGATGTCAAGTGGGTATATGGGATGAACCGTGACTTATTCAAACAATGTGCCAATAAGATGATTCGACGATGTATCCCATATAGTGAAGTCCATAGCATATTACAAGAATGCCATTCATCGGCGTACGGTGGACATTACGGGAGTGAGCGCACCACGACAAAAGTTCTTCAATCTGGGTTTTATTGGCCTACGGTGTTCAAAGACGCCCACCAATTTGTGAAAACATGTGATCGATGCCAAACGGTGGGAAACATATCAAAACGGAATGAGATGCCCCTACAAATAATTCTTGAACTAGAAATATTTGATGTGCGGGGCATCGATTTCATGGGACCATTCCCGTCATCTTTGAGCAATCATTATATTCTGCTCGCAGTGGATTATGTATCGAAATGGGTTGAAGCTGCAGCATTACCGTCTAATGATGCCAAGGTGGTCCTCAAGTTTTTACAGAAAAACATTTTCACGATGTTTGGCACGCCAAGTGCAATAATCAGTGATGAAGGTAGTCACTTCTGCAATAAGTCGTTTACAGCTCTTTTGGCTAAGTATGGGGTCAATCACAAGGTGGCTACAACGTATCACCCTCAAACTAATGGGCAAACCGAGGTATCGAACAGAGAAGTTAAGTGGATATTGGAGAAAGTTGTAAATCCGAGTTTGAAAGATTGGTCACTTCTATTGGACGACGCATTATGGGCGTACCGAACTGCATACAAAACACCAATTGGGATGTCGCCGTATCAACTCTTGTATGGAAAGGCATGTCATTTACCGATGGAGCTACAACACAAGGCTTATTGGGTAATACAGAAACTGAATTTTGATCAAGCCGCGGTAGGAGAAAAGAGGCTACTCCAACTAAATGAGCTCGATGAATTCTGCCTCCAAGCCTACGAGAATGCCAAGTTATACAAAGAAAAAGTTAAAAGATGCCACGACTAGAAAATTGTGCAACGAACATTCGAGCCGGGTCAAGCAGTCCTCTTATTCAATTCACGGCTGCGTTTGTTCCCCGGAAAGCTTAAGTAGAGATGGTTGGGACCATTTACTATAAAAAGAGTATTTCCTCATGGCGCCGTTGAACTCTACAGTCGTAATATGCTAGAAACGTTCAAAGTCAATGGGCAATGGATAAAACACTACTGGGGAGGCAAGTCGAATTGGGACGCCGACAACATCATCCTCGCCGATACACAATGAAACATGGAGTAGTCAGCCTGAACGAATTAAAATCAAGCGCTAATTTGGAGGCAACCCAACGTTTCTTTATTTTCATAGTTCACGTTTAATTTGTTAGGATATAGTTTATGAAGCGTGAATTAGACTTGTCAATTACTAAATTTTGCTAAAAATTTCAAAAAGTACTAAAAATCTCATCGAAACTCCAAGTCATCATTTATCTAATGTATTGCTTGTTTTTTGTTTCTGTGGAGGGGTCTAACATTACTCAGAGCAACAATGCTTCACGAATGGAGGAATATCGAAAAATTTTCCATCTCAAAAATTTTTTGACCAAAAGTTTAGCATTAATATTCACGGGGGCCTAAAGACTTCTCAAATGGGAAGGGATCCTAATTCCCAGGCAGACGTGTTCTTTTTAAATGGCACGCCTCACCACTTCCCTCACTCAAAACCTCCGCTATTATTTTTTGCCTTCCTCTCTCAACACAACCCACGACCCTAAACAACTACTACCACCACTACCACTACCTAAATCGCCTTTACCCCACCTTCACCCCACGCCTTCCACACGACTTCAATCACGCCCACCACTTTCTCTACCCTACATCACCTCTATATAAACCCTAACCCATACCTCCAATCTTCATCACCATAAATTTTGACTTCTTCACGAAATTGGGGAACATATAACACAATTGAAAGTAAGTTGCATTCCCTATGCGTTTTCATCTTCTCTCCACTGACATTCCATAGAAACAACCTAAGTTTGGGGGAAGACCGGGCTTTGCACGAAAAGTGTTTGACAGATTGACTGAACCAAATTTTTGGGAGAGGAAGTGGTTACTAGCAAGAGTTCACTGCTGAAATGCAATGGCATCTCAACCAACACCCAAACGCCAACTGGGCGTAGTTCAAGCGCCCACTCCACCGCCAACCACGTATGGCCACCGAAAATTTGGAGAGTCCGGCCACCACCGCTAATGCAGTACATGCAATCTAAGGCACTTACACCTGAACGTGGGCTTGGCCCCCGAGGGCAATGATGGGAGATGATGTCCCAAATTCATGTAAAGGGGTGGCTTAAATTCATCGAACATCCCAACTGCGGGTCAACCTCGTCAAAGAATTCTATAGAACGCCAAGACAAAGCTCCTTTCAAAGCGTTTATGCGGCCTCGATGGTTCCATTCAAAGATGACGCTTATTAATGCGTTATTATCAATTGCGGGTGCCACGCCATTGTTAGTATGCCCAACCGAGGATTTTGACCTTGATTATGAGGAAGTTATTACAAATATGAGAAAGTCGGGCACATCTTGGACCAAAGGCAGGAAGGGCGGAACGGTGTTTAATAGCAAGGACTTGAGCTTGTATGGAAAGATATGGTACATATTTTTATGTGCGAAATTGCTTCAATCCCAACACACTTCGGACGTCACTAAAGAGAAGGCATTACTTTTATACGCCATTGTGCAAGATTTCCATATCGACGTCGGGGCCATCATTAATTTCTCCATCCGACGGTGCTTACGGGGAATTTTTTTGGGCGGATTGCCACACCCTTCACTGATTTGTGCATTGTGCCGTAACGCCGGGGTGCGTTATTCTGATGATGAGCCCACTCAACCGCCGCTTGCTTTGCTTGATTCGAGATTGATTGCACGGTATTCGGTGTTGCCCGGTCCTTTACCTCGATTTCCTCCTAGTGATTCTGATGAGGAAGAGCACCAACCAACGCCTTCTGCACTTAGACAATTCCAGGGAAGTCCTCTTGCATTTTATTTTTATCCAATGAGGGCATTGTCTTATTTCAGTTTGGGGGAGTTATTTGTTTAGTTGCATGCATGCATTTTTAAATTTTTATTTTGCATAGTAGTTAGGATTTTGCATTAGGTATTTGCATTGTTTTCATATTGTATCTAAAAAAAAAACAAATAAAAAAATTGTAGTTAAATAGTTAGTTTGCATATGTCCAAGTCGCATTCTACAGATTATTCTGGCTAATGATGAGATTGTGAACAAGTTAACCAATATAGTATGGATTATTAGAACTGTGATGTAATTACTATTATGAATCGATTCTTGGACTTGTTTGAAACTGTTATACAAAGGATAGCACTAATAACTTCTTTGTTGACTGTTTAGTTCAAATTGATATATAAAGGGTTTCTAAAGGATAGTGCTAGCGTGAACCTAGGAAATGACAAAGATAGGTAGTGAAGGCTTAAATTAGGCAAGAACCTAAGTTTGGGGGGATATATGCGGGATATATCAGTTTAAAAAAAATGAAATATGTTGAGTCTTGTGGTGGGTTGAGGTGAAGCACTCCCCATGAACACAAGCGTGAGATGGAGCGTAAAACGCACTCACAAACCATCTATGAAAAAAAAAAGATATAAGAATAAAATGGGAAAAGTGCAAAAAGCCCCCGTATAGAAAAAAGAAAAGAAGAAGAGAAAGTATAAGTATCCTGCATGTACCCGTAAATTTGGTTAAGTTTAATTTTAGTTGAATCGTGCCTATCTTTGAGATTTTTAAGTTTGCACTGTATAATTCCTTCTAAGAAGTTGTTTATGTATTGAATTTGGGTTCATATCAGTTATCTTAGATGTTGATCACACACGCACGCTATACCGATAATAGTTGTTCAAGAATTGAGAATTAATACGTAATTATGGAATGGGTTTGATAATTTGTATTGTACAGTTGCGTGTTTTTTCTGAAGCCGATGGAATAAGTTAGTTATGCGATGTTGTTGGATTTTTAAGCATTTAGATTGTTATTGCATTTCATTGTATTGCATGTAGTTGTTTTGTGCTCGGGGACTAGCACGGTTTAATTTTGGGGGATTTTGATAAGTGGGTTTTATATACACGAATCAATATTCATTTCAAGTTTAATTTCGTAGTTATTTTCATGTTTTGTGTTCGTTTTTACTCGTTTCATGATATTTTATATGTAGGGTGGTCATGGATGCAATTGGTATGGAAAAGCGGTCTTTTTGGATCAAAACTTAAAAAAAATTGGAGCCTTGGAATTTTGAAGTCAGTGGCCATGCTTCGGGGGTGGGGTCCTGCTTTCAACAACTTTCTGCTTTGGTTTCAACTTCATTGGGGCTCTTGCTTTTGTGGGTTTTGGCTGGTGCATTTGGACTCTAATAAAAGGATCATCTAACAAAGCTACGTGAAGGGGTTTGCTTTACTTAGAACAACAACAATCTTATAACAAAAAAAGGGGTAGAATTCAAGAGCGATTTCAAGGATTGAAGAGCGAACGTTGGAGGAGTAATTTTCAGAGATTGTCACGACGGTTACAAAAAGAGGCTATGTGAAGGGGTTTTCCATAATTCTTCTTCTATTTCATATATTTGTAATTGAGATGATGTTTTCAACAAATTATTCAGTTTTTAATTCATTCGTTATGAACTAATTTACTTATTAGACTTGTGATGGATCTTTGGGCGTAACGATGATTCTGTAACTTTGATTTCCAATTCAATAAGATATTTTCAGCTTATCTATGTTAATTTATGCGTGAATTTATGAATTACACGATCGCCAGCTTTTAGTGGATTTGAAAGCATTCGAGAGAGAGATTCAATCTGTACCTGAGTTAAGATAAAGATGTGTCATGAATTATGTCAATAACATATTTTGTGATTATTGTTAAGGTAGAGATACGCTTGACATCGCATGTAATCGTATAGAGAGCTTAAACTTCAACCTTTTTGATTGCAGATCACATAGAGATATAGTGAGTTGGTTAATTTAGGTGTTTAACGGATTTCTATCTTAATTGTGGATTGATGTTAATATGGTATTAGTGCATCGAGAGGTGGCTCTTACTACGTTCGTGTTCTTGATTAATAAACTGGAATATTGAATTGAGTTGGAATAAAGGTTTGAAAATCAGAGTGAAGCTCAGGGTGAAATCATAAGTATAATTCTCCATTAATTGTTTGAAATTCCGGATTTCGTTATTGGTGACTGTTTTGTGATAATTTAATTATTTATTCATTTTAAAAACCATCGAATTGATTAGTTTAATAAAATTAGGGTTAATACAAAATTGATAATTGTGAAGTTAAGATTCTTGATATTTTGTCCTCGTGGGAACGATACTTTATTCACTACTATATTACTTGTTGACCACGTGCACTTGCGTGTTTTTAAGCGTATTGATTTAAACCAACAGAGATCATGTGTTGTTACGTGTTGCTCCATGGAAAAGAGTTATGAGATTTGGAAAGAGAGGAAAGATCAATCCTCGATTCATTGGCCCATGTTTAATCCTCGATCGAGTAGGAACTGTGGCCTATAGACTCGCTTTACCGCCAAGTATGTCTCGTGTTCATAACGTTTTTCATATATCTATGTTACCTATTTTAGTATAATTAAAATAAAGTATAAGTTAATTAATTAAACTCCTTTAATTAATTAGGCTCCCTAATCTTATTAGGGATAATTAATTAAACTCTTTTAATTAATTTGCCTCCTAATCCCATTAGGAATAAATGAGAGTATTAATTTTAAATTAATTCTCAAACTCTCTTAGAAATTAAAATAATAATAATTGTAATAATATTAATAAGTCTCCTCTTATTAATTTATATTTAACATTTTTAAAATATTAAATAATAAATATTAAGCTATTTAATTTATTCTATCACCATATATTCAATTAAATATACTTAACATATTATTATGATTATGTCATTAACTTCTTAAATAATTATTATTCCTTTTATGGTGTGACCCTTTAGGTTTTCCATATTAAACCGGTTGTGAATAAATCAATTAGAACAATTCTAATCTTATTTAAATAAATAAATTAAATTATTAATTTATTTAAATAAATAATATTTATTCTACAATAGAGATAAGCCTCCCTAGCTATCAACGACTTTCTAAATAATATAGATTTCAACATCATTCATAAACGAACCTTTAAGTAAATAGTTACCGTACAATTCAATCCTTCCACTATACAATGTCCCAATTAAATATAAGACATGAAATTACTGTCAAGTCTTATGTTATTTAAAAATATATATTTTGATTCCTAAATGCACAACTCCTAATGAATGCAAATTAGAAACTACATTCTAATTTCATTCCACCTTTGCCAAGGATTCTTGGGTTGTCATTTATCAAATCACATAGGCATATCTCTTCTTTTACTAGAAGTGGTAGATTCTTTATTGATCATTAATTATCTCCATATATAACTTATTACACCCAAGCATACCCTTTGATATACCCTAAGGGTTTTAAGGGATAAGTCAAAGTGTAAATCATTATATACAAGATACTATGATGATCTCAAGTCTAAGGATTACTTGTACTACTATCACTACAGGAATTCTTATTGACAGACAAGTAAAACTCCATTAGGTATTCCTTAGTGAGTCACGTTCAGTGAACTTATTCTCCAATAAGCACCTACATACTTGCTTTAGTGTCTCCACACAAATGATCATGAGATCAATCATCCTCATCCAATGAGCAAGTAACGTATGTACCAATCTATCTGGATTCACTAATCTCCTTTTTAGTAATCCATGATTGGGAATATTTTAGTGTTAAGCTGTCTAAGAATTTAGATATCATTAGCATGATCTCATCATGATTATAAAAGTATTTCTTAAAACTATGGGTTTATCACATATTATAAAAACAACACCATATAGATAAATTAAATGCCTTTAGTAAATTAATACTTTTATTAATAAATAAATAAGATTGATTACAAATTATATGATTTATCATCATACATGATTGGCTTGTATGCATACTACTTTCAATATCCCACTTCCACTAAAGTCAATCGCCATGGTATCTCATACCCATGTTCTCTAAGTGATAATCAAATTGTTGTTGATTTAACGGTTTAGTAAATGGATCTGCAATATTGTCTTAAGAGTCCACTCGCTCCAGGGTGACGTCTCCTCTTTCAATGATCTGTCTAATCAAATGAAAGCGCCACAACACGTGTTTGGATTTCTGATTAGACCTGGGTTCCTTAGCATGCAAACAGCTCTGGGGTTGTCACAGAATAAATGTATTGGTCCTCTAATGCTAGGAACCACATCAAGATCGGTTATGAACTTCTTCATCCAAACAGCATCCTTTGCAGCTTCACTTGCAGCTATATACTCTGCCTCCGTCATTGAATCAACAAATGTTTATTGTTTGGAACTTTTCCAACTCACTGCGTCACCATTTAGGGTAAACACATACCCCAAAACGGATTTATTGTCATATTGGCTCGTTTGAAAACTTGAGTCTGTAAAGCCCTCTAGTTTCAATTCAAACACACCGTAGACAAGAAACAC
Source organism: Panax ginseng (assembly GCA_020205605.1). Taxonomy (NCBI): domain Eukaryota; kingdom Viridiplantae; phylum Streptophyta; class Magnoliopsida; order Apiales; family Araliaceae; genus Panax; species Panax ginseng. The sequence goes on along the minus strand of CM035136.1, from coordinate 52,699,639 downwards.
ATCCTTAGTTCTTCTTAAGTATTTTAGGATATTTTTCACTGCCTTCTAGTGTTCTTCTCCTATGAAACAACGCTCCCACTAACCTTCTTGTACACACATGGTTCATCCTCATTTTTGATAAAATTAAATTCTTTGATTGTTTCATCAAAACGGATGTTCCACCTACGAGAAGCTTGCTTCAATCCATAAATGGATTGTTGTAGCTTATAGACTTGATTTATTCCAACCGTTGAAATAAATCCCTCTGGTTGTATCATATACACATCCTCCTCAAGTTTCCCATTGAGGAAGGTCATTTTCACGTCTATATGTTAGATTTCGTAGTTATGAAAAGCTGTAATCGCAAGAAAAATCCGAAAGGACTTGAGCATCGCTACTAGTGAGAAGGTTTTATCATAGTCAAAACCTTGTATTTGTTTGAAACCTTTTGCGACCAGTCGGAATTTATAGGTCTCTACCTTTTCGTTTGCTCTAGTCTTTCTTTTAAAGACCCATTTGCACCCAATAGGCTTAATGCCTTCAGGTGGTGAAACCAAAGTCCATACTTAATTTTCATACATGGAATCCATTTCGGATTTCATGGCCTCTTGCCACTTCTCTGAGTCTTTACTACTCATAGCATGTTCGTAATTCAATGGATCATCATCATCTATGATGTGTACCTCATCGTCATCCTCTAAGACGAATCCATACCTATCAGGTATCTTCGGCACTCTTCCAGATTTACGTATAGGGTGTGATACTAGAGGTATCTCTACTTGGACAAGTTCATCCATTTGATCTGTAGTGGTTTGTGGTTCATGAATTTCTTCAAGATCTATTTTCCTCCCACTAGCCCCTTCAAGGATAAATTCCTTTTCCAAGAAGGCAACATGTTTGGCAACAAACACCTTTTGTTTAGTAGGATTGTAGAAATAATATCCTAAACTTTCTTTAGGATATCCCACAAATGTGCACTTTTCAGATCTTGTTCCAAGCTTATCATTCTGAAACCTTTTCACATAAGCCGGAAATCCCCAAATCTTAACATGCTTAAGACTAGGTATCCTCCCTGTCCACATCCCATATGGAGTGTTAGGGAAGTATTTTGAGGGAACCTTATTTTGTAGATATGTAGTCGCTTTTATGGCATATCCCCTGAACGACCGGAAGATCGGTAAAACTCATCGTGGAACGAACCATGTCCAACAGTGTTTGAATTCTCTTTTTAGATACACCATTCAACTGTGGTGTTCCTGGTGGAGTCCATTGTGAGATTATATCATTTTCTTTGAGAAAATTGAGAAACTCACTGCTTAAGTATTCACCTCCTGCTAGAAAGGTATGTAAGCTGCAGCGATCCATTTATGGATTGAAGTAAGCCTCTCGGAGTTGGAATCTTCGATTTGATGAAGCAGTCAAAGAATTTGGCTTTATTAAAAATGAAGATGAACCTTGTGTATATAAGAAGGTTAGTGGGAGTCAAATTGTATTCCTAGTATTATATGTTGATGACATATTAATTATTGGGAAATGACATTCCTTCCTTACAGTCAGAAAAACATGGTTAGAAAAATGTTTCTCCATGAAAGATTTGGGCGATGTCACTTATATTTTACGACGATCTATAGAGATAGATCGAGAAAATACTCTACTTAAGTCAAAGTACATATATTGATAAAGTGTTGAAACGGTTCAATATGCAAGAGGCGAAAAGAGGAAACTTACCCGTGACTCATGGTGTAAAGATCTCTAAGGCCCAATGTCCTAAATCACAAGATGATGAGGAGCGTATGAGAAAGATCCCTTATTCTTCGGCAATTGGATCTATCATATATGCAATGATATGTTCTTATCTAGATGTCTCGTATGCTTTGAGCATGACAAGCAGATACCAAATAATCCGTGTGAAGGTCATCGACGGTAGTCAAGAATATCCTCAAGTACACCGAAAAGGACTAAGGATTCATTCTTGGTATATGGAGGTGAAGACTAATCGCGGTAAAAGGGTTACACAAAATGCTAGTTTCGAATCGACAATGATGACTATAAGTCTCGCTTAGGTTTTTTTTTTGCCTTAATGGTGGTGTCATTAATGGAAAAACTTTGAAGCAATAGACATGAGTTAATTCTACAATGAGGCCGAGTATATTGTCGCTTCTAAATGCAAATGCAAGGAGGTCAGATGGATTAAAATGTTCATCATCGAACTTGGTGTTGTTCCAACCATTGTTGATCCGGCTGTTTCTATACTCGTGTGATAATAATGGAGCCATTGCACATGCTAAGGAACCCGATCTCACCAATGATCCAAGCATATACTTAGGTGGTACCATCCCATCCGTGAAAATCATTGATAGAGGAGATGTACATATAGGAAGAGTGCCAATGATGATAATGTTACGAGATCCACCGACCAAGGCTTTGTCACCGCAGAAGCAAGACGATCACACTAGTTCCATGGGTATTAGATACATGAGTGATTGGCTCTAGTGCAAGTGGGAGACTGTTAGAGTTTATGCCCTATAGGCCAATTATTTGATATAATTGCTTAACATTTTGATATTATATTAGATTAAATAAATGAATGATTTTATTATGGTTTTATTTACTGCGTTATATAAATGTTAACATAATAAAATTCCTTAGAATAGTGATATAATTTAAATAGTTTCAAGTATGTGACTTGAACATGAGATTATATAATTACAATTAGTATCATTGCTCTTAAATGTCCCTAGTCGAGTACCATTGTTGATAGGACAACAATGATGCATTGAGACTAGTATGTGGATTGACTGATGACCAAATCACATTGGTCATAAACATATGAGATATTAAGTTAATGCATAGGTATGTGTTAGAGTACGATGTACTGGACAGACCCACCATGAGAATTCTATGTGGAACATCGAAGTGTCATTAGCGATTCTCATAGTGATAATGATGTAATGGTCCTCCGACCTGAAATCACTATATTTCTACACGAGAATTTATGTACTTTGATATCATCAAATGTCAACTTTAATAGGGTGGACTATAAAGGTGATTATTGGGTACATCATGAATTGTGTGAGGAATATGAGTGATCTAGATGGAATTTAACCATCCTATATGTTAGGGGTGATATCCATAGGCCTCTTGATTGAGTAGGACTATGAAATGCATGGCCATGCTCAAATAGTGATTTGTTTCATATAGTCTACTCATTGATCAAGAAAACTCAGATTAAATTATGAAGAGTATGACATATTCCATTACTCGAGTTTAATCTAGGATGTCAAGGTTAAAAGGATTAAATTACATTGAAACATTGGTCACAAAAAGGTTGCATTGAACCATCGATCTTATTATTACTTGGGTAGCAAAGATGCATTACTAGATGCCAGCTCAATCGCTTATAATTTTATAATATGATTTTAAAATTATTGCCAACGTAATAATAACCTATAGTGGTCACACACAAAGAACGTAATTAAAAGGAAATTAATTTAAATTGTAAAGATTTAAATATGTCAATATGATTGATAGAATTTTAAATTACTTAATTTAAATTAATAGGATAATTTATATATAGGTATATTAATTAAGTAAGACTTAATTAATATATATATATATATATATATATATATATATATATTGGATTTTATTTTAATTGGATTAGGTTTTGATTAATCCCTATTAACTACTATATATATATATATATATAGCAAATGCATTTTAAGGAACGATCATAAACTCACAAACCCTAGCCGCTCTTTAGAGAGAGACAAGAGAAAAGTTCGAAAATCTTGTTCCTTTGGTGGCTAGTACCGCAACTCCTTTTATTGCAGAATCGTGTGACGGTTTGTGTGCGTTCGTGTGGATACCGTAGAGACATAGTACCGTGAGGAATTACGTTGGAGATTCGGAGCGTTTCAGAAAATTCTATAATCGGTATAATATCTAACCACTGAATTAATTGTTTTTCGCTTAGATCCTATTTTAGGGTTTCGGAAATTGCTTTAAAATTTTAATTTTCACTGTGTGTTTTTGTGCCGAAACCCAACATAACTTTAATATTTTGACAACGGTTTCATTAATAGTTTAATAATAATTAAATGATAATAGAATTTTTTGATATATAAATCATTTAATAATGATTCTGGTGTTTGAAAATTCATGATAAATTAATAAATGTTTATTAAGTCATTTAAAATAATATGACTGATATTTATAGATATTGAGTTACAGAATAGTGTCTTAAACTCGATAATTACCCGATAAAGTTGTCGGTACACCAATATATTTCAAAAATTGATCTGGAGTTAGATATTTTGACTGTATTAATGTTTGTTTGTGATGCAATGACTGTTAAAGATGTGTGATAATGTGATTATGTTATGTATTAACTGCGAAATGCAGTACTATATGTTATAGTATATTGTTCTAATCGAACGAATGATCTGATTAATGATAGGTCGTGATATAAAAGATAAAACTAAGTTGCATATTGTAAGCAGCGTATCAGGCAAGTATCCTACCTTTGCATTTTTTTTATGCAATAGACATGAGTAAGAATGTTTCAGAATTATATTATTACTGTACATATTATTAACCCTATATTATATACGCTCATTGATTATCAACATGTTAGTATATGGTAATTCAGATATATATTTTGTTCGATAATGTCTATAAATGGTTATACAAGTGTCCCCACTTGGATAATCATTACATTTAACCACATGTTGATACACCTTTGTTAAATATCCGTATATATATGTTGAATTATAGATTATTGTTGAACAAGATAAAACCTTATTATTATCCAACCGAATTGCCTTGGTTTGGAACCCCGACAAGTATGAACATCCCTTACACCGGAAACACTTTTATGCACCCAAGGTGGACAGAGTGAACGATAACATCGTTCTTGCATGTAGTATTGATCAATACATGGTATAACGGGCTGATCACCCCCGTGCCTGTAAGTTATGACAGTTTACAGATGAAGTTATGTTTAACCTTTTCGAAAATATAAACAATGTTCATAGTATGTCCCCTTAACCCTATTTATAGTCAGTATATAGTTTAAAAAATTTGAAAGAGGGTTGGTATGTTATTATTATCGGTTCAGATTACTTCACAACTATTGATTTGTTGTAGAAGGGTAGTATAAAGAAAACATTTAAATTCTTTCAGCTTATATATATATTATTGTTATTACTTGCTGGGAACTCAAATGCTCATCTTTGCTTAATTTAAATATTTTCAGCTAAGTGTGAACAACCTGAAGGCTCTGTTAGGAGCAAGGGAAAAGGAAAGGTTGTTGAATAATTTCAATGTTATCTTGTGTGATAGTTTAATATTATTAAGACAATGTTATATATTTATTATCATGTATTGTAATGAATGATTAAAGGTTAGGTACTTGGGAGCTAGACTTTGATAATTATGTAAATTAAGTTTAATACTTATATTATTGTTATTATTATTAGTATTATTCCGGTCATAGAAATGGTATCGTGAAGCACTGAATTCGGGTTTCAAGTACCTGAGTTTGGGGGCTTTACAAGTTGGTATCAAAGCTGTAGGTTATAAACATTAGGAATACGAAACCTAGGTTATAACCTTAGTAGAAAACTCTCATAGAGTATGTTAGCTAGGTGATGGGTTGAGGAGATCCATCGAGTTTTAGTTGTACTGAATGAAATATCATTTCATTCTATCAATGAATATATTTTATTATGGTGCTGATGTTGTTTTTATTGTTTATTGTGGTCATAGGATGGCTGACGAGAGTCAAGATAGCTATTCAGTGAACCAAGAGTCGAGGGACTCTAGTGAGGAGTCCATGGAGCATGAGATGATAGGAGATTTATTGGCCAGGAACGTCAAGCTAGAGGTTAGGGCTGAGCGAGTGGAGGCCTAGAACCACACCCTCCAGATTTTAGAACAGTAGTTCAAGGACGTTGCTTACACACGCACAGCCGAAAGTTAGCCGAGTTCTGCGAGGGAGGTTGGGCGAGAGAGAGCTACAAATAGGGCAGGTTGAGAGTTGAGGTGGAAGCTAAAGATGCTAGGATATATACTTTAGAGCAAGCTTTAGACATCGCCTTTATGCGCCTCGATCTTTGAGTGGATGGACCTCGCCCTCCAAGTGAGAGAGCAAAGCGTTGATTTGTATTCATGTCCGATATAGTCCCACTTTTTGTTTCTAATAGGGACTGTTTAGTTGTTGTAAATCCTTATGCCTTGCTGTATGTATAGGATGGCGGTTAGACCCCAACTTTTATTTTGATAGAGGGGTAGATGGTAGTGAATCCTCACTTTTTGTCCATTAGAGGTTAGTTGGTGGTGGGCAGTTTATGCCTTGAGCGTTTATAGAAGTATGCCAGATGTTTAGTTAGTCTTTATTAAAACGTGGTATATGAAAATATAAATAACTCATATAGAGTTTATAAAGAAATGAATTGACTAAATCCATCGTCATACAAAATAAAAGATAACTTATATAAAACTATTATTTGCTGCGTGTATATACTATATGCTAATCAGGATAATTTATGTGTAGATGTCTGGTGGAAAAGGCTTGTTATATGCTTATAGCATGAAGAAGGATCAAATCCATACCCTCGAGCTAATATCAAAGCCAATAGCTGAAATAGAGGCTCACATTGAAAACTACCTCAATGAGGTGGTTATTTTGAAAGTATAGTACCGGACCCAGAAATGATAGTATAACAGATAGGTAGAGTATAGTTAAAGAATATGTGGTCAATGTTGAGTTCTTAAACTCATATGTTTGTGGTGAGTTCTTAAACTCATAATGTGTTGTAAGTTTGACGAACTAGGTATAGTTAGGTGTGAACTGATTATCGAGGATAATGAGAATATATAGATTACTAAGCAATTGATCCTTAATGAAGGCGTAAGAAATAAGTAGTATTAGAATTACTTGAATATGTCTGATTCTATGTTGTGTATATGATAAGTATGTAGGTGTAATATAATATTTTGAATAAGTTATGGTAATGAATCCCGACTTTTAAGTCATAAAGGGATATCGAATGTTTAAAACAGTATGTGCTATGGTATGTAAGTGCTATGAATATGGATCTATGTTGGATTAACGAAATAAGTTGGTATGAAGATAGTAATTATTTATCTGATTATTGGTTAATACGGTAAACAAAGGTTTTCAAAATCTAATATTTTGAGTAGATGACTGTTTGAATAGAAAATTTTGTGTGATATGTTAAACGTATACGATAAGGCTTAGAATGTAATTTAATAAGGAATAATTTATGATAATGCCACCAAGATGAAATACGAAACCAAAGGGCAGAAGAACCTGTCAACAAAGCTGGAGGACAACTAGACCGCTATAGAATTTTGAGAATATGGACGATCAAGATATGCAGAATGGAATACCAACCGTGGGAAATCAGCCAAATAATTGATCGGCAAACGTCAAACACTTCAAGATAATTGGATCGCCAGGGTTTAGAAGAACAACTGACCCCGTAGAAGCATTTATGATAGCTAGGATAACGGAGGGGCAAAAGACAGCTTTTGCCACCTATATGATGAAGGGTGAGGCAAATTTTTGGTGGCAAACGAATCAAGTGCGGGCAGGAGGGTCATATCTCTCCCAACTGCCCCAATCCTAGGATGAACAATGGGTGTTTTCTATGCGGGTCGACCGAGCATAAGGTGAATGATTGTCCGAAGAGGAGGACGGAGGCAGGGAGTGTGAATACTGGAAAGCGCAGTGGAACTTTGGCAATCACGGGACCAACGTCATCCAGCAAGCCGACGAAATCAACAACAAAGGTGTACAACATGACGGTCCAGGATACCATAATAGTTGGTGGTGTAATTCCAGGTATTATTCGTATAACTTTTATTTTCTTATGCATGATTTTCATATATATAGTAAATTATTTTATAAAGAAATTTTGAAAAAGGAATTTGAGTTCTTTTAGAAATCAAATTTCTGTTTAATCAGATAGACAAGCTTTACGTGATTAGGTTAAAGATCAGTACGATCATTTATGATCAAGATCTACTTGCAATGATTGTATATGCTACGTACACCTGTATGTGTAGGTTTTAAAATGGTGATTCCGGGGATGGAATCTTTATAAGGGAGGGTGAATGTAACAACCCGATATTTTATATACAAATAAATTAAAAATGTTGCGTATAAATTTTTATTTATTTATTTTAAATATGGGGAATATGTGTCAAGATAATGTGTGTATGTATTTATGTGATATATTATATGAATGATTTTAATTAATTTTATTTTAGAATTATTGATCATTATAAATTATATTCTTATAATAATTAGTAAATGTTAAATCCTATTGTGCAAGACCTAGGTGGTTAGTTAACCTAACTTAATTAGGAAACCCTAATTATATCTTTTTAGAAACTAATTTTATTTTATTTTAAAAACCCTAAATGAAAGCTTCGTAACCTAATTATACATCAGGTGAAACAATTATATAACCTAAGAGTTATGGTAATAAGGAAAGGTTAGTATTTAACTTAAATGGATAATCTTGTTATTTTAAGTGACTAATAATTTTAAACCTATTTCTAGTAAACCTAATTAGGTTATGAGCTAAAGTAACATGTATAAGTAATTAAATTTCATATGATTGGGAATGGAAACCCTAAATAAATAATTTGGGTAGCATATATATTAAAATTGTTAGACTATGTTTATTACATGGCCCAAAACAATTAAAGGAGAAGTCCAAAAGAAATAAAATGCAAACCAATACTTAGCCCACTTGATTAAGGGTATTTTAGACCTTTGATTAATCAAATTTGTGCATTAAAATAAAAGCAAAATGGAGGAGATAATGGAACATAAGTGACCGGCCACATTAGGCCATTTAAGGAAACAAAATTAAGCTAATCACGTTCCATAAGTAGAAGCCTTACACACAAGGACAAGTGTGTCATGCTCCCATTGGTTGAAGATCTACTTAGCACCTTTAATCTCATGATTAAGCTAATTGAAGAGATAAGGTGTAGTCTTTTATCCATGGGACAATAAAAATAGGAAATTGTTAAATCCACACTTGAAAATGTTATTTCCACAACAAAAGTGTAGTTATAGATCCTATTGCGACAGTTTTCACCGTCGCTATACATCTATAGTGACACTTTTGTTGTGGAAATAACAAAAAGTGTTGTGAATTTAACAATTCCCTAAAAATATGGGGGATAATAGTTATATCACTCATTCATTTGCTAGACATTCATTTTCTCTCATTCTTCTTCTTCTATCTTTTTCTCCTAAGCTAGTAGCATTCAAGAGAGAAAAGAAAGAGAGAGAGTTCGGTTTTTGAGAGAGTGAGAGAGGTGTGCTAATTTGTTTGATGCACCCTAAGTTTATATACTACTTTGGTAAATCAAGTAAGATTGCCACTAAATCAAGGTATATCCTAATCTTCATCTTCTACTTTGTATTATAGCTTGAGTTTTGTTGGGGTTATGAACTAATACTCAAAATATCCTAGTTCTACATATCATCATGTATGGAACTAAGTATCTTGAGTGTTAGATCAAAGGCTTAGTGGAAGAAAATGAGCATATATGCTCCAAGGGGTGAAACCTTATTTTTCTTCCACTAAATCTTGTATAACTCAAGTTTTACAACTTGGATTTGTGATCCGTCAAAGGGGGGGGGGGGGTGCTAGATACATGAGTTATCTAGTAAACCCAAGTGGTAGAACACAAATGTAGCAAGTATTGCAGCCATGAGGACTGCTTTTCCCCAAAAGCAATCCATTAGTCATATTGAGGATGTGAAATCCTAAAATAGCTCTTGCTCCCGCTTTTCTTGAGGTTGGTCAAGTTGCAAGTCTTTTAAAAATCTGGGAAAAATTACAAAGGTACCTTAAGAAGTTATTTACGTGTAGGAAAAAGAACAGATGCGTTTCGATTTATAGGTTGTGCGTAATGGCTATTTCCATAAAGGACTCCTAAATATTAACACTCGAATTTCTCACTGTGTATACACTGGAAATTTCCGAAATGTTTACAGTAGCTTCATATATGTTATGAGAGTATACCCAGAAATTAGGTTTATATTTCGAGTGTTTTGGGCACTTTAAAATTAGTAAATCATTTTCTAAAATTCCAGAAAACTTTGGGGATCATTGTTGGGTCATATACTGTCTAAAACCAGAAGTGAAGAGTAAACTACAGCCATTGTGTGTGCACAACAAAGCAGTAATGTTCAATTCCTTATAAACACCACATGTAATAAAAAATATCTCAAATATTAATTAAATACTCACCTTGTGTGTGCAGAACAAACTCATATTAAGTATTTAATGCTCTATTGTTTTTATAGTACCAGAAGGCGACGTTCGATATTCCAAATATCTTTGAACGTTGCAACTTAATATAATTTTATTGAGGGGTTTGTTATTATTGGTCTCATCTTGTTTAGCGCGCATGCACACATATATATAAAATATGCATCATATTATTAAACATACTGTCGACGTCGGGATTTTTGGATGTCCCTTTCCGTTACTTGTTCTTTGGTGTTCTCATTTTAGGTGAGATTTATTTGAAAAAACAAGTGAAAAAGGTCCGACATGTATAATGTCGACGATGGACTGTTAAGAGTCGCCATTGGTTTTTTAAATGGTTGTACTAACACAACCAAGAAAAGGTTTACCGTTGACCCAAAGATGTGACATTGCTTAAACGAATTGAAACCGAGATTCATTTGGGTCCGGGACTTGGTTATGCGGGGGGAAGGTGTTAGCCACCCCCCGACATCCGTGTTACCATGGTGACCGCCTCTTTTCAATAAACTATTATCTGAGTGTGTGTGTGTGTGTGTGGGTCAATGTGCTGTTATTTGGAAGTTGTACGAGGCCTCGTTCGAACCTATATACACAGGGTTTGAATTTATGTAAAAATTTAGTTTTTAGCAAGATATGGCAGTGATGTTTTATAAAAGAGGTTTTTCAAACACTGGTGCTCAATAGGAATTGAGACCTTTTACACTCCCATTTTATTAAGTGATCGGCTTGGTTGATTTTATTTTACGAATGCGAGGCATCCGTATTAAAATAATGTACAAAATAATGCCGACTTCCTCATGGGTATGGAAACCATCTGAGGAAATTCAGACACCGCGGAATAATTTACAAGCTGCTTACAGCTGAAAATGTCATCATGGGAACCGAATCTAGATTCAATGGGATGAATCTGTGATCACATGATTCCTAGGCTCACAAAATACTGCAGTTTATATGAAAGCAGTAAGCAGGTATATATATAAAAGCTGTAAATATATATATATAGATAGGATCACCAACCACGAAGCACCTCCATGGGGGATCAGAAATGTAAATAAAGTTGTTAAAAGCTATCAACCGCCACGGAGAAAACTCCAGGCGGGACGAAACGTAAATAAAGCTATAAATACGGTCAACCGCCACGAAGGAAACTCCAGGTGGGACAGAATGTAAATAAAGTCAGAATACGGTCAATTGCCACGAAGTAAACTCAGCGGAACGAAATATAAAGAAAGCTGTAAAAACGATCCACCACCACGAAGTAAACTCCAGGTGGGACAAAATATATTTATATATATAAAAGCAATAAACGCCCGGATGTAAAATCCAGGGCTCATCTAATGTAGTTCAATTACACGCCTTCATATATCTATATATATATATATATATATATATATATATATATATATATATATATATATATATATATATATATATAAAAAAGTAAACGCATTCGGTGCATCAAGTATAGGCTCATCGAACAAAAGTCCTAACACCACAGTTGATATATATATAAGTATATGTATATATATATATATATATATATATAAATATATATATATATATAAAAAAATAAACGCACTGACCAAAGTCTAGGCTCATCGAACAAAGTCCGAATGATGCTTAATATATATAACTATATATATATATATTAAAGCGATAAGCGCTCGAATCAAAGTCAGGCTCAATCGAGGCATAACTCGATAATGTTAGTCAATATATATATATATATAAATATATGTATATATAATATATATATATACAGACTGGAATGAAACCACGGACCGAAGTCCGGGCAAAAGCAAGCAACACGACTCTCAACGTGTAGAAGGGTGTGTGCAAAGATGAAGAGAAAGACTCTAAAGTGTGTGAGAAGGCTTACAGCTAACTGATAAAGAAGGCTTCTATATCGTTAGAGTGGGTAAACACAGGCTTTTATGGGTACAAAAGAGGCTATATATGAGCTCACAGGTGTTTAAAAGTGGGAAAATACACTGTGTGGGGAGTGCAGAGCGAATTGTGCTGGGTTTCCCCGTCTTTTTCTCTTAAAAAATCATCACCCCAAGCCCCATATTTATAGAGGGGGGGGGGGGAGCCGCAGGTCTACCTGCGAAACCTAGTGTAGCAGGGCTTGTGCCGCCGAGTTGCCCCGGCGTGATGTTAATCCCGTCGTGTCGGAAATGCGTCTGCGTTGTTCGCTCGGTCGCTCATAACTTTCAATTCGGGAGTCCGATGGAAGCGTGCCATATCATTCCAGAAAGCTCTTTTCGAGAGCTACACAATGACATATGATTTGAAATTTTTTGATTCTAGGAAGATGGGTCCATGACCAAAATGGCATTCCCGAGTTTCTGTCAGACAGTCCGTTGAGCCGTTTTGCGTAGTCTGCGCTCGAAAGTTAAGATATGGTTCATGTGGGACTTCCTTTGAAGCATTTTGAGTTGACATGAGTGTATTTGATTTGAAGTGAAGTTGAATTGGCAAAATGACCATTTTGCCCCTCCCGGGGTTATCTCCAGTTTTCGCGCAATTATAGCAGTCGTTTCTCAGGGTTATCTCTGAGGTTGACTTGATGTTGACTTTGACTGTCCTCAGGGTTATCTCTGAGGTCGGCTTGACCTCCTGGTGCTATCACCAGGCTATTAAGAGTCGCCAGTTGGTTTTTTAAATGGTTGTACCAACACAACCGAGAAAAGGTTTGCACATTGACCTAGTGATGTGACATCTTATACTATCTGGTCGGTGAAACCGAGATTCATTAGTGTTCGGGGGACTTGGTTATGTCTGAAGGTGTTAGGTACCCCGACAACCGTGTTACCACTGCAAGTGACCGCTCTTTTTCAAGAAACTATTATCCGAATGTGTGTGTGTGTGGGTCGATGTGTCATTATTTGGAAGTAGTGCGAGGCCTCGCTCGCACTTATATATACAGAGGTTTGAATTTATGTAAAAATCGTTTTTAGCAAGATATGGCAGTGATGTTTTATAAAAGAGGTTTTTCAAACCCTGATGCTCAATAGTAATTGAGACCTTTTACACTACCATTTTATTAAGTACTCGGCTTGATTGATTTTATTTTACGAATGTGAGGCATCCGTATGAAAATAATGTACAAAATAATGCCGACTTACTCATGGGTATGGAAACCATCTGAGGAAATTCAGATAACGTAGAATAATTTACAAAGTCACTTCGCAATTTGAAAATGTCCATCACGGGAACCGAATCTAGATTTAATGGGATGAATCAGCGATCACATGATTCCTAGGCACACAAAATATTGCAATTTGTATGAAAGCAATAAGGTATATATATAAAAAAGTAAATATATATATATATATATATATATATATATATATATATATATATATATAGACATGATCACCAACCACAGAAGCACCTCCATGTGGGATTAGAAATGTAAATAAAGCTGTTAAAAGCTATCAACCATCACGGAGGAAACTCCAGGCGGGATGAAATGTAAATAAAGCTGTAAATACGGTCAACTGCCATGAAGGAAACTCCAGGCGGGACAAAATATAAATAAAGCTGTAAAAGCGATCAACTACCACGAAGGAAACTCCAGGCGGGGCGAATATATATATATATATATATATATATATATATATATATATATATATATATATATATATATATATATATATATAAGCAATAACGCATATAGGACGTAAAATTCAAATCTCATCGAATGAGTTATTAACAATGATTCATATATATAAATATATTTATATACAAAAGCGAGAATAAACGCACTTGGATATAAAATTCATACTCATGAATGTAGTCCTACAACAAGTTCATATATATATATATATATATATATATATATATATATATACACACACACACACACAAAAGCGTAGTAAACGCATACCTGGATATAAAATCAGTGCTCATCGAATGTAGTTTCGACCATAGTTTATATATATAAATATATATATATAAAAGTGAGTAAACGCCGAGGCATCAAGTCTAGGCTCATCGAACAAAGTTCGACACACGCTTATATATATATAAATATATATATATATATAGATATATATATATATATATATATATATATATATATATATATATTAAAGCAAATAAACGCTCCAGACCGAAATCTAGGCTCAATCGAGGCATAACTCGATAATGTTAGTCAATATATATGTAAATATATATATATATATATATATATATATATATATATATATACAGACTGAAATGAAACCACGGACCGAAGTCCGGGCAAAAGCAAGCAACACGACTCTCAACGTGTAGAAAAGTGTGTGCAGAGATGAAGAGAAAGACTCTAAAGTGTGTGAGAAGGCTTATAGCTGACTGCCAAAGAAGACTTCTATATCTTTAGAGTGGGTAAACACTGACTTTTGTAGGTAAAAAAGGGCTATATATGAGCTCACATGTGTTTAAAAGGATAAAATACACTGCATGGGGTGAGTGCAAAGCAAATTGGGCAGGGCTTCCTCGCCTTTTTCTCTTTCAAAATGGGCAGCCCAAGCCCTCTATTTATAGGCATTTTAGCTGTAGGTGTACCTATGGATGAGTCGCAGGTGTACCAGAGGCAACCCGGGTGGGCCCGAGTTTTTAAGGTCGGGTCGTCTCAATGTACGTGCACTCAGGCACTGTAATGTCCACTCGGACTTTCAGAAGTCCAATTTGGGCATCCGTTTGAGGTATACATGACCTATTCCGGACTGTCATTGTCGAGAGTTGTACGATGGCATGGGATTAGAGTTTGTACGAAGTCATTAAAGATGGGACGATGCCCTCCGGTCTTCAAGCTTCAACTTTCATCCATTACCCCGAACAATAGTCACTCGGGATTGGTTAGTCTTGTGGGACATCATTGCGTAGAGACGTGATGTGGCATCATGTAGACGAGATGATGATGTTTCCCCTTACCGATGTTATCGCCGGATTGGGCTGATAAAGCAGAAATTGCTCAGACTTCGCTGAGATTGGACTGTTGCAATTGTTGAAGGTCCTCATTGTCATCTTTTAGGTGTGCCTGCCTTCCCGATGTTATCGCCGGGTTGGTACATTGTATCTCACTGTGAGTGTCGAGATTGAAGCTGGTTGCATTTGAAACAAACATTTCTGGGGTTATCGTCGAAACTACATTCCTTGGGGTTATCACCAAGGTTGGTGGCTATTCCCATGGTTGGGACTGAGACTGGATACCTCGGGGTTATCTTCGAGATTAATCGGTCTTCTCCGGTGTGTGTTCCGGTATTGTATCTGCAGGCCTCGGGGTTACATCCGAGGTTGGAATTGTTACTCCCAGAGTGTGATACGGGGTTGATGCTGAATTTCCGGTAGTATCCGGTATGGATTTGGATTGTCTTTCAGGGTTCCCTCTTAAAAGATGAATCTGTCCTCCTACAATGTTAGTGACAGTAGTACAGAAAATTTTGAGTGTCTACAGAAAATTTCAGGGTTACTCATGCATGGCGATGCATTGGGTAGGATAAAGAATCCTAGACACTTGAAATGCAATAAGACAAACATGGTACTATGGATAGCTATATGATGCAAATATATGATGCGTGTATGTGGGGTTGTAGCCCAACACGCTGGGGATGATAGCTGGCTCCCTGTTGCTTCAACTGGGGATTGGCAATGCTGACTAGATTTGATGTGTAATCCGAATCTGTTAGGATATTGATGTTGGAGTTATCACCAAATTCATGGGTCTTTGATTATGACTTGATCCTGAAGATGTACCTCTTATGTGTAAGAGATCTGTGGGGATAAAGCTTGATCTGTTTGAGGATGTGTATAACATATTCCTTCATCTATCCTCTTTGATAATATTGACTTTTTCTGGTTAGTATCGCCAGAGTATGTCAAGATCCTATTGGATTTACTGCCAACAACAAATGCTATCAGGGATGCCTGACCTTCGTTGACGTGTACTTCATTGACATATGAATCAACGGCTGAAAAATCCTGTTGGATATACTGTCAAGGTTGCTTGACCTTCACTGATGTGTGAACCAACAGCAGATACTCTGTGGGTAGATTATCAAGGTTGCTTGACCTTCGCTAATGCGTGAATCATCGGAACACTACGTTGTGACCCCCGCCGGGGATCCGCTGGGGAATATGAGTAATCGAGCATGAAATCCTCGAATAGCTCTAGAGCTCTGATAGGTTTAATCGCTATCGGCTGAGATAACGTCATGGTTGCTTGACCTTCATTGATATGTGTGTCAACGGCTTGAATGTACATTTTAATCCCCTGCCGGGGCTTCACGTTGTAACCCCCGACGGGGACTCACGTTGTAACCCCCGTCGGGGACTCACGTAGGGTAACGACCTGGAGTCGGGGGCATCAGACCTGTATAAGGTATTGCCGTATGCGATTCATGACAACTGAGATCATCGGCAGGGTATACCTTGTGTTCAGGTGACTACCAATGAGTGATATACAGATTCAAAGTCTCTCTGAGGAGACCAGGATTGTATGCTGTTTTGCTCAATCGCGTGGCGTTTTTATTCCCGATTTGACCTTTCTAGTCCGTAAGAACTCCTTTGTAACTCAAACTGGATCGAGCCGGAGGGGTGGGACCCACATAGGGGTGCCACAGGTGCACCTGCTATAGCCGCAGGTGGGCCTGTGGCCAATCGTGGATGATAAATTCCAGCAGATTCGTGAGCCTCTTTCAGATCTGCTGAGTTCGGGCTATTTTCTGCAAATTCTATCACCGTACAAGTGTTCTACACTATTCTGGTAACGTATGCATGTATTTTTCCAGTTTTTATCCGTTGGATTGTGAGTTATCGCACGAAATGCATCAAAACACATAGTAGTGATTATGTATGCACAAATGACTTGATAAAAAATATTCAACATAGTAAATGTTAGTATTAAACCATGCTAAACATAATGATGTGAAAAAATTTGACTTTTGAGACAGTCAAATTGGCACCTTTTTCTACTATTTTTTGTCCTATTTGAGGTCCAATGAGCAAAAGGTATCAAGGCAAAGTACTCCTAGTATTGAGGTTGACCTTATGCATGATGATTTTGATTTTTAATGCATACATTATGTATATGACTTTGGGGCAGGTGTGCTACTGAATGGCCACCTAGACATGCCTATGTGCATGTGGATAGTCCTATTTTCAAAGGGGACTATAGCAAAAATTTTCCAAAGGTAGGCATTGGGTAGTCATGCATTTTAACTCTATTATATGTTAAAGTAAATGCATGCATGCATATAGTCATAAATGCATTTTAGAAAGCTCCAGGTAAGGAAATACCACACCCTTTCTGAGGTGATTTGGAGACTTGTTGTCCAGATATTATGGATCCGAATCAGCCGAGCAGTTCCTATAGGACCACTTCTGGCGTACAACGGAGGGCTTCCGAAGTGCCTCGTCCCCGTTCTGTTAGACAGCCTCGTCGGTTTGTGGAGGCCGTGATTCGTCCTATCCGGGTAGATGTGCTAGACGTTGAGGACGAGGAGGCGAATATTTCGATCGAGGATCCCGCTCCTGCTGCACATGTCCCTCGTAGAGAGCTTTCGAGTATTCAGGTGGTAAAACAAGAGTTGCTAGGTGATTTGAGCAGACATCCATCGATATATTTGCATGCTAACGAGGTATGGCGTTAGACTTTGATCTTACTTCTTTCCTATTGATGAGGATTAAAGGGTTCTGATGTTGATCTGCATTTCATGCAGGTTCTTGGTTTTACACAGCCTCGAGGGAACTGGTTCAGCATTCACTCCATGTACCATGCGCTTCATCCTGACTATAGAGTGGTAGTGCATAAGTGGGGATTCGGGGCATTCTTCTCCATCCTTCCCTGTCGTTGCCCCTGGGGTTACCTCAAGGCATTGTCTGAGCGATGGTTTCATCAGACTCAGTCACTCCATCTGCTAGATTGTGAAGTGATGATGACGCCTATGGATTGGCGATTTATAACAGGTATGGAGTTTGGAGGGGAGCCAGTGCCTTGCATGGCGAATATTACCGCGACTGCAGTCAGATTCTTATTAGGACTTCCGGCGGAGGCGCTCAAAGGTAGAACTGTCCGTTCAGGTCCTTTGAGCGTAGATGCTATGAGTGGGATTTTGAGTGAGCCCATACCTGATGATGTCAAGATCAGGGATAGAGTTCTGTGGCGATTGTTCCTGATGATCATTCGAGGCTGCTTCATAGCAGATAACTCTTCTACGGTATCTTTCGCTTTGATCGGTATACACGTGATGTCGTACCGTATTGGAGAGTATGATTGGGGCTCTTCTGACTTTGCCTATTTCCTCCGGCATGCGCATGCGCTCCATGTGGTTTTAACCGAGGCTTGGCTAGGATTTTAACCATTTCTGGCTGGTGAGTATTTCTCTTGTCTTTTCCCATTCATAGTTAAGAGTGTTTCTTGCGCTAGCAGATGTTTTGCTATTGTGTTGGCGAGCTTTGGGCCTATGAGAGGCTCCCATGTTTGCGTCCTGTGAGTGTGTTAGGTTTAGATACCTATCCACGAGGACGACGATGACGCCATTCTATTTTGTCGGAGGTCCCTGTAGCTGAGGGATTCACTCACTGCTGTATGCAGCTGGAGTTGCTGACAGCTGATACCATTACATGGATTCCCTATTCAAGGGAACATTTGACCATCGGCTTTGAGGATGGACACCCGACTGGAGTCGAGTATTTGATTTCCACCAGGAGAGTTCCTCTCTTCACAGATGGAGGCTGGGAGCTCTATTTAGGAGAGCGTGCTATTAGGAGCACCACAGGGGAGATCCGTATACCGATCTTGCCTCCTGCTAGGCGTCATTGGCCCGTATCACAGTCACCCGTCACTGATATCCCATTGTTGGGGGTTGATGGTTTTGCATTATCAGAGGGTCCATGTACTCAAGAGACGTTCCATCAGTGGTGGTCCCCTCTCACTATTGGAGCCCAGTCCTACGCCACATAGTTTATGGGGGATATGGTTCCAGGATCCTTGATGATGACGGATTGGGTAGCTTGTGTTTGACCTCCGACTCATATGACCCAGATTGATAGTTTGACCAGGCAGTTGGACCAGGCACATATATTTATCCAACATTTGGGCAGAGATCCAGCAGAGGCAGATTCATTTGTTCCTTCCACTCAATGGCCGCCCCTAAGAGCGACCCATTCGATTTTTGCCACAGATCCTCCTCTTTTATAGGCCCGCCATCCACATTGATAGAGATCTAGTAACTCAGGAGGAGTTACATCAGGTGGACAGGATTGAGGACATGGACATCGAGACCCTGGTCTTCTTCTGATGTATATTCTCGTTATATCTTTTGATAGTCCTCTGTTAGATATTGGGTGGATGTTCGCCATTCTCGCTATATCTTTTGATAGGC
Organism: Panax ginseng; assembly: GCA_020205605.1. NCBI lineage: Eukaryota > Viridiplantae > Streptophyta > Magnoliopsida > Apiales > Araliaceae > Panax > Panax ginseng. Next base: position 52,679,961 of record CM035136.1, on the reverse strand, counting down.
CTCTGTTAGTAGTAGGGCGGTTGTGCCCCATTTCCCTGTATTTATAGCTGTACAGAGCTGATGTATTAGATGATGATATACTTAGGAATGTATACACCATTTTTTCATTTTTGGCAGATATCAGAGATCTATTCAGTATATTGCCGTGCTCGGGGCTTTGCTCACCATACAGCTTTATTACTCACGCTCCGGGCATGGACTATCTCCCTCTTGCTGGTTTGATAGGTGTGACTACTTATCACCCACTGGCCATGATGTCACAGTTCGACTAGTTCTAGGATTTCCATCCTTTTGAGGGGGCGATAAGTCAGCGTTCAGCTTCTCGATATCTCTCAGCAGAGGACCAATCCCGTGTGTATGCTTGTTGGGATCAACGTGAGATAGCTTCTTTTTCTGTTAGTCATCCAGGTTGTTCTGCAGAGTATTCAGCGTGGATGGACACAGAGATTTTGTCAGCTGCAGCAGTATCTGCAGTACCGAATATTGAGTTAAACGATGTAGAGCCCATGGAGGACATCGATACCTACATCGAGGAGGATTCCGCTGCTGGGTTGCCAGCATTTCTTCCGGATTCTCCTAGTACCAAGATCTTTGTTGTGATTCATCACTCCTAAGACAAGATTTTAGAGCGAGTCTTTATCTGATGACCTTTGTGAGAGATCAGGCTTGATCTATAATGTTGACTACCCTTGATGGGAGGGACGCAGCTCTATTAGAGAGAGACGATGCATTAGATCGCAGAGATGCCGCTGTTGTTGAGCGGGATGAGGCCATATCAGCTAGAGATGCAGTGATAGTTGAGCGAGGTTAGTGCTATATCTTCCCGGGATGTAGTTGTCAAAGATAGTACTGCAGTGAGGTCCCTTACCACTGGCATGATCACAGAGATGAGTGCATATATTGATGATCATATGGTCACCATTCAGATGGCTGCAGATCTGTTGGGTCGTGTGGATATTCTCGTCTGAGAGACCACACCGCTTCTTCTTCGAGAGAGGACGCCATGTTGGTCTTGTTAGCTCGCATATACCCTGACTTGTAGATGAGCTTGTATTTACCTGCACAGACTAGCTTTGCCATTTTGTCATGTACAGTTTACATTGTATATATCAAATAACATTATATATATGACGGGAAAATATATTTTTGGATCACTTCCCTTTTAGATATGCCTTGTTATTTGCTTGATATTTTGCCCGCTGCTTCAGGGCTTGTGGTCTTGATGTATTCTGAATTCCTCCTGGGTGGATGGACATTGAGTTTCCTCTGGATAGTTTAGAATGGATCATCGATCTATATGTATCCCTACCATCTTTGGTGTCTTGGGACTGTTTTCTGGATGGAAATATGGAGAGTAGTGTGGCTTTCCTCTATGAGATTGACCGCACCACAGATGGTCTCCAGTACTTCTATTTAGGAGAAGCCTAGTTAATTCCATCTCTTATGGATTGGTGTTGCTCTTCAAGGTATGACCACAACTTAGATGGTCGCCGAATCTCCTATTTGGGAGGAGTTCAGGTAATTCCATCCCTTTGGTCTGAAGCCAAATGAAATGTAGTGGATTGAAGGATGATCCCAGTACCTACTGATAAGGGTTTGTGTTTTGGTAGGGGGTGAGACCGCACCATGAATGGTTGCCTACATACTCCTATTCAAGAGGAGATCAGGTCTACGTAGTTCGAACCTGGTATAAGAGGTTCAATGTTGTGTATGGTTGGAATGGTGTAGGAATATTTTTGGTTGTTTTTGTTTTTGTAAGGGTAGAAATGTTTTTGTTGTTTTTGTTTTATTGCGACCGGAACATATGACATGGTTGCCTACGTATTCCTATTGAAGAGGAGATCAGGTCGACGTAGTTCGCCCCTCAAGGCGAGAAGAAAAGCGTAATCCCATGTGCAGGTCAGAGTGTGGGGAAGAGAAAGTTTAATCCTAGGTTGAGGATAAACTGCAGGTATGAGAAGTTTGATCCCATGTATGGGTAGCCAAACTGCAAGTGCGAGAGGTTCAATCCGCGGTGGGATGACCTAAGTCGTAGGAACGCAAAGGAGAGCCAGGCTGCTGGCTTGAAATGTATGTTTTCCTGAGGGGCAATGTGTAGGAAAGTTGTAGGTGGTAAAGGGTTAAAGAACCGGAATGACTGGTGACCTGATGATTCTGCATCATGGTGTTTACGAATTACTTCAGACATAGTACCGTTTCACGGCGTCTGAGTTGATGAGTTGTGGAAATTCATCGTCGTCCATTTCTTGCAATCTGAGAGCGCCTCCTGTCAATACTTCCTTGACAATAAACGGGCCTTTCCATTTAGGGCCGAATTTTCCTTTGGCCTGATCTTGGTTGTCAAAAATCTTCTTCAAAACCAAGTCATGTTGTTTAAACTGCCGTAGCCGGACCTTTTTGTTGTAGGATCGGGCGATCCTTTGCTGATATAACTGACCATGGAAGATAGCCGTGGTTCGCCTTTCGTCTATTAGAGACAATTGGTGATACCTGTCTTGTACCCATTGGTCTTCATCCAATTGAGCGTCTATCAACACTCTGAGGGATTCCATTTCAACTTCTATGGGGAGTACTTCTTCCATCCCATAGGTTAATACGTAGGGGTTGCCCAGAAGGAAGTATGCAATTGAGGTTCTGTGAAATTTAACAGAGTAAGAGGCAATAGGTCAGGCCAATCTTTATGGTTGGCGGACATCTTTTGCATAATCTTCTTGATGTTTTTGTTAGCCGCTTCAACAACACCGTTCATCTTCAGAGGATAGATGACAGAGTTGAGAAGTTTGATGTGGAATTTTCTGCATAATTCCTCCATCATTTTGTTGTTGAGGTTTTGGGCATTGTCTGACACAATCACCTCTGGTTGTCCATATCGACAAACGACATTGTCTGACATAATTGAACGTTTTGGAAACCGTTATAGCTAAGATATGTGCATCTTGATTGGTTAGGATATAGATATGAAGTCCATGGAGTATTCCATGTGATTTGGCTTAGAGAACATTAGTAAAGAAGTTATGGCGAATTTTACGGAAATAGACGTTAAACTTCGAAAACGCATAAAGTTCGGATTAAAGGTCAAAAGTTGCTGTGTGACTTGAAAATGTCGGTTTCCAATGTCAACACGTGAGATAAGGTAATAAAGAGTCGTTGGCGAAGGTATCGTCGCATTCCGACTTATAACAAAGAGAACGAGTATTGAACTAGCAAAAAAGTTAAACGAACGCTTAAAAACGAACTTAAAGATGAATTCCGAGTTAACGGATTTATAAATATGAAATTCTTATATGAACGCGTAAAGGATGTAATTCCTCACTTGTAGGAATTCGAATGGGTCAATGCGGATGTAAAACAAAAAAATTAGGAAGCTGGGAGTTTCGTTAAGAAACCAAATCTGTTTGGCTAATCGGTATGACTCCCCGTGGCTGTAGTAAGCCAAAACCAAGACAAAGTGGTGGCGCCTAGCAAACATTGGACTTCTACGAAATACCACCTTTAACTCATACCATGGTATACCACTAATATACAAAGGATGCCGCGTGCATGATCTTTGGCAAAGGGGAAAAAGTTGACCAAGTTAGGTTTAGTTCCCTTTTGAATGTAGACCTAAAGTAAGATGTTAAAGGTACTTAAAGTACATAATTAGACTTACTTTAAAACACTTATAAGATGTTAATGTAAGAAGAATGGGTAAGGTTTAATGGAAATTAAACGAGGAACGTAAATACGTAATGAGTGAACCGCGAACGACGTTCAACATTGGTAATTAACCATTAATGATCGAATGTCGGCTAAGGACGTAAGAACGTTAATAAAACGTAACGAAGTATAGAAAGTCGAATCGACTTTAATAACGGAGTTAAAACAAGTAAGACATAGAAGAGAAAGAAGTTGGTTAGAACCGTTAAGTTAGTTTCTTTGTTAACAAATTACAGTGAGCTATGTGAATGTATCATGTAGATCCTGTAAAGACTGAGAATAGTTGGAATATATATTTGAAGACGCTTGAAGGCAAGTCTTTCTTACCTCTTGTCTTACCTTCGTGTTAGTAAAGTTTTTACGTAATGCATGATATACAATGCATGAATGGTAAATAGAAAAGAGTCGATGCCTATTTTATCTGGGCTAGACAAGTATTGAAGGATAAGATTGAATTGGTTACAAGTCTGTTGATATAGAACTGTTAACACAATCCTATGCCTCATATTGGGTACGGATGAGAAGGTAAGTTTGTCTATAAATAAACAAAAGTATTTTCATCGATTATTCGATGGGCACGCGAGGTTGCCAAATGTTAAACGTAAATACGTTTAACGTAAGAGTGTTGATCAACATAGAGTACAATAGGATGATCACCTAGAAGTGCTCGTAAGTAAAGACGGGTGGATGGCCTTAATGCCGGATATCCTTTTCAAGTATGAAAACGAAAAAGAGAAGGTTCATGGTCTATTGACCGGTTCATCATTCCTAAGCTATTATATATACTCTAGAATTGTTGTAGTAGAAGTATTAGTCAAATGATTCAGGATGCTTAGTAAATAATTGTTCTGATATTGATATAAAGCATGTACTTACTGATGTGATATTCATATATTTCGTTGTTAAGACTTGCTGAGCTAGTTATGCTCATTCTTGCTTGAACCATATGTTTGTAGCTAAAGTCGAACGAACTGAGAGTTCTATGAGAGATAAAGGCAAGGCTAAGATGGACAATTAATCGTGCTGTAATAGACTAGTATATTTATATGTAATATACTTATGAAGAACAACGAATGTATTCGGTTATGAACCTAGGAAAGGATTTATTACAGATGTAATACAAAGATAGTAATTACACTAATTTTGTTGTTATTTCAATGGAATGATTGTATGAAATGTAGTATTGTGGAGCACCATCTGTCGGGTTGGAAGATACCCGAATTTGGGGGCGTCACAGGTTGGTATCAAAGCATTAGGTTATAAAACTTAAGGGGGGAAGAACCTTAGGCTAATAACCTCATAGGAAATGAAGAGTCCGAAGAAAGTTAACTCGAGTCAAATGAGTTAATAAGGTATTGAGGAAACTCAGTACCAAAAGATTTAAAAGATGGAAAGTAACCCTAAATGTATTAAATGTGATTTGTGCTTATATTATTGTGTATTATGTACTAATCAATTTGTTATGTGTTATTGTAGATGTCGGTTAATAGCTTGATGTATAAGGATATACATGTGATCAGCGAGGAGTCCGTGAACCTAGTTGAGACAGTTCGTGTGCCTATAGCAGACATACCTGTAGTGATTCTAGAAGAGTCAGAGCCTGAGGAATATTACTCGGAGGAGGATTATTCAGAGGAGACCATGGGGATAGCATCATTTTTGAATATGATGATTGATATAGAGGATGACATGGAGGTAACATCGATTAATACGGTGGTGCCTGCCCTAGAGTCTACACCTACTGAGACTATGAGGGCAATGTACCTCTCAGTGCTTGACCGTAACGTGCAACTGCACAATATGGTGCAACACCAGAAGGAAGAGATCAGTGATCTCTATGGGACGAAAGAGTCTGCAGAGTCAGACTATGAGATAGAGCATGATGAGAAAGTGCACATGACTGACAAGGCCCAGGACTATAAGAATGAGGTCATAGAACTTCGCAAGAAACTGGTTGAAAAAGACCAGAAGATAGCACGAATGTCATATATTAATGACAGTGCGCACGAGGATTTCAAGCTCAAGATAGCTTGTTATTCTATTAAGTCGGGACAGACTTGACATACTATAAGTTGAGATATTGTGTCGATTTTGGCAAACCAGAAGCATGAGAATGCTGTTAAGAAATATTAAGAGTAGTATAGTGAATACTTTTGTGTAGTGACGTAAAACCCTCTTTTATATAATTAAAGGGTAGTCTTTTTTGTAAATCGCAATTTTTGTAGAAGTCAATCACGGGATGTATATGTAATAGCTTTTGGGCTATGTAAAGCAACTTATAAATAGTTTTGAACTATGAAGAAGCATTTTAATATAAGAAAGTTTTTATTTTGAATTGCTTTGTTGAGTATGAGTTATTGTCCAATTGATTGACGACTAATAATGAAGTAAGTAAATGAGTAATAACGGAACTTTATTTATTTAATCAGAAATGCCGCCAAGAAGAAGACAACGTAACCAAGAGGCGAAATCGCATAGTGATAATGAGGGGGGCCCTAATAACCCAATGCAGGAGTTCGTTAATTTATTAACAGCTGTATTTAACCAAGCCGGGGGTAGAGCACCCCCAGGACCTAGAGTAGCCCGAATGACTACTTTTAAGGAATTTAAAAGTGTAGGTCCACCCGAATTTAAGGGAAGAACAGACCCAATGGAGGCCCAAACATGGGTCAAGGAAATAGAGAAGGCGTTTGTTATTACAAACGTAGCTGAGGCGCAAAAGACCTCTTTTGGGACCTATATGATGAAGGGTGACGTCAACTACTGGTGTGAGGCTTACCAGGGTGGGGCTGGAACGGAAGCTGTTACATGGGAACAGTTTAAGAAGGTATTCTTTGAGAACTATTTCCCAACTAGCATGCAAGGGAGAATGGAGATTAAGTTCTTAGAACTTAAGCAGGGGGGACATGACTATTCCCCAATACGAGGCCAAATTCAATGAATTGGCAAGGTTCGCTCCACACCAAGTGGACACGGAGGAGAGGAAGGCTCAGAGGTTTGAGTAGGGCCTAAAACCACAGCTCTATAGTAGGATATCGGTTTTTCGGAGGATTCCTATGGGACCATTCTCGAAAAGGCGATAATAATGAGAGGGTAGTAGCGGCGTTGACCCAATACCACAAAGATAGGAAGAATAAGAGTAAGGGAGAGGGAGGAAATAAGGCGAGAGGTTGCTGGTGGAAGTGGCAATATGCCTAAGAGGAAGAATTTTAACCCCGAATACTGGGGGCAAAACAAGGGGATCCTAAGCGGAGGATGGAGGCATGCAAGACATGCAGAAGACTCATCCGGGAGTCTGCAAAAAGGAAGACCGGTTGTTATAACTATGGGCGCGGAGGGTCATATATCTCCCAACCGTCCTAATCCTAAGAAAAAAGCAGGGATGTTTTGTTTGTGGGTGAGTAGACCACATGGCAAGAAATTGCCCGAAGAAAGGGGCGAAGGGTAATAAGGGTTCTGGTAGTGGTACTTTGGCCATTACTGGACCAACACCATCAGTGGGTAGACCCTTAGCCCAAACATTTAATATGATAGTCCAAGATGCGGTTGCATCAACGGATGTAGTAGCAGGTATCATTCCAGTCAACGAAATAAATGCTTACATGTTATTTGACTCAGGTACTACTTGTTCTTTTATAGCATGTGGTTTTGCTCAATGATTGGGATTAAATCCTAAAAAGTTAGAAATACCTTTAGACATTAAGGTAGCAAACGAGGAGATAGTTCCCATTGAACATATTCATAGGAATTATTTCGTAGCTATCAAGGGTAATAGATTATCGGTAGATCTTTTACCGATAAGGTTAAGGGAATTCGATGTGATTCTCGGTATGGATTGGTTAATTAACCATAAAGCAATAATAGATTGTCATAAAAAGAGTATGAACCTAAGGCTTTCTAAGGAACCTGAGGTGGTGTTTTATGGAAATAAATCACCGGGACGTTCTTGTTGTCTAACCATGACACAAGCTAGGAAGATGTTGAAGAAGGGGTGTAAGGGTTATCTCATGTCACGTGGTGGATACCCGGAGAATGGGAACATCATTGGAAATGAGAGATAGGCGTGGTTCAAGAATTTATGGATGTATTTTCTGAGGAGTTACCGGTATTCCTCCAAATAGGGATGTAGAATTTGTAATTGATTTGTTGCCGGGAACGGCACCAGTTTCAAAGGCACCATATAGAATGGCTCTAGTTGAGATGAAGGAGTTGATGGTTCAGTTGCAGGAACTATTAGATAGAAAGTACATTCAACCAAGTGTGTCACCGTGGGGAGCACCGGTGTTGTTTGTAAAGAAAAAGGATGGATCGTTACGACTTTGTATCGTCTATCGGGAGTTGAACAAGTTAACGATTAAGAATAAATACACTGCCCAAAGATCCACGATCTATTTAATTAGTTGAAAGGCAAAAGTATTTTCTAAGATAGATTTAAGCATGAGGTATCATCAATCAAGGTGAGGAAGGAAGATATACCTAAGATTTGTTGAGGAACTCGTTATGGGCATTACGAGTTTTTGGATATGTCGTTTGGATTGACGAATGCGCCAGCCGCATTCATGGATATGATGAATAAAATGTTCAAATAGTATTTGGACCAGTTCGTCATAGTGTTCATTGATGATATTCTAGTCTATTCTAAGACGCCAGAAGATCATGCTGAACATCTAAGAATAGTGTTGGAAACCTTACGGAGGGAGAAGTTGTATGCGAAATTCACTAAGTGTGAATTTTGGCTCAAAAAAATGCAGTTTCTAGGACATGTTATAGACAAAGATTGCATATCCGTAGATCCAGCGAAGGTAGAAGTGGTGAATGAGTGGGAGCAACTGAAAATGCCAACCGAGGTTAGGAGTTTTCTAGGGTTAGCGGGATACTATAGAAGGTTCATTCAGGACTTTTCTAAATTAGCTACTCACCGACAAATCGAGACGAAGAAGTCGGTGAAGTATGAGTGATGTAAAAGTGTGAGCATAGTTTTCGAGAACTAAAAAGGCGGTTGACTGAGGCGCCAGTATTATCCTTACCAGATGATATGGGGAATTTTGTAATTTATAGCGATGCTTCACATAGAGGACTAGGTTGCGTGATTATGCAGCTTGGCAAGGTCATTGCGTATGCGTCACGTCAGTTAAAGGAATATAAGAAGGTCTATCCTACTCATGACCTAAAACTGGCAGCTGTGGTGTTTGCTTTAAAAATATGGAGACATTACTTATACGGGGAGAAGTGTGAGATATACACGGACCATAAAAGTCTAAAATATATCTTCACACAGATGGAGTTGAACATGAGACAGAGAAGGTGGTTAGAATTAATAAAATATTATGATTGTGATATCTTATATCATCTGGGGAAGGCGAATGTAGTAGCAGACGCGTTCAGTTGGAAGGGTAGAGAGAAACTGTCAATGTTAACGACTCAGAATGAGTTAATCACAAAGATGGCGAGGATGGAATTAGAAGTTAAGTTACCAAGGGAAACGAGGGAGATGTTTTTTGCAATGGAAACTCGACCAACGATAGTGGAACGAGTTAAGGAAGTACAGTTGAGTACTGAAGAATGCGAGCGGATGAAGAAGATAATGAAGGATGACGTGGAGACTAAGTATAACCTTGATAAAGAAGGTTTACTTCGTTTTGAGGGAAGAATTTGGGTTCCAAATAATTTCGAGTTGAAGGAAGAGATTATGTGTGAGGCTCACAGTTTGAGGTACTCGATACATCCTGGTAGTACTAAGATGTATCAAGACCTTCGTCAGAACTTTTGGTGGCCGAACATAAAGAGGGAGATTGCAGAATATGTTAGTTAGTGCTTAACTTGTCAGAAAGTTAAGGCTGAACACCAAAGACCGAGTGGACTGATACAACCACTGAAGATTCCAGAGTGGAAATGGGAGCATATCACCATGGACTTTGTGGTGGGACTTCCAACGACAAGAAAAGGATACGATGCTATTTGGGTAATAGTGGATCGGTTAACTAAATCTGCTCATTTTCTACCAATAGGAGTTAGGTATAATCTACAGTAGTTAGCTAAGCTTTATGTCAAATAAATCATTTCTAGACATGGAATACCTGTTTCGATTGTGTCCGATCGTGATCCACGATTCACGTCGAATTTTGGAGGAGTTTACAAGAGCAAATGGGAACACAGTTAAGATTAAGTACGGTGTATCATCCACAGACGGATGGGTAATGCGAACGGACAATTCAAACGCTAGAAGATATGTTAAGATCTTGCATTATAGATTTCAAAGGGAGTTGGGACGAACATCTACCGTTGGTAGAATTCGCTTACAACAATAGTTTTCACGCTAGTATAGGCATGCCGCCTTACGAAGTGTTGTCTGGACGGAAGTGTAGAACACCACTTTGTTGGGACGAAGTAGGTGAACGTCGAATGTTGGGACCAGAGATGGTACAACAAACGGCAGACATGGTAAAGATAATAAGAGCTCGATTAGTAGCTGCTCAAGATAGACAACGGAAGTATGTAGATCCTCATCGAGAGAAGAGGGAGTTTGAAGTAGGGTCTTATGTCTTTCTAAAAGTATCTCCTTGGAAAGGGAATACATTTTGGAAAGGAAGGGAAGTTAAGTCCGAGGTTTGTAGGACCTTTTGAGATTTTAAGAAGGATAGGGGAGGTAGCTTATGAAGTAGCCTTACCTCTAGAAATGGAAAGAATACACAATGTGTTTCACGTGTCTGTGTTGCGTCCTTATAAACCGGACTATAAGCATGTAATAGAGTATGAGTTTATTCAATTAGAAAAAGACTTAACGTATGAAGAACTTCCAATTTAGATTATTGATAGGAAGGAACGAGTCTTGAGAAATAAAGTAATACCTTCTGTAAAGGTAATTTGGAGTAACCACGATGCTGAAGAAGCAATGTGGGAGCTCGAAAGTAAAATGAAGGAAAAGTTTCCTCATTTTTTTATGTAAGAGTAGCGAGATTCTGGGGACAAAATCCTTATAAGAAGGGAAGAATGTAACGCCTGAGAATTTCGAATTATCATTGAATTAAATTTTTATTTGATTATGTGGATTAAATGAATTTTATTGAGTTCTTATATGAGTAAGAGGTTCGAAGGTCGTTGTATGACCTAGAATGTGTAGATGTGGTTAGTATTCTGGCTTTGTGCTAGAATTAATTGTTGTGAATTATCAAGACGAGAACGAAGGTTTTCTAAGATTGTTTGCGTAAAAACATTATTCATCTGATGACGTTCGGAGCTAGGGTTTGAGATTCTGAGAAACGCGTAATGTTAGAATATGACGATATTATGGAATATCCAATAATATTTCCATTATGGCAAACGAAGTTTTTGCCTGCGGACTTAAAACCTAAGGGTTCGTGAAAGAGGTTTCCGAAAGGGAAATGTAATTCGTATAGTCGTTTCGATTATTATACGTAAGGAATATGAGTATTATACTAGTATGTATACGAGTATGATATGAATAATAGTACGACGTATAAAATGAATATTATATGAATATTATACGAAGAGAATACGTGAATAATACGCGTAGAATACGAATCGTATTATTAGAATATGAGTTAAGGATTTTATACAATCTAATTGGACTTGGATTAATAACAAGCTCAATGAATTAAGTATACAAGCCCAAGTCAAGGCCCAATATTAGATTGGTTAAAGCCCAATATTTATTAATGTCAAGCCCAATCCAAAAAGTAAACTGCGGGTCGAACCGATGGGTCAAGGGATGGGTAAAACCCATGGGGCAACCCATTGGGATGACCCATGGGCAAGGTGGGCCGGCCACTTGATGGCCAAGAAAAGTTTCACTTGGTCACCAAGTATTTTGCTGGGTGACAAAGTTGTAAATAAGTGAGGAGGTGGTGAATTGGACAATTTTGCCCCTCATTTGGTTTTCTATAAATAGAAAGCTAAGAGTTGGATTTTTGTTGTTTTACAAAGTTTGTCCAACATATTTGAGAGAGTGAAAAGAGCTAGAATCCTATATTCCTTCTACTTCCAAGCAAACCAAAAGACGTTTATCAAGAACGTTAACTACTTCAAAGGTAAATTCCTTTAAACCGTAATCTTCATCCTTTTCGATTTCTTTCTCATAGAAGAATCGTAGATGAGTGGAGAATGTTTATAGAGAAGATATAAGAATGCCTTTTAATGACCAAATCATTGATAGGTCATGACAAAATAGAAATCGTAAGTGTTTACGTGAGTTAAAACCATAGAAAGTCTTGAAAGTTAACTTAGTTATGAACGTTTTGGAAACCGTTGTAGCTAAGATATGTGCATCTTGATTGGTTAGGATGTAGATATGAAGTCCATGGAGTATTCCATGTGATTTGGCTTAAAGAACATTAGTAACGAAGTTATGGAGAATTTTGCTGAAATAGACGTTAAACGTCGAAAACGCATAAAGTTCAGATTAAAGGTCAAAAGTTGTCGTGTGACTTGAAAACGTCGGTTTCCAATGTCAACACGTGAGATAAGGTAATAAAGAGTCGTTGGCGAAGGAATCGTCGTATTCTAACATATAACGAAGAAAACGAGTATTGAACGGGCGAAAACGTTAAACGAACGCTTAAAAATGAACTTAAAGATGAATTCCAAGTTAACGGATTCGTAAATATGAAATTCTTATATGAACGCGTAAAGGATGTAATTCCTGACTTGTAGGAATTCGAATGGGTCAATTCGGATGTAAAATGAACAAATTAGGAAGCCGGGAGTTTCGTTAAGAAACCAAATCTGTTTTGGCTAACTAGTGCACGACTGGCACCGCAGCTGCCAAAACCATATAAAAGTGGTGAAATAAGCAGCTGATTCAGACTCGACCAAGTACCACTGCTAACTCATACATGGCATACCACTAATATACAAGGATGCTACTTGCAGAAATAAGTAGAAGTGGAAAAAAAGTTGACCAAGTTAGGTTTAGTTCCCTTTTGAATGTAGACCTAAAGTAAGATGTTAAAGGTACTTAAAGTACATAATTAGACTTACTTTAAAACACTTATAAGATGTTAATGTAAGAAGAATGGGTAAGGTTTAATGGAAATTAAACGAGGAACGCAAATACGTAATGAGTGAACCGTGAACGACGTTCAACATTGGTAATTAACCATTAATGATCGAATGTCGGCTAAGGACGTAAGAACGTTAATAAAACGTAACGAAGTATAGAAAGTCGAATCGACTTTAATAACGGAGTTAAAACAAGTAATACATAGAAGAGAAAGAAGTTGGTTAGAACCGTAAAGTGTGTTTCTTTGATAACTAATTACAGTGTGCTTTGTGAATGTATCATGTAGATCCTGTAAAGACTAAGAATAGTTGGAATATATATATTTGAAGACGCTTGAAGGCAAGTCTTTCTTAACTCTTGTCTGATCTTCGTGTTAGCCAAGTTTTTACGTAATGTATGATATACAATGCATAAATGGTAAATAGAAAAGAGTCGATGCCTATTTTATCCGGGCTAGACAAGTATTGAAGGATAAGATTGAATTGGTTACAAGTCTGTTGATATAGAACTGTTAACGCTATCCTATGCCAAGTGTTTGGTACGGATGAGAAGGTAAGTTTGTCTATAAACAAACAAAAGTATTTTCATCGATTATTCGATGGCCACATGAGGTTGCCAAATGTTAAACGTAAATACGTTTAACGTAAGAGTGTCGATCAACATAGAGTACAATAGGCTGATCACCTAGAAGTGCTCGTAAGTAAAGACGGGTGGATGGCCTTAGTGCCAGATATCCTTTTCTAGTATGAAAACGAAAAGAGTATGTTCATGGTCTATTGACCGGCTCATCATTCCTAACCTATTTTATATACTTTAGAATTGTTGTAGTAGAAGTATTAGTCAAATGATTCAGGATGCTTAGTAAATAATTGTTCTGATATTGATATAAAGCATGTCTTACTGATGTGATATTCATATGTTTCGTTGTTAAGACTTGCTGAGCTAGTTATGCTCATTCTTTCTTGAACCATATGTTTTGCAGCTAAAGCCGAATGAACTGAGAGTTCTATGAGAGATAAAGGCAAGGCTAAGATGGACAATTAATCGTCCTGTAATAGACTAGTATATTTGTATGTAATATACTTATGAAGAACAACGAATGTATTCGGTTATGAACCTGGGAAAGGATTTATTACAGATGTAATACAAAGATAGTAATTACACTTATTTTGTTGTTATTTCAATGGAATGATTATATGAAATGTAGTATCGTGGAGTACCATCTATTGGGTTGGAAGATACCCAGATTTAGGGGCGTCACAAGGCCCGATAACGTCCATTCCCCACATTGAGAAGGGCCAAGGTGAACTCGTATTGTGGAGTTCTCATGGAGGGGCGTGTATAGCATTCCCATGAATCTGGCACTGATAGCATCTCATGACGTGGTCATTGCAATCAGGTTTGAGAGATAGCCAATAATGTCTCGTCTTGAGGACTTTTTTGACAAGGAGGGAGCCACTCATGTGGGGGCCATAGACTCCACCATCCATAAGCCTTTGGGCTTGATCTTTGTCTAAACATCTGAGGAGACCTAGTCCTACATCTCTTTTATAAAGCACATCTCCACTCACGTAGAATTTCATAGCAAGTCTATGGATCCGCCTTTTCTCAGTCGGGCTCGCCTCAGCGGGTGTAGATCCATCTCGTAGATATTCCTTGATATGCTGATACCAAGGATATTGGATGGGAGGTAGCTCATCCGATACTTCTCCAACATAATTCCAATAGGCTGGGGCCTTGTGCAGGGAAATTGTGACGCTCGAGAAGTGTTCCTTGTCTGATATGCGAATCAAGGAGGCCAAAGTTGCTAATGTGTCCGCGAAGTCATTCCTATTACGAGGAATGTGTAGAAAGGAGATTTCTTCGAACTCCAAAACCATCTGTAAAACCTGCCGATGGTAAGGCAGCAAATGTAGCTCTTTGGTTTGATAGATTCCGGTGGATTATCTGATTACCAACTCTAAATTTCCAACGACAGTTAACCGCCTGATGCCCATTGAACGGGCAAGTTTTAGCCCATACGAGATGTACCTTCATACTCACCAGTATTGTTGGTGCCGATAAACTATAATTTAATCGGAATTTTGGATACCGCTCCCTGCATCGGATAATAGAACTGCCCAACTCTCGTAACCTTCCATATTAATGACTCCTTCAAAATACATCTTCCATGATTGGCGCGTATCACACCGATGATGTTTTTGCCTTTCGTCATTATTTCCCATCATCGAAATATGTTTCCAAGGGTTTAAAATCCTCGCGAAGGTGCAAGTGCCATTGATCCGCAATTCCTTGACCTTTAATGGACTTTTTGAGTCACATATACGACGTCAAATTGTTGTAGGATCAACTTCCATCTGGACAGCCGGCAATTTAACATGGGTTTATTGAACACGTACTTGAGAGGATCCACGCGGGATATGAGATGGGTTGTGTGACCATGGAGGTAATGTTGTAACCTCATGGAAGCCCATGCTAAAGCACAACACGTCTTTTTGATCAGAGTGTACTTGTGTTCATTGATGCTGAACCTTTTACTGAGGTAATAGATAGCTCGTTCTTGGCCTCTATCGTCCTTCCGTCGATGTCAGATGATGCAAATGGCATTGTATCTTACTTATCGACAGGTACATAAATAGGGGAACATCATCCCTAGGTGGTACCAACACGGAAGCTTTGATTAGCTGTTTCTTGATTGTGAGGAATGCATTTTGACACTCCTCATTCAATTTCATGGAGGAGTTCTTCCTTAATAGCTTGAAGATTGGCTCACAGGTTGCTGTGAGTTGGGAGATAAACCTGCTAATGAAGTTGATTCTTCCCAAAAATCCCTATATTTCCTTCTCTGCATGAGGAATGGGCATTTCTGTGATGGCTTGGATTTTGGCAGGATCCAGCTCAATCACCTTGTGCCTGACTAGAAATCCTACCAACTTGCATGATTTAACACCAAAGGCGCATTTAGCTAGATTCAACTTCAAGTTGTACTTATGCAACCTGTTGAACAACTTTCTGA
The DNA here is from genome assembly GCA_020205605.1 of Panax ginseng. Taxonomy (NCBI): domain Eukaryota; kingdom Viridiplantae; phylum Streptophyta; class Magnoliopsida; order Apiales; family Araliaceae; genus Panax; species Panax ginseng. Next base: position 52,664,230 of record CM035136.1, on the reverse strand, counting down.
GATGGTCTATATGGTCATCCTCCTTCCAGGACTTGACAATGATGTCATCTACATAGATCTCGATCTCTTTATGCATTAAGTCATGGAAAAGAGCCATCATAGCTCGTTGATAGGTGGCTCCGACATTGATGAGGTCGAATGACAACCATTTATAACAAAAGGTTCCCCAAGGCGTGATGAAATCAGTCTTCTCACGATCTTCCTCAGCAACCATGATCTGATGATACCCCGCAAAGCAATCAGCAATGGAGTACATGTCATATTGCGCAGTATTATCAATGAGAATGTGGATAAATGGCACGGGAAAGCTATCTCTTAAGCAAGATTTGTTCAAGTCCCGGTAATCCACGCAAACTCGCACCTTCCCTCCAGGTTTACGCACGGGAACAATGTTGGATATCCACTCAAAATATGTAGACACCATTATGATGCCAGCTTGAAATTGTTTCACAATTTCTTCTTTAACCTTTAAACTCCATTCAGGTTTCAATCGCTTTAGCTTTTGCTTGACTGGCTTAAATCCCTCTTTAATGGGAAGGTGATGAAGGACAATGTCTGTGGACAAACCCACCCTATCTTCACAAGACCATGCAAACACATCCTGGAATTGGGTTAATAGCGTAACCATGTCATTCTGTTGGTTTGGGGTAAGGTTTGAACCAATCTGGATTAACTTAGGGCTTTCTAAGGTTCTGAGATTGAAAGAAGTGGTTTGATCAAGGTTGGATTTGGGTTTGTCTTTGACCCATTCTTGAATTTCTGAGGCACCTCAATGTCATCCTCAGATATCCATCAAGGTGAATTCATCTCTACATCAAAGGTACAATCCTTGTGGAGAAGAGGCAAATGACGCAAGTACATGCACATCTAAATTGAGTCCTCAAACAAAATATGCTTTCACTTATATATATGAAATGTGTTGATCATACACAGTGTTAGCATATACTGGTAAAATAAACTGCTAATACTGTACAGAGAAGTAAGCAGTTATTATATCTACAGGGCAGAAAGAGTTTCTGCCCGCTTTACCCTTAACAACCAATGCAAGGAATGCTGTTCCAATTGGCAAGGGAAAACTACGGGTGGACCGTAGTGATGGAGGGATTGTCATCATCCTCCTCCCCATCCCGAATGATGGCCATTACGTCCGGGTAATCATCGTCCTGGGTGTATCATGGGTATGTTCATCATGAACGATGATGCGATATCTGGGACATCATCTCAATGTGTGACGTCTTGCTTGATTCTTCGCTCCTCTTCTTCCATGCATGGGATTTGGAACAAAGATTTCTTTCTCCTTTTACCGTATCGGCTTGGGAAATAACATAGCCATCATATTGGTGGCACCTTTACAGAGGTTAAAGCGGACTTAGGGCTTGAAGGCGAAGATAAACGCCATACATGGTTGAAGTCAAGGAATCAACGATGTTTATGAGGATTCACGTGACTAGAATCAAGCGAAGTCTAGCCCAAATTGTTCTAGTTTACAGTTAAGCGAATTGGGTACTTGATACCGCAATCTTTACCCAACCCTTGTCCCGCTTTATGACCCAACGACATCATTTCTTGAGTAGCCACATTATTACCTCGGCAGAAATCTTGGGTTTAGGCAATGGCGTTCCAATAGCATGGTATTGGGTATTGCTTATTTCAAAGCATGAAAACCGATCGGTTCTACATCCGCATTGGCATTGATGAATGGTATGTCTCCGTGCTGAGGAATCTCCTGTCGGCCGATTGTGACTGTGCTATTATTGATAATGTACTTCAACTGTTGGTGAAGAGTGGAGGGGACTGCCCCAGCCATATGAATCCATGGTCGTCCCAAGAGTAGGTTGTATCCTGAATCTATCTTGAGTAGATGGAAAGATATCCAGAATGTGTGAGGACCAATTTTGATTGGTAGCTGAATTACTCCGACCGAATTACGGCGGGCTCCATCAAAAGTTTTGATGATAGTATGGCTACTCCGAATTCGGTTGAGATTGATATTCATCTTCACCAAGGTGGCGTATGGGAAGATATTCAGAGAGGAACCTCCATCTATTAAGACTCCAGCTACCATATATCCGGAGGACAAGACATGCAATGTGCAACGGCTTACGATAATTTGGTCCCTTCGGGAGGTATGTCATCATCAGTGAAGGATATCACATTGTTGTTGAAAATGTGATCAACCAGATGTTAAAACTTTTCTGTATCCACTGATGTCGGGAGATAGGCTTCTTCTAAAACCTTTAACAAGACCTTTCGGTGATTCTCAGAAGTTAGGAGCAAGTCCAAAATTGATATTTATTGTGGAGCTTCTTTCAAGGTTAAAACCACCGTAGCTTCAGTATGACCCACAGCGCGAAGGAATTTTTCAATCTTCTCCATGGGATTTTCCCCTTTGATTTGATGGTGGGCTTCATCACCCGGTAGGGAAGATATAGTGGATTTTCCTTCCCGACAATCGTAGCGAGTTTGTATGTGAGGTGGATCCTTCACCTTCTCCATAATTCCATGGAACTTTACTTGTGTTAGCTAACAATAGGATATTGTGCTCGCACTGCAACAAGTTGATTGTCTTGGGAGCGCCACTTTCAAAGGATTGTTGCCTCCTTGAGTTGAATTGTTGGCGTTGTGAGTAATGTATTAATCCCATCGGTTTAAAGTGGATATGATTGCTACCACACTTTTCCACTTAGTAGGGCTCGCATTCTCACTTGCGTACGAACACACTATCGCCGTCCGCTAGCGCAGGACACCACCGTCGATTAGATTCTCGAATAAGGTGGCGAGTGCCCCAAAGATTCTTCGTCTTTGTGTGGATCATGAGGCTCGGGAATGATATTGACACACTCCATCGAGTTGTACCGTCTGAGCTGGGGTTGATTGGAGGTGAAGGAACCGATCCTTACTTCATTGATTAACATATGAAGGATTTCCTCCATAGGTTGGCCCAAATAGGTGAATTCCTTTTGTTGGCGAAATCACGACACTTTGCTGCAATTGCTCTCTTTATCACTTTGTCTTCCAGCATTTCATTTTTTGAAAGTGACGAGGGAATATTCATGACAATAGGTAGGAGACTGGCATGCTCCTGGCTGATTAACTAACGAGTCATTTGATGCTGATAAGTCACCAGTTCCGTAAATTGCTCAATTTGCTTGCAGAGAGCCCTCATCTTTCGTTCCATTGTGAACTGGAACTTGGCATAATCCCATCTGTCATCATCGTCTTTGAAGGTATGGGAAGATTCACAGCTGAAGTTGGAACTTTGTCCATTGCTCCAATTAATCATGTTGACCTCTTCTTCTTTGTGTTGAGGAAGAGGGTTGTCTTGAACATGAGGATGATCTGGTTTGGTGACCACGATCTCTCCATTGTCTATCAGGTGCTAGACCGTCGGGATGTTAGAATTGTGTCGAGTTCAACTCAGACTGCAATAGTTTGACTTGATACCGAGTCTTATGTGTGTTATAGACTGATAGGGTTATGTGTTATATGTGTTTAGGTTATTCTATGTATATATATTATAGTATTATATTGTTATGATATTATTCTAATATTGGAGATCTATATTACTAATATTAGGTCTTCAGATAAAGCGATATAAATTACGTAGCGGTAATCAACGGTTCAGGCAAGTTTATTTTTACTTAACTCTACTAAGAGTTGTTTCATTCGGATATGCTTATGGTTAATCATTGCTGATTGCCATGTATAATTGTACTGCATATATTGCATGTATAAGTCGGTATGAAAAGGTGATCACCTTCATTACCAGTTGGTTCGAGATATATTTGTTCATGTATAATACTTGTTCACCATAAATTTGTTCTGCGCTTAGTTCACAATTATATTGTTGAATTATAGCCACTTTATTATTCAAATCATTTCAATCATGATATATCGTTATATTATTGAACTTAAACTTACTGGGCAACTTTCATGCTCACCCTTGCTATATCATGATAAAACATTGCAGATAAAGGCGAATGCGTCGGATACAAGGAAAGGTTAAAGTTAGTTCCAGCTTAAAGTTAATGTGTGCGATTAGTTTTGTAATAGTGTAGTTTGATAATAATGTTATATGTTAGATAGTTATGAATTGTGTATTAAGTTAAGGTTACTCGACCTTGGGGAATAGTGTGTAATGTATTGTATGAACAATTTATGTTTATATCTTTCGCAAATAGTAATAGTTGTATAGAATGATCGAACCGGATCCGTCACACCTCAAGTCATTATCATATACTCTTATCATATGGTTTTATTAATGTCACACATATAACAAAGGTGTTCCATTTCTTTTCTACAGAAGAATCTAATTTTCTCCAACTTACGATCAAGCGCATGCTTTAGCCAAGATATATCTTCTTCGGGAGGGTGTAGTCTGCATGAGACCACAGGCGATTACCAAATTGGCTTAGCTTCAAGCAAGTTTCAACTTCTATCGCCATACTAGTTTTACATGACATAAATCAACGTCCATATGAGTGATATTGCTAATCTAAGAGTGTATTCATTCCTTATGGAATCACAGAATCATACACAAATGATCTTCCTAGTTCTCTTTTAACTCTCTTAGTGAATTTCCTCATTTCATATTAGGCCACACAAGGCACTTCACAAATGCTCATCATATTCCCACACTTCTTAATTCGTATTAATCCAATACGAATCAATTTAATTACTTAACTTACAAAACATTAACATTTATACTCAAATAAATATTTATTTCCATTACTATACTCATTTAATAAGATGAGGAAATTCTCGGGTATTACATTAAAACTGACTTTTCTGTGGTTATCTCCGGAACTGGAATGATATCCCTCAGTGTTATCTCTGAGGTTGGAACTGAGTATCCCGAGGTTGTCTCCAGGGTTGAAACTAAATTTCTCAAGGTTGTCTCCGATATTGAAAACTGGATCTCCTAGGGTTGTCTCCAGGGTTGAGTTGACTTGACTTCCAAGGTTGTCTCTGTAAGACGATTTTGCCCTCTTGCAAGGTTAGTAACAGGAATGCAAAATTTCTAGTGTCTACATATGCCCCTCTTTATCATATTCATGCAATGTAATGACATGGATATGATAAAGATCACTAGGCACTTGAAATATGACAAGCTAATTATGATGCAATGTAATGTAGCATAATGAAAATGAAATGTTTAGTGTTGTGTGTTGGACTGTTTTCCAACAAGATATGATAACTTTTTACTCCCCCATTTCTGTTGAAGGATGGAGTTATCAATGATGACCCTGTTGAACTGCTTGGATGTCTACTCGACTGGTAATTTCCAAAGCTTTTATCATAGGAATCTCCATGATTACGACCTCATGATGTTGACATTGGGGTTATCACCAAAGTTCTTAATCCTTTATACATGTTTTCCACCGAAGATGTTCTTTTCATGTCCGAGAGACTCTTGAGGAAATGTGCTTTCATAGCTAAGGATCTGTATAACAGATTTCATCATTGGTCCTCCCCAATGAGGATGGTTTTCCACGGTTTATGTTGTCAGGTCTTTCTAATGCTTTGTTGGAATTATTGCCAATGGTTGGTAATGTCAGGGCTGCCTGACCCTCGTCGAAATGTCCTTCAACGGCTAACATCATCAGACCACCTTTGATGCTTCACTAGAGTTACTGCCAATGACAGATAATATCAGGGCTTCCTGATCTACACTGAAATGTTCTTCAACAGTTAACATCATCAGACCACCTCCGATGCTTCACTGGAGTTACTTCTAACGACTAATAATATCAGGGCTACCTGATCTACGCTGAAATGTTCTTCAACACTTACTATCATACGACCACCATTGATGTTTTGCTAGAGTTCCTGCAAATGGCTGATATTATCTGGGCTGCTTGATCTACTTTGAAATGTTCTTCAATGGTTAACATCATCGAACCACCTCTGATGCTTCACTGGAGTTACTGCCAATGGCGGATAATATTAGGGCCGCCTGATCTTCGCTGAAATGTTCTTCAATGGTTAACATCATCGGACCACCTCCGGTGCTTCGCTGGAGTTACTGTCAACGTAAGATAATATCAGGGCTGCCTGATCTTCACTGAAATGTCCTTTAACTGTTAAGGATATATGAAATCTCTGCTAGGGAATGTTTTATGACGAGATGTACGATTTTGATTTTGATTACGATCCTCGTGATTGCATCAGACCTTTGTGAGGTATTGTCAAGGGTAGCTTTCAACAGCTTTGATCATCGACTTTGTAAACCCTGTGTTTTGGTGAATACCAATTATTGATATGTAGACCTGCAGTTTAGTCTCTGAAAACAAGGATTTCAGGCTTTCCGCTTAATCGCGTAGCGTCTTTTTTCCTGATTTGAATTTTCAGCTTGTGGGACCTCCTTTACAACTCAAATTTGATCGAGCCAGAGGGGGTGGGGACCACCCAGGGTAGCCGCAAGTTGACCCGCGACTGCCGCAAGTACACCCATGGCCACCCGTGGGTGTTATATCTCACGTCTTTTCCCTTTCTCAAGTCATTTTAAACTTGAAGCCGCACAAGAAATCTGAGATTTCATCTTCAGATCTACTAAGTTCGGGCTTCTTTACAAAACCCATCACCGTACAGTTGTTCTGCACTATTCTAGTAATGTATTCATGTTTTCTTTTCCAATTTTGTCCATTGGAATGTGAGATATCACATGAAATACTTCAAAACACATAGTAGTGAATATGCATTCTCATATGACTTGATAAAAATTATCCAACATAGTAAATATTAGTATTTTACCATGCTGGATGTATTGATGTGAAAAAAATTAACTTTTAAAACAGTCAATTTGGCACCTTTTTCTGCTATTTTTTCATCCTATTTGAGGACAAATGAGCAAAGGTTTTGAAATAAAGTAATCCTGGTAATTATGCTACCCTTATAGATTATGACTTTGATATAATTCATGCATATAGGATTTTTATGACTGTGAGTTGGTGTGCTACTGAATGGCCACCTAGTCAAGCCTACGCAAGTGTGGATAGTCCTTCTTACAAAGGAGACTCTGGCGAAATCTTTTCACGAGTCTAGGCATTGAATGAACATTCATTTTTAACTCTACTATAACCGTATGTTAAATTAATGCATGCATGTATATAGACATAAAATGCATTTAATGAGCTACATGTTAGCATTTACCACACCCTTTCTAAAGTGATTTGAAGAATTTTGTCCAAATATATGGATCCACACCAGTCGAGCAGCTCCCGTAGGACCTGTGTAGGTGTGAGGAGAAGAGCTTCAGATGTGCCTCAGCCTCGTCCAGCCCAACAGCCTCGTCTATTGACGGAATCAGTTATTCGTCTTATCCGGGTTGAGAGACCAGATGTGAGGAAGAGGAGGATAATTTATCAGTTGCGGATCCTGCTCCTTCTTCTTCTATCCCCTGTAGGGAGCTTCCAGCTATAAATGTGACGAATCTAGAGCTTTTGGATGATTTGAGTCGTCACCCCTAGATATATCTAAATGTGAACGAGGTAAAAGTTGTGTGGTTTTTCCTTTTCCCATTTATGGGGTTCAAGGGTTCTAATGTTGATTTGAATTGTGATACAGGTTCCCGGCTTTACGCAGCCATGATGGAACAGGTTTAGTAAACATCCTATGTATCAGACTCTTCATCTAGAGTACCGAGAGATTGTGCATGCTTGGGGCTTTGAGGCTTTCTTTTCCATCCTCCCCCATCGTTGTCCCTGGGGTTACTTCAGGGCTTTATCTGAGCATTGGTTTCACCAGACCCAGTCTCTGCATTTGCTAGATTACGAGGTGATGATGACACTGATGGATTGACGGTTCATCACTGGGATGGAGTTTTTCGGGGTGCCAATGCCTTGTGTGGCTGACATTTCCCCAACTGCCATCAAATCCTTATTAGTAGTCCTAACTACGGCGCTAAAGGCTGGACGGTCCGTACTGGTCCTTTGAGTGTAGATGCCATGGATGGGGCTTTGACTGAGCCATTACCCGATGATCCAACGGTTAAAGATTGCATCCTTCGATGATTATTCTTGATCATCCTCAGGGGTTGTTTCCTAGCTGATAACTCTTCGATGGTGTCATTCGCTTTAGTCAGCGCCACACGGGAGGTGGACCATATTGGACAGTTTGATTGGGATTCCTACACATTTTCCTACTTCCTCAGGGGAATGTGCCTACGGTCACACTGACAGAGGCTTGGTTAGGGTTTTACCCATTCATGCTGGTGAGTATTTTCTATTTTGATTGCCCTTGTTCAGGTTGAGAGTTTGACTGACCGTAGATGTTTGATCTTGTATTGGCAGTTTTGGGCCTATGAGAGGCTCTCATGTCTTCATCGATCCCGTTAGCCTGCTAGGTTTAGATACATATCCACGAGGACGACGATGGCATCACTCTACTTTGATGGAAGTTCTAGTAGCTGAGGGTTTCACCCATTTGCACTTACAGTTGGAGCTGTTAATAGCTGATGTCATTACGTAGGTTCCTTACTCTAAGGACCACTTGACAATTGTCTTTGAGGGTGGTTTCCCGACTGGTGTCGAGTATGTGATGTCCACTCGTCAGATTCCTCTCTTTACAAACGGAGGTTGGGAGTTCAATTTATGAGAGCGTGCTATTAAGAGAACTCCATGAAAGATTTGCATTCCGTTATGTCCTCTTGGCTGGCGCTATTGGCCTTTGTTGCAACCGATCATTGAGGTCCCATTGGTGGGTGTTGATGGATTTACATTGTCAGAGGGACCGTTCACTCAGGAGGCATTTTATTGCTGGTGGTTCCCTCGCACCATTGGAGCCTAGACCCGTGCCACACAGTTTATGGGGGATATGGTTCCTGGCTCCGTTATTATGATGACTTGGATTGCCTGCGTCTGAGAGCCAACTCATCTGACGCAGATTGATAGTTTGACCCAGCAGTTGGACTGTGCATATCTCTTTATCTGACATTTGGGCAAACATCTTTCCGAGGTGGATACTTTTGATCCTTCTAGCTCTAGGGCTTCCCTTCAGGTGGCCCATATTTAGATGGTTTTGCTGGTGCATATCATCTGTTGTGTCGGCCTGATATCCTTAGTGGCAGAAATTCAGTGACTCAAGAGGAGTTACATCAGATGGATATGTTGGATGATGTGGACATCAACACTATTGACTTCCTCTGATATATTTCTCGCCATATCTTTTGATAGGCCTCTGTTAGATATCAGGCGGTTGTGCCCCATTCTCGTTATATATTTTGATAGGCCTCTGTTAGTTGTTGGGTGGTTGTGCCCCATTTCCCTGTATTTTCCAGTTGTACACAAAGATGATGTATTTAGATGATGATGTACTTAGGAGTGTATGTGTATTATTTTCCATTCCCTAAATCATATTTTTATCTGTTCTTTATTATGCATGCATTATGTTTATGGACATGCATTTCCAAAGATGAGTTTAGCATTAACCCCTGGATGGTCTTATGAAACGGCCCTACAGATGTTTTCATCGACAGTTAGCCAGATTGAGCAAACCACGCCAGTTATTGGTGGCCTCTTCCTTGAGAATGTGGTATGAAAGTTTGTCCTCCCAAGATCGACTGATAGTTGATCAGTTGTTGTGTCACTCTATGACCCTCCTAACATTCCAGGTTCCATCGGGCTTTATAGAGGGCATGCTGGAGCATTGGGTACCGGATAAGCAGGTGTTCCGGTTTGAGACCCATGAGTAGACTCCTACTTTAGAGGAGTACGAGCATCTGAAAGACTTGCCATTGGATAGGCCTTGCGCTGTGAGAGCCCCAAATCCGGGTCCCAAATCACCACGAATCTGGTACAATCATTCTATAACTATTGCGGAAGATATAAACATAAATTGTTTATACAATAAACTTTACACACTATTTCCCAAGGTCGAGTAACTTTAGCTTAATACACAATTCATAACTTATTCGACTTACAATAAGATTAAGATATAATACTGTTACAAATCTAACTGCACACGTAAAGTAAAGCTAGAACTGTCTTTGACCTTTCCTTATATCCAACATATTCGTCTCAATCTGCAATGTTTATCATGATATAGCAAGGGTGAGCAATGAATTTGCCCAACAAGTTTAAGTTCAATAATTTAACGATATATCATGATTGAAAGAATTTGAATAATAAGCTGGCAATAATTTAACAATATAATTGCGAACTAGCAGGAACAAGTTTTTTGACTGAACAAGCATTTAACATGAACAAATATATCCGGACCGAATGTTAATGAAGGTGATCAAATTTTCATAACTCGATGAAATACATGTCATACGCATTATGTGGTGCAATTTAATAATTCATAGAACATGGCAATCATAAATGATTAACCACAAATATAATTGAATAATACAACTCGAGGTCGAGTTAAGAAAGACTTGCATGAACCGTTGATTACCGCTATGTAATTTAATAAGTTTTGTCTGAACCTAATATATAAATAATTTCGATATACCAATTAGAATAATATCATCATAGTATTTAAAATAACCTAAACACATTACCATATAACCATATCAGTCCATACAACACATAAAACCTAACCTCAAGTCAAACTTTGACATTCTGAGTCGAGTTCGACAAAATTCTAATATCTCGACGGTCTAGTCGGACAAAATATCGAGTTTAAGTTCAATTAAACTATGTCAAAATACTTAACCATTATCTAAGATAATTTTTTAACAGTCAAAATATTTTTCGTAAGCTCGCAATAATTATTACTATTTAAAATGATTTTTCAATCATTAATAACGTATTTAAATGAATTAAATATCACTTAATTCATTTATCATTAATATTTAATAATATAAAAATCTTAATTAAATATTTGTCAAAATATTAAAGTTATTATTAATAACTTAAAATATTTTTAAATCATAAATATTCTACTTAAATAATTTTTAAAATAATTAAAATCATTTTAAAGCATCACCATTAATATTTAAATATTAATGAAATTATTATCAAAATATTAAAAGTCATTAATTATAACTTAAAATATTTTAAAATCATTTTCTCATTTTTAAATCAATAAAATCATTTTAATTCATTTATTTAATATATTAATTAAATAAATCTAATATCATTCATATTAGTTTATTAATTAGAATTCTCCAAAAATATGAAAAGTTATATTTTATAACTAAAAATATTTTTAAACACTTTAATCTTATTTAAAATGATTTTTATTATATTAAAATCATTTTCTCTAATTTATTAAATACACTAATTAAATAAATTAAATACCATTAGTATTCAAATAAATATAAATATTAATAAAAATATATCAAAATTATTAAAAGTTAATTTTCATAATTTAAAATAATTTTTAAAACCATTTTTGTAATATTTAGAATTTATTTCATTTTTTAAAATAATTTTCGGAAAATCAGATAATAAATGTATTAAAAACCGTCGCTATAGGCCTTTAGCGACACAAAGCATCGCAGATGGTGTTCTTGAGCCTGAAGATCACCGACAATTTCGATTAGCAACATGCCAAGTTTGATCATTTGCAAATCTACTAAATTTGTTTCAAGCGGACTTAAGGTTCAATCTCGTAGTAGACATGTATTACTACAACTAGAAATCATCAACTTGGTCATAACACAACATATCATGAAGATCTGGGCAATTAAACTCATTGTTAGACGTCACCCGGGTTTTCCAAAAACCCAGGCAGTTCGAGTGGCTATATTGTAGCTCGATTATCTAAGTGTTTTGATCATTAGTTTGTTGATTTCTTTGTTCATAGGTCTAGTACATATTTCAAGGAACAACTAAATAACTTTATCTCAGTCCAACAACATCACATGTGCTAGATTTATCTGGTCAAAGAATGTCTGAAGGTGTGTTCATCCGTTTATGGGTTTTTCCCAAAAACGTGATCCGTGCTCAACTGGCCTACTTTGACCATTAATTACACTCGATCTAAACTCTGTTTGTGGAAAGTAAAAAACCATGGATCTCAAGTGCATACAACAGACTACAAGTTTAATACAACAACAACATCAAATAGTATAAATCCTGACAGATATCAAGCCCACAAAACGTTGTCAGACGCTGTTTATGGCTTTCTGGTTTACCCAGATTGGTAGGTCATTAACCAAGGTTTTGGTTGAATTAATAACTTACGATCTAGACATCCAATGGCTGTGACACCACTTCCAGATCAAAGATAGCCTACCAAACTATAGATCAAACACATAAAACATCAAAAATCTTAATCTCAGAAAGATTTAGAGCGACTGACATATGATTGTCAGACTTCATTTTGTGCTCTAGGGCAGTTTGAAAATCATTACTTTTTAAGCTCTTTGATGTTATGGATCTATGGTATAACACCATATATCATCATAAAACATCCCCTTGCACATAAATAAACACATAATCACAAAAATTTTCTTGCTATATAAGATCAAATAAGGTTAGGGTTTTTATACCTTTTTGTTCTAAATCTTGATCTTTGATCTCCAATCTGTTCTTGGGTGATCTAAGGGTTGTTTAAGTGACTGATCTACCTTAGAATTTTGGAAGGTTAGAGAGAGCAAGAGTTGGTGAGAGCTTAGATAGGAAATAAGCCAAAATACTAGACTTTCTCTCTCCCAAATTTATATATATTGTGATATAACACTTAGATCTGATGATATGAACTGATATTGTTGGATATTATAAGCCACCAAGTCAAAATAGTTGGTTACCAACTCCAAATATACCAAGATTTACAAGTTATATAATAAATATATACTAAAAGGGCATTTTTGTCATTTGCAATATGATTTTAATAGCATTCTTGACTTTTGCTACAACCCTTAGGGTTTAGGTTTTAACCCTTAGGGTTTAACCTTTTAGGTTTAAAAAAATAAATTTTAGAATTTCCAAATTAGGTTTCCAAAAATAGAAAATTAATATTTCTAAATTATAATTAGGATTCTAATTACATTAAAATTTCCTAATCATAATCCAAGCTTGCTAATTAAGATTATTATTTCCTAATTAAAATTGCTAATTTAGCAATTAGGGTTATAATTGATCATTAGGGTTTATAACCCACGAATTAGGGTTTTAAATAGAAAAATAAATTTCTAATTTAGAATTTAGGTTTCCTAATTCGATTAGGGTTGTCTAATTACTTATAACTTGAAAATTAGGATTAATATTTCCTAATTAACATTAAAAGTATTAAATTAACAATTAGGTTTTCTCTAATTATAAATTAGGGTTTCTTATCCCGAAATTATGGTTTTCTAAATCAATTAGAGTCATCCCTAATTAGGTTATTATTAATAACGTTTAAACCTTATACTAGCAATTTCATTCCCAAACTAGGGTTTCAACTTATAATATAGGGTTTTGGATTCCCGGAACAAAAATTAGGGTTCCAAGAACCGGTTTTAAGTTGTCTTATAATTCATAAGAATTTTCTAACTGAACGTTGACGTTCTTAATATAATATTAGGGTTGGCCACTGATATAACTTATCTGATCAACCCTTGACCCTCAACCACATACTGTACACATATAATACCATATACACAGAACTTAATCACATATATACTTAATCCTGAATAATTCACCACATAAATATTAAATTCATAAAATTCCCTCTCGAAAATCTCAAATCCATTCACTTATTTTCCGTCTAGCTTTATTATTTAACCTTAAATTAATCTTTTAAGATTATAATAATTTTCTAAATTCTCGGGTCGTCACATTCACCCATTCTTCTAAAAATTTTGTCCCTAAAATTTACCTTACACCTTACACCATACTGCTTACACCATTCATACACAGCATCACATGCTACCCAATACACCTCTCACAAGAGTAAAAATTTTGAAATTGTGCTGAGGAGTTATATAGACAATTGTCTATCATTTTCGCAAAGGTTTTATAGAAATTCATCTCGCAAAACCGCTATAACTTACTTTATAGTGGGTAATTAGCCCGGTATGCCTGTATTACTTATTAAGTACATTTGGTGAATCTGCTTTCTCGTCACTGCCATAGGCACAAAAAATTTACCTCAGTCTTATCATATTTCGCACCAAAATAATTTGGTTCGGGAAAATTTCAAAGAACGCTTAGAATTTTCATAAACGTTGGTCTAGCTGAATCAAATAGCTTAGACTTATATCAATAGTCAATTTCAATCGAATTACGAATGTGTATAGCCAAACGCCGTTGGCAAATTAAAATTTTGAAAATATTTTTGAGAATGACGTCATGATGTTGTACTGTATTAACAGTCCGTTTGAGGATGTCATCATTGAGTGACTTTGTTATAACACATCATACAATAGTGGAATAAAGATTTTAGATCAAATTCAACACTAAGTATTCCTGCATTTAAAACTCCATCAACTTTTCATCATCTATGCACCAGGTTACATGGTACATAAGTGATAAATAAAAATATTTTTGGTATTTCAAATCATTATCGTCTAGCTAAAATAAGTAGCATAGACTATTCTTTAAATCGTTCAAAAATTGATTTTAAATTTGTTTTATCATCTCGGTAACGATCGTGTCGGTGGCCCGAAGTCCACACATACACAATGGTCACCAAGAGCTGAATAAAAAAAAATTATTTTTAAAAAGACACATAGTGCGTATTTAGCTTGATGTCAAAATTTTTGAAATCTTACACAACTAGGAGATTTGAAAAACATATGTCTCCACTAATGATCAATTGTTTAATCAATCTATCTGTTTCTATAATCCGCAATATTCCGTTTACACATAGCTCTACCCAGTTCGTCAAACCATACTCATGAGTTCAGGAACTTTCCACAATCGTATGAGTTTAAGAACTTGTCTAAGTCGGAACCTTTAAGCGTCCCATTCACCGAGGGGTTCATAAACATTTCATATAATCATGAGTCGCGAACGCATTACCATAAGTATGAGTTTTAAGAACTCGTACTTAACCTGATATTCTCTATCTATAACCTATCTATCTGTTATACACATGAGAAAGGAATCACCCTCTTAACATGCATATAGAAAATAGTGTGACACAAACATTTCAATGATTATCAATGCTAGAACTAAGTGGTTTTTACAACAAGTACAAATTCCCTGCCCATACAAGGAATCATATAACTCAGCTGCTGACATGAATCCTCAATTGAAATCCCCTCCTAATCTTAACTCCCTTCTCAATACGAATTTCATTTAACTCGTATTCATAATCCATTCCTGAATTCGTACCCATTCATAGAAACACATCAATCTTGCTGTAAACTTTTCAATCATTCACTTGATCCTTCTCCATACTATAACATTATCCGATCACGGGGTGATCACATAGTATATATTACGATTCATTCCTATTCTATGATCGCTTTGCTTTTTGATCTTCTATCACTATGCTTTTAGTCTTTTAGACTCTATCTATTCACCACTACTGTTCAACTTTATTATTAGAGTTAAGGAACTCTGTATCTTTACAACTAACCAAGATTAGTCTTTGAATCTTTCCGACCAACTAACTCTATTTGAGTTAGTACTTATCCTAATTACTGCGGTTATTAGTCTCAGGTATTCCTACCTAAGGTTCATAACCTACAGCTTTGATACCAACTACGAGAGCCCCAAATCCGGGTCCAAAATCACCACGGGTCTGGTACAATCATTCTATAACTATTGCAGAAGATATAAACATAAATTGTTTATACAATAAACTTTACACATTATTTCCCAAGGTCTAGTAACCTTAACTTAATTCACAATTCATAACTTATTCGACTTACAATAACATTAGGATACAATACTGTTACAAATCTAACTGAACATGTACACTAAAGCTGGAACTGTCTTTGACTTTTCCTTGTATCTGACATATTCGTCTCAATCTGCAATGTTTATCATGATATAGCAAGGGTGAGCAATGAATTTGCCCAACAAGTTTAAGTTCAATATTTAACGATATATCATGATTGAAAGAATTTGAATAATAAGCTGGCTATAATTGAACAATATAATTGCGAACTAGCAGAAACAAGTTTTCTGACTGAACAAGCCTTTAACATGAACAAATATATCTAGACCGAATGTTAATGAAGGTGATCAGCCTTTCATAACTGATGAATACATGTCATACGCATAGGGTGCAATTTAATAATTCATAGACATGGCAATCATAAATGATTAACCACAAATATAATTGAATAATACAACTCGAGGTCGAGTTAAGAAAGACTTGCTTGAACCGTTGATTACCACTATGTAATTTAATAAGATTTGTCTGAACCTAATATATAAATAATTTTGATATAACAATTAGAATAATATCATCACAGTATTTAAAATAACCTAAACACATTATCACATAACCCTATCAGTCTATACAACACATAAAACCTAACCTCAAGTTAAACTTTGACAATTTGAGTCGAGTTCGGCAAAATTCTAACATTCCGACGGTCTAGTCGGACAAAATATCGAGTTTAAGTTCAAATAAACTCTGTCTAAACACTTAACCATTATTTAAGATAATTTATTAACAGTTGAAATAATTTTCGTAAGCTCGTAATAATTTTTAAATAATTATTACTATTTAAAATGATTTTTCAATCATTAATAACGTATTTAAATGAATTAAATATCACTTAATTCTTTTATCATTAATATTTAATAATATAGAAATCTTAATGAAATACTTGTAACGACCCCAAAATTCATACAATTTAATTATTAACTTCGGTCGTTAATAACACATCTACCTTCTGATTTTACATCATTATTCGATGTTAAGCTTTATAAAATGCGGAATAATTTAAACTTTTATGTCTTCTTACTTCAATTCCCTGAATCAAAACCTTTATCATCTATATGTCTTTGAATCAATCTTATTTTATGATTCGATTTATCACTATTATCATATAAAATTTTACATTTCAATCCGATAACCTTTACATATCAGATAACTCTAACTCTAACTTTACAACTCAATATAAAACTAGACATCAAAAAAATTTAATACATCTCATGAGTCTTAATCATGTTTTAAGGAAATAGCAACTTTAACTAAAATATACATCTTCGTATAATATTTCTGAACCACTTCATTCAAATAGCACATAGCGACATCTTAAATCTATAACCTGCAAAAATGGTTATTTGCAAGGTTGAGCTCGACAGCCCAACAAAATCTAACAGTTTTCATGCATCACGTAACACATAATAACATGCTCAACATATATCTCTTAAACATTAAACTAACATAACATACATGCTGTTGTTCAAATATCAAATATAAAGATTGAGTTCCTTACTCAATCAGCATTCATTACTCAATCAATGCAATCAGATGTTGACTTTAACGTTCCATGTTTTTAACATATATATAACACATCATACTATTTACAATAAAGAATTAAAACAGTTCATCATCAAGTTCACATACCAAATAGGAACTGAAAGACTTGCCTGGTTCGTAGATTACCAATTATCAAAAAATAGCTTAAATGCTTTGCGTACATCCTACAACAGTTCAAAGGTTCATATTCACATGCATTAGTTACATATATAACGAAACCATAATGACTCTTAGTTTTAATCTTTTATAACTTATGTCTCTTTAAAACTTAACACATATCTTCAGGAGTTTACTCCTCTTCGTATAACACTAATCATTACATAATCCCATTTTGTGCTCCTTTATACTTCTTTCAAAACTGACACTTAACGTTCATTACAGTCGTCATAGATTCCATTACCACATATTAGATGCATTACACTTATTAGCAACAACTAGGTTATATAACCTCCGCCTTATATCTCGTTACACTTCTCTTACAATTGACGATTAAGTCTTCTAACGTGTATTTACATCCTTTTAAACATATATTAGATTAACCAATCAAGTTAACCTTCAAATCGTTCTTTCAACTTATACCTCACTATAAACCAACATACACATTATCACTTATCTTCAACTTTTTAAAAACATCACATTTAGTTTCATTTTATAACTTATTTAAATAATTACTTAAAATCTTCCCATTTTTTATTACATCTCATTACAATCTGTTATTATAGTCCACAATATGCCTTAACATCATTAACATGCTTGCTAAACTAGATTAAGTCCATTAGTCATGACCTACAAATAGGCAGACTTCATTGCCTAGGCTCAGATTACCTGCCATAGCTGACTGACTGTCCCAAGCCTTGCACTTGCCAAGCAAATTGCAAGCCGGGTGCTCGACTACGTGAAAAACCATATGATGGCAATGTAGGCTTTTTTCATGTGGTGTGGTGATCATTGCAATAAGCGCCACACCTGAACGTAAACCAAGCAAGAAGAACTCTATTACTTGGCGAATACCCATCTCAACCCAATTCCTACAGAAATCATGACCTAGCAACCAAAACTTTTATAATAGCATAGTTACACATGTCATACACCATTATAACTACATAAACATCATATTTACACAAATTTGAGGAATTAAAACCCATAATTTCCAAATTTTCTTCATTTTTATATATTTAGCGAATTCAATCGCCACGAATTCGTTACTTAACCGATTGACATGATTTAAACTACGCCGGTTTCGTTTCTTAACATACTAACATAATCCAACATCAATTTACATATTATAGCAAAGATTGAACATCAAATTTTGGACTTATTAAGCCATTTTCATATTCAAAACACCGTTATCTTAATTTTCTTCTACAAACCACTTTTCCATGAATATAATTACTCAATACAACTTCTATATAACAATTATCAGAGAACTACATTATGAAGAACATAAAAATATAATTAAAACAAGGAATTTAGATTATAACCTTATTAGTATGAATTTAAGAGAGAGATGAAGATGATGATGATGATGGGGCTTGTTTTGTCTTCTCAAAGCTTTCCCTTCTTCTTCTTTTTCTTCCTCTTCTTCTTCTTCTTCTTCTTCTTCTCTGACAACTCTCTCTAACTCTCTTCTTCTTTCTTTGGTTTGTTTTCTAAAACTAATGTACTAACTTGTAGTATATACATATAATATACAATACCAGTAATATATAATATATGTAATTCCTAGTAATTATTATATATACTAATTACTAGTTAATACATAGGTTACACCAACTTGAACTTGAAAAGCCTAAGACCATGTTTGGCAAATACTCATTATTTTAATTAATCAATGGTTTAACATCAATCAATCTCATCAAATTGTCACATAATTATATTTACTTGTTAATTATAATTTCGTGTTACAATCATCACATAACTCATCTAATTTAATTATCTAAATTAAATTAGAACTATAACATAAAATTATTATATTAATTAAATTAAATACTAAATATTAATTTAATTAATCTACTACCCTTAATTACATTACTCTATAATCAAAACAAAATTTATTTATATAACTCAATAAATAATTCAATTAAATATTTATATATATTAAAATTAATATATAACATTCTTTTCACATCAATTCACATATTCTACAATATATACATACACATACTCACACCCAACATATCTCATAAATAATACTTTTATTTATAAAATTCTCATTTATAAATTCTACAAATCTGGGATGTCACATCCTTCCCTCCTTATAAGGATTCCGTCCTTGGAATCACCGAAACCCTACCTTACTCAGGTTTTCCTCAAATCTATTCATTGAATAACTTCAATACATTACCTTAATATAGGTTTTATATTTTCTACTCTCACCATTCTTGATAATAAATTTTTATAAGTTTTATTTCATAACATTTACTTAGACTTAATTATATTTGAGTATTACATATTCTTTGACCCATTCATTATCTTTCTCTAAGGATCATTATCATATACTATATGATCAAACTCTCGGGACATTACATTCACCCCTTCTTCTAAGAATTTCGTCCTCAAAATTTTTGACTTACTAATTTTCATTCATTCCCTTTATCAAAAATAGATTTTATGTTACTATCTATTTATTCATTAGGTTCTGCAACCCAATTCTTTCTCTAAAGATCTTTCTAAGACCATCATATTCCTCACCTCATCCTCTTCTAAGAGTTTCACATTTCTCTTCTTTCTGGAATTTCATTTCTTTCTTGAAATTATTATGTTTTGCTTAATTTTTCTCATCCTTTCCACTTTCACCTTTCAGAATAATAAGAATCTTCCACAATTGCTCAATAATTGGGAATCGATATGAATAACAGGAATTCAAAAGATTCCAAATCATGCTGAGGGGTCATAAGACCTTGAACTACGTCCCTAGGTTATCAAGTATCTCGACTTGAACCTTTAATTGACCATAAGACTATATGACCTTGAACTCTTCCCTGTGTTTAACGATTGCCTCACCACTATAAACCATCTTTAATTGAATGTTTAGCAATCACACGAATCGAAAACACTCTCTGCAAGTACTCTTGGAGATCACCTTATCGTACCCTACGTGCGTGCACAACGTATTACATCTTAACATCGTAACGACTATATGCGTTACTTTAGGAACCATTGTCTCC
This sequence comes from Panax ginseng, assembly GCA_020205605.1. NCBI lineage: Eukaryota > Viridiplantae > Streptophyta > Magnoliopsida > Apiales > Araliaceae > Panax > Panax ginseng. The sequence continues at coordinate 52,643,744 of CM035136.1, read as the reverse complement.
GATAACATGTCCCTTTTTACAGGGTTGTTCACCTCAGCTTTTTAACATCTGAATTCGCACTAAAACAATTTGTTTGGCATAACTTCTCAAGAAACGCTTGACTTTCATGAACATCTTTCAATATTCGCTCAAATTTGAATCAAATAGCATAGACTTCTACAACAATTCGGACATCAATCAAATATATATATATATATATATATATATATATATATATATATATATTCTCGTATCTTAAAGAAATCTCAAAAATCTTTTTATGACGTCATGATATCGCATTGTATTTACAGTCCGTTTGAGGATTTCGTCATTTTGTGACTTTGTCATGCTACATCATACCATAGTGGGCTAACGATCCTTAGATCACATCTAACACTAAGAAATTCTGCATTGATAACTCCATCATTTTTATCATCTTTGCACCAGGTTCCATGATGCATTAATGATATAAAATATATTTTGATATTTTCAAATCATTTTCGTCTAGCCGAAATAATTAGCATAGACTATTCTTTAAACAATTCAAAAATCTTTGAAAATCGGTTTTAGTGATACCATATCTCAATAGGTAACGATGTGTCAGTGTCTCGGAGTCCACACATAAACATTTGTCACCATGTGTTGAGAGTAAAAATTCATTTTAAAAAGGCACATAGTGCAAATTTAGCTTGATGTCAAAAATTTTGAAGTCTAGCATAGCTAGAGGATTTGGAAAAACTTATGTCTCCATTTTCTATACTGATCCATTGCTTAATAATTCTATCTATTCCCATAATCCTCAATTCTTCATTCATAGCTTAATTATACCCCAGTTCATCAAACTTACCGCACATTAGAACTTCAGGACTTGCCACAATAATATGAGTTTAAGAACTTATCCTAGTCAGACCATAGGCGTCCAATCGCTGAGGGGTTCAAAACATATCATATTATTATAAGTCACGAACTTACCATATGCATTAGTTTTAAGAACTGCGCCTAATCCTAATAATATCTGTCTAATCTTAATAGTTTCTAACTATCAAACATACACATTGATATCGCGACACCAACATTCCAATAATTATCAATATGATAAACTGAGTACAAGCACAAAACCCTTGCCCATACAAAGATTTGTACAACTCAGCCATCACATGAGTCCTCAATTGAAATCCCACCTAACTCTATCTTACTCTTAACTTGCTCTTTGCTCGATACGAATTCCTCGTATCACATCATTAATAACTCCTCATGAGTTATCTCGTACTATTTCATAGTACACCATCTTCATAGCATTAAGCTATACTTATTCAAACATTATAGACCATCTTTCTTCTATAACATAAACAGATCACGTCGTGATCTTATTCTATTATCATCTTCCTTAAAATTCTTTTCTTAACTCGTGATCATTTTATTTTATGATTCTCTTTCTTTCCTTTCATTTACGACATTATTCGTTATCTTTGTTATTAGAGTTAGGTAACTCCCATTCCTTATCTACATATCTCTTCAAGATTCTTCTTTTAATCTTCTTGTTTATATAACAATTCCTACTTTAAGAATTTCCAACTTCATTTACATTTCTCAACATTCCAATCGAGTTCCAAATTTTCATCATATGTATCCATTTTCTATACTTGGTACACATCGAGTCTCTAACAGTTTCCATATGGTACGCTGAGTGGTTTCCCACAAACAACTAACAAACTAGGTTCCGAGTTACTAGTTCGTATATACCTCCGCTCTATGAAGGAATCGTTTAGCCCAGATACCATACATCAACCATTAAAGAGTACAATTATACCATACTTAAATATAACCTTTTTTATTCTTAACTTCTTTATCATTCTCTTCTTATAGACACTGTCTATTTATTATCACCTTACATCCATATTATTGGAGTTGGGTAACCCCATAACTCCGCGAGATTCTTCTTTGAATCCTCTCACGCATGTTTTAATCCCTTCTCTATATGTTTCTTAAATTACTTCTTATTGTTCAAACTCTATTTGAGCTTATGCTTTCATTATCTTCACCTTCCTTCTAAGGTTATAGCCTAAGGTACTCCTACCTAAGGTTTATAACCTACAACTTTGATATTAATCAGACGACCCCAAAATTCATACAATTTAATTATTAATTTTGATCGTTAATAACACATCTACCTTCTAATTTTACATCATTATTCAATGTTAAGCTTTATAAAATATTTTATGAATAATTTAAACTTTTATGTCTTAACTTCAATTTTCACAATCAAAACCTTTATCATCTACATATATCTTTGAATCTATCTTGTTTTATGATTCATTTATCAGTTATAGATATAAGATGTTACATGTGTTATTCAATAATAACCTTTCGTAAATATTATAACTTAAGATGTATATTTTAGTTAAAGTTGTTATTCCTTAAAACATGATTACATGAATTTCATCTATGAGATGTATTAAAAAAATTTGATGTATAGTTTTATATTGAGTTGTAAAGCTATTGTTAGAGTTATCTGATATGTAAAGGTTATCGGATTGAAATGTAAAATTTTATATGATAACAGTGATAAATCGAATCATAAAATAAGATTGATTCAAAGACAGATAGATGATAAATGTTTTGATTCAGGGAATTGAAGTAAGAAGACATAAAAGTTTAAATTATTACACATTTTATAAAGCTTAACATTGAATAATGATGTAAAATCAGAAGGTAGATGTGTTATTAATGACCGAAGTTAATAATTAAATTATATGAATTTTGGGGTCGTTACAATACTTGTCAAAATATTAAAGTTATTATTAATAACTTAAAATATTTTTAAACCATCAACATTCTACTTAAATGATTTTTAAAATAATTAAAATCATTTTAAATCATCACCATTAATCATTTTCTCATTTTTATATGATTTTTAAATCAATAAAATTATTTTTAATTCATTTATTTAGTATAATAATTAAATAAATCTAATATCATTAATATTAGTTTATTAATGAGAATTCTCCAAAATATGAAAAGTTATATTTATTTAATACACTAATTAAATAAATTAAATACCATTAATATTCAAATAAATATAAATATTAATGAAAAATATTTGAAATTATTAAAAGTTAATTTTCATAATTTAAAATAATATTTAAAACCATTTTTTGTAATTTTTAGAATTTATTTTCTATTTTTAAATAATTTCAAAAAAATTAGAAAATAAATATAATAAAAACCGTCGCTATAGGCCTTTAGCGACACAAAGCGTCGTTGTTGGTGTTCTTGAGCCTCAAGAACACTGACAGCTCAGTTAGCAACATGCCAAGTGTGACTTCTTGCAATTCTCTGTTAAATTTGTTTTTTGGATAACTTAATGTTCAATATCGTAGTAGACATGTAGTACTACTACTAGAAATCATTAACTTGGTCATAACACAACATATCATGAAGATCTGGGCAATTAAACTCGTTGTCAGACATCACCTGTGTTTTCCAGAAACCCAGGCAGTTCGAGTGGCTATATTGTAGCTCGATTATCTACGTGTTCTGATCATTAGTTTGTTGATTTCTTGGTTCATAGGTCTAGTACATATGTCAAGGAACAACTAAATAACTTTATCTCTGTCCAACAACATCACATGTGCCAGATTTATCTCGGGCAAAGGATATCAGAAGGTGTGTTCATCCGTTTCTGGGTTTTTCCCAGAAATGTGATTCGTGCTCAACTGGCCTACTTTGACCATTAATTACACTCGATCTAAACTCTGTTTGTGGAAAGTAAAACCATGGATCTCAAGTGCATACAACAAGCTACAAGTTTAATACAACAACAACATCAAACAATATAAAACCTAACAAATCTCAAGCGCACAAAACGTTGTCAGACGCTGTTTATGGCTTTCTGGGTTACCCAGATTTGGCCCGGTCATGTCCGGTCAACGGGTTTTGACCGTTAATAACTTACGATCTAGACATCCAATGGCTGTGATACCACTTCCAGATCAAAGATAGCCTACCAAACTATAGATTAAACACATAAAACATCAAAAATTATAATCACAGAAAGATTTAGACCGACTGACATATGATTGTCAGACTACATTTTGTGCCCATGGACAGTTTGAAAATTTTACTTTTTAAGCCCTTTGATGCTATGGATCTATGGTATAACACAATATATCATCATAAAACATCCCCTTGCACATAAATAAACACATAATCACAAAATATTTCTTGCTATATAAGATTAAATAAGGTTAGGGTTTTTATACCTTTTTGTTCTAAATCTTGATCTTTGATCTCCAATCTGTTCTTGGGTGATCTAAGGAATGTTTAAGTGACTGATCTACCTTAGAATTTCGGAAGGTTAGAGAGAGCAAGAGTTGGTGAGAGCTTAGATAGGAAATAAGCCAAAATACTAGACTTTCTCTCTCCCAAATCTATATATATTGTGATATAACACTTAGATCTGATGATATGAACTGATATCGCTGGATATTATAAGCCACCAAGTCAAAATAGTTGGTTACCAACTCCAAATATACCAAGATTTACAAGTTATCTAATAAAAATATACTAAAAGGGCATTTTTGTCATTTGTAATATGATTTTAATGGCATTCTTGACTTTTTCTATAACCCTTAGGGTTTAGGTTTTAACCCTTTTGATTTAAAAAAAATAAATTTTAGAATTTCCAAATTAGGTTTCCAAAAATAGAAAATTAATATTTCTAAATTATAATTAGGATTCTAATTACATTAAAATTTCTTAATCATAATCCAAGCTTGCTAATTAGGATTATTATTTCCTAATTAAAATTGCTAATTTAGCAATTAGGGTCATAATCGGTCATTAGGATTTATAACCCACGAATTAGGGTTTTAAATAGAAAAATAATATTTTTAATTTAGAAATTAGGTTTCCTAATTAGATTAGGGTTTTCTAATTACTTATAACTTGAAAATTAGGATTAATATTTCCTAATTAAGATTAAAAGTATTAATTTAATAATTAGGTTTTCCTTAATTATAAATTAGGATTTCTTATCCCGAAATTATGGTTTACTAACTCAATTAAAGTTTTCCCTAATTAGGTTATTATTAATAACATTTAAACCTTATACTAGCAATTGCATTCCCAAACTAGGGTTTTAACTTCCGAATTAGGGTTTCGGATTCCCGAAACTAAAATTAGGGTTTCCATAACCGGTTTTAAGTTTTCTTATAATTCGTAAGAATTTTCTAACTGAACGTTGACGTTCTTAATAAAATATTAGGGTTGGCCACTGATATAACTTATATGATCAACCCTTGACCTTTAACCAAATATTGTACACATATAATACCATATACACATAACTTAATCACATATATACTTAATCCTGAATAATTCACCACAGAAATTTTAAATTCATAAAATTCCCTCTCGAAAATCTCAAATGCATTCACTTATTTTCCATCTAGGTTTATTATTTAACCTTAAATTAATCTTTTAAGATTATAATAAGTTTCTAAAATCTCGGGTCGTCACATGCGCTCGGACGGCTGTCGATGATATGAGCCAGTATTTTATAACCCTCATAAGTTTGTGGTGCAGAGTTGCCCTAGATGAGATCTCGCCTCGGGGTATGTAGTGTCCATGAGTTTTCTGATAGACAGATTTGGATCCTTGGACAGTTATTTGCGATACTCCGGGGATTTCACCACTTCGAAGGATGATTGGTGTGTTGCCCGAGTAGACATAATCTTGATGTTTATAGTGGCTTATTTGTACATGCATTTGTACATGGACCACTTAGATATCGGTGTGATCATGGTAGTTAGAGCTCTCCGGGAGTGACATACAATCTTACCGACGATTCTAGAAAAGACCTTGAGGTCAGCCACATATTTCCATACCCATTCTATGGTGTTGTTTACAGGCAGTTCGGTCTTGTTGTACGTGTGGTTTATGACACACTTGAGACTGATTAGCATCTTCCGACGCTATGGGTATTATTTTTCCCATGAGATAGCCATGTCCTACTCCTTTCTTCTAGCGGAGTGTACAAATGCAGCTTCTTGGTTGGCTTTCTTGTTAGGGATCATGGATCCCTTTGATATTTTACCGTGTTCAGGGCTCAGCTCTCCCTACACCTTTATCACTCATGCAGCTGACATGGATTTTCTTCCCCTGGCCGATTTGAGGGGTGTGACCACACATCATCCACTGGTTGTGATGGCCTAGTTTGACCAGTTTCAAGATGTTCATCCTTTGTACGGGGCAGTAGGTCAGCGTTTGTCATCTTGGCTTCTGTCAGTAGAGGATTTGTCCAGGATTTATGCATGTTGGACCCAGCGTGAGAGGGATAACTTTTCTACTAGCCATCCAGCTCATTCTACAGAGTATTTTGCATGGTTTGAGGCAGAGATTGCATCGACTAGGGTTGTATCCTCAGAGCCGGGTGCTGATTCTAATAGTGGGGAGCCTATGGAGTACCCTAATTCTCCCACTGAGGATGAGTTGTTTGTTGGGTTGTCAGCAGCTCTTGTTGATTCCCCCGGTATTCCTGCTGTTGTGACTCCATATTCTGCAGAGTATTTAGAGTAGAGTTTACATCTGATGACGTTTGAGAGGGATCATGTTAGGACCTTGATGTTGACAGCTCATTCTGGTAGAGATGTCACTCTAGTTGAGAGGGATGATTCTCTAGGTCACAGGGATACCACTATTGTTGAGCGGGATGAGGCTCGATCATTTAGGGATGCAGTTGTTATTGAGCGGGATGATGCTCTAGCTACCCGAGATGATGCCACTATAGATAGTACGACATTGAGATCTCATACTACTGACATCATTGCAGAAATGAGTGCATTCATTGATGAGCACAGTAGCACCATGCAGATGGCCGTAGATCTCCAGGCTCGTGTGGATACCCTAGGGCAAGAACTCATTGAGATACCTCAATCTTCTGAGAGGGATGCCATGTTAGACTTGACGACTCACTTATCCAATGGTTTATAGATTAGCTTTAATTTTCCTGTATAGACTAGGTTAGCCTTTTTTTCCTGTACATGACACATTGTATATATCAAACAATATTATATGGTAAAGAAATATGTTTTGATCCACTTCCCTTTTAGTTATGCCTTGTTACTTGCTTGATAGTTTCCTGTTCTCGAGGGCTTGTGATCTTGATGTATTCTGAACTCCTCCTTGATGGATGGGCATTGAGATGTCTCATGATCTTTCAGAATGGATCATTGATCTTTGTGATCCTCTACCCTTTGGTGTCTTAGGACTTGTTTCTAAATGTGGTTATGGAGAGGATTATGGCTTTCCTCTCTAAGGTTGACTGCCCTACAGATGGTCGCCGGTACTCTCGTGTATAGAGGAGACTGGGTAGTTCCATCTTTTATGGATTTGTGTTTCTCTTTGAGAATTCAACCGTAACTTAGATGGTCGCCGATTTTTCTCCCATTTATGTGGGGAGACCAGGTAGTTCCATCCCTTTGGTCTGAGACGATGAGGTGTGGTTTAACCACCCCATAGATGGTCGCCGATGTATTCTTGTGTATTAGGGAGATCAGGTAGTTCCATCACTTATGGTTTGGTTTGAAAGTGGAATGATAGTCCCAGTACTGTTGATAGGGTTTTGTGTTTTTGGTAGGGGTGAGACCGTACCATGAATGACTACCTACGTACTCCCATTGATGAGGGGGAGATCAGCCCTGCGTAGTTCCAACCTAGCGTGAAAAGGTTGAAAGTTGTATATGGAAGGGTGTAGAGATTTTTTTGTGCTTTTTTTTGTTTTTTGTAGTTAGACCGAACCATAAAAATGGTTGTCTACGTACTCCCGTGTATTGGGGAGATCAGGTCTGCGTAGTTCGTCCATAGTGGGACAAACTAATGTTGTGAAAGTTGTATGTAGTGAATGGTTTTGAAAACCTGAATTGACTAATAGATCTGTGATCCAGAACTAGGATGCTGGTTTGCAGGTAACTTCAGACATACCTCGCCATCCATCTCTTGTAATCTGAGAGTTCCTCCTGTCAATACCTCCTTGACAACAAATGGGCCTTCCTAGTTTTGGGCGAACTTTCCTCTGGATTGATCTTGGTTATCAAGAACTGTGAAACCCCAAAACCATAATAAGACTCGGATGTGTAAATTCAGTTATATTAATAAAATCTCTCGGTTCTGAAAGTATTATGTGTTAATATAAACTCTATTTAACAAATTAGGTCAAATAATTTCCGTCCAAAAAATGACGTGCTAGGCACCTCGTGCTTAAAAATTTTCTTCTGAAAATGTACTTTTCGGTATATTTGTTTTTGCAAGCTGCTTTATCGTGCTTACACTGACAAAACGCTTTGTCGTGCTTGTTAGGATTTATGAGAAATCTAAGTTAGGAACCATAGATTACAAACCCTAACCCTAACTAGCTAGACCAAACCCTAATTAGGTTATCCTAACACCTAATCATGGTTGCAAAACTTCAATTAGGTACTAATAAACATCATTAAGTAATCCTAATCATAAAAACCAAAACCCCAACCAAGATTAGTGAGGATTAGGGCAAAATTAAGCTACTAATTTGGTCAACTAGCTCACAAGTAGATTAAGAGTCATCCACACAAGTTTCAAGACATCACATGACATGATTCCAAACTCCCCAGCACCACCATGTCACATATCAGATCTTTTAGGAGGCAAGTAGGTGGGAAAATGACCAAAAAGCCAAGTTAAAAAATTCTATAAAAGGAAACACTAGCTCAGAGCAAATCCACAAAAATTATAAGCCTATGCACTCATATAACCAGCCTATACAAGCCCTAGAGATAGCAACAACAGATTCAATAGTCAGAAATCAAAAATAAAGCAAGAAAGGTGCAAACCCTAATTGGTAGTTAGATCTTTGATGCTATGTTTAAATTGTTGTTTAAATGTTTAGATAAATGTTATAACATGTTAGAAAGTATGCTAAGTTGATAGAAAAAGTTTTCATAACATCTAGATGCATCGAATGTAAGAGCATGTAGATCCGTGTATGTTAATAGTTAGGTCTGTTAATTGTATGCTAGTTATAGTATGACATGTTGTCTTTAATCTGTAAAAGAAAATAGGTTCATTGGAACCATATATTGCAAGATATAGGCGCTCAAAAGTGGTTGACTGATCACGAAGTTCTGTTTTCTAGGCTACCCAAAAAACTCAAGAACAGGTTGAACTGGCTACTTTGACCACCCTTTTAATCGCTTTTTGTTTGATGTTATAATAACTTATTGTAATGAATTAATACCTTGACATACATACTACATATCTATGACATTAAATTGCTTAAACAATTCATAGGATTACCAGAACTAATTGTCAAAAGTCGTTGACCGAGCATGACTAAGTTTTCTGGGTTACCTAGAAAACTGATGAACATGAAGAACATCCTTTGTATGTATTTTGACCATCATAGATCGAGACCTTAGAATCATGGGTTTTCCAAATCAGTGATATATATAAGTACCTTGACATATAGACTACCTATTACAACAATGTAGACACTCAAAATATTCTTTTCCTGTAACTAACCATGCAGGAGGGAAAAAACGCCTTTTTCACACTTTAAAGATAACCTTGGAGGATCACAACATCAATTTTAACCCCGGAGATAGCCACGGGAGATCCAGTTTCCAACCTCAGAGATAGCCCCGGGAAAGTCAATTTTAACCCCGGAGATATCCCTGAAGGATCAATTTCAAAGCCTAGAGATAACCCCATGAGGTCAAGACAACCTCAGATATAACCTTGAGAAAATACTGCTACAACTGCGCGAAAACCGGAGATAACCCCAGGAGGGGAAAAATGGTCATTTTGCTAACTCAACTTCACTTCAAATCAAATACACTCATTTCAACTCAAATTGCTTCAGAAGAAGTCCCACAAGAACCATATCTTAACTTCGGAGTGCAAACTACGCAAAATAGCTCACCGGATTGCTTGACGGAAACCTGAAAATGCTATTTCGGTCATGGACCCATCTTCTCAGAATCAAAAAAGGGAAAATCTTATGTCATTGTGTAGCTCTCGGAAAGAGCTTTCCGGAATGGTATGACACACTTCCATCGGACTCCCGGATTGAAAGTTATGAAAGACCGAGCGAACAACGCGTTGTCCGAGTGTACGTACTTTGACACAGTGGGACCCACATTGCTGGGCATCCTGGGCATCCCGGGGAGCCTAAAGCTCCCCCCCCTCTATATATAGAGGGCTAGGGGTGGCCTTATTTGAAAGAGAAACGACGAGGAAGCCCTGTCCAATTTGCCCTGTACACACCCTAAACTGAGCGCTTTCTTATTTTAAACACTTGTAAGCTCATATATAGCTACTTTTCCACCAGCGGGAGCCGAGTGTTCATCCACTAAAAGCTATAGAAGTCTTCTTTGTTAGTTCACTGTAAGCTTTCTTACACACTTTAAAGCCTTTTTCTTCATCTTTGCACACACCATTCTTCACGTTGAGAGTCGCGTTGCGTGTGTTTGCCTAGACTTCGGTCTGTGGTTTCATTTCAGTTTAAATATTTATTATATATGGACTAACATTATCGATTTATGCCTCGATTGAGCCTAGACTTTGATTCGAGCGCTTACTTGCTTTCTTATATATATATATATATATATATATATATATATATATATATATATATATATATATATATATTTACGTTTAGTCCTTTGGATTTTACTTCATGGCGGTTGATCGCCTTTACAGCCTTTCTTTACTTTTCGTTCCACTTTGGAGTTTACTTAAGTATGGCGGATTGATTCTTAATCACTTTATTTACATTTCGATCCCCATGGAGGTGCTTCGTGGTGGTGATTATGTCTGTATATATATATTTACAACTTATATATATATATATATCTGCTTATTGTCTTATTATCAATTGCGGCATCATGTGAGCCTAGGAATCATGTGATCAGAGATTCAGTCTACTGGATCTAGATTCGGTTCTTGTGATGGACATTTCCAACTGTAAGCAGCTTGTAAATTTATTAACGCTGTTCAGATTTTCTCAGATGGTTTTCATACCCACAAGGAGTTCGACACTATTTTGTACATTATTTTCTCGAAGATGCTTCGCATCTCAAAAATTAACATCAATGATGCCGAACATTTAATAAAAAATGGAAGTGTAAAAGGTCTCAATTACTATTGAGCACAAGGGTTTAAAAAACCTTTTTCTTATAAAACATCACTGCCATATCTTGCTTAAAACTGAATTTTTATATAAATTCAAACCCTGTGTTTATAGGTGCGAACGAGGCCTCACATTACTTCCATATAAATAGCACATTGACCCACACACACACACACATTCATATAACAGTTTCTTGGAAGGTGGCGGTCACCGTGGTAACAAGGATGTCGGGGGGTGCCTAACACTTTCCCTCCGCATAATCAAGTCCTCGAACCATAATGAATCTCGGTTTCACAGACCCGTTTAACAGTGTCACATCACTTAGTCAATGTGCAAACCTTTTCTCGGTTGTGTTAGTACAACCATATAAAAAACCAACCGGCGACTCTTAACAGTCCATCATCGATGTGATACACGTCAGACCTTTTTCACTTGTTTTTTCAAACAAATATCACCTAACATGATAACACCAAAGAACAAGAAACGAAAAGGGACAAATAAAAATCCTGACATCAACGGGTGGTGACTCTGCTGGGGACTACCAGTAAGAGGACTTAAACCGCTGTTACAAGTTTTTTAAAACTATTATATGCCTGTGTGTGAATGTTGCATTTACATTTGAATGAATGTGTACTAATGCATTTACTTACTGCACTTAGTGCTTCGCACCATATCTGCCTGTGATATTAGTGCTTCGCACATGTCATCATTTCTATACGGTGAGACATGATGTTTGTGAATGTATGTTGTGTGGTCCCTCCACCAGGAGGCTATCTTGTCGGTGTTTGATTACTGGACTCGTAGGAAGACTAATTCCAACGAGGCTCAGGAAAGGCACCACCCAAATTTGTTCTAGTTGAAAGACTGGATTAATTTCCCGTTAAGTAAATTACGATGATTTGGAAACCTTCATGCTGAAAAACCACGAGAGTAACCTAAGATAGGTCAGCCTCTGATAAACCAAACATGAAGGAAAGTCTCTTCATACTTTCACATTTCAATTACTTGTAAATTTAATTACTTATAATTTCATTTCCATGTAAATCTAATGTAATGGAAAAAATGAAGGAATATGTGTACATGCCTTCCCTTTATATCAAAACCTGACATGCTATCTTGTCAACTGACATCCGTTTCGGAAGACGATACTCCTAAACGGACACATTACGTAATATTGCTACATTCACTAAGACTAAACTACATAAGTCTTTTTTGTAGGGATATAATTGGTCCAATAACCCGATCAAAATCAAAAAGGGCCACAAGCCTATAGCCAATTATGTCTTCATCCACTGCATCGATCTTAATCCAGCTTTTTCATGAAGAATTCATTTAATTAAGTAAAAATCACATTTTGGTTGTTCTGCTTAAAGAACTACACCAATCTACTCAGGGTACAAGGATACCCGTACATGCTGAATCCTTCGCAGAAGGAGGAACCCAAGGTCCGAATACTGCTAGTTTCAGTCACAGGAATCCTCATAAGCATAGAAAGATTCCTTCAGCTTCAGCCACACGGTAATTATCTCCACCTATAGTTCCTGAGCCTGTACGGTGTCCGGTAAAGGTGCCTGCCCATGTAATGACTATGTTTTTTCCTAAACCGATACCGGTGAAGGAGAAAGAAATCCTAGTTCCAGATCCCGCAATGGAAGAAGAGGAACAAAAAATTAAGCAAGACATCGTCAGAATGATGTCAGGCATATGCATCATTGTCCATGATGAACACACAAATAGATACACCCCAGACGATGATTACCCAGACATAATGGTCATCATTCGGGAAAAGAAGGACGATGACAACCCCTCCATCACTGCAGTCCACCAAGACTTTGCCCTCGACAATTGGAGTAACACTCATTGCATTGGTCGTGTAATATCCCGAAAAAAATAATAATATTAAATTTATATTCTTAAAACATATTTTTTGGACTTTGTTATTTATTGGGTCAAACTAATCATTTAATTTATATGGGCTAATAAATATTAATAAGTGTGCATAAATTAATTTGATAAAATTGGGCTTTTAAATTAATTGGGTTTAATTTATGTGTGGATAATAAATCTTATTAGAGCTAGGAGAATTAATAAAATATTGATAATAAATAACTAACACAAACCCTATTGTATACTCAAGCCATTATTAGTGAAAAAAAAAGAAAAAGGCGTGACTGAGAGAAAAGAAAAAAAGAAAAACTTATGAGCATCTCATAAATCTATGTACATGTAAGTATATTTCATTTAGATGGGTGTATATATATATATATATATATATATATATATATATATATATATATATATATATATATATATAATTATGGTATATATATAATGGCGACTCATAAGTTACCTATAGATGTAAAGCAACACATGGTCTAATTCCTTATATATATATCCTGCTAATTAGTTATATATATATATATATATATATATATATATATATATATATATATGTACCAATGTGTATATATGTATGTATATGTGTATATATTTATTCAAGAATCTACCTACTTCACTATTTCCTTTTGCTAATTCCTCTTGATTAGTTATATATAAATATATATGCTTAATCATGCAATTTCATATATATATATATATATATATATATATATATATATATATATATATATATATATATATATATAAGATAGACTTCTTAAAAAAGTAATAAATAATATTATAATATTGTTGTTATAATTAAAATATATCTTTTGATTACACACTAAATATAGTATATTAAAAATTATTGAATTTATGAAAATATAATTTGTATGAGTTCATAATTTAATTATGTGTATTATATTTTATTTTGATAATTAGATCGGATTTTAGGAATTTAAAGAGTTATATTTGGAATATAAATTTTGGAGTATTAATAATTGATATAAGGCGATGATTAAAGGCATATTAAATAGATTTTGAATTATTTTAGAATTATTAGTTTGGATTATTTTTAATTTGAGGTGAATATGTTAGGTTGTGAATAACGTTTCGTATTTGATATCGTTGGCATTTGAGGGTAAGATTTTGTGGAGTGTGCTATAAATGGTTTGGAAGTATCAGGTATGGATTCCGTACTCTTTCAGCGATACTCTTGTTAAATTTGATTTGTTTGTTTTGTTCCTCGTTTCGAATTCTGTTATTATTTAACATAATTGTTTCTTGTGAAATTCATATATTTGTTTATGTTATTATTTCACATAATTTTTTCTTGTGAAATTCATATATTTGTTCATCTTGGAGTTGACACATTGGACTCGTACTTGTACTCTTTGAAATGGTTATCATGTCTAGTATTTATTTTGATATTTGTAGAGCGATATGTTGTTACCTTCTTTTGGTGACATTATAATTTGATCTGGTTCAACATATACATTTGAATCCCATTTTTGTGGATATTGTGTCGCATGTGTTGTGACACGGTATCTATTTTTATTGGTATTATATATGTCACATGTGTTGTGACACGATACTTATTTTGATGGTATTATGTCGCATGTGTTGTGATAATGATATTTTGTTAGAATGTACCCTAGGGTATACCTGAGCTATAACCACCTGTGGGCATACCACAGGCATGTCGTCTTGGCACGAGAGACATGACACTTTTCGTGGCGGTGTGATTAGTCCACGGCGTCTCCGTTTTGGGATCCGAAGGAAGTGGGCCATTTGGTGTTTTGTTGTGGGAGGCGTATGGGTTAACCCTAGTTTTACATTACGGAATTTGTGATGTTGTGCCAAACACACCTATCCGATTTGCATACATTTGGATTCGCGGTCCAATGTGTGATTTGCCTGTGTGGCATTATTTTGGTTGCATATGTGGCATCATTTGATTTGCCTGTGTGGCATTAGTTTGACTTGCCTGTGTGGCAATGTGTATTTCTGAGCTCATTCAGTATGAAATAATACCCAACCATTTGATTCAGCCTATTATCTCATTGTATTGGTTTTGGTTGTTTCTGTTCAGTTTAATTCATTGAGTTAGTTTCTTCAGTTCGTTATTTCTTTACTCTTCTGTTGATTCAGATATATTCCATTCCAATCTTTGAAGATTATATTTTTGTCAGTATTTACACTTGAGGCTTTGTTCAGTAGTTTGTCTCAGTTATTTTCGTATATCAGTTGTATATCTTTTGTATATCTGTATCCGTACTGGGCAATTGGCTCATGCTATGTTTTTCTTCTGGCAGATTTGCAGGGGTGATTCAGGGCTAGTGTTATGAGAGAGTTGCCTTTGACCATCTAGGTTGTTTCGAATTTTAAGTTTTGATTATTTTGACTCTAGTTAGAGAATTGTAATTAGTACTTCATTGATGGATATCATTATTATATATTTTGAAGTTATTAGTGCTCTGTTTACATACTTTTGAGGTTCGTTGTGCTTTGCATGTGACCTCCCTTTCCTTTTCGGGAAGGGGGTGTTACATAGATGGTATCAGAGCTTAGGTTCTTTCTTGTAGTAAACTTATTTAGGTTTGACCTGTGAGTTGTGCGTAAACCATTAGGTAAACGTAGGAGTTTGATTCGATTTTGTTCTCTGTTTGATTGGTCTTGATTTTGACCAAGTGTTTTTAGCTCTTTGAGTTGTAGTTGATTTGAGAAAAGTGGATAATTTGTTAAGATTATTGAGTTAAGCGTTGAGCAATAATATTAGTTAAGGATTGTGATTGGATCATTAAGGAGAATAATGTCTTATTTTATTCAGTTAAGAAATGATTATACGATTATGATGTGATTATTTGTATCGACGAGAATTTGATTTTGGGAAACAAATATTTGTTAGAGTTGTTTTTTTTGTGACAATCATTATGATCGTTGAATTGAGGATTTGATTTTAGTTAGGTTTTGATTTATGTTAAGCTTGTGGATAATTTGAGATTTATGTATTGATGGTATACTATGATAAAGTGAAAATTATTAAGTATAGAGGATTTCTTATAATTTGAGTTATTGATATTTGAGGTAATTAGATTAATCATTTGGAGTTAATGATCAATTTTGTGGTTATTTTCTAGTAGGATATTGGAGTTATGTTATATGAAATTTCTTTGTGATAGTATGGGGAGACATTGAAATTTGTTGAATTAAGGTTTGCAATAAGGGATGATTGATTTATTATATGATTAGATATTAAGTGATGAAATTCAATTAATTTTGAGAAATCTTGAATATTTATAGTTTGCTTATACAGATAGTAGAATATTTAACTTAGAGTTGATATAATGATAAAAAGATCTTAGTAGTATATTCTTTGGTGTAATAATATTTAAGAACTAGCTAGCTCGAATTGAGGTTTGAATATTTTGAAGCTCTTGAGGATTTACGAAAAGTTGATATAATTTGTTGAGTTGTTTGGTTTATCCGATATCATTGGAGTTTTGTATGATTTTATGTAAATAAAATAAAAATAATTTGTTAAATCTTTGTAATGTGTGGAACATAAACGTTTTACGAATTAAAAATAATTTTCAATATTTTGGGTATTTGAATCGTATTTGGATAAAAAAAAAAATTTGTGATTTTGAATTATGTTCTGAAGAGTACGTTTACAAGAATTAAACTCAAAGATATTAGCGACGGCCCGCACTAACGGTGTATCATGTGATCTAATTTGATGCAACGCGAAGAACCTTACCAATTAAGGCTTGACACAGTAGCTGACGAATCTTTTATAAGTACATTGATAATTACATGGACCGATGACTTATTCGCGTTGATCGTTACAAATGGCGGCGCTACGTCTTAACTAAAGTTTATGAATAATTATGTAATTTAAATAAAAATATTTTTCTTTGTAACTTATTTGAATTCCGAGGACGAAATTATTTTAAGGGGTGAAAAAAGTAATGACCCATTTTTTATATATATAATTAAATATTAATTACTTTTATTTTATACAATTGTATTTAAATTTGAAAAGGTAAATGATTTTGTTTCCCTCTATTCTTCCTTGTTTTGTTTGGAAAATTAAATTCTTTTAGTAGATAATTAAATAATTGATTAAATTAAAATTGAGGAAGATAATTCCTTTTATTAAAAGTCTTGTGGTAAAATCATTGAGATGAGGAAGCTACTTGGGAGATAGAGGAGTATATTCGAGCGGAGTATCCACATCTTTTGATAATTAAGTACATTCATTCTTTTGATTCCTGGGGCGGGAATCCTTTTTTAGGGGGGTAATGTAATATCCCAAAAATTATAATAATAAATTTATATTCTTAAAACATATTTTTGGACTTTGTTATTTATTGGGTCAAACTAATCATTTAATTTATATGGGCTAATAAATATTAATAAGTGTGGATAAATTAATTTGATAAAATTGGGCTTTTAAATTAATTGGGTTTAATTTATGTGTGGATAATAAATCCTATTAGAGCTAGGAGAATTAATAAAATATTGATAATAAATAACTAACACAAACCCTATTGTATACTCAAGCCATTATTCGTGTGAAAGAAAAAAAAAAATGGAGGCGTAATACATGGCTAAGAGAAAAGAAAAGAAAAACTTACTGACATCTGCACAATCTATGTACATGTATATATTTATTTTTAGATGGTGTATGTATTATTATATATATATATATATATATATATATATATATATATATATATATATATATATATATATAATTGGTACATATATAATGGCAAGTGCATAAGTTACCTATAGATGTAAAACAACTCATGGTCTAATTCCTTATATATATATATATCCTGCTAATTAATATATATATATATATATATATATATATATATATATATATATATATATATGTGTGTGTGTGTGTGTGTGTGTGTGTGTGTGTGTTTTATTCAAGAATCTACCTATACAAATTAATTCCCTCAGATTCGTTACATATATAAATATATATGTTTTATCATGTAATTTCGATATACATATATATATATATATATATATATATAAGTTATATAGACTTCTTATAAAAAAAAGAGAAAGTAATAAATAATATTATAATATTATAAGTTATATATTCAAGTATTGATTCTTACGTAAGAAGGCACTTTACTCAATAATGGTTACGATGAATTACTATTCAAAGATTTTATTTTATTGATTTAATAATTTACTACGTTGATATTTTATATTGCTGTTGTTTCAATAATTGTCATTACATAGTATTTTTCATTATCGAAGCAATAATTCATATTATCTGAATAATATTATTAGATAACATTATTGGCAATGTCTAGAAAGTTCTTTCTAAGGAGAGGTTTGGTCACCTAATTGCACGCCAGTAAGGAGAAATTCTTATTGGAAAGCTCCCTCTATCCTGGGAACTGCCTGGTTGTCAGTATTGTAATTATGTAATATTATTCGTGAATAATTAATTATTGATTTATATGATGAGGAAAATATTGATTTTATGTGGTTATAGATGGAGAAAATTTTTAATGTGACAATTATTGAAAATTGAAATTTTATCTTTTTTTGATAAAATAATTCATTTAAATATATTATTATATTTTAATAATATAATAATGATGATATTTTTACAACGAATGTGGGATATATGAGTATATGTGGAGGAGGAGTATTTTTGTTACCAAAAATATTTAAAGCATGTTTTATGTGTCGACCCCATTTCTTGATTGAAATTTGATTATAAACTTGTAAAATCGCCTGCTTATGGATTTCGGTCAATTTACATTTGGAATTTGGAAAAACTTTCTTACAGTAAAGTTGTAGAGAATTGAATTTCCTATAAAAAGTCATGAGTTTCAAATTTTCCGACAAAAGGGCTATTTATTATGAATTATTGAAGTTCGAAGTCTCAAATAATTGATTTTTGGAAGTTTAAATTATTTTAAATTAGAAAACATTTTTTCTACTTTTTCTAGAAGGTGGCATGTGCTTATTGAAATTTGAAATCAGATTTCAAGAGTGGCGTAGGAATTTTGATATATATATTTATATTTTATTAAATTTTCTACTTTGGTGTTCTAAGCATTTTCCTATAAATAGGATGCTTAGGTTAGAATTGAAAATCACACCAGAAACTGAAGCAGAATAAACCATTTGCTGAACCTTAGCTTGTACTGATGCGTTAGAGTAATTGTTGGTTCATTTGTATGCATAGTTCTTGGTCTAAACCTCAATTTTCTTCATTAAGCAGTATAGCATGTGAAATCCTCACCTTTTTCAAGTTTATATGGGAACACATCACACACACACAACATATTTATAGCAGGTTAGGATTATCTAATTGTATGTCATTATGCTTGTAGCTTAGTTTGATGTTGTATTCTTGGATCTTGATATTTCTATGAGGCATATAATATTAGAATTCTTAACATGGCTGGAAATCTAGGGATTCATTGTCATAGTAGTGTAGCTTGCATAGCATGTAGATTGCATTATATTGTGTTGCTTGCGGACAAGCAACGGTTTAAGTTTGGGGGTATTTGATAAGTGGATTTTATATACACTTATCTAGTATCTTTTACTTGAATTAGTTGCTTATATTTATGTTTCTTAGTTACTTTTCATGCATTTTGTGTTCATTTTGTAGGTTATACGTTTGGGAGCAGTGTGAGCGATTATTGGTAAGGAAAAGTAAAGAAAATGCAAAGAAAAGGCAATCCGGACATCATTTGGGCTTTCAAGTTACTTCGTGTTCTTGGCTTGGAACTTGGACTACATTGTAGAACGTCTTCGTAGCTTTTCGGAACATCTTGAATCGCTCTAATCGGAGTTCGGATGCAAGAGTTATGATCGTGTACCAACGGACGTCAAACTTCGTTGTTTTGGTTGGCCATTTTCATAACAGTCCCTTCCAGCTCGATTTCAACCTTCATCCGGATAGAATTTCTCAATCATATAGGAATGAAAGTTGTAGATCTCGTCGATATCTTCGATTTTATAGGTGGTAGGACCCGTAACTAATCCCGGATCAAAAGTTATGGTCATTTTACGGAAGCGATCATCAAGAGAAAATCACCCGCGCGCGAATTCCGCATGACCCCTTGACTTTCTGAGAGCAAAACGACGTGATTTTCGACTTTTGCACGGTGCACCTAACTCGAGCCAATTCACGCTTCGGTAGTAGCGACTTCGGTCTCTTGACCAACGCTAACTTTTCATTAAACAGTGCAATTGAAGCGTAATTGAGAGGGGGTTCAATTAGGGCATATATATTAGACATATTATGGTGATGAAAACATATTCCACCCCTTGGGGGCTAAAGCTATCATTATTTCTTTTCTTCTCTTTCTTTTTAGATTAGATTAGAACCCTAGAATAACTAAGATTTGGGGATTGAAGCAATTGAAGATCCTTGAAGGTTCAGAAGTGAAACAAGAGAAGAAACTCAGATATGCTATTCTTGATCCCTAACTCCCTTTACTTCTATTGTAGCTTTCAATGTATATTCAATTGAGGATCATGGATTCTAATTCAACTATGAGTTAAACTTTATTTTGGGATTGCAATGGAATATATTGCCTAGTTTATTTTGACATACTTCATTGTTAGTCTTATTAATTGTTATGAGATTGTCTATTCAAATTCACGCTTATTTGGTTAGTTGATTGGCCATCAATTATTGTGATAACCCATATGAACTTGAAAGACGGAGTATGGGTTTAGATTTGATATTGATAGCTTGTGTTTGTATGTTCTACATGGTGATGGAATATATGATTCGTGCTTAGGATAGACATATACCGAAGCACCACTCGTAGTCAATTGAGAACTTGGGTTCAAACCCTAATTATTTGTAAATCACATAGACATATAGTGGTTTAGGTAATGTGGGTGTTCATGTGTATTCTATCAATTGTGGATTATATGTGATATGAGTATGGTACATCGAGAGATGGTTATATTTCACTTTTGTGTTCTCGACTAACAATCCGTTATAATTAATTTGGTTTAACTAGAAGTGTGTTGATTTAAATGATGCAGGGGAAATTGTAATCTCATGTCTTTATTATCTAGTCTCATTCTAGGGGTAGTTAGTACTATTTAATTTCGTAGATTAAATACAAAATATAATATCATTCATTTAAATAAGACTAAGATGGTTATGGGTTAATGCTTGGTGAACTTTGTTAGTTAATTCTCTGTGGGAACGATACTTTACTTAATCTTTATTACTTGTTGACCACGTATACTTGCGTGTTGTGCGTAACTAGAATTTACCCAACAGGGAGCCGAGTGTTCATCTACTTAAATCTATAGAAGTCTTCTTTGACAGTCCACTGTAAGCCTTCTTACACACTTTAAAGCTTTTCTCTTCATCTTTGGACACACCATTCTTTACGTTGAGAGTCGCGTTGCGTGTGTTTGCCCTACCTTGATGCATTTTTTTTAATTTTAGTTTATATATATATATATATATATATATATATATATATATATATATATATATATATATTTATTATATATGGACTAACATTATTGAGTTATGCCTCGATTGAGCCTAGACTTGATGCGGAGCATTTACTTGCTTTCTTATATATATATATATATATATATATATATATATATATATATATATAGTCCGGATCTTAAGCTCACCCCTTATCCAACTCACACGAGCTCACCCCCTTTAGCGTATTTGCATCTTGAGATGGTTCTATTACAACTGTCGTAAATACATACTTTTAGCGACGAACAACATAAAGCGTCGCTAAAAGTATAGACGACGATTGTATGACCGAACCGTCGTCACGTCCGCTCGCTAAATGGGGCGAGCTTTCAGGTGAGATTGATAAAGAACTTAAGATCCGGAATATATATATGAACTGTGTGTCGAACTTTTATATATATTTATATATATATATATATATATTTACGTTTAGTCTCGCCTGGAGTTTACTTCGTGGCGGTTGACTATCTTTATAGCTTTCTTTACTTTTCGTCCCGCCTGGAGTTTACTTCGTGGTGGTTGATTGCTTTTACAGCTTTATTTACATTTATGATCCCCCACGGAGGTGCTTCGTGGTGGCTGATCATGTCTGTATATATATATTTACAGATTATATATATCTGCTAATTGCTTTATTATCAATTGTGGCATCACGTGATCCTAGGAATCATGTGATCACAGATTCAGTCTACTGGATCTAGATTTCGTTCCCGTGATGTACATTTTCAGCTGTAAGCAACTTGTAAATTTATTCACGGTGTTCGAATTTCCTCAGATAAGTTTCATACCAATGAGGAGTTCGACAATATTTTGTACATTATTTTCTCGAAGATGTTTCGCATCTCAAAAATTAAAATCATTGAAGCCGAACATTTAATAAAAAATGGAAGTGTAAAAGGTGTCAATTACTATTGAGCACAAGGGTTTGAAAAACCTTTTTCTTACAAAACATCACTGCCATATCTTGATTAAAACTTAATTTTTACATAAATTCAAACCCTGTGTATATATGTGCGAACGAGGCCTCGCACTACTTCTATATAAATAGCACATTGACCCATACACACACACATTCATATAACAGTTTCTTGAAAGGTGGCGGTCACCGTGGTAACACGGATGTCGGGGGGTTCCTAACACTTTCCCTCTGCATAATCAAGTCCCCGAACCATAATCAATCTCGGTTTCACAGACCCGTTTAGCAGTGTCACATCACTGGGTCAATGTGCAAACATTTTCTCGGTTGTGTTGGTACAACCATATAAAAAACCAACTGGCGACTCTTAACAGTCCATCGTCGACATGATACATGTCGGACCTTTTTCACTTTTTTTTCAAACAAATCTCACCTAACATAAGAACACCAATGAACAAGAAATGAAAAGGGACAAATAAAAATCCCGACGTCGACAAGCAAACAAAACACGAATATATCGCACAGATTGAAAGATATAGAAGCTACAAAACTGTTGACCAACCATGACTATTGTTCTAGGTTACCCAGAAACTAAAGAACAGCTTTGACAGTGACTTTGAGCCTCTATAACTTCTTGTTATATGTAGGTTAAAGCATGAAACTAGTCTGATATTGTACTACTGTATGAGTACTATAACATCTATACTTGTCCAAACCCAGAATCATCAATAGTAGCCAATTTGATCAAGGTCAAAGTGGTCCCTTGGCCATGACCAATTGATTCCCAGGAACTCAAGAACACCTATAGCGACACTTCCTGTCACTACAGAGCTTTAGCGACATATAGAAAATGTTTTCTAAGAAATTAATTAATAAAAATTTGAAATAACTAATAAATAAATATAAAAATAGTTTTAAAAATTATTTTAAGTTATAATAATTAACTTTTAATATTTTACATAAATTCAATATATATTTTAATTTATTTGGATATTATTAATAATTGAGTTAATAATAAAGTAATAAGAATAATTATTTGTATATATTAAATAATTATTTAAAAATAATATTTATGATATAAAAATCATAATAAAATATTATAAATTATTTAAAAATAGTAAAAAAATATTATAATATTCTAAGTAAATATTAAATTATTTAGAAATAGAAATAAATGATTTAAAAATCATTTAAGGGGTAAATAAATACTTAAAAATTATTATAAGCTTCCAGAAATTATTATAAAGGATATTTAAATTATCTAAAAATATAATAAAGCTTATATATAAAATTTAGTCGAGTTATCCACTTATTAGGTAGTCGGTAAAGTCTTTGGACACCGAAACTATATCAAACTTAACCCAAATATATGTAGTTTATGTATTTGAGTATTGTTATCAATACTAATGTGTTAAATTTATATGAATGAACATCTTAGGTGTTTATTAACTAATCGAGTAGCATTACTTGACTGATCTTCGCTCAGGCAAGTTTCCTAAACCCTAACCTTATTTCTTCATTGTGCAAGTCTTCTAACTTATCAAATTTCTCAAACCATACTTATTCATTGAACAAGATTTCTATCTTAAATTGCTATTGATATGTTATACCAAACCTAAATTTGAATTGCCAGTTGCTGTAAAGTTATTGTTATAGTTTCAGTATAACTCAGAAATGAATTGTTTATTCATATGATATTATTGAGCATAAATTGTTGTGTCAAACCAAGTTGCTTTGGTAAGACATCATATACTGATGTTGTGCATCCCGAAAAGGGATTAATGTTTGGTTAATTAAATATTGACGTTTAGTGCATATGAGCACTAGTAGAATGAGATATATACTCCTAGGATATTGAATAGGTTGATCCCTTATCTCGTATCTAAACAAAAATTTCTAAATTTTTGTGACTAACAGAAATAAAAAGTCCAGAAATGGTTGAAATAGAAATTCCAGAAATGGTAGCAACTATCAGTTGAGTTTTGAACAGTTATACTTCTTTAAATCATATATTGTTATAAATATAAAACATGCTGAGCATGTCATAGTTCACCCTTGCAAATTATTCCCTTTGCAGTATTAGATGGTAACCTTGGCACTTCTGGAGTTAATAAAGGGAAGCATCTCTACTTAGATTAGTTTATATTACTGTCTAGTTTAATGTAATACTTTGTAATAAGAAATTCTTTATGAAGAATCATGTAATCGAACCTTAATGATATATATATATATATATATATAACATCTTTATTTCCGCAATTGTGTTTTCTCACATATATAGATGTAATTAGAATTTCCAATCTAGTTTGAGATCCTTGGGAACTATTTATCTGAGTGAGGGTATTGACAGTATGGACTGTTCATGTTGTTATTGATACTCTGTATTTCGGATAGATAAATACTATTGATATAATAGTGTAATTTGCATGACATAGACTATACATCTGAGTGAGGGTATTGGTAATATGAATTGTTCATGTTATTACTAGTACTCTAAATTTTGGATAGATAGATACTATTCACAAATACAGTTCACACATCTATGTGAGGGTATTCAAACACATCAATAGTTCTCCTGGGAATTGTTATTGTTATGGAGTACTATAAATCTTAAATCTATGGGAATTGCATCTAGTTATAAATTGTATAGTCACTCAATTAGATATAAGCATATAATGAGATACCATGGGCGTATAGATTTGAATGCATTATATACATTGACTTGTAGTAAGCACCATATCAGATACCATGGGAGTATAGATATGGGGGCGTTACATTAATGGTATCAAAACTGTTAAGGCTATAGATATAAGGAAGAGAAATCTTAGTATATAGTCTTCGAGTCCGTAAAAATATTAAACTACACATAAAAATATTATGTTTGTGTAAATTTCTATACCAGTATATATAAAGGAGTTTTATTTTATAGGATGGCTAACTTCAGTGCTGAAGAAATGGAAATAGTAAACAATCCACCACAAATTGAGTCATTTATAGCTAGTGATACAGAGGATGAAGAATTACTTCATGATCAACAACTGCTAGATGCTGATTAAGAGGAAGATCCAGTAGCAGGGCAATTAATGAGAATTGATGAACCTGATGAAGCAATGGCATCACTAATGAAGTCTTCTAAATATGAGATTAATAAAATGAAGTTTAGGTCATACTTAGTTGAATGAATGTTAAAAAATGAAAGGGGAACCAATAATCGACTAAAAGTACAACTGCACCATGCATAAATGGGCATGAAGGAAATACAGTCAAGGCTTCTCAAATCATCTCTGGGTACTCGAGATTTCTTCAATGATTTGCAATGCCGAGTAGTTTGATATCCAGTGAAGGTGAAGAAAACTGCCTATCTGATAGATCGATCTGTGGTATGCCACATGATCCAGGATTCCTTCGATGATGTAAATGAATTCTAGAGGGTAGTATAAAAGTCTAAATGCTCTATAATAGTATGAATAACAGAGCATTTAAAGTTTATAATATAGCTGGTAGTATGTGTAAACTACTAAGTTGTTTTGTATGAATCTTGTGCCATATGAATAAAAGGTATGTTTGTATTACTCAAATTCTTATTTGGATTTTTTTTTGTTTTATATAGAATCATGCCACCAACCAGGAGACCTCAACGAGAGATAGATAATGTTGATAATCCTACCCAAAATTTAGTAGAACTTTTGTTAGGTGCTATGACTAGACCTCTAACCCAAAACACTTCCTTTAAAGATTTTAAACTAGTTGGTCCACCCGAGTTCAAAGTTACAGCTGAACCTATTGAGGCACAAATTTGGATTACTAAAATAGAAAAAAATTTCTTAGTAACCAATGTCAATAACAATAAAAAGATAATTTTTACAACCTTTTTCTTGAAAGGCGAGGCAAATTACTGGCGGGAATAAACTTAGGGTCGGGTAGAAATTGAAATTATGCCATGGGATAGATTCAAGGAATTGTTCTTTGAAAACTATTTTTCCAAATCTCTGAAGGATCGTATGGAAGTACGATTCCTAGAATTTAAACAAGGAGACCAGACTGTATCTCAGTATACGACCAAGTTTAACGAATTGTCCAGGTTTGCTCCTCACCAAGTCAATTCTGAACTTAGAAAGACTCAGAGGTATCAGGAAGGTTTGAAACCTCAGATACGAAGTAAGTTATCCATATTCCAAATAAATATTTTTTCCAAAATACTCTAGAAAGCTTCTATAGCTGAGAGTGAAAATGAGAATCTCATTAAATTTCATCAAGAAAAGAAGAGTCAGAATGAGAAGGGGAAATCTAAGACCGAACCCAATTCAGGTGGGTTTAATAATAAACAAAAATGGGATACTACTTTTTCTAATAACCCGGGCAAAATGGTAGGTAATAATAATAATAACTTTAATAAGAGAAAATCTTATCCTACATGTGGAGGAAAATATAAGGGAATATGTTTTAAAAGTATTAATAAATGTTATAATTGTGGACAAATGGGACACCTTTCTCCACAATGTCCACTCGTAAGGAACTGTCCCAAACCCAAGAACTAGGGAGGAAAAGGAAGTAGAGTGCCTGAAAATAACAATAATCAGTCAACAGTAGCTACAATTGGAGCTCAAAATCAACCAACCGCGAGAACATTTAATATGTCGGTGAGGGATGTTGTTGCTTTATAAGACGTGGTGACAGGAATCATCCCTATCAACACTTTAAATGCATGTGTTATTCGATTCTGGTGCTACTTGTTCCTTTGTGTCTAACAGATTTTCGAAAAACCTAAATATACCATGCGAAAATTTAGACAAATCATTATGTGTAGAAATAACAAACAATGAAAAGATTTCGGTTAAGACCATATATAGGAATTGTAGTGTGGAGATAAACGGACACAATTTTCTGGTAGATCTTATTCCAATTTAGTTAGGAGAATTAGATGTAATTTTAGGAATGGATTGGTTAGTTAACCATAACGCGATGATCGATTATCATAAAAAATGTATAAACCTGTTGACTGCATCGAAGTCAAAGGTAGTGTTCAACAGTAGTTGTTCACCTAAGCAATCTCAATGTCTGACCATAACTTATACAGAAAGGTTACTTAGAAAAGGTTGTTTAGGATATTTGGCCTATATAGTTGATACTCGACAAGAAGGAGTAAACTAGATCAAATACCTATAGTTAAGGATTTTCCCGATGTGTTTCCAGATGACTTACCAGGTTTACCTCCAGATAGAGAAATTGAGTTTGTTATTGATCTTGTACCAGGAACGACACCAGTTTCTAAGGCACCATATAGAATGACACATGTAGAACTGAAAGAGTTACTAGTACAACTACAGGAACTCTTAGATAAAAAGTACATACAACCTAGTGTTTCACCATTATTGTTTGTAAAGAAAAAGGATGGAACCTTGAGGTTATGTATAGACTATAGAGAATTAAATAAATTAACCATTAAGAATAAATAACCTTTACCAAGAATTGATTATTTATTTGACCAATTAATGGGGGTCGAACACATTTCAAAAATTGACCTTAGGACAGGTTATCATCAGTTAAGGTAAGAAAGGCAGATGTGCTGAAGACATCGTTTAGGACACGCTATGGACATTAAGAGTTTCTTGTAATGTCTTTTGGGTTGACAAATGCACTGGCATCATTTATGGACTTGATGAATCGAATGTTTAAACCATGCTTAGACAAATTTGTTGTAGTGTTTATCGACGATATTCTGGTATACTCGCAAACACAGTAAGAGCATGTTGAACACTTGAGAGTCATTTTGGAGATATTACGAAAGGAACAACTTTATGCAAAGTTTTCCAAGTGTGAATTCTGGTTAAAAAGAGTTCAATTTTTAGGTTATGTAATTGACAAAAATGGAATATTAGTAGATCCAACTAAGATTGAAACAGTTGTGAATTGAGAACAACCAACAACTCCAACAGAAGTAAGAAGTTTTCTTGGTTTAATGGGTTAATATCGACGGTTCATAAAAGATTTTACAAAAATAGCAACCCCATTAACCAATTTAACTTGAAAGACGGTGAAATATATCGGGACAGATAAATGTGAAGAGAGATTCTAATAGTTGAAGAAGCGATTGTGCATGGCTCTAGTATTGTCCTTATCAGATGATACATGAGGCCTTGTAGTTTTTAGTGATGCGTCACACAAAGGTTTAGGGTATGTGTTGATGCAACATGGGAAAGTGATCGCTTATGCATCATGATAACTCAAAGATTATAAGAAGAGGTATCCTACTCATGACCAAGAGTTAGCCGTGGTAGTTTTCCCTCTTAAAATTTGGAGGCATTACTTTTACGAGGAGAAGTGGGAGATATATACAGATCATAAAAGTCTGAATATTATTTTTACACAAAATAAGTTGAATTTAAGGCAAAAGAGATGGTTAGAACTGATAAAGGATTTTGATTGTGAAATCTTATATCATCCTGGTGAAGCCAATGTCGTAGCTTATGCGTTAAGTAGAAGGAATCAAAAAAAGTTGAACGCAATAACCACCAATGATAGGTTAATAAAAGATTTTGAAAAATTAGAAATTGAGGTGGGATGTCCAACTACCTCTACTAAAAAGTTATTCATTCTAGAGGGAGTTTCATCTCTACTTGATAGAATCAAAGAGATGGAGGAGAAAGATGAAGAATGTAAAAAATCTAAGTCTAATATGAATCATATTAAGAATAACAAATTCAGAGTATACAAGGATGGAATAATAAGATATGAAGATAGAATTTGGGTTGCGTTAAATCAAGTCTTAAAGATGAAATCTTAAACGAAGCTCATAATTCTAAATTTACCATACATCCTTGCAGTACTAAAATGTACAAGGACTTAGGTCGACATTTTTGGTGGTCGAATATGAAAAAAGAAATAGCTGAATGGGTAAGTAAATGTCTCATGTGTCAAAGGGTTAAGGCTGAACATCAAAATCCGAGTGGTTTACTTCAACCCTTACCAATTCCTGAGTGGAAGTGAAAACATGTAACTATGGATTTCGTGGTAGGCCTTCCAACTACACAGAAAGGCCATAATGTCATTTGGGTAATAGTTGGTCGTTTAACCAAATCATCTCACTTCATACCTATTAAATTTACTTATAACTTAGACCAACTTGTTAAGTTATACATTAATGAAATCATCTCTAGGCATGGAGAACCTGTTTTTATAGTGTCAAATCGAGATGCACGCTTTACCTCAAATTCTTGGAAGAGCCTTCAAAAACACTTAGGAACACAATTAAGATTGAGTAAAACTTATCGCCCTCAAACTGATGGCCAAAGTGAGAGAACCATTCAAATATTAGAGGATATGTTTAACACATGTATCATTGACTTCAAAGGAAGTTGGGAAGATCAATTACCTTTGGTAGAGTTTGCCTACAATAACAGTTATCATGCTAGTATAGGTATGCCACCTTATGAAGCCTTATATGGGAGGAAATGTAGAACACCTTTTTGTTGGGATGAAGTCAAGGAAAGATAAATGCTAGGACCTAAGATAATCCAACAAACTACTTAAACCATCAGAATTATACATGAATGATTACAAGCATCTCAAGATCGACAGAGGAAATACGCTAATCCACATCGTTAACAAAGAAGCTTTAACGTAGGAAGCCACATATTCTTGAAAGTGTCCCCTTGGAAGGGCAAGATACATTTTGGCAAAAAACAAAAACTTAGTCCGAGATTCATTGGAACTTTTGAAATTTTGAGGAGGATATATGAAGTTACTTATGAAATAGCACTACCTCCTGAGTTAAACCATATTCATAATGTGTTTCATGTGTCCGTATTACGACCATACAAACCTGATTACAAACACGTTATAAATTTTGAGCCAATCCAAATTGAAGAAGATCTTTCTTATGTAGAAGAACCTGTGAAGATCGTCGATCGTAAAGATCAAGTCCTGAGAAATTAAGTGATAGCATCGGTCAAAGTGATCTGGAGAAATCAGAATGTTGAAGAGGCTACATGGGAGCTTAAAGATAAAATGCGAGAGAACTATCCCCAACTGTTTACATAACATGTACTGTAATTTCGAGGACGAAATTCTTATTAGTGGGAGTGAATGTGAAACCCCAAAACCCTAATAAAACTCGGATATATAAATTCAGTTATATTAATAAAATCTCTCCGTTCTGAAAGTATTATGTGTTCATATATACTCTATTTAACAAATTAGGTCAAATAATTTTCGTCCAAAAAATGACGTGTTTGTCATCTCGTGCTTAAAAATTTTCTTCCAAAAATGAACTTTTCGGTATATTTGTTTTGACAAGCTGCTTTGTCGTGCTTACACTAACAAAACGCTTTGTCGTGCTTGTTAGGATTTGTGAGAAATCTAAGTTAGGAACCCTAGATTACAAACCCTAACCCTAATTAGCTAGACCAAATGCTAATTAGGTTATCATAACACCTAATCATGATTGCTAAACTTTAATTAGGTACTAATAAACATCATTAAGCAACCCTAATCATAAAAACCAAAACCCTAATCAAGATTAGGGAAAAATTAAGCTACTAATTTGGTCAACTAGCTCACAAGTAGGTTAAGAGTCATCCACACAAGTTTCAAGACATCACATGACATGTTTTCAAACTCCCAAGCACCACCATAGTCACAGATCAGATCTTTTAGGAGGCAGGTAGGTGGAAAAATGATCAAAAAGCCACGTTGAAAATTTCTATAAAAGGAAACCCTAGCTCAGAGTAAACCCACAAAAACTATAAGCCTGTACCCTCATATAACCTACCTATACAAGCCTTGGTGATAGCAACAATATATTAAATAGCCAAAAATCAAAAATCAAGCAAGAAAGGTACAAACCCTAATTGGTAACTAGATCTTTGATGCTATGTTTAAATTGTTGTTTAGATGTTTAGATATATGTTATAACAAGTTAGAAAGTATCCTAAGTTGATAGAACAAATTTTCATAACATTTAGATGCATCAAATTAGTGTTTTAAGAAATTTGCAAATTTTGAAAAAACAGGTCTGACAGTCGAATGTCAGAGCCTGTAGATTCGTGTATGTTAATAGTTAGGTCTGTTAATTATATGCTAGCTATAGTATGACATGAGGTCTTTAATCTGAAAAAGAAAACAGGTTCATTGGAACCATATATTGCAAGATATAGGTGGTCAAAAGAGGTTGACCGATCACTAAGTTATGTTTTCTGGGTTACCCAAAAAACTTCGAAACGAGTTGAAGCTGGCTACTTTGACCAACCTTTTAAAAGCTTTACATTTGATGTTATAATAACTTATTGTAATGAATTAATACCTTGACATACATACTACATATCTATGACATTCAATTGCTTAAACAATTCATAGGATTACCAGAATTAATGGTCAAAAGTTGTTGACCGAGCATGACTAAGTTTTCTGGGTCACCCAGAAAATTGATGAACGTGAAGAACAACCTTTGTCTGTATTTTGACCATCACAGATCGAGACCTTCGAATCATGGGTTGTCCAAATGTGTGATATATATAAGTACCTTGACATATAGACTACCTAGTAAAACAAATAAAACACGAATCTATCACACAGATTGAAAGATATAGAAGCTACAAAATCGTTGACCGACCATGACCATTGTTCTGGGTTACCCAGAAACTCAAGAATAGCTCTGGCAGTGACTTTGAGCCTCTATAACTTCTTGTTATATGTAGGTTAAAGCATGAAACTGGTCTGATGTTGTACTACTGGCCTTTCATACCTTAATAAGATATGCAATATGCACAACGTGCGAATCAATAATCAAAGATGTGATGTAATCAGCAATGATTAATCACGAACATATTATACAATAATCAACTCGAGTTCGAGTTAGGAAACTTGTCATTATCACCGACTATTGCTATGCAATCTATTTAGCTTTATCTGAATACATAATATTAATAATATCGATATTCACATTCGAATAATAACATAACATATATAAAATAACCTAAACACATTATCACTTATTCCTAACAGTCAATAAAACACAAAAAACCTAATGGCATGTCAAACTATTACAGTCTGAGTTGAGGTCAGTACTATTTCGACATCCCGATTGCCTAATCGGATAATAATTGAGCCTAATATCAATAGGACTCTACCTAAATGCTTTAATATAAACTTAGATAATTTATTTGTCAGTCAAAATATTTTTCCATAACTCAAAATAATTTTTAGATAATTATTATCATTTATAAAGATTTTCAATCATTAATATCATATTTATATGATTTAAATACCACATAATTCTATTATCATTAATATTTATTTAATTTCAAATATTAATGAAATACATAACATAATATTATAAATTATTTATAATATGACAAAGTATTTTAATACCTTAATATCATATTTAAATGATTTTAAAATATTTAAAACTATTATTAATTAATCATCATTAATATTATAAATAATAATGTATTTCATGACAAAATATCAAAATTTATATTTTATAACTTCTAATATTTTTATAATCCTTAAATCATTTTTATATAATTTTAAATCATTAAAACTCTTTTCCATAATTTATTTAATATAACTATTAAAAAAATTAATTATCATTAATATTAATTTATTAATGAAATTCACCACAAAATATTAAAAGTCTTTTAAAATAACTTAAAATATTTTCTAACACATTATTATAATTTTAAATGATTTTTAAAGTATTAAAATCATTTTAAGTAATTTATTTAATATAGTAATTAAATAAATTAAATATCATTAATATTTAAATAAATATTTAAATAAATTAAAATATTAATGAAATATAATCCAAATTATAAAAATCAAATTTTAGGCTTTAAAATAATTTTTAGAAATTAATTATGTATTTTTCATAATTAATAATCAATTTTCTCTAATTATTAAATCAAAATAATTAATAAATATAAAAACTGTCACCAAAGGTGCCTATAGCGACAAAACTGTCGCTATATGTGTTCTTGAGCATTCAAGCACCTTCATAGACTGTTAACAGGGTACTAGGTTTGACCAGATATAATTCATGGATCAAGATGTTTCTGGGTTTGATTATGTGTTAAGATTATAATATTGATATAATACTACAACCCTAAACAAAGTTCATGGCCAACACATAACACAACAAAGATGTGACCCCCCAAAATAGGTATACATCACTCAACTTGAGTTGTCAAATACATGGTACAAAATTTAAATACAAACTTCTTTTATACAATACGACAAAATGTAGCTGAGAGTTTCAAAACGGATAATGTCTCGTAGAGCGTATCCAAACTCAAATAAATTCCTCATTACAATTATTACCACACTATTTCACTGAATAGTGAGGACGAATATTATATAACAACTTGTGTACTTTGCAAAACATATAAATACTACCCACAACTATAACACTATCTCAAATCCACACCATTATATTCAAAAAAATATTTCAAGAAAATTAAATCTTTATTCATAAAATTTGGGGTCTTACATTAATCTTTATTCATAAAAGTTGGGGTCTTACAACCTCCCCTTCTTATGAAATTTCATCCTCGAAATTAGGGTGCGTACCTGGTATGTCGAAGACGTGAGGATACCTTAACTTCATTTCAGATTCTAACTCCCAGGTCATTTCCTCAACATCGTGGTTTCTCCACAAAACTTTGACTTGAGGTATAACCTTGGAGCGTATGATATAATCCTTCTTATCCAAGATTTTAACAAGTACCTCTTCATACGTTAAATCTTCCGCTATCTCGTCCGGTTCTAATTCAATAATGTAGTTCTGCTCTTTCAAATATTTACGTAACATAGATATGTGAAAAACGTTATGAACACGAGACATATTTGGCGGTAAGGCGAGTCTATAGGCCACAGTTCCTACTCGAAAGAGGATTAAAAATGGGCCAATGAATCGAGGATTGAGATTTCCTCTCTTTCCAAATCTCGTAACTCCTTTCCATGGAGCAACACGTAACAACACATGATCTCCAATATTGAATTCCACGTCCTTTCGATGAAGATCAACATAACTCTTTTGTCGATCATGTGAGGTTTTTATACGTTGTCAGTTCCTTTAAATATTTTTTGTAGTCATACGTACCAACTCCGGTCCCAATAACGTTGCTTCACCCACCTCATCCCAGCATACTGGAGAACGACATTTTCTTTCATACAACACCTCAAATGGAGCCATGCTAATACTTGTTTGATAATTGTTGTTGTAGGAAAACTCCACCAATGGTAAGAACTTGTCCCAACTTCCTTTAAAGTCAAGGATACAAAGTCTTAATAAATCTTCAAGAGTTTGAATAGTCCTCTCCGACTGCCCGTCCGTTTGAGGATGATATGCCGAACTAAATCGTAAATCTGTGCCCATTGCTTTTTGCAAACTAACCCAAAATCATGAAGTGAATCTTGGGTCTCGATCAGAGACTATGGATATTGGCATACCATGCAATCTTACAATCTCGTTTATGTACATACGAGCAAGACGTTCAAGTGTATAAGTTTCTTGCATCGGTAAGAAATGAGCAGACTTGGTCAATCTATCAACAATGACCTAAATCGCATCTATGCCTTGAGAAACCTTGGGAAGACCAGTAACAAAATCCATGGTAATGTGCTCCCACTTCCATTCTGGAATTTCAACTGGTTTCAATGGACCTTTTGGCACTTGATGCTCCCCCTTGACTCGTTGACATGTTAGACACTTTGAGATAAACCCCATTATCTCTCTCTTCATATTGCTCCACCAAAATGTATGTCGAAGATAACGATACATTTTGGTACTCCCAGGATGGATTACAAATAGTGTGTTGTGCGCCTCCATCATGATTTTATACTTCAAGTCAGAATTGTTAGGAACACAAAGTCTGGATTTGACTTGTTCATCGATTCTTGCTTCCGGAATAGCACCTTCTTGCACTTTCTTCCTCATACGCATCAGCTTCAGGTCTGTAGCTTGAACAACTTTAACTTTATCGACTAAAGTCGGTTCTACTCGTATATTCACCATCATCACATGGGTCCCTAGAGTCTTTAACTCCATCTCCATCCTTTGTAAGTCATACAAAATGGGCCTTTGCGTTGACAATATTACACTCGTACCCGCATATGATCTTGTACTCAATGCGTCATCTACTACGTTCGCTTTTCCAGGATGGTATTGAATGGTATTATCGTAATCTTTCAACAACTTAAGCCAATGTCGTTGCCATATGTTGAGTTCCTTTTGAGTGAAGAAATATTTGAGGCTTTTATGACCCGTATAAATCTCTACCTTCTCTCCATACATGTAATGTCTCAAAATCTTAAGCGCAAAAATGACAGCTGCCAACTCTAGATCATGAGTAGGATAATTCCTCTCATATTCTTTGAGTTGTCGTGAGGCATAGGCTATGACTTTCCCATGTTGCATAAGAACACATCCTAAACCTTTTCCTGAAGCATCACTGTAGATGACAAATCCCTCCGAGCCAGATGGTATTGTCAAAATAGGTGCTGAAATGAGTCTCTTCTTGAGTTCTTGAAAACTCCTCTCACATTCCTCGCTCCAACCGAATTTTATATCTTCCGAAGTCAAATTTGAGTTAATGGAGTAGTGATTAGAAAACTCTTCTGAATCTCCGATAATAACCATTTAAAGTTTGAAAACTTCGTACTTGATCACCGCTTCAATCTTTGCTTAGGGTTGACATATATTCCATGATTTGATATCACGTGCCCAAGGAATGCTACTTCTTCTTATGCGAAACTACGCATTTCTTCAACTTGTCATATAACTTGTTTTCCATGAAGCTTTTGGATGCTCGACCTCAAGTGTTTTCCATGATCTTCACGGCTTTTGGAGTAAATGAGGATGTCATTAATAAAGACGACCACAAAGTGATCCAAATATTCCTTGAATTCTCGGTTCATCATATCCATGAAGGCAGAAGGAGCATTAGTCAATCCAAAAGACATGACTAGGAATTCGTAATGCCGTCTCGAGTTCGAAAGCGATCTTTGGAATGTCATCGGTTTTAATCTTCAATGATGATATATAGAAACGAATCGATCTTTGAAAAGAATTTGGCGCCTTACAAGAATGGTCAAAGCAGGTCATCAATGCGAGAAATTTACCTATTTTGATGGTGACATGATTGAACTCCAGATAATCAATACAAAATCGCATACTTCCATCTTTCTTCTTCTTCGAATAGAGCGAGGAGCACCCCAAGGAGACGTACTAGGTCGAATGAAACCAATGTCTAACAATTCCTGCAGTTAGGTTTTTAACTCCTGAAGTTCAATAGGAGACATTCGATATGGGGCTTGGGAAATGGGTTTTATACCGGGTTCAAGGTCGATACCAAACTCGATTTCACGCTCAAAGTAGGACAAGAAGTTCTTGAGAAATCGTCAGAAATTTATTAACAATAGAAATATCATTCAAATCTGACGTATTTTTGTTTAAATATGTGGCATGAGCTAAGAAATCTTGACATCCGTTTTTCAATAAACGAATAGCTTTATGGCTTGAGATGATTGTGATTGATTTTAATTGTTTGGTCGCTTGAATTCACATAATAGGTTGATTAGGAATATGAAAGCTAACAACCATACGAAAATAATCAATTTTACATGATGAGTAGTTAACACATCAATCCCTAGAATCACGTCAAATACAAGTATTTTTTAAGGAGATAAGATCGATGCGAAGTAACGTGCGATTCTGAATTTGAATCAAATAAGACTTATAAACAGTGGATGTAATGAAGGTTTCTCCCAATGGAGTTTCAACAGATAAGTCAAAGTCTAATTTCTCCGGAGTCAAATTTAAACGTTGAGCGCAATTAGGAGAAATAAAAGAATGGGTAGAACCGGTATCAAATAAGGTATAGACTCGCTAGAGTTTATGATTAGCTTACCAATGATCACCTCGTTTGAATTCCTTACTTTTTGGGAGGTTACGATAAACACTCTCCCTTGAATGACCAATTTTGTCTTGTCTAGGTCAGCCTTTGATGCCTCCATCCCAGCTGGACTTGACTTCGGTGCACGAAAAAATTGGGCAAGGTGACCTTCTCTTCCGCAATTATAACACGCTTTGGATTGCTGCGTACAGTTTGGACTGATATGTCCCTCCCCTCTGTATTTGTAACATACGATTGGCTATCGTTCCCCTGCCTTAACAACAGGTTCTGGTGATGACGTCTTTCCATCATTGTTGAATCTCCTCTTCTTGAAATTTCCACTTCTATTATCTTGGCCATGATTTCCATAAAGTGGTTACCATTTTACGGCATGTTGATTCCTCCACGTTTGTTGTCATCGCTCCGATGACTATTACCACTAGTATTATCATTTTGTCATTTTCTCTCTTGGTTGGGTTGACTCGTTATCGCGCTCCAATAATCGAGCCCTATTTACAACATCCCCGAATACAAACACGGTTTGTGAGAAATTAAGTATTAGCGTAACTTGGGTTTCAAACCTCTTAGAAACATCCGTCATTCTCTCCTCATTATCAACCAAGTGGGACACAAACCAGGATAACTTCGGCAAACTTAGCTTCGTCTTTGTGACACGGTCATATTGTTCTCGCTCGACAGTATGAACTCTACCTCCTTCATGTGATGAATACTTTCAAGAAAGTACTTGTCGTTAAACAGTTCTTGGAACTTCTCCCAAGACATCTTCAGTGCGGCAGGTTGAGTAAGCTTTACCGATTCCCACCAGTAATCTGCCTCTCCTCGCAACATAAAGGTGGCAAAGGGAACCATTTCCTCCTCAGAGCATCACAAGACATCAAATATCTTGGTGATCTGCTTTATCCACGTCTCCGCCTTAATTGGTTTTGGCTCTCCAATAAACTCTGGTGGTCCCAGCTCCTTGAACTGTTTAGCGGTGACCGTCCATGAGTTGCTAGTGTTTCCACCTGAATTTTGAACAGGAGCCGCTCTCGCCTGATGTTGCATGAATTGCATAAAGCCTCTGAACATCCCATCGTTCATCATTTAGTCAACGTTATTGTTTTCTTGAGGATTATTGCCATCCTGATGCACATTATCCTGAGTATTGATTGTTGGTGACTCAACGGTCTCATGTGCTTCATTGCTTATCTCAACATTTCCAGATGCCATTTTCAAATACTGCCACAAAACAAGGGTTAATTGACATGTCACATATTATCCCTATACTCTGACCGACCAATTAAATACCAAATAAACTTAGGTAGGTCATATCTATAAGCTTTGATACCAACTGTGACGCCCCCAAAATAGGTATACATCACCCATCTTGAGTCGCCAAATACATGGTACAAAATTTAAATACAAACTTCTTTTATACAGTACGACAACACGTAGTTGAGAGTTTCAAAACGGATAATATCTCGTAGAGAGTATCCAAAATCAAATAAAGTCCTCATTATAATTATTATCACACTATTTCACCTGAATAGTGAGGACTACTAATGCAAACATACGGACCATCCCTCCCTTCCCATTGGTCCCGAATGCGTTTTCATTTCTGAAGAGAACAATCAAAGCAAAAGGGTGAGCTCAACTAGCCCGATAGAAAAATATTATGACTAAGATAATGCAAAATAAATTATCGTTAGCCTTCAACAACCAGTGTTAAGCCGATAAAATATAATAAACATCAAGTTTAATCTGCGGTGGAACAAATAATCCATTAGAAGAGTCAAGTAGAGCATGATATCTACTGTGACGCCCCCAAAATTAGGTATACGTCACCCATCTTGGGTGCGCCAGGATACATGATACGAAATTCAAATACAACTTACTAATACAACCTGCACAGGTACACAATACGACAAAAACATAAATCTGTGAGTTTGAATACAAATATTATCTACTAGAGATTATATAAACTCAAACGGAGTCCTCATTACAATTATTATCACACTATTTCACAGAATAGTGAGGACTACTAATGTTATCCTCTGGACCATCACTCAGTTCCCCGACTCAACAAAATATAAACATGGGGATGATGACAATGATATAAGAATTCAATAAAAACAAGTTCAAGAATTATTTTATCCAGGAATTATTAACATCCAAATTGTCAACATAGAATCTTGTTTTTGTAGAGTAAAAATTCAAGAATGATCGGAAGAATATTTCCATGAAAAGATACTGGATGAAGCGCAAATATCAAGAATGGATATTCCCAAGATGGATTGCAAACGGTGTGTTGTGTGCCTCCATCATGATTTTATACTTTAAATCAAGGTCGTTAGGAACACAAAAAGTCTGCAGATTGACTCAAGTATTCCTTCTTCATCGATTCTTGCTTGAGCATCGCACCTTCTTGCACTTTCTTCCTCATACGCGCCGACGGATCACGTAATTTGAGCGACTTTAATTTTATCAATTAAAATCGGCTCTGCTCGTATATTGCCATCATCACGTGGGTCCCCAGAGTCTTTATCTCTATCTCCATCCTTTGCAAGTCATACAAAATGGGCCTTTATGTTGACAATATTGCACTTTCGTGCAGCGTATGATCTTCTCTTCTACTAAATGCGTCTACTACCACGTTAAACTTTTCTAGGAAGGTATTGGATAGTATGATCATAATATTTCAACAGTTCAAGCCAACATCATTGTCGCATGTTGAGTTCCTTTTGAGTGAAGAAATATTTGAGGCTTTTATGATCCGTAAAGATCTCCACTTTCTCCCCATACAAGTAATGCCTCTAAATCTTTAGTGCGAAAACAACAGCTGCCAACTCTAGATCATGAGTAAGATAATTCCTCTCATATTCTTTGAGTTGTCGTGAGGCATATGCTATGACTTTCCAATGTTGCATGAGAACACATCCTAACCCTTTGCCCGAAGCATCACTGTAGATGAAAAATCCCTCCGAACTAGATGGTATTGTCAGAACAGGTTCTGAAATGAGTCTCCTCTTGAGTTCTTGAAAACTCTTCTCACATTCCTCGCTCCAAAGAACTTTGTATCTTTCCGAGTCGACTAAGTTAGTGGAGTAGTGATTCGAAAAACCCTTCTACTGAATCTCCAGATAATAACCAACTAAGCGAGAAAGCTACGTGCTTCGGTCATTTGATTTAGGTTTCTCCCGACTTTGAATAACTTCAATCTTTCTTTGGGTCAACCGATATTCCATGACTTGATACCACGTGCCCAAGGAATTCTACTTCCTCAAGCCGTAAACTTGCATTTCTTCAACTTGGCATAAAGCTTATATTCACGAAGCTTTTGGAGTATCGACCTCAAGTGTTGCTCATGATCTTCACGGGTTTTGGAATATATGAGGATATCATCAATAAAGACGACCACAAAGTGATCCAAATATTCCTTGAATACTCGGTTCATCATATCCATGAAGCGGCGGGGCATTAGTCAATCCAAAGGACATAACTAGGAATTCATAATGCCGTCTGCAGTTAAGGCCGAAAGTCTTTGGAATGTCATGGTTACTAATCTTCAATTGGTGATATCCGAGCGAATCAATCTTTGAAAAGAATTTGGCTCCTTGCAAGGGTCAAATAGGTCATCAATACGTGGCAATGGGTACCTATTTTTTTTGATGGTGACATGATTCAACTCCAGATAATCAATACAAAGTCTCATACTCCATTTTTCTTCTTCACGAATAGAATAGGAGCACCCCAAGGAGAATCTTTGGGACGAATAAAGCCATGTCTAACAATTCCTGCGAGTTGAGTTTTTAACTCCTAAAGTTCAATAGGAGCCATTCGATATGGGGATTTAGAAATGGGTTTTGTCTGGGGTTCAAGGTCGATACAAAATTCAATTTCATGCTTTCTGGGGTAGGCAGAAGTTCTTGAGTGAATACGTCGGAAATTCATTAACAATAGAAATATTATTCAAAATCGACGTATTTTTGTTTAGATCTGTGACATG
Source organism: Panax ginseng (assembly GCA_020205605.1). NCBI lineage: Eukaryota > Viridiplantae > Streptophyta > Magnoliopsida > Apiales > Araliaceae > Panax > Panax ginseng. The sequence continues at coordinate 52,602,389 of CM035136.1, read as the reverse complement.
AGCTAAGAAAGCTTGACATCCATTTTCAATAAACGAATAGCTTTATGGCTTGAGATGACGGTGATTGATTTTTATTGTTTGGTTGCTTGAATTAGTATAATAGGTCAATTAGGAATATGAAAGCTAACAACCTTACAAAACAATCAATTTTTTGCATGATGAGTAGTTAACCAATCAATCCTAGAATTACATCAAATGCAAGTATTTTTAATGCAATAAGATCGATGGGTAATGTGTGGGTACCAACTTGAACCAAACAAGAGTTATAAACCGTGGATGTAATGAAGGTTTCTCCCAATGAGTTTCCACAGATAAGTCAAAGTCTAATTTCTCCTGAGTCAAATTTAATCGTTGAGCACAAGTAGGAGAAATAAAAGAATTGGTAAACCCAGGTATCAAATAAAGTGTAGACTTCACTAGAGTTTATGATAAGCTTACCTGTGATGACCTCATTCGGGTTCCTTGCTTTCGGGAGGTCACAACAAACGCTCTCCTTGCACTTCTGCAAGCTTTGACTTTTTCCGGGCGACCTTTGGTGCCTCCATCCTAGTTGAATTTGTCTTGATGAACGACACAAAATCGGGCTAAGTGACCTTCTCTTCCACAATTATAACATGCTTTGGGCTGACATCGCGCAATTTGGACCGATGTGTCCTCCCCCTCCGCATTTGAAGCATATGATAGGTGGTCTTTCTCCTTCCTTAACAACGGGTCTTTGGTCTTTGGCGTCTTTCCATAATTGTTGAATCTCCTCTTACGGAAATGTCCATTCTTATTGTTTTGGCCTCGATTACCACCAAAGTGGTTATCATTTCGCTTTGTTGATTCCTCTCACGCTTGTTGTCACCGCCGATGATCGCTACTCTCCTTAGTATTATCATTTTGCTGCACCGCTTCTCTCTTTTGGTTGCGTTGACTCGTTATCGTGCTCCACCAATCGAGCCTATTTACAACATCTCAATACAAACACGGTTTATGAAATAAGATGTTGGCGTATTTCCGCTTCAAACCTCTTAAAAACATTCGTGCCATTCTCTCTTCATTATCCACCAAGTGGGAAGCAAACCGGGATAACTTCGCAAATTTTGCCTCGTGTTGGTACACTAAGTCATATTGTTTTGCTCTAATTTGATAAACTCCACCTCCTTCGTGTGGCGAATACTTTCGGAAAGTATTTGTCGTTGAATGACTCTTGGAACTTCTCCCAAGACATCTTCAGTACGGCAGGTTGAGTACGTTTTACCGATTCCCACCAGTAATCTGCCTCTCCGCGCACCATAAAGGCGGCAAAGGGAACATTTTGCTCCTCGGAGCATCCCAAGACATCAAATATCTTGGTGATCTGCTTGATCCATGCTTCCGCCATAAGTGGTTTTGGCTCTCCCTTAAACTCCGGTGGTCCCAGCTCCTTGAACTGTTTAGCGGTGACCGCCCGAGAGTTTCCAGTGTTTCCACCTACATTTTTGACAGAGCCAGCTCTACTTTCTATTGCATGAATTGCATAAAGCCTCTGAACAATCCATCATTCATCATTTGGTCGATTGTTTGTTGTTTGCATGAGGATTATCGCCTTCACGATGCACATTCTCCCGATTATTGATATGTGGAGACTCAACGGTCTCTTGTGCTCCATTGCTATTCTCAACATTTTGGATGTCATTTTCGAGATCTTTTATGCCACAAAACAAAGGTTAATTGACATGTAACATAATATCTCTAAACTCGACCAACCAATTTAAATACAAAATAAATTTAAGTAGGTCATACTAGCGAAGGAATTCCCGTCTCTCTCCCTCCTGAGTTCTAGTCTCACATCTTAGCCAAGGATCATATCCTAAGCTTTGATACCAAATCGTGACGCCCCAAAATTAGGTATCGTCACCCATCTTGGGTCGCCGGATACATGGTACGTAATTCAAATACAACTTACTAATACAAGCTGTAGGTGTACAATACGACAAAACATAAACCTGTGAGTTTGAATACAAATATTATCTACTAGAGATTATACAAACTCAAAAGGAGTCCTCATTACAATTATTATCACACTATTTCACAGAATAGTGAGGACTACTAATGCTATCCTCTGGACCATCACTCCGTTCCCCGACTTGTCCCAACTATATTCTCATTTCCTAAAGAGAACAATGAAAGGAAGGGTGAGCTCAACTAGCCCAGTAAGAAATATTATGACTAAGATAATGCAGAATAAATTATCATTTGTCTCCAACAATGTTAAACTGATAAAATATAATAGACATCAAGTTTAACTGCAGCGGAACAAGAAATCCATTAAAAGAGTCAAGTAGAAAATAAAATCTACTATCTTTTATGATTAAAAGGTTTTCATCATCATTATCGCTAAGACTCGACTTAATAAATATTCCACATCATCAATCACCCTCCTTGACTACAGACGAGGATATTCTTTAGTATCACGACCACAATTATTCATTCACTACGGGCCAAAAATATTTGTGTATTCATTAATGGTCATGATCATGCCAACAACTGTCCATCAATGCACTACGGGCCAATGAGAACTTTTACCACATCATTTGTAACATTACGGTCATGATTACCTTTGAATAATCCACAGTCATAATCATACCAAGTCCATCTATGCACTTTCTGAGCCACATATAACTTTCAACAAAATATAAACATGAGGATGATGACAATGATATAAGAATTCAATAAAACAAGTTGAAGAATTATTTTATCCAGAATTATTAACGTCCCAAATTGTCAACATGGTGCTTTGTTTTGTTGAGTAAAATTCAAGAATGATCGAAGAATATTTCCATGAAAAGATCTTTGGATGAAGCGCAAATATCAAGGATATTCTACTAATTTCATGGAGTATAAGAAGTCAAAACTTTAACCAACCGAGAGTATAATAAAGAATGGAATAACAAAAGAAATCACCATGCATACGGTGTACTTGCATGTATGGAGTTATTTCAACAATATAATAATAGACCGGTCGAGCAAAATTTGCACCAGGATGGTTCAACAATAATAATAAAGCAGAACCAGTCCGGTGTAAAACATACGAATGTGATGTTCCAACGGAATAATAATAAGAGCGGAACCGAGTCCGGGTGTAAAAAACACATAGATGAGGATGTTCCAGCGGAATAATAATAAAAATTTTAACCAGTCCGTGTAAAACACATGCATGAGATGTTCCAACGGAATAATAATAAAAGACGGAACCAGTCCAAAGATGTAAAACACATAGGCAAGGATGTTCCAATGAAGAATAATAGAAGAATGTCACCAAGTATAGGGTAGACCCAGACATACTGAGTTATTCCAAATGGAATAATAAAAATGGAATAACAATTCTCTTCATGAATAAGGAAGAATAACACCTCTTACGAGTACAACAAATAATATTCCCTACCTTAAGAAGAAAATGTACTCGGATATATATGTAGTGAAGTAGCGAGAATACTTTCTTCTTTCTCTCTATAGTTTATCTCTCTGTAGTTTCAGTGAATTAAGAAGAAAATAATGAATGAATGAGCTTCTATTTATAGAAAAATGGAATGCATAGTAACTAACTCATGAGCAGTCGAGATTGATTTAATTTAACTGATGGTCCATATTTAAAGCAAAATCTTTTAAATAAAATATAATATATTCTATTTATAATCTAATAAAACGAATAACTTTATAAAAGATTTTACTATGCAAACACTATGCACGAGCACTATGCAAACACTATGCATAATAAAATATAATATATTCTAATTATTGTTTAATAAAATGATAACTTTATAAAAGTATTTTGTTTTATATAAAAAGATTTTACTATACAAAATACTATGCATAATATAATATAATATATTCTATTTATAGAATAACTTTATAAAAGTATTTTGTTTTATATAAAAAGATTTTTCAGTATTATTACATTAATAATACTTAAGCATCAATAATTAATCTTGTGTCTTCTTATGCAACCACGCGTATTCTTGTACTTTTAACACCGTGTGTTTCAACGCTTAATGGTAAAACTTTTGCGATTTATTTTCATAAAGTATATTTTTGTCGTTTTTCTCAATCAAATAATAATTTCGTTAGGTCCACCAATGATTGTCTTTGTTATCGAAATATTCCCTGTTAAAACGAATATTCCCGAGAGCCAATCGAATATTATATAACAACTTGCATACTTTGCAAAATTTATAAATATTACTCACAACTATTATATCAATTTCACTCCATAATATTCAAAAATAATATTTATAGAAAATTCATCTTTATTCAAAAAGTTGGGGTTTTACATCTACTATCTTCTATGATTTAAAAAGTTTATCATCAATTTTATTGCTGAGACTCAGCTTAATAAATAAATCACATCATCGAATCATCCCTGCACTACGGGACAAGGATATTCATGTAATCATCAATGGTCATGATTATACCGAATAATCCTTGGTCATAATCATACCAACAACTGTCCATCAATGCACTATAGGCCAATGAGGATTTTTATTACATCATTTGTAACATTATGGTCATGATTATACCGAATAATCCCTAGTCATAATCATACCAATAAATAGTACATCTATGCACGTAAGCCGCATATGACTTTTATCACAATATAAGCATGAGGATGATGACAATGATATAAGAATTCAATTAAGAGAAAGCAAATGATAATTTTTTAAAGATTTATAACTTAATTTATCTAGAATTCAATAATGTCCAAATTGTCAACATGATACTGCTTTATGTAGTAAAATTCAAGAATAATATTGTATCAAAAATGATTTGGACAGTAAAGAAATCAATTTTTTTGTCATGAATAATTCCCCGGGTGAATAGTACCTGAGTGAATAGTACCCCATGAATAGTACTTCGGGAATAGTACCCCGTGAATAGTACTTTGTGAATAGTAGTTGTGAATAATACTTTATGAATAGTACCCGTGAATAGTACTTTGTGAATAGTACCCCGTGAATAGTACTTTATGAATTGTATCGTAAAAATGAATACTACTATGGAGACGATGCCCGACATGAAAAGCTTAAAATTTAAAAAGAATGTGTAGAAAATATCCTTGTGAAACGATACTAGATGAAGCTCAAATTTCAAGGATATTCTACTAATTTCACGGAGTATGGAAGCAATACTTTAACAAAATGAGGGTATAATCAGGAATACGAGATGAAATAATATTACTCACATACTACAGAGTATGGAAGAAAATATTATTCCTATGAATACTGAACAAAATAATATCCCTTACCTCAGAAGAAGACTGGATATTAGAATAGTGAGGTAGCAGACTTCTCTTCTACTTTCTATATAAAGTTTCTCTCTCTATAGCTTCTCTTTCTATAGTTGCCCTTGTGAGTCTTAGTGAATTGGTGAGAATGAAAGAAGAATGATCTTCTATTTATAAGAAAACATAGTTTCGATAATTGCACATTTTGGGGCTCGAAATATTAAAGTATAATACCTCCATCTTTTCTTTCATTTTTAATTTAGTCCTGCAAGTATTATCAATCTTGCACCACCTCCCCTAATAGTACATCATGTGAACCAATAGTACAATCGTGTGAATAAATAGTATAATCATGTGAAAAAATTAATTACAGTATAATACCTTCATCTATACCTCCATTTTTAATTTAGTCATGCAAGTATTATCAATCTTGCACCACCTCCCCTAATAGTACATGCATGTGAATAAATAGTACACACATGTGAACAAATAGTTATAAGTATGTGAATTACTAGCAATTAATTGCTTATTTATCCGATTAATTACCCGATTGGTTAATATAACCTCCAGACATCCATTATTATCAAAATCGATGTCGATTTCCACTAACACTAATAATCCCAACACAATGGAAATATCAATTTCATCTTTAATCAACACGAACTTATTCATCATTAATATTATAACTCACAATATTTAACAACTAGATCATTCCCAGGAAAAAGGGCTTCAGATACTTGATTTCTCCTATTAGCGCTTGATTAGGTGACCAAACCTCTCCTTGACAGAACTTTCTAGACATTGTCAATATTGCAAATAATAATATGGATAACTTTGTCGTCTCAATTATTGATTTAATAATATATGATGTTATGAAGATGATATTGTGATAATAATTGAATCAATAATATGAGAGATATTATGCAGCAACTACTGTAGCAATAATTGAGTATAAGCTGAGTGATTTCTCACGTAAGCATCAATAATCAATACGATTAGCTACTATGCAAGCACGCGTATTCATCGTACTTTTTACCACCGAGTAGTTCAACAGTTTAACTCAAGTAAAACTTTCGTATTATTTTTATAAAAAGATAATTTTGTAAACTTTCTAACTACGATAATACTTTCGTTATGGGGTCCACCAATGAGTGTGTCGTCGTAAGAATATTCCCTATTAAAATGAATATTCCCCGACCAATCGAATATTATATAACCACTTGCTTACTTTGCAAAATTTGTAAATAATACCCACAACTATAACATAATATCAAATCCACACCATAATATTCAATAATATATTTCGAGAAAAATTAATCTTTATTTATAAAAGTTGGGGTCTTACAAAAGAGATACAAGCCATCAAAAAGCTTGTCAGATATGTTCTTCATTTTCTGGGTTACCCAGAAATGAAGAACAATCCAAGTGTACTACTTTGAGCCTTTAAATCTTTGAGTTCCAGGCTTAGTTTGTGTGATTGAGTGGTTCAATCTTGTAGTCCGTGTGTCAAGGAACAATAACATAACACTTTTATAGCATTTTATCATCACATGTAAGAAATTTAAGATGGTCAAACTATGTCAGAACAGATGTTCTTAAGTTTTCTTGGTTTTCCAGAAAACTCATCCGGCTGATGGTCAAACCTACTTTGCACCCTCCATAACTTTGATTCTGTTAAGCATCTGGGTGATCTAAAGGCATAGATGTGTAGTTCATATGTCAGAATACAACATCAATACAACAACATAGTCTAACTAGTTAACATCAACAAGATCTATGGCTTCAAAATTCATTGTCAGACTTTCTGGAAATCTAGGAATTTTCGGGGTTTTCCAGAAAACAGTTTTCATGGTTGTTCAACCATGTTTGACCACTCATATCTTGAGATCTAGACATGGTATGGACTTGATTCCACTTCCAGTCTACTATCCTCATGTCATAGAATAACTCTATAACATCAAACACACCTAACAATTAACACAGAGATCTAGAGGCCCTGACATATGGATGTCAGGCCATATTTTTAGGGTTCTTGGTAAGTTGCTAAAACCTTATTTTCTTGCATCTAGATGTTATGGATCCTTGATGTAACATCTTAGATCACTAATTAACATCTAATAACATAAATCTAAATAACAAATAAAATTAATAACATGAAATCACTAGGATTTAGCAAGATTAGGGTTTATACATCTTTAAAGCTCAACACTTGAATCTGATCATCATGATCTGATCTTGGGGTGCTAGAGACTTAGATAGGGACTGAATCACTAAGTAATTTTGTAGCTCTAGAGAGAGGGGGACTTGGCTTAGTGTTTGGTTTCCAAATGAGACTTTCTTTAGACTTTCTCTCTCTTTAATTACTTTATTTTGATTCATTGAACTTAAGGTTGCAAGGTGGCACATGGATAGCTGATATTTGTGAGATATATAGCACATGGAAAATCAAAAGTTGGTGACCAACCAAGATCTTAACTAGATTTGCAAATAATCTTATAAAAATGCAAAAAGGGCACTTTAGTCATTAAACTTACAATTTTAATGGCAATCTTGTAATGTGACCTAACCCTTAGGTTTTTAACCATTAGGTTTGGACCCTTAGGGTTTAACCCTGAGTTTTGCCAATTAATTTCTAGGATTTTCTAATTAGGGGTTTAAATAGAAAATTAGGCTTTCTAATTTAGAAATTAGGGTTTCGTAATTGTATTAGGGTTTCCAAATTACTTTAGGGCTTGCTAATTAGGATTAATGTTTCCTAATTAACATTAAGGATTGCAAATTAGGGGTTTAATATTTCTGGTTAGGGTTTTGAGTTCTCGAAACTGAAATTAGGGTTTCCATAGCCGGTACTAGGATTACTAACAAATCGTTAGAGTTTTCTAATTGAATATAAAAGTTCTTGACATAACATTAGGGTTTGTTACTGATATAGCTTATCTGATCAACCTTTGACCCTTAATCATAAACTGTACACATATATGATTATATACACAGATGCATATACACTGATACACTTAACCCTGCAAGTCTTCACCCAAAAAAACAAATATAAATCCATAAAAATCCCTGATAAAAATGTCAAATCTGTACACTTATTTTTTGTCTAGGTCTATTATTTAACCTTCGGGTTGGCACATCTGCACTCAATAGAAATACCAGATAATATTTGGTGTGAGACGAGAAACATTCCATTTTTATGGCTCCCATAGTATATGCTAAACAGGAGTTGATTGATGAACTGAATATAAACGTCTCCTGGATCAGCTGAGGTAACATAGTTATACATTTTTAAGCTAAATTTAATTTTTCATTGTTTAGATTTCATTCTCTTTTCCGATATAACCAACCTACTACGGTTTAAATTGAAAATTATATAATACTATTGAAAAATACTTGTAGAAATGTTAAGCACCTGTCTATATGCTTATTTCATAATTTAAAATATTATCCAAACATATAAAGCAATGGTGCCTTGAGATACATTGCTTTGTCCACATTTGTAATAACTCAAGTTAGGGAACAGTTGGTGATCTAACATGGTATCATTAGTCTGGTTTAGTAGGTCTTGAGTCAAGGCTTACCATTTGATGCTTGTTTCCTCATTCAATTGGTTTCTTTGCAACATTCCCTGATTATGTTTGTAGTATACTAATATGTTGTGTTTCCTTGTATTATGCAGAAACCTTTTGTCAATGAGAAGGGTTGCCACTATCAGTTGTAACTCTATCCTTTTTTCGTTCTATTTTATAAAGTTTCGAAGCGTATATATCAAGAGAAAAATTGTAGAACTTACATCCATTTCATAAAAGAAATCTTGAAAATGCCCAACAAGACTACAACTCTGAGCTCAATACTTTCATTCTCTCTCTCCCCCTCCATGTCTTTAAATATCAATTCATTTTACTCCCTTTTAGTGTAAACCCAGATTCACATTTATCTAGATATACATATTATATATACATATACACACACATACATATAAAGATTTGATTTTTGGGTGTTAAAGAGGTGGGATAAGAGATAAATGAGGAACATTTTGTGTTTTTGCGCTGTAATATTTATTGGCTATTAGGGATTTAGCAATGGTTTGAGTATGATAAGTATCTCAATGGAACAAAGGTTTCATTTCAAGATTCTGTTTTGGGAGTCTCTACTGTTACATAGAGTCCTTTTCTAGTAGGTCTCATCATTGTTTGAGGAGTTGGTTCTCAAGGCGCTGGACGTCGTTGGTACAATCATCTTTCTCTTTCTCTCTCTCTCTTTCACTAAGTTACAGATGGATTGTTATTTTTTTTTGTTACAATCACTTCTTATTGTATATTTTATTTGATGTGTATGTTATTTTGCTTGATTTGTATGTGCATTGTAATGATTTCTTTTAATTTTCTTTAATTTTTGTTTGCTGATAAATTAGTTTTAGTGTTCATGTGATTCCCTTTTATGAATTTTTTACTTGGTTGTGAGTTGATGTGTTGTTTTTCATTTTATTTTTGTAAGTTGATTAGTTGGGTATTTTCTTTGTTTCTAATTTTTTAAATATATTTTTTTCACTTTTTTATTGATGTAAATCTTTCTTTTGTTGCATGATGTAATGCTATAATACACATATATTATTAATCATTGCTTTCTTGGGTGTTGTTTGTGATTATTATAGTACGTTTGATTAACTAAAGCATTCTTATGTGTCCTCATTTTTATTTAATTATGTGTTTCTCTCATTACTCATCACTAGTTTTCAATAATTCAATACTACTAGAGCTTCATGACTTTGGATATTTTTTTAATCTTAAATTTTTTCCCTTGAATAAATTACAAAATTCCTGTAAAATGGTTTAATTGACTTGTTTTCAGTATTAGGAATTTTTTTCTAATATAAGTAATGTGTGTTCACATTTACAGTATGTGCAAATGAAACATTGCCTAGTTATCATTTGCATCGCGGGTATGGACCAGGAGCAAATAGTTGGCTCATTCAACTAGAGGTTTGTGACTTTTATATTGTTATTTTTTTCGAAGTCCAGAACATGACTAAATTTTTTCTTCATTCTTCCTTTATGGTTGATGTATTATTATTATTTCTCCACTAAATACCATATTACAATTGACTTATGGATGCATAGTCATTTCAGTTTTTGTTTAGGTTTATTTTTTTATTCTATTTATTTTCTACAAACATAAGAATATTATGTGGTAGTGCATTATTGTTTAGAATATATCTATTTTCCTCATCTTTTAGGTTTATATGCATTCAAATAATTTTTATGTCCATGGTTGCACTTTAGATATATGTGTAGATTTGGAAATAAGATAGTTGAACTTTTTGATATGCTCTAGGTGCTACTTAACCTACAACCAAAGACAATTTTCAAGTTCAAGTGGCTTCAAGTAATCAGATGTCTTCTACATATAGATGAACTATTGTATTGTAATAATGAATGTAAAAGTTATTAGTTTAGTAGTTTTGTATAATAATGATCATCATATTTTAAGGATGAATTATTCAACTATTATGTGTATAATATTTTTTATGTTTTATTTTATATTGTTGCTATAAACAAAAGAAAAGGAAACATTTGTATTGCTGCAAATCATAACAACTTTTGTTGCATAGAAAAAGCAAAAGACAACGTATAGTGACGTTGCTAATTGACAACTTTCGTTGCTCTAAAAAAACAATCAGCTTCGAATAGTATCGTTGCTAATTGAACTTAATTATCCATAAAAAAACCAATGGCAACAGAAAAATTCATTGCAAATTAATATATGACCGGTTTATTTTGTACATTTAGCAACGAAAATTAATTAAGGCAACAATTTCTATATTGTTCAGTAACGGCAAACTTCGTTGGCAAATGTGTATCAAATGCAACGAATTTTATCTTCGTTGGCAAATAAAAAAATTCTTTTCGTTTCCAATTAGGCGTATTTTGCAACAAAAAATGTTTTTCAGTAACAATTTCTTAATAAATTTGCTACAAAATATTTCGTTGCTAATCATTTATGATTTTACACTAAAATAACATTTCGTTGTGAAATATATTACTTTCTGCAACAGAAAAAAAATTGTGTTGTTAGACAATTAGCAACTCTCATTGCGCAATGAAATGTCCAACGACTGAAAAATCATTGCAAATGGCATTTGGCAACGAAATTTCACACATTTAGCGACGAAAACTGGTTGTTGCAAAATTGCCATTTTTTGTAGTGAATTATCCCTAATAAGATTAGGGAGTTTAATTAATTAAATAAAACCCTATTTCTAATTAGATTAGAATGGTTGACTAATATCTATATAAGAGGGGTTTTATGCTAGATATATGTAGACGTAATTCCAATTGTTAGAGAGTATTCCTTTTTCTACAAATAGAAAAATTAGGGTTTAGTCAACCACCCTCCTTCTTGAATAATCCTTCTTTCTTGGTTGATCGCCTCTAGAGACCAAACACTTGGGTGGCTAACGTTGATCAAAGGAAGGAATCAATCCCGGAGATTCAAAAAGATCGCGAAGAACTAGGAGTTGAACTTGTACCTGTGGAAACTCGAATCTATAAGGATATGACTCTATAACTTCTTATCCTTTGCATAAATTAATAACATGTATAAAGGATGATTCGGATAATTGGTTTGTGAAAATTACAAAATCTTATTTTGCCATGCTTCAACTATGTTATACAATTTGATTGCGTTTATGATTCTTAAAAACCTAACAGTACTAGTATCAGAGTCAAACCTTTATGTAGTTATTAATTGTTTAGATTTGATATATATGATTGATATGTGTTTTGTATAAATTTTATGTGCATAATTCTTAGCATGGAATTGAGATTTTTAAGAAAAACTACAGAATTCGCGAACAAGAAAATAGTTTCTGCAAACTGGCGCTGCAACGCCTATTTACATAGTAAATGGCATGTTGCAAATACCGTGTCGATTTTCAAAACAAAGTTTATCGGCATTTGTAGTGCCTCTTCAAGATTATAAACCTGCATATCTGCAAAGACTGTGAATGGGTTTTAGAAAATGGGTTGATCCAAATACGCAACGCCAAAACGCTTGATACATTTAAGGTACTGCAAAGCCAAGCACTCGTAAATGAATAAAAATTGTTTTTATTCATAAAATCTTATTTCTAATTAAAATAAAAGGTTTATTTAAATTAAAAATTGGATTTCATGTTTTTCCAGAAATTCTAAATTAAAATAAAGTTATTTATTTTATATTTAGAATATAATTTCATGTTGATTAAATAAATAATTTTATTTTTAAATCATAATTGAAATTAATGATATTTAAATTTGCCCATTAAATCGATATCAATATATATTAAATATTTATTATTCATGAGATGAATGTTTTATTTATTGATACATATTGTGATATGTATGATAATGAATGAAATTGATTATGAACTATTGACCAATGTGATTGGATTTTATTTTGGATGGATGCTTGAATCAATGAGTTTTATTAAATATGATGTTTGTGCTCGTCTTTTTTGGTTTTCTTCTTGATGTAAATTCTATCTCTCTTCTATGTACTTCCCCTTGACTGTTGATTAATGTTTCTATTTAAATTAAATAGTTTATATGTATTAGGATTAGTTAGAATTTCTCGAAGAACCGGAGATCAAGAAGCAAGGATCGCTTGAAGACCCGTTTGTAATAGAGTTCGGGTTTAAATGTAATCGTTATATTAAAATGTTAATTCTTGCACTAAATGTTAATTCTTGCACACTAGGGTTTGACCTTTTGATTCACTTGGTGGCTCTAGTGAACCAAACTAGAATAAAAGTCCATAATTAATCCGGGTAGAATATAATATTCTATATATGCATGCCAAGATTATATATATATATATATATATATATATATATATATATATATATATATATATGCAAACATGCTTCGCATCACTACAAGAAAAAAAGGCATCAAATGATCGCAAAGGTGCAGATCTTATCAATGACCGACTGTGATCGCTGATAGGTGTCGCATAAAATTTGGTCACCGAATGGACATCAATCGATCGACGAAGCGTATCTCTATCGATATTAGCGACCAAATTGGCTCATTTAAATTAAGCTAAGCTAAGTCAGCATGGTTTAGGGCAAAGTCTGACGTGGGCATGTTGCAGTGACTACAATCAGCGACCGCACGCGGTCACTGATACCCTCAAATGTGTAGCGTTAAGCTATTAACTATCAAATCACCGCATACGGTATTGATTTTAAAATCTGAAACCTAATTTTTACTGTTTTGCAGAATTCCCAAAAAACTATACCTATTTTGTACCTGCTTTATCCCAACACACATACATAACAATATAAACATCCATCGTCCTCTGACACATACACCAAACTAGTATATAAACTATATAAACCTTTAAAAACCAATATGAATTGAAAAAATAACCACAAATCTAATGTTTAAGTAACAAACAGACATCCAAAGAATGAATATAAAAGTACAAGCTTATCAAATAACTACAAAACAACACTAAATAGGTCGTCAAGCATCATTGTCTTGAGTAGCTTCTCCTTGATCACCATATAATTAACAAAATAATAAAACAAGTTACAAATATAGTAACTATGTTGATACTGGTATATATTACGATAATATACAACAAATTGATTACCTCGTCGCCATCCCCATGTCAGGTTGTTCTTTGTTGTTTGCTTACTTCGCATTATTAACTAACTCATTAGGACTCAAAGTCTCCAGATGCCTGCCAAGTATCTTGAGAAGATCGCGATCTCGACATATAGCTCTCACACAGTCAGCAGGAGTACGAACAGCTGGATGACTCGATGACTGTGAAGACTGAGTAGCAGAGCTGCTTGAGCCACTAAGTATTTGCGTCGTCGGTGTCCTTGACCTTTAATGTAGTTGTTCTTCACAACAGACGCCCTCACCCACAACTCTTGATCAATTTTGCGGACGTGGAGTGCCTTCAGGATATCGCTCATTCAATAAACGCTTATAAGTATCATGTCATCATGTTAACAATTAAATAGTTAAAAATAAATTCTTTAAGCATTGATAAACAAGATCAAGTTAAAATTTATTACCGCTGTGACTCCCCCAAAATTAGGTATACATCACCCATTCTAAGTCGTCAGATACATGGTACAAAATTCAAATATAACTTTATTTATACAATCATTGAGTCATGTCAGATAGAATCTACGACCACAGTTAAATATGAGTTCTAATACAAATGTATGTAACTCTCATAGTACCTCGACCACAACCTTACAATGGTACTTTACATAAAAGTACAGTCAAAGAATGTTTTAGAAACTAAAATCTTTGGGAAGTGCCCAAGGAAACCTTCGTACATGGGAGGCCATGCGTCCAGGTTATGATAGATATCATATGTCCACAGAATTATCCTTGGTTTACCCAAAAGTCCCCAATGAAAAACAAGAAGATTACTATCATCTTCTTTCCAGTGGTAAGTCTTCTCTTGACATATAATTATCTCCGTTGTCTCCAAGTGAAAATTATATTTCAAAAATACTCCAAAATCATATAGGTAGTGCACGTAGATATACTCAGCAAGTGGATGTGCACAACCATGTCTTATGATAACGTGAGGTTGTATGTCATTAGACATCTTGTATGATAGTGGCAAAAACACCCTTCCAACGTTGGGTTCGCCTCACCCTATATGATTCACCAAATATAACTACTAAATGATGTATATAATACAACACACTTTTCTATACTGTTTAGGAAGAACCTCCACATCTAGAGACCACCGTTCTAATCCTCTTAATACCCTTGCTCGACCTAGCTACACTCTTATTACCTAGAAAAAATTGTGAAGCAGAAGGGTGAACACAACTAGCCCAGTAAAAAATATCATGACTAAAGATAATTAAATTATCAATAGCTTTCATCAATAATAAATTAGAGATTTAGAACATATGACAGATAATAAAACTTTTCAACCATAGTTGCAGCGGAACGAGCAAATCCATTAGAAGAGTCAAATAGACCATAAGGTCTATTATCTTCTATGTTAAAAGTCCACCAATAATATTTTATCATAGAACTTCAATCAACAATTCCCGTCCCACGATCATGTGAATAACTCATAATCACAATTGTGATTCTAAATTCCTCTTCGCACTCTAGGATGAAGATAATTTTCATCACCGAAACATCAAAAACATGGTTATACCAAATCACCATTCCCGCCAGAATCATTAAATCATCTTTGCACTACTACCAAAGATATTCATTATTATCACATCCATGAATTAATATTTCATTCTGAGACTCATCTCAATAATTAATCCACATCATCGAATCATCCATACACTACAAAAGCCAATGATATTCTTTAGTATCACGCACCACTTAATTATCCATGCACTACTACCAAAGATAATCATGTTTTCATCAACTATTCCGATCATGCCATAAAACAATTCATCTTTTGCACTACTACCAAAGAGAATCCATAACCACAATCATACAAAAACTATCCATCAATGCACTACTTCGCCAATGAGGACTTTTTCCACATCATTTGTAACATTACGGTTATGATTATACCGAATAATCCTCGGTCATAATCATACCAAGTCCATCTATGCACTACAGAATACGAGATGACTTTCAACATAATATAATCATGAGGATGATGACAATATTATAAGCATTGGTCAAACTAAATCAAGGATAAATATTAAAGACTTTAAATTTATCTAAACATTATCAATCACTTAATAAAATCATAATCTAATATTGTTAATATTATAACAATATTTTAATCACTCCTTAAACTTATAAACAATTTAATTTAATTATATACACTTTTTCAAATAATGCATTTAATCATTCAAAATGCCATACTCATAAGATTTCATCACCAATAATCAATTTACTCATCAAAAATCTGTATATACCTTATATAGGATTTTCAAGCCATAAAATCCTATTTACCAATTTTTCAACTTCACATAACATATTTAATTCATATGTTCGTAACTAAATCATTTTCATGAAAAATACCAAATCAATCCCAAAAATTATTCTTTTCTGGAATTAAGAAGAATATAGTCCCATATTGAACATATATTTTTCTCAGAATTTTTAAAATTCATTTACTATTTTTCAAAAATCAATTTCTAATTAATTCCTTAAGAAATTAGCTACCTTAAGGTTAACTCCATAAATTCTCAAATCTTGGCAGGATCTTACACATGTTAACGTGATCTTCCAGTTTAAATTTCATGGTCATCGGAGTTATAGAACTCCGGTTATAGCGTTTTTTGTCGAAAAACCCTAAATATTGAAATAGTCATAACTTGCTCATTTTAAGTCGGACTGAGCTCATTTCTGGACAGTATGTACTTTATACCATATATTTTCATGTCCCAAAAGGCCAGAAGTTTTTTCACAATTTAAGTGGTTTGGAATCGCCCTTTTAAATTTTCTCTCGGCAAGTAGTTTTTTAGCACTTTTCGCTTTTGACTCATTTACTAAAAATCACCCACACGAAAATCTACAACACCTTTTCTAGTGATTCCACTTGGATAAGTTAGAAAACTCATAGATCTAACTCTAAAACTTGACCACAATCAAAAATTCAAAATATAATAGGAGATATGGTCAATTGAATTTCATACTCCATTTTTACCAAAATCTGATTTTCAACCCTTTGTGATTTCTAAGAAACTTTCATGTTTTCACATAATAACGAACATAACACATCATGACAATGACATAATAATTCAATAAAAACAAGTTCAAGAATAAGTTTTAAAGATTTATAAGTTAATTTATCCTGAACTCAATAACGCCCAAATTGTCAACATGATACTACTTTGTGGAGAGTAAATTCAAGAATGCTCGTAAAAATATTTCCATGAAAAGATCTTTGATGAAACGCAAATATCAAGGATATTCCACTAATTTCATGGAGTATAGAAGTCAAAGTTTTAACTAACCGAGTATAATAAAGAATGGAATAACAAAAAAAAATCACCGTGCATACGATAGATCAAGACATACAAGTTATTCCAATGTAATAATAAATAATGGAACCAGTCCCATAAAACGCACAAAAACAGGATATTCCGAACGTAATAATAAAGGATGGAACCAGTCCCATATAAACGCATGTACAGGATATTCCAATGTAATAATAAAGACCGGAACCGTGTCCAAAGAAACGCATGAGATAAGATATTCCAAAAGAATAATAAAGAATGAAATAACAGAAGAATTTCACCAAGTATAGGGTAGCCCGCGTATACAGGTTATTCCAACAGAATAATAAAGACTAGAATAACAGAAGTTCTTTTCATGAATACAAAAGAAATAATACCCCTTACGAGTACAACAAATAATATCCCTTACCGTAAAAGAAACCTAATATAAAGAGTAGAAGAAGAAGCAGTAATACTTTTCTATAGTTTCTCTATAATTTCTCTCTCTAGAGTTTTAGTGAATTCGTAAGAAATAATGAAGGAATGAGCTTCTATTTATAGAAGAATGAACTGCATAGTAACTAATTCATGAACGGTCTAGATTGATTTACTTTTAAACGGACGGTCCATATTTGTTTACTATTAAAACTTAAAGTAACGGTCCATATTGATTTACTATTAAAACTTTAAACCAGCGATCCATGTTGATTTACTATTATAACTATCCACCAACGGTCCATATTGATTTACTATTATATCTTCAACCAACGGTCTAAAAAATTAGCACATCTCCTCATGGACTAATATTGTACCCAAAAAAATAAATTGGACCGAAAAGAAATATATATTACGGGTGAATAGTACTCTGTGAATAGTAATTCATGAATAGTAACTCATGAATAGTAACTCATGAATAGTAACTTGTGAATAGTAACTCATGAATAGTAACTCGTGAATAGTAACTCATGAATAGTAACTCGTGAATTGTAACTCGTGAATAGTACTTTGACATGAAAAGTGTCCCGAATACCCGATTGAACAATACTGAGTGACTTCTCACATAAGCATTAATAATCAATACCGTGTACTACTATGCAAAGCACGCCAGACATCTTGTACTTTTAACACCGGGTGTTTCAACAGTTAACGGTAAAACTTCCGCCGTTATTTTCATAATGTATTTTTGTCGTTTTCTCAATCCGACAAGAATTCTGTTGTGGGGTCCACCAATGATTGTCTGCGCCATACGAATATTTCCACACAAGGCGAATATTTTATATCAACTTGCTTACTTTGCAAAAAAAAATTCACATATTACCCTTAACTTTAAACTTTATCAATTTAACTATTTACCAAAATAGAAATTGAATACTTTTATTTCATAAAATTCGGTCTCACAATCACCCCCTCCTTATGAAATTTTGCCCTCGAAATTTACGTGACGCATGCACGATATTCAAGAGATGAGAATACCTTGCTTTCTTTTCGATTGTACCTTCCTAAGTAATTTCCACGCTTACCATGATTTTTCCATTTCTCATCTCCTCGTATTTCGATATCATTCTAGAATATAGCTTCAAAACAAAGGTTAATTGACATATCATAATTTGTCAACTTATCAAGTGAACAATTTTAGCTTAGGTAAGTCACACACTAGCTGAAGTATATAACTTCGCCTCTCCGTCCTAGTTCTAGACTCTTATCTCCGCTGCGCCACCATATCCCTAAGCTCTGATACCAAATGTGACTCCCCCAAAATTAGGTATACATCACCCATTCTAAGTCGTCAGATACATGGTACAAAATTCAAATACAACTTCATTTATACAACTGTTGAGCTGTCGTATAGAATACAACCACAGTTAAATATGAGTTCTAATACAAATGTATGTAACTCTCATGGTACCTCGACCACAACCTTACAATGGTACTTTACATAAAAGTACAGTCAAAGACTGTTTTAGAAACTAAAATATTTGGGAAGTGCTCAAGGAAACCTTCGTACATGGGAGGCCATGCGTCCGTGTTATGATAGATATCATATGTCCACGTAATTATCCTTGGTTTACCCAAAAAGTCCCCGATGAAAAACAAGAAGATTATTATCATCTTCTTTCCAAAGTGGTAAAGTCTTCTCTTCACATATAATTATCTCCGTTGTCTCCAAGTGAAAATTATATTTCAAAAATACTCCAAGATCATATAGGTAGTGCTCAGTAGATATACTCAAAGAAGTGGATGTGCACAACCATGTCTTATGATAACACGAGGTTGTATGTCATTAGACATCTTGTATGATAAGTGGCAAAACACCCTTCCATCGTTGGGTTCGCCTCACCCTATATGATTCACCAAATATAACTACTAAATGATGTATAGAATACGACACACTTTTCTATACTGTTTAGGAAGAACCTCCACAGCTAGAGACCACCGTTATAATCCTCTTAATACCCTTGCTTTCAACCTAGCTACACTCTTTATTACCTAGAAAAAATTGTGAAGCGTATGGGTGAACACAACTAGCCCAAAGAAAGAATATCATGACTAAAGATAATTAAATTATCAATAGCTTTCATCAATAATAAATTAGAGATTTAGAACATATGACAGATAATAAAACTTTTCAACCATAGTTGCAGCGGAACGAGGCAATCCATTAGAAGAGTCAAATAGACCATAAGGTCTATTATCTTCTCTATGTTAAAAGTCCACCAATAATATTTTATCTGTGTAACATCAATCAACAATTCCCGTCCACGATCATGTGAATAACTCATAATCACAATTGTGATTCTAAATTCCTCTTCGCACCTAGGACGAAGATAATTTTCATCACCTGAAACATCAAAAATCATGGTTATACCAAATCACAATTCCTGCTCGTAATCATTAAATCATCTTTGCACTACGGCCAAAGATATTCATTATTATCACATCCATGAATTAATATTTCATTGCTGAGACTCAGCTCAATAATTAATCCACATCATGAATCATCCATGCACTACAGGCCAAGGATATTCTTTAGTATCACGACCACGAATTATCCATGCACTACGTCCAAAGATAATCGTGTTTTTCATCAATCTGGCCCCGATCATGCCATAAAACAATTCATCTTTTGCACTACTACCAAAGAGAATCTATAGCCATAATCATACCAAAAAACTCCCCATCAATGCACTACGGCCAATGAGGACTTTTTCCACATCATTTGTAACATTACGGTTATGATTATACCGAATAATCCCTGGTCATAATCATACCAAGTCCATCTATGCACTACAGGCCACAAATGACTTTCAACATAATATAAGCATGAGGATGATGACAATATTATAAGCATTGGTCAAACTAAATCAAGGATAAATATTAAAAACTTTAAATTTATCTAAATATTATCAATCACTTAATAAAATCATAATCTAATATTGTTACTATTATAATAATATTTTAATCACTCCTTAAACTTATAAACAATATAATTTAATTGTTTACACTTTTCCAAATAATTCATTTAATCATTCAAAATGCCATACTCATAAGATTTCATCACCAATAATCAATTTACTCATCAAAAATCTGCATATGCCTTATATTGGATTTTCAAGCCATAAAATCCTATTTACCAATTTTTCAACTTCACATAACATATTTAATTCATATGTTTGTAACTAAATCACTTTCATGAAAAATACCAAATCAGTCCCAAGAATTATTCTTTTCTGGGATTAAGAAGAATATAGTCCCATATTGAACATATATTTTTCTCGAAATTTTTAAAATTCATTTACTATTTTTCAAAAATCAATTTCTAATTAATTCTTTACGAAATTAGCTACCTTAAGGTTAACTCCAAAAAATCTCAAATCTTGGCAGGACCTTACACATGTTAACGTGATCTTCCAGTTTAAATTTCATGGTCATCGGAGTTATAAAACTCTGGTTATAGCATTTTTCGTCAAAAAAACCTAAATATTGAGCTCATTTTAAGTCGAAATGAGCTCATTTAAATGAGCTCATTTTAAGTCGAAATGAGCTCATTTTTGGACAGTAAATACTTTATACCATATATTTTCATGTCCCAAAAGGCCAGAGTTTTTCTCACAATTTAAGTGGCCGAAAATGCCCTTTGAAATTTTCTGGCAGTAGCTTTTTGGCACTTTTCAGTTTTGGACTCCTTTACTAAAATCAGTCCACACGAAAATCTACAACACATTTTCAAGTGATTCCCCTTAGATAAGTTAGAAAACTCATAGATCTACCTCTAGAAATTGACCACACTCAAAAATTCAAAATATAATAGGAGATATGGTCAATTGAATTTCATACTCCATTTTTACCAAAATCTGATTTTTCAACCCTTTGTGATTTCTAAGAAACTTTCATGTTTTAACATAATAACCAACATAACTCATCATGACAATGACATAATAATTCAATAAAACAAGTTCAAGAATAAGTTTTAAAGATTTATAAGTTAATTTATCCTGAACTCAATAACGCCCAAATTGTCAACATGATACTACTTTGTGGAGTAAAATTCAAGAATGCTCAGAAAAATATTTTCATGAAAAGATACTGGATGAAACGCAAATATCAAGGATATTCCACTAATTTCATGGAGTATAGAAGTCAAAGTTTTAACCAACTGAGTATAATAAAGAATAGAATAACAAAAGAAATCATCGAGCATAACGATGAGATCAGCACATGCGAGTTATTCCAACAGAATAATAAATAACGGAACCGGTCCGGACTTAAAATGCGAAAATGTGGATATTCCAATGAATAATAAAGGATGGAACCAGTCCCACAGAAAAGCACGTATACATGATATTCCAAATGTAATAATAAAGATCGAACTGTGTCCCACAGTAAAACGCATGCATACAAGATATTCCAAAAGAATAATAAAGAATGAAATAATGTAAGAATTTCACCAAGTATAGGGTAGCCACAGACATACAAAAGTTATTCCAACGTAATAATAAAGATCGAACCGTGTCCCAGATAAAACGCATGTACCAACAAGATATTCCAAAAGAATAATAAAGAATGAAATAACAGAAGAATTTCATCAAGTATAGGGTAGCTCGCGTATACACGTTATTCCAATAGAATAATAAATAATGGAATAACAGAAGTTCTCTTCATGAATACAAAAGAAATAATACCCCTTACGAGTACAACAAATAATATCCCTTAACGTAAAAGAAACTGAATATAAGAGTAGGGAAGTAGCATAATACTTTTCTATAGTTTCTCTATAATTTCTCTCTCTAGAGTTTCAGTGAATTCGTAAAAAATAATGAAGGACTGAGCTTCAATTTATAGAAGAATGGATTGCATAGTAACTAATTCATGAACGGTCCAGATTGATTTACTTTTAAACAGACGGTCCATATTGGTTTACTATTAAAACTTAAAGTAACGGTCCATACTGATTTACTATTAAAACTTTAAACCAACGATCCATATTGATTTACTATTATAACTATCCACCAGCGGTCCATATTGATTTACTATTATATCTTCAACCAATAGTCTGAAAAATTATCACATCTCCTCATGGACTAATATTGTACCCAAAATATTAATTTGGAGCGAAAAGAAATATATTTTACGGGTGAATAGTACTCCGTGAATAGTAATACATGAATAGTAACTCGTGAATAGTAACTTGTGAATAGTAACTCATGAATAGTAACTCGTGAATAGTAACTCCTGAATAGTAACTCATGAATAGTAACTCGTAAATAGTACTCTGACACGAAAAGTGTCCCGAATACCCGATTGAATAATACTGAGTGACTTCTCACAGAAGCATCAATAATCAATACCGTGTACTACTATTCAACCACACGTATTATTGTACTTTTAACAACAGGTGTTTCAACAGTTAACGGTAAAACTTTCGCCGTTATTTTCATAAAGGATTTTTGTCGTTTTCTCAATCCGACAATAATTTTGTTGTGGGGTCCACCAATGATTGTACCGTCGTACGAATATTTCCCGACAAGACGAATATTTTATATCAACTTGCTTACTTTGCAAAAAAATTTCACATATTACCCTTAACTTTAAACTTTTATCAATTTAACTATTTACCAAAATAGAAAAATTGAATACTTTTATTTCATAAAATTCGGGGTCTCACAACCGCTATATGGATAGCATTAGGCAGATCATCATGGGTGGCCACGTACACATCTAGCCAATGGATAGGCTAACCTTGAGACTGAGACTCCTATACAAAAAATAGGCCAATATTACTGAATAAAAATGTGATATATATTTTAAAATTCATGATTATAAACATATTAAAACTTGTAAATACGTACTCTGGCAGTGATATGCTGCAACTGTAAAATACTACCGCCCTTATATGTTCCTTTAGCCTTTTTGCCATCGGGTACACCCAAGGATCTGTTGGTGGCGGCAGTCTTAAGTCTTTTCACCCAGCTCTCAGCTCTCTATTGGGCACACATCTCAGCCCATATGGACTGGGTGCACCACCAGGGGCTATGCTCGTGCATGTAATCCTCTCCTTGGCCTGGATGGTCGATCGATGCATTGTGAAGGGCTTTTTGTCATTCTTTGTTCAAATTGTCTTTGGTACGGACTGCACACTTATGCTAGAATAATATTTGTATCACTGAAGCATGTGCGTCCTCCCATCTATACCTTTTCTGTAAATAAAACAACAATAATAACATTACAAAACAATTATCATTATAATATTATATTATCTGTCATAATCAAAAAAAACATATCTGAAATTCAGCCCAAACAGCATCCTTGTGGACGATAGGTGTGCTCGCCCACGTAATCACTGATGTAGGCAAATTTTGTAAACACAGCTGCGATATGCACTTAACGATCTTATTATCTAAAAAATACTATAATATATAATAATTTACATCAACGATAAGTAGATATATTAAAGCAATTTACATCTAAATTCTATATATCTTGTATAAATGGAATCTAAAATGCTTATATATAAATGGTGTGGGGCGTACGTGCTATTCGGAGGAGAACGAATCTATATAAGAATCCGATCATCCGGATCAGTAGGGGCCTTGGGCATATGAATAGGCCCCCTACCCAATCCGTGCTTTTTCTGCGCTGCTTCAGAAGTCATCTATATATTACAAATTTCAAGATGTTATTATGAGTTATATTTGATTACATGTATATATGAATATATAAAATGACAATAATGACAGGAAATTGCATTTAAATAATAAAGTACATATACATGAAATTGATATAAAGATGTTGGTATAAACATAATAGTGATATAAACATGTATATATATGAATATAAAACGACAATAAACACAAATTGCATTTAAATAGTTAAGTACATAAACATGACAATGATATAAAAAACATGTAATGCTAAACATACATTTCATTTATTCAAGTGTCTATGTCTGATTCAGAATCATCTTGTATACATATTGCAGATTCATAACCATCATCTTCTTTAGATTCAGTGTCAGATTCAGTTAATAACTCTTCCTCCTTAGTATCAATGTCATCTGACATAAGTATTGACTCAGGATCTAATTCATGTGTTTCATCTCCACCATCTAACTAGATTACTTCATTGTCACCCTCCACATTTATTATAGTTTGACTATGAAGCATTTGCTCTTGGTAAATCTCCCCATCAACTACTTCTACACGACTACATGCGGGGGTATGATTTACAACTTGCCAATCTATTGGTGGTCTATCCCTTTTCCTATCAGGACTGGGAGTGTAATATACTTGTACTGTTTGAGTTGGTAAAACAAACTGTTCGTTGGAGTACGCAGACCTATGGAGGTCACTATCGATGATTCCATGTATGTCAACATGTATCCCTTTTTCTGAATCAAACTAATGACACTTGAACAAGTTAATATGAACCCGTGCGTGCCCTTGTACGACAACTCTACGATTTCCTATAACTCTACATAAAAGGCACTACCAAGCTCATTGTAACAATCTCCTTGAACACACACTCCACTGTTCGTTGTTCTTTTACCGCGCCCATATGCCTTTGTATGAAATTCACAATAATCTATTTTGTAACCATTTTGGCTGACTTGGTCCCTGTCTGGTCCCATAGCTAGGACCTGTACATTAGCCAGAATCGTTGATCCCTCAGTCAAAGCCTACAAAAACTCCATCTTATGAAATGAAGTCATAGTGAATATGGAGTATCTTTATAATAAAACAGAGCGGCTTCAACAAACAACGTTCTTGATTAAAACTTCATCATCCAAATTCACGTCAGCAGCTCTCTCTTGTTCTCCGTATTCCAATTTTAAACCCACGCATAGAGCTCTATCTCTCATACCTAGCCAACTCTCTCTCTCTCTCTCTCTCTCTCTCTTTGTTCTTATATACACAGAGCTCTCTCTGTTCTTACACACACATAGGTCTTATCCCTCATACCCAGCCAACTCCCCTAAATATTTTATCTCTCATAACCAGCCCCAAATCTCTCATACCCGAAGATAAAGTCGTAGGTACAGTTAGAACTTGGCATAGTTCACTTCTACTCCATCTCCATTGCCGAGTGTTTCTCTCTCTAGGATAAGGCCCGAGTGTTTAATTTATGTACTATTCGAGTTCTAGAGTTTTGAGATGATGTGTGGGCTAATTGATCTCAATATCGTCAACAAAGACGACGAAGAAACGACGGTGTGTTTGGAGCTATGGCACGCATGTGTTGGTCCACTGATTTCTGATTTTCCCGCCATCGCTCGTGATCTTCCTCCACACGTCTTTTTTCGAGTTGTTGATGTCAAGCTTCATATAAGTTTGCTATAATTATAGATTTCTATGTCTGTGTAGTATTTAATTATAAAGGTTTTGTTTTTCAAATGTGGTTAATAATTGATTTCTAGGGTTTGAATTATGGGAGATAGTGAAGTATATGGTGCTCACTGATGCTGAGATTTTGTTCATTGTGAATATTATTGTAATTTTTTTCTCAGGTGTGCTTTGTAGTTTCTAATTTTATATTGAAGTACTTTTCTTTGCTGGAATATGTTAAGATAAAAATGGCTAATGCTAACCAAATGATGGGGTGATTCTTCCTTTACATTTGGTATTGGGTTTTTAAGTTTCTTGGTTTTGCTAATTTTGACTTTGGGTGAAATTATGTGGCTATGTGAAATAGATTGAGCAGAAATGGAGGGACATGAAAACTGAACCTGAAGTTGAAGAGGATGATATTGAAATTGCTGCCAAATCGATGACACCTCACATGTTTTGCAAGACACTCACTACTTCCTCGACACCAAAGACCCATGGAGGTTTCTCCGTCCCACGTCGAAATGCCGAGGACCGCTTCCTCTCCTCTAGTATTTTATTTTTATTCCCAAATTATGTCTATATGTTGCTTTTATTTAATTCTTTATTGAAAATAATTATGAGCTTGGTAGGATTTGTCATGTAGGATTATAAACAATAGAGGCCTTCACAAGAGCTTGTAACAAAAGATTTGCATGGTATTGAGTGGAAGTTCCGCCACATCTACCAAGGTATGTGAGAAATTCTGATATCTTTGTGATGTTTCTTCTTTGTATTGTAATTCGAGTTTCAGTTTTTCTTTCTTTCTGAAATTTGTGTTTAATAAGGCCAGCCTCGAAGGCATTTGCTAACAACTGGTTGGAGTGCTTTTGGCAATAAGAAGCGACTTTTGTCTGCATGGAGATGTTGTGCTTTTTCCAAGGTATTATTGTACCTTCATTAAAAAATAATGAAGTAACCACATTCTTTTTGAGTTCTATAACTTGATTATATGACAAGGGTGGTGATGGAGAACCGAGGTCAGGGATCCAAGAAGAGCAATTTCAGTAAAAAATGGAGCTAAGTTTACAGTAGCTTGTAACCAAAAGTTGAATGATATTAATTCTGTGTTCATTGCCATTTCTATGAGAAGTGTCTTCAATGTTTGCTACAATCCAAGGTACATAATCTTGGGTATTATATTAGAAAGTGGCTATTCTCGAATTGAACTTTAAAGATTGTTAAATTTTTTTTGGGTGGGGGTGGGGGTGGTGGTTGTAGGTGTTGGTGGGGGGGGGGGGAGGTCAATTTGATTCCACGTTTAACTGCATTTTTACGTTGTTTAGTCTTGTCATGAGCATCTTCACAGGAAAGTTCTTGTCCATCTCCAGAGCTTCATAATTTCAACCTGTTCTGCACTCTATTAAAAATGAACTACCATAAAGTTGCAAAAATTGTAGATTATGATCATATAATTTTGTGACATAATGACTTTCATTCTGGTATGCAACCTTTGTTAGTGAGATTCCCCTACTCAAGGAGACTGGGATATTGGTAACGTTTTTATCATTATTTTCTAAGTTTTATTAATCTCTTTTAATGGTAAGTTCATGTTATTTACTCATTTTGAAGCAAGGATCGTACAATGATTTCATGTCAATAATGTTGACTTTACAATTTTATAAAATAGTTGAATATCTTGGCATGCTTTGTTTAGCCCATATCCTACTGGGTATATACTTGGTTCTCATGGTCTTGCTCAGTTTTATGTGCATTTCATGCTTTTTGTGGAGTTATCATGTGATTGTGTACCGCATGATGAGCTAAATTTCTCTTGTACACCTATTTAAATTTTATTTTGCTTTGGACTTTCCTAACGAATTACCATTTATAAAATAGAAAATTAATCCAATGAGATGAAATCCCAATAATTATATTAACAAATTTGATATCTTTTAAATTTTAGTTTATTGAGAAGACTGTTGTGTTATTAAGTTATTTAAATTACCATTTATAAAATAGAAAAGTAATCTAATGAGATGAAATCCCAATAATTATATTAACAAATTTGATATCTTTTAAATTTTAGTTTATTGAGAAGACTGCTGTGTTATTAAGTTATTTAAATGATTATCAAAATACAGCAGTTTGGCCTCATTGATACTCAGCAATGATTACTGTTTAATTGATATTGATGGCTGATGGTTCATTAGTTCATGCATGCTTACTATTCTAAAGGCTAAATCTTTTTTACTGAATTTGTTATATTTTTAATTTAACTGCACTGGTTGTATTATTTGACATTTTAACTGTAATGATCTTCAAAGAGCGTGATGGGTGTTTTTCATTTAGTGGTAAAGAAATCAATAGTTATGTTCTTATATAGAATTCTTGTTCTTGATATTGTCGAACATCAAGTTGAAAGGAGAGTTCAAATATTTGGATGCAACCTTTTTTCTTTCATTTTGCTCAACCTTTTTTCTTTTATTTTGCTCTCCTCTCACTCACACACACACACACACACACACTCACTCTCTCTCTCTCTCTCTCTCTCTTTCTCTCCCAGTTGTGCACAATTCCAAAACAAGATACTTAACAATTTTCATTTGAATTATAGTTGTGTATGTCATGTCAATTTGTTTGTTTAAATGCATGTCCTCTGGCCCTATTGTTTTGAGAACATGCATGTTCTGGCCCTATTGTTTTGAAATTCTCATTTTGTCTTCACCAATAATCAAATATTTACAATTCAATTCCCAAATTACGTTAAAGCTCATCACCAAAAAAAAAATCAAAACTATATATTCAAAAGATAAAGATTTAAATGTATTCCCTTGAAGAACATGTTTTCTCGCCTTCAATAAGAGATTTAAATGTATTCCCTTGAAGAACATGTTTTCCTGCCTTCAGTAGCTTCAGAGACATATCCACCTGCACAATTTGGTGGTGATTCTATAGTTTACTATTATGTGTTATTATTTAGGGCTAAGTATGTTAGTAATTAACGTAATAATTTATTAGTTATATTATGTAGGTAATTCTAGAAGTTCTATTTATATTAGCGGATACAAATGTGCATATGCAGAGTAAAAACTCAAGAGAAGAGCATTATGCAAAGAAGATAAACGAAAACGTCTTGGAGGGCAGGGGAGAAGATAGTTTTAGAGTTTCATGTTTTGAATATGTTGTTAAAATGGCAACTTGTGGAAGCCTAATGCCAATGTATGGTGCTTTAGTGAGAGAAATGCCTAATCTTTGTTCTGTGTTTGAGTTGACTACTGTTAAACTTGATTGAGTGGTCTCATTTGTCATGCTTGGTCGTTTGATACTTTACCGTTGCACCAAGCAAGGCCCCAAGGATCTGAACTTTTGTCAAAAATTAAAGGGATAATCCCGTTGTGAGTCCCCTAACTATATACATATTTTTCACATTTAGTCTACTAATTAATTTTGTAACTTATTTGACCCTCAAACATTATAAATTAACTTAGTTGGTCCTCTAACATTATAGATTCTGCAAATTCAGTCCAATTTGTTAAAAAATAAAAATTAACAGAGGCGTCATCCGTTAATCATTATTTGAATGAGAGAGAGATATTAATCATTTAACAATATGATTAACCCAGCTCTTCCTCAATATAGAATCGAGCCATCCTCTTTCATGTTTGCGCTGCCGCCACTACCTACCATTACTCCTCCACACCACTATCCTCCTCCATGTTTGTTCAACTTATTAACACACACAGAGAGAGGGTTTATTTCCTCAATGTTAATTTTTTCCTCTTTTCTAATTTTCCAGGGATCTATGATCTATTTATAGTTTCAAAAATAAAATTAACACCCATAACAATAACAATGTGTACCATTGTTGAGTTTTTCACACAAATCATCGAAGAACACTAATTAGTAGGTGTTGCATTTTCACAGTAGTGGTAGAATCAATAGTGGTGTTGGAAGATGATGATGTTTTGGAACGTCGGTGGCACCAATGATGGTGCCATCGATTGTGAGATCTTTGCATGCAGATGATAGGTGGGAATTGCAGATAGAGTCGGCAAGTATGGTTTTCCAACTGGTGCAACGACATATGTGTTGAGTATCTACAATGCCGGGGTCTATCTTCAATCATGGAGTAGGAGATGTGGAAGAGATTCTAATGTAGGGCAACGTGAAAAGAATGAACACGTGTATCTATCCTCACTGAGATTTGCTAGAGAAACACACAAAAGCATGAAGTTTTAATCTCAAATCAATATATTCAATAATTTGAGAAATAATAAACATTACATTCTTTGTATCAGAACACTCCTACTATAAAA
This sequence comes from Panax ginseng, assembly GCA_020205605.1. Taxonomy (NCBI): domain Eukaryota; kingdom Viridiplantae; phylum Streptophyta; class Magnoliopsida; order Apiales; family Araliaceae; genus Panax; species Panax ginseng. The sequence continues at coordinate 52,572,083 of CM035136.1, read as the reverse complement.
AGAAAATAATCTTCTAACTACGATCTAATTAAATCCAATATCCTAATTAAAATTTATTACTATAAATAAATGCATTATTACTGCACAACGGTCCTAGAAATGCCTCGATCGATTTTTTAGATGACTTTATATAATCATTTATGACTTGAGATAGTTTTGAGATGCAGTTTGGATGTTATTTACTTTTCCTTGTATATATTTTTAAATGTTTTCTATATATATTGGTATTTGTTGTAGAATGGGAATGCTGCTCCTGGATCAAAGTCATGCATTCCTCAAATGGTTGTTAATACCCTGGGTTTTGTCCAAAAACATGATGCAACTGTGGATATACCATTGGATGTCATGAATGTAATGACATTGCTATTTCTAATTCATGTACTTGTCTTAAATATTGTTGGCAGTATGCGTATATTTTTGGATAATTTTGCAAGATCCGAAGAAAAAAGAGAAATAACTCGTAGCTTGGGACGCAGATCTAAGGAGGAGGGAAAGGGTTCATTCTATTACTTCAATAGTTTATACTTGAGTACTTGGTCCTAAATGTATCATAGCAATAATTAATTTATACGTCATCACTCATCAGTGTTTTGTTATTTACTCAAATTTTCGGTATCACATGGATGAATGTTATTTGTTGCCTTGTCATTTGTTTTTTAGATAATTCAGGGTAAAGTAAGGGTTCTTATGTTTCGAATTTACAGTTGTTTTATTTTGACTCACATATTTCGATAAATTTTATATTTCAAATATTTTCAGGTATACATTGAAGGATACTTGGTGTAAGCTGTAAAATAATAGGTCTTATGCAACATGTTTCTTTATTTTTTGTACGTTTGTATTTTTTGTGTTCTGTCTTTTGTAAAGTTAACTAATTATACATGGTTATGATGATTTTTGGGTATGGAATGATGGTTTTTTTGGTGGTTTGGATATGTATTGATTATTATAAATTTTGTAGACAGGTTTAGAATTTTTTGGATATCTATTTTTAAAGAAAACTTTGCTGAAATTTCTTGAAATTAGTATCGACTAGCTCGATGTTTTGGTGGTTGGATATGTATTGATGATTGAGTATGTATTAATTATTGTGGTGGTATGTGTCTTTACATAATGTAATATTTTTCAAATTTTAATTTAATTTTTTGTTATGTCGTGCCTTCAGGCACGGGTTATCGCTAGTATATATATATATATATATATATATATATATATATATATATATATATATATATCGTGTTTAAGAAATTGAACTTACTTTGTCCTTTAGCCAAAGTGCAAATTTTTTATCACGATTAATTTGAATATATTTAAAAGTTATGCCGGGATTCTTCACTTTGAACTCGTCATCGTACAATCTATACAATGTTATAAACATTAACATATTGGAATAAATTTTCAAGTTAAGAGATAAATTATCAAGTTTACATGTGTACCTCATAAATTCGTCAATCTCCTCACAATTGAGAAGAATGTAAGTATTTACAACATGTAATTCTTGCTCATAGAGGAATATACACTTCCTTTTTCCATAAGTGCGGCCCGATAGACCAAATACAGAGAGACGACTAATTAGTTCAACATTTTTTGTGACACCCCGAAATCTCGGTACTTCATTACCTCAAGATTTGGTTTTCACTTAATCAAAACATTCATATCTAACTACCCAATCATAATAAAATTGAATAATAAAACCTATCCATACAGGATTACATTAACAAAAATATCTCCCAGGTTATCTAACCTTTAAATTCAATCATTCAAATTCGGAATTTAAATAAGTTCATTACAATAATCAAATTAAAGTCTGATAAATAACTGTCAACATATTACAAGTCTTCAAAACTTGTTTGTGAGATCCCGAAATTATGAAATGATATCGATTTATATAAGTATTTAATGGATAAGTTCGTTTATTGTTGAATAAATAATTGTTCAATTTGTTCAATTTGAGTTGATGTGGTTTAGTTAATTATTTGTTGTATAAATAATTAAGGAGTTAAGAAAATTAATTGTTATGAGATTATATACCAATTTAATTTAATAATTAAGTTAGAGAGCTAATAATGATTAAATGAATTATAATATTTTAATTGGAATTTGTGATTAAAATAAAGTGTTAGTTGGTTGAATAAAATTATAATTATAAAGGAAATTATAATTATGTGATAATGATTTATGTGTTAAAGTAATTTAATAGATTAATATTTGAATTGATTGATTATTTAAATTATTGGAAGTGTGACGAATAACCTTGCTATAAAGGAGTTATTAAAATAAACTAAAGGAGTTTAATTCAGTTTTGCCAAACAAAGACCAATGTCTATTAAGTCTTTATTCTAATTGTATTTTTCCAAATAAGGCATAATGATTAATTGATTATATTTTAGTGGTTAGCCAAACAAGCCTTATGGCTTTTGATTTTCAAATAAAACATAACTGATATAAGTTATATCTATATTTATATTATATCATTAATATATATTATTACTATATATGTTATATTGTTAAGACGTATGTTAGAAGAGAGAAAAGACTCACTCACAAGAGTTTACAAAGAGAAAAGAAGAGAGGAAGGAAGGCTAGAGAAATTGAGAAAGGAAATTGGGGAAAAAAGCTTGATAATCAAAAGGATAACCATCTTCTTCTAACTCTAGGATATCATCTTCTTAATCAAAGGTAGGAGCTCAATCTTTTTCTTTAAAAGTTTAGTTTTCCTCTTTCCAAAAAGTCTCTGTAAAATAATTGTAAAAGATGAATTGTTGATATGTATATAGTTTTGTATGATAATTGTTTATAAAAGGTTGTTTCATGAGTTTATATGTGATTATAGAGAAATTAAGTCATGTATGTATGCAATTTGTGAAGAAAAACCATATTACAAAGTGTTTATATATGAAAATATATGAGTATGGCTTAGTTTAAAATGAAATTAAGGTTTGATTAATTGTTAATATATATAAATTGACTATTGAAATTGATAGAGTATGTATAATCATAACCATGGTATTTTGAATTTACTGTTTTGATTGAAAAACAAAATCACAAAGTTGATTTTCATTAAAATGTCAAAATGGAGTTTTTGCCAAAAGTAGTGAAATTGAGTGTTTGTAAAGTTGATAATTGTGTTGTTATATGTGTATAATCATGCTAGAGTCTTTACAATATGTTTACACGTAAAGTCTCTCAGATATATTACATGTAGTTAGTTTGTTAGATTAGAGCTTGTAGGCCAATTTGGCTTTTTGTTCATGTTGTTGTCGAGCTTGATCGCCGAGTTCTAGACTTTCATGGCCGCAATACGCCCAAAGAAGACAAGTTTCAGTGTCACAGCCATTGCGCATACCATACTCAGCACCAATCGTTGGCTTCAGGATCAAGGTCAGTCATATCAAGCCACATAATGTAAACCACAATGTAAATCAGAAATAAGCAGTAATGAAAGTTAGCGTAATGTTCTCGATAGCTTTTAGTTTATTACACAAAGTTTGAAAATAAATGTTATGTGTTAATAATAGGAATTTTAAATGATGATTTCAGTAGTATTAAACTATGAATGAGCATGTTATCAAGGGTTAACTAGTATTAACATAGTTTTATTATGTGAATTGGTAATTTAACCTATATGATGTATATATTTGTTTATATAGATATAAAAGGTTGGTAATGACTAATTATGTCATGATGACATACATATAGGGTATTGGGATTCAAGTGGTAAGGGTTATCTTGTGCTAAAGGCAAGTTCTCTAACTCTAATTTTATAATTGTGCGAATATTTAAACTCTTTTGAGCAAGTTTTCTAACTCCATACTTTCATTGAGTTAGTTGTTTATGAAAGTTTTCTAACTCTAAAACTTCATTGTGCAAGTTCAATTTCGTTGAGTATATTATTGTTTTTAATTCAAATTCAATTATACAAGTGGCTAACTCTACACTTTCGTAGAGAGCTAGATGGTTTATTATCGAGAAAGCTCTTGTATCTAATTGTTCATAGGGGATGCAAGTATTCTAAATCGTATATTTAGTATCGAGCAAGTTTCTTTTATATGTAACTTGTTATTTAGCATGCAAATCGCTATATTTTAATATTCTAGTGTTGAACAACTTTATCGCTCAAATTACTATTCATTATGCATGCTTGGTATCCAATTATCAATAACTTTGACTTAATATTGTTCAAAGCAAATTATGTTATGATTATTCAATGTTTATGCTATTAGATTATTCCTAAAGCATGATATTAATTTACAAATATCGATTCGCTTATGATTATTCCATAGCATACAATTATTTCTTTTGTATTCAACTAATCCTTAGTTGATGACCATTGAATTCTAAATTACCTCAGAATGTATCCAAACCAAACTTACTTTGGTGCGGACTTGTATTCTAAATAATTTAGATGAACAACTCTTTTATTAGAGGTTTACGCTTAGCGTTGAAATGGTTGTGCACAATACATTGTACGAAGGGTTGATCCCCTAAGTACGTGGAGTCCTTATAGTCTTATGATCATAAAGTTAAAAAGTTGAAAGATTACTTATAATCGTGGACATGATTCGTGGTCATTGTACTCTCTCAGAGTATGTTTAAAAATGTTAATAGAACCTATCATTCAGCCTCTATTGAGCCTATTTCGCAAATGTTGTAATGTTGTAAAGTTATTCATTCTTATTTCAAGTGAGCCTTGTTTGCTCCCTCTTGCATATTAAATACTTATTGTAACTAAGGTTGAGAAGGTCAATGAACCTACTACTAGCAAAGGAAAGGGAAAAATGTACAAGTGATGAAGACTTGTAATTTTATTTTATCGTTATAGACTTTTTGAATGATGTAATAACTTAATTTCCATTTGAATGATTGTAATTAAAGGTTAGATAACCCGGAGATTTTATTTAAGTTTAATCCAGTATGGGCATGTTTTTATTATTCAATTTTATTATGATTGGGTAGTTAAAAATGAATGTTTTGATTAAGTGAACACCAAATCTTGAGGAAATGAAGTACCAGGATTTGGGGGTGTCACAGGTTGGTATCAAAGCTTTAGGTTATGAACCTTAGGTGGGGGGAAAAGCCTTAGGAAGTAACCTTTGAAAAGATAGTGGAGATAACTCTTATCGAGTTTTAAGGAAGAAGTAATAAAACACTTATGTGCTTATGTGTTTATAGTTTATGTACTCGTGAGTGTCGAGTAGAAATGATTAATAATTAAAACTTTAAAACTTTGTTGTCGATGACTAATGTCGAGAATCCAACAAAGTTAGGGAGGAGGGACCTCAAATGCCTATAGAGGAGGAGCCTCACGACATTCAGGTAGTTTGGGAACAACTACTGCCACGGGAGTCAGCCCCGTTGGTCACAGTAGTTGAAGATGAGGATGATGACGTGGAAACGGATGAGGAGGATCCCATTGAGTTACCACAGAGGATGAGGATGGGATGACGACGACGGAGGAGGAGAGACTCCACTAACCTCGATGGTCGTCAGATATATATCGATGAAGTCTACGATCGTAACGTGGAACTTCGTAGGATACAAATGAGGAGTTGCAAGAGATAGTAGTCAACAATGCACCATAATGACACAAAAAGACTACGCGATCCAGATCGTGAGGAACGATCGACAAACGCCGAGGAGAAACTAGTACGCATCAAGGAGAAAAAAGAACAATTGATCGAGGTGGTCGCCGAATCAAGAACAAGTCAAGGAAGAAGCTACCAAGAGGGCGCAGAGTCAAGATGCATACGAGGAAGCTTATCAATGAACCGAAGAGCAAAGAAGAAACTCACAAAAGCGAAGAGGATGAAGATGGAAGAGATGGATAAAGTATTTAACACCGCAATTAATCGAGCTCAAGATCGGGTCATGGGATATCCTATTCAGCTTCGAGACGCCGCCATCATATGTATTAGATCGCAGTAACAATGTTCCGGTCATGGAGGAAGAACGGATAGGCTAAGAAGTATCTTAATAGAACATCGTAGTTGTTGTACGATGATGAATGAAAGGTTAAATAAATTGTAAATCCCAAGTGTTATGCAACCTATGGGATATGACTATGATGTTGTCCTCCAAACTTTGTGTAGTTCAGAAAGTAATGTAAATAGCAAAGTGATGCTATTGTTTTATGTTTCAAAAAGGTTATGAATAAATAAAAGTTGTTACTTTATTCAAAGTGTTATGTGTTATGTGGTTATTTCTTTTTGGAGGCAAGTTAAGTAGAAATTTCTTAAAAGTTGAATAATAATCTAATGAATGTATTTTAATAGTAAAATGCCTCCCGACGCCACGCAACCACCACGATAGTAGAACCACCGAAGGAACCAATAACGACAATGTTGATGGTAACCCCTGCTCAACAACTAGTGACGCTATCGACAGAGAGCGCTGCAGAATCAACCACAAAACCATGGTACAACGCTTAAGATTTTCAAGGCGCTATGACCACCGAATTTCAGGGGTCCATGAATCCAAATAAGCACAAACCTCGATTATGGAGATAGAAAAGGTATTCGATGTCGCTAGGGTAGGGGATGATCGTAAGATCGCTTTCGCAACATTTATGTTGAAAGCGTGTTGTTATTGGTATGTTAATAAAACAAGCTAGTTATTGGTGGCGTGCCAATAAAACTCGAATGAAGGGCCGTGGAGTGATGACCGATAGTTCAAGGAGTTGTTCTTCGAGACCTATTTTCCGAGAGTAGCCGGATCAAGAGTCGCTAGAAGTGCGCTTCCTAGAATTAAAGCAGGAACGATGACGGTAGATTCGAGTATGCCGCAAAAATTCAACGAATTGGCGAGGTTTGGCGCCATATCGTGTCAAATGACGCATTTGAGCGTAAGGCTAAGAGATATTGGTGCAAGGTGGAGGCGAGGCAAAGACAAAGTTCAATCAGAACAAAAGAAGAAGAAGAATGAAAATGAGATTAAGAATGGAGGTGGTAGCAGAAACAACAACAACAACAACAACAACAAAGAGGAAGTGGAATGGAAACATGGGTGCCGGAAACCAAATAGGTAATTGCTTGATGCCAATAAAACTCGTGAAGGGCCGGAGTGATGACCGGATAGGTTCAAGGAGTTGTTCTTCGAGACCTATTTTCAAGAGAGTTCAAGAGTCGCTTAGAAGTGCGCGCTTCGAATTAAAGCAGGAACGAACGATGATGGTATCCGAAAGTATGCCGCAAAATTCAACGAATTGGCGAGGTTTACGCCATCAAGTCAAGATGCATTTGTGCCGTAAAGGCTAAGAGATTTGAATGTGGACCCCCCTCGTCAGACAAAGAGGTTTCCCTGCTCCAATTGAAGACGCTTAAGCAGAATGATGGAGAAGGCAAGATTACCAAGGTGGAGGCGAGGCAAAGGACAAAGTTCAATCAGAACAAAAGAAGAAGAAGAATGAAAATGAGATTAAGAATGAGGTGGTAGAGATGGAAACAACAACAACAACAAAACAACAAATGAAAGAGGAAGTGGAATGGAAATGGGTGCCGGAAACCAAAGAGGTAACCAAAGAAACAAAAGTTTGAAGCATGTGCATGACATGCGGAAATTTCACAAGGGTGCGTGTTTGATGGGGAAACGAGTTTGCTTCAATTGTGGCTGTGAGGGTCACATCGCCCCAAATTGCACTCAACCAAAGAAGAATGTGTGCTTCACGTATGGATCCAAGGATCACTTTGCTCGTGAATGCCCTAAGAAGAAGGATGGAGTGACTACCGTAAGCAATGGAGGTAACAATGGAGGTACATGGGCCATTGCAGAGACTCGCAAGATCATTAAACAAACCCACAAATTAAACCTTCAACACGACTGCAGCAAGATGTCAGTGCAATCAAAAGATGTAGTGTCGTATTATCCCAATCAATGATATAAATGCTTATGTATTATTCGATTCGGGTGCTACTTGTTCGCTTATATCCGGCGAATTTGCTAAGAGGTTAGAATTGCCTGAGAAGAACCGAATTTTCCTTTGAACATAGAAATTGTGAATAAGGAAGTAATCCCTCATTAGATTCAGTATACAAGAACCGTAGGGTGAATATTAAGGAGAATAACTTGTTGGTAGATTTGATTCCGATTAGACTTGGAGAGTTTGATGTTATTTTAGGAATGGATTGGGTCGCTCAAATATGGAGCGAAGAATTGATTGTCACAAGAAGTGTGTAAACCTTATGACTCACCAAAGGTAGTATTTTATGGTAGCAAGTCGCCTAGACAAATGAAATGTCTCACGACTACTACGCAGCCAAGAAATTGTTGAGTCAAGGTCGTGGGGGCTATTTAGCTTATATAGTCGATACTCGTAAGAAGGTGTGAAACTAGAAGAGATACCAAAGGGTGAGGAATTTGAAGACGTGTTTCAGAGGATTTGCCAGACTTCACTTCGACAGAGAAATAGAGTTCGTGATCGACTTGGCACCGAACAACACCAATATCGAAGGCCCCGTGCATGTAATGGCTCCTAGAGAAATGAAGGAACCGATGGTACAAATTGCAAGAGTCTACCGGACAAGAAATATATTCAACCAAGCGTATCGCCGGGGGAGCGCCATTTTATTCGTGAAGAAGAAGAAGATGGATCAATGCGTCTTTGCATTGATTATAGGAGTTAAACAAGGTCACTATTAAGAATGTATACCCATTGCCAAGAATAGATGACTTGTTTGATCAATTGAAGGGTGCTAAATACTTTTCAAAATAGATTTGAGAAGTGGGTATCACCAATTGAAAGTGAGAAAGGAGGATATACCATGAAATCGATATTCGTAACTCCTGCATGGACATTACGAAGTTTCGGTGATGTCTTTTGGTTTAACCAATGCCCTCGCCGCATTCATGGATTTGATGAATAGGGTGTTTAAACCATTCTTAGACAAGTTTGTAGTGGTATTCATCGATGACATTCTAGTGTATTCCAAAACTCAAGAAGAACACGTGGAACACTTACGCTTGACATCGGAAACACTAAGAAAGGAAAAGTTGTATGCAAAATTCTCTAAGTGCAAATTTTGGCTAGATCGTACAAATTTTTGGGCACGTGATTGACAAAGATGGGATTTCAAAGGATCCATCAAAAGTGGAAGTCAGAATCAATTGGGAACAACCAAGAACACCATCGAGGTGAGGAGTTTCTTGGGACCGGGCCGATTATTATAGAAGATTTATTCAAGATTTTTCTAAGATAGCCACTCGCTAACAAATTTGACAAGGAAAGTCAGAAAATTCTGTTTGGACGAGAAATGTGAAGAGAGTTTCCAAGATTTGAAGAAGAAGCTAAGTGTGGCACCCGTGTTGACATTACCAGATAATACATGAAATTTTGTGGTGTATAGTGATGCCTCACACAAAGGGTTGGGTTGTGTTCTTATGCGTAATCTACAAAGTTATTGCAGTATGCATCAAGACAATCAAGGATTATGAGAAAGGGTATCCGACTCATGATTTGGAATTGGTCGCAGCTTGTATTTGCTCTGAAGATATGGAGACACTATCTTTATGGAGAGAAATGTGAGATCTACACAGACCACAAAAGTCTGAAGTATATTTTCACTCAGAAGGATTTGAACATGCGTCAAAGAAGGTGGATGGAATTGATAAAAGATTACGATTGTGAGATCTTTTATCATCCGGGCAAAGCGAATGTGGTTGCAGATGCTTTAAGCAGGAAAGGTCGGGAAAAGTTGATGCTGATAACAACTCAGGAGGAGCTCATTTCAGCAATGACAAAACTGGAGTTGGAAATCAAATTTCCAAAAGAATCTGACGAACAACTATTCCAGATAGAAGTTGGTCCAACTTTAGTGGACAAAGTGAAGGATGCTCAACTACAAGATGAAGAGTGTGGGAAAATCAAAGAGAAACTGATTGAGGGTAGTGATGTAAAATACAAGATCGATACCGAAGGACTACTACGGTTTGAGGGAAGAATCTGGGTTCCAGCAACACCAGAGCTGAAAGAAGAAATTTTGACCAAAGCTCATAGCTCAAGATATTCAATTCATCCAGGAAGCACGAAAATGTATCAAGATTTGCGCCGACATTTTTGGTGGCCGAATATGAAAAGGGACGTTGCAGAATGCGTAGCAAAATGCTTGACATGTCAAAGAGTAAAAGCCGAACATCAAAGACCCAAATGGATTACTTCAACCGCTGGAAATACCGAATGGAAGTGGGAACACATCACGATGGATTTTGTGGTGGGTCTTCCAACTACTCGTAGAGAGATGCGATGCGATTTGGGTGATAGTGGATGATCCGACGTAAATCAACACACTTTTACCAATAAAGATTAGATTCAATCTTGATCACTGGCAAGATTGTACATTAAAGAGATCGCTTTTGAGGCACGGAGAGTGCCGTGATCAATTGTGTCCGATAGAGATCCGCGATTCACGCCAAATTTCCGGAAGAGACTACAAGAATGCATGGGGACACAATTATGAATGAGTACGGCTTATCATCCACAAACAGATGGCCAAAGCGAACTAACAATCCAAATATTGGAAGATATGCTAAGAACATGCATCATGGACTTTAAAGGAAGTCGGAAGAACATTTACCGTTGGTGGAATTTGCTTACAACAACAAGCTACCACGCGAAAGCATCGAGATGCCACCTTACGAGGCATCAGACGGCAGAAAAGTGCGTAACTCCACCGTGGTTGGGATGAAGTCTGAACGCCAACCGCTAGGACCGAACTAGTGCAACAAATCACCGACTTTGTCAAACTCATCAGACAAGATTGGTAGCAATCAAGATCGATGTAAGAAGTATGTCGATCAACACAAAAGATCGCATTTTGACGTAGAAGTTATGTATTCCTAAAAGTTTCTCCTCGAAGGGGAAAATTCATTTCGGTAAAAAAGGAAAGCTAAGCCCGAGGTTTATTGGACCTTTGAAGTGTCACAAGAGTGGGAGAAGTGGCTTATGAGGTAGCTCTACCTCCAGAGTTGGAAAACATTCACAATGTTTTTCACATTTCAGTTACGACCATATAAACCCGACTACAAACACGTGATCGAAAGTACGAACCGCTGCGCTCGAAAGATTTGTCTTATGAAGAGATTCCTATTCGAGATAGTTGATGTGAAAGAACAGTGCTCAGAATAAAGTTATACCTTCTGTGAAGGTGATATGGAGGAACCACAACGCTGAAGAAGCTACGTGGGAACTCGAAGAGAAAATGTTGAAAGAGTACCCTGAGTTATTTGTTTAATCTGTGTCTTCGATTCTCGGGACAGAATCTTTGTAAGTAGGGAAGAATGTAACGAATGATTTGTTTGAGTTGTGATTCTGAGGACAGAATCCTTGTAAGGAGGGAATGATGTAACATTCCAGAATTTTAAATTATAATATTAAATATTTATTGATTTATATAAGTATTTAATGGATATGTTTATTGTTGAATAAATAATTGTTCAATTTGAGTTGATGTGGTTTAGTTAATTATTTGTTGTATAAATAATTAAGGAGTTAAGAAAATTAATTGTTATGAGATTATATACCAATTTAATTTAATAATTAAGTTAGAGAGCTAATAATGATTAAATGAATTATAATATTTTAATTGGAATTTGTGATTAAAATAAAGTGTTAGTTGGTTGAATAAAATTATAATTATAAAGGAAATTATAATTATGTGATAATGATTTATGTGTTAAAGTAATTTAATAGATTAATATTTGAATTGATTGATTATTTAAATTATTGGAAGTGTGACGAATAACCTTGCTATAAAGGAGTTATTAAAATAAATTAAAGGAGTTTAATTCAGTTTTTGCCAAACAAAGCCTAATGTCTATTAAGTCTTTATTCTAATTGTGTTTTTCCAAACAAGGCATAAGGATTAATTGATTATATTTTAGTGGTTAGCCAAACAAGCCTTATGGCTTTTGATTTTCAAATAAAACATAACTGATATAAGTTATATCTATATTTATATTATATCATTAATATATATATTATTATATATAATTTATATTGTTAGACGTATGTTAGAAGAGAGAAGAAGACTCAGTTGAAGAGTTTACAGAGAGAAAAGAAGAGAGGAAGGAAGGCTAGAGAAATTGAGAAAGGAATTGGGGAAAAGAAGCTTGATAATCAAAAGGATAACCATCTTCTTCTAACTCTAGGATATCATCTTCTTAATCAAAGGTAGGAGCTCAATCTTTTCTTTAAAAGTTTAGTTTTCCTCTTCCCAAAAAGTCTCTCAGAAAATAATTGTAAAAGATGAATTGTTGATATGTATATAGTTTTGTATGATAATTGTTTGTAAAAAGGTTGTTTCATGAGTTTATATGTGATTATAGAGAAATTAAGTCATGATGTATGCAATTTGTGAAGAAAACCATATTACAAAGTGTTTATATGAAAATATATGAGTATGGCTTAGTTTAAAATGAAATTAAGGTTTGATTAATTGTTAATATATATAAATTGACTATTGAATTTGATAGAGTATGTATAATCATAACCATGGTATTTTGAATTTATCGCTTTGATTGAAAAACAAAATCACAAGTGTTGATTTCATTAAAATGTCAAAATGGAGTTTTGCCAAAAGCAAGAAAATTGAGTGTTGTAAAGTTGATAATTGTGTTATTATATGTGTATAATCATGCTAGAGTCTTTACAATATGTTTACATAAAGTCTCAGATATATATTACATGTAGTTAGTTTGTTAGATTAGAGCTTGTAGGCCATTTGGCTTTTTGTTCATGTCATTGTTTAGCTTGATCGCCGAAGTTCGACTTTAGCGAGGTCGCCCGCTTTTGCAAGAACATGCAAAGAAGAAGCATGCAAGTAGATACGCAGCGCATTCACAGCATACCAAGCCTAGCGTGACTCACAGCCAAAGCCATTAAGCTTAAGGAATAAAGCCAAGTAAATACCAACCACAAACTAAAATGGAAATATGAAAGTTAGCGTAATGTTCTGACAGTTTTAGTTTATTACACAAATTTGAAAATAAATGTTATGTGTTAATAATAGGAATGTTAAATGATGATTTCAGTAGTATTAAACTATGAATGAGCATGTTATCAAGGGTTAACTAGTATTAACATAGTTTGATTATGTGAATTGGTAATTTAACCTACATGATGTATATATTTGTTTATATAGATATAAAAGGTTGGTAATGACTAATTATGTCATGATGACATATATATAGGGTATTGAGATTCAAGTGGTAAGGGTTAGCTTGTGCTAAAGGCAAGTTCTCTAACTCTACTTTTATAATTGTGCGAATATTTAAACTCTTTTGAGCAAGTTTTCTAACTCCATACTTTAATTGAGTTAGTTGTTTATGCAAGTTTTCTAACTCTAAAACTTCATTGTGCAAGTTCAATTTCGTTGAGTACATTATTGTTTTTAATTCAAATTCAATTATACAAGTGGCTAACTCTACACTTTCGTAGAGCTAGATGGTTTATTATTGAGAAAGCTCTTGTATCTAATTGTTCATAGGGATGCAAGTATTCTAAATCGATATTTAGTATCGAGCAAGTTTCTTTTATATGTAACTTGTTATTTAGCATGCAAATCGCTATATTTTAATATTCTAGTGTTGAACAACTTTATCGCTCAAATTACTATTCATTATGCATGCTTGGTATCCAATTATCAATAACTTTGACTTAATATTGTTCAAAGCAAATTATGTTATGATTATTCAATGTTTATGCTATTAGATTATTCCTAAAGCATGATATTAATTTACAAATATCGATTCAGCTATGATTATTCCATAGCATACGCTTATTTCTTTTGTATTCAACTAATCCTTAGTTGATGACCGCTGAATTCTAAATTACCTCAGAATGTATCCAAACCAAACTTACTTTGGTGCGGACTTGTATTCTAAATAATTTGAGATGAACAACTCTTTTATTAGAGGTTTACGCTAGCGTTGAAATGGTTGTGCACAATACATTGTACGAAGGGTTGATCCCCTAAGCACGTGGAGTCCTTATAGTCTTATGATCGTTAAAGTTAAAGTTGAAAGATTACTTATAACTCGTGGACATGATTCATGGTCATTCATTAGATGTTTAAAAATGTTCTATCAAGAGTATATGTTTAAAAATGTTAATAGAACCTATCATTCGCCTATTGAGCCTATTTCGCAAAATGTTGTAATGTTGTAAAGTTATTCATTCTTTTTATTTCAAGTGAGCCTTGTTTGCTCACTCTTGCATATTAAATACTTATTGCAAATTTTAAGGTTGAGAAGGTCAATGAACCTACTACTAGCAAAGGAAAGGGAAAATGCATGCAATGATGAAGACTTGTAATTTTATTTTATCGTTATAGACTTTTGAATGATGTAATAACTTAATTTCCGTGATTTGAATGATTGTAATTAAAGGTTAGATAACTATTATACTGAGATTTTTATTTAAGTTTAATCCTCAGTATGGGTGTTTTTTTATTCAATTTTATTATGATTCACCCAAATTAGTAGTTAGAAATGAATGTTTTGATTAAGTGAACACCAAATCTTGAGGAAATGAAGTCGTTTGATTAATGCTTATATCATTGTCATCATCCTCATGCTTATATTGTGATGAAAGTCATCTTTGGCATACGTGCAAAGATGGATTGTCGATTATTGGTTTTACAGTTGTATATATTTGGCTTACGTGCAAAGATGGACTGTTGATTATTGGTTTTACAGTTGTATATCTTTGGCTGACGTGCAAAGATGGAATGTTGATTATTGGTTTTACAGTTGTATATATTTTGCTTACGTGCAAAGATGAACTATTGATTGATGAGTATCTTTGGCTTATATGCATAGATGAACTGTTTATTGGTATGATTTTGACTAGGGATCATTCGGTATAATCATGACCTATAATGTTATAGATGATGTGGTAAAAGTCCTCATTGGCCCGTAGTGCATTGATGGACAGTTATTGGTATGATTATAACCAGGGATTATTCGGTATAATCATTACCATTGATGATTACATGAATATCCTTGGCCGTAGTGCAGGGATGATTCGATGATGTGGATTATTTATTAAGCTGAGTCTCAGCGATAAAATATTGATTATACCCTTTTAATTCGTAGAAGATAGTAGATATTATGCTCTACTTGACTCTTCTAAAATACAGTTGTATATCTTTGGCCGTAGTGCAAAAATGAATTTATTAGTATGATTATGAGCAGGAATTGTGATTTGGTATAACCATGATTTTTGATGTTTCAGGTGAAGATAGGTGATGAAAATTATCTTCGTCCTGGGTGCGAAGAAGATTTAGAATCACAATTATGATTACGAGTTATTCATAAGATTGTGGACAGGAATTGTTGATTGACGTTACATAGATACAACATCATTGATGGACTTTTAACATGGAGAAGACAATAGACCTGATTGTCTATTTGACTCTTCTAATGGATTGTTCGTTCCGCTGCAACTATGGTTGAAAAGTTTGTTCTAAATCTTTGATTTATTACTTATGAAGGCTATTGATGATGTAAATTATCTTTAGTCATGATATTCTTTACTGGGCTTGTTGTGCTAACCCTTTTTGCTGCACAATTCCTTTCAGGTAATAAGAGTGTTGCCGGGTCAAGCGGGGATAACAGGGGAATAGAACGGTGGTCTATAGCTATTGAGGTTCTCCTTAAATAGTATGGAAATTACTTTGTTGAGAACTTTAAATAAGTGTGTCGTATTGTATACGTCATTTGATATTTAATTTTAGTGAACCGAATAGGGTGAGGTGAACCCAATTTTGGAAGGGTGTTTTGCCACTATCATACAAGATGTCTAATGACATATAACCTCGTGTTATCATAAGACAGGGTTCTGCACATCCACTTGCTGAGTATATCTATGAGCACTACCTATATGATCTTGGAGTTTATTTGAAATATAATTTTCACTTGGAGACAACGGAGATAATTATATGTCATGAGAAGACTCACCATTGGAAAAAAGATGATAGTAATCTTCTTGTTTTTCTTTGGGGACTTTTGGGTCAACCAAGGATAATTCTGTGGACATATGATATCTATCATAACCTAAATGCATGGCCTCCCATGTACGAAGGTTTCCTTGAGTATTTTCCAAAGATTTTAATTTCTAAAACAATTATTGTGGTATGCCTTTATATACGGTACCATTGTAAGGTCTTGTGGTCAAGGCACCACGAGAGTTATATATATTTGTATTAAAACTCACACTTATCTCATTGTCGTATACTCATCTTCAGACGATCAATGCGATATATATAAATGAAGTTTATACTTGCTTTTTATAGTGCGATATCTGGTGACTCAGAATGGGTCGTGTGGACCTATTTTGGGGGCGTCACATTGTTCATCTTCCCTTTTCCTTTACTGGTGCTAGGTACATCTACCTTCTCATCTTTAGCTGTAATGATTATATAAGCAAGAATGAGCAAACAAAGCTCACTTGAAATAAGAATAAATAACCTTACAACATTCGCCAAATAATAGGCTCAATAGAACTGAATGATATGTTCTATTAACATTCTGAAATATACTACTGAGGGTCTAATGACCACGAACCATGTCCACGGTTATAAGTAATCTTTCAACTTTAACTTTAACAATCATATGACTATAATGACTCCACGTACTTAGGGGGATCAGCCCTTCGTACAATGTATTGTGCACAACCATTTCAACGCTAAGCGTAAACTCCTAATAATAGGGTTGTTCATCTCAGTATTAAGATTATAAGTCTGCAACAAAGTAAGTTTGGTTGGGATACACTTCAAGGTAATTTGGAATTCAACGAACATCAACTAAGGATTAGCTGAATAAAAGGTAACAATACTATGTTATGGAATAGTCATAACTGAATAAACATTGCATTCTAAGTTCATGCTTTAGGAATAATCTAATAGCATAAGTGTTGAATAATTCACACACCTTGCTTTGAACAACACTAAGTTGAGGTTAAAATCTTAGAACTTAATATCAAGCATGCATAATAAGTTATAACTTGAACGATAAACTTGCTCATCAGAATAAAGGTATTTGCATGCTAAAATAACAAGTTTAGGTTTAGGAAAAACTTGCCCAATTTAATAATAGAACTAACTCAATGAAAATGTAGAGTTAGAGGAAATTGCGTAATTGTAATTGAAATAGAAACAATATCATTGCTCAATGTTAAGAGACAAGATTTAGAAAAACTTGCATCATTATAAACAATCTAGATACAAGGACTAGTTCAACGAAAGTAATCTTGCTCAATAAGATATAGAGTTAGGAAACTTGCATAATTATTATAAGAGTAGAGTTAAAAAACTTGCTCAATTTAAAAAGATAGGTTTAGAAACTTGCATCGAGCGTAAGCTATAATATTAAACACACGTTTACCTACATATAGGTTTACAACCATCATCTATTAGATATACTAACATTCACGTTCCAACATAACACACATTTCTAGTTAGACTTATTATTTTAGCACAAGTCTTAAGATTCCATGCAAATATCAAAAATTACAAGTGTTAACCTTCACAACACATGTTTACTATTCATCATGCTCACTAAATCCTAATATACCACGTTCATCACTTACTAATCATTCAAACTTTGAATCTACTAACCACATAGCACGATTCTGTTTTAGCAACATTAGTACATGTTTATTATACTAACACTTCATTAGACCAACGTATGTCGATATCCTAAAAATGCAAGAAGAAGATCGCTTCTCATTCATATCGATGTGTGTGGTGCGCAACTTACACCGCTACAAGCCATATTCTTGTGATTTTAGCCTTGGCACCAAATACAGCCTACGGCAGGCTACAGACAAGAGGCATGTACGTCATGAACAGTAGCCGTTTTTAGCCCAACTGACACGAATTTCACCCACTAAATAGTGAAATTAACATATAAAATAAATATAACAATATCATAAATATGATTGCTAACATATTCCATCAATTAGAACAATTTAACAACAACTAAAACTATTTTAATTTCTCAAAATTCATATTTTCATACTAAAACTCCATTTTTGAGTTTCATCACAAAAATCATCATTGTAATCTCTATACTTGGCCAAATTGCTTCGTTCAAATTACGTTATGCTCGTTTCTTAATGAACTAACATATACAAGACTCAATTTATAGTTTATCATATGAATTGACCATCAAAATTGGTACTTAATGAGCCATATGAGAAAATACATATACTGACATTATTTGCTTCCTACTGTCAAACGAAATTAGCATACAATTCTGGTTTAAACACAAATTCTAATCATCAAAAACACATACAACTACAAGTACTCAGTTGTATAATCGTAAACTTAGAATTTTGAATTCACAAAACATGAACAACACTATGTCGTGATACACACACACACACACACACACACACACACACACACACACACACATATATATATATATATATATATATATATATATATATATATATATATATATATATATACAATACTAAGGTTATATAAAAATACCTTTAATTTACTTGCAATCCTTACTGTCACCACTGATAATCACTATGAAATCCTCAAGTTTCCTCTCAATTCTCTCTCAATTCTTTGTATTCTCCTCTTAGGCTTAGAAAAACTAAAACTAGAACTGATAAACCAATGCTTAAAAGAATAAAACTGATATAAAAATAATACATATACTTATTAGGATATCAGTTATAAAAATAACGTATAAGGTATAATTATATTATATTTATTATTTTATTTATTTATTTTATTTATATAATTCAAAATTAAAAATAATTCCAAAGCCATAGAATTTTGTTTGGCAAAAACCATTTAAAATATTAAACACTTAATACCATTAAGTCTTGTTTGGCACAAAATAAATTCAACTACTTTAATTTATTTTAATAACTCGTTATAATATAGTTATTTGTCACACTATATTTGTAACATTACAAAATTTTAAATTATAATATTAAATATTTATTGATTTATATAAGTATTTAATGGATATATTATTGTTGAATAAATAATTGTTCAATTTGAGTTGATGATGTGGTTTAATTAATTATTTGTTGAATAAATAATTAAGGAGCTAAGAAAATTAATTGTTATGAGATTATATACTAATTTAATTTAATAATTAAGTTAGAGAACTAATAATGATTAAATGAATTATAATATTTTAATTAGAAGTTGTAATTAAAATAAGGTGTTAGTTAGTTAAATAAATTTATAATTATAAAGGAAATTATAATTATGTGGTAGTGATTTATGTGTTAAAGTAATTTAATAAATTAGTATTTGAATTGATTAAATTGATTATTTAATTTAGTAGAAGTGTGTCAAATAACCTTGGTATAAAGGAGTTATTAAAATAAATTAAAGAAGTTTAATTTAGTTTTGGTCAAATAAGTCTTAATGCATATTAAGTCTTTAATCTAATAGTATTTTATCAAACAGGGTATAAGGATTAATTGAATTATTTTTAATTAGCTTTACCAAACAAGGTATATAAGGTAATGGGTTATTTTTATTATATTAGCTAAACAAGCCTTATGGATTTTGATTTTCAAAAATTATATAACTAACATAAGTTATATCTATATTTATATTATATAATTAATATATATTATTGCTATATACGTTATATTATTCTACGTATGTTAGAAGAGAAAAGAAAGACTCAGTTGAAGAAAAGGGAGAGAAAAAGAAGAAGAATACAGAGAAAATTCAGAAAACTCTAGAGAGAAAGTGAGTGATTTCTAACAGGTTTTTGAGAAAGGAATTGGGGAAAAGAAGCTTGATAATCAAAAGGATAGCCATCATCTTCTTAAATCAAAGGTAGGATATTAATCCTCTTATTTTATTTTAAAGTTTAGTTTTCCTCTTCCAAAAAGTCTCTGTAAAATAATTTTAAAAAGATGAATTGTTGATATATATATATATATATATATATATATATATATATATAACTTTGTATGATAATTGTTTGTAAAAGGTTGTTTCATGAGTTTATATATGATTATAGAGAAATTAAGTCATGTATGTATGTAATTTGTGAAGAAAACCATATTACAGTGTTTATATGAAAATATATGAGTATGGCTTAGTTTAAAATGAAATTAAAGTTGATTAATTGTTAATATATATATAAATTGACTATTGAATTTGATAGAGTATGTATAATAATAACCATGGTATTTTGAATTTACTGTTTTGATTGAAAAACAAAATCACAGTGTTGATTTCATTAAAAATGTCAAAAATGGAGTTTTTATCAAAACCAATCAAATTGGGTGTTGTAAATTTGATGGTTATGTTATTTTATGGGTAAAATCATGCTAGAAGTCTTTACAATATGTTTACAGGAAGTCTTTGTATATATTCCATGTAATTAGTTTGTTAGAATAGACCTTGTAGGCCAATTTGGCTTTTTGTTCATGTTGTTCTTAGAGCTTGTCGCCGAAGTTCTGAACTTTGGCGCCACAAAGACGCCCAAAGAGTATAAGTTTCGCATCGCAAATGGCTTAATCGTTGGCTCAGTGATTCACGTCACCAATGGCCCAACCACGATTGTAAATCGTAGCCATGTAACATGAGTTAGCGTAATGTTCTGATAGTTTTAGTTTATTACACAAAGTTTGAAAATAAATGTTATGTGTTAATAATAAGAATGTTAAATGATGATTTCAGTAGTATTAAACTATGAATGAGCATGTTATCAAGGGTTAACTAGTATTAACATAGTTTGATTATGTGAATCGGTAATTTAACCTACATGATGTATATATTTGTTTATATAGATATAAAATGTTTGTAGTAACTAATTATGTCATGATGACATATATATAGGGTATTGAGATTCAAGTGGTAAGGGTTAGCTTGTGCTAAAGGCAAGTTCTCTAATTCTAAAGCTTCGCTGTGCAAGTTTAATTTCATTTAGAACTATATTGCTTTTAATTCAAATTACAATTTCGCAAGTTACTAACTCTACACTTTCGTAGAGCTAGATTGTCTATTATTGAGTAAGTTCTTGTATCTAGTTGTTCATGATGATGCAAGTATTCTAAATCTTATATTTTAATATTGAGCAAGTTTCTTTAATATGTAACTTATTATTTAGCATGCGAGTTGCTTTATTCTAGTATCGAGCAACTTTATCGTTCAAATTACTATTCACTATGCATATTTAGTATCCAATTCTCAATAACCTTGAATGTTATGATTATTCAATATTTATGCTATTAGATTATTCCTAAAGCATGATGTTAATTTACAAATATCGATTCAGTTATGATTATTCCATAGCATACAGTTATTTCTTTTGTATTCAACTAATCCTTAGTTGATGATCGTTAAATTCTAAATTACCTTGTAATGTATCCAAACCAAACTTACTTTGGTGCGGACTTGTATTCTAAATACTGAGATGAACAACTCTTTTATTAGGGGTTTACGCTTAGTTTTAAAATGGTTGTGCACAATTCATTGTACGAACAACTGATCCCCCTAAGTACGTGAAGTCCTTATAGTCTTATGAATGTTAAAGTTAAAGTTGAAAGATTACTTATAACTGTGGACATGATTCATGGTCATTAGACCCTCAGTATTATGTTTCAAAATATAATACCTATCATTCAGTTCTATTGAGCCTAGTTTTGGCAAATGATTTAATGTTATAAAGTTATTCATTTTTATTTCAAGTGAGCTTTGTTTGCTCACTCTTGCATATTTATATACTTATTGCAGCTAAGGTTAGGAAGGTCAATGAACCTACCACTAGCAAAGGAAAGGGAAAAATGTACAAGTGATGAAGACTTATAATTTTATTTTTATCATTATGATAATAGACTTTTAAATATGATGTGATGTAATAAATTTTAAATTTCGCATTTGAATGTAGTTAATTAAAGGTTAGATAACCTGGGAGATTTTTATTTAAGTTTAATCCTGTATGGGCAGGTTTTTATTACTCAATTTTATTATGATTGGGTAGTTAGAAATGAATGTTTTAATTAAGTGAACACCAAATCATGAGGAAATGAAGTAGCAAGATTTGGGGGTGTCACAAGTTGGTATCAAAGCCTTAGGTTATGAACCTTAGGTGGGGGAAAAAGCCTTAGGAAGTAACCTTTGAAAAGATAGTGGAGATAACTCTTATCGAGTTTTAAGGAAGAAGTAAGAAAACACTTATGTGCTTATGTGTTTATAAATTATGTGCTCGTGAGTGTCGAGTAGTAATGATTAATAATTAAAACTTTAAAACTTTATTGTCAAGATGGCTAATGTCAGAGAATCTAGTCAGGCTAGGGAGGAGGGACCTCAGATGCCTATAGAGGAGGAGCCTCGTGACATTCAGGTAGCTTGGGAACAACTACTGCCACAGGAGTCAGCCCCGTTGGTCACAGTAGTTGAAGATGAGGATGATGACGTGGAAACGGATGAGGAGGATTACATTGAGTTACCACAGGAGGATGAGGATGACGAGGACGAGGAGGAGGAAAATCCACTAACCTCGATGGCTGCTCGTATGTACGATGAAGTCTACGACCGTAACGTGGAACTTTAGGATACATTTGAGGAGTTACAGGAGATAGTAGCTGAACAACAGACCGCAATGACACAAAAAGATGGCGAGATCCAGGATCGTGAAGAACGACTGACAAATGTCGAGGAGAAACTAGTACAGACCGAAGGAGAAAAAGAACAATTGATCGAGGTGGTCGCTGAACTGAAGAACAAGCTGACGGAAGAAGCTACCAAGAGGGCTAGAGCTGAAGATGCATACGAGGAAGCTTATCAATGAACTGGAAGAGCAGCGAGAGACGCGCAGGCGAAGAGGATGAAGATGGAAGAGATGGATAAAGTATTTAACATCGCAATTAATCGAGCTCAAGATCGGGTCATGGGATATCCGATTCAGTTCGAGACGATGCCATCATACGTGTTAGATCGTAGAATAATGTTTCGAGTCATGGAGGAAGAATGTGATAGGGCTAAGAAGTATCTTAATAGAACATCGTAGTTGTTGTACGATGAGTGAAAGGTTAAATTGTGACACCCCCAAATGCGGGTACTTAATTTCCACATGATTTGGGGTTCACTATACAAATATCATCTATCTATCTACCCATAATAAATGCAAACCATGCAATAGATAGAAATAAAATCCTCCCCTTACGGGGTTACAACATCTGAATAATAAATACAATCCCAGGTCAAACTAACCTTAAACATATGTGCGAAACATAAACAAATAAGTCTTAACAACATCAATTCTTTACAATAACATTCTTAAAATCAAATAACAAGTCTTCATCACTTATTAGCTTTGCCTTTGCCTTTGCTAATAGAAGGCTCATCGTACCTTTCATTCTTAACTACAATGTTATTATTACGCAAGAGTGAACATGATTGCTCACAAGTATAAAAATGAAATAACAATATATTATAACATGCGAGTGAATCAAAGACTTCTGAAATAAAAGCTCAACTTTTGAATCAAGAATGAATAACAAGAATTCAAAAGATTTTTGAGGGTCATAAGACCTTGAACTATGTCCTAGGTTATCAAGGGTTATATTTGAAACCTTTAACAGTCATAAGACTATGGACTCTTCTACTCGTACTTAGGGGGGATCAACCCTTAGTACCATCTGCCACACAATATCTTAACGCTAACGATAAGTAATCCCTTTACTGTGGTTGTTCATCTCAGTTTGACATTTGAGTCTGCACCAAAGGAAGTTTAGTTTGGATAATTCATCAAGGGTTCTGAAATTTAGAACGCTCATCAACTATGGACTAGTCGAATCATAAAGGGTTCACTAGTGTAACAAGGTTTAACAGTAATTGAATATATTTAACTTGAATAAAATCTCAAAAGGTATACAATAGAATAAGTATTGTATAACAGCATCATGCTTGAAAGATTAATAGGCTATAATATAGCAAAGCAGACTTGATCAATAATAATGAGAACTTGCTCAATATAGAAAGGTGAACTCATCACTTATATAACGATAACAAGTAGGGTTAGGAAACTTGCCTCGTGCGTAGATTACACTTTAATAAACACGTTCCTTGAATTTAATCCTACATATCATTTCCATTCACAACTCTACCTAATTATAATGTAATTAGTCATCATAATTTCATTCTCTTTGTCTAACTTGATTATGACCATACTTAGTCAAATTACTACATTCATTGTCACATAATTTACACTCCACGAATAACAAGCTAATTATGTATTCATTAATTCAATCCACATGCAATTATATTATTTACATGTTAATCATCTATTTTAACATCTCATTATACTTCTAACATATTTCTATGTTCATTAAATTAGGTTAACATCACATTTCAAAGACTTGAACACTTTAAAAATTTTACTTTTGCACATTCTACAGAGTGGTATTTATGCCCACTTTTACTTTTATCTCGATCTCATTGCAAGCGACATGATGTGTGGCCATGGTATGGTCTTTGTCAACGTATGCGTGAGTCACAAGACACGGAGTTAGCGCCACAAATGAGACTCTAGTTTTCATTCGCAATTCGCGAAAATTGCAGAACATGGCCAAAAAACTCCAATTAAATTATTACTACACGAATTTAATCATACCCACATGTTAGAATTCGTATATAATCATTACTCAACATTTATAGAGTGATTTTAACCAATTAAAACACATAATTACAGATTAAAATTTGTAAATTTCACTGTTCTTGAAGGTTTTGAAAACAAAACATGAAAATTACCACTATGGATTCGTTATAACACCAAATTCGTTCATTTACAGTTTGGTCTCTTCGTAGCAACATGCATAATAACATACAAGTGTAAATTTTACAAAATAATTTATGTTTAATATATTAAAATCGCGTACAAGGCCCATATGGCCATATCTCATACTTTATAATTTTTGTAGTAACCATATACGATGTATTTTCATGAAACTGATGATATGGTTTGTATAATATATATATATATATATATATATATATATTCAAATACGATATGATACATCTTAACCCATACACAACCCATAATCATACCCCTTTCCCATTCACAGAGTTTTTAACAAAACGTGAAGCCATTTTCTAAAAAAACGTAAACAACGTAACTTATAATTTGGAAAGAATGAGATTACCCTGAGTGTGAATGAGTAGAGATAAAAACCCTTTTTCAAAAGCTTCTTCAATCACAGATTTTCTCACAAAATCCTCTGTGTTTTCTCTCTGAGTTTCTCAAATTCTCTCTAACTATATTTCAGACTTAGAAAAAATGAATTAAAGAAGACGTATAAAATAAAGAACTGACGCGCATTAAGGTCAGTTAACCCAATCATGGGTAACTGCTATCAACTCCCCTTAGGGCCTTGTTTGGCTAGCAACATAAATAAATCTTCTAATTATTTTAATTAATCTCCTATACTATAGTTTAATTATGTCACACCCACTTGCACAATAAATCAAATATATTATTTAATTTAATATAGTAATTTCTCATTATTTCACATAGTCACATAATTAATTTCTCATTCATTAATAATGTCAAATTATTAAATCTCTAATTAATTATTAAATTTATTAAACTAACATTAGGCTTATTAAATATTTCTTTTAATTCAATAAGCTCACATAAATACATATTAAATAATAAATATTCTCCATATTAATTTAATAAATATAATACATATAATTAAATTAATCTACGATAACTTCATCAATTAATTATTTAATCTAATAATTAAATCATCGAAAATATTTATTTAATTCAATAAATATTAAAATTAAATTAAAAAATCTAGTTCGTCACATCTTTCCCCTTAAAAGGATTATGTCCCCGAATCACGACTCAATAAATTCGACCGTTACATTCTCCCCCACCTGAAGATTACTCCCCCGAGAATCGCCATACATAATTTAAGTAAATAAATGAGGGTAATTCTTCATTATATTCTCTTGAGTTCCCACTTAACTTCTTCTGCCATTGTGTGGTTCCTCCAAATTACCTTAACGTAAGGTATTACTTTATTTCTAAGAACTTGTTCTTTTTACATCCGACAATTTGAACGGAATTTCTTCGTAAGATAAGTCTTTTTCAAAATGTAGGGGTTAAGTATTCAATTATATGCTTGTAATCGGGTTTGTAGGGTCGTAAAACAGAAACATGGAAGACGTTGTGGACATTCTCGAGTGCTAGAGGTAGGGCTACCTCATACGCAACTTCTCCGATTCTTCACAGTACTTCAAATGGTCCAATGAATCTTGGGCTTAATTTTTCTTTCTTTTCGAACCTGATCTTTCCCTTCCATGGAGAGACCTATAAGAACATATAACTACCCGATTCAAACTCAACATTTTTACGATGTGGATCTGTAGATTTCTTCTGCCTATCTTGAGCTGCTACCAGTCGTGCTCGGATCACTTTAACTATCTCTACCGTCTGTTGAACCAATTCTGGCCCTAGCAACTGTCTTTCGCCAACTTCATCCCAGTAAAATGGAGTTCTGCACTTTCTGCCGTATAACGCTTCATAAGGCGACATGCCAATACTAGCGTGGTAACTGTTGTTGTAGCTGAACTCTACTAGTGGTAGGTGATCGTCCCTATTTCCTTTAAAGTCCATCACACAGGCTCTTAGCATATCTTCTAAGGTCTGAATCGTTCTTTCACTTTGTCCATCTGTCTGAGGGTGATATGCCATACTCATCCGCAATTGCGTACCCATGCATTCCTTTAGACGTTTCCAAAAGTTCGATGTAAAGCGCGGATCCCTATCTGAAACAATTGACACCGGCACTCCGTGCCTCGAAACAATCTCTTTTACATATAGCCTGGCCAACTGATCTAAGTTGAATCTAATTTTTATCAGAAGGAAGTGTGCGGATTTCGTCAGTCGATCAACGATAACCCATACTGCGTCGTAGCCTTTCTGAGTCGTCGGAAGGCCAACCACAAAGTCCATTGTAATATATTCCTATTTCCATTCTGGGATTTCTAACGGTTGTAGCAACCCACTTGGTCTCTGATGTTCTGCTTTCACTTTCTGACAGGTCAGACACTTGGCAACACACTCTGCAACATCTCGTTTTAAATTTGGCCACCAGAAATGTTGTCGAAGATCTTGGTACATCTTGGTACTACCAGGATGAATCGAATATCGTGAGCTATAAGCCTCACTCAAAATGTCTTCCTTTATCTTTGGTACTGGTGGTACCCAAACTCTGCTCTCAAATCTCAGTATTCCTTCCTTATCCCTCTTAAATCGTGGTTCATTTCCTTCAGATATTTCCCTTATCACCTTTTTGCATTCATCGTCCTGAAGTTGAGCCTCCTTTACTTTATCTAGTAGGGTTGTACCATATTGTATCTGAAATAGCTTCTCATCAATTTCCATAGGATACTTTACTTCTAATTCTAGTTTCTCTATTTCTGAAATTAGCTCCTCCTGAGCGGTCAACATCATCAACTTCTCCCGACCCTTTCTACTTAAGGCGTCGGCAACGACATTTGCCTTACCCGGATGGTATAAAATCTCACAGTCGTAGTCCTTAATTAATTCCAACCACCTTCTTTGACGCATATTTAAAAATATATTTCAGACTCTTGTGGTTTGTATATATTTCACACTTCTCGCCATAGAGATAGTGCCTCCAAATTTTCAAAGCAAAAACTACTACAGCTAACTCCAAGTCATGGGTCGGATATCCCTTCTCGTAATCCTTCAATTATCGTGATGCATACGTAATGACCTTGCCGTTTTGCATCAGCACACAACCAAGTCCTTTATGCGACGCATCACTATAAACAACAAGATTTCATGTATCGTTCGGAAGAGACAACACAGGTGATGTGCTCAACCTCTTCTTCAATTCTTGAGAGTTTTCCTCACACTTCTCCGTCCAAACAAATTTCACAGCTTTTCAAGTTAAATTCGTTAGCGGAGTTGCGATCATGGAAAAGTCTTGAATGAATCTTCTTTAATATCCTGCCCAATCGAAAAAACTTCATTACTTCCATGGCATCCTCTAGGTGATCCCGATTAATCACTTTGACTTTGGATGGATCTACCGAAATTCCGTTTTGATCGATTACTTGCCCAAGAAATTTCACTCGCTCAATCTAAAATTCGCATTTCAAAAACTTGGCATACAACTTTTCCCTTCTCAATACTTCCAATGTTAATCTCAAATGCTCTTCATGTTCTTCCTTGGTTTTCGAATAAACCAAAATGTCGTCTATAAATACCACTACGAACTTGTCCAAAACCGGCTTGAACACACCATTCATTAGTCACATAAATGTTGCAGGAGCATTCGTAAGACCAAACGACATTACTAAAAATTCGTAGTGACCATATCGTGTTATGAACGCTATCTTCGGTACATCCTCTGGTCTCACCTTCAATTGATGATAACCACTCCACAAGTCTATCTTGGAAAAATATCTCGCTCCCTTTAATTGATCAAACAGATCATCGATTCTTGGTAATGGATATCTATTCTTAGTCGTAACTTTATTCAGTTCTCTGTAATCAATGCAGAGCCACATCGTTCCATCCTTCTTCTTCACAAACAACACCGGCGCTCCCCACGGCGATACTCTTGGTTGAATGTACTTCTTGTCCAGTAACTCTTGTATTTGTACCATTAATTCTTTCATCTCTACTGGTGCCATTCGGTATGGTGCCTTCAATATTGGAGCGGTTCCTGGCGCCAAATCGATCATGAAATCAACTTCTCTATCTGGCAGGAGGCTTGGCAAATCGTTTGGAAAGACATCAACAAAGTCTCTCACTACCGGTATTTCCTCTAATTTTGGATTCTCTTTACGACTATCAACTGTGTAAGCTAAATATCCTACATACCTTGCCTTAACAACTTCCTCAGGTATCATCATCCGTCGAGACTGACTTCGCTTGTATAAGGACTTCTTGCTACCATAAAACACAACCTTTGGCGGGTCAAAAGGTTAATCGCTTCTTTTGGCAATCAATTCTGACCCGTAATTGAATAACGATCCATTCCCAAGATAACATCAAATTCCCAAGTCGAATAGGGATAAGATCTCGTTCATGATATTACCCTTAATAGCCACTCTACGATTCTTATATGCGTGCTTATGAGGGATTATTTCTCTATTCGCAATTTCTATGTTCATGGGGTAATCCAACTCTTCTTTAGGCAAATCTAAATTCTTAGCAAAGTCATCGGATATAAAGGAACAAGTAGCACCCGAATCAAATAAAACATAAGCATTAATTTTATTGATCGAAATGATACCTGACACCACATCATGAGATCGAATCGCATCCCTGTACCGTCATGTTGAAAGTCCTGGCGGTCGGTCGGTTGGTTGCGGTTGATCCAGTGATAGTCAAGGCATTTCCTTCTTTGTTTCCTGGTTTCCTCTGATCCCGTCCCCTCTGAGATCCTTTCTTAGGACAGATCTCTTGCGATGATCCTTTGAACCACAAGTGAAGCGAGCACCCTTCTTTGGGTTAGGGCGGTTAGGTGTTATGTGGCCCTCCTGACCACAATTGTAGCACACTCTTTTTCCCTTCATGCAAACTCCCAGATGAGCTTTCCCGCAGGTCGGGCATGCTTCGATTCTTTTCTTCTGTCCTCCTTGATGATTCCCTAATGACGAGTTGTCATTCCACCTCTTCTTCTGATTAAAATTACCACCTCCTGTGCCACTACCACTAGCCTTGTTATTTCCTTCACTTTCAGTCTTCTTCTTCTTCTGATCCTAATTGTACTTGGTCACCGCATTACTCCCACCTTCAGCGAGGATGGCCTTCTCCAGTACTCCAGCAAAAGTGTTTAGCTGAAACATTGATACTTTGTTGTATACCCAGGGCTTCAGTCCTTGTTTAAACTGTCTCGCTTTTCTCTCATCCGTGTGAACTTGATACGGGGCGAACCTTTCCAACTCATTTAATCTAGCCGCATAATCAGGTACGAACATATTCCCCTGCTTTAACTCCAGAAACTGAACCTCCATTTGGTTCTGCGAGCTGGTCGGGAAATACATCTCGAAAAACATCTCTTTGAATCTCTCCCAAATAATCATGCTTTCACCTCCACGGACCTTGTTAGCTTGCCACCAGTAACTGGGCTAAGACTTCAGCATAAACGTTGTGAAAGCTGTCTTCTGGTCTTCTCTAACTCTAGCAACATCGAAAACCTTCTCTATTTCCATAACCCACGTTTGAGCTTCAATTGGGTTCATGGAACCTTTAAACTCTGGCGGTCCCACCGCCTTGAAATCCTTAAACGTAGTATTTGGTGGAGCTTGAGGTTGATTATTCATTGCTCCAGCTAGCAAGTTAACCAATTGCTGAACAGGATTAGCATTGACGTTATTGTTGTTATTTGTAGATCCTTCTTGAGCTGGTTGATGGTGTTGTCTTCTTCTTGGCGGCATATTTCTGTTAAAATATATGCTTATTATATCTTTGTTTATTTCTCTAAATAGTTAAGGCATTACTCAACAATTTAACATAATTATTTAACACATTATCTCAAATAACTTGATATATATGCATTCAAATCAAAAGTTTTACATCAAATGATAGCATCACTGCTATTTACATCAACTATCCTGAGATAAAGAGTCTACATGATTTAAATAATAAAATATTCCTTTGTTAATAACTACATCGGAATTTACATCTAAGTACTAGATAAGTTTATCACATAAGCAAACAAATTCTATCACTGTCTGTCAAGGCGCTGAATAGCCTTGCTACGCTCCTCTTCCATGATGTGAGACATCGTCCTGCGATCCAGCATGTAGGATGGAAGTCCTTCGAACTGGATGGGGTACCTCAAAACTCAATCCTGGACCTCATCCATTGCATTATTAATTGTAGAGTACGTCTCCCCAAGCTTTGCCTTCTTTTCACAACCGTCCTCTTCTGCAAGATCAGCACGACGTGACTCTCTTACCCAGCCTTTCTCTGCTATAATCAGCCTTTCAGAGCTTTCCTTCAGTTCCTTCTTCAACTTCTCTATCTCTTCGGTCTTATCTTCGGTTTAACCCTTCTCGTGGACCAAATCCCATTCTACATTTCCCAGTCGTGAGTGAAGAGTCAAAATCTCCCTCTCTTTCTGCTCGAGAGTAATTTGCTGAATAATCGCCCACTCAGTCAGATCATGTACCTCATCTCGTAACTCTACATTACGGTCGTATAATGCGTCATACATCTCAGCATCAATGCAGTGTTGTGGAAACTCCTCTTCTTCCTCTTCCTCTTCAAATTCCTCCTCAGGATCCTCCTCAGGATCGTCTTAGGTTCATGCTCCTGACCAACAACGGTGATCAACGGAGATGACTCCCTCTATACCAATTGTTCCCTAACGACATGAATGTCTCTGCTCCTCTTACATAGGTCTTGTAGGTACTTTCTGGGGTTCCTCCTCCCCAGCTCAACTAGTTCCTCCAACATCAGACATCCTGATACCAAAATTTCGAGTTTTAGTTACTAAGTCATACTAGTGAGCACATAATTTAACACATAAGCACATAAAATCTTTTATTATCGTCAATGAATTATGAAATTCATTTCTTAGAACTCGATAAGAGTTTTCCATCACTATGTTTTTCCTATAAGGCTACTAACTAAGATTGTTCCCCCACCTAAGGTTCATAACCTACAGTTTTGATACCAACCTGTGACATCCCCAAATCCGGGTACTTAATTTCAACATGATTTGGGGTTAATTGTACAAATATCATCTATCTATCTACCCATAATAAATGCAAACCATGCAATAGATAGAAATAAAATCCTCCCCTTATGGGGTTACAACATCTGAATAATAAATACAATCCCAGGTCAAACTAACCTTAAACATATGTGCGAAAACATAAACAAATAAGTCTTAACAACATCAATTCTTTACAATAACATTCTTAAAATCAAATAACAAGTCTTCATCACTTATTAGCTTTGCCTTTGCCTTTGCTAGTAGAAGGCTCATCGTACCTTTCTTTCGTAACTGCAATGTTATTATTACGCAAGAGTGAACATGATTGCTCACAAGTATAAAAATAAAATAACAATATATAATAACATGAGAGTGAATCAAAGACTTCTGAAATAAATTTGACGAACGAGAATTTTGTAATTTAATTTTAATATTTATTGAATTAAATAAATATTGTTTCGATGATTTAATTATTGGATTAAATAATTATTTGATGCAATTGTGGTAGATTAATTTAATTATGTATTACATTTATTAAATTAATGTAGAGAATATTATTATTCAAGTATGTATTTAAGTGAGCTTATTGAATTAAATGAAATATTTAATTAAGCATGATGTTATTTTAATTAATTTAATTATTAATTATAGAGTTAATAATTTGACATTAATTATTAATGAGAAATTTAATTATGTGACTATGAGAAATTATGAGAAATTATTATATTTTATTTAAAATAAATTAAATAAGATATTGATTTATTTTATGAAAGAGTGTGACATTAATTAAAGCATATGACAAAGTTTTATTAAATTAAATGGTTTTGAAATCTATTAAGCCTAGCCAAACATGGCCTTAATGGGAGTTACTAGCAGTTGCCCATGACTGGGTTAACTGACCACTCAGTGCATTAGTTCCTTTAATATATCAGACGTCTTCTTTTCTTTTCTTCATTATTGCTAACTCTAGAGAGCTTTCACAAAGAGAGATACAGAGTATTAGTTGTGAAGTCAGAGAGAAATTGATATTCATCTCTTATTAAAATCCATACTACGCTTTGGGTAATCTCCTCCTTCCCAATTTCTACTTTACGTATTTTAGTTTTCATGAAAATGGCTTTTAAAGTTTTTGGTTTAACCTCTGTAATTGGGTTAGGAGTAATGATTATGGGTTGTATGTGTGTTATGACAAATTCATGAAAACATGTCGTATATGATTTCTACAAAATTACAGAGTATGGGTTTTGGCTTTATGGCCTTATACGTGATATTTTTTGTATTGATCGTATATTATCCCTAAATTTACACTTGTATGTTGTTATGCATGTTGATACTAAGAGACCAAAGTTTAAATGAACGGATTCGGTGTTATAACGAATCCGTAGTGACAATTTTCATGTTTTATTTTCAAAACCTCCAACAACATCAAAGTCAGTGAAATACACATGCTTTAAATCTGTTATTAAGTGTTTAAATTGGTTAATGTCAGTATATAAATGTTAGGTTATGATTATACATGAATTATATCATGTGGGTATGATTAAATTCGAGTAGTAATAATTTTATTGGAGTTCATTGGCCATGTTACGCAATTTTGCAGAATTGCAGAATCAAATCTGAGCCTCATGGCCATGGCTAAGACTCTAGGCCTTGAGACTCACATGGCCAGTAGCGCCACCGCATGTGGCCAAACGACCAACGCCACAATCTGAGAACCCGATTATAGTAGTGGTGGCCATGTGCCTTTCCACTCTCAGAAATGTTCGAATGATGAGATTTTTTTTAAATGTTTAAGTCTAACAAAGTGTTAGTAAATTAATGTAATGAACATAAAAATATGTTATAAGTATAATGTGATGTTAAAATAGATGTTTAACATGTAAATAACATAATTACATGTGGATTGAATTATTGAATACATAATTAGCTTGTTATTCATAATGTGTAAATTATGTGACAAAGTAGTAAATTAACTAAGTATAGTTAATAACCAAAGTTTAAACAAAAGAAATAATCATTGATGATTAGTTAAGTTATAATTAACTGGTATTGTGAATGTGAATGATATGTAGGATTAAATTCAAAGAACGTGCTTAGTTAAAGTGTAATATACGCACGAGGTAAGTTTCCTAACCCTACTTATCATTATTATTCAAGTTTATTATTTAACTCGAGTAAATTATCATTGCTATTATTCAAGTTCAAAGATTATATTAAAGATTGATTATCTTTTCAAAGCATGATTCAGTTATACAATAATTGTCCTATTGTATACTTCTTGAGATTATTATTCAAATTGAATATCATTATTGTTGAACCTTATTAGACTAGTGAACTTTATTGATTCGACTAGTCCTTAGTTGATGAAACGTTCTAAATTTGAAACCCTTATTGAATTATCCAAACCAAAATTCCTTTAGTGCGGACTCGAATATCAAATCGAGATGAACAACCCCGCAAAGGGATTTACTTATACGTTAAGCGTTAAGATATTATTGCACGTGATGGTACTGAAGGGTGATCCCCTAAATGCGAGTAGAAAGGTCCATAGTCTTATAACTGCTAAAGGTTTCAAGTATAACCCTTGATAACCTAGGACATAGTTCAAGGTCTTTTGACCCTCAGAATTCTTTTGATTCTTGTTATTCATTCTTGATTCAAAAGTTGAGCTTTTATTCAGATGTCTTTAATTTACTCGCATGTTATTATACTATTATTTCATTATTATACTTGTGGGATATAGTGCTCACTCTTGCTTAATAATAACATTGCAGTTAAGAACGAAAGAACTGATGAACCTTCCACTAGTAAGGGCAAGGGCAAAGTTAGCAAGTGATGAAGACTTGTTATTTTATTAGATGATGTATTTATGTTTAAGACTTGAGTTAATGATGTTGTTAAGAATTATTTGTTTATGATTTCGCACTAATGTTTAAGGTTAGTTTAACCTGGGATTTTATTATTATTATTCAGATGTTGTAACCCTTAAGGGGAAGATTTTTATTCTATCTATTGCATGGCTTACATTTATTATGGGTAGATAGATAAATGATATTTGTACAATGAACACCAAATCCCATGGAATCGAAGTACCTGGATTTGGGGGTGTCACAAGTTGGTATCAGAGTTGTAGGTTATGAACCTTAGGTGGGGGAACAACCTTAGGTAGTAGCCTTATAGAAGAAGATAGTGATGGAAAACTCTTATCGAGTTATAAGAAATGAATTTATGTAATTCATTGAAGATAATAAAAGACCTTATGTGTTTATGTGTAAAGTATGTGTTAGATGATACAACTTAGTAACTAAAATGTAAAATTTTGTTGTCAGGATGTCGAATGTTGGTGAAGCTAGTCAAGCTGGGGAGGAAGAACCACAATGTACCTAGTACCTACTGAGGAGGAGGAACCCCGTGTACCTA
Source organism: Panax ginseng (assembly GCA_020205605.1). NCBI lineage: Eukaryota > Viridiplantae > Streptophyta > Magnoliopsida > Apiales > Araliaceae > Panax > Panax ginseng. Next base: position 52,536,961 of record CM035136.1, on the reverse strand, counting down.
TAGTACCGCACAGAGGAGGAGCCCCAAGACATTCATGTCGTTAGGGAGCGGTGGTACAGTAGGGGAGTCATCTCCTTTGATCACTTTGTTGTTGGTCGGGAGCATGAGCAGGGCCGATCTGAGGAGGAATTTGTTGAGGAAGAGGAAGAGGAAGAGGAAGAAGAGGAGTTACCACGGTACACAATTGATCTTTGAGATGTATGACACGTTATATGACCGTAGAACGTGGAGTTACGAGGACGAGGTCCGAGATTTGATGAGCGGCGGTTATTCAAAGATATTACTCTAGAAAAGAAGGAGAGGGAGATTTCGACTCTTCACTCTCGACTGGCAAATGTAGAATGGGATTTGGTCCATGAGAAGGGTCAAACTGAAGATAAGACCGAGGAGATAGAGAGGCTGAAGAAGGAACTGAAGGAAACCTCTGAAAGGCTGAACATAGCAGAGGAAGGCTGGGTAAGAGAATCACGTCAAGCTGATCATGCAGAGGATGATAGTCGTGCAAAGAAAGTGAAGATTGGGGAAACGTACTCTACACTTAACAAGGCAATGAATGAGACCCAAGATCGAGTTCTAAGGTACCCATTCCAGTTCGAGGGACTACCATTGTACATGATGAATCACAGGACAATGCATCGCATCTTAGAAGAGGAGCGTAGCAAGGCTAATCAGTACCTTGACCGACAGCGATACAATGTGTTTAATTATGTGAAGAACTTAATTAGTTTTTAGATGTAAATTCTGACGTGTTTATGAACGAAAGAATATTTGAATGTTTTAAATCCTGTGGATTCTTTATTCCAGGATAGTTGATGTAAATAGCAGTTATGCTATCGTTTAATGTTAAAACTTTGATTTGAATGCAAATATATGAAGTTGTTTGAGATGATGTGTTAAATGAGTATGTTAAATTGTTAAGTAATGCCTTAACTATCTAGAGAAATAAATAAAGTTTTAATAAGCATTTATTTAACAGAAAAATGCCGCCAAGGAGAAGACAACAACGTCAACCACTGAAAGAAGAAGAGTCAACCAATAATAACAATAATGCCAATGCTAATCCCGCATGCGAGTTGGTTGGTTAACTTAACGACCCGGAGCCATGAATAACCAACCGCAAGCTCCACCAAACACAACGTTTAAAGACTTCAAGGCGGTGGGATCGCCAGAGTTCAAAGGTTCCATGAACCCAATCGAGGCTCAAACGTGGGTTATGGAAATGTAGAAGGTTTTTGACGTTGTTAGGGTTAGAGAAGACCAGAAGACCGCTTTTGCAACGTTTATGCTGAAGTCTGAGGCTAGCTACTGGTGGCAAACAAACAAAGTGCGAGGAGGTAAAGGTGTAATTACATGGGAAAGATTTAAAGAGATGTTTTTCGAGATATACTTCCCAACTAGCTCGCAGAACCAGATAGAGGTTCAATTTCTGGAACTGAAGCAGGGAAACATGAGTTTACCTGACTACGCGGCTAAGTTCAACGAGTTGGCAAGGTTTGCCCCGTACCAAGTACACACTGACGAGAGAAAGGCCAGAAGATTTGAACAAGGACTAAAGCCTTGGGTTTACAGTAAAGTATCAATGTTTCAGATAAACACATTTTCCGGAGTATTGGAAAAGGCCATCCTCACTGAAGGAGGAAGCGATGCGATGACCAAGTACAATCAAGATCAGAAGAAGAAGAAGAGTGAAGGTGAAATTAAGAACAAGGCCAGTGGAAGTGGCACAGGAGGTGGAAATTTCAATCAGAAGAAAAGGTGGAACGACAACTCATCATCGGGGAATCAGCAAGGTAATCAGAAGAAAAGAATCGAAGCATGCCCGACTTATGGAAAGCCCATCCGGGAGTTTGTATGAAAGGAAAAGAGAGTGTGCTACAATTGTGGTCGGGAAGGCCACATAGCACCAAACTGTCCAAACCCAAAGAAGGGTGCTTGTTTTACTTGTGGTTCGAAGGACCATCTGGCAAGAGATTGTCCCAAGAAGGGATCGGGAGGGTTAGGATCAGGAGGAAACCAGGGAAACAACAGTGGAAATGCCTTAACCATCACCGGACCTACCGCAACAAACCGACCGACCGCCCAGAATTTCAACACGACGGTACAAGATGCAGTTCAATCCCGTGATGTGGTGTCAGGTATCATTCCAATCAATAAAATTAATGCTTATGTTTTATTTGATTCGGGTGCTACTTGTTCCTTTATATTCGATGATTTTGCCAAGAATTTAGATTTGCCTAAGAATGAATTGGATTACCCCATGAATATAGAAATTGCGAATAGAGAAATAATCCCTGTTAAGTATGTACATAAGAACTGTAGAGTGGATATTAAGGGTAATATCATGAACGTAGATCTTATCCCTATTCGACTTGGGGAATTTGATGTTATATTGGGAATGGACTGGTTATTCAATTACGGTGCTATAATTGATTGCCAAAAGAAGCGTATTAACCTTATGACTCCGTCAAAGGTTATATTTTATGGTAGCAAGTCGCCTAGACAAGTGAGTTGTCTGACGATGATGAAGGCCAGGAAGTTGTTGAGACAAGGCTCTGTAGGATACTTAGCTTACATAGTTAACAGTCGAAAAGAGAATTCGAAGGTAGAAGAGATACCGATTGTGAAGGACTTCGTCGACGTGTTTCCAGACGATTTACCAGGACTTCCACCAGATAGAGAGGTACATTTCGTGATCGATTTGGTGCCCGGAACCGCTCCAATATCGAAGGCACCATACCGAATGGCACCGGTAGAGATGAAAAAACTAATGGTACAACTACAAGAATTGCTGGACAAGAAGTACATTCAACCGAGCGTATCGTCGTGGGGAGCGCCGATGTTGTTTGTAAAGAAGAAGGATGGAACGATGCGACTCTGCATTGACTACAGAGAACTGAACAAGGTCACGATTAAAAATAGATATCCATTACCAAGGATCGATGATCTGTTTGATCAATTAAAGGGAGCAACGTACTTTTCCAAGATAGACTTGAGAAGCGGTTATCATCAACTGAAGGTGAGGCCAGAGGATGTACCGAAGACATCGTTCAGAATGTGATATGGTCACTACGAATTTTTAGTAATGTCGTTTGGTCTACCGAATGCTCCTGCAGCATTTATGGGATTAATGAATGGTGTGTTCAAGCCGTTTTTGGACAAATTCGTGGTGGTATTTATAGACGACATTTTGGTATATTCCAAAACCAAAGAAGAACACGAAGAACATTTGAGATTAACGTTGGAAGTATTGAGAAGAGAGAAGTTGTATGCTAAGTTTTCAAAATGCGAATTCTGAATTGAACGAGTATAATTTCTTGGTCACGTGATCGACAAAAACAGAATCTCGGTTGATCCATCTAAAGTAGAAGCCGTTATTAACTGGGATCAGCCGAGAACGCCGTCAGAAGTAAGAAGTTTTCTTGGATTAGCAAGATATTATAGAAGGTTCATTTAAGACTTTTCCAAGATCGCAACTCCGTTAACGAATTTAACTAGGAAAGCTGTGAAATTTGTTTGGACGGATAAGTGTGAGGAAAGTTTTTAAGAATTGAAGAAGCGGTTGAGTACGGCCCCTGTGTTATCTCTTCCGGATGATACAGGAAATTTTGTTATTTATAGTGATGCGTCGCATAAAGGACTTGGGCGTGTCTTTGATGCAAAAGCAGCAAAGTCATTAATGTGTATGCATCATGACAATTGAAAGATTACGAGAAGGGATATCGGACCCATGACTTGGAGTTAACTGCAGTTGTTTTTGCTTTAAAAATTTGGAGGCACTATCTCTACAGGGAGAAGTGTGAAATATATATGGACCACAAGAATCTGAAATATATTTTCACGCAAAAAGATTTGAATATGCGTCAAAGAAGATGGTTGGAATTAATTAAGGATTATGACTGTGAGATTTTATACCATCCGGGAAAAGCAAATGTGGTTGCCGACGCCTTAAGTAGAAAGGGTCGTGAGAAATTGATGAGGTTAACTGCTCAGGAGGAGCTAATTTCAGAAATGGAGAAACTGGAGTTAGAGGTGAAGTATCCTATGGAAATCGATGAGAAGCTATTTCAGATGCAATCTGGTACAACTCTACTAGATAAAGTAAAGGAGGCTCAGCTTCATGATGATGAATGTAAAAAGGTGACAAAGAAGATGTCTGAAGGAACCGAACCGAGATTTAAGATGGATGAGGAAGGAATACTGAGATTTGAGAGTAGAATTTGGGTACCACCAGTCACAAAGATTAAGGAAAATATTTTGAGCGAGTCTCATAGTTCATGATACTCGATTTTACCCTGGTAGTACCAAGATGTACCAAGATCTTAGACAACATTTCTGGTGGCCGAATTTGAAACGTGATGTTGCGGAATGTGTTGCCAAGTGTCTGACCTGTCAGAAAGTGAAAGCGGAACATCAGAGACCAAGTGGATTGCTACAACCGTTAGAGATCCCAGAATCGAAATGGGAACATATTACAATGGACTTCGTGGTTGGCCTTCCGACGACTCAGAAAGGCTACGACGCAGTATAGGTTATCGTTGATCGACTGACGAAATCGGCACACTTTCTTCCGATCAAAATCAGATTCAACTTAGATCAGTTGGCAAGGTTATATATGAAAGAAATTGTTTCGAGGCACGGAGTGCCAGTGTCAATTGTTTCTGATAGAGATCCGCGCTTTACATCAAATTTCTAGAAACGTCTTCAGGAATGCATGGGTACGCAATTGCGAATGAGTACAGTATACCACCCTCAAATAGACGGACATAGTGAGAGAACGATTCAGACATTAGAAGATATGTTAAGAGCCTGTGTAATGGACTTTAAAGGAAATTGGGATGATCACCTACCATTAGTAGAGTTCGGCTACAACAACAGTTACCACGCTAGTATTGGCATACCGCCTTACGAAGCATTATACGACAGAAAGTGCAGAACTCTGCTTTACTGGGATGAGGTTGGTGAAAGACAATTGCTAGGGCCAGAATTGGTACAACAGACGGCAGAAATAGTCAAAGTGATCCGAGCACGACTGGTAGCGGCTCAAGATTGACAGAAGAAATACGCTGATCCACATCGTAAAAATATCGAGTTTGAATCAGGTAGTTATATTTTCTTGAAAGTCTTTCCTTGGAAGGGGAAGATCAGATTCGGAAAGAAAGCAAAATTGAGCCCAAGATTTATTGGACCCTTTGAAGTATTGCGTAAAAATCGAGAAGTCGGTATCGAGGTAGCATTACCTCCAAAGACTCGAGAACGTCCTAACGTCTTCCATATTTACGTATTCACGACCTTACAAAGCCGATTACAAGCATGTAATTGAATATGAACCCCTGCATTTTGAGAAAGACTTATCTTACGAAGAAATCCCTGTCCAAATTAATCGCCATCGAAAAGAACAAGTTCTCGAAATAAAGTTATACCTTACATTAAGGTAATTTGGAGGAACCACAACGTTTGAAGAAGCTACGTGGGAACTCAAGAGAATATGATGAAGAATTACCGTCATTTATTTACTTAATTATTTATGTTTATTAGAGGAATGTAATCTTTGTAAGGGGGGGAGAATGTAACGGATCGAATTTATTGAGTCGTGATTCTGGAGACAGAATCCTTTTAAGGGGAGAAAGATGTGACGAATGAGAATTTTGTAATTTAATTTTAATATTTATTGAATTAAATAAATATTTTTTCGATGATTTAATTATTGGATTAAATAATTATTTGATGCAATTGTGGTAGATTAATTTAATTATGTGTTATATTTATTAAATTAATGTAGAGAATATTTATTATTCAAGTATGTATTTATGTGAGCTTATTGAATTAAATGAAATATTTAATTAAGCATGATGTTATTTTAATTAATTTAATTATTAATTAGGGAGTTAATAATTTGACATTAATTATTAATGAGAAATTTAATTATGTGACTATGTGAAATTATGAGAAATTATTATATTTTATTTAAAATAAATTAAATAAGATATTGATTTATTTTATGAATGAGTGTGACATTAATTAAACCATATGATAAAGCTTTATTAAATTAAATGGTTTTGAAATCTATCAAGCCTAGCCAAACATGACCTTAATGGGAGTTACTAGCGATTGCGCGGATCAAGTTAATCGACCACTCAATGCGCTCGATTCCTTTAATATATCGACGTCTTCTTTCTTTTCTTCATTATTGCTAAGTCTAGAGAGCTTTCACAGAGAGAGATACAGAGTATTAGTTGAGAAGTCAAAGAGAATTGATATTCATCTCTTATTAAAATCCACACTACGCTTTGGGTAATCTCCTCCTTCCCAATTTCTACTTTACGCATTTTAGTTTTCATGAAAATGGCTTTTAAAGTTTTTGGTTTAACCTCTATAATTGGGTTAGGAGTAATGATTATGGGTTATATATGTGTTATGACATATCAAATCGTGTTTAATTATATATATTATGTAAACCATATCATCAAATTCATGAAAACATGTCGTATATGATTTCTACAAAATTACGGAGTATGGGTTTTGGCTTTATGGCCTTATACTTGATATTTTATGTATTGATCGTATATTATCCCTAAATTTTACACTTGTATGTTGTTATGCATGTTGATACGAAGAGACCAATGTTTAAATGAACGGATTCGGTGTTATAACGAATCCGTAGTGACAATTTTCATGTTTTATTTTCAAAACCTCCAAGAACATCAAAGTCGCTGAAATTCACATGCTTTAAATCATTATTAAGTGTTTAAATTTGTTAATGTCGAGATATAAATGTTGGGTTATGATTATACATGAATTATATCATGTGTATGATTAAATTCGAGTAGTAATAATTTTATTGGAGTTCCTTGGCCATGTTTTGCAATTTTAATGAATTGTAGAATCGAAATGAGCCTCGGCTTGTGCCAAGACCAACTCTAAGCCTTGAGACTACAAGACACCAGTACAAGTAAATAAATAATGATGACCAAGCTTGCTAGCCATATCGCGCATGCATGATCGAGAACAGATGTAATAGTGGCAAGCATTTCTACTCTCTCGAAATGTTCGTAATGAGATTTTTTTAAAATGTTTAAGTCTAACAATGTGTTAGTAAATTAATGTAATGAACATAAAAATATGTTATAAGTATAATGTGATGTTAAAATAGATGTTTAACATGTAAATAACATAATTACATGTGGATTAAATTATTGAATACATAATTAGCTTGTTATTCATGATGTGTAAATTATGTGACAAAGTAGTAAATTAACTAAGTATAGTTAATAACCAAAGTTTAAACAAAAGAAATAATCATTGATGATTAGTTAAGTTATAATTAACTTGTATTGTGAATGTGAATGGTATGTAGGATTAAATTCAAAGAACTTGCTTAGTTAAAGTGTAATCTACACACGAGGCAAGTTTCCTAACCCTACTTGTCATTATTATTCAAGTTTATTATTTACCTCGAGTAAATTATCATTGCTATTATTCAAGTTCAAAGGTTATATTAAAGATTGATTATCTTTTCAAAGCATGATTCAGTTTTACAATAATTGTCCTATTGTATACTTCTTGAGATTATTATTCAAATTGAATATCATTATTGTTGAACCTTATTAGACTAGTGAACTTTATTGATTCGACTAGTCCTTAGTTGATGAACGTTCTAAATTTTAGAACCCTTATTGAATTATCCAAACCAAACTTCATTTGGTGCGGACTCGAATATCAAACTGAGATGAACAACCCTGTAAAGGGATTTACTTATGCGTTAGCGTTAAGATATTGTGCACAGTATGGTACTAAGAAATTTGATCTCCCTAAGTACGAATGTAGAAAAGGTCCATAGTCTTATAGATCATTAAAGGTTTCAAGTATAACCCTTGATAACCTAGGACATAGTTCAAGGTCTTATGACCCTCATAATTCTTTTGATTCTTGTTATTCATTCTTGATTCAAAAGTTTAGCTTTTATTCAGATGTCTTTAATTTACTCGCATGTTATTATACTATTATTTCATTATTATACTTGTGGGCAATAGTGCTCACTCTTGCTTAATAATAACATTGCAGTTAAGAACGAAAGAACTGATTAACCTTCCACTAGTAAGGGCAAGGGCAAAGTTAGCAAGTGATGAAGACTTGTTATTTTATTAGATGATGTATTTATGTTTAAGACTTGAGTTAATGATGTTGTTAAGACTATTTGTTTATGATTTCGAACTGATGTTTAAGGTTAGTTTAACCTGTGATTTTATTATTATTATTCAGATGTTGTAACCCTTAAGGGGAAGATTTTTATTCTATCTATTGCATGGCTTGCATTTATTATGGGTAGATAGATAGATGATATTTCTACAGTGAACACCAAATCCCGTGGAATCGAAGTACCTGGATTTGGGGGTGTAACAATAAAAGCTCAGCTTTTGAATCAAGAATGAATAACAAGAATTCAAAAGATTTCTGAGGCTCATAAGACCTTGAACTATGTCCTAGGTTATCAAGGGTTATACTTGAAACCTTTAACAGTCATAAGACTATGGACTCTTCTACTGCATTTAGGGGATCACTTTCTTTAGTACCATATTGTGCACAATATCTTAACGCTAACGCATAAGTAATCCCCTTTACAGGGTTGTTCATCTCAGTTTGACATTTGAGTCCGCACCAACGGAAGTTTGGTTTGGATCATTCATCAAGGGTTCTGAAATTTAGAACGCTCATCAACTATGGACTAGTCGAATCATAATGGGTTCGCTAGTCTAACAAGGTTTAACAGTAATTGAATATATTTAACTTAAATAAAATCTCAAAAGGTATACAATATAATAAGTATTGTATAACAGCATCATGCTTGAAAGATTAATAGGCTATAATATAGCAAAGTAGACTTGATCAATAATAATGAGAACTTGCTCAATATAGAAAGGTGAACTCATCACTTATATAACGATAACAAGTAGGGTTAGGAAACTTTCCTCGTGCGTAGATTACACTTTAATAAACACGTTCTTTGAATTTAATCCTACATATCATTTCCATTCACAACTCTATTTAATTATAATGTAATTAGTCATCAGAAGTTTATTCTCTTTGTCTAACTTGATTATGACCATACTTAGTCAAATTACTACATTCATTGTCATATAATTTACACTCCACGAATAACAAGCTAATTATGTATTCATTAATTCAATCCACATGCAATTATGTTATTTACATTTTAAGCATCTATTTTAACATCTCATTATACTTCTAACATATTTCTACGTTCATTAAATTAGGTTAACATCACATTTCAAAGACTTGAACATTTTAAAAATTTTGCTTCTAAACATTCTGCAGAGTGGCGCTGCGGCGCCACTTTTATACTTGTTCTTGGCGCTGCGTCGTGGTCTTTATCGATCTGGTAGCGGTGGCCATCTTGTTGTGAATCACAAGGCCTTGAGTCGGCGCACAGCGATCAGGCGAGAATCGATTTCGATTCGCAATTCATTGCGAAATTGCGAACATGGCCAAAAAACTCCAATTAAATTATTACTACACGAATTTAATCATACCCACATGTTAGAATTCGTATATAATCATTACTCAACATATATAGAGTGATTTTAACCAATTAAAACACATAATTACAGATTAAAATATATAAATTTCACTATTCTTGATGTTCTTGAAGGTTTTGAAAACAAAACATGAAAATTACCACTATGGATTCGTTATAACACCGAATTCGTTCATTTACAGTTTGGTCTCTTCGTATCAACATGCATAATAACATACTCGTGTAAATTTTACAAAACAATTTATGTTTGACATATTAAAATCACGTACAAGGGCCATATGGCCATATCTCATACTCTGTAATTTTTGTAGCAACCATATACGATGTATTTTCATGAAACCCGATGATATGGTTTTGTATAATATATATATATATATATATATATATATATATATATATATATATATATTCAAATACGATATGATACATCTTTACTCATACAAAACCCATAATCATACCCCTTTCCCATTCACAGAGTTTTTAACAAAACTTGAAGCCATTTTCTAAAAAAACTTAAACAACGTAACTTATAATTTGGGAAGAAGGAGATTACCCTGAGTGTGAATGAGTAGAGATAAAAACCCTTTTTCAAAAGCTTCTTTAATCACAGAGTTTCTCACAAAATCCTCTGAGTTCTCTCTCTGAATTTCTCAAATTCTCTCTAGCTATATTTCAGACTTAGAAAAAATGAATTAAAGAAGACGTATAAAATAAAAACGGCCAGCATTAAAATCGATTAACCCAATCATGGATAATCTGCTATCAACTCCCTTAGGGCCTTGTTTGGCTAGCAACATGAATAAATCTTCTAATTATTTTAATTAATCTCCTATACTATAGTTTAATCATGTCACACCCACTTGCACAATAAATCAAATATCTTATTTAATTTAATATAGTAATTTCTCATTATTTCACATAGTCACATAACTAATTTCTCATTCATTAATAATATCAAATTATTAAATCTCTAATTAAGTATTAAATCTCTAATTAATTATTAAATTAATTAAACTAACATTAAAGCTTATTAAATATTTCTTTTAATTCAATAAGCTCACATAAATACATACTTGAATAATAAATATTCTCCATATTAATTTAATAAATATAATACATATAATTAAATTAATCTACCACAACTTCATCAATTAATTATTTAATCTAATAATTAAATCATCGAAAATATTTATTTAATTCAATAAATATTAAAATTAAATTACAAAAATCTCGTTCGTCACATAAATAAATTTTAAATCCCAAGTGTTGTGCAACCTATGGGATATGACTATGAGGTTGTCCTAAAACTTTTGTAGTTCAGGAAAGTAATGTAGGTAGTAGTGATGCTATTGTTTTATGTTTTCAAAAAAGTTATGAATAAATAAAAGTTGTTACTTTATTCAAAGTGTTATGTGTTAAGTGGTTATTTCTTTTGGAGGCAATTTAAGTAGAAATTCCTTAAAAGAGTTGAATAATAATCTAATGAATGTTTTTTAATAGAAAATGCCTCCCAGACGTCAACCAGCAAGACAGAGAACCACTGAAGAAACCAATAACGACAATGTTGATGGTAATCTCGTTCAACAACTAGTGACTCTACTAACAGGAGCGTTGCAAAATCAACCACAAAACCATGGTACAACGTTTAAGGATTTCAAGGCGGTTGGACCACCTGAATTCTGTGGGTCCATGAATCCAGTAGAAGCACAAACCTGGATTATGGAGATAGAAAAGGTGTTCGATGTCGCTAGGGTAGGGGATGACCACAAGACTGCTTTCACAACATTCATGTTGAAAGCGAAGCTAGTTATTTGTGGCGAGGCCAATAAAACTTCGTGAAGGGCGGGAGTGATGACACAGGATAGGTTCAAGGAGTTGTTCTTGAGACCTATTTTCCTAGGAGAGTTCAAAGAGTCGGGTTAGAAGTGCGCTTTAAGGAATTAAAGCGAGGAACAATGACGGTGTCTGAGTATCTTGCGAAAATTCACGAATTGGCGAGGTTTGCACCATATCGAATCAAGCCTGAGAGCGGCGTAAAGCGAAGAGATTTAAACGAGGGATTTGAAGCCTGGTAGGCATCGATGGGTTTCCTGTTCTAATTGAAGACGTTCCAGCGATGATGGAGAAGCGTTACTATTTGAAGGTGGAGGCGACGCAGTGACAAAGTTCAATCATAAACAAAAGAAGAAGAAGAGGGAAAATGAGATTAAAAATTGAGGTGGTAGCGGTGGAAACAACAACAACAACAACAACAGTTTGAAGAGGAAGTGGAATGGGAACATGGGTGCTTTGGAAACCAAATAGGTAACCAATGAAAACAAAAGTTTGAAGCATGTGCGACATGCGAGAAATTTCAGAAGGGTGCGTGCTTGATGGGGAAACGAGTTTGCTTCAATTGTTGCCAGGAGGGTCACATCGCCCCAAATTGCACTCAACCAAAGAAGAATACATGCTTCACGTGCGGATCCAAGGATCACTTTGCTCGTGAATGCCCTAAGAAGAAGGATGGAGTGACAACCAGAAGCAATGGAGGTAACAATGGAGGTACATGGGCCATTGCAAGACCTGCAACATCAAACAAACCCACAGGCAGAACCTTCAACATGATTGTGCAAGATGCTGTGCAATCAAAAGATGTGGTGTCAGGTATTATCCCAATCAATGATATTAATGAATATGTATTATTTGATTCGGGTGCTACTTGTTCGTTTATATCTGATGAATTTGCTAAGAGGTTAGAATTGCCTAGAGAAGAACTGAATTTTCATTTGAACATAGAAATTGCGAATAAGGAAGTAATCCATGTTAGATTCGTATACAAGAACTATAGGGTGAATATTAAGGAAAATAACTTGTTGGTAGATTTGATTCCGATTAGACTTGGAGAGTTTGATGTTATTTTGGGAATGGATTGGCTGTTCAAATATGAAGCGGTAATTGATTGCCAAAAGAAGTGTGTAAACCTTATGACTCCGTCAAAGGTAGTATTTTATGGCAAGTTGCCTAAACAAATGAAATGTCTAACGATTTTGCAGGCCAAGAAATTGTTGAGTCAAGGCTGTGTGGGCTATTTAGCTTATATAGTCAATACTCAGAAGAAGGGTGAGAAACTAGAAGAGATACCAGTGGTGAGGGAATTTGAAGACGTGTTTCCAGAGGCTTTGCCAGGACTTTCGCCTGACAGAGAAATAGAGTTTGTGATCGACTTGGCCCCAAGAACAACACCAATATCGAAGGCCCCGTACAAAATGGCTCCGGTAGAAATGAAGGAACTGATGGTACAGTTGCAAGAGCTGCTGGACAAGAAATATATTCAACCAAGCGTATCGCCGTGGGGAGCGCCAGTTTTATTCGTGAAGAAGAAGGATGGATCAATGCGTCGTTGCATTGATTACAGGGAGTTAAACAAAGTCACTATTACAAACAAATACACGTTGCCAAGAATAGATGACTTGTTTGACCAGTTGAAGGGTGCTAAATACTTTTCAAAAATAGATCTAAGAAGTTGGTATCACCAATTGAAAGTGAGGAAGGAGGATATACCACGAACAGCATTCAGAACTCGGTATAGACATTACGAGTTTCTGGTGATGTCTTTTTGTTTAACTAATGCCCTGCTGCATTCATGGATTTGATGAATAGGGTGTTTAAACCATTCTTAGACAAGTTTGTAGTGGTATTCATCGATGACATTCTAGTATATTCTAAAACTCAAGAAGAACATACGGAACACTTACGTTTGACATTGGAAACACTAAGAAAGGAAAAGTTGTATGCAAAATTCTCTAAGTTCGAATTTTAGCTAGATCGTGTACAATTTCTTGAGCACGTGATTGACAAGGATGGGATTTCAGTGGATCCATCAAAAGTGGAAGTTGTAATCAATTGGGAACAACCAAGAACAAATCGAAAGTGAGGAGTTTTTAGAATTGAGTCGGTTATTATAGACGATTCATTCAAGATTTTTCTAAGATAGCCACTCATTAACAAATTTGACAGGAAGAAGGTCAGAAAATTTGTTTGAGACGGAAAAGTGTGAAGAAAGTTTTCAAGATTTGAAGAAAAAGCTAAGTATGGCTTTTCGTGTTGACATTACCGATATATACAGAAATTTTGTGGTGTATAGTGATGCCTCACACAAAGGGTTGGGTTGTGTTCTTATGCGAGCGGAAAGTTATTGTGTATGCTTCAAGACAACTGAAGGATTATGAGAAAGGGTATCCGACTCATGATTTGGAATTGGCTGCAGTTCTTTTTTGCTCTGAAGATATGGAGACACTATCTTTATGGAGAGAAATGTGAGATCTACACAGACCACAAAAGTCTGAAGTATATTTTCACTCAGAAGGATTTGAACATGCATCAAAGAAGGTGGATGGAATTGATAAAAGATTATGATTGTGATATCTTTTATCATTCAGGCAAAGCGAATGTGGTTGCAGATGCTTTAAGCAGGAAAGGTCGGGAAAAGTTGATGTTGATAACAACTCAGGAGGAGCTCATTTCAGTAATGACAAAACTGGAGTTGGAAATCAAATTTCCAAAAGAATCCGACGAACAACTATTCCAGATATAAGCTGGTCCAACTTTAGTTGACAAAGTGAAGGATGCTAAACTACAAGATGAAGAGTGCGGGAAAATCAAAGAGAATCTGATTGAGGGTAGCGATGTAAAATACAAAATTGATATCGAAGGACTAATATGGTTCGAGGGAAGAATCTGGGTTCAATGATGCAGGATATTAGAAAGAAATCTTAATCAAGCACCACGATTCAAGATATTCAATTCATCCAGGAAGAATGAAAATGTATCATGATTTGCGCCAACATTTTTTATTGCCGAATATGAAAAGGGATGTTACAGAATGTGTAGCAAAATGCTTGACATGTCAAAGAGTATAAGCCGAACATCAAAGACCCAGCGGGTTACTTCAACCATTGGAAATACCGGAATGGAAGTGGGAACACATCACGATAGATTTTGTGGTGGGTCTTCCAACTATTCAGAGAGGATGTGATGCGATTTGGGTGATAGTGGATAGACTGACGAAATCAGCGCACTTTCTACCAATAAAGATTAGATTTAATCTTGATCAGTTGGAAATATTGTACATTAAAGAGACCGCTTTGAGGCACGGAGTGCCAGTATCAATTGTGTCCGATAGAGATCCGCGATTCACATCAAATTTCTGGAAGAGACTACAAGAATGCATGGGGACACAGTTGCGAATGAGTACAACTTATCATCCACAAACAGATGGCCAAAGTGAACGAACAATTCAGACATTGGAAGATATGCTAAGAGCATGTGTCATGGACTTTAAAGGAAGCTGGGAAGAACATTTACCGTTGGTGAAATTTTCTTACAACAACAGTTGCCGCGTGAGCATCGGCATGCCACCTTACGAGGCATTGTCTGGCGGAAAGTCTGCAGAACTCCACTTGTCTTTGGGATAAAGTCGGTGAACGTCAACTGCTAGGACCGGAACTAGTGCAACAAACTGTTGACGTTGTCCAACTCATCAGGACAAGATTGGTAGCAGCTCAAGACCGGCCAGTAAGTAGTATCTTTGATCAACACAGAGCAAGATCGTGCATTTGACGTAGGAAGTTATGTATTCCTAAAAGTTTCTCCTTGGAAGGGGAAAATTCGTTTCGGTAAAAAAGGAAAGCTAAGCCCGAGGTTTATTGGACCCTTTGAAATGCTGCGAAGATTGGGAGAAGCGGCTTATGAGGTAGCTCTACCTCCAGAGTTGGAAAACATTCATAATGTTTTTCACGTTTTGGTGTTACGACCATATAAATCCGACTACAAACACGTGATCGAGTATGAACCGTTGCAATTCGAGAAAGATTTGTCTTATGAAGAGGTTCCTATCCAGATAGTCGACAGGAAAGAACAAGTGCTCAGGAATAAAGTAATACATTCTGTGAAGGTGATATGGAGGAACCACAACGCTGAATAAGCTACGTGGGAACTCGAAGAGAAAATGTTGAAAGAGTACCCTGAGTTCTTTGTTTAATGTGACACCCCCAAATCTTGGTACTTCATTTCCTCAAGATTTGGTATTCACTTAATCAAAACATTCATCTATAACTACCCAATTATAATAAAATTGAATAATAAAAACCTGCCCCTACAGGAATAAATTTAAATAAAAATCTCCCAGGTTATCTAACCTTTAACAACAATCATTCAAATGCGGAAATTTAAATAAAATTCATTACAATCTTTAAACCAAAGTCTGATAATAAAACTATCGAAACTATTACAAGTCTTCAGTACTTGTTCATCTTTCCTTTTCCTTTACTGGTGCTAGGTACGTCACCAGTTTCAACTTTAGCTGTAAGAAATCTTACAGGCAAGAGTGAGCAAACAAGGCCCACTTAAAATAACAATAAATAAATCTTTAAACTTTACATCAATTGCCAATATTAGGCTTAATAGAACTGAACAATATATTCTATTAACTTTTTGAAAATTTTAACATTCACTGAGGGTCTAATGACCACGAATCATGTCCACAGTTATAAGTAATCTTTCAACTTTAACTTTAACAGTCATAAGACTATAAGGACTCCACGTACTTAGGGGGATCAACCCTTCGTACAATGTATTGTGCACAACCATTTCAACGCTAAGCGTAAACCTCTATTAAAAGAGTTGTTCATCTCAGTATTTAGAGTACAAGTCCGCACCAAAGGAAGTTTGGTTTGGATAAGCTTTCAAGATAATTTGGAATTCAACGAACATAAACTAAGGAGTAGTTGAATAAGACCAATAACACTATTCTATAGAATAATCATGATTGAATCAATTATAGTAAACTAAAGTCATGCATTAGGAATAATCTAATAGCATACAATTTGAATAACTATAGCATACCTTGTTTGAACAACACTAAGCCAAGGTTATTTTGAATTGAATAATAAGCATTCATAGCATATATAGTTGTGCATGCTAAACCACAAGTTAAATACAAGAATAACTTGCTCCAAATAACTTACATCATTATATTGTAATAGAATTGAAAACAGTAATTGAATTAACAAGATAATAGATTAGAGAACTTGTATCGTCATGAGTAACTAGATACAATGACTTACTGAATAATAGGCAATCTAGCTCTGCGAAAGTGTAGAAGTAGAAACTTACAACAATTGTAATTGAATTTGAAAACAATAATGTACCAAATGAAATTAAACTTGCACAATGAAGTTTTGAGTTAGAGAACTTGCTCAATTATAAGAATAGAGTTAGAAAACTTGCCTTTAGCACAAGCTAAACCTTACAACTTGAATCAATACCCTATACATATGTCATCATGACATAATTAGTCATTATCAACATTTTATATATATATAAACAAGATGTATACATCATGTACGTTAAATTACCAATTCACATTATCAAACTACGTTAATACCAATTAACTCTTGATAACATGCTCATTCATAGTTTAATACTACTGAAATCATCATTTAACATTCATATTATTAACACATAACATTTATTTTCAAAATTTGTATACTTAAACAAAACTGTCAGAACATTCTTCTAACTCGCACTGCGGCACCAAAGTTTACACTGTGGGTGCGTCTTTGCAGCGTGGTGATGGCGTTAATGGCTAGCCACTAACGTCTTCTTTGGTTGCACGCGATGCGTAAACTCCTCGATGTCATTGACGTGACTTCTTGACAGCAATGATCAAGAAAAAGCTAATTTGGCCTAAAAGCTCGAATCTAATAGACTGATTAACATATAATACATATATAGACTTCATATAAACATATTGTGAAGACTTCTAACATGTTTCTACTCATACAATAACATAAACATCAAATTTACAACACTTAATTTCAATGTTTTTGGCAAAAACTCCATTGTTGATATTTTTAATGAAAATTAACACTGTGATTTTGTTTTTCAATCAAAACAGAATTTTCAAAACATCATAGTTATGATTATACATACTCTATCAATTTCCATAATCAATTTATCAATTTAACAACTAATTAAACCTTAATTTCTATTTTAAATTAACTCATTCATATATATATATTCATGTAAACACTCTAATATATTTTCTTCCACAAAACACATACATATATGAACTAATTTTCTCTATAATCATATACAAACTCATGAAATCATCTTATAATCAATAATTAATCATATAACTATAAACACCATCAATTTATCTTTTATAAAATTTCACAGAGAACTTTTTGGAAGAAGAAGAAAACTAAACTTTTAAAGGAAAGATTAAGCTCCTACCTTTGATTAGGAAGATGATGGCTATTCTTTTCCCCAATCCCTTTCTCAAAAACCTGTTAGAAAACAATCACCTTCTCTCTAGAGTTTTCTCTAATTTTTCTCTGTGTTCTTCTTCTTCTTCTTCTCTCTTCTCCCAACTCTAGTTTACGTATTATCATATAACGTATAATAATAATAATATAGATATTAAGTATAGGATTTTAACTGACATCAGTTATAAAAATTTGAAAATCAAAAGTCATAAGGCTTGTTTGGCTAGGCTTAATAAAATAACTCTTTAATCCTTACACCTTGTTTGGTAAACTTAATTAAAACAAATGGATTAATCCTTATACCTTGTTTGATAAAACATCATTAAATTAAAGACTTAATATGCAATAAGACATGTTTAGCAAAACTAAATTAAACTCCCTTAATTTATTTTAGTAACTCCTTTATAGCAAGGTTATTTGTCACACTTCTATTTAATTAAATAATCAATTAAAATATTAATCTATTAAATTACTTTAACACATAAATCATTAACACAAAGCTATAATTTCTATTATAATTCTAATTTTATTCGACCAACTAATATTTTAAATTACAAATTCCCATTTAAAATATTATAATTT
This sequence comes from Panax ginseng, assembly GCA_020205605.1. Lineage (NCBI taxonomy): Eukaryota > Viridiplantae > Streptophyta > Magnoliopsida > Apiales > Araliaceae > Panax > Panax ginseng. Next base: position 52,518,517 of record CM035136.1, on the reverse strand, counting down.
ATTTAAATCACTATAAGCTCTCTAGCTTACTTATTAAATTAAATTGGTATATAATCTCATAACAATTAATTTTCTTAGCTCCTTAATTATTTATTCAACAAATAATTAACTAAACCACATCAACTCAAATTGAACAATTATTTATTCAACAATAAACATATCCATTAAATACTTATATAAATCAATAAATATTTAATATTACACTTTAAAATTCTTGAATGTTACATTTAATATGTGTCTTCGATTCTGGGGACAAAATCTTTGTAAGTAGGGAAGAATGTAACGAATGTATTGTTTGTGTGACGCCCCCAAAATAGGTCCATTCCATCCAACCCATTCTGAGTCGCCAAATACATGGTACAGATTCTATCTCCCCGGTCATGGTACAGACTCATGGTACAGACTTGACCTATAACCTGATGGCTTTACCTGCTACTATTCTACCCACCAAAAACCAGCCATCTTCCCCAACAACCAAAATTGGGCCCACACATTTCTAGAATTTTCCACCAAAATTATTTATAAACCTAATTTCTGAATCAGTCACCTCTTAAAATTCATAACAAATTATACGTTCATTTTTAATATGTATAACATATCCAAAAATCACAACGATCCAAAGGTCGGATTAAATATTATAACTCACACAATAAAGCTGTAAGAACACCGATTTGATCTTTTAATACCTCCAATCCGACAAAATACTGATAAAACACCTCAACATTAACTCTTTCATTTATAACCACATAAATAAATCCATCATTTATATCCACATCAAATAAATATTTCCTTATCATATAAATCAATAATTAATTATTCACAAATAATATTACAGAATCACAATAATGATAACCAGGCAGTTCCTAGGAAAGAGGGGGCTTTCCGATAAGGATTTCTCCAATAATGCTATCTAATAATATGATTTATTGATCTGATAATGGAGATACTGTACAGTGACAATTATTGAAACAATAATAATATAAAATATCAACGCAGCAATTATTGAATCAATAAAATAAAATATTGTTACAGTAATTACTGTAACAATTATTGAGTAGTGCCTTCTCACGTAAGAATCAATAATTGAAAAAAATTATTGTGCAATACCATGTGCTACTATGCAACAACACGTATTACTTTACTTTAGCAATCGGGTATTCGAACAGTGTTAACGGTAATGATTACGTCGTTATTTATAAAAACTCAATTTTGTCATTTTCTTCATCCGACAGTTATTTTGTTATGGGGCCCATAAATGGTTGTGCCGTCGTACGAATATTCCCCGACAGAAAGAATATTTCACGACCAAACGAATATTCCCCGACAAAAATGAATATTTTATAACCACTTGCGTATTTTGAAAAATTTGCACATTTCACCCATAACCAAAGCATTATATCAAATTAACACCTTATTATTCACAATAATAAATAGAGGAAATTTGATTTTATTCACTAAAAAGTTGGGGTCTTACAACCTCCCCTCCTTATGAAATTTCGTCCCCGAAATATACGTACCTGGTATTTTGAAAAGTGAGAATACCTTGCTTCCATTTCAGATTCTATCTCCCCGGTCATCATGATTTCTCCATTGCTCATCTCCCGTGATAACTTCATTTGGGTACCTCACTTGTTGGGAAGTCATGACAACCGCTATCCCTTGAACTACTCGGCTTTGACTTGTCTGGGGCAGCATTTGGTGTCATCACTACTGTTGGAATATACTTTTCTATTGGCATATTCCTCCCTCAACTGCCTCGTCGTACTCCTGATTCATGATCTGAATCATCAATCTTCGATCCATATCGAATTCAGGTTGACCGCTGGTAATTCAAAACTCGATGTTGGGTTCTCCCAATTGATGTCCAAAAATAGAAATACATATCATCTATTTTAGCCTTCTTAGATCGGACATCTCTTTCCACAATATCAACGCGTCGTGTGGCTTTTACCCATGCATCACTCATTCTTACTCGTTCAGTTTTATCTTCTTTCAACTCAGATTCCATCTTTATCATCTTATACTCGCCAAAAGAATGCTTCTCGCTCAAGAATCACATATCGGGTAACCTGACTTGAATTGTTGCATCCTTTTGCTCCACGACCACTTTAATTCTTCTTGACTGCTCTTCTAACTCATGAATATGATTTTGCAATTCTACATTTTGATTATATAATACCTCTAATAAATTCTCCTCAGGTACCTCTTCTTCCTCACTCTCAGCTGTTACCTCTGCGACTATCTCGGGTGCAACTATCAATTCTTCACTCACCACAAGAATATCTCTAATCCTTCTTCGTCTGACATCACATTATCATGGTTAGTGATTAGAGGTATCCCCACAGTCTCATTCACTCCATTGTTAGCATTCTCAGTTGCCATTCTCAAATACTGCCATAAAACAAGGGTTAATTAAGCAAATTAACGTATCACATAATATCCATATATTATGACCAAACAACAATTAAGCTTAGGTAGGACACACTAGCGAAGGATTTACTCATCTCCCCCCTCCTAGTTATATTCCTTGATCTCCGCCAGAGACCATATCCCTAAGCTCTGATACCAACTGTGACGCCCCCAAAACAGGTCCATTCCATCCAATCCATTCTGAGTCGCCAAATACATGGTACAGAAAAAAACTACAACTTTATTACAATAATTGTCGTGCAAAATACAACAACTCATGTGTTGTGAGTTTTGATACAAATATATATATCAACTGTGAGTCTTGACACCAACTTGGGTAGCACGTCACCATGACATCTTACATAAAGGTATAGTCAAAAACTGTTTTAGAAATTAAAATCTTTGGGAAGTGCTTAAGGAAACCTTCGTACATGGGAGGCCATGCGTCTAGGTTATGATAGATATCATATGGCCACAGAATTATCCTTGGTTGACCCAATAGACCCCAAAGAAAAACAAGAAGATTACTACGATATTCTTTCCAATGGTGAGTCTTCTCTTGACATATCATTATCTCAACTGTCTCTAATTGAGAGTTATACTTCAACCAAACACCAAGATTATATAGGTAGTGCTCGTAGATATATTGAGCAAGTGGATGAGCACAACCTTGTCTTATGATGACACGAGGTTGTATATCATTAGACATCTTGTATGATAGTGGCAAAACACCCTTCCAACGTTGGGTTCGCCTCACCCTATTTGATTCACCAAATATAACTACTAAATGATGTATACAACACCTTTCTATACTGCTTAGGGAGAACCTCCACAGCTAGAGACCAACGTTCTATTTCCCCGTTACCCTCGCTCGACCTAGCTACACTCTTATTATCTCAAAAGAGCAGTACTTTTAACTGGATATCGGATATGACGCTGAAGAAAACTTGCACTGATGAATAAAAACTCACCAAGTATCTAAATACTCACAAAATAAACTCGATAATCTAGAGAGAAAAAGAGAGAAAACTTATGAATTCTGGTGTGATTTTCAATTCTAACTTAGCCCTCTATTTATAGAAAAATGTTAGCATGCCGAAGCAGACTTGACCTGTAACCTGATGGCTTTACCTGCTACTATTCTACCCACCAAAAATCAGTCATCTTCCCCAACAACCAAAAGTGTGGCCCACCCATTTCTAGAATTTTCCACCAAAATCATTTATAAACCTAATTTCTGAATCAGTCACCTCTTAAAATTCATAACAAATTATATGTTCATTTTTAACGGTTCAAAATTTGTGGACATATACTCAACTTATATATGTATAACATATCCAAAAATCACAACGATTCAAACGTCGGATTAAATATTATAACTCACACAATAAAGCTGTAAGAACACCGATTTGATCTTTTAATACCTCCAATCCGACAAAATACTGATAAAACACCTCAACATTAACTCTTTCATTTATAACCACATAAATAAATCCATCATTTATATTCACATCAAATAAATATTTCTTATCATATAAATCAATAATTAATTATTCACAAATAATATTACAGAATCACAATAATGACAAATAGGCAATTCCTAGGAAAGAGTGGGCTTTCCGATAAGGATTTCTCCTTACTGGCGCACAATTAGGTGACCAAATCTCTCCTTGACAGAACTTTCTAGACATTGTCAATAATGCTATCTAATAATATTATTCAAATAATATGAATTATCGATCCGATAATGGAGATATCAGCATGCGGTGACAATTATTAAAACAACAATAATATAAAATATCAACGCAAAGAATTATTGAATCAATAAAATAAAATATTGAACAAGAATTATCGTAACAATTATCGAGTAGTGCCTTCTCACGTAAGAATCAATAATTGAAAAAATTATGTCTAATACCGCTATGCTCGCATAACAACGCCAGTATTACTTTACTTTACCAACGGGTATTCCAACAAGTGTTAGCAGTAGAACGATTACATCGTTATTTATAAAACTCAATTTTGTCGCTTTCTTCATCCGAAGCTTATTCTTAAGTATGGGGCCCACAAATGGTTAGCGCCACGCTGCATTTAATATTCCTCGATGAAAGAATATTCCACGACCAAACGAATATTCCCCGACAAAAATGAATATTTTATAACCACTTGCGTATTTTAAAAAATTTACACATTTCACCCATAACCAAAGCATTATATCAAATTAACACCTTATTATTCACAATAATAAATAGAGGAAATTCGATTTTATTCATTAAAAAGTTGGGATCTTACAGTTTGAGTTGTGATTCTGAGGACAGAATCCTTGTAAGGAGGGAATGATGTAACATTCCAGAATTTTAAATTATAATATTAAATATTTATTGATTTATATAAATATTTAATGGATATGTTATTGTTGAATAAATAATTGTTCAATTTGAGTTGATGATGTGGTTTAATTAATTATTTGTTGAATAAATAATTAAGGAGCTAAGAAAATTAATTGTTATGAGATTATATACTAATTTAATTTAATAATTAAGTTAGAGAACTAATAATGATTAAATGAATTATAATATTTTAATTAGAAGTTGTAATTAAAATAAGGTGTTGGTTGGTTAAATAAATTTATAATTATAAAGGAAATTATAATTATGTGGTAGTGATTTATGTGTTAAATTAATTTAATAAATTAGTATTTGAATTGATTAAATTGATTAATTAAGTTAGTAGAAGTGTGTCAAATAACCTTGGTATAAAGGAGTTACTAAAATAAATTAAAGGAGTTTAATTTAGTTTTAGCCAAACAAGTCTTAATGCATATTAAGTCTTTAATCTAATAGTGTTTTATCAAATAGGGTATAAGGATTAATTGAATTATTTTCAATTAGCTTTACCAAACAAGGTATATAAGTTAATGGGTTATTTTTATTATATTAGCCAAGCAAGCCTTATGGCTTTTGATTTTCAAAACTTATATAACTGACATAAGTTATATCTATATTTATATTATATAATTAATATATATTATTTCTATATACATTATATTATTCTACGTATGTTAAAAGAGAAAAGAAAGACTCAGTTGAAAAAAAGGGAGAGAAGAAGAAGAAGAATTCAGAGAAAATTGAGAAAACTCTAGAGAGAAAGTGAGTGATTTCTAACAGGTTTTTGAGAAAGGAATTGGGGAAAAGAAGCTTGATAATCAAAAGAATAGCCATCATCTTCTTAAATCAAAGGTAGGATATTAATCCTCTTATTTTATTTTAAAGTTTAGTTTTCCTCTTCCAAAAAGTCTTTGTAAAATAATTTTAAAAAGATGAATTGTTGATATATATATATATATATATATATATATATATATATATATATATATATATATATATAACTTTGTATGATAATTGTTTGTAAAAGGTTGTTTCATGAGTTTATATATGATTATAGAGAAATTAAGTCATGTATGTATGTAATTTATGAAGAAAACCATATTACAAAGTTGTTTATATGAAAATATATTAGTATGACTTAGTTTAAAATGAAATTAAGGTTGATTAAATGTTAATATATATATATATATATATATAAATTGACTATTGAATTTGATAGAGTATGTATAATCATAACCATGGTATTTTAAATTTACTGTTTTGATTGAAAAACAAAATCACAGTGTTGATTTTCATTAAAAATGTCAAAAATAGAGTTTTTATCAAAACCAATGAAATTGGGTGTTGTAAATTTGATGGTTATGTTATTTTATGGGTAGAATCATGCTAGAAGTCTTTACAATATGTTTACAGGAAGTCTTTATATATATTACATGTAATTAGTTTGTTAGATTAGAGCTTGTAGTCGAATTTGGCTTTTTATTCATGCTGTTGCCGAGCTTGGTCGTCGAGTTCTGGACTTTGGTGCCACAGTATTACCAATAGAAGATAAGTTTTTATACTGTATAGCTGGAAAATACACTTACGCATCGCCAATCGTTGGCTTCGTGACTCACAACAAGAAGATGTCACTTCGGCCGCCAACCACGATGTAAAATGTGGCGCTTAGAACGCGAAGTTAGCGAGAATGTTCGACGATTTTAGTTTATTACACAAAGTTTGAAAATAAATGTTGTGTTAATAATAGGAATGTTAAATGATGATTTCAGTAGTATTAAACTATGAATGAGCATGTTATCAAGGATTAACTAGTATTAACATAGTTTGATTATGTGAATTGGTAATTTAACCTACATGATGTATATATTTGTTTATATAGATATAAAATGTTGGTAGTAACTAATTATGTCATGATGAAATATATATAGGGTATTGAGATTCAAGTGGTAAGGGTTAACTTGTGCTAAAGGCAAGTTCTCTAATTCTAAAACTTTGTTGTGCAAGTTTAATTTCGTTTAGAACTATATTGCTTTTAATTCAAATTACAATTTCGCAAGTTACTAACTCTACACTTTCGTAGAGCTAGATTGTCTATTATTGAGTAAGTTCCTGTATCTAGTTGTTCATGATGATGCAAGTATTCTAAATCTTATGTTTTAATATTGAGCAAGTTTCTTTAATATGTAACTTGTTATTTAGCATGCGAGTCGCTTTATTCTAGTATCGAGCAACTTTATCGTTCAAATTACTATTCCCTATGCATGTTTAGTATCCAATTCTCAATAACCTTGAATGTTATGATTATTCAATATTTATGCTATTAGATTATTCCTAAAGCATGATGTTAATTTACAAATATCGATTCAGTTATGATTATTCCATAGCATACAATTATTTCTTTTGTATTCAACTAATCCTTAGTTGATGACCGTTGAATTCTAAATTACCTTGTAATGTATCCAAACCAAACCTACTTTGGTGCGGACTTGTATTCTAAATACTGAGATAAACAACTCTTTTATTAGAGGTTTACTGTGAGACCCCAGATTTTATGAATAAAGATTTAATTTTCTCGAAATAATTTTTTTTTATTATGGTGTTGATTTGATGTAATGTTATAGTTGTGGGTAATATTTACAAATTTTGCAAAGTAAGCAAGTGGTTATATAATATTCGATTGGTCGGGGAATATTCTTTTTTGTTTGGGAATATCCGCATTTACTTGGTACAATCATTAGTGGACCCCAGTAAAGGAATTATTATCGGATTGAGAAAACGACAAAAATATTTTATGAAAATAACGGCGGAATTTTTACCGTTAACTGTTGAAACACCCGGTGTTAAAAGTACAGTAATACGCGTGGTTGCATAGTAGTACACGGTATTGATTATTGATGCTTATGTGAGAAGTCACTCAGTATTGTTCAATCGGGTATTCGGGACACTTTTCGTGTCGGAGTACTATTCATTAGATACTATTCATGAGTTACTATTCATGAGTTACTATTCACAAGTTACTATTCACGAGTTACTATTCACGGAGTACTATTCACCCGTAAAATATATTTCTTTTCGGTCCAAATTATTTTTGGGTACAATATTAGTCCATGAGGAGATGTGCTAATTTTTTAGAACGTTGGTTGAAGATATAATAGTAAATCAATATGGACCGCTGGTGGAAAGTATTATAGTAAATCAATATGGATCGCTGGTTTAAAGTTTTAATAGTAAATCAGTATGGACCGTTGCTTTAAGTTTTAATAGTAAACCAATATGGACCGTCCGTTTAAAAGTAAATCAATCTAGACCGTTCATGAATTAGTTACTATTCAGTCCATTCTCCTATAAATATAAGCTCATTCCTTCATTATTTCTTACGAATTCACTGAAACTCTAGAGAGAGAAACTATAGAGAGAAAGAATAAAAGTATTTTGTTACTTCACTTTTCAAATATCCAGTTTCTTCTAAGGTAGGGAATATTATTTGTTGTACCCGTAAGGGGTATTATTTCTTTTGTATTCATGAAGAGAACTTACATTATTCCATTATTTATTATTCATTAGAATAACTCAGTATGCTGACTCCACTATACTTGGTGAAATCATTATGTTATTCCATTCTCAGATTATTTTGTTAGAATATCCTCGCTCACATGCGCTTTTATCTGGGACCGATTCCGCCTTTTATTATTCTCATTGGAATAACTCGTATCTGCGACTCCCTATACTTGGTGAAATCCTTCATTATTCCATTCTTTATTATTCTATTGAATATCCTCATACGCATGCGTTTTTACATGGGACCGGGTTCCGTCTTTATTATTCTGTTGGAATATACTGTCTATGCGTTTTACGCCGGACCTGGTTCCGTATTTATTATTCTATTGGAATAACCTGCCTGTGCTATCTATCACATGTCTGGTGATTTCTTTTGTCATTCCATTCTTTATTATACTCAGTTGGTTAACGTTTTGACTTCTATACTCCATGAAATTAGTGGAATATCATTGATATTTGGGCTTCATCTAGTATCTTTTTATGGAAATATTCTTCTGAGCATTTTTGAATTTTACTCTACAAAGCAGTATCATGTTGACAATTTGGACGTTATCAGTTCCTAGATAAATTAATTCTTGAACTTGTTTTATTGAATTCTTATATCATTGTCATCATCCTCATGTTTATATTTTGTTGAAAGTCATCTGTGGCCTGTAGTGCATAGATGGACTTGGTATGATTATGACCAGGGATTATTCGGTGTAATCATTACCGTAATGTTATAAATGATGTGGAAAAAGTCCTCATTGGCCCGTAGTGCATTGATGGACAGTTTTTGGTATGATTATGGCTATGGATTCTCTTTAGCCGTAGTGCAAAGATGAATTGTTTTATGGCATGATCAGGACTGTTGATGAAAACATGATTATCTTTAACCGTAGTGCATGGATAATTCGTGGTCGTGATACTAAAGAATATCCTTAGCCGTAGTGCAGGGATGATTTGATGATGTGGATTATTTATTAAGCTGAGTCCCAATGATAAAAGTGATTAAAAACCTTTTAAATCATAAAAGATAGTAGATTTTATTCCTTACTTGACTCTTCTAATGGATTGCTTGTTCCGCTGCAGTTAAACTTGATAGTTATTATATTTTATCAGTTTAACACTGTTGAAGGCTAACGATAAATTATTCTGCATTATCTTAGTCATAATATTTCTTACTGGGCTAGTTGAGCTCACCCTTTCTTTCACTTGTCTCTTCAGGAAATAAGAACGTAGCTGGGACTAGTCGGGGAACAGAGTGATGATCCTAGATATTTGCATTAGTAGTCCTCACTATTCTGTGAAATAGTTTGATAATAATTGTAATGAGGACTCCTTTTGAGTTTTTATACTCTCTAGTAGACAATATTTGTATTCAAACTCACAGCTTTATGTTTTGTCGTATTGTACTGACAGATTTGTATTATTAAGTTGTATTTGAATTCTGCATACCATGTATCCGGCGACTCAAGATGGGTGATGTATAGCTAATTTTGGGGGCGTCACAGTTGGTATCAAAGCTTAGGGATATGATCCCTGGCTAGGATGTGAGAATAGAACTGGGAGGGGAGAGTCGGGGAATTCCTTCGCTAGTATGACCTACCTAAGTTTATTTGGTATTTAATTGGTCGGTCAGAATATAGGGATAATATGTTACATGTCATAACCATTGTTTTGTGGCAGTATCTGAAAATGACATCTGAGAATGTTGAGAATAGCAATGGAGCACAGGAGACCGTTGATTCTCCACAGATCAATAATTAGGACAATGTGCAACAGGATGGCGATAATCCTCCTGAAACAATAACACTGATCAATTAACGAACGACGGTACGTTTAAGAGCTTTTTAGAATTCATGCAACATCAGGCAAAGGCGGCTCCTGCTCATAATGCAGGAGGAAACAATGGCAACCCACGTTTGGTCACCGCTAAGCAATTCAAGGAGCTGGGAAAGCCATAACCACTTAAGGCGGAGACGTTGTTAAAGCAGATCACCAAGATATTTGATGTCTTGGGATGCTCCGAGGATCAAAAGGTTCCCTTTGCCACCTTTATATTACGTGAAGAGGCAGATCACTGGTGGGAATCTGTAAAACGTACCCAGCCTGACGCACTCAAGATGTCTTGGGAGAAGTTCCAAGAGCTGTTCAATGACAAGTACTTTCCCGAAAACATTTTTCACATGAAGGAGGTGGAATTTATCAAGTTGGAGCAAAACAACATGACTGTGTCGCAGTATGAAGCCAAGTTTGCCGAGTTGTCCCAATTTACGTCCCACTTGGTTGATAATGAAGAGAGAATGACGCGGATGTTTTTAAGAGGTTTGAAGCCGGAGATAAGTTAATATCTTATTTCTCATAAACTGTGTTTGTATTCAGATGTTATAGATAGGGCTCAGTTAGTGGACCGCGATAACGAGTCAACACAACCAAAAGAGAGCAACTGGCAAAATGATAATACTGGTGATAACAGTCATCAAAGCGGTGATAATAAGCATAGTGGGAATCAACATGCCAGAAATGGTAACCACTTCGGTGGTAATCATGGTCAAAACAATAAGAATGGACATTTCAAGAAGAGGAGATTCAACAATGATGGAAAGACGTCAGCACCAACACCCGTTGTTAAGGAAGGAGAATGACCACCTATCATATGCTTCAAATGCGGAGGGAGGACACATCACCAAAACGCGCGATGCCGTCCAAAGCATGTTATAATTGTGGAAGAGAATGTCACTTAGACCGATTTTGTCGTTCACCGAAGACAAGTTCAGCTAGGATGGAGGCACCAAAGGCCGTCCCATAAAAGCCAAAGCCGATAGTTTAAGAGAGCATTTTTTTTTCGTGACGAGGAACCTGAATAAAATTATCACGGGTATGTTAGTCATAAACTCTTGCGAAGTCTATACCGTGTTGAATCTGGCCTCTACTCACTCTTTTATTGCACTTAGTTGTGTTCAATGTTTGAAGTTAACTCCGGAGAAGTTAGACTTTGATATATCTGTTTAAACTCAGTTAGGAGAAACCATCGTTACCTCCACTATTTATAAATCTTGTTCAAATCAACACTTTCACGTTACCTATGGATCTTATCTCTTTGAAAATACTTGCCTTTGATGTGATTTTTGGAAACGATTGGTTAACTACTCATCATGCTTTTCGTAAGGTTGTTAGCTTTCATACTCCTAACCAACATGTTATGCGAATTCAAAGTAACCAAACCAATAAAGTCAATTATTGTCATATAAAGCCATAAATAAAGAGCCCCGATCCTTTCGTTTTTGACTTTCTTGTGTGGAATGCATCGAAGCCAGACTTTCTGTAGGCAACGTCGTGAATGACGATGGCAAGTTGATAGGTATCAATGTGACATGTTATCTAATTCTTGGATGAGAGTCACAGTTTTGAATGGTATTTCTATTGTTAATAAATTTCCTGACGTATTCTTGAAGACTTCTTAGCCTACCCTAGAGCGTGAAATCGAATTTTGTATTGACCCCCGTACAAAACCCATTTCTAAAAACCCTTAAATATTTATTCAACTAAAGCGAACGTAACATACGCCAAAGACGTTGGCTCGAGCTGTTAAAGATTATGACCGTACCATACCATCATGGAAAAGCGAACGAGGTAGGCGATGCAATTGAAAGTAGAAGATCGTATCTTGATTCTACAAGGCGAATATACTGAACCGTGAAGATAACGAATATACGATTAGAATCAACTTTAATCGAGAAAGTTAAAGTCGCTCAAGCTACATACTTAGAGCTTATGAATATGAAGAAGAAGGTTCAAGAGGGCGTTATTCTAGAAGCAAGAATCGACGAAGAGAGGAAATCTCAACCCTCGATTTAATTGACCCATTTTAAATCCTTGATCAAGTAGGAACTAGGGTTTATAGACTTGTTTTACCACCAAGTTTGTCGCGTGTTCATAACGTTTTTAACGTATCGATGTTACATAAATATTTGGACGACCCGAACCACATTATTAATTTAGAACCGGAAGAGATAGCAGAAGATTTAATGTATGAGGAGATACGTGTTAATATCTTGGAGAAGAAGGATCATATTCGACGCTCAAAGGTTATACCTCAAGAGTTAGAATTTGAAGTGAAGTCAAGGTATCCTTGTAAGACCCCAACTTTTTAATGAATAAAATCAATTTTCCTTTATTTATTATTGTGATTAATAAGGTGTTAATTTGATATAATATTTTGGTTATGGGTGAAATGTGCAAATTTTGTAAAATAAACAAGTGGTTATAAAATATTCATTTTGTTTGGTGGAATATTCTTTTCCGTCGGGGAATATTCGTATGCGGCAAATATGTACCCAATTAGGGCACCAAAGCGGATAGCGGTGAATGAAGAAAACGACAAAATTGAATAACGGCGTGGTTATTCTCAATTAACAACATTGGAATACCCGGTGGATAAAATAAAGTACTACGCTGCGTGGTTGCACAAAGAGTACCACCTGATTGCACAAAGATTTTTGAATTATTGATTCTTACGAAGGAAGGCACTACTCAATAATTGTTACGATGAATTATCGCTTCAATATTTTATTTATTGATTCAATAATTCTTGTGTTGATAGTTTATATTATTATTGTTTCAATAATTGTCAATTTGCGATTTCCCATTATTAGATCAATAATTCATATTATTTGAATAATATTATTAGATAACATTATTGGCAATGTCTAGAAAGTTCTGTCTAAGGAGAGGTTGGTCACCTAATTGCGCGCCAGTAAGGAGAAATCCTTATTGGAAAGCCCCCTCTTTCCTGGGAATGGCCTGGTTGTCATAAATGTGATTCTGTAATATTATTTGTGAATAATTAATTATTGATTCATATGATAAGGAAATATTTATTTTATGTGGATATAAATGTTGGATATATTTATTTTGGTTAAAAATGAAGGAGTTAATGTTGAGGTGTTTTATCAGTATTTTTGTTGGAATTAAAAATCAAATCAGGGTTTTTGAGATATATTACGGGGGTTATAATTTTTAATCCGACCGTTGGATCGTGGTAATTTTTGGATATGTTATACATATATAAGTTTAGTATATATCCACAAATTGTGAACTGTTAAAAATGAACGTATGATTTGTTATGAATTTTACGAGATGACTGGTTCAGAAATTGTTGAATTTTCGGAGTTTATCATTTTGGTGAAAAATTCTAGAATGAGTGGGCCCCACTCTTGGTTGGTGAAGAAATATGCTGAGATTTATATTCAAATGTGGTGGGTGGGAATAGTAGCAGGTAAAGCCATCAGGTTGCAGGTTAAGTCTGCTTCGGCATGCAAACATTTTCCTATAAATAGAGGGCTAAGTTAGAATTGAAAATCACACTAGAAACAAGTTTTCTCTCTTTCTCTCTCTAGATTATTGAGTGTATTTTGTGAGTATTTAGATACTTTGAGAGTTGCTATTCAGCACAAGTTTTATTCAACCTTCATATCCGATATTCAATCGTAAGTACAGTGTTATTTTGAGGTAAGGGGTGCTATTTTCTTCCTAATGATATTATTCTTTCAATATCATTATGCCAAAATATTGATCTGAAGTTTTTATCAAATTTGGAACTTTTTGGTGTCAGGGTTACTATTTACGTATACGACACTATTCACGTATATGGTACTATTCACGAATACGGCACTATTCACCGAAAAATGAAATTTTTTTCTTTTTGTCCAAGTTGTCTATTATGGTCACTTTCTTTGATTGTATCCATGTTTTGATCTTTATTTTTTGAATTCTGCTTCAAAATTGGTTATTATAGGTATTATTGAACTTGGATAAACTGTAATACGAATCCCTAATATTTATTCTTTTATCTCATTGGATTCATTTTCTTTAAAATATTTTTCATCATCCTCAGTCCTAAATGATGATATTACGGAATATCTTTGGCCTGTAGTGCAAAGATGTATGATTACCTAATGAATATCTTTGGCCTGTAGTGCAAAGATGAACAGGTGTTGAGATGAACATGACCAACTGGTGATACAAATGAATATCTTTGGCCTGTAGTGCAAAGATGAATATTGATTGATGTTACAGGGATAAAATATTGATGATGGACTTTTAAATCTTAGAAGATAGTAGAATTCTTTCTCTACTTGACTCTTCTAATGGATTGCTATTTCCGCTGCAGTTGTTGATCTAAAACTTGTTATCGATTATATTCTATCAGATTTTTCCCTATTGAATACTAATGATAATTTGTCGTATATTATCTTAGTCATAATATTCTTTACTGGACTAGTTGAGCTCACCCTTTTTGTTCTATTTTCTTAGGAGGCGAGAATATAGCGAGAACTAGTCGGGGTGCGGAGTGATGTTTTCAGTCAGTGGTGTTAGCAGTCCTCACTATTTTATAAAATAGTGTGATAATAATTGTAATAAGGACTCCTTTTGAGTTTGTATAATCTCTAGTAGAGAATATTTGTATTCAAACTCAGAGTATTGGGTTGTTGTATTTTACACAACAATTGTATTAATGAAGTTGTAGTTGTTTCTGTACCAAGTTTTTGGCAACTCATAATGGGTGATGTATACCTATTTTGCGGCGTCACAGTTGGTATCAAAGCTTAGGGATATGATCCCTAGCTGAGATGTGAGACAAGAACTAGGAGGGGAGAGACGGGGAATTCCTTCGCTAGTATAACCTAACTAAGTTTGTTTGGTATTTATTTGGTCTGTCAGAGTATAGGGATAATATATGTTGCATGACTATTAACCCTTGTTTTATGGCAGTATTTAAGAATGGCAGCTGAGAACGTTAATAATGGAGTAAATCAGATCGTGGAGACACCTTTGATCACTACCCAGGGGAACGTGCAACAGGAAGGCTATAATCCTCTTGTAAACAACGTTACCGAACAAATGATGAATGATGGGATGTTTAAGAGCTTTTTGCAGTTCATGCAAAACCAGACGAGGGAGACTCGTGCACAAAATACGGGTGGAAATGCTAGCAATGCACGGCTGGTCACAGCCAAGCAGTTCAAAGAGTTGGGACCACCAGAATTTAAGGGAAAGCCGGATCCGATCATGGCGGAAATGTGGGTCAAGCAAATTACCAAGATATTCAATGTCTTGGGATGCACGGAGGAACAGAAGGTTCCATTCGCCACCTTTATGTTCCGCGGTGAGGCAGACTACTGGTGGGAGTCTGTGAAGCGTACCCAGCCTGACGCACTCAACATGTCTTGGGAAAAATTTCAGAAACTGTTTAATGACAAGTACTTTCCTGAAAGTATTCGTCATATGAAAGAGGTAGAGTTTATTAGACAGGAACAAAACAACATGACTGTGTCCCATGCGAAATTCGCAAAGTTATCCAGGTTTGCACCTCATTTGGTAGAGAATGAGGAACGAATGACGAGGATGTTCCTGAGAGGTCTAAAGCCCGAGATTCGGCAATATCTTATCTCTCATAAATTTTCTTTTATATTCAGATGTTGTAAACAGGGGTCAATTATTAGAGCGAGATAATGAGTATGTTCAACTGAGGGAACACAACCGAGGTCATATATCGTGGCGGTGATCTCCGAGAGCAATAACAACCAGAGGGGAAGGAAAGCATTCGAGATTAAAAGTGGTAACCACTCTGAGTGGTAATCGTGGTAAGTGATAATAGAAGGAGCGAGTCGGGAGGAGATTTCAAGAAGAGAAGGTATAACAATGATAACGTGAAGACGTCAGCACAAACATCAACTGATTTTAGGTGAGGAGAACGAGCACCGGTCGTATAATACAAATGCGAGAAAGGGGGACACATCAGCCCAAACTGCCCACAACAGTTCAAGGTATGTTATAACTGTTGAAAGGAAGGTCATATAGCTAAAGATTGTCTTGTTACGAAACCAAGTTCAACGGGATATAGTGACTCTCTGGGTCGTCCTTACAAGTCAAAGTTGGTGGTTCCTGGAAGGGCGTTTGTCGTGACTGCCCAAAACGCAAGGACCCCAAATGAGGTGATCACGGTTAAGCTAATCATAAACTCTTGCGAAGTTTATACCTTATTAGATACCGGTTCTACCCATTCTTTTATCTCTCCTACTTGTGCTCAACGTTTAAACTTGACTCCGGAGAAATTAGACTTTGACTTATCTGTTGAGACTCCGTTAGGAGAAACTTTCGTTACATCTACTGTTTATAAATCTTGCTTGATTCAAGTTGGTACCATCACATTACCTGCCAACCTTATTTCGTTGAAAATTCTTGCATTTGATGTGATTTTAGAGATTGATTGGTTAACCACACATCGTGCTAAAATTGATTGTTTTCGTAAGGTTGTTAGTTTTCATATTCCTAACCAACCTGTTATGCAAATTCAAACAACTAAACCATTAAAGTCAATCACTGTCATTTCAAGCCATAAAGCTATTCGTTTATTGAAAAACGAATGTCAAGATTTCTTAGCCCATGTCATGGACTTGAAGAAAAACACGTCAGATTTGAATAAAATATCTGTTGTTAATGAATTTCCTGACTTATTTCCTGAAGAACTTTCCAGTCTACCCCCAGAACGTGAAGTTGATTTCTTTATTGACCTTGAACCTGGTACAAAGCCCATTTCTAAAACCCCATATCGAATGGCTCCTATTGAACTTCAGGAGTTAAAGGTCCAACTACAGGAGTTGTTGGACATCGATTTTATTCGTCCTAGTACATCTCCTTGGGGTGCTCCTGTGTTATTCGTAAAGAAGAAAGACGGGAGTATTCGACTTTGTATTGACTACCGAGAATTGAACCATGTCACTATCAAGAATAGGTATCTGCTACCTCGCATTGATGACCTATTCGACCAGTTGCAAGGAGCACAATTCTTTTCAAAGAACGATCTTCGTTCTGGATATCATCAGCTGAAGATTAAAACTGAGGATATTCCAAAGACTGCCTTCAGAACTCGGTACGGGCATTACGAATTCTTAGTCATGTCTTTTGGATTGACTAATGCTCCTGCTGCTTTCATGGATATGATGAACCGTGTGTTCAAAGAATATTTGGATCAGTTCATTGTTGTCTTTATTGATGACATCCTCATCTATTCCAAAAGCCGTGAAGATCATGAGCACCATTTGAAGCTGGTACTGCAAAGGCTTTGTGATAACAAGCTATATGCCAAGCTGAAGAAATGCGAGTTCTGGCTTGAGGAAGTAGCATTCCTTGGGCACGTGGTGTCAAAACATGGAGTATCTGTCGACCCGGCGAAGATTGAAGCCATACAAAGTTGGGAGCAACCAAAGTCGGTGACCGAAGTACGTAGCTTTCTGGGCTTAGCTGGTTATTATCGGAGATTCGTGGAAGGATTTTCTCGAATCGCTACTCCGTTAACTCAGCTAACTCATAAAGATATAAAATTCGGTTGGAGCGAGGATTGTGAGAAGAGTTTTCAAGAACTCAAGATGAGACTCATTTCGACACCTGTTCTAACAATACCATCTGGTTCGGATGGATTTGTTATCTACAGCGATGCTTCAGGCAAAGGGTTAGGATGTGTTCTCATGCAACATGGCAAAGTCATAGCCTATGCCTCATGACAAATCAAAGAATATGAGAGGAATTATCCTACTCATGATTTGGAGTTGGCAGCAGTTGTTTTCGCGTTGAAGATATGGAGACACTACCTGTATGGGGAAAAAGTGGAGATCTATACAGATCATAAAAGCCTCAAATATTTCTTCACCCAAAAGGAACTCAACATGCGACAATGACGTTGGCTCGAGCTGCTAAAAGATTACAATCATACCATCCAATATCATCCTGGAAAAGCGAATGTAGTAGCTAACGCATTGAGTAGAAGATCATATGCGGGTACAAGTGCAATGTTGTTAACACAAAAGTCCATTTTGTATGACTTGCAAAGGATGGAGATAAAGATGAAGGCTCCAAGTACCCACGTGATGATATCAAACATACGAATAGAACCGACTTTAATCGATAAAGTTAAAACTGCTCAAGCTACGGACATGGAGCTGATGCGTATGAAGAAGAAAGTGCAAGAAGGTGCTATTCCAGAAGCAAGAATCGATGAAGAAGGAATACTTCGAGTCAACTCCAGACTTTGTGTTCCTAACGATTCAGACTTGAAGCATAGAATCATGATGGAGGCACACAACACACTGTTTGCAATCCATCCTGGGAGTACTAAAATGTACCATGATCTTCGACATACATTTTGGTGGAGCAATATGAAAAGAGAGATCGCGGAGTTTATCTCGAGGTGTTTAACTTGTCAACGTGTAAAGGCGGAGCATCAAGTACCAAAGGGTCTATTGCAACCACTTGAGATTCCGAAGTGGAAGTGGGAACACATTACGATGGATTTCGATACAGGTCTTCCCAAGGTTTCTCAAGGCATAGATGCGATTTGGCTTATTGTTGATAGATTAACCAAGTCTGCCCATTTCTTGCCCATACGTGAGACTTATTCCCTTGAACGTCTTGCTAGTATGTACGTGAATGAGATTGTGAGATTGCATGGCATGCCAGTATCCATAGTTTCGTATCGTGACCCAAGATTCACTTCACAATTTTGGGTTAGCTTACGAAAAGCTTTGGGCACAGTTCTGATTTAATTGACGATACCATCCTCAAACGGACGGACAATCAGAGAGGACTATTCAAACTCTTGAAGATCTATTAAGACTCTGTGTCCTAGATCTCAAAGGGAGTTGGGATAAGTACCTACCATTAGTGGAATTCTCCTACAACAACAGTTATCAGGCGAGCATAGGTGTGGCTCCATTCGAGGCGTTGTATGGAAGAAAATGTCGTTCTCTAGTATGCTGGGACGAGGTGGGTGAAGCAACATTATTGGGACCAGAGTTGGTATGCATGACTACAGAAAAGATCCAAACGATTGGACAACGTTTACAAATGGCACAGGATCGACAAAAGAGTTATGCGGATCTTCATCGGAAGGACGTGGAATTTAATATTGGGGATCATGTATTGTTACATGTTACACCATGGAAGGGAGTTACAAGATTTGGGAAGAGAGGAAAGCTCAATCCAAGATTTGTTGGTCCATTTGAGATTCTTGACCGAATAGGAAATGTGGCCTATAGACTCGCATTACCTCTAAGTATATCTCGTGTTCATAATATTTTTCACATATTTATGCTTTGTAAATATGTTAAAGACTCGAACCACATTATTGAGTTAGAACCAGACGAGATAGCTGAAGATTTAACGTATGAGGAGGTACCTGTTAAGATCTTGGATAGGAAAGAGCATGTCCTACGCACGAATGTTATACCACAAGTTAAGGTTTTGTGGAGAAACCATGCTATTGAAGAGATGACCTGGGAGTTGGAATCAGAAATGAAAGCGAGGTATCCTCACCTTTTCGAAACACCAGATACGTACGTCAATTTCGAGGACAAAATTTCATAAGGAGGGTAGGTTGTAAGACCCCAACTTTTTAATGAATAAAATCAATTTTCCTTTATTTATTATTATGATTAATAAGGTGTTAATTTGATATAATATGTTGGTTATGGGTGAAATGTTCAAATTTTGTAAAATAAACAAGTGGTTATAAAATATTCATTTTGTTGGTGGAATATTCTTTCTGTCGGGGAATATTCGTACGACGGCGCAGCCAATTGTGAGCCCCATACGGATAACGGTCGAATGAAGAAAACGACAAAATTGAATAATGGCGTAGTTATTCTGAAGTTAACAACTCGTTGGAATACCGTTGGTTAAAATACGATGTCTGGCGTGGTTTCACAAAGAAGCATACCTGGATTGCACGATATTTTTGAATTATTGATTCTTACGAAGAAAGGCACTTACTCGATTGTTCACGATTATTCTTTGTTCAATATTTTATTTATTGATTCAATAATTTCTGTGTTGATAGTTTATATTATTGTTGTTTCAATAATTGTCACTGCACAGTATTTCCCATTATCAGATCAATAATTCATATTATTTGAATAATATTATTAGATAACATTATTGGAAATGTCTAGAAAGTTCTGTCTAAGGAGAGGTTGGTCACCTAATTACGCGCTAGTAAGGAGAAATCCTTATTAGAAAGCCCCCTCTTTCCTGGGAACGGCCTGGTTGTCATAAATGTGATTCTGTAATATTATTTATGAATAATTAATTATTGATTCATATGATAAGGAAATATTTATTTTATGTGGATATAAATGTTGGATATATTTATTGTGGTTAAAAATGAAGGAGTTAATGTTGAGTTGTTTTATCAGTATTTTTGTTGGAATTAAAAATCAAATCAGGGTTTTTGAGATATATTACGGGGGTTATAATTTTTAATCCGACCGTTGGATCGTGGTAATGTTTGGATATGTTATACATATATAAGTTGAGTATATGTCCACAAATTTTGAACCGTTAAAAATTAACGTATGATTTGTTATGAATTTTACGAGATGACTGGTTCAGAAATTGTTGAATTTTCAGAGTTTATCATTTTGGTGGAAAATTCTAGAATGAGTGGGCCCCACTCTTGATTGGTGAAGAAATGTGCTGAGATTTTTATCCAAATGTGGTGGGTGGGAATAGTAGCAGGTAAAGCCATCAGGTTGCAGGTTAAGTCTGCTTCGGCGTGCTAATATTTTCCTATAGATAGAGGGCTAAGTTAGAATTGAAAATCACACCAGAAACAAGTTTTCTCTCTTTATCTCTCTAGATTATTGAGTGTATTTTGTGAGTATTTAGATACTTTGAGAGTTGCTATTCAACACAAGTTTTATTCAGCCTCATATCCGATATTCAGTCAGAAGTACGGTTATTTTGAGATAAGGGGTGTTATTTTCTTCCTAATGATATTATTCTTTCAATATCATTATGCCAAAATATTGATCTGAAGTTTTTATCAAATTTGAAACTTTTTGGTGTCGGGGTTACTATTCACGTATACGGCACTATTCACGTATACAACACTATTCACCGAAAAATGAAATTTTCTTCTTTTTGTCCAAGTTGTCTGTTATGGTTATTTTCTTTGATTGTATCCATGTTTTGATCTTTAATTTTTGAATTCTGCTTCAAAATTGGTTATTATGGGTATTATTGAACTTGGATAAACTGTAATATGAATCCCTAATATTTGTTCTTTTATCTCACTGGATTCATTTTCTTTAAAATATTTTTCATCATCCTCAGTCCTAAATGATGATATTACGGAATATCTTTGGCCTGTAGTGCAAAGATGTATGATTACCTAATGAATATCTTTGGCACATGGTGCAAAGATGAGCAGTGTTGAGATGAACATTACCAATGGTGATACAAATGAATATCTTTGGCTGTGGTGCAAAGATGAATATTTGATTCAAGATGAATATTGATTGATGTTACAGGATAAAATATTGATGATGGACTTTTAAATCTTAGAAGATAGTAGAATTCTTTCTCTACTTGACTCTTCTAATGGATTCTTGTTTTTCATTTGCGAGTTGTTGATCTAAAACTTGTTGTCGATTATATTCTATCAGATTTTTCCCTGTTGAATACTAATGATAATTTGTTGTATATTATCTTAGTCATAATATTCTTTACTGGGCTAGTTGAGCTCACCCTTTTTGTTCCATTTTCTCAGGAGGCGAGAATATAAGCGGGAACTAAGTAAAGTGCGGAGTGATGTTTTCAGTCAGTGGTGTTAGCAGTCCTCACTATTTTATAAAATAGTGTGATAATAATTGTAATAAGGACTCCTTTTGAGTTTGTATAATCTCTAGTAGAGAATATTTGTATTCAAACTCAAAGTATTGGGTTGTTGTATTTTACACAACAATTGTATTAATGAAGTTGTAGTTGTTTCTGTACCAAGTTTTTGGCGACTCATAATGGGTGATGTATACCTATTTTGGGGCGTCACAATCCTCACCTGTTCGGCATACCAGGTACGTACGTAAATTTCGAGGGCAAAATTTTAGAAGGAGGAGAGATTGTGAGACCCCAGATTTTATGAATAAAGATTTAATTTTCTCAAAATAAATTTTTTTTTATTATGGTTTTGATTTGATGTAATGTTATAGTCATGGGTAATATTTACAAATTTTGTAAAGTAAGCAAGTGGTTATATAATATTCGATTGGTCGGGGAATATTCTTTTTGTCGAGGAATATCCGTACGACAGTACAATCAATGGTGGACCCCGCAAAGGAATTATTATCGGATTGAAAAAACGACAAAAATACTTTATGAAAATAACGGCGGAAGTTTTACCGTTAACTGTTGAAACACCCGGTGTTAAAAGTACAGTAATACGCATGGTTGCATAGTAGTACACGTTATTTATTATTGATGCTTATGTGAGAAGTCACTCAATATTGTTCAATCGGGTATTCGGGACACTTTTCTTGTCGGAGTACTATTCATGAGTTACTATTTACGAGCTACTATTCACGAGTTACTATTCATGAGTTATTATTCACGGAGTACTATTCACCCATAAAATATATTTCTTTTCGGTCCAAATTATTTTTGGGTACAATATTAGTCCATGAGGAGATGTGCTTTAATTTTTCGAATAGTTGGTTGAAGATATAATAAATAAATCAATATGGACCCTTTGGTGGAAAGTATAATAGTAAATCAATATGGATCATTGGTTTAAAGTTTTAATAGTAAATCGGTATGGATCGTTGCTTTAAGTTTTAATAGTAAACCAATATGGACCGATATGTTTAAAAAGTAAATCAATCTGGACCATTCATGAATTAGTTGCTATTCAGGTCCATTCTCCTATAAATAGAAGCTCATTCCTTCATTATTTCTTACGAATTCACTTTGAAACTCTAGAGAGAAAACTATAGAGAAAGAAGAAAAGTATTTTGTTACTTCACTTTTCCAATATCCAGGTTTCTTCTAAGGTAGGAATATTATTTGTTGTACCCATAAGGGTATTATTTCTTTTGTATTCATGAAGAGAACTTGATTTATTCCATTATTTATTATTACTCGTTGGAATAACTTTGTATGCTGTGGACTCCCATATACTTGGTGAAATCCTTACATTATTCCATTCTTTATTATTACATTGGAATATCCTCATACATGTATTTTACGCCGGACACTGGTTCCGCTCTTTATTATTCTATTGGAATAACTTTTGTATACATGGACTCCTATACTTGGTGAAATCCTTCTATTATTCCATTCTTTATTATTTTATTGGAATATCACATGCACGTATGCATTTCACGCTTGAACTCAGGTTCCGTCTTTATTATTACTCGTTGGAATATACATCATCGTTTTCTGTAGAACACAGTTCCGTATTTATTATTACTGTTGAATAACTTTTGCTGTCTATATCTATCACATGCACGGTGATTTCTTTTGTTATTCCATTCTTTATTATACTCAGTTGGTTAAAGTTTTGACTTCTATACTCCATGAAATTAGTGGAATATCCTTGATATTTGCGCTTCATCCAGTATCTTTTCATGAAAATATTCTTCTGAGGATTCTTGAATTAATTCTTGAACTTGTTTTATTGAATTCTTATATCATTGTCATCATCCTCATGTTTATATTTTGTTGAAAGTCATCTATATTTGTAATGCATAGATGGACTTGGTATGATTATGACCGAGGGATTATTCGATTGTAATCATGGTAGTAATGTTACAAATGATGTGGAAAAAAGTCCTCATTGGCCCGTAGTGCATTAATGGGCGACTTTTGGTATGATTATGGCTATGGATTCTCTTTGGTAGTGGTCAAATGAATTGTTTTATGGCATGATCGGGACCATTGATGAAAATATGATTATCTTTAGCCGTAGTGCATGGATAATTCGTGGTCATGATACTAAAGAATATCCTTGGCCGTAGTGCAGGGATGATTCGATGATGTGGATTATTTATTAAGATGAGTCCCAACGATAAAAGATAGTAGATTTTATTCCCTACTTGACTCTTCTAATGGATTGTTTGTTCCGCTGCAGTTAAACTTGATAGTTATTATATTTTATCAGTTTAACACTGTTGAAGGCTAACGATAAATTATTCTACATTATCTTAGTCATAATATTTCTTACTAGGCTAGTTGAGCTCACTCTTTCTTTCACTTTGTTCTCTTGAAATGAGAACGTGGCTGACTAGTCGGGAACAGTGATGATCCTAGATGTTTGCATTAGTAGTCCTCACTATTACGTGAAATAGTGTGATAATAATTGTAATGAGGACTCTTTTTGAGTTTTTATACTCTGTAGTAGACAATATTTGTATTCAAACTCACAGTTTATGTTTTGTCGTATTGTACACGACAGTTGTATTATTAAGCTGTATTTGAATTCTGTACCATGTACCTGGTGACTCAAGATGGGTGATGTATACCTAATTTTGGGGGCGTCACATTTACGCTTAACGTTAAAATGGTTGTGCACAATACATTGTATGCGAAGAAGTGATCCCCCAAGTCGTGAAGTCCTTTTAATCTTATATTTATTTAAAGTTAAAGTTGAAAGATTACTTATAACTGTGGACATGATTCGTGGTCATTAGACCCTCAGTATTATGTTTCAAAATGTAATAGAACCTATCATTTAGTTCTATTGAGCCTAGTTCTGGCAAATGATGTAATGTTATAAAGTTATTCATTCTTATTTCAAGTGAGCTTTATTTGCTCACTCTTGCATATTTATATACTTATTGCAGCTAAGGTTGAGAAGGTCAATGAACCTATCACTAGCAAAGGAAAGGGAAAATGTACAAGTGATGATGACTTGTAATTTTATTTTTATCATTATGATAATAGACTTTTAAATATGATGTGATGTAATAAATTTTAAATTACGCATTTGAATGTTTGTAATTAAAGGTTAGATAACCTGGGAGATTTTTATTTAAGTTTAATCCTGTATGGGCAGGTTTTTATTATTCAATTTTATCATGATTGGGTAGTTAGAAATGAATGTTTTAATTAAGTGAACACCAAATCATGAGGAAATGAAGTACCAAGATTTGGGGGTGTCACAATATTTAATCAAGCTTTCATACTTAATTTAATTAATTCAAATAACAATCAATTAAATAAATCATTTAACCACATAACTCAATACAAATAATTAACCATCAAATTGAAATATCAATATAATAATAATTTCCTTAACTCATTAATTATTTATTTAACAAATAATTAACCAAATAAAATCAAATCAATTAAACAAATATTTATTCAACGATAAACACATCCATTAAATATTTTTATAATTCAATAAATATTTAATATTACAATTAAAAATTCTGGAATGTTATATTTCCCTCATCATCATGTCTCGATACTCGATTGGCCTTTGTCAAGACTTCGTCCGGAAACTAGTCTGAGACAAACGTAGATATCTCATCGAAACTGTATGCCTCACATATCGACCCCTCGACATAAGTCTATTTTTCACCTTCCTTTAAAGGTTTCTCATCACCCTCTTGAAAGGGTACATCCATCTATATTGAATTGGACCCCCAACACGAGCTTCATAGGGAAGATGGATTTATAAATGCTCCATGGAGTCAAAAAAACCGGTGGGAATATTTTTCCGGTTTACATGATCTCTATGATGTTCTTCTCAGAAATGAGACATGTCCTTCTCATTTAATGTTTTTGAACATAAGTCTTTGAAGAAACGACTAAGATCCATCAAAACATCCTATATTGGTTTATCAAGCAGATCCCGAAATGCTATAGGCATGAGTCTCTTCATGAACACATGACAATCATGACTCTTCATCCCTTGCAATTTTTCCCACCCGTAACATACCTTGCAATGTTTGACGCATATCCATCTGGTAGTTTCAGAGACTTACCCCATGTGCACACATCTTCAACTTGTTTTTTGGACAATGTGTACCTTGCATGCGGTTTGACAATCTTACCATTAGGAGATTTATAAAGTTCTAATCCAGGACGCTTACAAATATCTTTCATGTCCAAACGTGCCTTATCAGTATCTTTTGTCTTCCCTGTAACATTAAATCACGGTTATTAAACACATTGTCAAACACATTCTTCTCAATATACATCACATCTAGATTATAATGAATCAAATTTGTAGACTAATAAAGCGGTTCCCAAAAGATGCTTCTCCGAACCCGATTATGAGATTAAATCGAACCTATTGATTATGTTTATGGCATCAATATTACCAAATGGGATGACCAAAAATCTCATCACACGATCTACATCTCCGTTCCGATAATCGCGGTGTAGGCATATCATTGTCTACTTTCCCTTTCTGAAGTGTTCTCTATTTCTTGAAACTTGGTGATCTACCTAAGCGAAGCAAGCGATGACGATCAAACCAATGAGGCTTTCTACCTTTTGATAGATTGAAAGACTTTGTATGCTCCATACAATCTGGATAAGCCAACTTCGTGTGTACTCCATCCGGTTAACATACCATAAAATTCGAAAGTCACTTATAGTCCACATAGTTGCTTTATACCCTAAGGTTGAAATTTATTTTCGTTGCAACATCCCAAGTCATACTCCATCCTCCCACAATACCTTCAACTCGTCTATAAGAGATCTCAAGTAAACATCTAAGTTCTTTCCAGGACTCTTAGGACCGGGAACCACGAGTGAAAGAAAACAAGTATGGTTTTATTTCATACACATCCAAGGAGGAAAAGTTATGCGGAGTAACAATTACAGACCAACACATAGTGCAGAGCAATTTGAGTGGCCAAACGGATTGAAACCATCGTTGGCCAATCCAAGCCTCACATTTCTAGGTTCCAATGCAAACCCAGGATGTGCTAAGTTGAAATCTTTCCAAGCCTTCCCATCTGCGGGATGATTTAGTTCTCCATCTTTAGCTGGAGATTTCGTATGCCAACTCATATGCTCAGCTGTTCTTGAAGGCATGTACAATCTTTTTAGCCGATGTGTTATCGAAAAATACCTTAGAATCTTAAACGGTATACTTGATTTTTTTGTAGTCACACCCTCTTTATTAGGCCTAAACCGATCATGAATGCAAAATGTTCACCTTGTCATCTGTTCAATTTCCTTATAAAACAACATGCAATCGTTGGGACATGCATCGATCTTTTGGTATCCAAGACCCAACTTCTTCACCATTTTCTTATAAAGGTAATAGTTACCATGTAATTTCTCACCTTCAGGCAACATACCATTAATGGCCTTCAAGAGCGACTCAAAACACTCATGGCTCATGTTGTGATCAGCCTTGATGTTAAGTAATGTCGCCACTGCAGACAATGTAATGTGTTTGGTGCAACCATGCCACAATGGCTTTCTACCCTAATCTAACAACTTAAAGAAGTCTTTAGCATCAGAATTCATAAGTTTCTCTCTGCCTTGTTCCCAATCAAAATATGGCCCTCCAAAATCATGAACCATTTCATTCATACGATGAGTACTTTTGCCCGAATTGTGTACTTCTGTGATGCCACCATCTCTTCTCTGCCCATGTGCCCACCAGCATTCTTCGTAATTTTTCATGAACCCAGAAATAAGTAAATGATAGTTTACCACGTCTATGTCCATGTAATTTACATTCTTACACTTCAAACATGGACATCGTATTTGCGACTGACCATTCATACATTCTGGGTGACTATACACATACTCCAAAAACTTTTGGCAACAAGCTCTGAATTCAGCTGTAGCACCTATTTAGGCACTTTCCTTTCATCGTGCCATCCAACTACGGTCTGAATAGAGGTCCATGATACCATGGTACCTATCTTGACATGAATTATTGTATTCCCTTGTTAGAGATTTACAATTCAGCTCAATCCCATTTTTGATGCTTATAAATACATATAGATGTATATGTACATATACAACATGAGTGTGCATCATATATGATTATTCAGGAATTGAACAAGGGTACATGCTAAAACAAATTTACACAGCTTGAGGTTGACTACTCAAAGCCATGGTATATTGTTGTCATCCTATATATTTTAACTGACACCAACCTAAAGGCAGTATATTCCTAGGGGTAGAATATGAATCATTGCATCATGCATGGTCTGCATATGCATTGGGACAAGTCTAAATTATTTTTCTTTGCATATATGTAGGTATAATATAAATATACACTTTTGTTCAGTTATCCGACCAATGAAAATATTTTGGTAGAGTCTCCCCTATAATATGGACTATCCACATGCATGAGGGCATGTATATATGACCATTTGTAGGCATATAAGAGCAAAAAGAATGTATAAGCAATTAACATAACATCACATATATTAAACACTAATGAAGTATAACACAACAGTGAATACGAATGCATATATGGCCATTTGACTAGCTTATATATGAAGATTTAGACAATGCTGGAGATTTTGGAAACATATCATTATTCATGAGTATCCTCCTGCCTGGAATTTCGGAAATTACGTGATATGCCTAATTACGTGATCAAGGATTCCAAGAGTAGAATTTCAAGGGAATTAGAATCCCCTATTTTGGGAATATCAGAATATATTTACTTCATTATAGTTTAAGGTATTTGGTGAAAATGACTATACACTGTGGTATCATGCCTTTTTTGAAAATAACGTGCCTCAACTCTATCGAAATTCTTTTTCTTTTTGTATCTTTTTTGGGGGTGGTGAAGAAGGATTAAGTATCGCTTAGTTCACAAAGGTTTCACATTTGAGTTTTATTTTTGTTTCAAAAGGATTGAGGCTCTATTAAAAGTCAAAAGGTAATCTTAGTGCAAAATGAATGACTATATCAGCCTTTTGAGAAAACCAAGTAGACATGATTTAAACATTAGCATCCTCAATACTTATCAAACATACTATTTCAAGAATAGTAACTGAACAAATCACATTCAAGAGGCAAACTTAAGCGTGAGGTGGATAAACATGTTATTAGGTTTGTGAAATGTAATTCTTTGATATTACAATACATTGAGTCATAGGGGAAAACAGCCCGTGAAAGAATTCAAACTTAAAATTTATAATATTCCACTCCTTTAAATTATCATTACAAACAAAGACATTTGAAAGCAGAGTGGTGCATAATCAGAACCAAATTCAACATTGTATATAACAATATTTTCGATCGATTCTTGTGATTTACTAGTTAAAGCTCCAATTTTTAACATGAAAGACATTACCATCATTTGTTTCTCCTTCAACTTTCCAAAGAACATAAAACAATTATAAAATTCAACAACTTAATGCAAATCTCCAACACATTTTAAGACCCTCCACTCCAATCAGCAGAAACAAAAGAAAGCATCACTTTAAAATGAAATAATAAACTATTACAATTAACCAAAAACTATGAAACAATCGCAATGAACTAGATCAAATTCACTGAAAACCCTACCAACAATCCATATAATCAAGATACCCAACCCAAGACTTATAAACACAAACAAAATTCAATTAGGCATTGCCCCATCTAATATGCAAAGGTCTTAAAACTTTGCATATCATACAATATTTGGGACACTTTGCTTCCATCTAATATGCAAAGGTCTTAAAATTTTCTGCAAATTCATAGGAAAATAAGGCATTGAACCAAAAGTTATGAAAAAAAAACTGAAGATGATTTTGACAATACAAAACTCTTGCTGATTTACAATTATCAAAATTTCCCCCATCAACCAGTTCAATGCACAAAATAGCGAGAGGTGTGCGACGTATTATATGAGAAAGATTGATAAAATAAATAATGAAAAGATTCCTGTATATAAATAAAACATAAACCCAGTTAACATTATGTCCAAGTACCTACAAGAACTATACAAATAATACTCATTTGGCATGACCATATTAGTTAAGAGAGAAAACCTAGTTCTTCCAGACTTGTTTATTTTCAGAAAATAACAAGGAAAACAATGGGATGGAAATATTCAACAAACCCCCAACACAAAATTAGAGGTAAAGCCTACCAACAATCCATATATTCAAGATACCCAACCCAAGACCCACAAACACAAACAAAATTCAACTAACCTAATAAAAAAGGGAGAGAATACCTCAGATAGCGAGATTGACAGTCAAGAGGAGAGGCGATGGCGGAATGGGTGAGGCAGTGGTGGAATGGGCGAGGCGGTGGCTGGGTTCTCCTTCTTCTCCTTCTTCTCACCCTTTCTCCCTCTTCTCTCTATTCTGCTCCTTCTCTTTTTTTCTTCTCTGCGTTTGTGTTGAGCAAATGACTAAAACTGATAACATTAAGAATGATCAGTGACTGCCATCAGCAACCGCATACGGTCGTTAATTTTTAATGACGTGGACACATCAGCGACCGCCTAGCAGTCGCTGATAAAGATTGGTCGCACAAAACAAGTGCACCAACGTTTCACATCAATTTTTGGGAGGGAAATTCATGCATGTGACCACTCGGCACGCATCGCGATCCATTGATAGAGATATCAACTAGAAGCAATCTGGGTCGCAAAATGGCGGTGGTCGCTATTATTGATATCAGCAACTGGAAAGGGCGGTAGCTGAAAGGTTTGGTTGCAGATAGAGATTTTTCCTGTAGTGCATGTTTAATACTATGATGTGTATTTTATGTATATATGTGCATGTGTGTTAAATAAGATGAGACAATTAATAACAAACCTCTTTTAGAATTTATATAAGCGTTCAATGATATTTGGAATATCGAACGTCTCTTTCTAGCATGATAAAATTAATAGAGTATAAAATATTTAATATGAGTTTGTTGTGTCACCACATAGCAAGTATTAAATATTTAAGATGTTAATTTATCACATTTGATGCATATAACTAAAATTGAACAATTTTGTTTTGTTGTGTCACTACAGGGATGATGTTTTTCTTTTTTGAATATATGGAAGTGCTAGGTTGGACTTAACTTAGATAATTTTGATTTGGATGTGCCACCACTTGATCAAAATAATCTAACAGACAAAAGAAAAGGAGTTAAATGATGATATAATTGACAATGAGTTGTCTACCTATTTATTTATATATAGTTTGTTGTGTATATATTTGAAATGGGATCCTTATTCTCACTAGCAAAAACTTTAATTGGATTGCCGAACTATATAAGTGGGGGTAATATAGTTTGAAGAAAATAGTGGGAGATGCTAATTTAAAACAAGACCTAATTTATTTTGGTAAAATAAATTAATAAAATGAATGTTTGCTAAATTATTTTTTTTCACATGTAGAAATTTGAAAATGTCACAATCACTAATTTCACTACGTAGCATATTGGATGCTAAAAAACTTACCGGACTGAATTACACGGATTGGTTAAGGAATCTGAGAATAGTTCTCACTGCTAAAAAGATTTCTTATATCCTAAATTTGTTTGTCCCTGCAAATGTTGCAGAAACAACGTCTGAGGAAGAGATTGCTACTTTCAAAAAGTGGAAAAATGATTCATCTGTAAGGTTTGTAATATTCATGAACGCAATCAAATTGCACAAAATAAGCAGAAGCATGAAAATCAGAGTTTTAAAATTTTACAAACCATATACCCGGATCATCTTTTATGCAAAATTATTAATTAAACAAAAATATGAAGAACAATAATTATACATTTGAATATTCGAGCTTCCTCGGGTACAAGTTCACCTCCAATCCTTTTCGCGTTCAACTTAAATCAACCGGGTTTGGTCCCTTCCTTTAATCAATGTTAGCCATCCAAATTTTTGGCCTCTAGAGGTGATCCCCCAAGGATGAAGAAATATTCAAGAAGAAGGGTGGCTGGCTAAACCCTAGTTTTCTATCTCTATAGAAAAATGTGTATTCTCCAACAATTGGAATCACATATATTAATATCTGATATAAGACTTCTTATAAAGATATCAGTTAACCCTTCTAATATAATTAGAAAATAGGGTATTATTTAATTAATTAAATTCCTTTAATTAATTAAGCTCCCTAATCTTATAAGGGATAATTAATTAAACTCTTTTAATTAATTTAACCTCTTACTCTTATTAGGAATATATGAGAGTATTTTATTAAATAATTCCCAAACTCCTTTAGGAATTAAATAATAATAATAATAATAATAAGACTCCTCTTATTAATTTATATTTAATATTTCCAAAATATTAAATAATAAATATTAAGCTATTTAATTTATTATATCACCATAGATTAAATTAAATATATTTAACTTATTATTACGATTATGCCATTAACTTCTTAAATAATTATTCTTCCTTTTATGGTGTGACCCTTTAGGTTCTCCATATTAAACCGGTTGTGAATAAATCAATTAGAACAATTCTAATCTTATTTAAATAAATAAGTTAAACTATTAATTTATTTAAATAAATAATATTTATTCTACAATAGGGATAAGCCTCCCTAGCGATTAACGACTTTTCAGATAATATAAATTTCAACATTAATCATAAAAGAACCTTTGAGTAAATAGTTACCGTACAATTCAATCCTTCCACCATACAATCTCTCAATTAAATATAAGACATGGAATTACTGTTAAGTCTTATTTTATTTAATTATAAGTATTTCGACTCTTAAATGTACAACTCCAAATAATGCAAATTAGAAACTCTTTTCTAATTTCATTATGCCTTAACCAAGGACTACTGGGTTGTCATTTATCGAATCACATAGGACATTTCATTTCTTTTACTAGAAGCGGTAGATTCTTTATTGATCATACATTATCTCAATGTACAACTTATTATACACAAGTGTACCCTTTGATATACCCTAAGGGTCTTAAGGAATAAGTTAAAGTATAACTCATCATACACAAGATATTATGATGATCTCAAGTCCAAGGATCACTTGTACTACTATCACTACAGGAATTCCTATTGACAGGCAAGTAAAACTCCATTAAGTATTCCTTAGCGAGCCACGTTCTGTGAACTTATTCTCTAGTATACACCTACATACTTGATTTAGTGTCTCCACACAAATGATCATGATATCAATCATCATCATCCAATGAATAATGATGTAAGAAGATATAAAAGTTTAAATTATTCTGCATTTTATTAAGTTTAACATTGAATAATGATGGAAAATCAAAATATAGACGTGTTATTAACGACCATAGTCGATAATTGAATTATATGAATTTTGGAGTCGTTACATTTCAAAAATATTAAATAATAAATATTAATCTATTTAATTTATTCTATCACCATAGATTAAATTAAATATACTTAATTTATTATTACGATTATGTCATTTGCTTCTCAAATAAATATTCTTCATTTTTATGGTGTGACCCTTTAGGTTCTCCAAATTAAACCGGTTGTGAATAAATCAATTAGAATAATTCTAATCTTATTTAAATAAATAAAATAAACTATTAACTTATTTAAATAAATAATATTTATTCTACAATAGGGATAAGTCTTTCTAGCGATCAACGACTTTCCAGATAATATATATTTCAACATTAATCATAAAAGACCCTTTGAGTAAATAGTTACCGTAAAATTCAATCCTTCCACCATACAATGTCCCAATTAAATATAAAACATGGAATTACTGTCAAATCTTTTTTTATTTAATTATATGTATTTCGATTCTTAAATGCACAACTCTAAATAATGCAAATTAGAAACTCTTTTCTAATTTCATTCTGCCTTGGCCAAGGACTACTAGGTTGTCATTTATCGAATCACATATGATATTTCTCTTCTTTTATTACAAGCGGTAGATTCTTTATTGATCATTCATTATCTCGATATATAACTTATTATACCCAATCATACCCTTTGATATACCCTAAGGGTCTTAAGGGACATACCAAAGTATAACTTATCATATACAAGATACTATGATGATCTCAAGTCTAAGGATCACTTGTACTACTATCACTACATGAATTCCTATTGACAGGCAAGTAAAACTCCATTAGTTATTCCTTAGCGAGCCACGTTCAAT
Source organism: Panax ginseng (assembly GCA_020205605.1). Lineage (NCBI taxonomy): Eukaryota > Viridiplantae > Streptophyta > Magnoliopsida > Apiales > Araliaceae > Panax > Panax ginseng. The sequence continues at coordinate 52,484,316 of CM035136.1, read as the reverse complement.
GAACGTATTCTCCAATAATCACCTACATACTTGCTTTAGTGTCTTAACACAAATGATCATGAGATCAATCATCCTCATCTAATGAGCAAGTAACGTATGTACCAATCTATTCGGATTCATTATTCCCCAATTTAGTAATCCAACGATTGGGAACTATTTTAGTTTTAAGCTTTCTAAGAATTTAGATCTCATTAGAATAATCATCATTAATATTCTAAAAGCATTGCTTAAAACTATGGGTTTATCACATATTATAAAACAACATCATGTAGATAATTAAAAGCCTTTAATAAATTAATATTTTTCATTAATAAATGAATTAGATTGTTACAAAGTATATGCTTTATCATCAAACATGATTGGCTTGTGTGCATACTACTTTCAATCTCCCACTTGCACTAAAGCCAATCGCCATTGTATCTTATACCCTTCTTCTCTAAGTGATGATTATCCTATTGTTGGATAAGCTTTAGTTAATGGATTTGTAATGTTGTTCTTGAGAGTCCACTATCTCTATAGTGATTTCCCATCTTTTAATGATTCCTATAATCAAATGAAAATGCCACAACACATGTTTAGATCCAAGATGAGACTTAGGAACTATTCTTAGTTCTGTAATGAACTTTTCATCTAAACAATCAACTTGCAGCTTCATTTATAGCTATATACTTTGTCTTTATCACTAAACCAATAACTCTTTACTGTTTAAAACCTTTCTAATTCACTGAACCACTGTTCAAGGTAACACTTTACCTTAAAGTGGATTTTCTGTCGTCTTTGTCTGCCTGAAAAACTTGAGTTTGTTAAGCCCTCTAGTTTTAATTTAGACTCATCATAAATTTTAATCACATCCTTAGTGCCGATTAAGTACATTAAGATGTTTTTCACTATCTTACAGTGATCTTCTCCAGAATATGACCGCTCAACATCAGGTCTCGTATATTTCATTGTATACATGATTGTCACTCATGCGATCTCTCTTTTTAGGAGTCTATAGGGACTATTAAGAGAGATACACTCCATGGCTCATCAACATGAGACATCTCTTAGAGTTTGCCATGCTAAACGACTTTAGCATCAAATGAATATACATTCCTTGGGTTAAGTCGAGCATCCTCTTAAATCTATTTATATATATTTTTATCCCCAATTACGATACTCTTCCCAAATTATTCATGGAGGAATGTTTAGACAACTTTATCTTTACTGATTGTAGCATTAATATGTCATTCCTTATCCGTAATATACCAACATATAATACTAGAAATGTCACGACGCTCCCACTGACCCTTTTGTACACACTAGGTTCATTCTTATTTTTGATAAAATCAAACTCTTTTGATTGTCTCATCAAAACGAATGTTCCACATTTTAGAAGCTTGTTTCAATCCATTTCTCTGAGTGTATACAACTCTTACCTCATTGTATGTAACTGGATCATCAGCTTCTATGATACGTACCTCATAATCATCATCCATGATGAATCCATACCTCCCAGGTATCTTCGGTACTATTCCAGATTTATGATTCAGTTGTGGTACAATAGTTCTATCTACAGGTTCCTCTTATTTGACTTATAGTGTTTTGTGGTTCTTGAACTCTTCAAGATCTATTATCCTCCCACTAACCCCTTTAATGATTAATAGATTTATCTTAGAAGGTAGCATGTTTCGCAACAAATACCTTTTGCTAAGTAGGATTATAAAACATATACCCTAAACTTACTTTAGGATGTCCCACAAATCTGTACTTGTCAAATCTTGTCCCAAGCTTATCCTTTGAAACCTTTTTCACATAAGTTGGACAACCCCTTATCTTAACATACTTAAGATTAGGAATCTCCCTATCCATAACTCTTATAGAGTCTTGTGACCGGATTTTGAGGTTATCTTTTCGTAGATATGCAGCCATTTCTAGGATATGACCCTAGAGGGATACTGGAATGTCGGTAAAATCATTATAGACCGCACCATGTCCAACAAGGTACAATTTTTCTTTTCTGATGCATCAATCAATTATTGTGTATCAAGAGGTGTCCATTGTGAGAAAATCATTTGAGATGATCTAGAAACTCATTGCACAAGTATTCCTTCCTTGATCAGATCAAAGAATCCTAATACTTTGCCAATTTGTTTCACTTCTGAATTCTTTGAACCTTTCACATAATTCAGACTTATATTTCAACAAATACACACATTCAACTCTTTGAACTCATCTCCTTTTATTATACTAGTTTGTTCAATATGCAAAATAATTTTCATGTAAGTCAAGTACACAAAATCCATTAAATAATATTCCAGTTCTATAAAAACATTTTTATTATAAATAGAACAATAATTGTTCTTAAATATAATACCAAAGATTTCATTGTCCAACAACAAAATGGAAATAATGTTTCTAACAAGAACTAAAATACAATAACAATTTATTGACTTAATTAATAGATTTGCCCGTAGGCATTGCTAAACTATAAGTTTTTATGGCTAATGTAGCAACCTTTGCTTCATTTCCCACACATAAGATTACTTATCTTTGTTTAGCTTTCTACTTCTGCTTGGTCCCTTCATAAATCTATATTTATTATAACCAAAGTCGGTATCTGATAAGTTGGTTTTATACCTACTTATCTAGTATCTATTACTTGAATTAGTTGTTTAAACTCATGTTTCTTAATTACTTTTCATGTATTTTGTGTTCATTTTGTAGATCTTAGGTTTGGGAACGATATGAGTGACTATTGGTATGAAAATGCAAGGAAAAGCAATCCAGATATCATTTGGGCTTTCATGTTCATGTTATGTTCTTGGCTTGGAACTTGGATTATGTTGTAAACTTCTTCTAAGCTTTCCGGAACATCTTGAATTATTCTAATCGGAGTTCGGATGCAAGAGTTATGACCTTTGGACTAACGAACGTTGAACGTCACAGTTTTGGATGGCCATTTGCATAGCTCTCACTTACAATCTAATTTCAGCCTTCATCCGTGCATTATTTCTCAATACTCAAAGAATGAAAGTTGTAGAGCTCGTCGATAGCTTCGATTTGGTAGGTGGAAGGTCCCGTAACTCTTCCTGGATCAAAAGTTATGGCCATTTTACCAGAGCACACTGCAGTAGAAAATCAACCTCGAGGGCGCGAGATTTCTGCTGTGCAAGTGCAATTCTGAGAGCAAAAAAGATGCGATTTAACACTTGGCGCGTAATTTACTAACTTTAGGCCAATTCTTGCGCGACCGTGCAACTTCGGAAGTTGACCAAAGCTGACTTTTCATTAAACAGTGCAATTGAAGCGTAACGGAGAGGGGGATTCAATTAGGGCTTATATATTAGACGTATTTCCATGATGTAAAGGACATTCCACCCCTTAGGGGCTCAAGCTACTATTGTTTTCTTTCTTCAACTTTAAATAAGTAGATTAGAGTAGTGATTTCTCGAGTTGATTAGATTGAAGACTTGAAGCGATTGGAAAGCATTAGAGATTCAACCTTGGAGCAAGAGAACAGATTTGAACTACCATTCTCTATTCTTACTCTCTCTTTGATTTCTAATTGTATCTTGTGATGTTTATTCAATATGTGGATGATAGCTTTAATTCAGTTATGATTTAAACACTATTTTGAGATTGTAATGGATTCTATGGATTATTTCTGATATGTTTCATTGATAGCCTTATTGATTTCTATGGGTTTGTCTATTAAGATTCATGCTTAATTGCTTAATTGATTGGTCATCAATTATTGTGATAATCCATATGGACTTGAGAGATGAAGTATGGGTTTGGATCTGATCTTACTAGCTTATGATTGTATATTCTACATTGTGTTGGGATGTATGATTTGTGCTTAGGACAGACATATACCGATGCACCATTCGTAGTCTATTGAGAACTTGGGATTAAATCCTAATTATTTGTAAATCACATAGACATATAGTGGTTTAGGTAATGTGGGTGTTCATGTGTATTCTATCAATTGTGGATTATATGTGATATGGGTATGGTACATTGAGAAATGGTTGTACTTTACTTTTGTGTTCTCGATTAACAAACCGGTACAATTAGTTTGGCCTAACATGAAGTGTATGGTTTTGAATGAGTCAATAGATGAAATTGTGATCTCAGGTCTCCATTATCTAGTCTCACTCTAGAAATAGTTAGGTTTATTTAATTTCATAGTTTAAATATAAAAATCAAATCATTCGTTTAAACTAATATCCGTATTAGTTTTGTTCTTATTATCCTTTGTTTTTGCCTTTCGATTTACCTTCTTTGAATCGTTCTTCTTTTCAGAAGATCATTTGGCCCATAACAGTAAGACTTGATAAAAAATCTTTCTTGGTTTTAAAGTGACTCTCAAAATTTTTCAACATGTTAAGCAAATCAGCAAAGCTGATATCTAACTTGTTTATATGGAAATTTCACAACAATTGTGAAAGGAGTCTGGGAGTGTGTGCAAGATCAAATATTGGCTCAACTCTCCATCCATGACAAAACTTGTTGTCCTAATTGATCAATCAAATTGATTATGTTAAGGACTTTTATCTGTACGGTAGTGGCATCGGTTATTCTAGGTCGGAAGAGCTCCTTAGATATATGATATCTATCAGTCCTACTTTCCTCACCATCAACTACTTGACGTGCAGGAGTATAGTAAGAGCATCCATAGATTCATGCTGACGCTGAATCTCGTTACTCATGGATGTGAGCATGATGCATTGAGGCAACTGTGCATCATCTTACCAATTTCTAAAAGTAGCAATCTCTTCCTCAGAGGCATTGTCAGCAACCATTGCAGCGTTAGGCGTATTAAGGACATAAGATAATTTTTCAGCCGTGAGAACTACTCTCAATTTCCTTAACCAATCCGTTTATTTCGGTTCGATTAATTTAGCATCTAATATACTACGCAGTGAAAGTAATTTAGACATCGTAAAATTTTGTAAAAAAAATTGTAATTAACACCATTTTAGCATACATTATTTTATTAATTACCAAAATAATTTAGGTATTATTTTAAATTTGTATCTCCCACTATTTTCTTCAAACTATATTACCCTCAATTTATATAGTTCAGCGATATCTAATTAAAGATATGCTAGGGAGAATAAAGATCTCATTTTAAATGTATATAGCCTTCTGTGTGCACTGTAATAACCCGAGAATTTAGATATTTATTAAAATCTTAACAGATTTAATTAAGGTTAAATATTTAACTTAGACAAAAAATAAGTGTATGGATTTGACATTTTAGGAAAGGGATTTTGTGAATTTAAAAACTTTTGGTTAAGGTTTATAGTAGTAAGGGTATAACTGTATATGGTTTGTATATATGGTCATATATGTGTACAGTATGTGGTGGAGGGTCAAGGGTTGACCAAATAAACTATATCAGTCATAAACCCTAATACTATTTTAAGAACCTCGACGTTCAGTTAGAAAACCATATCGAGTGATAAGAAACCCTGGCACCGGTTCTGGAAACTCTAGTTTCAGTTTCGGGAAGCTGAAACCCTAATTCGAACTATTAAAACACTAATTGGGAAGTTTGAAAATAAGTATAAGTTTTTTTGTTATTAATTTTATATTTAATTATGGATAGCCCTAATTGATTGTTAGAAAACCCTAATTGTTCAGCTGGAAGCCCTAATGCACAATTATGGAACCTAATTGCTAAATTAGCAATTTTAATTAAGGAAATATTAATCTTAATTAGCAAGCTTGAATATAATTAGGAAATTTTAATATAATTCGGAAACCCTAATTATAATTTAGAAATCTTAATTTTCTATTTTTAAAACTTAATTAGAAAAACCTAGAAATTTGAATTTGTGTAACCTTAGGGTTAAACTCTAAGGGTTAAAACCTAAGGGTTGTGACAAGTTACCTTTATGCCACTAACTTTAAAAGTCAAATGTCCAAACGACCCTTTTGAATATTTTAATGAGATGGAGTATAGATCTTGCCCTAGTAAGTGGTTGGTGACCAACCCTAGCTAGCCATGTGCCTATATCTCACAAATATCAGCCAACTTGCTAGATTAAATACATTGCATCGTGGAATTAAGGCATACAAGTCTAGAAAAGTTACACACTTTATTTTTCAACATAGCCAAGTCTTCTCTCTCTCTCCCATCCGAAATTTTAGAGTGAGAGTGAGTGATAAGTTAAGATAAGATCATGTATTAGCTTGTGAAGATCAAACATCAAGGGTCAGAATCAAGATTAAGCTCAAAAAGGAGGTATAAACCCTATATTTGAAAATCTATGTATTTGATGTTAGATGTTGTTAATGATTGGTTAGATATGTGTTAGAGGGTGTCATTTAGTGATTTGGGTTGTTAAATACCAGATCCATAAAATCTAGATACTCAAAATTGATGTTTTTAGAAATCTGGAAAAACTAGAAAATGTTGTCTGACAAGAAAATGCCAGGGCTTGTAGATTATTGTATGTTAATTGTTTGTTGTGTTTTAAGTTATAGACTTGTATTATGATGTAAGGGCTTCGATCTGGAACTTGAATCAAGCCCAGATCATGTCTAGATCTCGATTTATAAGTGGCCAAGTCAGTGTTAATGATTTAATCTTGTAGCCTGATATGCGTTCTACACACCCATGCTTTTATATTACTCAGATCGTGAACATAATAAAAATTAATCATGGTCAAACTGAGTTGACCGATCTGCCTGAAGAACAATCTGGAAAACCCAGATTGTTCATGAACACGTACCTTACAGGTACTTTGACCGGCCTACATCTTCCTTTGTTGTTGTTTTTAGACTGATTTGATGATATAGAGTTGTTCACTAACATCTCCACTACAAATATGAACATTAATATCATACAAAGAAAGCCCATATTTCATGTTATAAGGATCCGAAGTGCCCATCTCGAACTGTTCTTCATTTCTAGAAAACCCAGAAATGAAGAATAGCTTCTGACAGGTTTTCTGGAGCCTTGATCTATCTATTGTGTTATGATTTGGTCGTGTAAATTGTTTAGGGTTGTAGTACTACATTAGTACTACAACATTAGCATATTAAGTGGCCCAGAAACCCTTTAATCACAAATCTAGAACCGGACAAACTAGTTAACTCGTTAACTGCCTTTGAGTTCTGGGTTTTGGTGAAGAACACCTATAGCAACGAATCTGTCGCTATAGGGCCCTTTATTGACAGTTTATTTATGGAAAATAATTACTTTATTTAATAAATAGATAAAAATTATTTTTAATTATTAAAATTACATAATAAATTCCTAAAAATTATTTTAAAGCCTAAAAAATAGTTTTTAATTATTCTGAATATATTTCATAAATATTTATTATTTTTGGAATAATAATGGTATTTAATTTATTTAATTATAATATTAAGTAAATTACATAAAAATGATTTTAATACATAAAAATCATGAAAAATTATATTATGGTATAAGAAAATATTTTAAGTTATTTTGATGACTTTTAATATTTTGTGATGAATTTCATTAATTAATTATTATTAATGGTAATAAATTTATTTACTAAATGTATTAAATAAATTATGGAAAAATAGAATTAATGATTTATAAATCATGTGACACCCCCAAAATAGGTCCATTCCATCCAACCCATTCTGAGTCGCCAAATACATGGTACAGAAAACAATTACAACTTTATTACAACAATTGTCGTGCAAAATACAACAACTCATGTGTTGTGAGTTTTGATACAAATATATATATCAACTGTGACTCTTGACACCAACTTGGGTAGCACGTCACCATGACATCTTACATAAAGGTATAGTCAAAAACTGTTTTAGAAATTAAAATCTTTGGGAAGTGCTCAAGGAAACATTCGTACATGGGAGGCCATGCGTCTAGGTTATGATAGATATCATATGGCCACAGAATTATCCTTGGTTAACCCAATAGACACTAAAGAAAAACGAGAAGATTACTATCATATTCTTTCCAATGGTGAGTCTTCTCTTGACATGTCATTATCTCCACTGTCTCTAATTTAGAATTATACTTCAAACAAACACCAAGATTATATAGGTAGTGCTCGTAAATATACTCAGAAAGTGGATCTGCACAACCCTGTCTTATGATGACACGAGGTTGTATGTCATTAGACATCTTGTATGATAGTGGCAAAACACCCTTCCAACATTGGGTTCGCCTCACCCTATTTGATTCACCAAATATAACTACTAAATGATGACCACCGCTCTATTCCCATTACCCACCTCATCAACCCAAATTTACACTCTTATTACTTGAAAGGAATTGTGAAGCAAAAAGAGTGAGCACAACTAGCTTCAAGAAAGAATATCATGACTAAAGATAATTAAATTATCAATAGCCTTCATCAATAATAAATCGAGATTTAGAACATATGGTAGATGATAATAAAAATTTCAACCATAGTTGCGGCAGAGCAAAGCGATCCATTAGAAGAGTCAAATAGACCATAAAGTCTATTATCTTCTCCATGTTAAAAATCCACCAACAATGTTTTATCCCTATAACATCAATCAACAGTTTTGGTCCACAATCATATGAATAACTCATAATCATAATTGTGATTCTAAATTTCCTCTTCGTACCCAAGACGAAGATAATTTTCATCACATGTCTTTACCTAAAACATCAAAAATCATGGTTATACCAAATCACAGTTCTTGTTTATAATCATACTAACAATTTCATCTTTGCACTACGGGCCAAAGATATTTATCAACAGTTCATCTTTGCACTACTAGCCAAAGATATTCAACAACAGGTCATCTTTGCACTACCGGCCAAAGATATTCTTCAACAATTCATCGTTGCACTACAGGCCAAAGATATTCCTCAATAGTTCATATTTGCACTACAAGCCAAATATATTCATCAACAGTTCATATTTGCACTACTGGCCAGATATATTAATATCTCAAAGAAATATATAATCATTTCAGAATTTATATAAACAATAATTATAACCATGTTGATCAATTCACATTTGCACTTAAGCTAAAGATATTCAAGTATAAATTCAATGGTCATGATCATACCAGTTAACAATTCAACTTTGCACTACTGGCCAAAGGGAACCCATAGTCATGATCATATCAAAAATCTACCCATTTTTACACTCAAGTCAAAGAGAAATATCATCATTAGAGTTATAAAAATGTTATATATGATAATAAAAATAATATAATCAACATATAGATTTAATCTCAAGAGTAATATTCATAACTTAACTATAATTTGGTTAGAAAAGAAACCAATTTTCTCATGAATAGTAACTCGTGAATAGTAATCCATGAATAGTAACTTCGTGAATATTAACTCATGAATAGTAAACCCAACACAAAAAGGTAGAAATTCCACAATAAAATCCATACCAATATTTCAGTATAATGATATTGAAATAACATTTCTTAAACTTATAAACAATTTATTTTAATTGTTTACACTTTACTAAATAATGCATTAAATCATCATAAAATGCATAACTCATAAGATTTCATCACCAATAACCAAAACCCTCAAAAAAATTTGCATATACCTCATATAGGATTCTCAAGCCATAAAATTCTATTTTCCAATTTTCTTACTTCACATAACATATTTAATTCATTTACTCATAACTAGTCCATTTTCATGAAAAATACCAAATCAGTACAAATTTTCTTTTCTGAGATTTAGTAGAATATAGTCTCATATTGAACATATATTTTGCTCAGAATTTTTAAAAATCATTTACTATTTTTCATATGGCCAAAACAGCCGAATATTTAGATATTTATAAAAAATTTTACTTTTATCCAAAAATTCCGAAATTTACAGAGTATACTTTTATCATATACATGTACTCCCAATAAAAATTTCACCAATTTTGGAGTTAACCACAACGAGTTATAAGGGTTTACTTTTAAAATAGTCTTTTCTCATAAAATTCATAACTCATAATCTATACATCCAAAAATCGCCATTTTTGGACACAATATAGAAAACTCATCAAATTATCATTCCAAATTTTTTCAGAATTTTTGAAGGTAAGAAAAATTACGAATCTGAATAACATAACAACCCTTAAAATCTCGTACTATCCCTTACCTCAAAAGAGCAGTACTTCTAACTGGATATCGGATATGACGTTGAAGGAAACTTGTACTGATGAATAGAAACTCACCATGTATCTAAATACTCACAAAATAAACTCGATAATCTAGAGAGAAAAAGAGAGAAAACTTATGAATTCTGGTGTGATTTTCAATTCTAACTTAGCCCTCTATTTATATGAAAATGTTAATGTTACGCCTCAAAGCGAGACTTGACTTTGTAACTTTGATGGCTTTACCTACTACTATTCTACCCACCAAAAATCAGCCATCTTCCCCAACAACCAAAAGTGGGGCTCACCCATTTCTAGAATTTTCCACCAAAATCATTTATAAACCTAATTTCCGAATTAGTCACCTCTTAAAATTCATAACAAATTATACGTTCATTTTTAATGGCTCAAAATTTGTGGACATATACTCAACTTATATATATATAACATATCCAAAAATCACAACGATCCAACGGTCGGATTAAAAATTATAACACACGCAATATATCTCAAAAACACTGGTTTAATTTTTAATACCTCCAATCCGACAAAATACTGATAAAACACCTCAATATTAACTCTTTTATTTATAACCACATAAATAAATCCATCGTTTATATTCACATCAAATAAATATTTCCTTATCATATAAATCAATAATTAATTATTCATAATTAATATTACAGAATCACAATAATGACAACCAGGCAGTTCCCAGGAAAGTGTGGGCTTTCCGATAAAGATTTCTCCTTACTGGCGCGCAATTAGGTGACCAAACCTCTCCTTGACAGAACTTTCTAGACATTGCCAATAATGCTATCTAATAATATTATTCAAATAATATGAATTATTGATCGATAATGGAGATATTAATGCGTTGACAATTATTGAAACAACAATAATATAAAATATCAACGTAGCAATTATTGAATCAATAAAATAAAATATTGAACAAGAATTCTCGTAACAATTATTGAGTAGTTCCTTCTCACGTAAGAATCAATAATTGAAAAAATTATATGCAATACCATATGCTATCTTGTCTGACAATGCGTATTACTTTACATTACCAACCGGGTATTCCAATGATGTTAATGATGCTTGATTACGCTGGCGTTATTTATAAAAACTCAATTTTGTCATTTTCTTCATCCGAGCGCTTATTACATTATGGGGCCCTACAATGGTTTGCAAAAATCACGAATATTCTAAACGGAAAAGAATATTCAACGACTGAAACGAATATTCCTAAAGCAAAAATGAATATTTTATAACCACTTGCGTATTTTGAAAAATTTGCACATTTCACCCATAACCAAAGCATTATATCAAATTAACACTTTATTATTCACAATAATAAATAGAGGAAATTCTATTTTATTCATTAAAAGTTGGGTCTTACAACCTCCCTCCTTATGAAATTTCGTCCACAAAATTTATGTACCTGGTATTTCGAAAAGTTGAGAATACCTTGCTTCCATTTCAGATTCTATCTCCCCGGTCATCATGATTTCTCCATTGCTCATCTCCCGTGATACCTTCATTTGGGTTCCTCACTTGTTGGGAAGTTATGACAACCGCTATCCCTTAAACTACTCGGCTTTGACTTGTCTGGGGCAGCATTTGGCGTCATCACTACTGTTGGAATATACTTTTCTATAGGGCATATTCATCCCTCAACTGCCTCGTCGTACTCCTGATTCATGATCTGAATCATCAATCTTCGATCCATATCGAATTTAGGTTGACCGCTATGTACAAGGTAATTCAATACTCGATGTTGGGTTCTCCCAATTGCTCTCCAAAAAGAGACATACATATCATCTATTTTAGTCTTCTTAGATCGGACATCTCTTTCCACAATATCAACGCATAGTGTGGCTTTTACCCATGCATCACTCATTCTTACTCGTTCAGTTTTTTCTTCTTTCAGCTTAGATTCCATCTTTATCATCTTATACCCTGCCAAAGAATGCTTCTGTTGAAGCATCACATATCGGGTAACATAAGCTTGAATTGTTGCATCCTTTTGCTCCACGACCGCCTGTCGTTCTTCAGCCTGCTCTCCTAACTCATGAATATGATTTTGCAATTCTACATTTTGATCATATAATACCCAATAGACCCCAAAGAAAAACGAGAAGATTACTATCATATTCTTTCTAATGGTGAGTCTTCTCTTGACATATCATTATCTCCACTGTCTCTAATTGAGAATTACACTTCAAACAAACACCAAGATTATATAGGTAGTGCTCGTAAATATACTCAGCAAGTGGATCTGCACAACCCTGTCTTATGATGACACGAGGTTGTATGTTATTAGACATCTTGTATGATAGTGGCAAAACACCCTTCCAACGTTGGGTTCGCCTCACCCTATTTGATTCACCAAATATAACTACTAAATGATGACCACCGTTCTATTCCCCTGTTACGCCCGCTCAACCCTACTACACTCTTATTACTTGAAAAGAATTGTGAAGCAAAAGGGTGAGCACAACTAGCTCAGTAAAGAATATCATGACTAAAGATAATTAAATTATAAATAGCCTTCATCAATAATAAATCAGAGATTTAGAACATATGGTAGATGATAATAAAAATTTCAACCATAGTTGCAGCGGAACGAGCAATCCATTAGAAGAGTCAAATAGACCATAAAGTCTATTATCTTCTCCATGTTAAAAATCCACCAACAATGTTTTATCCCTATAACATCAATTAACAGTTCTGGTCCACAATCATATGAATAACTCATAATCATAATTATGATTCTAAATTTCCTCGTCGTACCCAAGACGAAGATAATTTTCATCACATGTCTTTACCTGAAACATCAAAGATCATGGTTATACCAAATCACAGTTCCTGTTTATAATCATACTAACAATTTCATCGTTGCACTATGGGCCAAAGATATTTATCAACAGTTCATCTTTGCACTACTGGCCAAAGATATTCAACACCAGGTCATCTTTGCACTACCGGCCAAAGATATTCTTCGACAATTCATCGTTGCACTACAGGCCAAAGATATTCCTCAACAGTTCATATTTGCACTACAAGCCAAATATATTCATCAACAGTTCATATTTGCACTACAGGCCAAATATATTAATATCTCAAAGAAATATATAATCATTTCAGAATTTATATAAACAATAATTATAACCATGTTGATCAATTCACATTTGCACTTAAGCTAAATATATTCAATTATAAATTCAATGCTCATGATCATACCAGTCAACAATTCAACTTTGCACTACTGGCCAAAGGGAACCCATAGTCATGATCATACCAAAAATCTACCCATCGTTACACTCAAGTCAAAGAGAAATATCATCATTAGAGTTATAAAAATGTTATATATGATAATAAAAACAATATAATCAACATATAGATTTAATCTCAAGAGTAATATTCATAACTCAACTATAATTTGGTTAGAAAAAGAAACCATTTTTTTCATGAATAGTAACTCGTGAATAGTAATCCATGAATAGTAACTTCGTGAATAGTAACTCATGAATAGTAAACCCGACACAAAAAGGTAGAATTTCCACAATAAAATCCATACCAATATTTCGATATAATGATATTGAAATAACATTTCTTAAACTTATAAACAATTTATTTTAATTATTTACACTTTACTAAATAATGCATTTAATCATCCTAAAATGCCAAACTCATAAGATTTCATCACCAATAACCAAAACCCTCATCAAAAATCTGCATATACCTCATATAGGATTCTCAATCCATAAAATCCTATTTTCCAATTTTCTTACTTCACATAACATATTTAATTCATTTACTCATAACTAGTCCATTTTCATGAAAAATACCAAATCAGTACAAACAAATTTTCTTTTCTGAGATTTAGTAGAATATAGTCCCATATTGAACATATATTTTTCTCAGAATTTTTAAAAAATCATTTACTATTTTTCATATGTCCAAAACAGCCGAATATTTAGATATTTATCAAAAATTGTACTTTTATACAAAAATTCTGAAATTTACATAGTATACTTCTAACATATACATGTACTCCCAATAAAAATGTCACCAATTTTGGAGTTAACCACAAGGAGTTTTAAGGGTTTACTTTTAAAATAGTATTTTCTCATAAAATTCATAACTCATAATCTATACATCCAAAAATCGCCATTTTTGGACATAATCTAGAAAACTCATCAAATTATCATTTCAAATTTTTCCAAAATTTTTGAAGGTCAGAAAAATTACGAAACTGAAAAACATAACAACTCTTAAAATCCCTTACTATCCCTTACCTCAAAAGAGCAGTACTTCTAACTGCATATCAGATATGACGCAAAATGAAACTTGCACTGATGAATAGAAACTCACCAAGTATCTAAATACTCATAAAATACACTCGATAATCTAGAGAGAAAAAGAGAGAAAACTTATGAATTCTAGTGTGATTTTCAATTCTAACTTAGCCCTCTATTTATAGGAAAATGTTAGCACGCCGAAGCAGACTTGACCTGTAACCTGATGGCTTTACCTGCTACTATTCTATCCACCAAAAATCAGCCATCTTCCCCAATAACCAAAAGTGGGGCCCACCCATTTCTAGAATTTTCTACCAAAATCATTTATAAACCTAATTTCCGAATCAGTCACCTCTTAAAATTCATAAACAATTATACGTTCATTTTTAATGGCTCAAAATTTGTGGACATATACTCAACTTATATATGTATAACATATCCAAAAATCACAACGATCCAACGGTCGGATTAAAAATTATAACACACGCAATATATCTCAAAAACACTGGTTTAATTTTTAATACCTCCAATGTTACGCCCCCAAAATTAGGTATACATCACCCATCTTGGGTCGTCATATACATGGTACAAAATACAAATACAACTTACTAATACAACATAATGGGTACAAAGATGCGACAAAACATAACTGTGAGTTTGAATACAATTATTGTCTACTAGAGATTATACAAACTCAAACGGAGTCCTCATTACAACTATTAACACACTATTTAACAGAATAGTGAGGACTACTAATGCTATCCTCTGGACCGTCACTCCGTTCTCCTACTAGTCCCTGCTATGTTCTCATTTCCTGAAGAGAACAATGAAAGAAAGGGTGAGCTCAACTAGCCCAGTAAGAAATATTATAACTAAGATAATGCAGAATAAATTATCGTTAGCCTTCAACAGTGTTAAACTGATAAAATATAATAACATCAAGTTTAACTGCAGCGGAACAAGCAATCCATTAAAAGAGTCAAGTAGAGAATAAAATCTACTATCTTTTATGATTTAAAAGGTTTTTCAACACTTTTATCGCTGAGACTTAGCTTAATAAATAATCCACATCACCGAATCACCCCTGCACTACAACCAAGGATATTTTTTAGTATCACGACCACAATTATCCATGCACTACGGGCCAAGAATATTTGTGTATTCATTAATGGTCATGATCATGACAAACAATCATCCCATCAATGCACTACGGCCAATGAGGACTTTTACCACATCATTTGTAACATTACGGTTATGATTACAATCCGAATAATTCACAGTCATAATCATACCAAGTCCATCTATGCATTACTGAGGCCCGATGACTTTCAACAACATATAAACATGAGGATGATGACAATGATATAAGAATTCAATAAAACAAGTTCAAGAATTAATTTATCAAGGAACTAATAACTTCCAAATTGTCAACATATTACTGCTTTGTAGAGTAAAGTTCAAGAATGCTTAGAAGAATATTTCCATGAAAACATACTGGATGAAACACAAATATCATGGAACACTAATTTCATGGAGTATAGAAGTCAAAACTTTAACCAACTGAGTATAATAACGAATGAAATAACAAAACAAATCACCATGCATGCGGTACTTTGCATGGACAGGTTATTCCAATAGATTGATAAGTAACGAACCAGTCGAGGAATGAAATTATTGCGATATGGATGTTCCAACAGAATAATAAAGATTTTAACCAGTCCCAAGGTAAACGCATGAACGTGGATATTCCAATGTAATAATAATAAAGAATAATGTGTTCTCTTTATGAATACAAAAGAAAATAACACCCCTTACCGTAAAAGAAACTGAATATAAGAGTAGGGAAGTAATAGAATACTTTTCTTATTTCTCTCTATACTTTCTCTCTCTAGAGTTTCAGTGAATTCGTAAGAAATAATGAAAGAATGAGCTTCTATTTATAGAAAAATGGACTGCATAGTAACTAATTCATGAACGGTCCAGATTGATTTACTTTTAAACGGACGGTTCAAATTGATTTAATAAAATATTCTAATAAAATAAAAATTTTTAAATAAAATATAATATTATATATATATATATATATATATATATATATATATATATATATATATATATATATATATATTATTAGTCACTAGGTTATGAACCCAGTGAACCTTTACCCGCCAAACATTCAACTATAATAACATATATAAATATAATAATCATAATAATTGTACTCCACATGATTTTTTCAAATCAATTCATATATATATATATATATATATATATATATATATATAATGAATAACCTACTACCTAGGTTATTTTGAAAAATAGATAAATGAGGGTCCATAAAATAAACTAAAATTACCATTAAATACTTCATAAAAATCTCTTCAATATTTTTAACAACATTTATCATCATTAATATAATTCACAATAGTAATCGACTTTGGTCGCTCCTGGAAAGAGGGGCTTTCAATAAGGATTTCTCCCTATTGGTGAGCAATTAGGTGACCAAACCTCTCCTTGATGTAACTTCTAGACATCGTTAATATTGCAAATAATAATATTAATAACCCGTGCGTCTCAATTATTGATTTAATAATATACAAAATATTGACAATAATTGAATCAAATAACGTGAGATACTATGCGGCAATTACTGTAGCAATAATTGAATAAAACTAAGTGACTTCTCACGTAAATATCAATAATCAATACCGGTATTATCGTGTGCAACTCACGCCAGACATCATACTTTTAACACCGTGTGTTTCAACGATTAACGAGTAAAACTTCCGCCGTTATTTTCATAAAGTATTTTTGTCGTTTTCTCAATCCGACAATAATTTCGTTGTGGGGTCCACCAATGATTGCATCGTTGTACGAATATTCCCTGCTAAAATGAATATTCCCCGACCAATCGAATATAATATAACAACTTGCATACTTTGTAAAATTTATAAATAATACCCACAACTATAACATTATATCAAATTTATTCTATAATATTCAAAAATGATATTTATAGAAAATTCATTTTTTTATTCATAAAAGTTGGGGTCTTACAATCTCCCTTCTTATGAAATTTAAGCCCTCGAAATTAGTGTATGCACTGTATGTCGAAGAGGTAAGGATAACTTGATTTCATTTCAGATTCTAACTCCCAGGTCATTTCCTCAACATCGTGGTTTCTCCACAAAACTTTGACTTGAGGTATAACCTTGGAGCATAGAATATGTTCCTTCTTATCCAAGATTTGAACAGGAACCTCTTCATACGTCAGATCTTCCGCTATTTCGTCCGGTTCTAACTCAATAATGTGGTTTGGATCATCCACATATTTACGTAACATGGATATGTGAAAAACGTTATGAACACGAGACATACATGGCGGTAAAGCGAGTCTATAGGCCCTAGTTCCTACTTGATCGAGGATTAAAAATGGGCCAATGAATCGAGGATTGAGCTTTCCTCTCTTTCCAAATCTCGTAACTCCTTTCCATGGAGCAACACGTAACAACACATGATCTCCTATATCGAATTCCACGTCCTTTCGATGAAGATCAACATAACTCTTTTGTCGATCTTGTGAGGTTTTTATACGTTATCGGATCGTTTGAATCTTTTCCGTAGTCATATGTACCAACTCCGGTCCTAACAACGTTGCTTAACCCACCTCATCCCAAAGATGAGAGACCAGACACTTTCTTCCATACAACGCTTGAATGGAGCCATACCAATACTTGTTTGATAAGCATTGTTGTGGGAAAACTCCACCAATGGTAAGAACTTATCCCAACTTCCTTGAAGTCAAGGACACAAAGTCTTAATAAATCTTCAAGAGTTTGAATGGTCCTCTCATGTTGCCGTCCGTCTGAGGATGATATCTTAGCTAAATCATAAATCTGTGCCCATAGCTTTACGCAAACTAACCCAAAATCGTGAAGTGAATCTTGGGTCTCGATCGGACACTATGGATCTTGGCATACCATGCAATCTCACAACCTCATTTATGTACATCTGAGCAAGATGTTCCAATGTAAAAGTTTCTCGTATAGGTATGATGTGAAAGCGGACTTGGTCAATCTATCAATAATGACCCAAATTGCATCTATGCCTTGAGAAACCTTGGGAAGACCAGTAACAAAATCCATGGTAATGTGCTCCCATTTCTATTCTGGAATTTCAAGTGGTTGCAATGGACCTTTTGGTACTTGATGCTCCGCTTTAACTCGTTGACAAGTTAGACACCTTGAGATAAATGCAGCTATCTCTCTCTTCATATTGCTCCACCAAAATGTATGACGAATATCATGATACATTTTGGTACTCCCAGGATGGATTGCAAACGGTGTGTTGTGCGCCTCCATCGTGATTTTATACTTTAAATCAGGTTCATTATGAACACAAAGTCTGGAGTTGATTCGAAGTATTCCTTCTTCATCGATTCTTGCTTCCGGTATAGCACCTTCTTGCACTTTCTTCCTCATACGCATCAGCTCCAGGTCTGTAGCTTTAGAAGCTTTAACTTTATCAATTAAAGTCGATTCTACTCGTATATTCGCTATCATCACATGGGTCCCTGGAGTCTTTAACTCTATCTCCATCATTTTTAAGTCACACAAAATGGGCCTTTATATGACAATATCGCTTTTCGTACTTGCATATGATCTTTTACTCAATGCATCACCTACCACGTTCGCTTTTCCAAGATGGTATTAGATGGTATGATCATAATCTTTCAATGATTCAAGCCAACGTCGTTGTTGCATGTTGAGTTCCTTTTGAGTGAAGAAATATTTGAGGCTTTTATGATCCGTAAAGATCTCCACCTTCTCCCCATACAAGTAATGCCTCCAAATCTTTGGTGCGAAAGACAACAGACTACCAACTCTAGATCATGAGTAGGATAATTCCTCTCATATTCTTTGAGTTGTCTTGAGGCATAGGCTATGACTTTTCCATGTTGCATGAGAACACATCCCAACCTTTGCAACCTCAAGCATCACTTTGAGATGACAAATCCCTTCGAGCCAGATGGTATTGTCAGAACAGGTGCTAAAATGAGTCTCCTCTTGAGTTCTTGAAAACTCTTCTCACATTCTTCACTCCAACCGAACTTTGTATCTTTCTAAGTCATCTAAGTTAATGGAGTAGCGATTCGAGAAAATCCTTCCACGAAACTCCGATAATAACCAGCTAAACCGAGAAAGCTACGTACTTCGGTCACTGATTTAGGTTGCTCCCAGCTTTGAATAGCTTCAATCTTTGATGGGTCAACAGATATTCCATGACTTTATACCACGTGCCCAAGGAATGCTACTTCCTCAAGCCAGAACTCGCATTTCTTCAACTTGGCATAAAGCTTATATTCACGAAGCTTTTGGAGTGTCAGCATCAAGTGTTGCTCATGATCTTCACGGCTTTTGGAATAAATAAGGATGTCATCAATAAAGACGACCACAAAGTGATCCAAATATTCCTTGAATACTAGGTTCATCATATCCATGAAGGCAGCAGGAGCATTAGTCAATCCAAAGGACATGACTAGGAATTCATAATGCCCATACCGAGTTCTGAAAGCCGTCTTTGGAATGTCATCGGTTCTAATCTTCAATTGGTGATATCCGGAACGAAGATCAATCTTTGAAAAGAATTTGGCTCCTTGCAACTGGTCAAACAGGTCATCAATACGTGGCAATGGGTACCTATTTTTGATGGTGACATGATTCAACTCCAGATAATCAATACAAAGTCGCATACTCCCATCTTTCTTCTTCACGAATAGAACAGAGCACCCCAAGGAGAAGTACTAGGGCCTAATAAAGCCAATGTCTAACAATTCCTGCAGTTGGGTCTTTAACTCCTAAAGTTCAATAGGAGCCATTCGATATGGGGCTTTGGAAATGGGTTTTGTACCGGGTTCAAGGTCGATACAAAATTTAATTTCACGCTCTAGGGGTAGGCCAGGAAGTTCTTTGGGGAATACGTCAGGAAATTTATTAACAACAGAAATATCATTCAAAGCTGACGTATTTTTGTTTAGATCTGTGACATGAGCTAAGAAAGCTTGACATCCGTTTTTTAATAAACGAATAGCTTTATGGCTTGAGATGACCGTGATTGATTTTAATGGTTTGGTCATTTTAATTCGCATAATAGGTTTATTAGGAATATGAAAGCTAACAACCTTATGAAAATAGTCAATTTTTGCATGATAAGTAGTTAACCAATCAATCCTTAGAATCACGTCAAATGGAAGTATTTTCAATGAAATAAGATCGACAGGTAATATGAGGGTACCGATTTAGACGGCATCACGTAATTTGGACTGATGTGTCCCTCCCCTCCGCATTTGAAGCGTATGATAGGTGGTCTTTCTCCTTCCTTAAAAACGGGTGCTGGTGCTGACGTCTTTCCATCATTGTTGAATCTCCTCTTCTTGAAATTTCCATTCTTATTGTTTTGGCCCCCGATTACCACCGGGTGGTTACCATTTCGCCTGTTGATTCCCTCCACGCTTGTTGTCACCGATTCGATGACTTCTCTCACGGGTATTAT
Organism: Panax ginseng; assembly: GCA_020205605.1. NCBI lineage: Eukaryota > Viridiplantae > Streptophyta > Magnoliopsida > Apiales > Araliaceae > Panax > Panax ginseng. Next base: position 52,463,372 of record CM035136.1, on the reverse strand, counting down.
CATTTTGTCGGCTACTCTCTTTTGGTTGCGTTGACTCGTTATCGCGCTCCACCAACTGAGCCCTATTTACAACATCTGAATAAAAACACAGTTTATGAGAAATAAGATGTTGACGTATCTCCAGCTTCAAACCTCTTAAAAATATTCGCGCCATTCTCTCTTCATTATCCACCGAGTGGGACGCAAACCGGGATAACTCTGCAAATTTTGCCTCGTATTGCGACACGGTCATATTGTTTTGCTCCAATTTGATAAACTCCACCTCCTTCATGTGAGGAATACTTTCGGGAAAGTATTTGTCATTGAACAACTCTTGGAACTTCTCCTAAGACATCTTCAGTACGGCAGGTTGAGTACGTCTTACCGATTTCCACCAAGATGTCTGCCTCCGCAAACATTAAAGCGCGAAGGGAACTTTTGCTCCTCGGAGCATCCCAAGACATCAAATATCTTGGTGATCTGCTTTATCCATGCTTCCACCATAAGTGGTTTTGGCTCTCCCTTAAACTCCGGTGGTCCTAGCTCCTTGAACTGTTTAGCGGTGACCGCCCGAGAGTTTCTAGTGTTTCCACCTACATTTTGGACAGGAGCCGCTCTCGCCTGCTGTTGCATGAATTGCATAAAGCCTCTAAACAATCCATCATTCATCATTTGGTCAGTGTTGTTGTTTGCATGAGGATTGTCGCCTTCCTGATGCACATTATCCTGATTATTGAAATGTGGTGAATCAACGGTCGCCTGTGCTCCATTACTATTCTCAACATTCTCGTATGTCATTTTCAGATACTGCCACAAAATAAAAGTTAATTGACATATAACATATTATCCATATACTCTGACCAACCAATCAAATACCAAATAAACTTAGGTAGGTCATACTAGCGAAAGAATTCCCCATCTATCCCCTCTTAGTTCTATTCTCACATCTTAGCCAGGGATCATATCCCTAAGATTTGATACCAACTGTGACGCCCCCAAAATTAGGTATACATCACCCATCTTGGGTCGTCAAATACATGGTACAAAATACAAATACAACTGTCGTGTACAATACAACAAAACATAATTGTGAGTTTGAATACAATTATTGTCTACTAGAGATTATACAAACTCAAAAGGAGTCCTCATTACAACTATTAACACACTATTTCACAGAATAGTGAGGACTACTAATGCTATCCTCTGGACCGTCACTCTGTTCCCCGACTAGTCCTTGCTATGTTCTCATTTTCTGAAGAGAACAGTGAAAGAAAGGGTGAGCTCAACTAGCCCAGTAAGAAATATTATAACTAAGATAATGCAGAATAAATTATCGTTAGCCTTCAACAGTGTTAAACTGATAAAATATAACAACATCATGTTTAACTGCAGCGGAACAAGCAATCCATTAAAAGAGTCAAGTAGAGAATAAAATCTACTATCTTTTATGATTTAAAAGGTTTTTCAACACTTTTATCGCTGAGACTCAGCTTAATAAATAATCCACATCATCGAATCAAATTTTGCACTCTGCCTAAGGATATTCTTTAGTATCACGACCGCAATTATCCATGCACTATGGGCCAAGAATATTTGTGTATTCATTAATGGTCATGATCATGCCAACAACGGTCCATCAATGCACTATGGCCAATGAGGACTTTTACCACATCATTTGTAACATTACAATCATGATTACACCGAATAATCCATGGTCATAATCATACCAAGTCCATCTATGCATTACAGGCCACAGATGACTTTCAACAACATATAAACATGAGGATGATGATAATGATATAAAAATTCAATAAAATAAGTTCAAGAATTAATTTATCCAGGAACTAATAACGTTCAAATTGTCAACATGATACTTCTTTGTAGAGTAAAGTTCAAGAATGCTTAGAAGAATATTTTCATGAAAAGATACTGGATGAAATGCAAATATCATGGATATTCCACTAATTTCATGGATATAGAAGTCAAAACTTTAACCAACTGAGTATAATAACGAATGGAATAACAAAAGAAATCACCATGCATGCGGTACTTTGCATGGACAGGTTATTCCAATAGATTGATAAGTAACGGAACCAGTCGAATTTAAATTCACAAGCGAGGATGTTCCAACAATTATAATAAAAAAAGCGGAACCGTGTCCCAAGTGAAGCGCCTGAAGACGTGATATTCTAACGTAATAATAATAAAGAATGGAACCGGTCCCACAGAAAGCATACGATGATAGGATATTCCAACAGAATAATAATAAAGAATAATAGAAGTTCTCTTCATGAATACAAAAGAAATAACACCCCTTACCATAAAAGAAACTGAATATAAAAGTAGGGAAGTAGCAGAATACTTTTCTTATTTCTCTCTATACTTTCTCTCTCTAGAGTTTTAGTGAATTCGTAAGAAATAATGAAGAAATGAGCTTCTATTTATAGAAAAATGGACTGCATAGTAACTAATTCATGAACGGTCCAGATTGATTTAATAAAATATTCTAATAAAATAAAAATCTTTTAAATAAAATATAATATTTTATATATATATATATATATATATATATATATATATATATATATAATATTAGTCACGGGTTATGAACCCCGTGAACACCACTAAAACATTCAACTATAACATATATATAAATATAATAATCATAATAATTGTACTCCACCAATTTTTTTCAAATCAATTCATATATATATATATATATATATATATATATATATATATATATATATATAATAATCACCCACTTGACAACATTATTTCCCCCACAACATTCATGTCATCCGTATATATATATATATATATATATATATATATATATATATATATATATATATATATATATATATATATATAATGAATAACCTACTACCTATTATTTTGAAAAATAGATAAATGGGGTCCATAAAATAAACTAAAATTACCACAAATACTTCATAAAAATCTCTTCAATATTTTTAACAACATTTATCATCATTATTATAATTCACAATATTAATCGACCAGGTCGTTCCCAGGAAAGAGGGGGCTTTCCAATAAGGATTTCTCCCTATTGGCGCGCAATTAGGTGACCAAACCTCTCATTGACAGAACTTCTAGACCTCGTTAATATTGCAAATAATAATATTAATAACTTCGTCATGTCAATTATTGATTTAATAATATACAAAATATTGACAATAATTGAATCAAATAACGTGAGATATTATGCGGCAATTACTATAGCAATAATTGAATAAAACTAAGTGACTTCTCACGTAAACATCAATAATCAATCTGAGTATTGCTCTCTTTGTCTAACTCTACGTATTCTTCGTACTTTTAACAACAAGTGTTTCAACGATTAATGGTAAAACTTCCGCCATTATTTTCATAAAATATTTTTGTCATTTTCTCAATCTGACAATAATTTCGTTGTGGGGTCCACCAATGATTGCGTCGTTGTACGAATATTCCCTGCTAAAACGAATATTCCCCGACCAATCGAATATAATATAACAACTTGCATACTTTGAAAAATTTATAAATAATACCCAAAACTATAACATTATATCAAATTTATTACATAATATTCAAAAATTATATTTATAGAAAATTCATTTTTTTATTCATAAAAGTTGGGGTCTTACATCCAATCCGACAAAATACTGATAAAACACCTCAACATTAACTCTTTCATTTATAACCACATAAATAAATCTATCATTTATATCCACATCAAATAAATATGTTTTTATCATATAAATCAATAATTAATTATTCATAAATAATATTACAGAATCACAATAATGACAAACAGGCAGGTTGAGTACGTTTTACCGATTCCCACCAGTAATCTGCCTCTCCGCGCAACATAAAGGCGGCAAAATGGAACCTTTTGCTCCTCGGAGCAACCCAAGACATCAAATATCTTGGTGATCTGCTTTATCCATGCTTCCGCCATAAGTGGTTTTCGCTCTCCCTTATACTCCAGTGGTCCCAACTCCTTGAACTGTTTAGCGGTGACCACCCGAGAGTTTCCAGTGTTTCCACCTGCATTTTGGATAGGAGCCACTCTCGCCAGCTGTTGCATGAATTGCATAAAGCCCCTGAACATTTGATCATTCATCATTTGGTAAGTGTTGTTGTTTGCATGAGGATTGTCGCCTTCCTGATGTACATTATCCTGATTATTGATATGTGGTGAATCAACCGTCGCCTGTGCTCCATTGCAATTCTCAACATTCTCGGATGTCATTTTCAGATACTGCCACAAAACAAAGGTTAATTGACATGTAACATATTATCCCTAAATTTTGACCGACCAATTAAATACCACATAAACTTAGGTAGGTCATACTAGCGAAGGAATTCCCCGTCTATCCCCTCCTAGTACTATTCTCATATCTTAGCCAGGGATCATATCTCTAAGCTTTGATACCAACTGTGACGCCCCCAAAATTAGGTATACATCACCCATCTTGGGTCGTCAGATACATGGTACAAAATTCAAATACAACTTACTAATACAACTGTCGTGTACAATACGACAAAACATAACTGTGAGTTTGAATACAATTATTGTCTACTAGAGATTATACAAACTCAAAAGGAGTCCTCATTATAATTATTAACACACTATTTCACAGAATAGTGAGGACTACTAATGCTATCCTCTGGACCGTCACTCCGCTTCCGATTAGCTAGTCTCTGCTATGTTCTCATTTCCTGAAGAGAACAGTGAAAGAAAGGGTGAGCTCAACTAGCCCAGTAAGAAATATTATGACTAAGATAATGCAGAATAAATTATCGTTAGCCTTCAACAGTGTTAAACTGATAAAATATAACAACATCAAGTTTAACTGCAACGGAACAAGCAATCCATTAAAAGAGTCAAGTAGAGAATAAAATCTACTATCTTTTATGATTTAAAAGGTTTTTCATGACTTTTATCGCTGGGACTCGGCTTAATAAATAATCCACATCATCGAATCACCCCTGCACTACGACCAAGGATATTCTTTAGTATCACGACCACAAATTATCCATGCACTACAGCCAAGGACATTCGTGTATTCATTAATGGTCATGATCATGCCAACAACAGTCCATCAATGCACTACGGGCCAATGTTAAATTTTACCACATCATTTGTAACATTACGGTCAAGATGATTACACCGAATAATCCTCGGTCATAATCATACCAAGTCCATCTATGCACTACAGGGCCCACGAGATGACTTTCAACATAATATAAACATGAGGATGATGACAATGATATAAAAATTCAATAAAACAAGTTCAAGAATTAATTTATCCAGGAACTAATAATGTCCAAATTGTCAACATGATCTTTGCTTTGTAGAGTAAAATTCAAGAATGATCAGAAGAATATTTCCATGAAAAGATACTGGATGAAGTGAAAATATCAAGGATATTCTACTAATTTCATGGAGTATAGAAGTCAAAACTTTAACCAACTGAGTATAATAAAGAATGGAATAACAAAAGAAATCACCATGCATCGTTATCACTTGACATGTATGAGTTATTCCAACGAATAATAATAACGGAACCGAGTCGAGCAAAATTTGCAACTTAGCGGGATGTTCCAATGAGAATAATAAAGATGGAACTGTGTCCTTGTAAAACACACGATATGATGTTCCAACGAATAATAATAAAGACGGAACCAGTCCCTGTAAAACACACGCATGAGGATGTTCCAGCGTAATAATAATAAAGATTTTAATCGAATCAAAAGTGTAAAACACATGCACGAGATGTTCCAGCGAGAATAATAATAAAGAGCCGAACCGGGACCTGTAAAACACATGCAGCAGGATGTTCCAACGAGAATAATAGAAGAATGTCACCAAGTATAGGGTAAATGCAGTATACAAAGGTTATTCCAACAGAATAATAAGCAATGGAATAACAACAGTTCTCTTCATGAATAAGAAAGAATAACACCCCTTACATTAGTAGTATATTGAATACTAGAGTAGTGTAGTAACAGAATACTCTTCTTCTTTCTCTCTTATTCTCTCTATACTTTCTCTCTCTATAGCTTGAATGAATTCATGAAAAATAATGAAGCACTAGGCCTCTATTTATAGAAGATTTCTAGCTTAGCACTTGAAATGTGAAAAGGAAAGTGGCTTGACGACTGGTGATGTGAAACACCAAGTGGTTTGACGCCTGTAATGTTAAACGACAATTGGTTCGACGCCTGTAATATGAAACGGCAAGTGGTTTGACGTCTGGTAAAGGTAATTACTGTTGACGAAGGTAATTACAATTAAGGAAGGTAATTACTATTGACGAAGAGACTCTTAGATGATGACATATGCCCCCCCACAAAATAACCAAACTTACCACAAACGCCTCATAATAGACTCTTTATATACATCAAGGATTGACAAATCATTTTATTTTTAATCAACACATATTTAATCTTTCAACAATTATTAATCATTTATAACTTGTCGTCTCAATTATTGATTTAATAATATAACATATTATATGATGATAATCTTTGTGACAATAATTGAATCAATAATATAAGAGATATGATGCGTGAATCATCGTAGCAATAATTGAGTATAGCTAAGTGACTTATCACGTAAGCATCAATAATCAATATCGTGTGCTACTATGTAACCACGCGTATTTCTGTACTTTTACTACCCGGTAGTTCAACAGTTTTAACGGTAACACCTCTGCCGTTATTTTCATAAAGTATTTTTGTCGTTTTCTGAATTCGACAATAATTACATTATTGGGGTCCACCAATGATTGTGTCGTCGTCATTAATATTCCCCAAATAAAAAGAATATTCCCCAATTAAACGAATATTTTATAACAACTTGCTTACTTTGCAAAATTTATAAATATTACCCACAACTATAACATTATATCAAATTTACTCCATAATATTCAAAAATAATATTTATAGCAAATTAATCTTTATTTATAAAAGTTGGGGTCTTACAACCTCCCCTTCTTATGAAATTTCGCCCTCAAAATTAGGGTACGTACCTGGTATATCGAAGAGGTAAGGATACCTTGATTTCATTTCAAATTCTAACTCCCAAGTCATTTCCTCAACATCGTGGTTTCTCCACAAAACTTTGACTTGAGGTATAACCTTGGAGCGTAGAATATGTTCCTTCTTATCCAAAATTTGAACAGGAACCTCTTCATACGTCAAATCTTCTATTATTTCATCTGGTTCTAACTCAATAATGTGGTTCGGGTCTTTCACATATTTACGTAACATGGATATGTGAAAAACGTTATGAACACGAGACATACTTGGCGGTAAAGCGAGTCTATAGGCCACAGTTCCTACTCGATCGAGGATTAAAAATGGGCCGATGAATCGAGGATTGAGTTTTCCTCTCTTTCTAAATCTCGTAACTCCTTTCCACGCAACAACACGCAACAACACATGATCTCCTATATCGAATTCCACGTCCTTTCGATGAAGATCAACATAACTCTTTTGTCGATCGTGTGAGGTTTTTATACGTTATCGGATCGTTTGAATCTTTTCCATAGTCATACGTACCAACTCCGATCCCAACAACGTTTCTTCACCCACCTCATCCCAGCATACTGGAGAACGACACTTTCTTTCATACAACGCTTCGAATGGAGCCATGCCAATACTTGCTTGATAACTGTTGTTGTAGGAAAACTCCACCAATGGTAAGAACTTGTCCCAACATCCCTTGAAATCAAGGACACAGAGTCTTAATAGATCTTCAAGAGTTTGAATAGTCCTCTCCATTCGTCTGGTCCCGTCTCGAGGATGATATGCCGAGCTAAATCGTAAGTCTGTGCCCATAGCTTTTTGCAAACTAACCCAAAATCATGAAGTGAATATTGGGTCTCGATCAGAAACTATGGATACTGGCATACTATGCAGTCTTACAATCTCGTTTATGTACATATGAGCAAATCGTTCAAGTGTATAAGTTTCTCGTATCGGTAAGAAATGAGCAGACTTGGTCAATCTATCAACAATGACCCAAATCGCATCTATGCCTAGAGAAACCTTAGGAAGACCGGTAACGAAATCCATGGTAATATGCTCCCACTTCCATTCTGGAATTTAAAGTGGTTGCAATGGACCTTTTGGTACTTGATGCTTCGCTTTAACTCGTTGACAAGTTAGACACCTTGAGATAAACAGCGCTATCGCTCTCTTCATATTGCTCCGCCAAAATGTATGACGAATATCATGATACATTTTGGTACTCCCAGGATGGATTGCAAACGGTGTGTTGTGTGCCTCCATCATGATTTTATACTTTAAATCAGGGTCATTAGGAACACAAAGTATGGAGTTGACTCAAAGTATTCCTTCTTCATCGATTTTTGCTTCTGGCATAGCACCTTCTTGCACTTTCTTTCTCATACGCATCAGCTCCAGGTCTGTAACTTGAGCAGCTTTAACTTTATCGATTAAAGTTGGTTCTACTCGTATATTCGCCATCATCGCATAGGTCCCTGGAGTCTTTAACTCTATCTCCATCCTTTGCAAGTCACACAAAATGGGCCTTTGCATTGACAATATCGCACTCGTACTTGCATATGATCTTTTACTCAATGCGTCAGCTACTACGTTCGCTTTTCCAGGATGGTATTGGATGGTATGATCATAATCTTTCAACAGTTCAAGCCAACGTCGTTGTCGCATGTTGAGTTCCTTTTGAGTAAAGAAATATTTGAGGCTTTTATGATCCGTAAAGATCTCCACCTTCTCCCCATACAAGTAATGCCTCCAAATTTTAAGTGCAAAGACAACAACTGCCAACTCTAGATCATGAGTAGGATAATTCCTCTCATATTCTTTGAGTTGTCTTGAGGCATAGGCTATGACTTTCCCATATTGCATGAGAACACATCCCAACCCTTTACCCGAAGCATCACTGTAGATGACAAATCCCTCCGAGCCAGATGGTATTATCATAATAGGTACTGAAATGAGTCTCCTCTTGAGTTCTTGAAAACTCTTCTCACATTCTTCACTCCAACCAAACTTTGTATCTTTCTGAGTCAGCTGAGTTAATGGAGTAGCAATTCGAGAAAATCCTTCCACGAATCTCCGATAATAACCAGCTAAGCCGAGAAAGCTACATACTTCGGTCACTGATTTAGGTTGCTCCCAGCTTTGAATTGCTTCAATCTTTGCTGGGTCAACAGATATTTCATGACTTGATACTACGTGCCCAAGGAATGTTACTTCCTCAAGCCAGAATTCGTATTTCTTCAACTTGGCATAAAGCTTGTATTCACGAAGCTTTTGGAGTGTTAGCCTCAAGTGTTGCTCGTGATCTTCACGGCTTTTGGAATAAATAAGGATGTCATCAATAAAGACGACCACAAAATGATCCAAATATTCCTTGAATACTCGGTTCATCATATCCATGAAGGCAGCAGGAGCATTAGTCAATCCAAAGGACATGACTAGGAATTCATAATGCCCATACCGAGTTCTGAAGGCCGTCTTTGGAATGTCATCGGTTCTAATCTTCAATTGGTGATATCCGGAACGAAGATCAATCTTTGAAAAGAATTTGGCTCCTTGCAACTGGTCAAACAGGTCATCAATACGGGGCAATGGATACCTATTTTTGATGGTGACATGATTCGACTCCCGATAATCAATACAAAGTCGCATACTCCCATCTTTCTTCTTCACGAATAGAACAGGAGCACCCCAAGGAGAAGTACTAGGACGAATAAAGCCAATGTCTAAAAATTCCTGCAGTTGGGTCTTTAACTCCTAAAGTTCAATAGGAGCCATTCGATATGGGGCTTTGGAAATGGGTTTTGTATCGGGTTCAAGGTCGATACAAAATTCAATTTCACGCTCTGGGGGTAGGCCAGAAGTTCTTCTGAATACGTCAGAAATTTATTAACAATGAAATATCATTCAAAGTCGATTTATTTTGTTTAGATCTGTGACATGAGCTAAGAAAGCTTGACATCCGTTTTTTAATAAACGAATAGCTTTATGGCTTGAGATGACCGTGATTGATTTTAATGGTTTGGTTGCTTGAATTCGCATAATAGGTTGATTAGGAATATGAAAGCTAACAACCTTACGAAAATAGTCAATTTTTGCATGATAAGTAGTTAACCAATCAATCCCTAGAATCACGTCAAATGCAAGTATTTTCAATGAAATAAGATCGACAGGTAATATGAGGGTACCGATTTGAACCAAACAAGACTTATAAATAGTGGATGTAATGAAGGTTTCTCCCAACAGAGTTTCCACAGATAAGTCAAAATCTAATTTCTTCGGAGTCAAATTTAATCGTTGAGCGCAAGTAGGAGAAATAAAAGAATGTGTATAACCGGTATCAAATAAAGTATAGACTTCGCTAGAGTTTATGATAAACTTACCCGTGATGACCTCATTCGGGTTCCTTTCTTTCTGGGAGGTCACAACAAACGCTCTCCCTTGCACTACCGGCTTTGACTTTTTTGGGACAGCCTTTGGTGCCTCCATCCTAGCTGAATTTGTCTTCGATGAACGACAAAATCGGGCTAAGTGACCTTCTCTTCCACAATTATAACATGCTTTAGACGGCATCACGTAATTTGGACTGATGTGTCCCTCCCCTCCGCATTTGAAGCGTATGATAGGTGGTCTTTCTCCTTCCTTAAAAACGGGTGCTGGTGCTGACGTCTTTCCATCATTGTTGAATCTCCTCTTCTTGAAATTTCCATTCTTATTGTTTTGGCCCCTGATTACCACCGAAGTGGTTACCATTTCTGGCCTGTTGATTCCCTCCACGCTTGTTGTCACCGATTCGATGACTTCTCTCACGGGTATTATCATTTTGTCGGCTACTCTCTTTTGGTTGCGTTGACTCGTTATCGCTACTCCACCAATCGAGCCCTATTTACAACATCTGAATAAAAACACAGTTTATGAGAAATAAGATGTTGACGTATCTCCAGCTTCAAACCTCTTAAAAATATTCGCGCCATTCTCTCTTCATTATCCACCGAGTGGGACGCAAACCGGGATAACTCTGCAAATTTTGCCTCGTATTGCGACACGGTCATATTGTTTTGCTCCAATTTGATAAACTCCACCTCCTTCATGTGAGGAATACTTTCGGGAAAGTATTTGTCATTGAACAACTCTTGAACTTCTCTAAGACATCTTCATGCGACGGAGTTGAGTACGTCTTACCGATTCCCACCAAAGATTCTCGCCTCTCAACAACATAAAGATGGCAAAGGGAACCTTTTCTCCCTGAGCAACCCAAGACATCAAATATCTTGGTGATCTCGCTTTATCCATGCTTCCGCCATAAGTGGTTTTGGCTCTCCCTTATACTCCAAAGGGTCCCAACTCCTTGAATCTGCTTAGCGGTGACCGCCCAAGAGTTTCAGTGTTTCCACCGCATTTTGGATGAGTCGCTCTACTTTCTTTGTTGCATGAATTGCATAATGCCCCTGAACATTTGATCATTCATCATTTGGTCAGTGTTGTTGTTTGCATGAGGATTGTCGCCTTCCTGATGCACATTATCCTGATTATTGATATGTGGTGAATCAACGGTCGCATGTGCTCCATTGCTATTCTCAACATTCTCGGATGTCATTTTCAAATACTTCCACAAAACAAAGGTTAATTGACATGTAACATATTATCCATAAATTTTGACCGACCAATTAAATACCACATAAACTTAGGTAGGTCATACTAGCGAAGGAATTCCCCGTCTCTCCCTTCCTAGTACTATTCTCACATCTTAGCCAGGGATCATATCCCTAAGCTTTGATACCAACTGTGACGCCCCAAAAATTAGGTATACATCACCCATCTTGGGTCGTCAGATATATGGTACAAAATACAAATACAACTGTCGTGTACAATACAACAAAACATAACTGTGAGTTTGAATACAATTATTGTCTACTAGTGATTAAACAAACTCAAAAGGAGTCCTCATTACAACTATTAACACACTATTTCACAGAATAGTGAGGACTACTAATGCTATCCTCTAGACCATCACTCCGTTCCCCGACTAGTCCCTGCTATGTTCTCATTTCAAGAGAACAATGAAAGAAAGGGTGAGCTCAACTAGCCCAATGAAGAAATATTATGACTAAGATAATGCGTAATAAATTATCGTTAGCCTTCAACATGATGTTAAACCGATAAAATATAACAACATCAAGTTTAACTGCAGCGGAACAAGCAATCCATTAAAAGAGTCAAGTAGAGAATAAAATCTACTATCTTTTATGATTTAAAAGGTTTTTCATGAATTTTATCATTTGGACTCAAATTTTAATAAATAATCCACATCATCGAATCACCCTTGCACTACTGACCAAGGATATTCTTTAGTATCACGCGACCACAAATTATCCATGCACTATAGCCAAGGTCATTCGTGTATTCATTAATGGTCATGATCATGCCAACAATCGTCCATCAATGCACTACGGGCCAATGATAACTTTTACCACATCATTTGTAACATTACGGTCATGATTACAATCAATAATCCTCGGTCATAATCATACCAAGTCCATCTATGCACTACAGTGCCACAAATGACTTTCAACATAATATAAACATGAGGATGATGACAATGATATAAGAATTCAATAAACACAAGTTCAAGAATTAATTTATCCAGAACTAATAATGTCCAAATTGTCAACATGAGATTGCTTTGTAGAGTAAAATTCAAGAATGATCGTAAGAATATTTCCATGAAAGATCTTTGGATGAAGCGCAAAATATCAAGGATATTCTACTAATTTCATGGAGTATAGAAGTCAAAACTTTAACCAACCGAGTATAATAAAGAATGGAATAACAAAAGAAATCACCATGCATGCGGTGCCAGCGCCAGACAAGTTATTCCAAGAATAATAATAACGGAACCGAATTCGTCGTAAAATTTGCACCGACGGGATGTTCCAACAGAATAATAAAGATTTTAACTAGGTCCTGTAAAACACACGCATACATGATGTTCCAACGTAATAATAATAAAGACGGAACCAGTCCTGTGTAAAACACACACATGAGATTTTCCAACAAAATAATAATAAAGATTTTAACCGGTGTCCTGTAAAACACACAGCGATGATGTTCCAACGTAATAATAATAAAGATTTTAACCGTGTCCGTGTAAAACACACACGATGTGATGTTCCAACGAATAATAGAAGAATGTCACCAAGTATAGGGTAAACCACATTATACAAAGTTATTCCAATGTAATAATAAGCAATGGAATAAAAAGCAGTTCTCTTCATGAATAAGAAAGAATAACACCCCTTACATTAGTAGTATATTGAATACTACAGTAGTGTAGTAACAAAATACTCTTCTTCTTTGTCTCTTATTCTCTCTATACTTTCTCTCTCTATAGCTTGAATGAATTCGTGAAAAATAATGATGCACTAGGCCTCTATTTATAAAAGATTTCTAGCTTAGCACTTGAAATGTGAAAAGGCAAGTGGCTTGACGACTGGTGATGTGAAAAGAAAAGTGGTTTGACGCTTTGTAATGTGAAACACCAAGTGGTTTAACGCTTTGAATGTGAAACGACAATTGGTTCGGCGCTTTTATAATATGAAACGGCAAGTGGTTTGATGTCGGTAAAGGTAATTACTATTGACGAAGGTAATTACTATTGACGAAGGTAATTACTATTGACGAAGAGACTCTTAGATGATGACATATGGGCCCCCAACAAAATAACCAAACTTACCACAAACGTCTCATAATAGACTCTTTATATACATCAAAGATTGAATAAATATTATCACAAATCATTTTATTTTTAATCAACACATATTTAATCTTTCAACAATTATTAATCATTTATAACTTGTCGTCTCAATTATTAATTTAATAATATAACATATTATATGAGATGATAATTTGTGACAATAATTGAATCAATAATATAAGAGATATGATGCAAAGAATTCATCGTAGCAATAATTGAGTATAGGTTTGAGTGACTTATGACGTAAGCATCAATAATCAATACCGTGTGCTACTATGCAACCACGCCAGACATCGTACTTTTTACTAATGGTAGTTCAACATTTTAAACGGTAACACCTCCGTAGTTATTTTCATAAAGTATTTTTTATCGTTTTCTCAATCCGAATAATAATTCCGCTTGTGGGGTCCACTTAATGATTGTGTCGTAAGTCATTTAATATTCCCCGATAAAAGAATATTCCCACCAAACGAATATTTTATAACAACTTGCTTACTTTGCAAAATTTATAAATATTACCCACAACTATAACATTATATCAAATTTAACTCCATAATATTCAAAAATAATATTTATAAAAATTCATCTTTATTTATAAAAGTTGGGGTCTTACATAGGTGACCAAACCTCTCATTCACAAAACTTTCTAGACATTGCCAATAATGCTATCCAATAATATTATTCAAATAATATGAATTATTGATCTGATAATGGAGATACTGTGCAGTGACAATTATTTAAACAACAATAATATAAAATATCAACGCAACAATTATTGAATCAATAAAATAAAATATTGAACAGTAATTATTGTAACAATTATTGAGTAGTGCCTTCTCACGTAAGAATCAATAATTGAAAAAAATTATGTGCAATACTGCAAAAGCTACTCTTGTGCAACAACGCCAGACATTACTTTACTTTACCAACCGGGTATTCCAACGTTGTTAATTGTGAATGATTACGCTCGTTATTTATAAAAACTCAATTTTGTCGTTTTCTTCATCCGACAATTATTACATTATCATTCGCCCACAATGGTCATACTGCGCATTTAATATTCCATATTCCACGACCAAACGAATATTCCCCGACAAAAATGAATATATTATAACCACTTGCGTATTTTGAAAAATTTGCACATTTCACCCATAACCAAAGCATTATATCAAATTACCACCTTATTATTCACAATAATAAATAGAGGAAATTCGATTTTATTCATTAAAAAGTTGGGGTCTTACAAATCATATAAAAATGATTTAAGTATTATAAAAATATTTTAAGTTATAAAATATAACTTTTGATATTTTGTCATAAAAACATTAATATTTAATATTAATGGCAATTATCGGATAATGGATTTAAAGGTTTAAAAATCATATAAATATGATTTTAAGGTATTAAAAATACGTTTATATATTATAAATATATTATAATATTATGTTATGATTTTCATTAATATTTAGTATTAAATAAATATTAATGATAAAGGAATTAAGTGGTATTTAAATCATATAATTATGATATTAATGATTGAAAAATAAAAATAAATGATAATAATTACTTGAAAATTATTATGAGCCTATGAAAATTATTTTGACTGAATAATTAATTGTCTAAGTTAATTGTGTTGCCTTTAGAGAGAGTCTTATGGATATTTGACTCGATAGTTATCCAAATAGGCCGTCGGGATGTCAGAATTGTGATAAATTAAACTCAGACTGCAATAGTTTGACTTGATACTAGGTCTTATATGTTGTATAGACTAATAGGATTATGTGGTAATGTGTTTAGGTTATTTTATATTGTGATGATATGATTCTAACTTGGGAAATCGATATGATTAATATTAGGTCTTCGGATAAAGCTAAGTTATGTTTCGTAATGGTAATCAACCGATCAGGCAAGTTTTCTTATACTCACTTATTGTGAAAGTTTTTCTTGAACTGTTCTTTGAATTGGTGATTAATCATTGTCGATTACACCACGTCTATGAATTGTAGAATCGCACTTTGTGCATATTGCATGTGTTCATCAAGTATGAAAGGCTGATCACCTTCATTACTATTTGGTCTAGATATAATTGATATGTTCATGTTTAATGTTCGTTCAGCTATGAAAATTTATCCATTCTAGTTCACAATTATATTGTTAAATGTTAGCCAGCTATTATTCAAAATCTTTTCATCATGATATATCCTTAATTTATTGAACTTAAACGTGCTGGGCAAACTTGTTGCTCACCCTTGCTATATCATGATAAACATTGCAGATTAAGGCGAATACGTCGGATATAAGGAAAAGTCAAAGCCAAGTTTAGCTTGGGAATATGTGTGCAACTAGCTTTGTAATAGTATTGTATTTGTGACATCCCAAATTTTTAGAATTTATAAATGAGAATTTCATAAATAAAAGTATTATTTATGAGATATGTTGGGTGTGAGTATGTGTATGTCTTATATTGTAGAATATGTGAATTGATGTGAAGAGAATGTTATATATTAATTTTAATATATATAAATATTTAATTGAATTATTTATTGAGTTAAATAAATAAATTTGGTTTTGATTATAGAGTAATGTAATTAAGTGTAGTAGATTAATTAAATGAATATTTAGTATTTAATTTAATTAATATAATAATTTTATGTTATAGTTCTAATTTAATTGAGATAATTAAATTAGATGAGTTATGTGATGATTGTTACACGAAATTATAATTAATAAGTAAATATAATTATGTGACAATTTGATGAGATTGATTGATGTTAAACCACTGATTAATTAAAATAATGAGTATTTGCCAAACATGGTCTTAGGCTTTTCAAGTTCAAGTTGGTGTAACCTATGTATTAACTAGTAATTAGTTTATATAATAATTACTAGGAGTTACATATATTATATATTACTGGTATTGTATATTATATGTATATACTACAAGTTAGTATGTTAGTTTTAGAAAACAAACCAAAGAAAGAAGAAGAGAGTTAGAGAGAGTTGTAGGAGAAGAAGAAGAGGAAGAAAAAGAAGAAGAAGGGAAAGCCTTGAGAAGACAAAAAAAAGCCCCATCATCATTATCTCCATCTCTCTCTTAAATTCATACTAATAAGGTTATAAACTAAATTCCTTGTTTTAATTATATTTTTATGTTCTTCATAATGTAGGAGAAATTGAGAGAGATAGACAGAAATAGAGGAATTGAGATGAGCTAGAAGAAGAAGAAGAAGAAAAAGCTAAAAGAAGGTAACTTCTAAACTCTTATTTAATCTTTGATTTTTTTGGGTAGATTTATGTTCTAGGGTAGTAGATCATGCTTAATCTTGTTTGTATAGGTTTAATCTTGGATTATCAAGAATCAAATAAGAGGATTCAAGAAAGAAAATGAAATGGAAAGAGAATTTGAAGAACAAAATTCGTAGGTTTTGAGTAATTGTGGACAAATCTTGTAAAATTCATACCTCTTTGGGTATAATGAGTTAGAAAGTGAGCCTTATATCAAATCGAAGATATGGAAGTAAGCTATATTCTGAAAGTGAAATCACATGAAAACTCTTTGTAGATTTCTTGCAATGTCTGTTTTAGTAAGGCTGGTACGAAGGGAAAATAATCTACCCAGAAAATCAAAATTGTTACGGTTTCTGACTTTGAACAATTCATATAAATTCGTGTGTTTTGAATTTGAAGAAACTTTAAACTGAAAAGTTGTAGATATGGAAGTTTACTAGCCAGAATCGCGTGATTGAGCCATTTTATGGACCAGATCATGTCCGAAATAAATTGTTTAGTAAGGATGTCCAGAAAATGAAATTTTCTAGACTAGTTGATGAATTATAGAATCTGGTTTAGATGGATAAGGGTCTGACTTTAAGGCCTAGATGAGGTTGTAGTACACTGAGTAAGGGTTAATTCTATATAAGAAGGAACAAAAACGGACATGTAACGAAGGAGTTATGTTAAAAAACAAAACAACATTTTGTTAAAAAATTATGAAGATGAGTTTTATAATTACATTTGAATTAAGATTTTGGGTGATGGTATATTTTGATGATTAAAAATATGTTTTGACATATGTAATGAGTATAGATATGTGTTATCATATTCTATGCATAATTAACCATTTAAGATCAAGAGTTAAGATAAGTTAATATGTGCACATAACGTGCTCGATAAAATGCCTAAGAGTAATAGTGTTTCTAAACTTTGGTATACAAAGTGTCTATCTAATGACTAATATTGGATTTTATGTGCATCTGATCAGTATGAAAAGATGATAATACAAGAATAATAATGGAAAGAAATTGAAAAGGGCGATTTTTGATTTTTGAAGGAAAATTAAACTTCTAAACAATGTGTTGAATATGCATTTTTGAAACCAAAGTGGTATAATAAAATGGTGTGATATACGCACATTAAACTACAAGTGCGATAGTCTAGCATGTGTGGTGATGAAAATGAAAATAAAACCGAGTTGCATATAAAATAGTTGGATGTCTATAAAGACATTATAAATGATAATAAGATAAAGTAAGGTCTTAGAATAAATTTGACCATGAGATTGAGTATTGATTTTCTTTATTATCAATCTCACATACAATTAATAGGTTGTCTAAGGATCGCCAGTATTAGCGTGTTGGTAAAACGCCTAGAAAAGGCAAGTCTTTCAGTTCCTTTTTGCTATGTGAACTTGATGATGATCTGCTTTAAAATTTTAATGTATGATGTATTATATATGTCAAAAGTATGAAATGTGAAAGTCAATCTATGACTATGATGATTGAACTATGAATGTTGATTGAGTAAGGAACTCAATCTTTATAGTTGTTATGTGAACTATGAATGTTGATTGAGTAAGGAACTCAATCTTTATAGTTGTTATGTGAACTACAACATGTATGCTATGTTTGTTTATGATTATTCTTGTATGTTGAGCATGTTAATATGTGCTACGTGATGCATGAAAAATGATTAGATTTTGGCGAAATGTGAGCTCATTCTTGCAAATAACCATTTTTGCGATTCAAGAATTGAAGGTAAAGCTATCTGCTACTTGATTGTTATGGATCAAAAGTGATATATGAAGATTTAATATCCTAGCTAAGTTGTTATTCTTGTAAACTATGTCTAATATTTCGGTAAATGTATTAATGTTGTATTGTTATATATTTTTGTGATGTAAACTCTTGAAGTATTAAAATGATTCTGAGATATTTAGATGTAAAGGTTAAAAGTTTTGGGAACGAGAATAGTTTGTAATAGAAAATTTTAATTATTCCACAAATTTCAATGGTTGTATTATCATTTAATGATGTAAAATTAGAGGTTGAATGTATTATTAACGACTGAAATCGAGAATTAAATTGTATAAATTTTGGGGTCGTTACAGTATTATTATAACAATGTATGTTAGATACGATATTAATTCAGGTTTTAAGTAAGGTTCTCGACCTTGGGGTTAGTGTGTAATGTTTAATGTATAGATAATTTATGTTTATATCTTCCGAAATAGCTAGAACTAGTGTACCAGATTCGTGGTGATTTAGGACCAGAATTTGGGGGCGCTATAATTGGTATCAAAGCTGTTGGTTATAAACCTAGGATAGAGTTACCTTAGGCTAATAACCGCAGTGATAGGATAAGATCTAACTCACATAGGGTTGGTGTGTTGTTGCCTCTTTTTTAGTTCTAACAAAAGAGCTCTAACTCATGTAAGCATACATGTGTCAACAAGCAATACAGAGTAAGTCGAGTATGGATCCACAGAGAAAGTTGTCTAAATTAAACTATTATGCATCAACTAAATCACTATTTTTATATGCTTAAACGAATGTTTATAATTGTGAATTACTTTAAATGCAAATAATAACTAAAATAAGAATAGTAAAGTAATAAATCAAATTTGGAAATAATGGGATCCTAACTTCATTTAACAGTTCATCTAATTACAACCGTCATATAAGATTATTCACGTCTCACAAAAAAGTAGCCAAGACCCCTAATGTAGACATAACCATTTTTCAATGCATTATGATATACTTACATAACATCCATATGCAATAGACACCATGTAATCATCAATAAAACCAACCTCACTATATTTTTATGTGAAATTGCAGCAATATTGAATTTAAGCACAAGCCCTTATATAACTCATACGGTGAAACATTATATGTCTATCTGGTTCACGAAATACAAAGCTAAGCGAAACAGCCCCATATACGCATGTTATCATGATTACAATTGTAACAAACGAGATTTTTGTAATTTAATTTTCCTATTTATTAAATTAAATAAATATTTTTGATGATTTAATTATTAGATTAAATAATTAATTGATGCAATTGTGATAGATTAATTTAATTATATGTGTTATATTTATTAAATTAATGTGGAAAATTTATTATTCAAAATATGTAATTATGTGAGTTTATTGAATTAAAAGAAATATTTAATAAGCCTAATATTATTTTATAATTAATGAGAAAATTAATTATATGACTATGTGAATTAATGAGAAATTATTATATTTTATTCAAATTAAATTAAATAATATATTTGAGTTATTGTATAAATGAGTGTGACATTATAAAACTATGGTATAAAGGATTTATTAAATTAAATGGTTTTGAGCCATTTTAGGCTTGCCAAACGAGGCCTTAGTGGAGGTTGAGAGCAGTTAACCATTACTGGGTAACTGACCATCCACTCTGCGCTCAGTTTCTTTTTATAAAAAAATCGTAAACGTCTCCTTTATTTTCTAAGTCTGGAACAAAGCTATCACAGAGAGAAATTTTGAAGTTTAGAGAATTTGTGAGTGTGTGATTGATCTAGTAACTAAGAAAGGATTATCAAGGCTCTCCTAATCTACACTTTATACTCTGGGTAATTCCTTTAACCCAATTTCTATTTTTACGTTGTTTAAGTTTTTTAAGAAAAATGGCTTTTATGTTCTGTAAAAGCTCTATAGTGGAAAAAGGAGTAAAGATTATATGTTAATTACGTGATAAATGTTATCATATCGTGTTTTATTATATATATTGTATAAACCATATCATCAGTTTCATAAAAACATGTCGTATATACTTCCTACAAAATTACAGAGTATGAAAATATGGCCATATGGCCTTATATACCAAATTTAACACGATAATCATAAGCTGTATTATAAATTTACACATATATGTGTTAATATGTTAATGTAGTATATTTTTACTATGTTGTATGAACCATAACATCAGTTTCATAAAATACATGTCGTATATTGTTGCTGCAAAATTACAGAGTATAGAAATATGGTCATATGGCCCTTACTCGCAATTTTAATACGTCAAACATATATTGTGTCATAAATTTTATACCTGTATATAATTATGCATATTAAAACATAGAGACCAAACTTCAAATGAACGGATTCGATGTTATAACGAATCCGTAGTGTTGATTTTCATGTTATGTATTCAAAACTTTCAAAAACACCAAGAACAGTAAATTACATGTGTTGATTCTACAAATTATGTGTTTTAAAATATTAAAATCATGCTAGAAGGGTTGAGTAGTAGTTATATGTGTGTTCTTCACACATATAACTACTACTTGGAAGTTATGGCCATATTATGTGTTCTTCACAGAAACGTATAATTTTACTTGTGAGAGATTTTTGGCCTAATTTGGCCTTGTTATGTTCATGATAACCGCATAAATTACGTAAACCGAGTGCAGGTAACCCACACTTCGTGTAGTTACCAAACTAAATCACCATACAATTACCGCAAAAATAAAAAATAAAAAAATAAATATTCGATGAAAATTATTATTAAAATATTTATAAAATAAATTAAATATTTTAATTGAGATATTTATTGAATAAAATAAATATTTGATGAAAATTATTATTAAAATATTTATAAAATAAATTAAATATTTCAATTGAGATATTTATGGAATAAAATAAATATTCGATGGAAATTATTATGAAATAATTTATTAGAGTGTAATAATATTAAGAGAATGAAAATATTCTAATTTAATTAAGAAGGGTAATGATTTGTTAAATAAAGTGGAGTTTATATTAAATAATTAAGTGAAAATGTAACTAATGAATGTGGTGAATACATATGGTATGTGTGTAGGATTTGTGGTGAACGGAAGTAGTAATCGTTTAGCCTACATGCGAGGCAAGTTTCTAACCCTACTTGTTATCATTATTCAAGTTTATAAATTACAAGAGTAAATTCTCGTTATTATTAAATCAAGTTCAAATTGTTATATTGAAGATTATTTATCTTTTCAAAGTATGATTCTGTTATACAATACTTGTTCTATTGTATACCTCTTGAGATTGTTATTCAATTTAAAAATCATTTATTGTTGAACTATATTAGACTAGTGAACCTTATTTGATTCGACTAGTCCATAGTTGATGAACGTTCTAAATTTCAGAACTCTTATTGATTTATCCAAACCAAACTTCTTTTGGTGCAGACTTTAATGTCAAACTGAGATGAACAACCCTGTATAGGGATTACTTATGCCTTAGTGTTAAGATATTGTGCACAGTATGGAACTAAGGGTTGATCCCCCTAAGTACGAGTAGAAGAGTCCATAGTCTTATGATTGTTAAAGGTTTCAAGTATAACCCTTGATAACCTAGGACATAGTTCAAGGTCTTATGACCCTCATAAATCTTTTGAATTCTTGTTAATCATTCTTGATTCAAAAGTTGAGCTTTTATTTCAGAAGTTTTTGATTCACTCGTATGTTATTATATATTGTTATTTCACTTTTATACTTGTGGGAAATCATGCTCACTCTTGCGTAATAATAACATTGCAGTTTAGAACGAAAGGTACGATGAGCCTTCTACTAGCAAAGGCAATGACAAAGCTAATAAGTGATGAAGACTTGTTATTTAATTTTAAGAATGTTATTGTCAAGACTTAATGTTGTTTAAGACTTATTATTTGTTTATGTTTCCATACGTATGTTTAAGGTTAGTTTGACACAGGATTGTATTTATTATTCGGATGTTGTAACCCCCATAAGGGGAGGATTTATTTCTATCTATTGCATGGTTTGCATTTATTATGGGTAGATAGATAGATGATATTTGTATAGTGAACACCAAATCAAAGTGAAATTTAAGTACCTTGATTTGGGGTGTCCTGAGTTAGTATCAAAGTCAGTAGGTTATGTACCTTAGGTGGGGAACAACCTTAGGTAGTAGCTTTATAGGAAGAACATAGTGATGGAAAACTCTTATCGAGTTCTAAGAAATGATTTTTTTTTAATTAATTGAAGATAATAAAAGACTTTATGTGCTTATGTGTCAAATTATGAGCTCACTAGTACAACTTAGTAACTAAAACTTGAAACTATGTTGTCAGGATGTCGGATGTTGGAGGAGCTAGTCGAGCTGGGGAGGAGGAACCCCGAGTACCTACTGAGGAGGAGCGCCGAGACATTCATGTTGTCAGGGAGCAGTTGATACAGAGATAGCCATCTCCATTGATCACTGTTGTTGGTCAGGAGCATGAGCATGAGACTGATCCAGAGGAGGATCCTGAGGAGGAAGAGGAAGAGGAAGAAGAGGAGTTCCCACCAAACTCCATCGATGCTGAGATGTACGATGAGTTATATGACCGTAACGTAGAGTTACGTGACACTGTCCAGGATCTGACTAAGCGAGCGATTATTCAATAGATTACTATCGAATAGAAGGATAGGGAGGTTGTGACTCTTCACACACGTCTGGGAAATGTAGAATGGGATTTGGTCCATGAGAAGGGTCAAACCGAGGAGAAGACTGAGGAGATAGAGAAGTTGAAGAAGGAACTGAAGGAAAGCTCAGAAAGGCTGATCATAGCAGAGGAGGGTTAAGTAAGAGAATCACGTCGTGCTGATCTTGCAGAAGAGGATGGTTGTGCAAAGAAGGCTAAGCTTGGGGAGACGTACTCTACACTTAATAATGCAATGGATGAGGCTCAAGATCGAGTTTTGAGGTACCTAATCCAGTTCGAAGGACTACCATCGTAAATGCTAGATCGCAGTAAGATGTCTCGAATCATGGAAGAGGAATGTAGCAAGGTTGTTCAGCGCTTTAACATGCAGTTATAGAATTTGTTTAATTTTGTAAAAAACTTATCTGGTATTTAGATGTAAATTCCGATGTGGTTATGAACAAAGGAATATTTTAATATTTTAAATTCTGAGGATTCTTTATCTCGGGATAGTTAATGTAAATAGCAGTGATGCTATCGTTTGATGTTAAAACTTTTGATTTGATTAAATATATCAAGTTGTTTGAGATAATGTGTTACGTGATTATGTTAAATTGTTGAGTAATGCCTTAACTATTTAGAGAAATAAATAAAGATCTAATAAGCATATATTTTAACAGAAATATGTCGCCAAGAAGAAGACAACATCGTCAACCAACTCAGGAAGAGTCAACGAATAACAATAACGCCAATGCTAACCATGTTCAATAATTAGTGAACTTACTAGCTGGAGTGATGAATAATCAACCTCAAGCTCCACCGAATACAACGTTCAAATATTTTAAGGCGGTGGGACTGCTAGAGTTTAAAGGCTCCATGAACCCGATCGAAGCTCAGACTTGGGTTATGGAAATGGAGAAGGTTTTTGATGTCGCAAGAGTCAGAGAGGACCAGAAGACCGCTTTTGCAACGTTTATGTTGAAATCTGAAGCCAATTATTGGTGACAAGAAAATAAGGTCCGTGGAGGAGAAGGTATGATTACCTGGGAGAGATTCAAGGAGATGTTCTTTGAGATATATTTCTCGACCAGCTCGCAGAACCAAATGGAGGTTCAGTTTCTGGAGTTGAAACAGGGGAAAATGTTCGTACCGGATTATGCGGCTAGATTCAACGAGTTGGCGAGGTTCGCCACATATCAAGTGCACATGGATGAGCGAAAAGCAAGAAGGTTTGACAAAGGATTAAAGCCATGGTTGTATAGTAAGGTGTCAATGTTTCAATTGAAGACTTTCGTCGGGGTACTAGAGAAAGCCATACTCGCTGAAGGTGGAAGAGATGCGGTAACCAAATATAATCAGGATCAGAAGAAGAAGAAGAGTGAAAATGAAGGAATTAACAAGGTTGGTGGAAGAAACACAGGAGGTGGTAATAATAATCAGAAGAGAAGGTGGTCTGACAACACATCAACTGGAAATCAACAAGGAGGTCAGAAGAAGGGGATCGAAGCATGCCCGACCTGCGGGAAAGCTCATCTGGGAGTTTGAATGAAAGGAAAATGAGTGTGCTACAATTGTGGTCAGGAAGGCCACATAACACCTAACTGTCCTAACCCAAAGAAGGGTTCCTGCTTTACTTGTGGTTCAGAGGATCATCTGGCAAGAGACTGTTCTAAGAAGGGATCTGGAGGGGCAGGATCAGGAGGAAACCAGGGAAACAACAGTGGAAGCGCCTTGACTATCATAAGACCAACCGCAACCAATCGACCGACCGCCAGGACTTTCAACATCACGGTGCAGGATGTAGTTCAATCTCGTGATGTGGTGTCAGGTATCATTCTGATCAATAAAGTTAATGCTTATGTATTATTTGATTCGGGTGCTACTTGTTCATTTATATCCGATGACTTTGCTAAGAGCTTAGAATTGCCTAAGGATGAGTTAGAATACCCCATGAACATAGAAATTACGAATAGAGAAATAATCCCTGTTAAGTACGTACATAAGAATTGTAGAGTGGATATTAAGGGTAATATCATTAACGTAGATCTTATCCCTATTCAACTTGTGGAATTCGACGTTATCTTGGGAATGGAATGGTTATTCAATAACGGGGCTGTAATTGATTGTCAGAAGAAGCGTATTAACCTTATGACTCCGTCAAAGGTTGTGTTTTATGGTAGCAAGTCGCCTAGACAAGCGAGTTGTTTGATGATGATGCAGGCCAGGAAGTTGTTAAGACAAGGCTGTGTAGGATATTTATCTTACATATTCGACAGTCGTAAAGAAAATTCGAAAGTAAAGGAGATACCAGTAGTGAGGGACTTCGCCGACGTATTTCCATACGATTTGCCAGGACTTCCACCAGATAGAGAGGTTAATTTCGTGATCGATTTAACGCTAGGAACTGCTCCAATATCGAAGGCACCATACTGAATGGCACCAGTAGAGATGAAAGAATTAATGGTACAACTACAAGAATTACTAGACAAGAAGTACATTCAACCGAAGTATCGGCCGCCGGGGGGGCGCGCCGATGTTATTTGTAAAAAAGAAGGACGGAACGATGCGACTCTGCATTGAGTACAGAGAACTGAATAAGGTCACGATTAAGAATAGATATCCACTACCGAGGATCGACGACCTGTTTGATCAATTGAAGGGAACGAGATACTTTTCCAAGATAGACTTGAGGAGTGATTATCATCAACTGAAGGTGAGGCCAAAGGATGTACCGAAGACAGCGTTCAGAACACGATATGGTCACTACGAATTTTTGGTAATGTCATTTGGTCTAATGAATGCTCCTGCAGCATTTATAGGACTAATGAATGGTGTTTTCAAGCCGTTTTTGGACAAGTTTGTAGTGGTATTTATAGACGATATTTTGGTATATTCAAAAACCAAGGAGGAACATGAAGAGCATTTGAGATTAACGTTGGAAGTGTTAAGAAGGGAGAAGTTGTATGCCAAGTTTTCGAAATACGAATTTTGGATTGAGTGGGTACAATTTTTTGGGCACGTGATCGATAAAAATAGAATTTTGGTAGATCCATCCAAAGTCGAAGCCGTGTTTAACTGGGATCAGCCGAGGACGCCGTCAGAAGTACGAAGTTTTCTTGGATTAGCAGGATATTACAGAAGATTCATTCAAGACTTTTCCAAGATCGCAACTCCATTAACGAATTTAACTAGAGTGAAGAAAGCTTTCAAGAATTGAAGAAGAGGTTGAGTACAACACGGTGTTGTCTCTTCCGGATGATACAAGAAATTTTGTTGTTTTTAGTGATGCATCGCATAAAGGACTTGGTTGTGTGCTTATACAAAACGGCAGAGTCATTGCGTATGCGTCACGACAATTGAAGGATTACGAGAAGGGGTATCCGTCCCACGACTTGGAGTTAGCTGCAGTGGTTTTTGCTTTAAAAATCTGGAGGCACTATCTCTATGGGGAGAGGTGTGAAATATATACAGACCACAAGAGTCTGAAATATATTTTTATGCAGAAGGACTTGAATATGCGCCAAAGAAGGTGGTTGGAGTTAATTAAAGACTATGATTGTGAAATTTTATACCATTCGGGTAAGGCAAATGTGGTTCTTAGGCGCCTTAAGTAGAAAAGGGTCGTGAGAAATTGATGATGTTGACTGCTCAGGAGGAGCTAATTTTAGAAATGGAGAAACTGGAGTTGGAAGTGAAGTATCCTATGGAAATTGATGAGAAGCTATTCCAGATGCAATCTGGTACAACCCTACTAGATAAAGTTAAGGAGGCTCAACTTCAGGACGAAGAATGTAAAAAGGTGAAAAATAAGATATCTGAAGGAACCAAACCGAGATTCAAGATGGACAAGGAAGGAATACTGAGATTTGAGAACCGAATTTGTGTACCACCAGTACAAGAGATTAAGGAAGACATTTTGAACGAGGCTCATAGCTCACGATATTCGATTCACCCTTGTAGTACCAAGATGTACCAAGATCTTCGACAACATTTCTGGTGGCCAAATCTGAAACGAGATGTTGCAGAGTGTGTTGCCAAATGTATAACTTGTTTAAAAGTGAAAGCAGAACATCAGAGACCGAGTGGGTTGCTACAACCGTTGGAGATCCCAGAATGGTATTACGATGGACTTCATGGTTGGCCTTTCGATAACTCAGAAAGGCTATGATGCAGTATGGGTTATAGTTGACCGATTGATGAAATCCGCACATTTCCTTCCGATCAAAATCAGATTCAACTTAGACAAGTTGGCAAGGTTATATGTGAAAGAGATTGTTTCGAGGCACGCGAGTTATCGATGTCAATTGTTTTGATAGGGATCCGTGCTTTACATCGAACTTCTAGAAATGTCTACTGAGAATGCATGGATGCGCAATTGCGAATGAGTACAACATATCACCCTCGGATATATGGACGAGTGAGCGAAAGAACGATTCGGACATTAGAAGATATGCTAAGAGCACGTGTAATGGACTTTAAAGGAAATTGGGATGATCACCTATCGCTCATAGAGTTATTTACAACAACGATTACCACGCTAGTATTGGCATGCCACCTTATGAAGCGTTATCTGGCGAAAAGTCTGAACTCCGCTATCTTTGGGATGAAGTTGGTGAGAGACAATTATTAGGTCCCGAACTAGTACAGCAGACATCAGAGATAGTTAAAGTGATCCGAACAAGACTGGTAGCAGCTCAAGATAGGCAGAAGAAATACGCCGATCCACACCATAAAAATGTTGAGTTTGAATCGGGTAGTTATGTGTTTTTGAAAGTCTCTCCCTGGAAGGGAAAGATCAGGTTCGGAAAGAAAGGGAAATTAAGTCCAAGATTCATTGGACCCTTTGAAGTACTGCGAAGAATCGGAGAAGTTGCGTATACAGTAGCCTTACCTTCAGCACTCGAGGATGTCCACAACATCTTCCATGTCTCTATATTACGACCCTACAAACCTGATTACAAGCATGTAATTGAATAAAAACCCCTACATTTGGAAAAAGACTTATCTTACGAAGAAATTCCTATTCAAATTGTCGACAGAAAAGAACAAGTTCTCGAAATAAAAAGTAATACC
Source organism: Panax ginseng (assembly GCA_020205605.1). NCBI lineage: Eukaryota > Viridiplantae > Streptophyta > Magnoliopsida > Apiales > Araliaceae > Panax > Panax ginseng. The sequence continues at coordinate 52,434,812 of CM035136.1, read as the reverse complement.
TTTTGTTAAGGTAATTTGGAAGGAACCACAACGACTTGAAGAAGCAACGTGGAACTTCGAAGAGAATATGATGAAGAATTACCCTCATTTATTTACTTAAATTATGTATAAGCGATTACGGGGACATAATCTTTGTAGGGGAGAATGTAACAGGTTAAATTTATTGAGTCGTGATTACGGGGACAGAATCCTTTTAAGGGGGGAAAGATGTGACGAACGAGATTTTTGTAATTTAATTTTAATATTTATTGAATTAAATAAATATTTTCGATGATTTAATTATTAGATTAAATAATTAATTGATGCAATTGTGATAGATTAATTTAATTATACGTGTTATATTTATTAAATTAATGTGAAAAATTTATTATTCAAAATATGTAATTATGTGAGTTTATTGAATTAAAAGAAATATTTAATAAGCTTAATATTATTTTATAATTAATGAGAAAATTAATTATATGAATATGTGAATTAATGAGAAATTATTATATTTTATTCAAATTAAATTAAATAATATATTTGAGTTATTGTATAAATGAGTGTGACATTATTAAACTATGGTATAAATGATTAATTAAATTAAATGATTTTGAGCCATTTTAGGCTTGCCAAACGAGGCCTTAGTGGAGGTTGAGAGCAGTTAACCATTACTGGGTAACTGACCATCCACTCTGCGCTCAGTTTCTTTTTATAAAAAAATCGTATACGTCTCCTTTATTTTCTAAGTCTAGAACAAAGCTATCACAGAGAGAAATGTTGAAGTTGAGAGAATTTGTGAGTGTGTGATTGATCTAGTAACTGAGAAAGGATTATCAAGGCTCTCCTAATCTACACTTTATACTCTGGGTAATTCCTTTAACCAAATTTCTATTTTTACGTTATTTAAGTTTTTTAAGAAAAATGGCTTTTATGTTCTGTAAAGGCTCTGTAGTGGAAAAAGGAGTAAAGATTATATGTTAATTACGTGATAAATGTTATCATATCATGTTTTATTATATATCATATAAACCATATCATCAGTTTCATAAAAACATGTCGTATATACTTCTTACAAAATTACAGAGTATGAAAATATGGTCATATGGCCTTACATACCAAATTTAACACGATAATCATAAGTTGTATTATAAATTTACACATATATGTGTTAATATGTTAAAGTAGTATATTTTTACTATGTTGTATGAACGATAACATCAGTTTCATAAAATACATGTCGTATATTGTTGCTGCAAAATTACAGAGTATAGAAATATGGCCATATGGCCCTTACTCGCAATTTTAATACGTCAAACATATATTGTGTCATAAATTTTATACCTGTATATAATTATGCATATTAAAACGAAGAGACCAAACTTCAAATGAACGGATTGATGTTATAACAAATTCGTAGTATTGATTTTCATGTTACAGATTCAAACATTTCAAAAACACCAAAAAATGAAATTACATGTGTTGATTCTACAAATTATGTGTTTTAACATGTTAAAATCATGCTAGAAGGGTTGAGTAGTAGTTATATGTGTATTACGGTGTTTGGGTATATCTAAATTAGTGTAAAAATAAACTAATTGGAAGTTATGGCCATATTATGTGTTCTTCACGAAGCGTATAATTTTACTTGTGAGAGATTTTTGGCCTTGTTTGGCCTTGTTATGTTCATGAATCGCTAGAATCTGCAAAAATCGCAAAAATCGAGTGCAGGTAACCTCGCCTTGAGTGCATGTTACAAAACTAAATTACCTTACAACGGCAAAAAAAAAAAAAAATAAAAAATAAATATTCGATGAAAATTATTATTAAAATATTTATAAAATAAATTAAATATTTTAATTGAGATTTTTATGGAATAAAATAAATATTCTATGAAAATTATTATTAAAATATTTATAAAATAAATTAAATATTTTAATTGAGATATTTATGGAATAAAATAAATATTTGATGAAAATTATTATTAAAATATTTATAAAATAAATTAAATATTTTAATTGAGATATTTATGGAATAAAATAAATATTCGATGAAAATTATTATTAAAATATTTATAAAATAAAGTAAATATTTTAATTGAGATATTTATGGAATAAAATAAATATTCGATGGAAATTATTATGAAATAATTTATTAGAGTGTAATAATAGTAAGAGAATGAAAATATTCTAATTTAATTAAGTAATTAAATTAGAAGGGTAATGATTTGTTAAATAAAGTGGAGTTTATATTAAATAATTAAGTGAAAATGTAACTAATGAATATCGTGAATACATATGGTATGTGTGTAGGATTTGTGGTGAGCGGAGTAGTAATTTTTAGCCTACGCATGCGAGGCAAGTTTTCTAACCCTACTTGTTGTTATCATTATTCAAGTTTATAAATTACAAGAGTAAATTCTCGTTATTATTAAATCAAGTTCAAATTGTTATATTGAAGATTATTTATCTTTTCAAAGTATGATTCTGTTATACAATACTTGTTCTATTGTATACCTCTTGAGATTGTTATTCAATTTAAATATCATTTATTGTTGAACTATATTAGACTAGTGAACCTTATTTGATTCGACTAGTCCATAGTTGCTGAACGTTCTAAATTTCATAACTCTTATTGATTTATCCATATCAACTTCCTTTGGTGCGGACTCTAATGTCAAACTGAGATGAACAACCCTGTATAGGGATTACTTATGCGTTAGCGTTAAGATATTGTGCACAATATGGTACTAAGGGCTGATCCCCCTAAGTACGAGTAGAAGAGTCCATAGTCTTATGACTGTTTAAGGTTTCAAGTATAACCCTTGATAATCTAGGACATAGTTCAAGGTCTTATGACCCTCATAAATCTTTTGAATTCTTGTTATTTATTCTTGATTCAAAAGTTGAGCTTTTATTTCAGAAGTCTTTGATTCACTCGCATGTTATTATATATTGTTAATTCACTTTTATACTTGTGGGCAATCATGCTCATTCTTGCGTAATAATAACATTGCAGTTAAGAACGAATGATACGATGAGCCTTCTACTAGCAAAGGCAAGGGCAAAGCTAATAAGTGATGAAGACTTATTATTTAATTTTAAGAATGTTATTGTCAAGACTTGATGTTGTTTAAGACTTATTATTTGTTTATGTTTCCATACGGATGTTTAAGGTTAGTTTGACTGGGATTGTATTTATTATTCGGATGTTGTAACCCCATAAGGGGAGGATTTATTTCTATCTATTGCATGGTTTGCATTTATTATGGGTAGATAGATATATAGATGTTTGAATAGTGAACACCAAATCATGTGGTGAAATTTCATGCAGTCAAATCAACCATGATAGAAATTCCTTATGATACACAAACAAATTCAAAGAATCGGGCCATAAGTTAGTTACGAGTTTAGTTCATGACTAAACCAAAAGCCATTATGGGATCAAAGCAATACATGGAAAATAAATAAACAATTGAAAGAGAGAAGAGAGAATCGATTAAACCCAATTGCTGGTTATAATCCAAACATAACGTTCAAATCCTCACTAATAACCAGCAACATAAAAGTAGTTCATCCAGAATAACTGAAATCCAAAGAAGCGTTGCAAACGCTGCGAAATTATCATATATAGCATCGACTTTTTGCTCCAACCTTCGGAGCTGTTGATCCCCAGTGGTAGTAGTTACTTGAGTTGACGGGCCCGCTTCATCTGTCTGAGAGGGCTGCGGTGGTGGCTCGGAGAATGTGGGCTGGATGATAAAACCTTTTCCTCGCGGGTACGGTGCACCTCCTGCCCAATCATCAAATTTTGCAATGGTTGCATGTGTGATATCTTGACTCAGGTTCTGCATTTGTTCATTATCCCACTGGACTCCTTGCTGGGCACACATGCCAGCTACAACAGATGCATGTGGGATACTCCCAGTCGTGCTCCCCCGCATATACCATAACATATTCTGATGTATCAGGTGGGCCACATCAATGTACTTCCCTGTGATTATTCCCCCACAGAATGCTTGCCCTTTCCGCTGTGATTTCATGCTAATGAGACGACGGAACGAGCTTTTCACATATAAATAAATTCCATGCCTTGGCATATCGATTCAGAGTTGAGTCTGGGAAAATTTGAGGCTGATTCGTGCCGGCCTTATAAGTCCGCTTTGTGCCTGGAACGGACAACTCGGTAATAACTACCTCCAAATCCGTTGCCAAATGAGCCCCTTCTACCCAATTAGCAGACCGAGTCGGGGGTGTGTCAAGTAACCTGAAAACTTCCCTGATTGTGGGAGGTCTGAAATCCACATTAACTCCGTGAACAACAGATAACCCACTCATCGTCTCCTTTTAATTCGCATAGAATTCTATGACAATACCCATGGGGGCAGGCATGGGCGTGGAAGTCAATCCAAACCATCCCCTCTCTCGAATCATGTTCCACAATTGACCATCTTGTTGCTCAGGCTTGAGTCCCCTCTCCTTCACAAAAGTTTTTTCCACGATTCTGTAATACTCCATTTGGGCGTTTAGACTCAAGAATTTGGTATGATCCACAACATCTTCCCCTTGACTGCTAGAGGAAGACGACGATGAAGAAGAAGAGCGAGCTCTCTTAGGACCCATGTGAAAATGAGAGAGAAAATGAGGATTACTTGCCTTGCTGTGAATGAGAGTGGTAACCGATGATGGAGTACCCCCAAACTGTATTCTGCATAACCCCAATCTGAAAACCATAGTTTATATCTGTGTAACTGATGGTCGTGGGTAAGAAGTAACTGATGCGCACGATATGGAGTGAGATGAACGGATGGAGACGTGGTGCTTCAATTTTGTAACTGTTGGGAGAGTAAGAATCGTGCGAGTAATGGAGAGCAAGATACGCCTTCTGTTATTTCAATTGAGAGACCAAATGAGCCACAACACCTAATTTAAAACTTAAAAAAAAAAAATCAAGTTCCGGTGTCGCGCGCGGTTGCGCGCGTTTCCAAGGTATCTATGGCGCGGCGCGCGAGTGACTTTTCTGCTCAAACTCCCTTGTCGCGCGGGCGCACGCTTTCTTCAACATATCCATGCGCGGCCGCGCTAGTCTAAATCCTGCACTGCTAATTTTCATGCTCAATGTTGTAAGGCAGTACTACATTCACTCCAATATACCTACATAGACATCAATAAACACTGTCAAGGCATGATTGACTAAACTAATTTTGATGTTATGAACAAACATACTCCTATTCAAATTCAGCCACTAAGATATTTATTCAAAGCTAATCTACTATCACAATAATTTTAAAAAAATGCAAATGAACTAACAAAAGCAACCTAAACTGAATAATTAAAAAGTAGAGATAGAAATAATGGGTTGCCTCCCATCAAGTGCTAAGTTATGTCAATTAGCTTGACTGTCTCTGAATCTCATGTCGAAGAAAGAATTGAGGTGACTTTCTCTCTGTCCACCTTGCCACCAAAGTAATGCTTTAATCGCTGCCCATTCACTTTAAAAGGCTGATCTGGGAATTTATCAAACACTTCTATCGCACCATGTGGAAAGACAGTCTTCACTGTAAATGGCCCTGACCATCTTCATTTCAGCTTCTCGGGAAAAAGTTTAAGTCTGGAGTTAAAAAGTAAAACCCTTTGTCCCGGTTCAAATGTCTTCTCTATGATCTTGCGATCATGCCATTTCTTCACCTTCTCCTTGTATAGCTTTGAATTCTCATATGCATGTAGTCAGAATTCATCCAAATCATTGAGTTGGAGTAGGCGTTTCTCCCCTGCAGCTTTCAAATCAAAATTGAGATTCCAAATTGCCCAATATGCCTTATGCTCTAGCTCCATAGGAAGGTGATAGGCTTTTCCATACACGAGCTAAAAAAGGTGACATGCCCAATGGGGTCTTGTATGCAGTCCTATATCCCCACATAACATCATCAAGCTTTAAAGACCAATCCTTTCTCGTGGGATTCATAACTTTTTCAAGGATTCTTTTGACTTCTCGATTTGACACTTCCGCTTGGCCATTTGTTTGTGGGTGATAAGTTGTAGCAATACGATGGTTCACCCCATACTTGGCCAACAAAGCTATAAACTGCATGTTGCAGAAATGACTACCTTCATCACTAATGATGGCCCTAGGAGAGTCCAAACCATGTGAAGATACTTTTGTGCAAAAACCTGAGGACTACATTGGCATCATTTATCGGAAGAGCTGCCGCTTCTACCCACTTCGACACATAATCCACTGCGAGCAAGATGTAGAGATTTCCACAAGAAGAAACAAAAGGGCCCATGAAATCAATCCCCCACACATCAAAAATTTCTACTTCGAGGATTGTATTCAATGGCATTTCATTTCTTTTCGAGATGTTCCCCACTCTCTAACATCTATCACACCTCTGGACGAAACTGTATGCATCCTTAAAAATTGTTGGCCAGTAGAATCCTGCTTGTAGTACTCTAGCCGCTGTTCGTTCTCCACCATAGTGACCTCCATACACCGAAGAATGACAATCCTGTAAAATCCCCTCGGTCTCGCTATACGGGATACACCTTCTTATCATTTGATCAGCACACTATTTAAACAAGTATGGCTCATCCCATATAAACCATTTGACATCATGCAGAAATTTTTTCTTTTGATAACCCACCAAGTCAGAAGGTACCATCTTACTCACCAAATAGTTCGCATAGTCTGCAAACCATGGCACTTCCCCTTTCACCACAAACAACTGTTCATCTGGAAAGGATTCATTGATCACAACTTTGTCGTCTTCCTCCCTTTTCGGATTCTCTAGTTGAGATAAGTGGTCCGCCACTTGGTTTTCAGTGCCCTTTCTGTCCTTGATCTCCAAATCAAATTCCTGCAACAATAAAATACATCTGATCAACCGGGGCTTTGCATCCTTCTTTGCCACTAAATGTCAAATTATCGCGTGATCCGTGTACACTATCACCTTTATACCAATCAAATATTCTTGAAATTTATCAAAGGCATACACCACTGCCAATAATTCTTTCTCTGTGGTGGTGTAGTTCAACTGTGCATTTGTAAGGGTCTTGATGGCATAATAAATCACATGAAACATCTTCTCTTTTCTTTGCCCCAAAACAACCCCTACGACATAATCACTGGCATGACATATAAGCTCAAATGGCAAATCCCAATCTGGAGCAGTAAGAAATGGTGCTGATGTTAATTTCCCCTTTAAGTGCTCAAATGCCGACACGCAAGCCTCATCAAAATTAAACTGTGCATCCTTCTCTAATAAACTACATAGTGATTTAGTTATCTTCGAGAAGTCCTTGATGAATCTGCGGTAGAAACCTGCATGTCCCAGAAAACTGTGAACACCTTTTACTGAAGTAGGTGGTGGCAACTTCTCAATAGTTTCCAGCTTAGTCCTATCCACCTCGAGTCCCTTCTTCGAAACCTTGTGTCCCAGTATGATTCATTCTTATACCATGAAGTGGCATTTTTCCCAGTTCAGCACTAGATTCGTCTCAACGCACCTCTTCAAAACCATTACCAAATTTTCAAGGCATAAATCAAACAAGTCCCCGAAGACTGAGAAATCATCCATAAATACCTCCACATTATGTTCCACCATGTCTAAAAATATGACCATCATGCATCTCTGAAAGGTGGCTGGAGCATTGCACAACCCGAAAGACATCCTTCTGAAAGCAAAAGTGTCGTATGGACATGTGAAGGTGGTCTTTTCCTGGTCTTCTGGAGCTATCATAATCTGATTGTAGCCTGAATAACCGTCCAGAAGGAAATAATACTCATGACCTGCTAATTTGTCCAACATCTGATCAATGAATGGTAGTGGAAAATGATCTTTCCTTGTTGCTTTGTTGAGCCTGCGATAATCCATGCAGTCTCCACCCCATCACTGTTCGTGTTGGAATTAACTCATTATTTTCATTAGTAACGACGATCATACCACCCTTCTTCGGTACACACTGCACTGGGCTTACCCATGAGCTGTCTAAAATAGGATAGATTGTACCTGCATCCAGCCATTTTAGTACCTCTTTCTTGACCACTTCTTTCATTATCGAATTAAGTTTTCTTTGTTGCTCAACCGACGGCTTACTATCATCTTCTAACAAGATCTTATGCATGCAAAAAGTAGGGCTGATCCGTTTGATATCTGTTATGGTCCATCCAATACACATGATTTGAACTCTCTAAGCACTCATAGCAGTTTTTCTTCCTGAAAAGATGTTAGTGCAGAAGAAATAATCACAGGTAGCTTTGAATCTTTATTTAAAAATACGTACTTGAGATGATCTGGAAGTGGTTTTAATTCATGTTCTGGAGGTGTCTCAAGAGATGGCTTTAATTTTACCGATGTCTCTCCAGCTTTCGTCAATGGCTCGACAGGTGTTTTGATTTTTCTGAATTATGGAGTGGTATCCAGATATTGCATAAGTTTGGCGAATTCCTCATCCTCCAATTCTGAATTTTCAGCAATGACACTCCTCAATGGTTCATAATCCACCAGACTCTCAACTTCATTATTTAATACACAGTCCACCAAATCAACTCTGAAACATTCTTCTTCATCTACTGGGAACTTAATTGTCTTGAAGACATTAAAGGTAAACTCCTGATCATGTACACTCATCGTGAGTTCCCCTTTCTGCACATCTATCAAAGTCCTTCATGTGGCTAAGAATGGTCTCCCCAGTATGATTGGTATACTTTTATCTTCCTCGTAATCCAAAATGATGAAGTCAACCGGAAAGATAATTTTGTCCACTTTCACCAGTACATTCTCAACTATTCCCCGTGGAGACGGCAATCCCAACTGATTGAATACTGACAAGGGCATCAGATTGATACTTGCCCCAAGATCACACAGACATTTATCAAAGTTCATATTTTCGATCATGCATGGAATTGTGAAACTGTCCGGATCTTTCAGCTTTGGACGTAGTTTACGCTGAAGCACTGCACTGCATTCCTCAGTCAAGGCCACTGTCTCAAACTCGTCTAATATTCTCTTCCTTGACAATATACCCTTCATGAACTTTGCATAACTTGGCATCTATTCCAATGCCTCAGCGAAAGGTATGTTGATATGCAGTTTTTTAAAGACCTCCAAGAACTTGCTAAACTACTTATCTTCCCTCTGCTTATATAATCTCTGTGGATACGGAACCGGAGGGTGAACTAGTGGTACTGTACTCTTAGGCTTCTCATCTGAACCTGCTTTATCCTTCTCTACTCGCTGCAATTCAGAAACTTCATGATTTTCTTTACGCTTTCAATCATACTGCATCGCGCTGTTGCATCATCCATTTGTAAACCAGTAGCGGCCGCTACCGTGAATTTTCTCGCTGCCGCTTCCCGGCACACGAGTGTTATAACTCAAACTGCTTTCTTCCCTTCCCTTCGTGGATTTGCTTATGTATTACTTGGCAATGAACCCTGGGGCCTGTTGTTAAGCATGCTCGCCATTTTCCCCATTTAAGTTTCCAGATTTTTAATAGCCACTGCTTGGCTCTTGATCATAACCTCCATGTTTGCCATATACTTCATCATCATCTCCTCCATTTCTGATTTCTTTTCTTGTTGAGGTGCAGCTGGAGTGTGATGTTGTTGTTGTTGAGAAAATCCTGACGAAAAAGGTGGTCTTGGAGTAAACTGTTGCATACCGTTTGTGATCAAAATCCCGATTATTCTATTTGGCCCGATTTTATTGATTTCCTTGATTATTTGACCAACTAAAGTTAGGATAATTGCGGTTGTTGGAGTTGTACGTGTTTTGAAACTGACCTTGGTTTTTCCTGTAATTGCACACATACTGTACCGACTATGAGCTAATAGCACATTGATCTGTCGAGTGTGACCCTGCACAAATCTCACATACGAAGGCAACTTTCTTCGCCTTGCCCTCTGTCAATGTATCTATTTTTTTTGCCATGGCTGCCATCTGTGCTGACAACTGCGTGATAACATCCACTTCCAACAAACCTGCAACTTTGGGCTGTGGTATCCTAGATGTAGGGTTTTGAAAGTCATTCGTTGACATTGTCTCTATAAGGTTATAGGCTTCCCCATTACTCTTTTCCTATAATGCTCCTCCTGCAGCTGCATCTACAATTGGCCTAGACTGCCATCCCAATCCATTGTAAAATGTGTTGATCACCATCCAATCTGGCGTACCATGGTGCGGACACTTCCTTAACATCTCTTTGTATCTCTCTCAGGCCTCATATAAGGATTCACCATGTTGTTGCTCGAACTGAGAGATTGTTGTCCTCATTTTTGTAGTCTTAGTCATTGGGAAAAACTTGGCTAAGAACTTCTGTGCTAGGTCCTCCCATGTAGTTATAGATCTTGCAGGCAAAGAATGAAGCCAACTTCTTGCTTTATCCCTCAATGAGAACGGAAATAGCCCAAGTCTGATAGCATCCTTCATCACCCCGTTGTATATGAAAGTATCACATATCTCAATAAAGTTTAACATGTGTTCATTCGGATCATCCGTAGCAGCACCTCAAAACTGTACCGAATTTTGCACCATCTAAATAGTACCCATTTTTATCTTGAATGTATTAGCTGCTATCGCTGGTCTGACTATGCTAGACTGTAAGCCATTAATATTAGGCATTGAATATTCTCTCAGAGCCTATGCTCCTCTCTTTCCTCTTCTCTTTGTCCCTCGTTTGCCATATCAGATTTAGTACCCTCTAATTGTGCTTGTAAATTTCTACGAGCGAGATAACTCTCACTTTCCAACCTCTCTCGTTTATGTTATCCTGAGAAGGTGTTAAGTCGGGATTTGATGACCGCGTGCGCATAAAAATTTATACAAGTTCCTGAAACAAAAAATAAAAATGAAAATAGAAATGAGATAAGATTAGATTTGTCTAAGTCATACAATATAGCTTAAAATTGATGATAACTATTTAAATTTATACGCCTTTCCCCGGCAACGGCGCCAAAAACTTGTTGCCTCTTTTTTAGTTCTAACAAAAGTGCTCTAACTCATGCAAGCATACATGTGTCAACAAGCAATACAGAGTAAGTCGAGTATCGATCCACGGAGAAAGTTATCTAAATTAAACTATTATGCATCAACTAAATCACTATTTTTATATGCTTAAACGAATGTTTATAATTGTGAATTACTCTAAATGCAAATAATAACTAAAATAAGAATAGTAATGTAATAAATCAAATCTGGAAATAATGGGATCCTAACTTCATTTAACAGTTCATCTAATTACAACCGTCATGAAAGATTATTCACGTATCACAAAAAAGTAGCCAAGAGCCCTAATGTAGACATAACCATTTTTCAATGCATTATGACCTTCTTACATAACATCCACATGCAATAGACACCATGTAATCATCAATAAAACCAACCTCACTATATTTCTATTGAAATTGCAGCAATATTGAATTTAAGCACAAGCCCTTATATAACTCATACGGTGAAACAATATATGTCTATCTGGTTCACGAAATACAAAGCTAAGCGAAACAGCCCCATATACTCATGCTATCATGATTACAATCCATACTCGCATGTTATTTTTCAATTCCATACAAGCACATAAAACGAATGGTGATCAATCATTCATGCATTCAAATCAACCATGATAGAAATTCCTTATGATCACAAACAGTCCAGCAATCAGGCCATAAGTTAGACTACGTATTAAAATCCATTAGAATCCCATAATGGAGTTTAGTTCATGACTGAACCAAAAGCCACTATGGGATCAAAGCAATACATTAAAAATAAACAAATAATTGAAAGAGAGAAGAGAGAATCTATCAAACCCAATTGTTGATTATAATCCAAACGTAACTTTCAAATCCTCACTAATAACTAGCAACATAAAAGTAGTTCATCCACGATGACTGAAATCCAAAGAAGAAGTAGAAAATAAGAAATATATGCTTGGCTCCACGTTGAAAATCTCTCCATGTGTAAACCCTAGTTCTCTCTATTGAAAAACACATAAAAACTGAAGATAGTCGCGTCTGGTGCAAACCATAATCATTTATACAAACTCAAACACTTGAATTTTAAAAATTAAAATAAAGTCAGCAACCTCAGTCAACAGCGCGCGCGATCCCTTTGTAATCATCGCGCGGGCGCGTGAATGTAAAGCCAGTTCAGTCCGAGTAATTGCGCGGGCGCGCGTGTTGAAGCTTTGTTGGCCGCGCGGCTTCTGAACTGTGCAACCTCAGGTTCTGCTACTACTTCTTCCTTGCCAAGTTGCTACTGATGCTTTAACATACAACTTTTGCGCTATTGTTCACATGCCATCTACCAATGCTGAGCTCATAGCATTTCCTGCACTTTTACACCCAAGGAGTTCTCAGTACATGCAAAGCGAAATTTTATGAAATACAACTAAAAACACACTAAAATGTACTTGAGATGGGCATAGTTCTCGTGAATTGATATTCAATAAGTAGATATAAAACCCACTTATCATGTGTCGGTAGGATTCAAAGATGAATCTCGGTAAGTTGAAAAGATACAGAGTTCCCTAACTCTGATAATAAAGGTGAACAGTAGTGGAAAATAGATATAGTCTAAAAGACTAAAAGTATAGGGATAGAAGATCATAAAACAAAACGATCATAGCATAGGCATATATCGTAATATATACGATAAGATCACTCCGTGATCAGATAAGGTTATAGAGGTGAGAATGATCAAGCGAATGATTGAAAAGTTTACAGCAAGAATGTCGTGTCAGTTGTACTATGAATTGGTACAAATTCAGGAAAGGATTATGAATACGGATTAAATGAAATTCGTATTGAGAAGGGAGTTAAGATTAAATGGGGATTTCAATTGAGGACTCATGTCAGCAACTGAGTTTGGTGTAACAACCACTTAGTTTCTTACACTGATAATTATTGAAATGTCTGTGTCACACTATTTTCTATATACCAGTTGAGAAGGTGATTCTTTTCCTAGGTATATAACAGATAGGTAGGGTATAGTTAGAGAATATAAGGTTAAGTACGAGTTCTTAAAACTCATACTTATGGTACATTCGTGACTCATGATTATATGAAATGTTTTTAAACCCCTCAGCGAATGGATGCCAAAGGTCTGTCAAGGACAAGTTCTTAAACTCATATGATTGTGGAAAGTTCCTGAACTCATAAGTGTTGAAAGTTCGACGAACGGGGTATAGAAATGTGTGATTGGAGTATTGAGAATTATAGGAATAGATAGGTTACTAAGTAATTGATCATGAGTGGAGACATAGGTTTTTCAAATCTTATAGCTATGCTAGACTTCGAAATTTTGACATCAAGCTAAATACGCACTGTGTGCTTTTGAAAATAAAATTCTTATTCTCAACTTCTGGTGACCATTGTGTATGTGTGGACTTCGGACCACCGACACATCGTTACCTGTTGAGATGATAAAACTAAATTGAAACGGTATTTGAATGGTTTAAAGTATAGTCTATGCTACTTGTTTCAACTAGACGATAAGGATTTGAAATAGAAAAATATATTTATTTATCACTTATGTACCATGTAACCTGGTGCAGAGAGGATAAAAAGTTGATGGAGTTGTAAATGTAGTAATACTTAGTGTTGAATTTGATCTAAAATCATTGTTCCACTATTGTATGATGTGTTATGACAAAGTCACTCGATGACGGCATCCTCAAACGGGCTGTTAATACAATACGACATCATGAAGTCATTTTCAAACTATTTTTTTGAAATTTTAATTTACCAACGGGGTTTGGCTATACCTAAATATTTTGATTGAATTGAATTATTGATATGAGTATACGCTATTTGATTCAGCTAGACCAACGTTTATAAAATCCTAAGCGTTCTTTGAAAATTTTCTCGAACCAAATTGTTTTAGTGAGGAATCCGATAAAGACTGAGGTACGAAATTTTGTGCGCCTAAGGCAGATAAGAGGAACGGGGAAAACTTGTTTCGACCAGTAGTACATGGTTAGTACAGGGCATACCAGGATAATTACCCACTATGTCTGTAAGTTATGACAGTTTGCGGATGAATTTCCATAAAACCTTTTTGAAAATAAAAGTTTATGGTCTATATGACTCCTCAACATGATTTGAATAATTTAACTCTTGTGAGTGATGTTTTGCGTATCATGTGGTGATGAGTATGAAGGGTGTAAGGTAAATTTTGGGGATGAAATTTTTAGAAGAAGGGGTGAATGTAATAACCCGAGAATTTAGATATTTATGAAAATATTAAAATATTTAATTAAAGTTAAATATTAAACTTAGACAGAAAATAAGTGTATGGATTTGACATTTTAGGAAAGGGATTTTGTGAATTTAAAAACTTTTGGTTAAGGTTTACAGTATTAAGGGTATAAGTGTATATGTTCTCTGTATATGGTCATATATGTGTACAGTATGTGGTGGAGGGTCAAGGGTTAACCAGATAAACTATATCAGTCATAAACCCTAATAATATTTTAAGAACCTCGACGTTCAGTTAGAAAATCATATCGAGTGATAAGAAACCCTAGCACCGGTTCTTGAAACCCTAGTTTCAGTTTCGAGAAGCTGAAACCCTAATTCAGAATATTAAAACCCTAATTGGGAAGTTTGAAAATAAGTATAAGTTTTTTTGTTATTAATTTTATATTTAATTAGGGATAGCCCTAATTGATTGTTAGAAAACCCTAATTGTTTAGCTGGAAGCCCTAATAAACAATTATGGAACCTAATTGCTAAATTAGCAATTTTAATTAAGGAAATATTAATCTTAATTAACAAGCTTTAATATAATTAGGAAATTTTAATATAATTAGGAAACCCTAATTATAATTTTGAAATCTTAATTTTCTATTTTTAAAACTTAATTAAAAAAACCTAGAAATTTGAATTTGTGTAACCTTAGGGTCAAACCATAAGGGTCAAACTCTAAGGGTTAAAATCTAAGGGTTGTGACAAGTTACCTTTATGCCACTAACTTTAAAAGTCAAATGTCTAAACTACCCTTTTGAATATTTTAATGAGATGGAGTGTAGATCTTGCCCTAGTAAGTGGTTGGTGACCAACCCTAGCTAGCCATGTGCCTATATCTCACAAATATCAGCCAACTTGCTGCATCGTGGAATTAAGGCATACAAGTCTAGAAAAGTTACAAACTTTATTTTTCAACATAGCAAAGTCTTCTCTCTCTCTCTCTCCCATCTAAAATTTTAGAGTGAGAGTGAGTGATAAGTTAAGCCAAGATCATGTGTTACCTTGCCAAGATCAAACATCAAGGGTCAGAATCAAGATCAAGCTCAAAAAGGAGGTATAAACCCTAAATTTGAAAATCTATGTATTTGATGTTAGACGTTGTTAATGATTGGTTAGATATGTGACGCCCCCAAAATAGGTATACATCACCCATCTTGAGTTGCCAAATACATGGTACAGAATTCAAATACAAACTTAATTATACAACAGTCGTGTACAATACGACAAAATATATGTTGTGAGTTTTAATACAAATATTATCATCTAGACAATATCCACACTCAATGGAGTCCTCATTACAATTATTATCAAACTATTTCATAGAATAGTGAGGACTACTAATGCACCATCTAGGACCATCACTCTGTTCCCCGACTAGTCCCAGCTACGTTCTCATTTCACAAGAGAACGGTGAAAGAAAGGGTGAGCTCAACTAGCCCAAAGAAGAAATATTATGACTAAGATAATACAGAATAAATTATCGTTAGCCTTCAACAGTGTTAAACTGATACAATATAACAAACATCAAGTTTAACTGCAGCGAAATAAGCAATCCATTAGAAGAGTCAAGTAGAGAATACAATCTACTATCTTCTATGATTTAAAAGGTTTTTCATACTTTTATCGTTGAGACTCAGCTTAATAAATAATCAACATCATAAATCATCCCTGCACTATAGGCCAAGGATATTCTTTAGTATCACGACCAAGAATTATCCATGCACTACGGGCCAAAGATGTGACGCCCCCAAAATAGGTAAACAACACCCATTCTGAGTCGCCAAATACATGGTGCAGAAAGCAAACTACAACTTCAATAATACAATTATCGTGCAAAATACGACAACACATACTGTGTGTTTAAATATAAAATATTGTCTTCTAGACAATATCCATACTCAAATAAGTCCTCATTACAATTATTGATACGCTATTTCATAGAATAGTGAGTACTACTAATGTAACCATCTGGACCGTCAATCCATTTCCCGACTAGTCCCAGCTATATTCTCATTTCCTGAATAGAACAGTGAAAGAAAGGGTGAGCTTAACTAGCCCAGTAAGAAAATATTATGACTAAGATAATATACAACAAATTATCATTAGTCTTCAACAGGGAAAAATCTGATAAAATATAATAGACAACAAGTTTTAGATCAACAGCTGTAGCGGAAACATCAATCCATTAGAAGAGTCAAGTAGAGAATGAGTTCTACTATCTTCTGAGATTTAAAAGTTTATCGTCAATTTTATCCCTGTAACAACAATCAATATACATCTTTAATCAATATTCATCTCTGCACTACAGGCCAAAGATATTCATTTGTATCACCAGTTGGTCATGTTCATCTCAACACCTGTTCATCTTCGCACTACGGGCCAAAGATATTCATCAGTTAATCATTCATCTTTGCACTACAGGCCAAAGATATTCATAGAATATCATCATTTAGGACCGAGGATAATGAAAAATATTTTAAAGAAACGAATCCAAAGGAGATGTAAGGAAAAAATAGTAAGGATTCGTATAACAGTTTATCCAAGATCAATAATACTCCATAATAACCAATTTTGAAGCAAAATTCAACAATAAAGATCAAAACATGGATACAATCAAAGATAGTAACCATAATAGACATCTTGGACAAAAAGAAGAAAATTTCATTTTTCGGTGAATAGTGCCGTATTCGTGAATAGTGATGTATACATGAATAGTGCTGTATACGTGAATAGTAACCCCGACACAAAAAGTTCCAAATTTGATAAAAAGTTTATACTAACATTTTGGTATAATGATATTGAAGAAAATTTCATTTTAAGAAGAATATAACACCCCTTACCTCAAAAAGATAATACTTCTGGCTGGAATACTGGATATAGTGCTGAAGGAACTTACACCGTATAGCAACACTCAAAGTATCAAAATACTCACAAGAATACGCTCGATAATAAAGAGAGAGAGAAAGAGAGAAAACTTATGAATTCTGGTGTGATTTTCAATTCTAACTAAGCACCATATTTATAAGAAAATGCTTAGAACGCCATAGAAGACTAACCTGCTACCTGATGGCTTTACCTATTACTATTGCCACTCACCACATTTGAAATTCAATTGAGCACATTTCTCACCAACCAATTCTAGAATTTTGCAAAATGTTTTATCATTTAAACAATAATCAGAAACTTTAATAAAAAATAGCCCGTTTATCAGAAAAATAAGAATTTTATGTCCATTCCACACGAAATCGAATTCTCTACAACTTTGTAGCTTTGAGTTTTTCCAAATTCCAAACAGAAAAATACCTGAAATCCACAAACGGATGATTTTTAAATACTTCCAATCCGATAAAATACTGATAAAACATCTCAGCATTAATTCCGTCATTATTAACCACATAAATAAATCAATCATTTATATCCACATAAAATAAATATTTCCTTATCATATGAATCAATAATTAATTATTCACAAATAATATTACGTAATCACATTTATGACAACCAGTCATTCCTTGTGAAAGAGGGGCTTTCCGATAAGGATTTCTCCTTAATGGCGCACAATTAGGTGACCAAACCTCTCCTTGATAGAACTTTCTAGACATTGCCAATAATGTTATCTAATCATATTATTCAAATAATATGAATTATTGATCCGATAATGGAGATATCTTGTCAAAGGACAATTATTGAACAACAATAATATAAAATATCAACGCAGCAATTATTAAATCAATAAAATAAAATATTGAACAATAACTACTGTGACAATTATTGAGTAGTGCCTTCTTACGTAAGGATCAATAATTCAACAATACTGCAATACCGCAAAGCATCTCTTTATGCAACCACGCGTATTACTGTATTTTTACCACCGGATATTCCAACAGTCTTAACGGTAACAACTACACCGTTATTCAATTTTGTCATTTTCTTCACCCGACCGTTATCCGTTATGGGGCCCACAAATGGCTGCGCCATCGTACGAATATTCCCCGACAGAAAGAATATTCCGCGACCAAACGAATATTCCCCGACAATTGAATATTTTATAACCACTTGCTTATTTTACAAAATTTTCACATTTCATCCATAACCAAAGTATTATATCAAATTAATACCTTATTATTCACAATAATAAATAGAGGAAATTTGATTTTATTCATTAAAAAGTTGGGGTCTTACAACCTCCCCTCCTTATGAAATTTTGTCCTCGAAATTGACGTACGTACCTAGTGTTTCGAAAAGGTAAGGATACCTCGCTTTCATTTTTGATTCCAACTCCCAGGTCATTTCTTCAATAGCATGGTTTCTCCAGAAAACCTTAACTTGTGGTATAACCTTCGTGCGTATGACATGATCTTTCCTATCCAAGATCTTGACAGGTACCTCCTCGTACGTTAAATCTTCGGCTATCTCGTCTGGTTCTAACGCAATAATGTGGTTTGGGTCGTCCACATATTTACGTAACAACGATACGTGAAAAACGTTATGAACACGCGACATACTTAGCGTTAAGGCGAGTCTATAGGCCACAGTTCCTACTTTATCGAGGATCGAGGATTTCAAATAAATCGAAGGCTTGAGCTTTCTTCTCTTCATCGACTCTTACTTCTAGAATAACGCATTCTTGCACCTTCTTCTTTATATTCATCAGCTCCAGTGTGTAGCTTGAGCGATTTTAACTTTATTGATTAAAGTCGATCCTACTCGTATATTCGTTATCTTCACGTGGGTCCCTAGAGTCTTTAACTCTATCTTCATCATTTGTAAGTCATATAGAATGTATTTTTATGTGTTAACAATATCGCACTCGTAAACGCATACGATATTCTACTCAACGCGTCAGCTACCACTTTCGTTTTCCCGCGATGGTATTGAATGGTACGATCGTAATCTTCAACAGCTCGAGCCAACGTCTTTGGCGCATTATATGTTCGTTTTAGTTGAAGAAATATTTAAGGGTTTTAGATATGGGTTTTGTACTGGGGTCAATACAAAATTCGATTTCACGCTCTAGGGGTAGGCTAAGAAGTCCTTCGAGAATACGTCAGGAGATTTATTAACAATAGAAATATCGATTAAAAACTGTGACTCTCATCCAAGACTTGGATAGCACATGAAATGAAGGTTTCTACTAACGAAGTTTCAATCGATAAGTCAAAGTCTAACTTCTCTAAAGTTAATTTAAACATTGAGCGCAAGCAAGAGAGATAAAATAATGGGTAGAACCGGTATCTAATAAGGTATAGACTCCACAAGAATTTATAATTAACTAACCCGTGCTAACTTTCGTTCGAGTTACTCGCTCTTTGAGAAGTCACGAAAAACACTCTTCCTGAAACCACCGACTTTGTTTTGTCTGTATCCACCTTTGGTGCCACCGTCCCAACTGGACTTGATTTCGCTACAGGACAAAATCGAGCTATGTGACCATCTTTTCCACAACTAAAACATATCTTGGAAAGCTGTGAACAGTTTGGACTTATATGTCCCTCCTCTCCGCATCTGTAGCATCTAACTGATGGTCATTCTCCTCCCCTAGAATTTGTTGCTGGTGTTGGTGCTGTTGTCGACGTCTTCCCATCATCGTTAAACCTTCTCTTCTTGAAATTTCCACTTGAATCATTTCTTCTATTATCTTGGCCATGATTACCACCGAAGTGGTTACCATTTATGGCATGATAATTTCTTCCACGATGGTTATCATTGTTCCGATGATCGTTGCCACTGGTACGATTATTATCGTGTTGTTGTTCGCTATCCTTCAGTTGGGCTAGCTCATTATCGCGCTCCAATAACTGAGCCCTATTCACTACATCTGAATATAAACAAAGTTTGTGAGAAATGAGGTATTGACGTATTTCGGGTTTCAAACCTCGCAGAAACATTCACGTCATTCTCTCCTCATTATCAACCAAATGGGATGCAAATCGGGACAACTCGACAAACTTAGCTTCGTACTGCGACACGTTCATATTGTTTTTCTCCAGCTTGATGAACTCAACCTCCTTTATGTGACGAATACTTTCGGGAAAGTACTTGTTGTTGAAAAATTCTTGGAACTTCTCCCAAGACATCTTTAGTGCGGCAGGTTGAGTACGCTTTACCGATTCCCACCAGTAATCTACCTCTCCTCGCAACATAAAGGTGGCAAAGGGAACCTTTTGCTCCTCAGAACATCCCAAGATATCAAATATCTTGGTGATCTGCTTTATCCACGTCTCTGCCGTAAGTGGTTCTGGCTTTCCCAAAAAACTCTGGTGGTCCCACCTCCTTGAACTACTTAGCGGTGACCAACCGTGGGTTGCCATTGTTTCCACCTACATTATGAACAGGAGTCTCTCTCGTTTGGTGTTGCATGAATTCTAAAAAGCTCCTAAACGTACCGCCGTTCGTCACCTGAGGATTATTTCCATCCTGATGTACATTATCCTAGGTATTGATCGTTGGTGACTCAACGGTCTCATATGCTTCATTGCTTATCACAACATTTTTAGATGCCTTTTTTAAACACTGCAACAAACACAAGGGTTAATTGACATGTCACATATTATCCCTATACTCTGACCGACCAAATAAATACCAAACAAACTTAGCTATGTCATACTAGCGAAGGAATTTCCCATCTCTCCCCTCCTAGTTCTAGTCTCACATCTTAGCTAAGGATCATATCCCTAAGCTTTGATACCAATTGTGACACCCCAAAAATAGGTATACAACACCCATTCTGAGTCATCAAATACATGGTACAGAAAGCAAACTACAACTTCAATAATACAATTGTCGTGCAAAATACGATAACACATACTGTGAGTTTAAATACAAATATTGTCTTCTAGACAATATCCACACTCAAATAAGTCCTCATTGCAATTATTGATACGCTATTTCACAGAATAGTGAGGACTACTAATGCAACCATCTGGACCGTCAATCCATTCCCCGACTAGACCCAGCTATATTCTCATTTCCTGAAGAGAACAGTGAAAGAAAGGGTGAGCTCAATTAGCCCAGTAAGAAAATATTATGACTAAGATAATATACAACAAATTATCATTAGTCTTCAACATGGGAAAATCTGATAAAATATAATAGACAACAAGTTTTAGATCAACAACCGCATGATGGAAGCTAAAGAATCTATTAGAAGAGTCAAGTAGAGAATGAGTTCTACTATCTTCTAAGATTTAAAAGTCCATCATCAATTTTATCCTGTAACCACAATCAAGTATACATCTTTAATCAATATTCATCTTTGCACTATAGGCCAAAGATATTCATTTGTATCACCAGTTGGTCATGTTCGTCTCAACACTGTTCATCTTCGCACTACGGGCCAAAGATATTCATCCATTAATCATTCATCTTTGCACTATAAGGCCAAAGATATTCAGTAATATCATCATTTAGGACTGAGGATGATGAAAAATATTTTAAAGAAAATGAATCCAAAGAAGACGTAAGGACAAAAAGTAAGGATTCATATAACAGTTTATCCAAGATCAATAATACTCCATAATAACCAATTTTGAAGTAAAATTCAAGAATAAAGATCAAAACATGGATACAATCAAAGATAGTAACCATAATAGACATCTTGGACAAAAGAAGAAAATTTCATTTTTCTATGAATAGTGCCGTATTCGTGAATAGTGTCAGATACGTGAATAGTCATGAGATATCGTGAATAGTAACCCCGAGCACAAAAAAGTTCCAAATTTGAGAAAAGTTCATACCAACATTTCTAGATAATGATATTGAAGAAAATATCATTTTAAGAAGAATATAACACCCTTTACCTCAAAAAGATAATACTTACGGCCGAATATTTGGATATAGTCTTTGAAGGAACTTGCACCGTATATCAACACTCAAAATATCAAAATACTCACAAGAATACGCCGATAATATAGAGAGAAAAGAGAAACTAATGAATTACGGTGTGATTTTCAATTCTAACTAAGCACCCTATTTATAGAAAAATGCTTAGAACGCCATAGAAGACTAACTCACTACACGATGGCTTTACCTCAAGCATTACTATTGTCACCCACCACATTTGAAATTCAATTGAGCACATTTCTCACCAACCAATTCTAGAATTTTCCAAAATGTTTCGTCATTTAAACAATAATCAGAAACTTTAATAATTCATAGAAAATAGCCCGTTTATCAGAAAAATATGAATTTTATGTCCATTCCACACGAAATCCAATTCTCTACAACTTTGTAGCTTTGAGTTTTTCCAAATTCCAAACAGAAAAATACCCGAAATCCACAAACGGATGATTTTTGAATACTTCCAATCCGACAAAATACTGATAAAACATCTCAGCATTAATTCCTTCATTAATAACCACATAAATAAACCCATCATTTATATCCACATAAAATAAATATTTCCTTATCATATGAATCAATAATTAATTATTCACAAATAATATTACAGAATCATATTTATGACAACCAGGCTGTTCCCAGGAAAGAGGGGGCTTTTAGATAAGGATTTCTCCTTACTGGCGCGCAATTAGGTGACCAAACGTCTCCTTGACATAACTTTCTAGACATTGCCAATAATGCTATCTAATAATATTATTCAAATAATATGAATTATTGATCTGATAATGGAGATACTGTGCAGTGACAATTATTGAACAACAATAATATAAAATATCAACGCAAAGAATTATTGAATTAATAAAATAAAATATTGAACAAGAACTCACCGTGACAATTATTGAGTAGTGCCTTCTTACGTAAGGATCAATAATTCAACAATCTTTGCAACTACGCCAGACATCTTGTATTTTAACCACCGGTATTCCAACAATTACATATGAATAACTACGCCATTATTCAATTTTGTCGTTTTCTTCATCCGACTGTTATCCGTTATGGGGCCCACAAATGGCTGCGCCGTCGTATGAATATTCCCCGACAAAAAGAATATTCCACGACCAAACGAATATTCCCCGACAATTGAATATTTTATAACCACTTGCTTATTTTGCAAAATTTTCACATTTCACCCATAACCAAAGTATTATATCAAATTAATACCTTATTATTCAAAATAATAAATAGAGGAAATTCGATTTTATTCATTAAAAAGTTGGGGTCTTACAAAAGATAATCGTGTTTTCATCAACGGTCCTGATCATGCCATAAAAGAATTCAGCTTTGCACCCTTGGCTGAAGAGAATCCATAGCCATAATCATACCAAAAACTGTCCATCAATGCACTACAGGCCAATGAGGACTTTTTCCACATCATTTGTAACATTACGGTTATGATTATACCGAATAATCCTCGGTCATAATCATATAAGTTCATCTATGCACTACAGCCACGATGACTTTCAACATAATATAAACATGAGGATGATGACAATGATATAAGAATTCAATAAAACAAGTTCAAGAATTAATTTATCCGTAAACTAATAACGTCCACATTGTCAACATGATACTTCTTTGTAGAGTAAAATTCAAGAATGCTCGGGAAGAATATTTCCATTAAAAGATCTTTGGATGAAGCGCAAATATCAAGGATATTCCACTAATTTCATGAAGTATAGAAGTCAAAGTTTTAACCAACCGAGTATAATAAAGAATGGAATAACAAAAGAAATCACCATGCATGCGGTATTTATGACAAGTTATTCCAATGAATAATAATAACGGAACCAGTCGGGTAACTTCAAGACCCCAAGCGGGATGTTCCAACAAAATAATAAAGAATAGAATAACAATGAAATCACCATGCATGTGGTACTTTGCATAAACGTGTTATTCCAATGAATACTAAATAATAGAACCAGTCAAAGGTAATATATACGCAAGCGGGATGTTCCAACAGAATAATAAAGACGGAACCAGTCCCAAGCGTAAAATGCATGTGATATGATATTCCAATGTAATAATAAAGAATGGAATATTAGAAGAATTTCACCATGTATGCAAGACTTTGCATGAGAAGGTTATTCCAACATAATAATAAAGAATGGAATAATGTAAGAATTTCACCAAGTATAGGGTAGCTCACATATCAAAGTTATTCCATCGAAATAATAAAGAATGGAATAACGTAAGTTCTTTTCATAAATAAAAAGAAAGAGTACCCTTACGAGTACAACAACAAATAATATTCCCTACCTTAGAAAGAAGAGTACTGGATATAGAAGTAGTGAAGTAGCAGAACACTTTTCTTCTTTCTCTCTATAGTTTCTCTCTCTAGAGTTTCAGTGAATTTGTAAAAAATAATGAATGAATGAGCTTCTATTTATAGAAAAATGGACTGCATAGTAACTAACCCATGAACGGTCTAGATTGATTTACTTTAATCTGGCGGTCCATATTTAAAACAAATTATTTTAAATAAAATATAATATATTCTATTTATAATCTAATAAAACGAATAACTTTATAAAAGATTTTACTATGCAAATACTATGCAGACACTATGCAAACACTATGCATAATAAAATATAATATATTCTAATTATTGTCTAATAAAACAAATAACTTTATAAAAAGATTTTACTATGCAAAACACTATACAGGCACTATGCAGGCACTATGCAACACTATACATAATAAAATATAATATATTCTATTTATAGAATAACTTTATAAAAGTATTTTGTTTTATATAAAAATATTTTACTATGCAAAATACTATGCAGACACTATACAACACTATGCATAATAGAATATAATATATTCTATTTATAGAATAACTTTATAAAAGTATTCTGCTTTTATTACATTAATAATACCAATAAAACAAAACGAAAGTGACTTATCACGTAAAGATCAATAATCAATACCGTGTGCTACTATGCAACCACGCCAGACATTCATTTCTTTACTACCGAGTAGTTCAACAGTATTTATAACGGTAAAACTTTCGCCGTTATTTTCATAAAATATTTTTGTCGTTTTCTCAATCCGATAATAATTCCGTTGTGGGGTCCACCAATGATTGTATCGTCGTACGGATATTCCCTGACAAAAAGAATATTCCCCGACCAATTGAATATTATATAACAACTTGCGTACTTTGCAAAATTTATAAATATTACCCACAACTATAACATTATATCAAATCCACACCATAATATTCAAAAAATTTATTTCGAGAAAATTAAATCTTTATTCATAAAATTTGGGGTCTCACAAGATATGTGTTAGAGGGTGTCATTTAGTGATCTGTGTTGTTAAATCCTAGATCAATAACATCTAGATACTCGAAATTGAAGTTTTTAGAAATCTGGAAAACTTAAAAAATGTTGTCTGACAAGCAAATGTCAGGGCTCGTAGATCATTGTATGTTAATTGTGTTTTAAGTTATAGACTTGTAGTATGATGTAAGGGCTTCGATATGGAACTTGAATAAAGCCCAGATCATCTCTAGATCTCGAGTTATAAGTGGTCAAACCTAGTTGACCGATCACGAAACTTGAATTCAGGGCAACCCAAAATTTTCCAGATTTTCTGACAACGTTTTGCAGGCATCGGATCTTACCACTATTTGTGTTTTAGTCAGTGTTAGTGATTTAATCTTGTAGCCTGACATGCGTTCTACACACCCATGCTTTTATATTACTCATATCATGAACATAATAGAAATTAATCATGGTCAAACTGAGTTGACCGAACTGCCTGAAGAATAATCTGGAAAACCCAGATTGTTCATGAACACGTACCTGACAGGTACTTTGACCGGCCTACATCTTCATTTGTTGTTGTTTTTAGACTGATTTGATGATATTGAGTTGTTCACTGACATCTCCACTACAAATATGAACCATAATATCATACAAAGAAAGCCCATATTTCATGTTATAAAGATCCGAAGTGCCCATCTCGAACTATTCTTCATTTCTGAAAAACCCAGAAATGAAGAACAGCTTCTGACAGTTGTGTTATGATTTGGTCATGTAAATTGTTTAGGGTTGTAGTACTACATTAGTACTACAACATTAGCATATTAAGTGTCCAGAAACCCTTTAATCACAAATCTAGAACCGGTCAAACTAGCTAACTCGTTAATTGCCTTTGAGTTCTGGGTTTTGGTGAAGAACACCTATAGCGACGGATCTGTCGATATTGGGCCCTTTAGTGACAGTTTATTTATGAAAAATAATTACTTTATTAAATAAATAGATAAAAATAGTTTTTAATTATTAAAATTACATAATAAATTCCTAAAAATTATTTTAAAGCTTCGAAAAAATAGTTTTAATTAATCAATATATTTCATAAATATTTATTATTTTTGGAATAATAATGGTATTTAATTTATTTAATTATAATATTAAGTAAATTACTTAAAAAATTTAATACATGAAAAATCAAGAAAAATTATATTATGGTATAAGAAAATATTTTAAGTTATTTTTGATGACTTTTAATATTTTGTGATGAATTTCATTTATTAATTAATATTAATGGTAATTAATTTATTTACTAAATGTATTAAATAAATTATTGAAAAATAGAATTAATTGTAATTCAGTAAATACGCACACCTAGAGGGGGGTGAATAGGTGTTTATACTTAAAGTGATAGACAGTGATAACTTTTTGTAAAATTACACATAGATCAATTCGAATGACTTGTACTGTTGCTTTTGGTGTCTAGATTAGTGAATTTATAAACTGGTATAAAACAGAACACAGAACTTTAAGCCAACAGAAAGTAAAAGTGCAGAAACGTAAAACACCAGGATTTTTACGTGGTTCAGCCCTTATCCTCTATCTAGTGGCCTAATCCATGTCCAATCCCAACTAGGATTGGAGACTCTTTTTATTACTATTTAAAACTCAATACACAAATAACTCCCTGTTACAAAGAAGCCTCAAAACTGATGTTGGACACCTATGCCCCCGGTTTGCACCTCTGCAACATGTCACCATTGCACCTTTTCTCACCACTGAGACCCTTGAAGCCTTCTATGAATAGACTAGCTAAAACAGGAACCCTCAAGCAAAAACTATGCTTACTTTTGGTTTACAAGGAAAAGAAATTTCCAGCACAAAAGAATATGCTATATAAGAATATAAGGCTGGACTAAAATAATTTGTAAGCTCTGATGTATTCTCTCAATTTGATTGCTGGTAGTTTGTCTCCTTAACAGCCGAAGAGAGGAGATATATATATTGCAAGAGAGCAACGGCTATAACATAAAATGGCTAAGATTTTTCAGTCCCGTTTGTAGCCTCTCCATAATTTCGGTAACTTTAAATCAACAGAAAGATAATAAGCAGATATGCACTAGTTATTTGATTTTGAAGAGCTAAAATGAAGGAGTGAAATTCTACACCCAATCAACTGAGTTAGACAATGGCAAAGGAGATAAATAAGGATGATAGCTTCAGTAGGGCTCCTTTTCATAATAAGATACCAAAATATCAATAACTAATGTGGGATCCACTAAGCAAGACACACTCCTTAATTAACTTATTACCCACGAGCTATACTGATGAAACAGAGGAGCGAATTTGGCCTAGCATACCTTAAGGACCATAATATCTGTTATACCAACATACCTTAATAAGCTCCAATCCAAATCTTTCTTGATATCCTCCAAATCAAATCTTCCATAATATCAATTCAAATCTGAACTGATTTTGAACATATTCCAACTACCAACGGAAAGAAATCAGCAATAATAGTTCATGCAATACCCATGTCTCATGCATATTAACTATAATATTATAACCCATAATTCATGCACATTTAATATAATAATACATCATGAACCATGCACACATAAATTGGTCATCAATCAAAACATCATATACTCAAAAACTTACATTATCCCCCTTTTTGATGATGACAATTTATGCACTACTTTAACCACATATGCTCCCCCTAAATTTAAGCTCCCCCTAAATTTATGCATATAAGATTTCCATAACAGATAGGGAAACAAATAACAAATAGGAGACATAAATAATATCTACATATATAAGCCCATGCATCACATAGATATCATATCCCAAATAAAATAGTTAGAAACCAATAACATCATTAGTAGCATAGTCTAATGTATCCAAAACAAAGCAATATCCAAAAAACCACGAGATATAAACCACGCCTCCTCTTATCCCTTATACTTCTCCCCATTGGCATTATCAAAAGATGGGAGTCGAGCAATTAGATCTCAGAAAGGTGTTCATAGAGAACATCATCCAGGTTCTTGTCAAAATCTTTGATTTTAAGCACATAGTCGTTGTGATGGGAGATCAGCACTTCCATCTGTCCGGAGACATAATCAACCTTGGCGTTCAACTCTTGAATTTGATTGGAGACTGTTTGAAAGGCTGAGTCAAAACGAGTGCCCATATCATGGATAAGTTGAAAAAGAGTAGAATTTTGAGCAGTGGAAGGAGGAGAAAGATTAGTAGAATCTGGTACAGTAGAATTATGAATAGGAGAAGAGTGTGGAGATGGTGGAGTTGAAGTAGGAACCTTCTCAACTTCCCAACATAATGTTCCAGCAGAATTCACAGTCAACTTGGATTGAGATAGGATATATTTATCAATCACATCAGAAACTTTGACGACATCTTTATTGACAAACGAAATACCAAAGTGGACAAGAATTTTGGTAAGAAAACCCGCATAAGGAAAGCACTTCATTTTATTTGTCAAACAACTCTCCATGTGCTTAATCATAAGCAACACAAAATTAAACTTTGTTCCAGAGAGTATTAAGGCAGAAAGAATTAAATCTTGATATGTCATATTGGAACGACCCCTATTCCTAGGAACCAAATTTGCACGAATGAGTTTATGAATGACATTATTCAAGGGGGTAGTTTCCACTACAGTGGGTAAGCCAATAAATTCAACCGAGGATAATGCAGAATAATTTATCGTTAGCCTTCAACAGTATTAAACTGATAAAATATAATAACTATCAAGTTTAACTGCAGCGGAACAAGCAATCCATTAGAAGAGTCAAGTAGGGAATAAAATCTATTATCTTTTATGATTTAAAAGGTTTTTCATCACTTTTATCATTTGAGACTCGACAATAAATAATCCACATCATCGAATCACCCCTCGCACTCATAATTAATGATATTCTTTAGTATCCGACCACAAATTATCCATGCACTACGGGCCAAGGACATTCGTGTATTCATTAATGGACATGATCATGCCAACAACTGTCCATCAATGCATTACGGGCAAATGAGAACTTTTATCACATCATTTGTAACATTACGGTCATGATTACACCGAATAATCCCTAGTCATAATCATACCAAGTCCATCTATGCACTACAGGCCATAAATGACTTTCAACAAAATATAAATATGAGGATGATGACAATGATATAAGAATTCAATAAAACAAGTTCAAGAATTAATTTATCTAGGGCGATAACGTCCAAATTGTCAACATGATCTCGCTTTGTAGAGTAAAATTCAAGAATGCTCGAAGAATATTTCCATGAAAAGATCTTTGGATGAAGCACAAATATCAAAGATATTCCACTAATTTCATGGGTATAGAAGTCAAAGTTTTAACCAACTGAGTATAATAAAGAATGGAATAACAAAAGAAATCACCATGCATGCGATAGACCGCACAGGCAGGTTATTCCAATAGAATAATAAAGGATGGAACCAGGTCCGGCGTAAATGCACAGACAGGATATTACAACAGAATAATAAATAATGGAACCAAGTCCGGCGTAAACACACAGACAGGATATTCCGACAGAATAATAAATAATGGAACCAAGTCCGGCGTAAACGCACAGATAGGATATTCCAAAAGCATAATAAAGAACGAAATATTAGAAGAATATCACCATGTATAGGGTAGCCCGCGTATACAGGTTATTCCAACAGAATAATAAATAATGGAATAACGGAAGTTCTCTTCATGAGTACAACAAATAACATACTGTAAAAGAAACTGAATATAAGAATAGGGAAGTAGCAGAATACTTTTCTATAGGTTCTCTTATAATTCTCTCTCTAGAGTTTCAGTGAATTCGTAAGAAATAATGAAGGAATGAGCTCATGGAATAATATTGTACCCAAAAATAATTTGGATCGAAAATAAATATATCTTACGAGTGAATAGTACCCCGTGAATAGTAACTCATAAATAATAACTCATGAATAGTAACTCATGAATAGTAACTCATGAATAGTAACTCATAAATAGTACTCCGACACGAAAAGTGTCCTGAATACCCAATTGAACAATATATCCTCTAGACATCAATTATACTAACACAAATAAGTCCAACACAATGGAACTATAAAATTCATCTTTAATCAACACGAACTTATTCATCATTAATATTATAATTCACAATATTTAACAACCAAGTCGTTCCCAGGAAAGAGGGGGCTTTCCGATAAGGATTTCTCCTTATTGGCGCACAATTAGGTGACCAAACCTCTCCTTAGTAGAACTTCTAGACATTGTCAATATTTCAAATAATAATATGAATAACTTTGTCATCTCAATTATTGATTTAATAATATATCATATAATACAGATGATACTGTAACAATAATTGAATCAATAATATGAGAAATATGATGCGAAAGAATTCTTGTATTAATAATTGAGTATAGCCGGTGACTTCTCACGTAAGCATCAATAATCAATACTGAGTAAGTGTATTGTTGCAACTATGCGTATTACTATACTTTTACTACCGGGTAGTTCAACAGTTTTAACGGTAACACCTCCGCCGTTATTTTCATAAAGTATTTTTGTCGTTTTCTCAATCCGACAATAATTCCGTTATGGGGTCTACCAATTATTGTGCCGTTGTACGAATATTCCCTGTTAAAACGAATATTCCCCGACCAATCGAATATTATATAACAACTTGCGTACTTTGCAAAATTTATAAATATTACCCACAACAACAAAATTATATCAAATCAATACCATAATATTCAAAAATATAATTCGAAAAAATTATTCTTTATTTATAAAAGTTGGGGTCTTACAACCTCCCCTTCTTATGAAATTTCGTCCTCGAAATTAGGGTACATACCTGGTATGTCGAAGAGATGAGGATACCTTGACTTCATCTCAGATTCTAACTCCTAAGTCATTTCCTCCACATCGTGGTTTCTAACTCAATAATGTGGTTTGGGTCTTTCACATATTTACGTAACATAGATATGTGAAAAACATTATGAACACGAGACATACTTGGAGGTAAGGCGAGTCTATAGGCCACAGTTCCCACTCGCTCAAGAATTAAAAATGGGCCAATGAACCGAGGATTGAGCTTTCCTCTCTTTCCAAATCTCGTAACTCTTTTCCATGGAGCAACACGTAACAACACATGATCTCCAATATCGAATTCTGCGTCCTTTCGATGAAGATCAGTATAACTCTTTTGTCGATCTTGTGAAGTTTTTATACGTTGTCGGATCGTTTGAATCTTTTATGTAGTCATACGTACCAACTCCAGTCCCAACAACGTTGCTTCACCCACCTCATCCCAGCATACTGGCGAACGACACTTTCTTCCATATAATGCCTCAAATGGAGCCATGCCAATACTTGCTTGATAAGCATTGTTGTTGTGGAGGAAAACTCCACCAATGGTAAGAACTTGTCCCAACTTCCCTTGAAGTCAAGGACACAGAGTCTTAATAGATCTTCAAGAGTTTGAATAGTCCTCTCCGACTGTCCGTCCGTCTGAGGATGATATGCTGAGCTAAATCGTAAGTCTGTGCCCATAGTTTTTTGTAAACTAAACCAAAATCGTGAAGTGAATCTTGGATCTCGATCAGAAACTATGGATACCAGCATACCATGCAGTATTACAATCTCGTTTATATACATACGAGCAAGACATTCAAGTGTATAAGTTTCTCGTATCGGTAAGAAATGAGAAGACTTGGTCAATCTATCAACAATGACCCAAATCGCATCTATGCCTTGAGAAACCTTAGGAAGACCGGTAACGAAATCCATGGTAATGTGCTCCCACTTCCATTCCGGAATTTCAAGTGGTTAAATGGACCTTTTGGTACTTGATGCTCTGCCTTGACTCGTTGACAAGTTAAACACCTTGAGATAAACTCCGCTATCTCTCTCTTCATATTGCTCCACCAAAATGTATGTCGAAGATCATGATACATTTTGGTACTCCCAGGATGGATTGCAAACGGTGTGTTATGTGTCTCCATCATGATTTTATACTTTAAATCAGGGTCGTTAGGAACACAAAGTCTGGAGTTGACTCAAAGTATTCCTTCTTCATCAATTCTTGCTTCCGGCATAGCACCTTCTTGCACTTTCTTCCTCATACACATCAGCTCCGGGTCTATAGCTTGAGTAGCTTTAACTTTATCAATTAAAGTCGGTTTTACTCGTATATTCGCCTTCATCACATGGGTCCCTGGAGTTTTTAACTATATCTCCATCCTTTGCAAGTCACACAAAATGGGCCTTTACGTTGACAATATCACACTCGTACTTGCATATGATCTTCTACTCAATGCGTCAGCTACCACGTTCGCTTTTCCAGGATGGTATTGGATGGTATAATCATAATCTTTCAACAGTTCAAGCCAACGTCGTTGTCGCATGTTGAGTTCCTTTTGAGTGAAGAAATATTTGAGGCTTTTATGATCCGTAAAGATCTCCACTTTCTCCTCATACAAGTAATGCCTCCAAATTTTAAGTGCGAAGACAACAGCTGCTAACTCTAGATCATGAGTAGGATAATTCCTCTCATATTCTTTGAGTTGTCTTGAGGCATAGGCTATGACTTTTCCATTTTGCATGAGAACACATCCCAACCCTTTACCCGAAGCATCACTATAGATGACAAATCCCTCCGAGCCAGATGGTATTGTCAGAACAGGTCCTGAAATAAGTCTCCTCTTGAGTTCTTGAAAACTCTTCTCACATTCTTCGCTCCAACCGACCTTTGTATCTTTCCGAGTCAGCTGAGTTAATGGAGTAGCGATTCTGGAAAATCCTTCCACGAATCTCCGATAATAACCAAATAAAACCGAAAATCTACGTGCTTGATCCATTGATTTAGGTTGCTCCCAGCTTTGAATAGCTTCAATCTTTGCCGGGTCAACAGATATTCCATGACTTAATACTACGTGCCCAAGGAATGTTACTTCCTCAAGCCAGAACTCACATTTCTTCAACTTGGCATAAAGCTTGTATTCACAAAGCTTTTGGAGTGTCAGCCTCAAGTGTTGCTCATGATCTTCACGACTTTTGGAATAAATAAGGATGTCATCAATAAAGACGACCACAAAGTGATCCAAATATTCCTTGAATACTCAGTTCATCATATCAATGAAGGCAGCAGGAGCATTAGTCAATCCAAAAGACATGACTAGGAATTCATAATGCCCGTACCGAGGTTTGAAAGCCGTCTTTGGAATGTCATTGGTTCTAATCTTCAATTGGTGATATCTGGAACGAAGATCAATCTTTGAAAAGAATTTGGCTCCTTGCAATTTGTCAAATAGGTCATCAATACGTGGCAATGGGTACCTATTTTTGATGGTGACATGATTCAACTCTCGATAATCAATACAAAGTCGCATGCTCCCATCTTTCTTCTTCACGAATAGAACAGGAGCACCCTAAGGAGACGTACTAGGACAAATAAAACCAATGTCTAACAATTTCTGCAATTGGGTCTTTAACTCCTGAAGTTCAATAGGAGCCATTCGATATGGGGCTTTGGAAATGGGTTTTGTACCAGGTTCAAGGTCGATACAAAATTCAATTTCACGCTCTGGGGGTAGGCCAGGAAGTTCTTCAGGGAATACATCAGGAAATTTATTAACAATATAAATATCGTTCAAAACTAACGTATTTTTGTTTAAATCTGTGACATGAGCTAAGAAAGCTTGACATCCATTTTTCAATAAACGAATAGCTTTATGGCTTTAAATGACCATGATTGATTTTAATGGTTTGGTCGCTTGAATTCGCATAATAGGTTGATTAGGAATATGAAAACTAACAACCTTACAAAAATAATCAATTTTTACATGATGAGTATTTAACCAATCAATCCCTAGAATTACGTCAAACGTAAGTAATTTTAAAGAAATAAGATCGACAGGTAATGTGCGATTCTGGATTTGAACCAAACAAGACTTATAAACAGTTGATGTAATGAAGGTTTCTCCCAACGGAGTTTCCACAGATAAGTCAAAGTCTAATTTCTCTGGAGTCAAATTTAATAGTTGAGCGCAAGTAGGAGAAATAAAAGAATAGGTAGAACTGGTATCAAATAAAGTATAGACTTTGCTAGAGTTTATGATAAGCTTACTGTGATGACCTCATTCGGGTTCCTTGCTTTACGGGAGGTCACAACAAATGCTCTCCTTGCACTTTCTAGGCTTTGACTTTTCTCGAGGCGGCCTTTGGTGCCTCCATCCTAACCCGAACTTGTCTTGGTGAGCGACAAAATCGGGCTAAGTGACCTTCTCTTCCACAATTATAACATGATTTGGACTGACATCGCTAGCTTTGGTGATGTGTCCCTCCCTCCGCATTTGAAGCATATGATAGGTGGTCGTTCTCCTTCCTTAACAACGGGTGCTAGTGCTGACGTCCTTCCATCATTGTTGAATCTCCTCTTCTTGAAATGTCCATTCTTATTATTTTGTACCCCGATTACCATCAAGTGGTTACCATTTACGCCTGTTGATTCCTCCACGCTTGTTGTCACAGCTTGATGATCGCTCTCCTTTGGTTGCGTTGACTCGTTATCGCGCTCCACTAACTGAGCCCTATTTACAACATCTGAATACAAACACAGTTTATGAGAAATAAGATGTTGTCGTATCTCCGGCTTCAAACCTCTTAAAAACATCCGCGTCATTCTCTCTTTATTATCCACCAAGTGGGACGCAAATCGGGACAACTCGATAAACTTGGCTTCGTACTGCGACACGGTCATATTATTTTGCTCCAACTTGATGAATTCTACCTCTTTTATATGACAAATACTTTCAGGAAAGTACTTGTCGTTGAATAGTTCTTGGAACTTTTCCCAAGACATCTTCAGTGCGGCAGGTTGAGTACGCTTTACCAATTTCCACCAGTAATATGCCTCTCCTCGCAACATAAAGGCGGTAAAGGAAACCTTTTGCTCCTCAGAGCATCCCAAGACATCAAATATCTTGGTGATTTGCATTATCCATGCTTCCGCCTTAAGTGGTTTTGGCTCTCCAATAAACTCCAGTGGTCCCAGCTCCTTGAACTGTTTAGCGGTGACCGTCCGAGAGTTTCTAGTGTTTCCACCTACATTTTGGACAGGAGCCGCTCTCGCATGTTGTTGCATAAATTGCATAAAGCCTCTGAACATTCCAACATTCATCATTTGGTCAGTGTTGTTGTTTGCATGAGGATTGTCGCCTTCCTGATGAACATTATCCTGATTATTGATATGTGGTGAATCAACGGTCGCCTGTGCTCCATTGCTATTCTCAACATTCTCAGATGTCATTTTCAGATACTGCCACAAAATAAAAGGTTAATTGACATGTAACATATTATCCCTATATTCTAACTGACCAATTAAATACCAAAAAAAACTTAGGTAGGTCATACTAGCGAAGGAATTCCCGTCTCTCCCCTCCTAGTTCTATTCTCACATCTTAGCCAAGGATCATATCCCTAAGCTTTGATACCAACTGTGACGCCCCCAAAATTATGTATACATCACCCATTTTGAGTCGCCAGATACATGGTACAGAATTCAAATACAACTTAATAATACCATTGTCGTGTACAATACGACAAAATATAAACTGTGAGTTTGAATACAAATATTGTCTACTAGAGATTATACAAACTCAAAAGGAGTCCTCATTACAATTATTATCACACTATTTCACGAAATAGTGAGGACTACTAATGCACCATCTAGGACCATCACTCTTTTCCCAGACTAGTCCCATTATGTTCTCATTTCACGAAGAACAATTGAAAGAAAGGTGAGCTCAACTAGCCCAATGAAAATATTATGACTAAAATAATGCGAGATAATTTATCGTTAGTTTGAACAATGTTAAACCGATAAAATATAATAACTATCAAGTTTAATCAAGAATGAACAAGCAATCCATTAGAAGAGTTAAGTAGGAATAAAATCTACTATCTTCTATGATTTAAAAGGTTTTTCATCACTTTTATCATTTGAGACTCGACAAATAAATAATCCACATCATCGAATCACCCCCTTGCACTACTGCGAGGATATTCTTTAGATCACGACCACAAATTATCCATGCACTACTGGTCCAAGGACATTCGTGTATTCATTAATGGTCATGATCATGCCAACAATCATCCATCAATGAACTACGGGCCAATGAGGACTTTTATCACATCATTTGTAACATTACGGTCCATGATTACAAGAATAATCCTCGGTCATAATCATACCAAGTCCATCTATGCACTTTCTAAAGCCACGTATGACTTTCAACAAAATATAAACATAAGGATGATGACAATGATATAAGAATTCAATAAAACAAGTTCAAGAATTAATTTATCTAGGAACCGATAACGTCCAAATTGTCAACATGATCTTTGCTTTGTAGAGTAAAATTCAAGAATGCTCGGGAAGAATATTTCCATGAAAAGATATTGGATCTGTTATGAAATATCAAAGATATTCCACTAATTTCATGGGTATAAAAGTCAAACTTTTAACCAACCGAGTATAATAAAGAATGGAATAACAAAAGAAATCACCATGCATGCGATAGATCGTCTTGGCGGGGTTATTAAACGATGAATAATAAAGGATGGAACCAGTCCCACTTAAACGCATGAGAAAAGGATATTCCGGCGAATAATAAAGAACGGAATATTAGAAGAATGTCACCATGTATAGGGTAGCTCACATTATCTGAGTTATTCCAACAGAATAATAAATAATGGAATAATGTAAGTTCTCTTTATGAGTACAACAAATAACATCCCTTACTGTAAAAGAAACTGAATATAAGAGTAGGAAAGTAGCAGAATACTTTTCTATAGGTTCTCTTATAATTCTCTCTCTAGAGTTTTAGTGAATTCGTAAGAAATAATTAAGGAATGAGCTTCTATTTATAGAAGAATGGACTACATAGTAACTAACTTATGAATGATCTAGATTGATTTACTATTTTATCTCCAACCAATGGTCTGAAAAATTAGCACACCTCCTCATGGGATAATATTGTACCCAAAAATAATTTGGACCAAAAAGAAATATATCTTACGGGTGAATAGTAACTCGTGAATAGTAACTCGTGAATAGTAACTTATGAATAGTAACTCGTGAATAGTACTCCGACACAAAAAGTGTCCCGAATTCCCAATTGAACAATATATCCTCCAGACATCAATTATACTAACATAAATAAGTCCAACACAATGGAACTATAAAATTCATCTTTAATCAACACGAACTTATTCATCATTAATATTATAATTCACAATATTTAACAATCAGGTCGTTCCCAGGAAAGAGGGGGCTTTCCGATAAGGATTTCTCCTTATTGGCGCGCAATTAGGTGACCAAACCTCTCCTTGACAGAACTTCTAGACATTGTCAATATTGCAAATAATAATATAAATAACTTTGTCGTCTCAATTATTGATTTAATAATATATCATATAATGCGAGATGATCTTTGTAACAATAATTGAATCAATAATATGAGAAATATGATGCGTGAATTCACGTAGTAATAATTTAATACGTCTCACGTGAAGCATCAATAATCAATATTGTGTAAGCATCTTTTTATGCGACGCTGGCGACATCGTTTTTCTTTTACTACCGGGTAGTTCAACAGTTTTAACAGTAACACCTCCGCCGTTATTTTCATAAAGTATTTTTGTCGTTTTCTCAATCCGAAAATAATTCCGTTGTGGGGTCCACCAATGATTGTGCCATTGTATGAATATTCCCTGTTAAAACGAATATTCCCCGACCAATCGAATATTATATAACAACTTGCGTACTTTGCAAAATTTATAAATATTACCCACAACTACAACATTATATCAAATCAATACCATAATATTCAAAAATATAATTCGAAAAAATTATTCTTTATTCATAAAAGTTGGGGTCTTACATAGAGACCACCGTTCTATTCCCTTGTTACCCCGGCTCGACCCAGCTACACTCTTATTACCTTAAAGGAATTGTGAAGCAAAAGGGTGAGCACAAATAGCCTAGTAAAGAATATCATGACTAAAGATAATTCAATTATCAATAGCCTTCGTCAGTAATAAATCAGAGATTTAAAACATATGGTAGATGATAAAACTTTTCAACCATAGTTGCAGCGGAACGAGCAATCCATTAGAAGAGTCAAATAGACCATAAAGTCTATTATCTTCTCCATATTAAAAGTTCATCAACAATGTTTTATCACTGTAACATCAATTAACAGTTCTGGTCCACAATCATATGAATAACTCATAATCATAATTGTGGTTCTAAATTCCTTTTCTCATCCAGGACGAAGATAATTTTCATCACATGTCTTCACCTGAAACATCAAAGATCATGGTTATACCAAATCATAGTTCATGTTCATAATCATACTAATAAATTCATCTTTGCACTACGGGCCAAAGAGATTCATCAACAATTCATCTTTGCACTACATGCCAAAGATATTCAACAACAAGTCATCTTTGCACTACAGGCCAAAGATATTAATATCCCAAAGAAATATAAAATCATTTCAGAATTTATATACACAATAATTATAACCATATTGATCAATTCACCTTTGCATTTAAGCTAAAGATATTCAATTGTAAATCCAATGGTCATGATCATACCAGTCAACAGTTCAACTTTACACTACTGGCCAAAGAGAACTCATAGTCACGATCATACCAATAATCTACCCATCTTTACACTCAAGTCAAAGAGAAATTTTATCACTAGGATTATAAAAATGTTATATATGATAATAAAAACAATATGATCAACAACTGCATTTAATTTCAAAAGTAAGATTCATAAATCAACGATAATTTGGTCAGAAAAAGAAACCAATTTTGTCGTGAATAGTACCCCATACAAAGTAACTCGTGAATAGTAACTCGTATTCGTACATAGTACCGTATACGTAAATAATATCATATACGTAAATAGTGTCATATACATGAATAGTGTCGTATACGTGAATAGTAACCCCGACACGAAAAGGTAAAATTTTCACAATAAAATTCATATCAACATTTTGATATAATGATATCAAAAGAAATAATATCATTTACGAAGAAAATAACATCCATTACTATCCCTTACCTCAAAAGAATAGTACTTTTGGCTGGAATTTCGGATGTAATGCCGAAGGAAACTTGCACTGAATAGCAACTCTCAAAGTATCTAAATACTCACAAAATACGCTCGATAAATATATATATATATATATATATATAGAGAGAGAGAGAGAGAGAGAGAGAAAACGTGTTTCTGGTGTGATTTTCAATTATAACTAAGCACCCTGTTTATAGGAAAATGCTAGAACATCATTGTAGACTAAAATTTAATAAATTAATATTTTATTAAAAAAATTCTACACCCACCATCTTTGCCCAAACTTCAGCCACCACAAGTGGGACCCACCAATTCAGCAATTTTCTACACCAACCAAAAGTGGGGCCCACCCATATTTTTAATAAAAACATTTTATTTTCCGAAACTTCAATAATTCATAATAAATAGCCCTTTTATCAGAAAAATACAAATTTTATCTCCATTTCATAGGAATTTGAATTCTCTACAACTTTATAGAAGAAAGTTTTTCCAAATTCCAACTAAAAAATAACCGAAATCCACATACGGACGATTTTCAACACCTCTTAAAATTCATAACAAATCATACGTTAATTTTTAACGGTTCACAATTTGTGGACATATACTCAATATGTATAACATATCCAAAAATTGCAATGATCCAACGGTCAGATTAAAATTATAACTCACGCAATAGAGCTTAAGAATAATTATTTGATTTTCGGACTATAAGTCCCTCGTACCAGTTTCACTCAAACAGTCACCACGAAAAATTCACAAAAAATATTTGGGTGATTCAAATTTCAGCGCTTAGCTTACTTCCAGGGCTTTCTTTTGATATATGGCTCATCTCCTAACTCATTATACACAAAGAGTTATGGATTTTATAAAATCAAGTAATAAACAAATTTTTTGAAAATTTTGAAATTTTGTTCTTCTTTTAATTTCTAGATTTCTCTTATTTGATTCATGCACCGTGAATTTAGTGTAAAAATATCACCATTATTATTATATTATTACATTATACATTTATAATGTAAGATAAAATATCAATTTTCAACAATTAACACTTTTCTAAGAATTCCTCCATTCCGACAAAATACTGATAAAACACCTCAACATTAATTCCATCATTTATATCCACACAAAATAAATATTTCCCTATCCATCATTTATATCCACATAAAATAAATATTTTCTTATCATATAAATCAATAATTAATTATTCACAAATAATATTATAGAATCACAATTATGACAACCGAATTCGTTCCCGGAAAGAGGGCTTTACGATAAGAATTTCTCCTTATTGTAGCACAATTAGGTGACCAAACCCCTTTCTGAGCGAAACTTCCTTAGACATTGCCAATAATGCTATCGAATAATATTATTCAAATAATATGAATTATTGATCCGATAATGGAGATCTTGTCGCGGTGACAATTATTGAAACAACAATAATATAAAATATCTACGCAAAGAATTATTGAATCAAAAAATAAAATATTGAGCAATAATTACTATAACAATTATTGAGTAGTGCCTTCTTACGTAAGAATTAATAATTCAAAATACATGCAATACCGGTACCACTACTTTGTGCAACTACGCGTGATTCTTGTATTTTAACCAATTTGTATTCCAACGATGTTAATTAGTAAATAACTTCTGTAGATTATTTATAAAAACTCAAACTTGTCGTTATCTTCATCCGTTTTTTTTAGTTATAGGGGCCCACAAATGGTTCTATGCGCCGTGCATTTAATATTCCCAACAACAAGAATATTCCACGACCAAACGAATATTCCCCGACAACAATGAATATTTTATAACCACTTACTTGTTTTGCAAAATTTGCACATTTCGCCCATAACCAAAGCATTATATCAAATTAACACATTATTATTCACTATAGTAAATAGAGGAAATTCAATTTTATTCATTAAAAAGTTGGGGTCTTACACTTCATGTTCCACATTTCCCTGGTTGGCGATTAAAGGTGTCTCCATGGTCTCATTAACACAATTGTTAACATTTTTAGCTGTCATTCTCAAATACTGTCATAAAACAAGGGTTAATTAAAGAAATGGACATACCACATATTATCTCTATATTCTGACCGACCAATTAAATACCAAATAAGCTTAGGTAGGACACACTAGCGAAGGATTTACTCGTCTCTCCCCTCCTAGTTCTATTCCCTGATCTCCACCAGAGACCATATCCCTAAGCTCTGATACAAACTGTGACGCCCCCAAAATAGGTATACATCACTCATTATGAGTCGCCAAATACATGGTACAGAAAATAACTACAACATCATTATTACAATTATCGTGCAAAATACGATAACACATATGATGTGAGTTTAAATACAAATATTGTCTTCTAGACAGTATTCAAACTCAAATAAGTCCTCATTAAAATTATTGAACACTATTTCACAAAATAGTGGGGAATGCTAAAACAACTTTCTAGAACCATCATTCCATACCCCGACTAGTTCCCGCTATATTCTCGCCTCCTGAGAAGAAAAATGGAACAAAAAGGAAAAGGGTGAGCTTAACTAGCTAGCCCGATAAAGAATAATATGACTAAGATAATGAACAACAAATAATCGTTAACCTTTAACAAATCCGATAAAATATAATGGACAACAAGTTTTAGATCAATATTCATAGCGAAAACAGCAATTCATTAGAAGAGTTAAGTAGAGAATGAAATCTAGTATCATCTATGAATTTAAAAGTCCATCATCAATATTTTATCCCTGTAACATCAATCAATATACATCTTGAATCAAATATTCATATTTGCACTACGGGCCAAAGATATTCATTTGTATCACCATTTGGTCATGTTCATCTCAACACCTATTCATCTTTGCACTACGTGCCAAAGATATTCATCAGGTAATCATTCATCTTTGTACTACAGGCCAAAGATATTCAGTTATATCATCATTTAGGACTGAGGATGATGAAAACCATTATAAAGAAACGAATCCAGTGAGATAAAAGGACAAAGATTAGGGATTCGTACTTTAAATAATCCAAGTTCAAAAATACTCCATAATAAACTATAGTGGAGTAAAATTCAAGAATTAAGATCAAAACATTGATACAATCAAAGATAGTAACCATAATAGACATCTTG
This sequence comes from Panax ginseng, assembly GCA_020205605.1. Lineage (NCBI taxonomy): Eukaryota > Viridiplantae > Streptophyta > Magnoliopsida > Apiales > Araliaceae > Panax > Panax ginseng. Next base: position 52,392,120 of record CM035136.1, on the reverse strand, counting down.
GACAAAGAAGGGAAAATTTAATTTTTCTGTGAATAGTGGCGTATTTGTGAATAGTGTTGTATACGTGAATAGTGTCGTATACGTGAATAGTAACCCCGACACAAAAAGGTAGAAATTCCATAAAAAAATCATACTTAAGTGAATAATCTGCAGTATTAAGTGAATAAAGTGTCATTATCTGTGAATAGTGACTTATACGTGAATAATAACCTCAACATAAAAAGGTAAAAATTTCATAATAAAATTCATACCAATATTACGACATAATAATATTGAATGAAATAACATCATTTACTAAGAAAATAACATCTCTTGCCTCAAAAGAATAGTACTTCTGCCTGAAATATCGGATATAACGCTGAAGGAAACTTGCACTGAATAGCAACTCTCAAAGTATCTAAATACTCACAAAATATGCTCGATAATATAGAGAGAGAAAGTTTATGATTCTGGTCTGATTTTCAATTCTAACTAAGCACCATATTTATAGGAAAATGCTTAGAACGCCAAAGCAGACTAACATGCTACCTGATTGCTTTACCTGCTATTATTCATGCACACCACTTTTGAAATAAAATTTCAGCACATTTCTCAACAACCAAAAGTGGGGCCCACCCATTCTAGAAATTTTCTAAAATGTTTTAAATTTAAATAATAATCAACAACTTCATTAATTCATAATAAATAGCCCTTTTATCAGAAAAATACGAATTATATGTCCATTCGATAGAAAATTTAATTCTCTACAACTTTGTAGAAGAAAGTGTTTCCAAATTCAAAACAGAAAATGCCCGAAATCCACATATGGAAGATTTTCAATACCTCCATTCCGACAAAATACTGATAAAATACCTCAGTATTAATTCCTTCATTTATATCCACATAAAAATAAATATTTACTTATCATATAAATTAATAATTAATTATTCATAAATAATATTACAGAATCACAATTATGACAACCAGGTTGTTCCCAGGAAAGAGAGGGCTTTCCGATAAGGATTTCTCCTTACTGGCGCGCAATTAGGTGACCAAACCCCTTTCCTAGATAGATCTTCCTTAGACATTGCCAATAATGCTATCTAATAAAATTATTCAAATAATATGAATTATTGATCTGATAATGGAAAATACTGTGCAGTGACACTTATTGAAACAACATTAATATAAAATATCAACGTAGCAATTATTGAATCAATAAAATAAAATACTGAACAGTAATTACTGCAACAATTATTGAGTAGTGCCTTCTTAAGTAAGAATCAATAATTCAAAAATATTATGCAATACCGTGTGTGCTACTGTGCAACCACGTGTATTACTATATTTTAACCATGGATATTCCAACAGTGTTAACGGTAACAACTACACTGTTATTTGTAAAAACTCAAACTTGTCATTTTCTTTATTCGACCGTTTTTCGTTATGGGGCCCACAAATGGTTGCGTCGTCGTACGAATACTCCTCGACATCAAGAATATTCCACAACCAAAAGAATATTCCCCAACAACAATGAATATTTTATAACCACTTGCTTATTTTGTAAAATTTTCACATTTCACCCATAACCAAAGCATTATATCAAATTAACACCTTATTATTCAAAATAATAATTAGAGGAAATTCGATTTTATTTATAAAAAGTTGGGGTCTTACATCCATGGTCATACAACCCATCTCATATCCCAAATGGATCCTCTGAAATACATGTTCAGGAAACCTATGTTGAATTATCGACTGTCCAAATGGCAGTTGACCCTCCAGAAATTTGACATTATCTACGTGACCCAAAAGTGTAAGACCCCAACTTTTATGAATAAAGATTAATTTTTCTCGAAATATATTTTTGAATATTATGGTGTGGATTTGATATAATGGTATAGTTGTGGGTATTATTTATAAATTTTGCAAAGTAAGCAAGTTGTTATATAATATTCAATTGGTCAGGGAATATTCGTACGACGACATAATCATTGGTGGACCCCACAACGGAAGTATTGTCGTAGTTAGAAAACGATAGAATTATCTTTTTATAAAAATAACGATGAAAGTTTTACCTTAAATTGTTGAACTATCCGGTGGTAAAAGTACAGTAATACGCGTGGTTGCATAGTAGCACACGGTATTGATTATTGATGCTTACGTGAGAAGTCACTCGATTATACTCAATTATTGCTACGATGAGTTCTTGCATAATATCTCTCATATTATTGATTCAATTATTGTCACAAAGATTATCATCGCATAATATCTTATATTATTAAATCAATAATTGAGACAACAAAGTTATTCATATTATTATTTTCAATATTGACAATGTCTAGAAAGTTACATCGAGGAGAGTTTGGTCACCAAATTGCGCTCGATAGGGAGAAATCCTTATCGAAAAGCCCCTCTTTCTTGGGAATGATCTGATTGTTAAATATTGTGAGTTATAATATTAATGATGAATAAGTTCGTGTTGATTAAAGATGAAATTGATATTTCCATTGTGTTGGGATTATTAGTGTTAGTGAAAATCGACATCTATTTCGATAATAATGGATGTCTGGAGATTATATTGACCAATCGGGTAATTAATCGGATAAATGAGCAATTAATTGCTATTAATTCACATGCTTATAACTATTTGTTCAAATGTGTGTACTATTGATTCACATGCATGTACTATTAGGGGAGGTGGTGCAAGATTGATAATACTTGCATGACTAAATTAAAAATGGAGGTATAGATGAATGTACTATACTATAATTATTTTTTTCACATGATTGTACTATTGATTCACAAGATGTACTATTAGGGGAGGTGGTGCAAGTTTGATAATACTTGCAGGACTAAATTAAAAATGAAGGAAAAGATGAATGTATTATACTGTAATATTTCAAGCCTCAAAACGTGCAATTATCAAAACTATGTTTTCCTATAAATAGAAGCTCATTTTTCTTTTATTCTCACCAATTGAGTAAGACTCACAAGAGCAATTATAGAAAGAGAAGCTATAGAAAGAGAAGCTTTAGAGAGAAAGTAGAAGAGAAGTCTGCTACCTCACTATTCCAGTATCTAGTCTTCTTCTGAGGTAAGGGATATTATTTTGTTCAGTATTCATAGGAATAATATTTTCTTCCATACCTTGTAGTATGTGAGTAATATTATTTCGTTTCTTATTCCTGATTATACCCTCATTTTGTTAAAGTATTGCTTCTATACTCCGTGAAATTATTAGAATATCCTTGAAATTTGCTCTTCATCTAGTATCGTTTCACAAGGATATTTTCTACACATTCTTATTAAATTTTAAGTTTTTCATACCGGAGTATTGTCCATGAGTAGTTTCATTTTTACGATACTATTCACAAAGTACTATTCACGGGATACTATTCACAAAGTACTATTCATTGGTACTATTCACAAAGTACTATTCATGAGTACTATTCATAAAGTACTATTCACGGGGTATTATTCCCAAAGTACTATTCACGGGGTACTATTCATTTGGGTACTATTCACCCGGGAAATTATTCATGACAAAAATTGATTTCTTTGTTGTCCAAATCATTTTTGATACAATATTATTCTTGAATTTTACTCCACAAAACAGTATCATGTTGACAATTTGGACATTATTGAATTCTAGATAAATTAAGTTATAATCTTTAAAAATTTGTCCTTTGCTTTCTTTTAATTGAATTCTTATATCATTGTCATAATCCTCATGCTTATATTGTGATAAAGTTCATATGTGGCTTACGTGAATAGATGTACTATTGATTGGTATGATTATGACCAGGGATTATTCGGTATAATCATGAGCGTAATGTTACAAATGATGTGGTAAAAAAATCCTCATTGGCCTGTAGTGCATTGATGGACAGTTGTTGGTATGATTATGACCAAGGATTATTCGGTATAATCATGACCATTGATGATTACATGAATAACCTTAGCCCGTAGTGTGACAATTTGATTGTTTGAATTGTGATTTTGAGGACAGAATCCTTTTAAAGAGGGAATGATGTAACATTCCAGAATTTTTAAATGTAATATTAAATATTTATTGATTTATATAAATATTTAACGGATGTGTTTTTCGTTGAATAAATATTTGTTTGATGAATTTAATTTTATTTGGTTAATTATTTGTTTGTTAAATAAATAATTGATGAATTAAGGAAATGATTATTATATTGATATTTCAATTTAAGGATTAATTATTTGTATTTGTGTTATGTGATTAAAGAATTTATTTAATTAATTGTGATTTGCATTAATTAAAATTAAATATAAAAGCTTGATTAATATAGTGTGACAAATAACTATATTATAAGGAGTTATTAAAATAAATTAAAGTAGTTTAATTTAGTTTTGCCAAACAAGGCTTAATATATTAATTCTTTAATATTTAAAGGGTTTTTGCCAAACAAGCCTTATGGCTTTTGAGATTTCTAGTTTTTGTCAATAAAATAAAATAAATAAATTAAATTAAAATAATAAATATAATATATTTATGTTATATACGTTTATCCTAATAACTGATATTACTTATGATAAGTAATATAAGCTTTATGTCGCTTTTTTTTTATATCTTTACGCATACTAGTTGGTCAGTTGGATATTGGCTTAGTCTAAGTTCAGAGAGAGTGATAGAGAGCTTGAGAGATTTGAGAGGAAACTAGTAAATCTTCACAAAATAATTCCAATTGATCATAGCAAAATTACACGCTAATTGAAGGTATGTTCACAACCTTTGAGTTATATATGTGTATGTACATGTATATGTGTTTCACGGCAGAAATTTCATGTTCTGTAAATTTCATCCCTTCAAATTATTGTTAGATAATTGGTTACTTGTGATTATATGAGTATATAGTGATTAGAGATTATGTTTAAACAACAATTGTATGCTAAATTCGTTTGATAGTGGAAGAAAAAGTTTTGACAGTGTATGTTTATATATATTTTTATGTGTTCATGAAAAGTACCATTTTAGATGGTCAATTCTTATGTGAAATTGTAAATTGAGGCTTGCATATGTTAGTTTAATGAGATATGAGTATAACGTAATTGGAATGAGGTGAATTGGACAAGAATTGAAATCACAGTGTTCAATTTTGTGAAGGAACTCGAAAATGGAGTTTTTTTTTGAAAACTTGAATTTGGTGAAATTAAAATAGTTTTAGTTAGTGTTAAATTGTGCTAATTGGTTGTAAATGTGAGCAATCATGTTTGTGATAGTTGTATATTTATTATACGTGTTAATATTACTGTCTATTAGGTGAAATTTATGTTTGTTGGGCTAAAGTCGGCTACTGTTCATAGCCTTCTCTGCGTCTGTCCCGAACACCGCTGCCAAGTTGTCTTGGAGTGCCAAGGTAAAAAGCAATAGCAGTGCTAGCGGTCCCAAGTCTTTATGTATGGCAAATGCGCCATACCTCTGTTTGAGATTCTCGACTTACGCTATTACAGCAGACTTGGGGGAAACATCCTAGCATGGTCTAAAATTATGTTAGCATGTTAAATGAGTAATGTTAAGGTTAACATAACATAGTGAGTAGTGGTTAGTATGATCAAATTTGCAAAAATGATTAGTAAATCAAAAACGTGTTATATGGTAATTTAGTATACATAACGAAAGTTAGACAAGTGTTGTGAAGTAAAACACTTAGAGTTTCTGAAATGTGAATGGTAATGAACATGTTATGATATGGTAGCATGCCTAATGGGTATTGTGGTTCTAAAATTATGTGTAGGTGATCGTGAGTTTAATTTTATAGCTTACGCTCAAGGTAAGTTTTCTAACTCTACACTTTCATTGAGCTAGTTCGTTTATTACATTGTGCAAGTTCTAACTCTACACTTTCATTGAGTTGGTTCTATTATTACATTGTGTAACTTCATTCTTTTGATTGAGAAAGCTTCTAAACCTATCTATTACATTGAGCATGTTTTAATTCTAAATTATTGGAATTCTAATCATTGTTGACCTACTCTAACTTGTTTATAGTTAAACAAGTTTCTTTAGTTTAATCTTTTACAATGAATGTTCTTGAACCTTATTTCCTTGTGTTGAATGGTTCAATCACTTTGTATATTTTATTACATATGGAGTAAGCATTATTTGTAGCTTGCTATCAATTAATGCATGTTCGGTAACTAAAATTCTAATTTGACAAGAATATAGACCTAGCTTATTATTGTTCAAGCCAAGGTTGTCATTTCTTTATTTTGATCAATACTTATGCTCTCTAGTTATTTCAAGCATGAGTCTAGAATATAGTCAGTTCACCTATGATTCTGAAATGTTCTAAGTTATGTTGTTATTAAACAACTGTTGTATTATTCAAGCATTGTTGATTCAACTAGTTCTCTAGTTGATGATCATTAAACTTCAATTACCCTTGAAAGCTTATCCAAACCAAACTTTCTTTGGTGCGGACTTGTACTCTAAATATTGAGATGAACAACCCTATGTTTAGGGGTTTACGCTTAGCGTTGAAATGGTTGTGCACAATACATTGTACGAAGGATTGATCCCCCTAAGTACGTGGAGTCCTTATAGTCATATGACTGCTAAAGTTAAAGTTGAAAGATTACTTATAACTGTGGACATGGTTCATGGTCATTTGACCCTCAGTAGTTTATTTAAGAATGTTAATAGAACAAATTATTCAGTTCTATTGAGCCTATGAGTTGGCAAATGTTGAAATGTTAATAGAACATATCATTCAGTTCTATTGAGCCTATTATTTGGCAAATATCGTAATGTTAATAGAACATATTATTCAGTTCTATTGAGCCTATTATTTGGCAAATGTTGTAAAGATATTTATTTTTATCTCAAGTGAGCTTTGTTTGCTCACTCTTGCATATTTATACACTTATTGCAGCTATGGTTAAGAAGGTAGATAAACCTACAACTAGCAAAGGAAAGGGAAAAATGTACAAGTGATGAAGACTTGTAATTTTGCTTTATCGTTATGATGATAGACTTTTAATAATGATGTGATGTAATAATTTTATTTCCGCACTTGAATGATTGTATTAAAGGTTAGAGAACCTGGGAGATAATGTTTTTATTGAAGTAATCATGTATTGGCATGTTTTTATTATTCAATTTATTATGATTAGGTAGTTAGATATGAATGTTTTGATTACGTGAACACCAAATCTTGAAGTAATGAAGTACCGGGATTTGGGGGTGTCACAAGTTGGTATCAAAGCTTTAGGTTATGAACCTTAGGTGGGGAAAAGCCTTAGGAAGTAACCTTTGAAAAGATAGTGGTGATTAACTCTTATCGAGTTTTAAGGAAGAAATAATAAAACACTTATGTGATTATGTGTTTATACTTATGTGCTCGTGAGTGTCGAGTAGTAATGATTAAAACTTAAAAATTTGGTTGTCAGGATGACTAATGTCGAAGAATCCAGTCAGGCTAGGGAGGATAGACCTCAGATGCCTAAAAAGGAGGAGCCTCGCGACATTCAGGTTATTTGGGAACAACTACTGCCACGGGAGTCAGCCCCGTTGGTCATAGTGGTTGAAGATGAGGATGATGATGTAGAGACGGATGAGGATGATCCCGTTGAGTTGCCACAGGAGGATGAGGATGACGAGGACGAGGAGGAGGAGACTCCACTAACCTCGATAGCTGCTCGAATGTACGATGAAATCTACGACCATAACGTGGAACTTCAGGATACAGTCGAGGAATTGCAAGAAATAGTAGCTGAACAACAAACTGCAATGACACAGAAAGATGATGAGATCCTAGATCGTGAGGAACGACTGACTAATGTCGAGGAAAAGCTAGAACAGACTGAAGGAGAGAAAGAACAACTGATCGAGGAGGTCGCTGAATTGAAGAATAAGCTAAGGGAAGAGGCTTCGAAGAGGGCAAGAGCCGAGGATGCATATGAGGTAATGTTTCAACGAGCCGGATAGCGAAAAGAAAACGACGCAAAAAGAGAATGAAGATGAAAGAGATGAATAGAGTATTCAACACCATGGTTAATCGAGCTCAGGATTGGGTCATGGGATATCCTATTCAGTTCGAGACGCTGCCATCGTACATATTAGATCGCAGAACAATGTTCCGAGTCATGGAGGAAGAACGTAGTAAGGCTAAGCAGTATCTTAGTAGAACATCGTAGTTGTTGTACAATGAATAAAATGATAAAAAAAAAATTGTAAATCCCAAGCGTTATGAAACCTATGGGATATGAGGATGATGTTGTCCTGAAACTTTTGTAGTTCAGGAAGTAATAAAATAGCAGTGATGCTATTGTTTTATGTTTTCAAAGAGGTTATGAATAAATAAACGTTGTTATTTTATTCAGAGTGTTATGTGATTTGTGGTTATTTCTTTTGTGGAAGCAAGTTAAGTAGAAATTACTTAAAAGAGTTGAGTAATAATCTAGTGGGTGTATTTTTAAACAGAAAATGCCTCCCAGACGTCAACCACCACGACAAAGAACCACCGAAGGAACCAACAATATTGACAATGTTGATGCTAACCCCGTTCAACAATTAGTGACGTTACTGACAGGAGCGTTGCAGAATCAACCACAGAACCAAGGAACAACGTTTAAGGAGTTCAAGGTGGTTGGACCACCTGAATTTTGAGGGTTCGTGAATCCAGTCGAGGCACAGACTTGGATTATGGAGATAGAAAAGGTGTTTGATGTTGCTATGGTAGGGGATGATCAGAAGACTGCTTTCGCAACATTCATGTTGAAAGCAGAGGCTAGTTATTGGTGACAGGCCAATAAAACTCGAGAAGGACCAAGGATGATGACATGGGATTGGTTTAAGGAGATATTATTCGAGACCTATTTTCCCGAGAGTTCGAAGGGTCAGCTGGAAGTGCAGTTTCTGGAACTGAAGCAAGGAACGATGAAGGTATCCGAGTATGCCGCTAAATTTAACGAGTTGGCGAGGTTTAACGCCTATCAAGTTAGCTTGCGGAATGAACGCAAGGCAAAGAGATTTGAACAGGACCCAAGCCCTAGTTGTACAAAGAGGGTTTCCCTATTTCAATTGAAGACTTTCGCAATGATGGATGGAGAAGAAAATACTACCGAAGGTGGAGGCGGGGCGAGGGCAAAGGACAAAATTCAATCAGGAGCAATGTAAAAGAAGAAGAAGAAGAAGAATGAGGTGGAAATTAAGAATGGAGGTGGTAGTGGTGGAAAAAACAACAACAACAACTTGAAGAAGAAGAATGGAATGGAGCGTGGGTCTTTGGAAACCAAAGGGGTAACCAACGAGAATAAGAAGTTTGAAGCATGTGCTACATGCGGGAAGTTTCACAAGGGTGCATGCTTGATGGGGAAATGAGTATGCTTCAATTATGGCCATGAGGGTCACATCGCCCCAAATTTCACACAACCTAAGAAGAATGTGTGCTTCACGTGCGGATCCAAGGATCACTTTGCTCATGAATGCCCTAAGAAGAAGGATGGAGTGACAACCAGAAGCAATGGAGGTAATAATGGAGGTACAACATCAAACAAACCCACAGCTAGAACCTTCAATATGACTGTGTTGTGCAATCAAAAGACGTGGTGTCAGGTATTATCTCAATCAATGATATTGATGCTTATGTATTATTTGATTCGGGTGCTACTTGCTCGTTTATCTCTGATGAATTTGCTAAGAGGTTAGAATTGCCTAGAGAAGAACTGAATTTTCCTTTGAACATAGAAATTACGAATAAAGAGATAATCCATGTTAGATTCGTATACAAGAACTATAGGGTGAACATTAAGAAAAATATCTTGATGGTAGATTTGATTCCGATTAGACTTGGAGAGTTTGATGTTATTTTGGGAATGGATTGGCTGTTCAAATATGGAGCGGTAATTGATTGCTAAAAGAAGTGTGTAAACCTTATGACCCCGTTAAAGGTAGTATTTTATGGTAGCAAGTCACCTAGACAAATGAAATGTCTGAAGATAATGCAGGCCAAGAAATTGTTGAGTCAAGGTTATGTGGGCTATTTAGCTTACATAGTCGATACTCAGAAAAAGAATGTGAAACTGGAAGAGATACCAATGGTGAGGGAATTTGAGGATGTGTTTCCAGAGGATTTACTAGGACTTTCGCCTGACAGAGAAATTGAGTTCGTGATCGACTTAGTGTCGGGGACAACACCGATATCAAAGGCCCCGTACAGAATGGCTCCAGTAGAAATGAAGGAACTGATGGTACAGTTGCGAGAATTGTTAGATAAGAAGTATATTCAACCAAGCGTATCACCGTGGGGAGCGCCAGTGTTATTCATGAAGAAGAAGGATGGGTCAATGCGTCTTTGCATTGATTATAGAGAATTAAACAAGGTCACTATTAAAAACAAATATCTATTTCCAAGAATAGATGACTTATTTGATTAGTGAAGGGTGTTAAATACTTCTCGAAAATAGATTTGAGAAGTGGGTATCACTAGTTGAAAGTGAGGAAGGAGGATATACCACGAACGACATTCAAGACTCGGTAGGGACATTACGAGTTTTTGGTGATGTCTTTTGGTTTAACCAATGCACCTGCTGCATTCATGGATTTGATGAATAGGGTGTTTAAACCATTCTTAGACAGGTTTGTAGTGGTATTCATCGATGACATTCTGGTGTATTCCAAAACTCAAGAAGAACACATGGAATATTTATGTTTGACGTTGGAGACACTAAGAAAGGAAAAGTTGTACGCGAAATTCTCTAAGTGCAAATTTTGGCTAGATCGTGTGTAATTTCTTGGGCATTTGATTGACAAAGATGGGATTTCCGTGGATCCATCAAAAGTGGAAGCTGTAATCAATTGGGAACAACCAAGAACACCATCGAAAGTGAGGAGTTTCTTGGGACTGGCCAGTTATTACAGACGATTTATTCAAGATTTTTCTAAGATAGCTACTCCATTAACAAATTTGACCAGGAAAACTGTGAAATTTGTTTGGACGGAGAAATGTGAAGAAAGTTTCCAGGATTTGAAGAAGAAATTAAGCATGGCACATGTGTTGTCATTACCAGATAGTACAGGTAACTTTGTGGTGTATAGTGATGCCTCACATAAAGGGTTGGGATGTGTTCTTATGCGAATCAGCAAAGTAATTAAATATGCATCAAGACAACTGAAGGATTATGAGAAAGGTTATCCGACTCATGATTTGGAATTGGCTGCAGTAGTGTTTGCTCTCATGATATGGAAACACTATCTCTATGGAGAGAAATGTGAAATCTACACAGATCATAAAAGTCTAAAGTATATTTTCACATAGAAGGATCTGAATATGCGACAAAGAAGGTAGATGGAATTGATAAAGGATTACGATTGTAAGATCTTTTATCATCCGGGCAAAGCAAACGTGGTTGCAGATGCTTTGAGCAGAAAAGGTCGGGAGAAGTTGATGTTGATAACTACTCAGGAAGAGCTTATTTCAGCAATGACGAAGCTAGAGTTGGAAATCAAATTTCTAAAGGAATCCGATGAACGACTATTCCAGATAGATACCAGTCCAACTTTGGTGGACAAAGTGAAGAGTGCTCAACTACAAGATAAAGAATGTGAAATGATCAAAGAGAAAGTGGTTGAGGGTAGTGATGTAAAATACAAGATCAATACTGAAGGACTACTATGATTCGAAGAAAGAATTTGGGTTCCAGCAGTGCCACAACTTAAAGATGAAATCTTGACCGAAGCACACAGCACAAGATATTCGATTCATCCAGGAAGTACAAAGATGTATTAAGATTTGCGGCGTCATTTTTGGTGGCCGAATATGAAAAGAGACGCGTTCGCGAATGTTTGGCGTGTCGAGAAAGTGAAAGTCAACATCAACGACCAAGCGGGTTACTTGACCATTGGAAATCTACCGGAATGGAAGTGGGAGCATATCACAATGGATTTTGTGGTAGGACTTCCAACGACTTCGAAAGGGATACGATGCGATATGGGTAATAGTGAATGATTGACAAAATCGCACACTTTTGCCAATAAAGATTAGATTTAATCTTGATCACTAATGTGAACTTTACGTTAAAGAGATCGTGTCAAGACATGGAGTTCGATGTAAATTGTGTCGATAGAGATCCAAGGTTCACATCAAACTTCCGGAAGAGACTACAAGAATGTATGGGAACACAATTGCGAATGAGTCTGACATACCATCCGCAAAAGCGATTTTGACAAAAAGCGAACGAACTATCCAAACGTTGGAAGATATGCTGAGAGCATTCATCATGGATTTCAAAGGAAGTTGGGATGAACATTTACCGTTGGTAGAATTTGCCTACAACCACAGTTACCACGCGAGCATCGGCATGCCACCTTACGAGGCATTATCAGCGGCGGAGAGTCGTGAACTCCATTGTCTTTGGGATGAAGTCGGTGAACGCCAAATTGTTAGGACCGTAATCGGTACAACAAACTGCTGAAGTTATCAAACTCATCGGGACAAGATTGGTAGCGACTTAAGACCGAACCAAAAAAAAGTATCTTGCGTCAACATAAAGCGTAATCGCATGAATTTGAAGTAGAAATTTCGTTTTCTAAAAGTTTCTCCTTGGAAGAGGAAGATTCATTTTGGCGAAAGGAAAGCTCACCCCAAGATTTATTGGACCATTTGAAATACTACGAAGAGTGGGGGGAAGTGGCTTATGAGGTAGCTCTACCTCCGAATTGGAAAACATTCATAATGTTTTCACATTTCGATGTTACGACCATATAAACCCCGATTACGACACGTGATCAAAGTACGAACCATTGCATTTCGATAAAGATTTGTCTTATGAAGAGACTCTTATCCGGATAGTCGACGAGGAAAGAACAAGTGCTCGAGAATAAAGTGATACCTTCATGAAGGTGATATGGAGAAACCACATGTCGAGAAGAGGCAACGTGGAACTTCGTGACGATATGATGAAAAGTTACCTGAGTTATTTGTTTAATCTATGTCTTTAATTCTGGGGACAGAATCTTTGTAAGTAGGGAAGAATGTGACAATTTGATTGTTTTAATTATGATTCTGAGGACAGAATCCTTTGAAGGAGGGAATGATGTAACATTCCAGAATTTTTAAATGTAATATTAAATATTTATTGATTTATATAAATATTTAATGGATGTGTTTTTCGTTGAATAAATATTTGTTTGATGAATTTAATTTTATTTGGTTAATTATTTATTTGTTAAATAAATAATTGATGAATTAAGGAAATGATTATTATATTGATATTTCAATTTAAGGATCAATTATTTGTATTGTGTTATGTGATTAAAGAATTTATTTAATTAATTGTGATTTGCATTAATTAAAATTAAATATGAAAGCTTGATTAATATAGTGTGACAAATAACTATATTATAAGGAGTTATTAAAATAAATTAAAGTAGTTTAATTTAGTTTTGCCAAACAAGGCTTAATATATCAATTCTTTAATATTTAAAGGGTTTTTGCCAAACAAGCCTCATGGCTTTTGAGATTTCTAGTTTTATCAATAAAATAAAATAAATTAAAATAATATATATAATATATTTATGTAATATACGTTTATCCTAATAACTGATATAATCCTTAGCCCGTATAATCATGAGCGTAATGTTACAAATGATGTGGTAAAAAAATCCTCATTGGCCTGTAGTGCATTGATGGACAGTTGTTGGTATGATTATGACCAAGGATTATTCGGTATAATCATGACCATTGATGATTACATGAATAACCTTAGCCCGTAGTGTGACAATTTGATTGTTTGAATTGTGATTTTGAGGATGTAATCCTTTTAAAGAGGGAATGATGTAACATTCGAATTTTTAAATGTAATATTAAATATTTATTGATTTATATAAATATTTAACGGATGTATTTTTCGTTGAATAAATATTTGTTTGATGAATTTAATTTTATTTGGTTAATTATTTGTTTGTTAAATAAATAATTGATGAATTAAGAAATGATTATTATATTGATATTTCAATTTAAGGATTAATTATTTGTATTTGTGTTATGTGATTAAAGAATTTATTTAATTAATTGTGATTTGCATTAATTAAAATTAAATATAAAAGCTTGATTAATATAGTGTGACAAATAACTATATTATAAGGAGTTATTAAAATAAATTAAAGTAGTTTAATTTAGTTTTGCCAAACAAGGCTTAATATATTAATTCTTTAATATTTAAAGGGTTTTTGCCAAACAAGCCTTATGGCTTTTGAGATTTCTAGTTTTTGTCAATAAAATAAAATAAATAAATTAAATTAAAATAATAAATATAATATATTTATGTTATATACGTTTATCCTAATAACTGATATTACTTATGATAAGTAATAAGCCTATGTCAGTTTTTTTTATATCTTTACGCATACTAGTTGGTCAGTTGGATATTGGCTTAGTCTGAGTTCAGAGAGAGTGATAACGAGCTTGAGAGATTTGAGAGGAAACTAATAAACCTTCACAGCAATTCTAGTGATCGTAGCAAGAATTATACGCTAATTGAAGGTATGTTCATAACCTTTTAGTTATATATGTGTATGTACATGTATATGTGTTTCACGGTAGAAATTTCATGTTCTGTAAATTTCATCCCTTCAAATTATTGTTAGATAATTGGTTACTTGTGATTATATGAGTATATAGTGATTAGAGATTATGTTTAAACAGCAATTGTATGCTAAATTCGTTTGACAGTGGAAGAAAAAGTTTTGACAGTGTATGTTTATATATATTTTCATGTGTTTATGAAAAGTACCATTTTAGATGGTCAATTCTTATGTGAAACTGTAAATTGAGGCTTGCATATGATAGTTCAATGAGATATGAGTATAACGTAATTGGAATGAGGTAAATTGGACAAGAACTGATATCACAGTGTTCAATTTTGTGAAGGAACTCAAAAACGGAGTTTTTGTTTGAAAACTTGAATTTGGAGAAATTAAAATAGTTTTAGTTAGTGTTAAATTGTGCTAATTGGTTGTAAATGTGAGCAATCATGTTTGTGATAGTTGTATATTTATTATACGTGTTAATATTACTGTCTATTAGGTAAAATTTATGTTTGTTAGGCTAAAGTCGACTACTGTTCATAGCCTTTTATGCGTCTGTCTGAACACCGGCGCAGCTGCACCGGTCCCAAGCCTTTGTATGGCACAGCTGCGCCATACCCTGGTTTGAGATTTTGACTTCTGCTATTACAGCAGACTTGAGGGAAACATCCTAGCATGGTCTGAAATTATGTTAGCATGTTAAATGAGTAATGTTAAGGTTAACATAACATCGTGAGTTGTGGTTAGTATGATCAAAGTTGCAAAAATGATTAGTAAATCGAAAACGCATTATATGGTAATTTAGTATACATAACGAAAGTTAGACAAGTGTTGTGAAGTAAAACACTTAGAGTTTCTGAAATGTGAATGGTAATGAACATGTTATGGTATGGTAGCATGTCTAATGGGTATTGTGGTTCTAAAATTATGTGTAGGTGATCGTTAGTTTAATTTTATAGCTTACGTTCAAGGCAAGTTTTCTAACTCTACACTTTCATTGAGCTAGTTCGTTTATTACATTGTGCAAGTTTTAACTCTACACTTTCGTTGAGTTGGTTTTATTATTACATTGTGTAACTTCATTCTTTTGATTGAGAAAGCTTCTAAACCTATCTATTACATTAAGCATGTTTTAATTCTAAATTATTGGAATTTTAATCATTGTTGACCTACTCTAACTTGTTTATAGTTAAACAAGTTTCTTTAGTTTTGAGGATTTCAAAATTTTGTGAAGGATTTAGGCGAATTATTCAGGATTAAGGGAATACGTGAATATGTTCTGTGTATATGGTTTTATATATGTACAATATGTGGTTAAGGGTCAAGGGTTGACCAGATAAACGATATCTGTAACAAACCCTAGGTATATATTAAGAACGTCAACGTTCGGTTAGAAAACCCTAGCGATTAACAAGAAACCCTAAAATCGGTTCTAGAAACCTAATTTCAGTTCCGGGAATTCGAAACCCTAATTCGGTGTATGAAAACCTAAATTGAGAATGCGGATGTTAGTATAAGGTTTAACGTTATTAAATATAACTTAATTAGGGAAAACCCTAAAGATTTACTAGAAACCCTAATAATTAGAAAACCTAATTATTAGAAACCCTAATTTATAATTAGGGAAAACCTAATTGTTGATTTAATAATTTTAATGTTAATTAGGAAATATTAATCCTAATTTTAAAGTTATAATTAATTAAAAAACCCTAATCTAATTACGAAATCTAATTTCTAAATTAGAAAATTATTTTTTATTTAGAAACCCTACTTCTGAGTTATAAACTCTAATGACCATTTTGACCCTAATTGCTTAATTAGCAATTTTAATTAGGATATATTAATCCTAATTAGCAAGATTGAATTATGATTAGTAAATTTTATTATAATTAAAAAATTATAATTATAATTTAGAAATATTAATTTTTGATTTTAAAAACCGAAATTCAGAAATGTTAAAAATTAAATTACAAAGTTAAGGGTTAAACCCTAAACCCTAAGGGTTCAAACCCTAAACCCTAAGGGTTGGATCAAAAGACAAGAATGCCATTAAAATCAAAATCAAAATGACCAAAATGCCCTTTGTTGCATTATTGAAGGTTGCTTGTATATCTTTCCATATTTGGAGTGGGTGACCTATTATTGACCAGCCATGTGACTGAGATCTCTAGCAAAATCAGCCAACATACATTACATACAAGAATTATATAGATTAAAGTGAGAGAAAGTTCACTTTACTCACCATATTAGTCAACCTCATTCTCTCTCTAAAAATTCGAGATTTGAAAGTGAAGGAGAGTGATAAGATAGGCTATGATCATATTCTATGTGAGACCCCAAATTTTATAAAATAAAAGTATTCAATTTTTCTATTTTGGTAAATAGTTAAATTGATAAAAGTTTAAAGTTAAGGGTGATATGTGAAAAATTTTCAAAGTAGACAAGTTGTCATAAAATACCCGGTTACTATTTACTCTAGTATTGTTCACTCGAGTATTTGGGGCACTTTTTGTGTCAGAGTACTATTCACGAGTTACTATTCACGGGTTACTATTCACCCGATTACTATTCACTCTAGTATTGTTCACTCAGGTATTTGGGACACTTTTTGTGTCGGAATACTATTCACAAGGTACTATTCCCGAAGTACTATTCATGGGGTACTATTCACCCAAAAAATATATTTCTTTTCGGTCCAAATCATTTTTGAGTACAATATTATTCCATGAAGAGATGTACTAATTTTTCAGACCGTTGGTTGAAATTATAACAGAAAATCTTTTTATATAAAACAGAATACTTTTACAAAGTTATTCTATAAATAGAATATATTATATTCTATTATGCATAGTATTTTGCATAGTAAAATCTTTGTATATAAAATGTAATACTTTTATAAAGTTATTCTATAAATAGAATATATTATATTCTATTGTGCATAGTGTTTTGTATAGTAAAATCTTTTATATAAAAGCATGAATACTTTATTAAAATTATTCTATAAATAGAATATATTATATTTTATTATGCATAGTGTTTGCATAGTACACTGCATAGTATTTGCATAGTAAACATCTTTTATATAAAAATAGAATATATTATATATTATTTAAAAGATTTTGCTTTAAATATGGACCGCTCTAATTAAAGTAAATCAACTGGACCGCTTTCATGGGTTGGTTACTTTTCATTCCATTCTTCTATAAATAAAGCTCATTCTTTCATTATTTCTTACTTAATTCAATTGAAACTCTAGAGAGAGAAACTATAGAGAATTCTTCTTCATAATCTTGAAAGTATTTCTTTACAGTTTAAGAAAGCTTTGAGCGTAGTACAAAGTTTTATTAGAGTATATCCTCGCTCTACCAGACGGAATACTCTTCTTTCAAAGGTAAGGGATATTATTCTTTTGTATTCAAGAAGAGAACTTCTATTATTCCATTTCTTTATTGTTACGTTGGAATAACTTTTGATATCTGTGAGCTACCCTATACTTGGTGACATTCTTCTATTATTCATCTTTATTATTCGTCGAGAATATCACATATCTTGTATCTATACGCCGACACTGGTTCCATTTTTATTATTCCGTCTTTATTATTCTGCTGGAATATCACATGCATGCATATACTTGTAGGACTGGTTCCATCATTTATTATTCCATTTATTATTACATTTAGAACATCCATCGCTTGTGAATTTCACGACGACTTGATTTCCGTTATTATTATTCTGCTTAAATAACCGCTCATGCTGCAGTACCGCATGCATGATGATATCTTTTGTTATTCCATTCGGTATTATACTCGATTGATTAAAATTTTGACTTCTATACTCCATGAAATTAGTGGAATATCCTTGATATTTGCGCTTCATCCAGTATCTTTTCGTGGAAATATTCTTCTGAGCATTCTTGAATTTTACTCTACAAAGCAGTATCATGTTGACAATTTGGACGTTATTGGTTCTTGGACAAATTAATTCTTGAACTTGTTTAATTGAATTCTTATATCATTGTCATCATCCTCATGTTTATGTTATGTTGAAAGTCATCTGTGGCTTGTAGTGCATAGATGGACTTGGTATGATTATGACCAGGGATTATTCGGTATAATCATGACCGTAATGTTACAAATGATGTGAAAATTAAAAGTTCTCATTGGCTCATAGTGCATTGATGGACAGTTTTTGGTATGATTATGGCTATGGATTCTCTTCGGCCAAGGGAGCAAAGATGAATTGTTTTATGGCATGATCAGGACCGTTGATGAAAACACGATTATCTTTGGCCCGTGAGTATGCATGGATAATTCGTGGTCGTGATACTAAAGAATATCCTTGGCACCTTGTAGTGTAGGGATGATTTAATGATGTGGATTATTTATTGAAATGAGTCTCGATAAAAGTGATGAAAACTTTTAAATCATAAAAGATAGTAGATTATATTCTCTACTTGACTCTTTTAATGGATTGCTTGTTCAATGCAGATTAAACTTGATGTCTATTGTATTTTATCAGTTTAACATTGTTGGAGGCTAATGATAATTTATTTTGCATTATCTTAGTCATAATATTTCTTACTGGGCTAGTTGAGCTCACACTTTCTTTCACTGTTCTCTTCAAGAAATGAGAATATAGTTGGGACGAGTCGGGGAACGGAGTGATGGTCCAGAGGATAGCATTAGTAGTCCTCACTATTTTGTGAAATAGTGTGATAATAATTATAATGAGGACTCCTTTTGAGTTTGTATAATCTCTAGTAGACAATAATTGTATTCAAACTCACAGTTTATGTTTTGTCGTATTGTACACGACAGTTGTATTAGTAAGTTGTATTTGAATTCTGTACCATGTATCTGGCGACCCAAGATGGGTGATGTATACCTAATTTTGGGGGCGTCACATTCTAGATTACCAATAACAGATCATCAAAGTCAGATTCCAAGATCCAAGCTAGAAATGTATAAACCTTCAAAATTCGAAATCTTTAAATTTTATGTTAAATGTTGTTGTTTGTTGGTTAAAGTTGTGTTAAGAGATGTTATTTATTGATCCAAGGTGTAACTTCAAGGATCCATAACATCTAGAAGCCAGAAAATCAATTTTTCAAACTGACTTAGAACCCTAATTTTGTTGTCTGACAAGCCAATGTCAAAGATCATAGATCTCAACCAGTTAATGATTTGTTGTATTTTAAGTTATGGATTTGTTCTATACCATGTGGTCGTTGTTCTGAAATTGGAATCAAGGGTTTATAGTGTCTAGATTGCATGTTATGATCGGTTAAACGGCATTGACCGATCACGGGAATATGCTTCTGGGCAACCCAGAACCCGACATGTTGTCTGACAAGCTTTTGCAAGCCTCTGATCCTGCAGTCTTTTGCTCTTTTGGTCATGTTGTTATTTTTTTATTGTAGAGGGGTATATTAATTACATATGTATGCTATTAGATCACCCAGAATAACAGTAGAATCAAATATATACCAGGTCAAACCAGCGTTGACCGACTGGCCGGATGAAGATTTTGGAAAACCCAGAATCTTCAAAACAAAGTTTTAACAGTAGTTTGACCAGCCATGATCTCTTTTATATGTTCTAGTTAGACTGATTAAGTGTGATGTTATTATACCCTGACATCTCTACTACACATTTGAATTCATAGATCACATAAAACATTTCTAGAATCAAAGATATGAGGTGGCAAAGTAGTGACCTTCGCTTTCTTGAGTTTAAAGGCGACCGAAACTTCGAGAATGTGTCCTGACAATGTTTTCTGTAGGTTAGATCTCACAGATTAGTTATGTTTTGGCCATGAATCTTGATTAAGGTTGTAGTGTGTCGGTAATACTACAACATTAGTGGAAACTAAAGCCCAGAAAGCATCAACAACACTGATTTAATTAAGGTCAAACCACCCACCCTAAGAACAGGCTATGAATTTCTGGGTTTGTTGATGAACACTCAAGAACACCTATAGCGACGGGTCTGTCGCTATAGGGCCCTTTAGCGACAGATAATTATTAAAATTAATTATTTTATTAAATAAATCGAATTAAATAGTTTTTATTTATTAAAAATACAAAATAAATTTTGAAAAATTATTTTAAAGTCTGAAAAATAGTTTTAATTATTTTGAGTATATTTCATAAATATTTAATATATTTAGAATATAAATGATATTTAATTTATTTAATTATAATATTAAATAAATTATTTAAAAATGATTTTATGACATGAAAAATCATGAAAAATAATATTATGATATAAGAAAATATTTTAAGTTATTTTAAATGACTTTTAATATTTTGTGATGAATTTCTTTAATTAATTAATATTAATGATAATTAATTTATTTAGTAAATATATTAAATAAATTATGGAAAAATAGAATTAATGATTTAAAAAATCATATAAAAATGATTTAAGTGTTATAAAATATAACTTTTGATATTTTGTCATGAAAATAGTAATATTTTAATATTAAAAGCAATAATCGGATAATAGATTTAAGTGTTTAAAAATCATATAAATATGATTTTTAAGTATTAAAATACTTTATGATATGATAAAATATATTATAATATTATGACATGTATTTCATTAATATTTGATAATAAATAAATATTAATGATAAAAGAATTATGTGGTATTTAATTCATTTAAATACGATATTAATGATTGAAAATTCATGATAAATAGTAATAATTATTTAAAAATTATTATGAGCTTATGAAAATTATTTTAAATGATAATAAAATTATTTAAGTTAATTGTTAAGTGTTAGGCAGATTTTAATTGAACTTAAACTCAAAATTTTTTGTCCGATTGCACTGGTCGGGATGCAGTTGTGATTTCCGGTTCAACTTCGGTTCGCAATAGTTTGACTTGATCTTACCGAGTCCTATGTGTGTTGTAGACTAATAGGGTTATGTGTTATGTGTTATGTGTTTAGGTTATTCTATGTATGTCTATATATATAATAGTATTATATTGTGATGATATTATTCTAATATTGGAGATCTATATTACTAATATTAGGTCTTCGGATAAAGCGTTATAAATGGCGTAAGCGATTTTCAACCAGTTCGAGCAAGTTTGTTTTTTACTTAACTCTACTTAAGAGTTATTTTATTCGAGATATGCTTATGGATAATCATTGTTGATTGCCATTGTAGAATTGTACTACTCAGTACATATTGCATGTATAAGTCGTGTATGAAAGGTTGATCACCTTCATTACCTTCTCTCCGAATATATTTGTTCGTGTTATATACTTGTTCAGTTAAAAGTTTGTTCCTGCTAGTTCACAATTATATTGTTGAATTATAGCCAGCTTATTATTCAGATTTTTTCAATCATGATATATCGTTAAATTATTGAACTTAAACTTGATGGGCAATCTTATGCTCACCCTTGCTATATCATGATAAACATTGCAGATTAAGGTGAATACGTCGGATACAAAGAAAGGTCAAAGACGGTTCCAGCTTTAGTTTACGTGTGCGATTAGATTTGTAATAATACTGTATGATGATAATGATATGTGTTAAATAAGTTATGATTTGTGTATTAAGTTAAGGTTACTCGACCTTGGGGAATAGTGTGTAAATGTATTGTATAAACAATTTATATTTATATCTTCTGCAAAATAATAATAGTTGTATAGAATGATCGAATTGGATCCACAGTGATTCGGGACCCGGATTCGGGACCCTCATAGAGGATCACTCGATCCTACAACAATAAAGTCTAGCTACGACAGTTCAAAGATAATGAATTGGTCTTGAAAAAGGTCCTTGACAACCAAGATCAATCTAAAGGAAAATTCACCCCAAAATGGGAAGGCCCTTTCATTGTCAAAGAGGTATTGACAGGAGGAGCCCTCAGATTGCAAGAAATAGATGGCAAAGAATTTCCCCAACTAATCAACTCAGACACCATAAAAAGGTATTATGTTTGAAGTTATCTGCAAACCAGCATCCTAGTTCTGGATCATCAATTCATCAGTCAATTCAGGTTTTCAAAACATTTCTAATCACATCAGGTCACGTCCCACAAGAGGCAAACTATGCAGACCTGATCTCTCCCATATATGGGAGTACGTAGGCAACCATTTATGATCCGATCTATCCTTTGCAAAAAAATAAAAAATAACAAAAAAAATCCACACCCTTCAACTTTGTCAACCTTTCGAACCTTTTTACGCTAGGTTTGAACTCACATGAACCCCGATCTCCCTTCATCATAGAGATGCGTGGCAAAGAATTCACGGTCTTTGGGATCATCCTTCAACATTTAAAACCAAACCATAAGAGATGGAACTACCTCATCTCCCCCATACACTTGAATACATCGGCGACCATCTGTGGGGCGGTTAAACCACACCTCATCGGCTTAAACCACAGAGATGGAACTACATGGTCTCCCATCACAAATGGGAGAAAAACTGGTGACCATCTATGTTGTTGTTGAATCCTCAAAGAGAAACACCAATCTATAAGAGATGGAACTACTTAGTCTCCCCCATACACGGGAGTACCGACGACCATCTGTGGTACGGTCAACCTTAGAGAGGAAAGACAAAATCCTCTCCACAACCACATTCAGAAACTAGTCCTAACACACCAAAGAGCTGGGAAACACAAAGATTGACGATCAATTTTGAAATATCCTGAGGCATCTAAATGTCCATCCACCAAGGAGGAGTTTAGAATACATCGAGATCACAAGTCCTGGAGAAAAGGCAACTATCAAGCAAGTAATAAGGCATATCTAAAAGCGAAGTGAATCAAAACATATTTCCCTGCCATATAATACTATTTGATATATACAATGTGACATGTACATGATAAAAATGGCTAACCTAGTCTATGCAGGAAAATCAAAGCTAATCTACAAACCCGTGGATAAGCGAGACATCAAGTCCAACATGTCATCCTCTCAGTAGATGGAGGTAAATCTATGAGATCCTGCCCTAGGGTGTCCACACGATCCAAGAGATCTATAACCATCTGATTGGTGCTACCGCGCTCATCAATGAATGCATTCATCTCTATGACAATATATGCAGTATGAGATCTAAGTGCAGTTACTATCTGTAGTGGCAGCATCTCGGGTAGCTAGAGCCTCATCCTGCTCAATAACATCTATATCCCTAGATAATCAAGCCACATCTTGCTCAACAACAACGGTATCCCTGCTAGCTAGAGCATCATCTCTCTCAATAAGAGCGTCATCTCTATCAGAAAGATCTTTCAACATCAAGGCCCTAGCATGATCCCTCTCAAATGTCATCAGATGTAACCTCTGCTCAAATACGTAGCAGAATATGGAGCCACAACAGTGGGAATACTGGGGGAATCAACCAGAGATACTGACGAACTAGTAAATAGCTCATCCTCAATGGGAGAATCAGGGTACTTCATAGGCTCTCCATCATCAAAATCAACACATAACTCTGAGGATACAACCTTAGCCATAAATCCTGGACAAATCCTCTGCTGACAGAAGCCGAGATGATAATCGCTGACCCACTACCCCGTCGAAGGGATGAAAATCTTGAAATTGATCAAATTGTCCCATGATAGCCAGTGGATGATATGTGGTCACCCCTTCAAACCAGCCAGGGGAAGATAGTCCATGCCGACTGCATGAGTAATAAAGCTATAGGGAGAGCTGAGCCCTGAACATGGAAAAATATCGAACGGGTCCTCGATCCCCAATAAGAAAGCCAACCATAATGTTGCATCTATACACTCAGCCGGCTGAAAGGAATATGACATGGCTATCTTATGGGAAAAATAATACCCATGATGTCTGAAGGTGCCAATCGGTCTCAAGTGTGTTACAAACCACACGTACAAAAACATCGTACTGCATCTAAAAATCCCACTGAATTAATATGGCAAAATGTGGCCGACCTCAAGGTCTCTGCTAAAATCATTGGTAAGATGGTATGACTATCCCTATGAGCACGAACTATCATAATCATGCCGATATCCAAATGGTACATGTACAACGACATGTACAGATAGGCCATAATGCACATCAAGAATATATCTACACGGACGACATGCCAATCACTCTCAGATATTGTTAAGTCTGCGTAGTATCTCAGATAGCTGTCCAATGACCCAAATCTATCAATTAAGAAGTCCATGGACATCACATGCCTTAAGGTAATCTCGTCTAGAGAAACTCTGCGCCTCAAGCCTGTCAAGGTCATAAACTATTGGCTCATGTCACCGATAACCATCTGAGCGCAAGGTCGATCTAAAGGCAAGTCTGTAAGACGCTCATACTCCTCCAATGTAAGAGTCAACTCATGGGTATTAAATTTGAACATTTGTCTATCTGGTATCTAATGCTCAAGCATGCCCTTTATAAAGCCCGGCGAAACTTGAAATGTCATAAAGGTCATATAGTTCCTCAATAACTGATCAACTGTCACCCGATCCAGGGAAGACAAATTTCCATACCACGATCTCAAGGAAGAGGCCACCAACATGGGTGGGGTATGCTCAATCCGACTAACGGTAGATGAAGACATCTATAGAGTCGTATCATAAGACCATCCAGGGGTCAATGCTAAACTCATCTCTGGAAATGAATATCCATGTTATAATGCATACATATAAATGACATATGACAATATGGTGTAGGTAATAGAAAGCATTATACATACATTCCTAAGTACATCATCAACTAAATACATCATCTCTGTATACAACTTAAAAATATAGAGAAATGGGGCACAACTACCCAACATCTAACAAAGGCCTATCAAAAGATATAACGAGAACTGGGGCACAACCGCCCAATATATAACAGAGGCCTATCAAAAGAAATAGCGAGAAATGCATCAGAAAAAGTCAATGGTGTTGATGTCCACATCATCCAATCTGTCCATTTGATGTAACTCTTCTTGAGTCACTAAATCTCTGCTAGAAGGGATATCAAGCCGATATAATAGAGGATCTGCACCGGTAAAACCATTAGAATATGGGCCACCTGAAGGGTCAGCCCCAAAGCTGGAGTTATCAAAAGTATCTGCCTCTAATGGATCTCTGCCCAAATGCCAGATAAAGAAATGTGCCCGCTCTAACTCTTAGGTCAAACTCTCAATCTGCGTCAAATGATCTCAGACAAAGGTAATCCAATATGTTATCATGACGGAGCCAGGAACCATATCCCCCATGAACTATGTGGCGCGGGTCTGAGCTCCAATGGTGCGAGGGAACCACCAACGGTAAAAAGCCTCCTGAGTGAAAGGTCCCTCTGATAAAGTAAAGCCATCCATGCCCATCAATGGGATCTTAGTGATCGGCTGCGACAAAGGTCAATGACGCCTGGCAGAAGGAAAGAACGAAATGCGTATCTCTCATGTAGTGCTCTTAATAACACATTATCCCAAATAGAGCTCCCAACCTCTGTCAGTAAGGAGAGGAATCCGACGAATGGAAAATATATACTCGACACCAGTAGGTAAACCACCCTCGAAGCCAACTGTCAAGTGGTCCTCAGGGTAAGGAACCCATTTAATGATATATGCGGTCAACAACTGCAACTATAGACGAGAATGGGTGAAACCCTTAGCTATAGGAACCTCTGCCAAAGTGGAGTAATGTCATCGTTGTCCTTGTGGATAGGTGTCTAAACCTAGCATGCTAACGTGACGAAGACATAGGAGCCTCTCGTAGGCCCAAAACTGTGAATACAAAGATAAAATATTTGTGGTCAGTCAAACTGGCAACCCAAACAAGGGGAATCAAAAATCAAGAGAAAATGCTCACCAATAGAAATGGGTAAAACCCTAACCAAGCCTCCGTCACGCCCTCTGAGCGTAGGTGCATCCCCCTTGAGGAAGTAGGCAAAGGTGTAGGAGCCCCTATCAAACTCTTTGATACGGTCCACCTCCTGAGTGGTTTTGACTAAAGCGAATGACATCATCAAAGAGTTATCAGCCATGAAACAACCCATGAGGATGATAAGAAACAATCGCTGAAGGATGTAATCCCTAAGCCTCTGATCATCGGGCAATGGATCAGTCAGAACCCCACTCATGGCATCTACACTCAAGGGACCACAACGGACTCTCCAACCCTTGAGCGTCATGGCTGGGAATCCTAACAAGGATCTGACGATAGTCGGGGAAATGTTAGCCACCAAAGGCACTGGCACCCCTGAAAACTCCAATTCAGTGATGAATCACAAATCCTTCAGTGTCATCATCACCTCACAATCCAACAAATGGAGAAATTGGATCTGGTGAAACCAGCGCTCAGTCAAAGCCTTGAGATAACCTCAGGGACAACGACGGGGATTGATTGAAAAAAAAGCCTCGAAGCCCCAGGCATGAACAATCTCTCGGTTATAAGACCCCAACTTTTATGAATAAAGATTAATTTTTCTCTAAATGTTATTTTGAATAATAAGGTATGGATTTGATATAATGTTATAGTTGTGGGTAATATTTACAAATTTTACAAAGTAAGCAAGTTGTCATAAAATATTCGTTTGGTCGGGGAATATTCTTTTTATCAGGGAATATTCATACGACGACAAAATCATTGGTTGACCCCATAACGGAATTACTGTCAAAGTAAGAAAATGACAGAAATAACTTTTTATAAAAATAACAGCAAAAGTTTTATCGTTAAACTATTGAAATACCCGGTGATAGAAGTACAGTAATACGCGTGGTTGCATAGTAGCACATGATATTGCACCGTATCTTTGATTATTGATGCTTACGTGAGAAGTCGCTCAATTTTATTAAATTATTGCCACAGTAATTGCTGCATAGTATCTCACAGTATTGATTCAAATATTGTCATAATATTTTATATTATTAAATCAATAATTTAGACGACAAAGTTATTCATATTATTATTTGCATTATTGACAATGTCTAGAAAGTTTTGTCGAGGAAATGGGTTTGGTCACCTAATTGCGCGCCAATAAGGAGAAGTCCTTAACGAAAAGCCCCCTCTTTCCTGGGAATGATCTGGTTGTTAATATTGTGAGTTATAATATTAATAATGAATAAGTGTTATTAAATGTGTGTGTGTGTCAGTATATATATATATATATATATATATATATATTATAAGTTTTGTTTTTATATAAAATAAAATATATTATATTTTATTATTTGCATAGTACTGCATAATGCTGCATAGTGAAATCAGAAAATTTTCAGTCGAACGCCTGTGAAAAAATTTATGTTCACCTGTGATTTTCTAATTCAAAATACTGCCTTGTCATTCTCCTATAAATAGGATGCTTAGTTTAGAATTGAAAATCACACCAGAATCAGAGAATTCTTCTTCTATAATATCGAGCATATTTCTTTTGAGTTTAAGGAAACTTTGAGTGTTGTAAAGAGTGCAAGTTTTCTTCAAGAACATCTCCGCTATACCAGTCAGAAATACTCTCCTTTTAAGGTAAAGGATATTATTTTTTTTCAATATTCGTATCAAATAATATTTTCTTCCATACTCTGTAGTATGTAAGTAATATTATTTCATTTTGTATTCCTACTTCTACACTCATGTTGATAAGTATTACTTCTATACTCCTTGAAATTAGTAGAATATCCATGAAATTTGCGTTTAATCTAGTATTTTTTCAAGGAAATATTCTTCTGAGCATTCTTGTTAAATTTTTATCTTTTCATGTCGGGGTAATATTCACGAGGTACTATTCACAAAGTACTATTCATTGGATACTATTCACTTGGGTACTATTCACCTGGGGCACTATTCACGATAAAAATTGATTTCTTTTTTGTTCAAATTATTTTTGATACATGAATATTATTCTTGAATTTTACTCCACAAGCAGTTATCATGTTGACAATTTGGACATTTTTAAACTCTTGATAAATTAAAAATCTTTAATATTTATCCTTGAATTCGTTCGATTGATGATTATATCATTGTCATCATCCTCATGCTTATATTTTGATAAAAGTCATCTTTGGCCCGTAGTGCATAGATGGACTGTTGATTTGTATTATTATGACCATGAATTATGTATCGGTATAATCATGACATGTAATGTTAGAAATGATGTGGTAAAAGTTCTCATTGGCCGGTAGTGCATTGATGGACAGTTGTTGGCATGATCATGACCACTGGTGATAATAACGAATATGTTTGGCCTGTAGTTCATGGATGATTCGTGGATGTGATACTAATGAATATACTTGGCCCGTAGTGCATGGATAATTCAGTGATGTGGATTATTTATTGAGCTATATTACAACGATAAAATATTGATGATGAACTTTTAAATCATAGAAGATAGTATATCATGCTCTACTTGACTCTTCTAATGGATTCATTGTTCCGCTATAGTTTAAACTGTCTATTGTATTCTATCAGTTTTATACTCTTGAAGGCTAAGGATAAATTATTCTGCATTATCTTAGTCATAATATTCTTTACTAGGCTAGTTGAGCTCACCCTTTTCTTTTATTGTTCTCTTTAGGAAATGAGAATATAGTTGGGACAAGTCGGGTAATAGAGTGACAGTCCGAGATGGTGGCTATTGTAGTCTTCACTATTTTATAAAATAGTGTGATAATAATTGTAATGAGCACTCCATTTGAGTTTGGATATTGTCTACGAGACAATATTTGTGTTAATACTCCCAGCTTATGTTTTGTCGTATTTTATACGACAGTTGTATAATTAAGTTTGTATTTGAATTCTGTACCATATATTTGGCGACTCGGAATGGGTTATATATACTTGTTTTGGGGGCATCACAGTTAGTATCTAAGCTTAGAGATATAAGCCCTGGCTGAGATTTGAGGCTAGAACTAGGAGGGGAGAGACGGGTAAATCCTTCGTTAGTATGACCTACCTAAGCTTTTTTGTTATTTAATTAGTCGGTCGAAATATATGGATAATATGTGATATGTCAATTAACCCTTGTTTTGTGGCAGTGTTTGAAAATGACATCTGAAATTGTTGAGATAACCAATAGAGCACATGAGACTGTTGAGTCACCACCGATCAATAACCAGGATAATGTGCATCATGAAGGCAATAATCCTCATGCAAACAACAACACTGACAAAATGATGAACGGCGGGATATTTAGGAGCTTTTTGCAATTCATGCAACATCAGGCGAGAGAGACTCCTATTCAAAATGCAGGTGGAAACACTGGCAACTCGCAACTAGTCACTGCTAAGCAATTCAAGGAGTTGGGACCACCGGAGTTTTTGGGAAAGCCAGAACCACTTAAGGGCAGAGACGTGGAATAAGCAGATCACAAAGATATTTGATGTCTTGGGATGCTCCAAGGAGCAAAAGGTTCCCTTTACCACCTCCATGTTGCGCGGATAGGCAGATTATTGGCGGGAATATGTAAAACGTTCGCAACCTATCGCATTAAAGATGTCTTTGGAGAAGTTCCAAGAATTGTTCAACGACGAGAACTTTCCCTAAAGTATTCGTAACATGAAAGAGGTGAAATTCACCAAGCTAGAGCAAAATAATATAATCATATCGCAATACGAGGCTAAGTTTGCCGAGTTGTCCCGATTTGCATCCTATTTGGTAGATAATGAGGAGCATATGACGCGAATGTTTCTAAGAGGTTTGAAACTCGAAATACGTCAATACCTTATTTCTCACAAACTTTGCTTGTATTCACATGTTATGAATAGGGCTCAATTATTGAAGGGCGATAATGAGTCTACCCAACCAAGAGATAGCAGCCAGAAAAATGATAATACTAGTTGTAGCAGTCATCGAAGAGGTGACAACAAACGTGGAGGAAATCAATATACCAGAAATTGTAACCACTTCGGTGGTAATCCTGGCCAAGATAATAGAAGTGGAAATTTCAAAAAGAAGAGGTTCAACAATGATGGAAAGACAGCAACACTAACACCCATTTTCAAGGAAGGAGAACGACCATCGGTCGTATGCTACAAATACGAAGGGGAGGGGCACATTAGTATAAATTGTACGCACCAACCCAAAGTGTGTTACAATTGCGGAAGAGAAGGTCACCTAGCTCGATTTTGTCGTGTAGTGAAGTCAAGTCCAGCTGGGATGGAGACACCAAAGGCTATCCCAAACAAGTTAAAGTCGGTAGTTAAGGGGAGAGCGTTTGTCGTGACCTCTCAAAAAGTGAGGAACTGGAACGAAGTTATCACGGGTAAGCTAATAATAAACTCTTGCGAAGTCTATACCTTATTTGATACTAGTTCTACCCATTCTTTTATTTCACCTACTTGCACTCAACGTTTAAATTTGACTCTAGAGAAATTAGACTTTGACTTATCTGTTGAAACTCCATTAGGAGAAACCTTCATTACATCCACTGTTTATAAATCTTGTTTGATTCAAATCGGCACCCTCACGTTACCTGTCGATCTTCTCTCTTTGAAAATACTTGCATTTGATGTGATTTTAGGGATTGATTGGTTAACTACTCATTATGCTAAAATTGATTATTTTTGTAAGGTTACTAGCTTTCATAATCCTAACCAACATATTATGCAAATTCAAGCAACCAAACCACTAAAGTCAATCACTGTCATATCAAGCCATAAAGCCATTCGTTTATTAAAAAATGGATGTCAAGCTTTCTTAGCCCATGTCACGGATTTAAACAAAAATACATCAGATTTGAATGATATTTCTATTGTTAATAAATTTCCTGACGTATTCCCTGAAGAACTTCCTAGCCTACCCTAAGAGCGTGAAATCAAATTTTGTATTGATCTTGAACCCGGTACAAAACTCATTTCCAAAACCCCATATCGAATGGCTCCTATTAAACTTCAGGAGTTAAAAACCCAACTGCAGGAATTGTTAGACATCAGTTTCATTCATCCTAGTACGTCTGCTTGGGGTGCTCCTATTCTATTCGTAAAGAAGAAAGATGGGAGTATGCGACTTTGTATTGATTATTGGGAGTTGAATCATGTCACCGTAAAAAATAGGTACATGTTGCCTCGCATTGATGACATGTTTGACCAGTTGCAAGGTGCAAAATTCTTTTAAAAGATCGATCTTCATTTTGGATATCATCAGTTAAAGATTAAAATTGATGACATTTCAAAGACTATTTTCAGAACTCGGTACGGGCATTACAAATTTGTAGTCATGTCTTTTAGATTGACTAATGCTCCTACTGCCTTCATGGATATGATGAACCGAGTATTCAAGGAATATTTTGATCATTTTATGGTCATCTTTATTGATGACATCCTCATATACTCCAAAAGCCGTGAAGATCATGAGCAACACTTGAGGATGATACTCTAAAAGCTTCGTGAAAACAAGCTATATGTCAAGTTGAAGAAATATGAGTTCTAGCTTAAGGAAGTAGCATTCCTTGGGTATGTGATATTGAATCACGGAATATCTATTGACCCAACAAAGATTGAAGCAATACAAAGCTAGGAGCAACCTAAGTCACTGACCGAAGTACGTAGCTTTTTGGGCTTAGCTGGTTATTATCGGAGATTCGTGGAAGGATTTTCTCGAATTGTTACTCCATTAACTCAGCTGACTTAAAAAGATACAAAATTCGGTTGGAATGAAGAATGTGAGAAGAGTTTTCAAGAACTCAAGAGGAGACTCATTTTAGTACCTGTTCTGACAATACCATCTTGTTCAAAGGGATTTGTTATCTACGGCGATGCTTCACGTAGAGGGTTAGGATGTGTTCTCATGCAACATGGGAAATTCATAGCCTATGCCTCACGATAACTAAAAGAATATGAGAGGAATTATCCTACTCATAATCTAGAGTTGGAAGTAGTCATTTTCGCGCTTAAAATCTTGAGACATTACCTGTAAGGGGAGAATGTAACGCCCCGAAATTCGGTCTATCTTCACACCCAGATTCCGTATGTCACGAGTACATCATTCATTCTGCATACATCATTATATACTGAAATATAACAACATACACTCTCAAATCCCAGGTTCTCGAAACCTTAAAACCTCTTTCATTACAAATAATGATAATTACATTATTCCTTTCATCTTACAAGAGTGACTTTTATCCGCCACCAAGTATATATACAGTTCATTAAACTAGTCTATAGTTTAATTTTCATCTTTCTACATTACAAGTCTTCACTCGATCTTCTCGTTCATTCACATTTTGAATGGCACTTCATCTGGATACCGTTAGCTTGATCTATACGGGATCCTTAAGTTCTTCTAACATCGTTCGCTGAAAATGTTTTTCATTTAAAACAAGTGTGAGCATTCAATTGCCCAGCAAGTCATAACAGTTGAACAAACAACTTCAAGAATTTAAACATTCTTTTCAGACTTCAATAACCGAACAAAGGTTACGAAGCAGCTTGAATAATAGGAATAGTCTTGATTCCTATCATCTTAAAACATTAGTTACATGCACTTTGAAATACTTTCATTCTCTACTCTCTTTCATGCATTACATGTTTGGCTAGAATCATTAATACAGACTTAACGAACGGTTCATGTATAAGCAGAACATTCTTTTATTGAGCAGTTCAAACATAGAACAATTCATCTCATAGAAACAATGAAGTGTTCACATTGTGGCACAAAGCCTCATCGTTCTACCACCTTGCACAAATATCGCACATTCAAGACATAGACGTAACTTCTCAAGTTCAACATCTCGAAGTTTAAGAAACTAGCATTCATTTAAAATATGAATGAAGTTAGGAAACTTGCCTTACACTACGCATGACTCATGACTTACTTGAATCGCTCATTCCAATCCCTATAACACATAAAGGAAATAACAAATACACCAATTAGTCATATACTTGACTTACGCATTGGTTTACTTAACTTTACTTCTTAAGGTTCGCGTTCTTGCAATATAATTTTATGCGACTAACTTTCATTACCGGTTTATGGTTTCATGACATACGGAGATGTCTTACTCAAAATGTTCATCATCTTTGATGATTCACATTCTCATCTTCTTCGTATACTTCTCTAGGACTCAGCACACATCGCTTCTCTGCTAGTAGTCCATATGGTACTCTGAGTGGTTTCCCACAAACAACCAATAAACAAGTTCTCGTCTCATCTACACTGCCATCACAGTGAGTTAGATCGGTTGCCAGTTTCGTATATACCTTCGCTCTCTGAAGGAATTGTTTAGCCCAGCACCCATATGTCAACCATCAAAGGTTACGATTGTACCATAACCTAAATTTATCTTAACTTATACGAACTATTAAATAATAATGTTCGTTAAGTCAATTTCTTATTCCTTATGGCTTTCTGCCAAGTAATTGCCATACCTCAGGATTCATTCTTATCCGATTCACATTCGGCTTTCATTAATCTCATTACTGAATTCGATCTGACTTTCTTGATACCATTAGTATCTTACTTACTACATTCATCAACGTCTAAGTCATACAACCGAGGTATATACTTAGCACGTTAAATCACGCGAATACGATTCACGAGGATCGTTTACGTATTCAATGTTCACGTTGCTCGTCTCTTAATCTCTCATTCAACCTTTACTCAAAGTTTTGATTGCTTTTGATCGTTATCCAACCCATGAACCCCATGTTCATTATTCTTTCTTAATGTCAAAGCCATACGGTTCGCTGTATGCTAAGACCGATCGTTCATCGCAACAACGTTGCGTTCACAGCGTCTAAACTCTTTGCATTCATCTCTCAATGCCATGTCATAACATCAAAATGTTATACATTAACATCGTCAACCAACGTCTAAGGAATCACAACCATAGCAATCCCTCACGTTCGTTTATCGCGACTACGGTCCCCGGACATCGGTTCCGTAACCCGCATCTACATTCTTTATCTTTAATTCTCGTTTAATCTTTTCGTTCACCCTTTTTTAAAGGTTTAAAACACTTGATTAAGTGTTACATTAGTTGAACATTATGTTCATATTTCTTTCTTGCACATCCTCCAGTAACTGAGAACTAAAAATCTCATTTCTGGGCATTACTCTGCTGCCGTGATTGCATTTCATGCCCTTCCTTCCTCTCGCCTTTAGCGCGTAGCGACCTACTTCTCTCTCCTCTCTTCCCGGAATGGCGTACCGCCCCATGAGTCCTTCCTTACTTAGTGTGCGTATTTGCCATCACCTCGAAAGATTTTAAATCTTGTACATGGCGCTACGGCGCCACAAATTGTACTACGGTTCACGCTGCGGCAAACTCTTGTAGTGTGCTCGGACAACATTACATGTATGCTGCTGGCTCGGCCTCGAGCCTGAACTTCATGACTGCGCTACCGAGCATGAAACCTAGAAAATTTTTCTAAGTCTTTTACAAGCTTGAGACACTGATTTCGAAATCTCATAACTTCTTCGTTATAACTTGGAACGAGGTCGTTTTAAAGCCATTTTCTTCCTTATCTTACGTACTTCGATTACCCTCGGATAGAACTTTGTTCTGAATCCGTTAACATGCCATTCAATTGGCTTAATCTTCATTCTTCGTTCATTTTAACGATTTTAACGTTCTTTGTTCGTTCGTCCGTAATTCGGTCATCCGAACTCGGAATTCGTTCGTTCTTGAGTCCACAACTCACATTTTATACGTTCTCTTACATTCTTATGAAACCCTACACGTCCGGGTTCATTTACTAACTTTCAAATTTTCGTTCTTCTTTTACAAAATTTTTGCCATAACTTCGTTATAGCTTAGTCTTAATCCGTTCTTCATGAACGTTTCTACCGTTCCTAACCAAGCAATAAGCAACTAACTTATACACGAAAGTTTTAAACTTGTTCATCAACAACAATTATACTACGATGGTTTTAAATTTGTTCATCAATAACGTTCTTCGTGTTCTTCGCGTGTTCTTCGTTCGTTCTTCATTTTAATCGATATTTTGGATTACGATTTCACTTTCTCTTGGAATTTGATGTTATAGAACACCATTCCTTACTTATTTGACCTACTCATTCATAGGATTCATTCGAATCGCTCAAAATACTTACGAATCTTATACTTCCTTAAGAAATTTATAAACTAAATTTCTTATTTCTTCTTTTCTCATGATTTCAACCATATGAAATCATTCTCAATATCTTTTACTCCTTATTCTCATTAAGCTATGTTTTTGACATAGAAACTTAAAGAAAATATTAGAAGAAACTAGTGTTCTGATTACTGCTTCTTCTTTATTTCTCTTCCGTTATACAAAGCCGTGATTATTAGCTTTTCATTTCACGATCACTTTTGATCCGAGCATTCATGCTCACGCTCTTCCTCTTCCTCTCCCAACCGAGCTCTCTCTATCTCTATCAAGTGTAGGATTTTCAAAAATCCTAGAAAATGAAATTCTAGGTTTCTATTTATAGAAAACCAAAGCTAGGGGCAAAATAGTCATTTTGCCCCTAAAGTTCTATTCCACCTCTCTTCAACTTAGCCACCAAGTTAACTTGGCCACCACCCTTACTTGGTGGCCAAGTGGTAAACCCACATGCCCATGGGTCACCCCATGGGTTGCCCCAATGGTTCTTACCCATCCGTTTACCCATCGGTTCGATCCGTGATTTCTTTTCTTGGTTTGGGCCTTAACCCTAATTCTTATTGGGCCTAACTTGGGCTTGATTTCACAAATCATTGGGCTTGACATAATCCAAGTCCAATTGGATTCTACAAAGTCCATGAACACAAAGTCCATTTAGTCTCATCGTATTCTACGCATTCCATTATCGTATTCTCGTATTCTCTTCGTATTTACGTTAAATGCGATATTCAGTATTATCGTCGTCTTAATCTTCGTACTATACTCGTATAATAACTTTCGTATCATACTCGTATTTCTCACGCATAATAACCCTAGTTATTATACGTACTCATTACATTCTCGGAACTCACTTTCCCTAACCCTTAGGTTTTAAGTCCGCAGGCCAAAACTTCATTTTTGCCATAACTGAAATATTATTGAATATTCCATCACGTCTCAAGATTTTACGTAATCAATAACTTCTCAGAATTTCAAAATAAATCTCCAAACAGAAATGGATGAATAGTGCCTATTTCGTCTTTTTCCCCGAAAAATATTTTATTCTCGAAAAACTTTTATTTTCGTCTTGAAAATTCTTATTAGATTCGATCTAGCTTGTAGCGAGAATCCTCCAGATTAATAATCATTCTAGGTTATAGAGCGATTAATAAACACATATACATGAAATAGTATTAATAAAATTCATTTTATTAATAACTAATTCTTTAAACCTAAATTCGGAAAAATCCAAAATTAGGGTTGTTATATTCTTACTTCCTTATAAAATTCCGTCCTCAGAATTTCTTAAAACCAAACCCTTACCCGGGTTCTCACATTCTCCCCTTCTTTAAAGAATTTCGTCCTTGAAATTTTAGCTTACCCTTCTTCTCAACTTCTCTTCAAAGAAGTTCTTAATTTTCATACATTCCCTACCCTTCATAACTTATCAAGAATCATGAAGTGAAAGGAATAACTAGGAATATAAGGATTCCTTTAAAACATTTAATTCTTTTGCTGAGGGGTCAAATCGACCATGAACTCTTACTAGGTTAAACAGCCTCTATCGTAAACCTTTCTTACACGGTAAGTTTACAATCACAAAGAAGGTAAACTACCTCTTCCATACATAGGTGATCAGCCTATCGTATAACCCCATTTCAGGGTATGTTCACCCCAGACTTAGATTCCGCACCAAAACAATTTGGTTCGGCATAGCTATTCAAAGAAAGCTCGATTTTCTATTAATCATAACATACCATTTGTCTTACCAAATCAAATAGCCTCGACCATATCAATAAATTGGATATCAACTTGAAACGTTCGTCTAGTCAACTCACTTGACATCAACTACTTCTTTAAATTCTTTTGCAATTCATCAAAACTATTCATGACGTCATGATACCATACTCTTCACAGTACGTTGAGGACTTCGTCAGTTTATGACTTCGTCATTATACATCATACCATAGCAGGTTGTTGATCCTCTGATCAAATTCCATA
The DNA here is from genome assembly GCA_020205605.1 of Panax ginseng. Classification (NCBI taxonomy): domain Eukaryota; kingdom Viridiplantae; phylum Streptophyta; class Magnoliopsida; order Apiales; family Araliaceae; genus Panax; species Panax ginseng. The sequence goes on along the minus strand of CM035136.1, from coordinate 52,354,592 downwards.
CCAGGTTTAATTGCATTAACAACTCCATCCTTTTACCATCCTTGCATCAAATGCAATGATGATATAAAATTCATTTTGATATTTCAAATCAACTTTTGTCTAGCCGAAACAATTAGCATAGACATACCAAGAATAGTTCTTTAAAAATCCATTGGTTCTAAGAGTCGAACCAATTCTTTCATGTTCAAAACGCGCACATTAGCACGATTTCAAGAAATTTTGAAATCTAGCATAACTAGATGACTTGGAATATCTTATTCTCCATCTTCCGTCATTGTCTTTCTGCGACAATCTTAATCTTCTCTAGCACCTTCAATGCTAAGTATACTGAAAATACTTTGTTTTCAGTCTAAACATTCTTATACCTTAGTACAGTCCATCAACTTACCACACATTATGAGTCCATGAACTTTCCACAATAATATGAGTTTAAGAACATCCAGATAGACCATAGGTGTCCATTTGCTGAAACATTCAAAATCATACCATACTATTATGAGTCACGAACATACCATAACTATGAGTTTCAAGACTCGCACCTACCTTATCGTTCTCTACCTATCAAGTATATACATGAGAAAAGATTCACCTTCTCGTCATATACATCTCAATAGCACGACCAATTCCAATGATTATCACTGTAATAACTGAGTAGTTGTTACACCAAGCACAAACCTCTGCCCCATACAAAGATTCATACAACTCAGCCATCACATGAGTCCTGAATTGAAATCTTACAACTTTTACATTTCTCTTTACTTAATACAAATTTTCTTTAATTCGTATGCTAACCTTTACAACTCAATCAGAGTTCTTCTTCACCGTACTACTTCGTAGTACCATTCATTCATAGCATCAGCTATAAATCATGCATCGTTTAACAACTCATCTGTTACTACGATTTACTATGATCACGTGGTGATCTTCTTCCTTAATCGTTTAACTCAACGATTTTCTTATCCTTCTCTCTACGATTATAGTCTTAGGTACTCATACCTAAGAGTTATAACCTATAGCTTTGATACCAACCTGTAACGCCCCAAAATTCGGTCTATCTTCACACCCGGATTCCGTACATCACGAGTACATCATTCATTCTGCATACATCATTATATACTGGAATATAACAACATACACTCTCAAATCCCAGGTTTTCGAAACCTTAGAACCTCTTTCATTACAAATAATGATAATTACATTATTCATTTCATCTTACAAGAGTGACTTTTATCCTCCACCAAGGATACATACAGTTCATTAAACTAGTCTATAGTTTAATTTTCATCTTTCTACATTACAAGTCTTCAGTTGATCTTCTCGCACATTCACATTCTGAATGGCACTTCATCTGGATATCGTTAGCTTGATCTATACGGGATCCTTAAGTTCTTCTAACATCGTTCGCTAAAAATGTTTTTCATTTAAAGCAAGTGTGAGCATTCAATTGCCCAGCAAGTCATAACAGTTGAACAAACAACTTCAAGAATTTAAACATTCCTTTCAGAATTCAATAACCGAACAAAGGTTACGAAGCAGCTTGAATAATAGGAATAGTCTTGATTCCTATCATCTTAAAACATTAGTTACATGCACTTTGAAATACTTTCATTCTCTACTCTCTTTCATGCACATTCTCATCAGCTAGAATCATTAGCATAGACTTAACAATAACGGTTCATGTATAAATGTAACATTCTTTTTTATTGAGCAGCCCAAACATAGAACAATTCATCTCATAGAAACACCGGTGTTCACATTGTGGCACAAGGCCTCATACGTTCTACCACCTTGCACAAATATCGCACATTCAAGATATAGATTTAACTTCTCAAGTTCAACATCCGAGAAGTTTAAGAAACTAGCATTCATTTAAAATATGAATGAAGTTAGGAAACTTGCCTTTTAGACAAATTCTGACTTTTTTGCCGAATCGCTCATTCCAATCCCTATAACACATAAGGAAATAACAAATACACCAATTAGTCATATACTTGACTTACGCATTGGTTTACTTAACTTTACTTCTTAAGGTTCGCGTTCTTGCAATATAATTTTACGCGACTAACTTTCATTACCGGTTTATGGTTTCATGACATACGGAGATGTCTTACTCAAAACGTTCATCATCTTTGATGATTCACATTCTCATCTTCTTCGTATACTTCTCTTGGAATCAGCACACATTGCTTCTCTGCTAGTAGTCCATATGGTACTCTGAGTGGTTTCCCACAAACAACCAACAAACAAGTTCCCGTCTCATCTACACTGCCATCACAGTGAGTTAGATCGGTTGCCAGTTTCGTATATACCTTCGCTCTCTGAAGGAATTGTTTAGCCCAGCTCCCATATGTCAACCATCAAAGGTTACGATTGTACCATAACCTAAATTTATCTTAACTAATACGAACTATTAAATAATAATGTTCGTTAAGTCAATTTCTTATTCCTTATGGCTTTCTGCCAAGTAATTGCCATACCTCAGGATTCATTCTTATCCGATTCACATTCGGCTTTCATTAATCTCATTACCGTTCGATACGGCTTTCTTGATACCATTCGTATCTTACTTACTACATTCATCAACGTCTAAGTCATACAACCAGGGTATACTTAGCACGTTTCATCAAACGCAATACGATTCACTTTAGATCGTTTACGTATTCAACAGTCACGCGTTGCTTTCGTCTCTTAATCTCTCATTCAACCTTTACTCAAGGTTTTAATTGCTTTCGATCGTTATCCATCCCATGAACCCCATGTTCATTATTCTTTCTTAATGTCAAAGCCATATGGTTCGATGTATGCTAAGACCGATCATTCATCGCAACAACGTTGCGTTCACAGCGTCTAAATGCTTTGCATTCATCTCTCAATGCCATGTCATAACATCAAAATGTTATACATTAACATCATCAACCAACGTCTAAGGAATCACAACCATAGCAATCCCTCACGTTCGTTTATCGCGACTACGGTCCCCGGACATCGGTTCCGTAACTCGCATCTACATTCTTTGTCTTTAATTCTCGTTTAATCTTTTCGTTCACCCTTTATTAAAGGTTTAAAACACTTGATTAAGTGTTACATTAGTTGAACATTATGTTCATATTTATTTCTTGCACATCCTCCAGTAATTGAGAACTAAATATCTCATTTAAGGCATTACTTTCTAACTGCTTGTGACTGGCGCTGCGTTCTTCCTTTTCTCTCGTATTGCTGCATACGACCTCTTCTCTCTCTCTCTTCACCAATTTGGCTGTACGAGTCCTTACTTAGTGGGCATGCCATGCATACCACACTCGAAGATTTTAATGTACATGGCAACGGACGCCATAAATTATACTACTGATTCACTACCGTGGTGAACTCTTGCGGTGTGCTTTCGGACACCATTACAGCTGCTATGACATCGGCCTCGAAGGCACAAATCAGTACCATACTGAGCATGAAACCTAGAAAATTTTTCTAAGTCTTTTACAAGCTTAAGACGCTGATTTCGAAATCTCATAACTTCTTCGTTATAACTCGGAACGAGGTCGTTCCAAAGCCATTTTCTTCCTTATCTTATGTACTTCGATTAACCTTGGATAGAACTTTGTTCTGAATCCGTTAACATGCCATTCAATTGGCTTAATCTTCATTCTTCATTTATTTTAACGTTTTTAACGTTCTTTGTTCGTTCGTCCGTAATTCGGTCATCCGAACTCGAAATTCGTTCATTCTTTAGTCCACGATTCACGTTTTATACGTTCTCTTACATTCTTATGAAACCCTACACGTTCGGGTTCATTTACTAACTTTCAAATTTTCGTTCTTCTGTTACAAAATTTTTGCCATAACTTCGTTATAGCTTAGTCTTAATCCGTTCTTCATGAAAGTTTCTACCATTCCTAACCAAGAAATAAGAAACTAACTTAAACGCGATGGTTTTAAACTTGTCCATCAACAATAATTATACTACGATGATTTTAAATCTGTCCATCTACAACGTTCTTCGTGTTCTTCGCGTGTTCTTCGTGTTCTTTGTTCGTTCTTCATTTTAATCGATATTTTGGATTACGATTTCACTTTTTCTTGGAATTTGATGTTATAGAAGACCATTCCTTACTTATTTTACCTACTCATTCATAGGATTCATTCGGATCGCTCAAAATACTTACGAATCTTATACTTCCTTAAGAAATTTATAAACTAAATTTCTTATTTCTTCTTTTCTCATGATTTCAACCATATGAAATCATTCTCAATATCTTTTACTCCTTATTCTCATTAAGCTATGTTTTTGACATAGAAAACTTAAAGAAAATATTAGAAGAAACTAGTGTTCGGATTACCGTTCTTCTTTATTTCTCTTCCGTTATACAAAGCCGGCGATTCGCTAGCTTTTCTATTTCACGATCACTTTTGATCCGAGCATTCATGCTCACGCTCTTCCTCTTCCTCTCCCAACCGAGCTCTCTCTATCTCTCTCAAGTGTAGGATTTTCAAAAATCCTAGAAAATGAAATTCTAGGTTTCTATTTATAGAAAACCAAAGCTAGGGGCAAATTTGCCCCTAAAGTTACTATTCCCACCTCCTCTTCAACTTAGCCACCAAGTTAACTTGGCCACCACCCTTACTTGGTGGCCAAGTGGCCGGTCCACATGCCCATGGGTCACCCCATGGGTTGTCCCAATGGTTCTTACCCATCCGTTTACCCATCGGTTCGATCCGCGATTTCTTTTCTTGGTTTGGGCCTTAACCCTAATTCTTATTGGGCCTAACTTGGGCTTGATTTCACAAATCATTGGGCTTGACATAATCCAAGTCCAATTGGATTCTACAAAGTCCATGAACACAAAGTCCATTTAGACTCATCGTATTCTACGCATTCCATTATCGTATTCTCGTATTCTCTTCAGTATTTACGTTAAATGCGATATTTCGTATTATATCAGTACTAATCTTTGTACTATACTCAGATAATAACCTCAGATCATACTCAGATTTCTCACTCATAATAACCCTAGTTATTATAATACTCATTACATTCTCTCTGAACTCACTTTCCTAACCCTTAGGTTTTTGAGTCCTGCAGCCAAAACTTCGTTTTTGCCATAACCAAATATTATTGAATATTCCATCACGTCTCAAGATTTTACGTAATCAATAACTTCTCGGAATTTCAAAATAAATCTCCGAGCAGAAACGGATAAATAGTGCCTATTTCGTCTTTTTCCCCGAAAAATATTTTATTCCCGGAAAACTTTTATTTTCTTCTTGAAAATTCTTATTCGTTCAGTCTAGCTCGTAGCCAGAATCCTCCCGATTAATAATCATTCTAGGTTATAGAACGATTAATAAACACATAGCACAGAATAGTATTAATAAAAATTCATTTTATTAATAACTAATTCTTTAAACCTAAATTCTGGAAAAATCCAAAATGCCGGGTTGTTATAGAGAAAGCGGAGATCTACACGGATTATAAAAACCTCAAATATTTCTTCACCCAAAAGGAACTCAACATGCGACAACGACATTGGCTCGAGCTATTGAAAGATTAGGATCATAGCATTCAATACCATCCTCGAAAAGCGAACATAATAGTTGACGTATTGAGTAGAAGATCTTAAACGGGTACGAGTGCGATATTGTTTATGCAAAGGCCCATTTTGTATGACTTATAAAGGATGGTGATAGAGTTAAAGACTCCAGGGACCCACGTGATGATGTTAAATATACAAGTAGAACTAACTTTAATTGATAAAGTTAAAGCTGCTCAAACTACGAACCTGGAGCTGATGCGTATGAAGAAGAAAGTGCAAGAAGGTGTTATTCCAGAAGCAAGAATTGATGAAGAAGGGATACTTCGAGTCAACTCCAGACTTTTGTGTTCGTAACGACTCAAGGTTTCTTAAGGCATACACCTTGTATTTATGCATTTATCGTAATCTATCAGCAATATGTAGAGAGGGATAGTGAAGTTTATCTCAAGGTGTTTAACTTGTCAACGTGGCAAGGCGGAGCATCAAGTGCCAAAAGGTCCATTGCAACCACTTGAAATTCTAGAATAGAAGTGGGAGCACATTACCATGGATTTTGTTACTGGTCTTCCCAAGGTTTCTTAAGGCATAAATGCAATTTTGGTCATTGTTGATAGATTAACCAAGTCTGCTCATTTCTTACCTATACGAGAAACATATTCACTTGAACATCTTGCTCGTATATACATAAATGAGATTATAAGACTGCATGGTATGCCAGTATCCATAGTAATTTTTGATTGAGACCCAAGATTCACTTCACAATTTTGGGTCAGTTTATAGAAAGCTATGGGCACAGATTTACGATTCAGTTTGGCATATCATCCTCAGACGGACGGACAGTCAAAGAGAACTATTCATACTCTTGAAGATCTATTAAGACTCTATGTCCTAAACTTCAAAGAAAGTTGGGACAAGTTCTTGCCATTAATGGAATTCTTCTATAACAACAGTTATCAAGCAAGTATAGGCATGGCTCCATTCGAGGCGTTGTATAGACGAAAGTGACATTCTCTAGTATGCTGGGATGAGGTGGGTGAAGCAACATTGTTGGGACCGGAATTGGTACGCATGACAACGAAAAAGATTCAAATGATCCGGCAACGTATAAAAATCTCACAAGATCAACAAAAGAGTTATGTTGATCTTCATCGAAGGGACGTGGAATTAAATGTTGAAGATCCTGTGTTGTTACGTGTTTCTCCATGGAAAGGAGTTACGGGATTTGGAAAAAGAGGAAAGCTCAATCCTCGACTCATTGACCCATTTAAAATCCTCGATAGAGTAGGAACTGTGGCCTATAGACTCGCTTTACCGCTAAGTATATCTCGTGTTCATAACATTTTTCACATATCTATGTTACGTAAATATGTGGAAGACCCGAACCATATTATTAAAGTAGAACCGTACGAGATAGCGGAAGATTTAACGTATGAAGAGGTACCTATTAAAATCTTGGATAAGATGGAATATATTCTACGCTCAAAGGTTATACCTTAAGTCAAAGTTGTGTGGAGAAACCACGAAATTGAGGAAATGACCCGGGAGTTCGAATCTGAAATGAAAACAAGGTATTCTCATCTTTTCGACATATCAGGTACGTACACCAATTTCAAGGATGAAATATCATAAGAATGGGAGGTTGTAAGACCCCAACTTTTATGAATAAAGATTAATCTTTCTCTAAATGTTATTTTGAATAATAAGGTGTGGATTTGATATAATGTTATAGATATGGGTAATATTTACAAAATTTGCAAATTAAGCAAGTTGTCATAAAATATTCGTTTTGTCGGAGAATATTCATTTTATCAGGGAATATTCATACGACGGCACAATCATTGGTGGACCCATAATGTAATTCATCATTTGAGTTAGAAAATGACAGAAATAACTTTTTATAAAAATAACGACAAAAGTTTTATCGTTAAACTATTGAAATACCCGGTGATAGAAATGCGATGTCTGGCATGGTTGCATAGTTGCATGCAGGTATATTGCAAATATCTTTATTATTGATGCTTATGTGAGATGTCACTCAGTTTTATTCAATTATTGGCACACTAATTGCTGCATAGTATCTCACATTATTGATTCAAATATTGTCACAATATTTTATATTATTAAATCAATAATTGAGATGACAAAGTTATTCATTTTATTATTTACATTATTGACAATGTCTAGAAAGTTCTGTCGAGGAAAGGGGTTTGGTCACCTAATTGCGCGCCAATAAGGAGAAGTCCTTATCAGAAAGTCCCCTCTTTCTTGGAAATGATCTGATTGTTAATATTGTGAGTTATAATATTAATGATGAATAAATGTTATTAAATGTTTGTGTGTGTGTGTCAGGATATATATATATATATATATATATATATATATATATATATATATATTGTATAAGTTTTTTTAATATAAAATAGAATATATTATATTTTATTGTTTTGCATAGTGTTTGCAGATAAGTCTTGCATAGTCTTTGCGTAGTGCAAAGATAGTGAAACCAAAAAATTTCAAATTTTAACGCCTATGAAGAAATTTCTATTCACCCGTGATTTTCTAAATCCAAATAGTGCCATACCATTCTCTTATAATATGATGCTTAGTTTAGAATTGAAAATCACACCAAATACAGAGAATTCTTCTTCTATAATATCGAGCATATTTCTTTTGAGTTTAAGAAAACTTTGAGTATTGCAAATAGTGCAAGTTTCTTCATAAATATCTCCGCTATACCAGTCCATACCAGTCAGAAATACTCTCCTTTTAAGGTAAGGGATATTATTTTTGTTTAATATTTGTATGAAATAATATTTTCTTCCATACTCTGTAGTATGAAAGTAATATTATTTCATTTCTTATTCCTAATTTTACACTCATGTTGATAAGTATTGCTTCTATACTCCTTAAAATTAGTAGAATATCCTTGAAATTTGCGATTCATCTAGTATTTTTTCACGAAAATATTCTTCTGAATATTCTTGTTAAATTTTTATCTTTTCATGTCGGGGTACTATTCAGGGGTACTATTCATGAAGTACAATTCACGGGGTACTATTCATTCAGGTATTATTCACCCGGGGCACTATTCACAACAAAAAAATAATTTCTTTTATGTCCAAATTATTTTTGATATATGAATATTATTCTTGAATTTTACTCCACAAAGAAGTTATCATGTTGACAATTTGGACATTTTTAAACTCTGGATAAATTAAAAATCTTTAATATTTATCTTTGATTTTGTTTGATTGATGCTTATATCATTGTCATCATCCTCATGCTTATATTGTGATGAAAGTCATCTTTGGCCCATAATGCATAGATGGACTATTGATTGGTATGATTAGGGCAAGGAATTATGTATCAGTATAATCATGACCTGTAATGTTACAAATGATGTGGTAAAAGTCATCATTAGCTCGTAGTGCATTGATGGCGGTTGTTGGCATGATCATGACCACTGGTGATAATAACGAATATCCTTGGCCCGTAGTGCATGGATGATTCGTGGATGTGATACTAATGAATATCCTTGGCCCGTAGTGCATGGATAATTCAGTGATGTGGATTATTTACTGAGCTATGTTACAGCGATAAAATATTGTTTATGAACTTTTAAATCATAGAATATAGTAGATATCATGTTCTACTTGACTCTTCTAATGGATTGCTTGTTCCGCTGCAGTTTAAACTTGTTGTCTATTGTATTCTTTCAGTTTTATACTATTGAAGGCTAAAGATAAATTATTTTGCATTATCTTAGTCATAATATTCTTTGTTGGGCTAGTTGAGCTCACCCTTTTCTTTTATTGTTCTCTTTAGGAAATGAGAATATAGTTGGGACTAGTAGGAGAATGGAGTGATGGTCCGAGATGGTGGCTATTGTAGTCCTCACTATTTTATAAAATAGTGTGATAATAATTGTAATGAGGACTCCATTTGAGTTTGGATATTGTCTACGAGACAATATTCGTGTTAAAACTCTCAGCTTATGTTTTGTCGCATTTTACACCACAGTTGTATAATTAAGTTTGTATTTTAATTGTGTACCATGTATTTGGTGACTCAGAATGAGTTGTGTATACCTATTTTGGGGGCGTCACATCGGTACTCTGGATGGAGAGTCTGGTATAGAGAATGTATGCTAAACCAGTTCCCTCTGGGTTGCGTAAAGTCGAGAACCTGCATCAAAGTGAAAATCAAAATCAAAACCCTTGCTCCCACAAATGGGAAAAGGAAGATCAACACGGCTATTACCTCGTTCGCATGAAGATAGATCGAGGGGTGACGACTCAGTACATCTTAAAAATCTGGAATCGTCACATTTATAGCTGGAAGCTCCCTGCGGGGAATAGAAGAAAAAGGAGCAGGATCCGCAACGGGTACGTCCTCCTCCTCGTCCTCAACATCCGGTCTCTTCACCCAGATTGGACGAATCACTGACTCAATCAACCAACGAGGCTGTCAGGCTGGGCAAGGCCAAGGAACATCTGAAGCTCTCCTCCTCACACCTGAAGAGCTCCTACAGGAGCTACTCGGCTAGTCTGGATCCATATATCTAGACAAAATTCTCCAAATCACCTTAGAAAGGGTGTGGTAAATTCTAACATGGAGCTCATTAAATTCAGTTCATAGCTATATGCATGCATGCATTACTTTAACATACATCTGCAGCAGAGTTAAAAATGCATGATCAATAAATGCCTAGACTCGTGAAAAAAATTCTCTAGAGTTTGTGACACCCCCAAATCTGGGTCCCTTCGAACCTTAGATCCGGTCCGCCACGATACTACTATCGTCAAACTATTTATATCTTTTATTCATAACTTAATAAATATGATTTTTCTTATTATAATTTAGAATATAAATTCTTTCCATTTCAGGATCTGTATAATGCCCCCAAACTTTTATAAGTTTCAAATCTTGGTCATTTACCTATCTTGTCTTACATCATATTCGATGTTATAAAAATATGCGGAATAATTTAAACTTTTTCAATCTCCTTTGAAAAATCTTTTATTGATTTCTTAACTTGAATCAATTAAATATCCTTGAATCAAATTATGTTACGATTCATTCTATTCGAATTATTGTATAAATTTTTACATCTCAATTCGAATTCTTCTACGCGTCACATAGTACAACTTTACAACTCAACATGTATTACACATTGTAAACTACTATCATGTACATCTCCTAGAACCTAAACATGGTTCAAGAGCATATATTTCAATAAATCAATCAATCTCCTTCGATACTATTGAACTCTATCAATCAAGTAGCACGTAATCTTTACCGTGAGTCCTTAACCTGTAAAAATGGTTATTTGCAAGAGTGAGCTCGACAGCTCAGTAATTCTAACAGTTTTCATGCATCACATAGCATATAATAACATACTCAGTTCATGCATTCATAATCAATTAATATTTACAACGCATGTTACTTCGCACATAATAGGCATAGAGATTTACTTCACTAGCATATAATCAAGGATCAACCTTCAAATTTCGTACATATCTCATATGCATTTCATATATATGCATCAACATTCTCATATCATAATATAGCTCAACTAACAGTTATCAAATTCATATATCAAATAGGAACTGAAAGACTTGCTTGGCTCGTAGATTATCAACTACAACTAAACTGCTTATGATCTGCAATTAGTGTATCCCTACACAATTGTATAATCATGGATTCATACCCATCAGTCATACATTTCCTTATATTCTCAATGTAATAATAATTGTTACATTGTTTTCTAGCTCGGTTCTTAAAACCTTCGTTTCACTTTCTTATCATACTTTTAGGATAGATATGTACGTATGAATATACCACACCCACACTTACTTGACATCAACATTCATAAATCTTTATCACACACTTGACTAGCTATGTGTCCGTTACACATTTAAAACCCATAGATTCTTGATCCGCATTGTTCCTTCGTTTTGCAAATCTTATTAAAACTTAACAAAACTAGGTTTTATATAACCATTACTTGCTCACATACTTAAACATCACTTAGGTCAAAAATTGAAGCTTAAGAAATTAATACACATATGCTTAAAGGTTAAGATTATAATTTGAAACAGTGAAGCAACATCGCCTGCAGCAATTTCTTACTGATTTGATTTTAGGATGGATGCGCATTGCTACCGTCCCCTGCCGCACTAAATTTAAATATTTATTCCTCTGTTTACACCTCATTTCTTAGCATGCTAACACATAACACATACACACATTAAGAGGTCTTGATCCAAGTTTGGTGCCTCGTATATTTACTTTAACCTATATTCATACTTTATAGACTTATTGCCATTTATTTCACGGCTAAGCGGGTTCATAAAACAATGGTCTAACTATGTATTCATTAAACCATATAACGATGTTAAACAACTTTTAATACGCATGCTCACATGTATTCATATGACTAACATGGTTTATCATTTGAAAACTTACTTTTCAAACATGCTTGAATGACTTTTATTTTGTCAAACTAGGTGAGTGCACTTATCGGCCATGTTTAGTGACCTAAAAGATACTAGCATGAAATCTTTCTAAGTCCAAAATGTGAGCAACACACTGCTCATTGATATAAGTTTGAAAAAATATTAGTCTTTGCCTTTGAAATTGTTTTAAACCAAATCAAAGCAATCTAACACATACGATACAACTTGAATCGTATATCTTGCATAATTAGACCTCATATATGCTATCAAGGTCAGAATTAAAGGTACACAAGTTTCATCAAAGTTTGTTTTCAAAATCTTTATATATCTTCAAAAAATAACCATCTAGGAAACTAATGATATGCAAAGGTACTCAAGACCATATGTCATACTTAGTTATATGCATGACTAAGCCATTTACACAAGCTAAATATCAGAATTCAAAAGACTCAAGATTCTTCTAAACTTGATTTTTAAAATTTAAAGGTTTCTTTAAAAATATACTAAATAATGCTAAGGTAATTCCTCATAAGTAAGACAGACTTAAACCACATGTAATACCTTTTGTTATCTATAACCAAGTTAAACCATCATGCTTGGAATAACAGAAAGTTAGTATATCATTCCAGTCATGTAATACGCGATTCTTGCTATATTATACTATGGGAATGGCGCAATTCTACGCCTTATAACATTCACATACACTACATCCAAGCGCAATTGCTACCTGGAATGACCTACAAAATGGGCACATTCACCGCCTTCTTGCAGCGATTCAGAATAGCTCGCTTCACAGAATCCAAACCCAAATGCGAAATTCTTCATGCAACATGCTTAAAATCAACCACATTACTTTTATACATGCATATAACACTTAACTAACATGATATCAATTCTCAAATCAAATAAAAAACGATTTGATTACTCAAATTCAAGAGTTTTACTATTTTTCCATAATTTCACATGTTTAACGAATTTCATCACTACAGATTCGTTTCTAAACCAAGTTGATCCATTTAACTTCTGTTGTTTTCGTATTTGACCATGTTAACAGCATCTAACAGAAATTAATGGATTACAATAATCTTTAGCCATCAATTTTTGACTCAAAAACAAGTATTTCTTGTCATTACTAAAAAATTTCAAAACATAGAAATCAAGAGCATATATGTGAGTATTATTACCTCTTGAATGCTTGCAATTATTAACTATAACTCCTGTAACATTCCAGAATTTTAAAGTGTAATATTAAATATTTATTGATTTATATAAGTATTTAATGAATATGTTTATTGTTGAATAATTAATTGTTCAATTTGAGTTGATGTGGTTTAGTTAATTATTTATTGAATAAATAATTAAATATTAAATATTAAATATTTATTTGTAATATTAAATATTCATTGAATTATATAAGTATTTAATGACAATTTGAGTTGATGTGGTTTAGTTAATTATTTGTTGAATAAATAATTAAGGAGCTAAGAAAATTAATTGTTATGAGGTTATATACTAATTTAATTTAATAATTAAGTTAGAGAACTAATAATGATTAAATGAATTATAATATTCTAATTGGAATTTGTGATTTAAAATAAAGTGTTAGTTCGTTAAATAAAATTATAATTATAAAGAAATTATAGTTTTGTAATAATGATTTATGTGTTAAAGTAATTTAATAGATTAATATTTTAATTGATTAATTAATTAAATAGAAGTGTGACTAATAACCTTGCTATAAAGGAGTTATTAAAATAAATTAAAGGACTTTAATTTAGTTTTGGCCAAATAAGTCTTAATGCATATTAAGTCTTTAATCTAATAGTGTTTTATCAAACAATGTATAAGGATTAATCCATTTGTTTTAGTTAGATTTGTCAAACAAGGTGTAAGGGTTAATGAGTTATTTTTATTAGGTTAACCAAACAAGCCTTATGACTTTTGATTTTCAAAACTTATATAACTGATATCATTATATCTAGAGTTATATTATATAATTATTACTATATACGTTATATTTTTATTACGTAAGTTAGAGTTGAGTTGGGAGAAAAGCTCACTTGAAGAAACAGAGAGAAACAAAGAGAATTGAGAAAAACTCTGTGAGAGTGAGTGATTTCTAATAGGTTTGAGAAAGGAATTGGAGAAAAGAAATTGATAATCAAAAGTAGTCATCATCTTCTTAATCAAAGGTAGGAGCTTAACTTCTTTTTTTTTTTTAAAGTTTAGTTTTCCTCTTCCCACAAAGTTCTCTATGAAATTTTTATAAAAGATAAATTGTTGTTATGTATATAGTTTTGTATGATTATTGATTATAAGGTTATTTCATGAGTTTATAAATGATTATAGAGAAATTAATTCATGTATGTATGTGTTTTATGAAGAAAATATATTACAGAGTGTTCATATGAAAAATATATGAGTATAGCTTAGTTTAAAATGAAATTAAGGTTTGATTAATTGTTAAAATATATAAATTGATTATTGGAATTGATAGGGTATGTATAATCATAACTATGGTGTTTTGAATTTACTGTTTTGGTTGAAAAACAAAATCACAGTGTTGATTTTCATTGAAAACATCAAAAATAGAGTTTTTACCAAAAATATTGAAATTGGGTGTTGTAAATTTGATGTTTAAGTTATTTTATGGGTAGAATCATGTTAGAAGTCTTCACAATATGTTTATATGAAGTCTAGATGTGTATTACATGTTAATCAGTCTATTAGATTCGAGCTTTTAGGCCAATTTGGCTTTTGTTCATACTGTTGCCGAGCTTGGTCGCCAGATTCTGGAGTCTGGCAGCCATGCTGACCAATGAAAATAAATATCGCACAACCAGCGGCCATTGCATACCAATGGCCTTCACAACCAATGGCTCATGACCGACCAAGCCATGACTTCGACCAACACCGCATTGAAACATAAATAAATCGTGGTAGCCGCATCATGAGTTAGTAGAATGGTCTCGTCGCGCTTTTAGTTTATTACATGAACTTTGAAAATAAATGTTATGTGTTAATAATAGGAATGTTAAATGATGATTTCAGTAGTATTAAGCTATGAATGAACACGCTATCAAGTGTTACCTATTTGTAACATAGTTGATTATGTGAAAGGGTAATTTAACCTATATGATGTATATATTTGTTTATATAAATATACAATGTTGGTAATGACTAACTATGTCAATATGGCATATGTATATGGTATTGATTCAAGTTGTAAGGTTTAGCTTGTGCTAAAGGCAAGTTTTCTAACTCTATTTTATAATTGAGCAAGTTCTCTAACTCAAAACTTCATTGTGTGAGTTTAATTTCATTTGGTACATTATTGTTTTTAAATTCAATTACAATTGTTGTAAGTTGCTACCTCTACACTTTCGTAGAGCTAGGTTCCCTATTATTGAGTAAGTCATTGTATCTAGTTGCTCATGACGATACAAGTATCCCAAATCTTATAGTTTAATCTTGAGCAAGTTTTCTAATCTATTATCTTGTTAATTCAATTACTGTTTTCAATTCGATTATAATATAATGATGTAAGTTATTTGGAGCAAGTTATTCTTGTATTTAACTTGTTGTTTAGCATGCACCACTATATATGCTATGCATGCTTATTATTCAATTCTAATTAACATTGGCTTAGTGTTGTTCAAGCAAGGTATGCTATAGTTATTAAAATTGTATGTTATTAGATTATTCCTAATGCATGACTTTAGTTTACTATGATTGATTCAATCACGATTATTCTATAGTATAGTGTTATTGGTCTTATTCAACTACTCCTTAGTTAATGTTCGTTAAATTCCAAATTTCCTTGAAAGCTTATCCAAACCAAACTTCCTTTGGTGCGGACTTGTACTCTAAATACTGAGATGAACAACTCTTTTAATAGAGGTTTACACTTAGCGTTGAAATGATTGTGCACAATACATTTATATTTAAGGGTTGATCCCCCAAGTACGTGGAGTCCTTATAGTCTTATATTTGTTAAAGTTAAAGTTGAAAGATTACTTATAACTATGGACATGATTCGTGGTCATTAGACCCTCAGTGAATGTTATAATTTTCAGAAAGTTAATAGAATGTATTGTTCAGTTTTATTGAACCTAATATTGGCAATTAATGTAAAAGTTTAAAGATTTATTTATTGTTATTTCAAGTGGGTCTTGTTTGCTCACTCTTGCCTGTAAAATTTCTTACAGCTAAAGTTGAAACGGGTGACGTACCTAGCACCAGTAAGGGAAAAAGAAAGATGAATAAATACTGAAGACTTGTAATAGTTTTGATAGTTTACTTTCAGACTTGGGTTTAAAGATTGTAATGAAGTTTATTTAAATTTCCGCATTTGAATGATTGTTGTTAAAGGTTAAATAACCTTGGAGATTTTATTTAAGTTTAATCTCAGATGTAAGGTGTTTTTATTATTCAATTTTATTATAATTGGGTAGTTAAAAATGAATGTTTTGATTAAGTGAACACCAAATCTTGAGGAAATGAAGTACCAGGATTTGGGGGTGTCACAGCTCCTAAATTCTCCAATTCTACTAACTCTCTATAGCAAATGTTCAGTCACTCAACAAACGGAAAAAGAAAAGAAGGAGCTCTATTTATAGAGAATTTAGTACTCAGTCAATAGCTTTGCACAATGTTTTGATCTACCAGGAAGAAGAAGAAGAAATCAAAGGGTAATAAAGAGTTGGTTACCTACTCTCTCTTCCTCCATTCCCTAAGCCATGCTTATTAGTCATCTAGCCATCATCAGCTATATTACTTAGTGAAGAAGGAATAGAATAGGCCAATGGCCTATGACACGGCTGATGTAATTAGAGGGACACTGATATTGGGATAAGCTACAATACTTCCTTACTTATTAGTAAAATAATCCCCATTCTACTAAAGTTAATTGGGCTACAATACTTCCTTACTTAAGTCACTAGGCTAGTCCAAATAATATTTTAATTGGGCTAACTATAATTTAGTTGGGTACTCTCAACCCATTATTCCCTATCACACATAAATATCACAATGATTAATTAATATCAATCATTTATTCCCTTACCATTAATTATCTTTTAATAATTTCAGTTAAACTTTTAGTCTAATTTAACTTTAATACTCATGCCACACACGGCTCATTTATCCCACTTACTAGAGTTATATAACTCAAACTCATAATCTCAACAATAAAATATTAGGGGTCTAGGCCACATTTGACTTTTTTCCAATTCTACATTATTTTAATATTCATTTAATATAAGGTATGGATGACATATTGTACTAAATTATTTAACCACCTTAAATAATTATACTCTATGAAATTGTAATCATGACATCCTTATTTAAAATAATAATTTTTAAAATTAATTAGTATGTACAATACCAATATAATTCCTTAATTTTTTTTCTTCCATAAATTGTCCCAACACATTTTCATTAGCCACATCTAACGCATTAAATTACTATATCTATTTCTAACCAATAATTAGTTATAAATATATTGGCCCTCTCCTTTTATTAAGCACTTATTATCCAGTAACATCTTTCCACTATCAAATCCTTTCGTATATTATCATACTATGTAACATATCACTACACCAAAAATGGCCTCTAGCGAAGAAAATTTTGTGAAGGAATTTATTACTTCACATAAGGAGTTGTTTAGCGAAGGAACAGTGAAGGAAAAAAGTATAATGACAATATAGTTATTAGCGAAAGAAACATCCTTCACAATTTATATTTTTTTCCTCGTAAAATTGGGGCGATAGAAAGATTTTTGGAGCCAATTTATGATGAAAATTTACGAGGAAAAAATCTATTTAGTGAAAGAATTATTACTCACTATATATCATTATTCAAAAGTTTTTTGCGAGAGATAAAATTGGTCGCTATCTTGTTCTAAATAATTTTTTTTGAATTAATTATGGTGAATATACATACCTTATATTTTTTACAATACTAAATTTAATTTTAATAACACTTTTTAAGTAACTTACAATATCAACTATTTATTTTAAACCATCACAATTATATCGGTCGTAATTAACTAATTAATTTGGTACATTTTTTATTTTACTTTACCACACCCAACTCTCTTGTTTCAGTAGCCGCTTAGAAACAAGAATCTCCCTCTTTAACCCCTTCTGGATCTGTTGGCAACTCCCTCTAACTCCTTCTATATCAGCGACTCAAGATTGGCGGCTCAACTCTGCCACTAAGATCTGCAGCGCATCTTATTCCCCTCCCTCTCCCCTCCCTCTAACCCTAATAATAGTGGCGGCATAGTGGTGGCGACAGCGGCGACCTAAATAGTGGCGCAATAAATAGGGACGGCATAATGGTGGCCTCTCCTTCAACTTCCCCTCAATTATTGCCCAATTGAAGGTTTTAATTTCCTCCCTTGTTAATTTTCCCTAAAAATTAGGTTTTAATTAGAAATTTTGTGTTATTTAGAGCTAATTTGTTAGTTAGTTCAATTATTATATGTAATTCATTTCAAAACGTTGTAGTTTGTTAATGGGTATAGTAAGGCAGCACAATAAGATTAAGTGTTTGTGAAATTGCTTGAGAGAGTGAGTTTATGTTAGCTACCAACTATTTCTGAAATTGTTTGAGAGAGTATTGTGCAAGGATTACTTATTGATTATTGAGTTACCTTTACACACATCTTTTGTCTGACTAAGTTTATGAATGCTACAGAACCAACGTTAGCAAATGAGGAAGTTGACCGGTTTACCAAGAGACAACATTCATAGATTGTACAGTACAACCATCAGTGCGTTGTCTAGGTAAAATAGATAGTTTTTGTTTACTTACTTAGCATTACTCCACAATTAAACGAGGCAGGACAGGTAACATGTGTTTATGCTTCCTTTTATGTATGTCAATTGATATGTGGAATGTATTTAGAAACACCCATTAAGGTCCGTGTATTCCAAGCCATAAGTCTCGGAAAAGATATATGATTAGGTTCCTTTTTTCGTACCCAAGAGCCCGTGGTGTGTGGTCCGCTAACAGAAATATTAATGATTGTTAGTCCCATGTTGCATTTTTTGAATTGTGAATTGGGTTAATATCTTGCATTTATTGTGTGTTCCCCTTCTTGGTTTTATTGTTCTTCATTTTCACTTTTCTTACTATCTAGCAATTCATGTGAATAATTGCACTGATTTGCCTGGCCTTTGTTGCTATGACTTCTTTTGCTTTGAGGAATGTGCAGCCATATCAGTATTTGACTAGCAGCCAATACTCTTGGAGAATGCCCAGCTGCCATGAATAAAAAGAAAGTCATGTTAAGGAGAAAGTTAATTCCCATTTAAAAACAGCAATCACATAAAAACATCACAACTGACTAATGCGACACTATTTATTATAAAAACTAACAAAAACTTTGCAATTCAAACAATGTGAAATGGGAAGTTATTCCACAAGATACATGCCAGTTATTCTTCTAAAACCAAGAAACCTAAATCCAAACTGTAACTAAGCTTCGTAGCTTGCCATCCAAACCGGCCAGAACGTGTACTCATATCAGTTCCAGCAAACATACTATCTCTTATATAGTAGACCACTACTTGTAGAACAGTGACTTTGAACTTCCAATCCTCCTCATGACCACACTGTTCTTATTCTTTCTTTAGTTTTTATATATCTGAAGTTTTTGCATAATAAATATGCACAATTCCTTTAGTTACATTTTGACAAGTATTCTGTTGCTGTAGAAAGTAAGACTGATTAGTGATTGTTAGGTCCCTATTGCATTTTTTGAATTGTGAATTGGGTTAATGTCTGTCGTATATTGTGTGTTCCCGTCTTGGTTTAATTGTTCATTATTTTCACTCAATTCGTGTGAATAGTTGAACAAGCCTATAAGCAAGCCAAATCCTATAAAACCATGGTTCCAAATGCTCTAAGTACATACACAAAACTGTCTCCATTATTTAAGTCCTCACATAATTCTAAAACAGACCTCAATATACCCCAAAGCACCAAGACACTCTTAACCTACCCCATTTTCTCAAATGCCCAGCCATCCCCTGACTACACAAGACCAAGATCCCTAACAGCTGTCCAGAGAGATGCCAGAAGGGCTCAAGACTTGTGTTACTATTTTGATGATAAGTACGCACACGAGCATCAATGCAGGCAGGCAACCCAAGACATTTATGATTGTAGGGGAAAGTCAAGAGGAGATTGATTGTGATACTGCACCAAAGTATGATGAGTATCCTTAAAATGTTACTCCACCACAATTGTTGTAGAGGGAAGCATGGTAGTCTCCATAAATGCCATTGAAGGGGGATACCAATTCGAGTTGCTTCAAGCTCGAGAAGTTGCCAAAGATGGGTGGGATTTGCACGTTAACATAGTTCAAGGATACTACCAACTTCATCCCACATAAGATTGAAACCCACTAAAAAATTTCAAAAACCTCATTGATTTTGAGTTAGAACGATATGGGTGTTGTAGGAATTACCTCATTAATCTTTCTTTTGAGATGTGTGTGTCTGTTCATCCTAGTTGTTTTCATTAGGTTTCTACATCAAAGATAGTGGACTCCAATTTGCATACAACGAATGATGAGGGCACAGGGAATCAAGGGTCCTTCATATAGATTCCCTCATGGAAACACGAAAGTAATCATAAAAATGAGAAAGGAATACATATGCAAACCCATGGATTTATCACATTACATTTTTCCAAGAATTCAGCCTCACCTTTACTCTTGGCTTAACATATACGGTAACCGTATTCAGTTTCATTTACTATATATCAGATTTGAAGTACTTGAAATTATTAAACTAGCTTTGGTTTTGCTCATTATTTGCATTCCTTGTTTCTATTTCAGGGAAGAATATTCTGAATTGGTATGGTCCTAGAGCTCAGTTTATTGTTACAGAACTAGAGTTTGTTAAAAAAATATTGAATAATAGAGATAAAACTTATCAGAAAGTAGATACAGAAGGGTACATAAAGAAGTTATTAAGAGACGGTGTTGTGACAACAAGTGGCGAAAAATGGGTAAAGCAACGAAAACTGGCCAATCGTACTTTCCATGCAGAGAGCTTGAAAGTAAGTCCTGTTTTATTATGTTTTCTGTTTCAAACATCATTGTTAGCCTATATGAAAAGGTTGATATGTTGTATGATCAATGAAGCATAAGCATCAGTCAATTAATAGCAGTATACTTGTGAATCTTGTGAAATATATTTTAAATGGGCAATGTGTTCTTGTGAAATATATCTATCAATTTTGTGATAACCACTGAAATCCTTTTGGGCTATGTCTTCAGGATTGGGATCCCATACTTTTATTCCTCGAAAAGGTGATAGCAAACTTTTGGAATAAAAATGTATCTTATGGTAACAGCAGAACTCATGAAAATGATATATCTGAATAAACCTTGATTTGACAGTTTATTATTGAATTCGCGGTTACTGATTATGTTTCTCCAGGAAATTACCTCAGTCATGGTGCTGATATGTTAGTAAATGATGATATGTGGAAGGAAGATGGTAATATTTTTAGAGCAGAAGAAGGTAATATTCCCTTTCTTTTAGCGCTAAACATAAATTGAGTATCCAAGTTAAGTTCTTTAGACAGTTACTCTGATTCAGCAAGTTATTTTATATTTGTAAAGTATGTACTATCACCTGTGGACGAATATAAGCTTTTGTTGTATGGCTCATGCTTGTTGACTATATAAAAGGACAGATATTTGGTTTCTTCAAGCCCATATGGTTATAACTTTTTGTTTCTGAAATTTTATGAATAGATGTGGCAGCAGACTGTGGAATGAAAAGAAAGAGGTGTAGAAGACTGCAGTTCTGGTTATGGTAGTATGCGATAACTTTGGCTGGGGGAAGTGCTCCACTTTAAGTTGCATGTTGGCTGGGGGAACTGCTCCACTTCAAGTTGCATGGAGTCTGGTCTTAAAGATTATGGTAATTCCCAAGGAGATATCTGTAATTTTCAAGTAGATAATCTAGACTATGATTTGTTCCCAAAATGCCTTGATGAATATTCTGATGAAATAAAGTGGTTAAGTCTTGAGGCTTGTGGTAAAAATAGAAGTATGACAGGCGTTGAACCATCGCACCATATTTCATCAACAATGTGTTGATGAGGATAACGATCGAAGGGCTCAAATTAATTGCCATGAAAAGGCATATGGAAAAAGGCCAAGAAGAAGCCATTCTGCTCCACCTCTTTATAGAGGCAAGAAGAAGTTCTTAGCCTGTAATAATGGTTTGAATATGGAGGCAGGAAATACCCAAATAGCTACCACCTATGATGGGACAACTCTGAAAGGTATAGCTTCAGTACAAATTGCCTTTAGAATTTAAAGATGGAGTAATTGTCTGCCAGCTAATAATTTTTTATGTTGTCAGGAACTTGTGACATGAAGCATCCCAAACAATCATCTGGTTTATATCATCTATCATCCAAGCCCCAATCTGTGTTAGATTCATTAAATGATTCTAGGTATAATTTTCTTTATACTTCCATATCCAGCTTCAGATGTTAGATGGCAAATTGTTAATTTTACTTTGGTATTATTTCCAGACTATAGTTAGAAGGACAACAAACATGAAAAAGTACAAAATTGTGAAATACAGCCAACTCCAGTTTCATGGTGAGACATGTGAGTTCTCTGTACTAGTTTAGGATCATTGTCTATTGCCAAGAGGTTTTTATTTTATTTTATTTTTTTAATTTAAGTTCACCAGTTTTATTTTTTCTTATTCCTCGTCTTATTGAAATTGAATTTTTGTATTTCTATTGCAGCATGAAGTTTAAATGCTCAACCTTGATTTTCTTGAAGAAAATGATGATGAAGTGGATCTAACATGTCACACTTTATTCCTTCTAGTTCATTGTTATTCTTTCAGTTTTCTTATGTTAGTTAATAAATTTTGTAGGTACTATGGTCCTTGTGAGACCAAGATACAATAACAAATTTTGTAATTATTATGACTCGAGTATTATGATCTATTTATATGAGAAGTTTGATTTTATTAGCTCTTTATGCATTAGCTTATCAATTAGTTTGAAAAAAGTATGGTAATGTTTATATTTACTTGAAAAATAAATTTAATATTTCTTATAGAGATTAATATTAATAATAAATATGAAATCAATGATTTAAAATTAATTATAATTTTCAATGAATTTTGATTATTTAGCAATTAATTTTTATTTACAAATTTATAATTTGTGAAGGAATTTTCTCTCACTAATTTGAAGAAAGATTCTCAATTTATAATTAGTGAAGGAAAATATTCTCTCGTTAAATAAATTTGTTCTCACAATATATTATTTGTGAGGGAATCAAGTTATTCACTAATTTCAAATAGTCCTTAAAATATTATTTGTGAAGAAATCAATCTTTCACTAAATAACAATATTCCATTACTAAATACAATTTGTGAATAAAAAGTTATTCACAATATATCCTTCACAAAAACATTTAGTTACTACTTGGCGAAGGATACCCAATCATGAGGAGGAGTCTAATGCGAGCACTGTGAAGGAAATATTTCTTCGCAATAAATCACTTGTGAGTGATATAGGGCCTCTAGTAAAGGATTTGTCATTCACTAGATCCTTCACTAGAGGTCATTTTTGGTGTAGTGTATTAAAGTTCCCATTTAATTCACATATTCATTCCATTTTCTTTGTGTTAAACACCTATATTAATTCACCATCTTATGTAAGTGAATTAGTCCTTATATTCAATTTACTATTACACCACTGTCACACAAGGCTTATAATTATAATATTCCATAATATCACTTAATTAACCAATATTTATTCCGGGTTAATTAATTAACGCGTATTCAACTCATTATTTCCTAACTTAATCCATTCATGGACAACTTAATCACCCATTATGACTTATTAATTATTAATATACATGTCATGAAATTAAAAATTCACAAACTCACTCGTAGCTTTACTCATAGATCGGTAATTACACCGGGTATAAGCTTGAAATGGCATACAAAGGCCCACCTCAAGTCCGTGAGGCGTACAAGTTATGCATTAGAAGAAATAGAACATACACTCCTAAATACTTTACATATACCTCATAAATGATAACTCATCAAAAATCAACCTCTTCTTTGATTCCACCTCATCGATTACTATTTTCTTTAATAATTTAAAGATCAAGCTTCAAGTTTTTAAACTCTACTTTTCATAAATAGTTTAACCAACTATAAAATCTTATTTATGAGTTTCTTTCCACTAATAACAAAAATTCAATATATAACACACACACACACACACACACACACACACACACACACATATATATATATATATATATATATATATATTCTTATTCAAATCTGACACATCATATAATAAGAATTTTATCTATTAAATTCTTATTTTAATTATTTATGAAAATTCGGGTTATCACAGAGTCCCCTTTGTAAAAAGGACTATCCACATGTACGTAGGCATGACAAGGTGGCCATTCAGTAGCACACCAACTCAAAGTCATAACCATCTTATATGCATATAAAAACATCAAAGTCATGTCTATAAGGGTAGCCTAATTATCAAGATTACTTTGCTTAAAAACCTCTGCTTATTTGTCCTTAAATAGGATGAAAATGAAAAAAAATAGCAGAAAAGGGTGCCAATTTACTGTTTCAAAAGTTAATTTTTTCACATCAATACGTTCAACATGGTAAAATACTAACATTTACTGCGTTGAATAAATTTTATCAAGTCATATGGGCATGCATATTCACTACTATGTGTTTTGAAGCATTCTGTACGATATCTCACTTTCCAACGGTCAAAATTGGAAAAGAAAACATGTAAACGTTATCAGGATAGTACAAAATGATTGTACGGTAACGAATTTTAAATAAAGCAGCCCGAACTCAGTAGATCTGAAGAAGAAATCTCGGATTCTCTGTATGGCTTCAACTTGAAAATGACTTGTGAAAGGGATGGGAGGTGAGATATAACCCACGGGTGGTCGCGGGTTAACCCGCGGCAGCCGCGAGTCTACCTGTAGCTACCCAGGGTGGTCCCCACCCCCTCCCGCTCAATAAAATTTGAGTTGCAAAGGAGGTCCCAGATGCTAAAAAGTCAAATCTGAAAAAAGGTGTTACGCGATTAATTAGAAAAGCCTGAAATCCTAGTTTCAGAGACAAAACTGCGGGTCTACATATCAATCATTGGTATTCACCTGGATACAGGGTTCAGAAAGCCGATGATAAAAGCTATTGAAAGTGGACCTTGTCAACGCATCGCGAAGGTCTGATGCCATCAACCAGAGGTTGTGATTGCAATCAAAAGCATACAAACTCATCAATAGTATCTCTCATCAGAAATACATCTGCATCGGAGATTTCGGATATCCTAAGTTATTGAAAGCTATTTCAACGAGGGTCATGCATCTTTGACATTGCAAGTCGTTAGCGATAACTCCAGTGAAGCATCAGAAATGGTCTGGTGATGTAATCCGTTAGGAGCTACTTCAATGAGGGTCAGACATCCCTAACATTGCAAACCGTTGGCGATAACTCCAGCGAAGTCTCAGAGAAACCTGATGATACAAACTATAGAAAACCATCTTCATCGGGGAGGACCGATGATGGAATCTGTTATACAGATCCCCAGCAATCAAAACGCAATCCCCAAGAGGCACTCACAAAAGAGAAGAACGTATTCGGTGGAAAGCATTTCCAAATAATTAAGGACGTTGGTGATAACCCCAATGTCAACATCATATGGTCTCAATCATTAGGAAATCTCAACTGCAAGGATCTTGAAGACATCTCTGCGACTTGTCAACAAATCAGGCTTAGATAGCACTGATGGACAGTTCAAACCGTTGGTGACAACCATAGTGTGGCATCGGGAGATTCCTATGATGAGAGCTTTGTAAACTACCGGTTGAGTAGACATCAAAGCGGTTTAACTGAGCCATCATTGACAACTCCATCCCCCAATAGAAACGGCATAGCAGGCAGTTATCACATCCCGTTGGAAATCATTCCAATAACAACATTCAGCATAACATTACATTATGATGCATTACATTTGCATCATTCTTAGCTTGTTATATTTCAAATGTCTAATAGTCTTTATCATATCCATGCCATTACATTGCATTAATATGATAAAGAGGGGCATCTGTAGACACTCGAATTTTTGCATTCCTGTTACTAACCCTGCAGGAGGGTAAAATTGCTTTCCAGAGATAACCCTGAAAGTCAAATTAGTTTCAATCTAGGAGATAACCCCGAAAGAATCAGTTTCAAACTCAGAGATAACCCCGAGAGATCCAGTTTCAACCTCGGAGATAACCCCGAGGGATCCAATTTCAAGTTTTGAAGATAACCCTGAAAAGTCAGTTTTAACCCCAGAGATAACCCTGAGAGATACAGTACACACCCCAGAGATAACCCCGGAAGGTCAAGTCAACCTCAGAGATAACCCTGAGGACATTCAAAATAGACAGCAGCCCAATCTCAGAGATAACCCTGAGAAATGACTACTACAACTTCCACCTCAACATCACATTAACGTTGTCTCAACACAATTAAACTCAAACTGCGTACCAAGATGTCCCACAAGAACCATAGCTCAAATCCCGAGTGACAACTGCACAAGACAGCACAACGGATAGACAATGAAGACTTGGAAATTTGGTCATAGACCAATCTTCCCGGCTTTGGAAAAACCTCTAATCCCATGTCATTGAGTAGCTCTCGACAACAACTTTTCAAAAAGGTACAACACTCCTTTATTGGATGCCCGGATTGAAAGTTATGAAGGTTCAAGCGGAAAATGCGTAGCCAAACTGCACATACTTTGAGACGATGGGACCTGCAGCCTAGGCATGCCAAGATGTTGCATGGTTGACCCATGGTATCATCATGGTTGACCGCTGCTCCTTGTCTTTAAATATGAGCTCCTTGTAGCTCATTTAAAAAAAAAAAGAAAAGAGAGAAAACTCTATCCATTTCAGCCTGTAACCCCTGCTAGAGTGCTCCAAATTTAGTGATTCTTCTTTCTTAACACTTATAAGCTCATGTTCTGTAACATACTAAAATTTAACTTATGGAAACCGAGTTTTCAGGCTGCAAAAGCTATCTAAAGTCTTCTTGGCAGCCCACTGTAAGATATATATATATATATATATATAGAAGCAGTAAAATGTCACAAAGTAAACTATATATAAAAGTGGTAAATGACCACGAAGTAAACTTTAGGCCAAACAGAAATGTATATATATATATATATATATATATATATATATATAAATATTCCACTTATATATATATATATATAAATATTCCACTTATATATATATATATATATATATATCTGCTTTAGCTGCTTTCACAATTTAGATATTTAATGTTCCAGTCTGTAGACTAGATTTGTCAAAATTTAGCTATCTCTAACTTTGGCAAGTTCAAAAGTGACTAAACTAAAATCGTTAAAACTAGAATGGCTTAGATTTATTTAAATCTACTTTTCTTTCTAGCTTTTGTACATATTACTCTATCATGTGAGCCTATGAATCATGTAATCGAAGATTTAGTCTCTGAATCTAAATTTGGTTCCCACGATGGACATTTCCCAGCTGTAGCTAGCTTGTAAATTATATACGGTGTCTGGATATCCTTAGATGGCTCTTATGCCCACAAGGAGTTTTGCACTGCTATGTATCTTATTTTCTCGAATATGCCTCGCATCTCAAAAATAAAAGCAATCAAGCTGAATACATAATAAAAGTAATCAAGCTGAATACATAATTAACTTACCCGTGATAACTTCATTCAGGTTCCTCTACAAACCCTCATACTTAAACTACCGACTTTGAATTTTTTGGGACATCCTTTGGCATCACTATCCCAGCTGGACTTGACTTCACTACACGACAAAATCGAGCTAGGTGACCTTCTCTTCCATAATTGAAACACGCTTTGGGTTCTCAAGTCAGATTTGGACGGATGTGTCCCTCCTGTCCGCATTTGAAACATACGACCGGTGGTCGTTCTTCTTCCTTGGAAACGGGTGCCGCTGTCTTTCCATCATTATTAAACCTTCTCTTCTTGAAGTTGTTCTCACTTAGTTCACATTCCTATTATCCTGACCATGATTACCACCGAAGTGGTTATCATTTATGGCATATTGATTCCCTCCACGTTTGTTGTCACTGCTTCGATGACTGCTACCATTGGTATTATCGATTTATCGGCTGCTCTCTCTTGGTTGGGTTGACTCGTTATCGCGCTCCAATAACTGATCTCTATTTACAAAATTTGAATACAAACACAGTTTGTGAGAAATAAGGTATTGATGTATCTCAGTTTTCAAACCACTTAGAAACATCCGCGTTATTCTCTCCTTATTACCAACCAAGTGGGATGCAAACCGAGACAACTCAGCAAACTTAGCTTCATACTGCGACACGGTCATGTTGTTTTGCTCCAGCTTGATGAACTCTACCTCTTTCATGTGACGAATACTTTCGGGAAAGTACTTGTCGTTGAACAGTTCTTGGAACTTCTCCCAAGACATCTTCTTGCATGGCAGTCGAGTACGTGTTATAGATTCCCACCAATGATCTGCCTCTTCTCTCAACATGAAGGTGGCAAAGGGAACCTTTTGCTCCTCTGAGCATTCCAAGACATCAAATATCTTAGTGATCTGCTTTATCCACGTCTCTGCCTTAAGTGGTTCTGGCTTTCCCAAAAACTTTGGTGGTCCCAACTCCTTGAACTGCTTAGCGGTGACCAACCGTGGGTTGCCATTATTTCCACCTGCATTATGAACAGTAGTGTCTCTTGTTTGGTGTTGCATGAACTGCACAAAGCCTCTGAACATCCCATCATTCATCATTTGGTCGGTGTTGTTGTTCACCCGAGGATGGTTGCCTTCCTGCATATTATCCTTGTTATTGATATGTGGTGACTCAACGGTCTCTTGTGTTCCATTGCTTATCTCAACATTTTCAGATGCCATTATCAAATACCGCCACAAAACAAGGGTTAATTGACATGCAACATATTATCCCTATATTCTGACCTACCAATTAAATAACAAATAAACTTAGGTAGGTCATACTAGCGAAGGAATTTCCCGTCTCTCCCCTCCTAGTTCTAGTCATCACATCTCAGCCAGGGATCATATCCCTAAGCTTTGATACCAACTGTGACACCCCCAAAATAGGTATACATCACCCATTCTGAGTTGCCAAATACATGGTATAAAATTCAAATACAAACTTAACTTATATAATTGTTAAGTGTCATGTAAAATACGACAAAACGTAAGCTGTGAGTTTTAATACAAATATTGTCTTCTAGACAGTATTCAAACTAAAATGGAGTCCTCATTACATTTATTATCACACTATTTCACATAATATTGAGGACTACTAAAACAACCATCTGGACCATCAATCCATTCCCTGACTAGTCCCAGCTATATTCTCATTTTCTGAATAGAACAGTGAAAGAAAGGGTGAGCTCAACTAGCCCAGTAAGAAATATTATGACTAAGATAATGCAGAATAAATTATCCTTAGCCTTCAACAGTATAACAACTGATAGAATATAATAGACAACAAGTTTTAGATCAATAACTGCAGCGGAATAGGCAGTCCATTAGAAGAGTCAAGTAGAACATGATATCTACTATCTTCTATGATTTAAAAAGTTTATCATCAATTTTATTGCTGAGACTCAGCTTAATAAATAATCCACATCATCGAATCATCCCTGCACTACAGGCCAAGGATATTCTTTAGTATCACGACCATGAATTTTCCATGCACTACAGGCCAAGGATAATCGTGTTTTCATCAACGATCATGATCACACCATAAAACAATTCATCTTTGCGCCCTTGGCCGAAGAGAACCCATGGTCATGATCATACAAAAAACTATCCATCAATGCACTACGGGACAATGAGGACTTTTACCACATCATTTGTAACATTACGATCATGATTATATCGAATAATCCCTGGTCATAATCATACCAAGTCCATCTATGCACTACGGGCCACAGATAACTTTCATCATAATATAAACATGAGGATGATGACAATGATATAAGAATTCAATTAAATGAAAGGAAATGATAAATATTAAAGACTTTAACAATTTAATTTATCCAGAATTCAATAATATCCAAATTGTCAACATGATACTGCTTTGTGGAGTAAAATTCAAGAATAATATTTTATCAAAAATGATTTTGACCGAAAAGAAATCAATTTTTATCATGAATAGTACCTCAGGTGAATAGTAACTGAGTGAATAGTACCCCATGAATAGTAACTTCGGGAATAGTAACCCCGTGAATAGTACCCCCGGCATATAAAAAGTTAAAACTTATCAAGAGTGCTCAAAATAATATTTCCATGAAAAGATACTGGATGAAGCGCAAATATCAAGGATATTCTACTAATTTCATAGAGTATAGAAGCCAAAACTTTAACAAAATGAGTATAGAATTCAGATTTTGAAACGAAATAATATTACTTACATACTACAGAATATGGAATAAAATATTATTTCATATGAATATTGAACAAAAATAACATCCCTTACGAATATTAAACGAAAATAATATTCATTTTGAATATTGAACGAATATTAAATGAAAATAATATTTCTTGCGAATATTGGATGAAATAATATTCATACGAATATGAAAAATAATATCTCTTCAGAATATGAAATAAATAATACCCCTTACCTCAAAAAGAAGAGTATTCCAACTGGTATAGCGGAGATATTCTTGAAAAAAACTTTCACTGGTTTCTACACTCAAAGCTTCCTAAAACTTGAAAGAAATACGCTCAATATTATAGAAGAAGAATTCTCTGATTCTGGTGTGTTTTTCAATTCTAACTAAGCATCCTATTTATAGGAGAATGGAAAGGATATTATTTAGAAAATAAAATCACGGACGCACAGTAGCTTTATTCGAACGAATTCACGAGCAGAAATTTGATTTTTACTATTCATTATGGTGCAATAAAATATTCTAATAAAATAAAAACTTTAAATAAAATATAATATATATATATATATATAATATTAATACTCCCTCCATCATACGTTTCTTATCCCCCCCCCCATTCTGACATTTCATTTTTCCACATGTGGCCCCCACACGTGGTCCCACTTTTATAATATTAAATAATTTTCTACCGATTATTTTGAAAAATGAGTAAATGGGGGTCCATAAAATAAGCAAAATTTGCATCAAATACTTTATAAAAATCCCCTCAATATTTTTAACAACATTTATCATCATTATTATAATTTGCAATATTTAACAACCAGATCGTTCCTAGGAAAGTGGGGGCTTTTCAATAAGGATTTCTCTCTATTGGCGCGTAATTAGGTGACCAAACCTCTCCTTGACAGAACTTCTTGACATCGTCAATATTGCAAATAATAATATGAATAACTTTGTCGTCTCAATTATTGATTTAATAATATATAAAATATCGTCAATAATTGAATCAAATAACATGAGATACTATTCAGCAATTACTGTAGCCACAATTGAATAAAACTGTAAGACCCCAAATTTTATGAAATAAAAGTATTCAATTTTTCTTATAATTACTATTCAGTAAATAGTTAAATTGATAAAAGTTAAAGTTAAGGGTGATATATGAATTTTTTTTCAAAATATGCAAGTGGTTATAAAATACTCATTTCTATCGGGGAATATTCGTTTGGTCGTGGAATATTCTTTACCGCTTCAGAATATTCGCATTTACGGCGCAGCCATTTGTGGGCCCCATAACAGAATAACTATCGGATGAAGAAAACGACAAAAGGGAGTTTTTATAAATAACGACGTAGTTGTTACCGTTAACACTATTGGAATACCCCGTGGTTAAAATACGTCTGATGTCTGGCGTTGTTGCACAAGAGTATTACTGTGATTGCACCAATTATTGATTCTTACGTAAGAAGGCACTTTTACTCAATAATTATTACAATGAATTAGTGTTCAAATTTTATCGATTCAATACTTGCTGCGTTGATATTTTATATTATTTGTTGTTTTAATAATTGTCACTACACGATTTTTCCATTATCGAAGCAATAATTCATATTATCTGAATAATATTATTAGATAACATTATTGGCAATGTCTAGAAAGTTCTCGCTCTAAGGAGAGGTTTGGTCACCTAATTGCGGCCAAAAGAAGGAGAAATTCTTATTGGAAAGCCCTCTTCTCTGAACCGTCTGAAGTTGTCATTATTGTGATTCTTCTCAGAATATTATTTGTGAATAACTAATTATTGATTTATATGATAAGGAAAATATTCATTTTATGTGGATATAGATGGAGAAAATTTTTAAAGTGACAATTGTTGAAAATTGATATTTTATCTTTTCTGATAAAATAATTTATTATTATATTTTAATAATATAATAATGGTGATATTTTTACAATTAATGTGGGATATATGAGTAAATGAGGAGGAAGAGTATTTTTGTTGCAATAAATGTTAAATACATGTTAAACATGTCTGTGGGCCCATTTCTTGACTGAAATTTGATTATAGCCTGTAAAATCGTTCGTATGTGGACTTCGGCCAATTTTTGTTTTGAATTTGGAAAAACTTTCTTCTGCAAAGTTGTAGAGAATTGAATTTCCTATAAAAAAATCGCGAGATTCGAATTTTTCTAATAAAAGGGCTATTTATTATGAATTATTGAAGTTCTGAAATTCCAGAATAATTGATTTTTGGAAGTTTTAATTGTTTTATTCAAGAAAAACGTTTTTTTAGTTATTAGTGGGTTGTTAAACATGTTGAAATCTGAATTCAAAGAGGCGTAGGAAATTTGTTATATAAATATAATATTTTATTAAATTTTCTGCTTTGGTGTTCTAAGCATTTTCCTATAAATAGGGTGCTTAAGTTAGAATTGAAAATCACAATTTAAACTCAAGTTTTCTCTATTTTTCTCTCTATATTATCGAGTGTATTCTTGTGAGTATTTTGATATCTTGAGTGTTGCTATACGGTGCAAGTTCGTTCAGCGTTATTCCAGTTAGAAGTACTGCTCTTTTGAGGTAAGGGATGGTAAGTGATTTTAAGGGATGTTATTTTCTTCGTAAGTGATATTATTTCTTCAATATCATTATGTTGAAATATTGGTTTGAAATTTTTATCAAATTTGGAACCTTTTCATGTCGGGGTTATTATTCATGAGTTACTATTCACGAGTTACTATTCACGGGTACTATTTACTACAAAATTGGTTTCTTTTTCTAACCAAATTATAGTTGATTTATGAATATAACTCTTGAGATTAAAACTATGTAATGATTATATTGATTTTATTATCATATATAACATTTTTATAACCCTGATGTTGAAATTCTCTTTCACTGGAGTGTAAAGATGGGTAGATTATTGGTATGATCATGACTATGGTTCTCTTTGGCTAGTAGTGAAAAGTTGAATTGTGACTGGTATGATCATGACCATTGAATTTATAATTGAATATCTTTAGCTTAAGTGCAAAGGTGAATTGATCAACATGGTTATAATTATTGTTTATATAAATTCTGAAATGATTATATATTTCTTTGAGATATGAATATCTTTGGGATGTAGTGCAAAGATGGTCTGTTGATGAATTTCTTTGGCCCGTAGTGTAAAGATGAATTTATTAGTATGTTTGTGAACATGAACTGTGATTTGGTATAACCATGATCTTTGATGTTTCAGGTGATGAAAATTATCTTTCTCCTGGATGAGAAAAAAAATTTAGAACAACAATTACGATTATGAGTTATACATGTGATTGTGGACAGAAATTATTGATTGATGTTACAGAGATAAAACATTGTTGGTGGACTTTTAACATGAAGAAGATAATAGACTTTATGGTCTATTTGACTCTTCTAATGGATTTCTCATTCCGCTGCAACTATGGTTGAAAAGTTTTATCATCTACCATATGTTCTAAATCTCTGATTTATTACTGATGAAGACTAATGATAATTTATTTATCTTTAGTCATAATATTCTTTACTGAGCTAGTTGTGCTCACCCTTTTGCTTCACAATTCCTTTCAGGTAATAAGAGTGTAGCTGGGTCGAGCGGGGGTAACAGGAGAATAGAATGGTGGTCATCATTTAGTAGTTATATTTGGTGAATCAAATAGGGTGAGGCGAACCCAACGTTGGAAGGGTGTTTTGCCACTATCATACAAGATGTCTAATGACATATCACCTCGTGTCATCATAAGACAGGGTTGTGCTCATCCACTTGCTGAGTATATTTACAAGCACTACTTATATGATCTTGGAGTTTGGTTGAAGTATAATTCTCAATTAGAGACGGTGGAGATAATAATATGGCAAGAGAAGACTCACCATTGGGAAGAATATGATAGTAATCTTCTCGTTTTTCTTTGGATTCTATTGGGTCAACCAAGGATAATTCTGTTGCCATATGATATCTATCATAACCTAGACGCATGGCCTCCCATGTACGAAGGTTTCCTTGAGCACTTCCCAAATATTTTAATTTCTAAAACAGTTTTTGACTATACCTTTATGTAAGATGTCATGGTGATGTGCTACCGAAGTTGGTGTCAATAGTCACAATTGATATATATATTTGTATCAAAACTCACAACACATGAGTTGTTGTATTTTGCACGACAATTGTTGTAATAAAGTTGTAGTTGTTTTCCATGCACTCATGTATTTGGCGACTCGTAATGGGTTGGATGGAATGGACTCTATTTTGGGGCGCCACAAAAAAATGTGACTTCTTCTCACGTAAGCATCAATAATCAATATCGTAGTGCTACTATGCAAGCACGCCAGACATCAGACTTTCTTTACCACCGGGTATTTCAACAGTTTAACGGTAAAACTTCCGCCGTTATTTTTATAAAAAGATATTTCTGTCGTTTTCTCATTCCGACAGTAATTATGTTGTTGGGTCGACCAATGATTGCGCCGTTGTACGAATATTCCCTACTAAAACGAATATTTCCCGACCAATCGAATATATAACAACTTGCTTACTTTGTAAAAATTTATAAATATTACCCACAATTATAACATTATCTCAAATCCACACTATAATATTTAAAAAAAATCGAGAAAATTAAATCTTTATTCATAAAATTTGGGGTCTTACAGTGTGATTGAATTTTTATTGTCTTACATATCAATTTCTAACACTGCAAATTAATTATCTAAAAATTCAAAAAGGTCTAAGATAAATTTTTTAATCTGTAATAATCTATTCAACCCCACCTTCTAAATTATTATTGGACTTTCACTACATGATGACAGAACTCATAATTTGTGCTTAGGATGGAGATACACCGCACGCAATCTGATAGGGAACTTGTGCTTTAAATCATCTTTAATTGTAATTTACATAGAGATATAATGAATTAGTAAACTAGGGTGTTCATCTTAATTCTATCATCTGTGAATTTAAGTTGATTCATTTATGATACGTCAAGAGATGGTCATAAATATTGATGAGTTCTCGATTAAAAATATGGAAAAGTTAGCATAATTTAATGTCGACGTCGAGATTTTTATTTGTCCATTTTCTGTTCTTGTCTTTTGGTGTTCTCATGTTAGGTGAGATTTATTTTAAAAAACAAGTTGTGAAAAGGTCCGACATGTATATGTCGACGATTGGACTGTAAGAGTTGCCAGTTGGTATTTTTAAATGGTTGCACCAACTCAACCGAGAAAAGGTTTTGCACACTGACCTAGTGGTGTGACACTATTTGACTGGTCTGTGAAATCGAGATTCGTTAGTGTCCGGGGGCTTGATTATGCGGAGGGAAGGTGTTAGGCACCCCCCGACATTCGTGTTACCACGATGACCACCACTTTTCAATTAAATTATTATTTGAATGTGTGTGTGTGTAGATCAATGTGCAATTATCTGAAAGTAGTGCTATGCCTCGTTTACACCTATATACAGGGTTTGAATTTTGTATAAAAGTTTAAGTTTTAATAAGATATAGCAATCATGTTTTGTAAAAGAGGTTTTTCAAACCCTTGTGCTCAATAGTAATTGAGGCCTTTGATACTTCCATTTTATTATGTGTTCGGATTGATTGCATTTATTTTCGAGATGCGAAGCATGTTCGAGAAAATAAAATAAAAAGTAGAGCCGAATTCCTTGTGGGCATGAGAGCCATATCAGAAAACTCAAACACCATGAATAATTTACAAGCCATGTATAGCTGAAAATGTCCATCACGGGAACCAAATCTAGATTTAGTAGACTGAATCTATGATCACATGATTCCTAAGCTCACATGATGTATCAACTTGTATAAAAGTTGTAAATATTATATATATATGTATATATATATATATATATATATATATATATATATATATATATATATATATATATATATATATATATATGAACAATCAACCGCTAAGTAAACTCTCAGCCGCACAGAATGTATATATATAGCGATAAACGCACTAGATATATATCAATCCATGCTCATTATAATTCAATTGAGGATATATATATATATATATATATATATATATATATATATATATATATATATATATATATATATATAAGCTTTAAACGCAATTCTATATAAATTGTGCTCAATCAAATGTAGTTTGATGATAATAATATATATATATATATATATATATATATATATATATATATATATATATATATATAAGTATTTATATATATATAAAGTAAGAAACGCCCTGGATGTAAAATCCAGTGCTCAATCAAATAGAGTTTGATGATATATATATATATATATATATATATATATATATATATATATATATATATATATATATATATAAGTATTTATATATATAAATAAAAGCAATAAATGCTCTCAATATTATATCTGCACTCAATCGAGATAACTCGATATATATATATATATATATATATATATATATATATATATATATATATATATAGCAATAAAAACCACGGACTATGGCCCAAGCATACACACACGCGCGACTCTCAACGTGAATGATAGTGTGTGCAAGAAATGGAGAAAAGGCGTTAAGTAATGTGAGCAGGCATACAGTGGACTGCCATAGAAGGCTTCAATAGCTTTAAATGGATGAACACTCGGTTCCCACTGGTGAAAAGTAGCCAAATATAATCTCATAAGTGTTTGAAATGAGAAAGCACTCAATTTATAGTGTCTACAGAGCAAATTGGACAAGGCTTCCTCGCCTTTTTCGTCTTCAAAATGGCCACCCCAAGCCCTCTATTTATAGAGGATGGAGCCATGAGATTTACTTACCGCCTGGTGCCCTGGCTTCATGCGGCCTCATTGCCTCAAGCACGTGCACTCGTGTAACAAGTTATCCACTCGAACCTTCAAAACTTCAATTCGGGCATTTGATCGAGGTTTATAAGACCTTTTATAGAATTTTGTTATCGAGAGATACACATGGAAATGTGATAAGAGGTTGTATGAAATTAGGAAGATGGGTCCATGCCCAGGTCTTGAGGCTTTAAATTCTATCCGGTGTGCTGTTTTGTGCATTACTCACTCGGGATTGGAGCTATGGTTCTTTTAGGACACTTCTGTGTAGCATGTATGTTGAAATGTTGAGACAGCGTGAATGTGGGATTGAGGTGGCAAAATGATGATTTTGCCCCTCACCGAGGTTATCTCCGGTTCTGGACTGATTTAGCAGTCGTTATTCAGGGTTATCTCTGAGATTGGGTTACTGCAAGTGCTGAACATCCTTAGGGTTGTCTATGAGGTGTGCATGTCCTCCCGGGGTTATCTCTGGATTGGAACTGAGTGCCTTGGGGCTATCACCGAGTGTTGAAGCTGATCGCAAGGTTTGAAACAAGCATTTTCGGGGTTATCTCCAGAACTGCAACTGCATGCCTCGGGGTTATCTTCGAGGTTTGAAATGCATCTTCCGGGGTTGTCTCTGGGATTGGAACTGAAAATCTCGGGGTTATCTCTGAATGGAACTAAGGATTCCAGGGTTATCTTCGGAACTGGAACTGCATTCCTCGGGGTTATCTCCAAGGTTAGAATTGAAATTCTGGGGGTTGTCTCTGGGACTGGAACTGAATATCTCGGGGTTGTCTCCGAGATGGAAAACTAAGTATCCCGGTGTTGTCTCCGGGACGGTGCTGCTTTGACTTCCAAGGTTATCTCTGGAAGACGATTTTTCCCTCCTACAAGGTTAGTAACAGGAATGCAAAATTTTTTAGTGTTTATAGATGCCCCTCTTTATCATATTCATGCAATGTAATGGCATGGATATGATAAAGACTACTAGACACTTGAAACATGACAAGATATTCATGATGAAATGTACTACAACATGATGCAAATGTATGTTGTATGTTGTATGTTCTATGTGGTTCGTTGGATTATTTTCCAATGGGATGTGATGACTGTTTGTTCCCATGACTTCTGATGGGTACTGGAGTTATCACAGATGACTCTGATGAACTGCTTGGATGTGTGCTCCAAATTCCTCAGGAACTTCCAGGATGTTGACGTTGGGGTTATCACCAAAGTCCTTAATCCTTGGTACCGACTTTCCACCATAGATGTTCCTCTCATGTACAAGAGACTCTGGGGAAATGAACATTCGTCTGATGCAAACTATGTATAACTGATTACATCATCGGTCCTTCCCGATGAGGATGGCCTTCCCTGGTTTGAATTGACAGGTCCTTCAAGTGATCTGTCAGAGTTACTGCTAATAGTCTGTGTTTGTCAAGGTTGCCTAACCTTTGCTGACGTGTTTATCAACGGATACCACCATCGGACCATCTCCGACGCTTCGTTGGGTTTAATTGCCAACGGATGGAAGAACGTCAAGGCTGCTTGACCTTCATTGAAGTGTAATCATCGGATGGCTTCCGACGCTTTGTTGGATTTACTTGCCAACGACTGAAGACTATCAAGGTAGCTTGACCTTCGTTTAAATGTGTTTCAACGGCTGAAATCATCAAATGGTTTCCGATGCTTCGTTGGATTTACTTGCAAATGGCTGAAGTTGTATGAAATCCCCGCTGGGGAGAAGTGTTTTGGAGTTACGACCCCGAACTGATGGCATCAGACCTTTGTGAGGTATTACCGATTGTAGTCTGCAACAATTGTGATAATCGGTATAGTGAACCCTGTGTATGGGCGAATACCAATGAGTTATAGAAAGACCCGCAGTTTAGTCTATGAAAACCAGGATTTTAGGCTTTTTCACTCAATCGCGTAACATCTTTTCTCCTGATTTAACTGTTTCAACTTGTGAGACCTCCTTTGCAACTCAAATTGGACCGAGCTAGAGGAGTGGGACCCACCTAGGGTAGCCGTATGTACACCTGTGGCCAACCGTGGGTTGTTTTAAATGGCAATGGCATGTTGCTTTCACAAGTCATTTTTATACTGCGCCACACATGAAATCTGAGAGCTCTTCTTCAAATCTGCTAAGTTCGGGCGACTTTCTGCAAATTCTGTCACCGTACAAGTGTTTCACACTATACTGGTAACGTATGCATGTCTTCTTTTCCAGTTTTCGTCCGTTGGAAAATGATTTTCATATTAAATGTGTCTAAACACATAGTAGTGAATATGCATACCTATATGACTTGATAAAAAATATTCAACATTAGTAAATGTTAGTATTAAACCATGCTGAACATAATGATGTGAAAAAAATTGACTTTTGAAATAGTCAAATTGGTACCTTTTTCTGCTATTTCTTATCCTATTTGAAGACAAATGAGCAAAGGTAATAAAGCAAAGTAATCCTGTTATTAGTCTACCATCATGGATTATGACTGTGACATTCGTATGCATATAGGATGTTTATGACTGTGGGTAGGTGTCCTACTGAATGGCCACCTAGTCATGCCTATGTGCATATGGATAGTCTTGTTTACAAAGGAGACTCTGGAAATTTTTTTCCAAAAGTCTAGGCATTGGGTAGACATGAATTTTTAACTCTACGGTAGGCACATGTTAAAGTAATGCATGCATCATGTAGTCATAAAAAACATTTGAAAAGCTCTAGGTTAGAATTTACCACACCCTTTCTGAGGTGATTTGGAGATTTGTGTCCAAATATTATGGATCCGAATCAGCCGAGTAGTTCCCGCAAGACCACTTCAGGTGTGCGGAGGACGGCTTCTGAAGTGCCTCGACCCCATTCAATCAGACAGCCTCGTTGCTTGGCAGA
This sequence comes from Panax ginseng, assembly GCA_020205605.1. NCBI lineage: Eukaryota > Viridiplantae > Streptophyta > Magnoliopsida > Apiales > Araliaceae > Panax > Panax ginseng. Next base: position 52,314,359 of record CM035136.1, on the reverse strand, counting down.
GGCAGTGATACATCCTGTCCGGGTTGATGTACCGGATGTTGAGGAAGAGGAGGAGGATGTACCAGTTGTGGCTCCAGCTCATGCAGCTCCAGCTCTTGTAGCTCATGCTCCCCGCAAGGATCTTCCAGGCATTGTTCTAATGATTTCAGATCTTCTAGGTGATTTGAGTCGCCACCCCTCGGTTTACTTGCAGGCAAACGAGGTAAAAGCTGGGTTTGAATCTTCTTTTTTGTTATAGATGAGTATCAAGGATTCGGATGTTTATTTGCATTTGATGTAGGTTCCGGACTTTACGCAGCCTCGAGGGAACTGGTTCAACATACACTCCCTATATCAGGCTTTGCATCCAGATTATCGAGGTATTGTGCATGATTGGGGCTTTGGGGTGTTCTTTTCCATTCTTCCCCGCCGTTGTCCCTGGGGTTACCTCAGGGCATTGTCTGAGTACTGGTTTCACCATACTCAGTCTCTCCATTTGTTGGATTGTGAGGTGATGATGACGCCGATGGATTCGCAGTTTATCACCGGTATGGAGTTTGGAGGTGCATCAGTGCCATGTACGGCGAACATTACCCCGACTGCCATCAGATCCTTTCTAGGAGTTCCAGCTGAGGCACTCAAGGGCAGGACCGTCCGTACGGGTTCTTTAAGTGTAAATGCTATGAGTGGGCTGTTGAGTGAGCCCATGGCCGCTGATGTGAGAGTTAGGGATCATATTCTTTGGCGATTGTTCCTGGTTATTTAGGGGTTGTTTTGTGACGCCCCCAAATCCGGGTATCTTCCAACCCGACAGATGGTGCTACATTATGCTACAGTTCACACAAATATTCAATTGAAATGCCTCAAAAGAACGAATATGTCTTATATATATTCAAAATAATATTAACATTCCCCCAGGTTCTTTAAAACTGTTACAATTGTTCTTGTCATAATATCAAATATTATCATTACAAACCTATACTATTAAATAGGTAATCTACGGGTTTGCCTTTGCCTTCCCTTTATCCTTGTCGGATCTGTCGGTCCGTTCGATCTTAGCTGCATTCGTATGGTTCAAGCAAGAGTGAGCCTAACTAGCTCATCAAGTACAACAATTCTAGTAAAATAGCATGCTTGAAACATAGGAATCGTATATCTTCAATAACTGAACAATAGTTATGAAGTACTATCGATAATTCAAAATAGCACTTCTTTTCATTCAAAATGTTTTACAATGACAATATTTAGTAAAACATCAATTCTGGTCTAAGACCATGAGCATTTCATAAGTTCTTTGAAAAGGACATCTCGGCACTATGTCCGTAAATCTGGCATAGCTTACGAGCACGTCTAGATGATCAGCCTATAGTACTCTATGTTGATCAACACTACATTCGTTAAACATATGCACGTTTAAGTTGTGCCAACCTCACGTATTCGCTGCTTGAAAACAAAAACAATTTAGCATACTCAGTCTTCATTTAAAAACCACACCAACATAGTTTGGTAAAACATTGACAATACTTTGATAGATTTTACATATAATAAGTCTAGCCGAAAGAATTGGCTTTGACTTCATCAGACATTATTTCATGCGTAAGAATACATGAATCACAAAGCTTGTCCAGATTGAACTGAAACAAGGGTTAGAATAATTGTCATTATCGTCTGCTACTGTTATTACACATGCACTTTAAGTCATTAAGATCTCTACAGTAGATAATAACATCACATAGCACATTAGGTCATGAATAACATATTTGGTTCCTAAAGAATCTTACCTTTCTTCTCAATCTAATTACGTATTAGATTTATTATTATTGGTTCTGACTTCCTGTTACGTCGTTCATACGTTCACATACAATTGACTTACCTTAACCCTAAGTGATCATACTTGAGGTTAAATCATGATTTAATAATGTTTCATTAAGTTCCTTAGTTCATTGTTAATTTATTACCAATCATGCTCTACTTATAAACATTCTTTATTGTCAAAACCCTAAGACTTGGACTCCCTTTTACATGCATGGAGTTCATTCATAATACAAGAAGACTACACTTCTAAACTCTAGTAGTTCATTTAACGTTGCTCATGGCCAAGGCTCTAACTCCATTAGGTCACATCTATTTGGCCTTCTATCAAGGGTCACATTTGGCTATTTGGCTAGCTCGCCTCCGCACCGTAAAATTTTGATAGTTTTTCAACTTTGTGAGATTCCCATTCTTGTAACTTCTTCGTTCTAAGTCTGAATTGGCTCATTCAAGAGCCTATGGTTCACAAATCATAAACACTATGTGTTCATGCAAGAATTTTATCTTTTTGACTTCGTTAACTCTAAATTCACCTATTGGTTCATTTTTAACGAAAACGATAAACGTTCGTGAACGTTCAACACTCGTTTCTTCGTTCTAAGTCGGAATCCGGTCATTTTTAAGTTCGCAACTCTATAATTCCAAATAAAACCTGTCTTCATCGAAAACCAATATTTCCGAGTTCAAACACAAAATCCGACTTCCATTCCGAGAATTTCACGAATTCGACGATTATCGTCCAATCGTGTGAATTCCGACAAAACTTTGTTAATTATGATTTGTTCATTGCTTCAAATGGATTCAACCCATCAACTAGACATCTCAACTTATATATTATATCAACTTATCTTCATATTAAGTTATGGCTTATTCTTTATAAGTTTATAACTTAACATATTATAAACTATAAGATTTCATTTCCTTATGACTTATTATTGATTTAAGTCCTTTAACCAACATTCTTACATCTTATTAATATACCAACTTCATTCATGTAAATATGATACAAGTTCAAATATGACCATCATAAGTCCATAACTTATTTAGGTTCAAATTACTTATTCATGACTTATACGGCTTAAGTCCATTGATTATCCAATTCTTATGTGTTCTTAGCATACATGTTCATTAAGCTACACTTTTCTTATCACCCTACAATGGTAGAGATGGAAGATATAAGATCATTTACCTTTGATGACTAGCTTTCTTCTTTTTGAAAATCTAACAATGGAAGTTTTAGCATATTTGTGCTTATTCTCTCTAACAATTAAGTTGTTTAGCTTGGATGAAAATTAACAATCCAACAAATGCGCTTTAAGTTTGCTATTTATAGGAATTCCAATGTTAGGGCATAATGGACATTAGGTCATCCCACCTCCTTAACAAAACTACTTACTATTCACTACTTAACGCCTAAGTAAACTTGTTAACCACTCACTTTACTTGGCCACCACATTAATATCTTGGTCACCAAGATCTCTTATGGGTTTCCCCATGGATCCTAATTAGCCAATGGATCATAGTTTGGGCTTTAATCCACTTATCTTAACTTATTCCTTTGGGCTTGCATTAATTTACTTTGGGCTTCACATTAACAAACACTTGGGCTTAACACTACTAAATCTTAGGCTTGCACCTTACTTCTTTTTGGACTTGTACTTTATACAAGATTCCACAATTCCATTTCATTTGACTTTAACCCTTAATGTTCTCTAATTAAGTCCGCATGTGAAATATTGCGTTTCCATACTTGAATTTTATTACATAATCCATCTCACCATGTTATTCTAACGTTACGTATTTCTCGGAAGTTCAAAAATAATTATCGAGCGGAAAACGATGAATAGTATTTTTCAAAAAATTTCTCAGAAAGCTTTTATTTTTGTCTTGGAAATTCAAACACTTTAAGTCCTTCACGTAGTTAAAATACTACGATGTTTCCGATATTTCTAGGTTATAGAACGACATTCATCTTACTAACACATAATAATAATAAATAATATTATTTTATTCATTCATTATAAAATCGTATTTTACAAAGGTTCGATTTTCTCGGGGCGTTACACTCTCCCCCTTATAAGGATTTTGTCCCTGTAATCTCGCTTTAAAAAATTACACAAAAACAATTGAGGGTAATTCTTTTCATCTTTTCTTCAATTCCCACGCTGCTTCTTCGACATCGTGGTTCTTCCATAACACCTTCACGGAAGGTATAACTTTGTTCCGTAGAACTTGTTCTTTTCTATTGATGATTTGAATCGACATCTCCTCATACATTAAGTCCTTCTCGATATGAATAGGCTCATACTCTATTACGTGTTTGTAATCTGGCTTATAAGGACGTAATACAGATACGTGAAACACGTTATGTATTCGTTTTCTAGTCCCGGAGGTAACGCTACCACGTAAGCTACCCCTCCTACCTTTTCTAATATTTCAAAAGGTCCTATAAACTTGAGACTTAACTTTCCCTTCTTTCCAAAGTGTATCTTTCCTTTTCCAGGGAGATACCTTTAGAAATACATACGAGCCTACTTCGAACTCCCTATTTACTCGATGCAAATCTATAAACTTCCTTTGTCTGTCTTGAGCTGCTACCAATTGCATTCGTATTAGCTTCACTATATCCGCTTGTTTGTCGCACCAATTCTCGTCCTAGCATTCTGTGCTCTCCCACTTCATCCCAATACAATGGTGTTCTCATTTTTTCTTCCATATAAGGCTTCATAAGGCGATACCTATGCTTGCATGATAACTATTGTTATAAGCAAAACTCTACTAATGGTAGATGATCATCCCAACTACCTTTGAAATCCATGACGCAAGATCTCAACATATCTTCTAACGCCCAATTGTCCTCTCGCTTCATCCATCGATTTGTGGATGATATATCGTACTCAACTTCAACTCACGCTCCCAACTGCACTTGCAGACTTCTCCAAAAGTTCGACGTGAATCGTGGGTCACGATCCGACACAATCGAAATATGCACTCCATGTCCGAAATAACTTCCTTAACATAAAGTTTAGCTAATCGGTCTAAGTTATACTTAACCCTAATTGGCAAAAGTGAGCCGACTTCTTTTGTCAACCATCCACTATTACCCAAATCGCATCATATCCCCTTCCGAGTAGTCGGAGTCCCACCACAAAGTCCATCGTGATATGCTCCCACTTCCACTCCTAAATCTCCAATGACTATAATAAGCCACTTGGTCGTTGATGTTCGGCCTTAACTTTCCGACAAGTCAAGCACCTACTCACATACTCGCTATTTCTCTCTTCATGTTCTACCACCAAAACTCGTCGAAGGTCTTGATACATCTTAGTGCTACCAAGATGAATCGAGTACCTTTAACTATGAGCTTCTTATAAAATTTGCTCCTTTAATTCCATCTCATTTGGAACCCAAATTCTTCCTTCAAATCTTAATAATCCCTCATTATCAAGACTATATTTAATATCTTTTCATTGGTTAACCGCTTCTTCATCCGGTCACACTCATCAATTTTGAGTCGCACCTCCTTAACTCTCTCTACGATGGTAGATTGCATCTCCATCGCAAATAGTCTCTCATCCCGATTCATTTGGCAACTTCACCTCTATCTCCATCCTAGCCATCTCTCGTTATTAACTCAATTTGAGCCGCTAACATAGACAACTTCTCCCAACCCTTCTACTTAAGGCATCGACCACTACATTAGCTTTTCCAGTGGTGATACAGATTTCACAAATGTAATCCTTTATCAACTCCAACCATCTCCTCTACCTCATATTCAACTCCTTCTATGTGAAGATATATTTTAGACTCTTATGGTCCGTGTATATCTCACATTTTTCCCCAAAGATAATGTCGCCATATCTTTAAGGCAAATACTATCATGCGCCAGCCCCTGCATCATGAGTAGGGTAAACTTTCTCATAATCCTTCAACTCGCCATGATGCATACGCAAATGACCTTGCCATGTCGCAGCATGAGCACGCAACCAAGTCCTCTATGCGAAGCATCGCTATAAACTACAAAATTTCCGTATGTCATCTGCAATGACAAAACAGCGCGCTTTCACTTAACCTCTTCTTCGCTTCTTGAAAACTATCCTCGATTTCTCCATCCACACGATTTCACCGCCTTCCTTGTCAAGTTAGTCAATGGAGTAGCTATCTTCAAAAATCCTGGAATGAATCTCCGATAGTATCCCCGCTAACCCTAGGAAACTCCGCACCTCAAACCGGCATTTTCGTTGTTCCCAATTCATCACGGCTTCCACCTTCACCGGATCTACATCGAAATCCCTTCATGGTCAATGACATGACCTAAAAATTGTACCCTCTCTAGCCAAAATTCACACTTAGTGAACTTCGCATATAACTTCTCCTTCCTTAGTGTTTCCAACACTATTCTTAGGTGTTCAACATGATCTTCTGGCGTCTTAGAATAGACTAGAATAGCATCAATAAACACCACGACGAACTTGTCCAAATATTGTTTGAACACTCTATTCATCATATCCATAAATGCAGCTGGTGCATTAGTTAACCCAAATGACATCACCAGAAACTCGTAATGACCATAACGAGTTCTGAATGCCGTCTTTGGTACGTCTTCATTCCTAACCTTCACCGGTGATACCCCGTCCTCAAATCTATTTTAGAAAAATACTTTTGCCTTTCAATCGATCAAAAAGATCATCGATCCCGGGCAATGGGTACTTATTCTTTATCGTTAACTTGTTCAACTCTCTGTGTAGTCGATACAAAGTCTTAATGATCCGTCCTTCTTCTTGACAAATAGTACCGGGTGTCTCCACTATGTAAACACTCGGTTGAATGTACTTCCCATCCAACAGCTTCTTGTAATCTACACCATTAACTCCTTCATCTCCACTAACGCCATACGATACGGTGGTCTCGAAACCGTGTGCCGCCCCCCGCACAATGTCTATTACGAACTCGGTCTCCCTTTCCAGCGGAAGACCCAGGAATTCACTTGGAAATACATCCATGAATTCACTTACTATAGGTATTTGTTCCATAGTCGCTCCCACTCTCTGGGTATCAACAATATGGCACAGATAACCTATACACCCCTTCCTTAATAATTTCCTAGTTTGTGTCATCGTAAGACAAAACGAACGTCTCGGTGATTTATTACTGTAAAATACTACATGAGGTTGTTTTAACGTTCTAATATTCACACATTTCTTTTCACAATATATAATTGCCCCATGGTTAAACAACCAATCCATTCCGAGAATTACGTCGAATTCTCCTAACTTTATCGGTATCAAATCTATCGATAATTTACAACCCCGTATGTCTACACAACAACTCCTATTAACATCTTCAACATAAATTATCTCTTTGTTTGCTACCTTAATATTTAAAGGTATCGGTAACTTTTCGGGAAGTAATCCTAATCGTCTAGCAAAATCACATGCGATAAACGAACAAGTAGCACCCGAGTCAAACAGCACATAAGCATTTAGGTCATTGATCGAATAATACTGCGATTACGCCCCCGATGCCATCACATCTTGGACTATCATGTTAAAGGTACGGGTCATCGGCCTACCCGGTCAATACTGACCACCAATAGCTAACTTACCACTATTAGCGCCTTTTGCTCCCTTCCGTCCCCTTTTCAAGCAGCTTTTTGCCATGTGGTCACTTAACCCACACACAAAGCATCCATGGTTCTTCTTCTGACTTGGACAAGTTAGGGCTGCAATGTGCCCCCCCCGTCCCATAATTATAGCATACGGCCTTCCCTTTGAGACAGACTCCTAAGTGAGTCTTCCCACAGTTTTGTAGCCTCCATCCTCCTCTTTCGGGTCTCCTTGCTTCACTCGATATTCCCAGAGTTAACCACTTTCCTTTTATACCCTCGCCACTCCCCGCCGCTCCTCCTCAACCTTTACTCCCCATCCACTTTCCCTTTATTCTTCTTATCCTTGTGGTAATCGCTCAATGCCTCGCTACCACCTTCATCGATTATCGCCTTCTAAAATAGTCCCAAACGAAGTACTTTGGAACACAAAATACTAAGTTATAGAGCCAGGTTTCAAGCCCCACTCAACCGTCGAGCTTTTCTAACCTCGTGTCCACTTGGTGTGGAGCAAACCTCGCCAGCATTCATTAAACTTGGTGGCATATTGGGGAACCGCTATGTCCCTTGTTTCAAGTTCGAGAAACCTCATCTCCATTCTCCTCCTCAGATACTCATGGGAAAGTAGTTCTCAAGAATATCTCCTTGAACCTCACCCACGTTAGATTCTCGATCCCTACCTTAGCCTCGTTGGCCTCCCACCAAAAGTTGGCCTCTCCTTCATCATGTAGGTTGCAAAAGGCAACCTTCCGACCCTCGTCGACATTTGCTATGACAAATGCCTTCTCGATTTCCTTCACCCACGTTTGGCTTTCGATAGGGTCCGTAGTTCCTTTGAACTCCTATGGACCCACACTCTTAAAATCCTTAAACGTAGTAGCTCAGACTACCTGTGATTTACGGGATATTAGCCCCATTTCTATTGAATGCGGCTGTTAAAAGATTAACAAACTCCTACATTGGGTTTACCGGACCTCCCTCCGGTTGATTTACATTAGTGCCCTGATTACGTGGTCCTCTTCTTGGCGTCATTTTGCTGATACATCAAACAACACATTTTGTTATTATTCATTTCTTGTTAGTTAGTTATTATTAACATTAAACAATAACTTCAACATCCATTACTCAACATATTCTGAAAAAGGCTTATATTGATTTATTCATTATAGTATAATATTACATTGTTTACATTACACAACCTAAGTTGATTACATTACTATCTCGCTATTGCTTTCCAAAAATTGGGATTTACAAAAGACTACCATTTGTTATACAAAAGAGGGTTTTACGTCACTACTAGATACACAATATTTACATATATAAACTACTCTATCTACTAATAGATTACATCTGCCTCAAGGCATTATCAAAATTTGCATTGGCAAGACCGAATGATAATATCACGGTCGATAAGATGTCGCGCATTCCCTACCTCTATGGGATAGCCACCACCGTTGAAGTCCGCATGAGAACTCCTACTTAATATAGGACATTCTCCTATCTTCTCTCGCTTCTTGGTCTTTAGCTCCCCGAGCTCAAAGACCTCCTGCTTTCACCTCATGGACCTTGTCCGTGGCTAAAATTCTCTCGTCGTGTTCCTGTTCCCACATTGACTCCACGTCTGTCTTATCTTCCAAGACAGCCTGGAGCTTTGCTTTTAGCTCCTTCACCTCCTGACAGTAATGGATGTTTCTATCCAATACTGACATAAATCGTGACATCATTGACTCCCCCGGAGCTATCTCTGCTACTATTGCTACTGGGTTGAAGGACACTACCTCCACCTCTTCCTCTAACATGTCATCGAACATGGACATAAGGTCTAGGCTCTCTAAGTCTCCAGACTCCACCACTACAACTTCAAGCTCTGCTGCTATGGGGTTCGGTATAATCTATATCTGATTAACTGATCCTTCATTGACTACCTATACGTCTCTAGACATTCCATTTTCTCCTGACATCTACAACAACACAAATAAGTTTGATTAGTACACGCCAAGAGAATAATAAAAACACATAACATATATAATGCATTTTTATAAGGTTAATTTTCATCTTTTATTTCTTTGACTTTTCTTAAGGTTATGACTTAAGGTTTAAATCCCCCCCCTTAAGTTTTATAACCTAATGCTTTGATACCAACCTGTGACGCCCCCAAATCCGTGTATCTTCCAACCCTATTGTATGGTGCTACACTATGCTACAGCTTCACACAAAAACATTCAATTGAAATTCCTCAAAAGAACGAATATGTCTTATATATATTCAAAATAATATTAACATTCCCCAGTGTTCTTTATAACCATTATAATTGTTCTTATATAATATCAAATATTATCATTACAAACCTATACTATTACATAGGTAATCTACGGGTTCGCTTTTAGCCTTCCCTTTATCCTTATCTGATCCATCTGCTTCATTCATTCGATCTTAGTCGATTCATATGGTTCAAGCAAGAGTGAGCCTAACTAGCTCAAAGAAGTACAACAATTCTAGTAAAATAGCATGCTTGAAACATAGGAATCAGATATCTTCAATAATCGAATAATAGTTACGTAAGTACTATCGATAATTCAAAATAGCACTTCTTTTCATTCAAAACATTTTACAATGACAATATTCAAGAAAAACATCAATTCCTATCCAAGACCATGAGCATTTCATAAGTTCTTTGAAAAGGACATCCCAACACTAAGTCCGTAAGTCCAAAGATAGCTTACGAAAGCACGCCTAGGTGATCAAATTTATAGTACTCTATGTTGATCAACACTACATTCATTAAACGTATGTACGCTTAAGTTGTGGCAACCTCACGCGTTCGCTGCTTGACTGACACAAAATAATTTAGCATACTCAATCTTCATTTGAAAACCACACCAACATAGTTTGGTAAAACATTGACAATACTTTGATAGATTGTAACATGTCATAAGTCTAGCCGAAAGAATTGGCTTTGACTTCATCAGATATTAGTTCATGCGTAAGAATACATGAATCACAAAGCTTGTCCAGATTGAACTGAAACAAGGGTTAGAATACTTGCCTTTAGCGTCTGCTACTATTATTACACATGCACTTTAAGTCCTTAAGGTCTCTACAATAGATAATAACATCACATAGCACATTAGGTCATGAATAACACACATGGTTCCTAAATAATATTACCCTTCTTCTCAATCTAATTACGATTAGATTTATTATTATTGGTTCTGACTTCCCGTTACGTCGTTCTTACGTTCACATAAAATTGACTTACCTTAACCCTAAGTGATTATACTTGAGGTTAAATTATGACTTAATAATGTTTCATTAAGTTCCTTAGTTCATTGTTAATCAATTACCAATCATGCTCTACTTATAAACATTCTTTATTGTCAAAACTCTATAAAAGTTCATCATGGCGCCAAACTCCCTTTACTTCACCAAGTGCGTTGACGCCATACTCTGTGGGGCTAAAGACCGGACTTGGCGCGCTACGTGAGTCCCTTCATTATGCACACAAGCAAGCAACGCCAAAACTCTAGTAGGTCACAACTTATCTCTACTAAGCTTTCAATGCTGTGCACCACCTATTTGGTTTGGTGGCTTGGCACCATGCACCATCTCTGCACCGTAAAAATTTGACAGTTTTTCAACTTTGTGAGATTCCCCGGCTTGTAACTTCTTCGTTATAAGTCCGAATTGGCTCGTTTAAGAGTCTATGGTTCACAAATCACATGCACTACGTGTTCATGTAAGAATTTTATCTTTTTAACTTTGTTAAATCTAAATTCACCTATTGGTTCATTTTTAACGAAAATGATAAACGTTCATGAACGTTCAACGCTCGTTTCTTTGTTCTAAGTTAGAATCCGATCATTTTCGAGTCCGCAGCTCTATAATGCCAAATAAGACTTGTCTCCATCGAAAACCAAAGTTTCCGAGTTCAAACAAAAAATCCGACTTCCATTCCGAGAATTTCACGAATTCGACGATTATCGTCCAATCGTGTGAATTCCGGCAAAACTTCGTTAATTATGATTTGTTCATTGCTTCAAATGGATTCAATCCATCAACTAGACATCTCAACTTGTATATTATATCAACTTATCTTCATATTAAGTTATGTCTTCTTCTTCATAAGTTTATAACTTAACATATTATAAACTACAAGATTTCATTTCCTTATGACTTATTATTGATTTAAGTCCTTTAACCAACATTCTTACATCTTATTAACATAACAACTTCATTCATGTAAATAAGATACAAGTTCAAATATGACCATCATAAGTCCATAACTTATTTAGGTTCAAATTACTTATTCATGACTTATACGGCTTAAGTCTATTGATTATCCAATTCTTCTATGTTCTTAGAATACATGTTCATTAAGCTACACGTCTCTTATCACCTTACAATGGTAGAGATGTAAGATATAAGATCATTTACCTTTAATGACTAGCTTTCTTCTTCTTGAAAATCTAACAATGGAAGTTTTAGCTTATTTGTGCTTATTCTCTCTAACAATTAAGTTTCTTAGCTTGGATGAAAATTAACAATCCAACAAATGAACTTTAAGCTTGCTATTTATAGGACTTCCAATGTTAGGGCATAATGGACATTAGGTCATCCCACCTCCTTGACAAACCTCCTTACTATTCACTACTTAACCCCTAAGTAAACTTGTTAACCACTCACTTTACTTGGCCACCACATTAATATCTTGGTCACTAAGATCTCTTATGGGTTGCCCCATGGATCCTAATTACCCAATGGATCATAGTTTGGGCTTTAATCCACTTAGCTTAACTTATTCCTTTGGGCTTGCATTAATTTACTTTGGGCTTCATATTAACAAACACTTGGGCTTAACACTACTAAATCTTGGGTTTGCACCTTACTTCTTATTGGACTTGTACATCATACAAGATTCCACAATTCCATTTTATTTGACTTTAATCCTTAACGTTCTCTAATTAAGTTCGCATGCGAAATATTACTTTTCTATACTTGAATTATTATTACATAATCCATCTCACCTTGTTATTCTAACGTTATGTATTTCTCGGAAGTTCAAAAATAATTCCCGAATAGAAAATGATGAATAGTGTTTTTCAGAAAATTTCTCAGAAAGCTTTTATTTTTGTCTTGGAAATTCAAACTTTTTAATTCCTTCACATAGTTAAAATACTACGACATTCTGACGTTTCTAGGTTATAGAACGACATTCATCTTACTAACACATAATAATAACAAATAATATTATTTTATTCATTATAAAAGTATTTACAAAGGTTCAATTTTCTAGGGCGTTATATGTTTCATAGCAGACAACTCTTCCACAGTGTCATTCGCTTTGATCAGCGCCACTCGGGAGGTGTACCATATTGGAGAGTATGATTGGGGCTCCTACACCTTTGCCAATTTCCTCAAGGGAATGTGCATGCGTTCACAGGGCTTGACAGAGGCTTGGCTAGGATTTTACCCGTTTCTGCTGGTGAGCATTTCTCTTTTGATTTTCCATGTACAGGTTAAGAGTGTTGACTAACAGTAGACCTTTGTGTTGGCAGTTTTGGGCCTATGAGAGGCTTCCATGTTTGCGTCCTATTAGTGTGTTAGGTTTAGATACTTATCCACAAGGATGGCGATGGCATCACTCCATTTTGGCAGAGGTTCATGTTGTTGAGGGTTTCACCCATTGTCTCTTACAGTTGGAGTTGTTGACATCTAATGCCACCACTTGGGTTCCCTACTCTGGGGACCATTTGACTATTGACTTTGAGCAGGGATACCCGACTGGTGTCGAGTATATGATGTTTACCCGCCAGATTCCTCTCTTCACAGATGGAAGATGGGAGCTCTATTTAGGAGAGTGTGCTATTAGGAACACCACAAGAGAGATTTGTGTACCGATCTTGCCTCCTGCCAGCTGTTATTGGCCTGTGTTGCAGTTGCCTGTCAGTGATATCCCATTGATGGGCGTTGACGACTACACCAGAGGGTCCGTTTACTAAGGAGGCATTATACCTCTAGAGGCCACCTCGTAACATTGGAGCCCAGACCTGCGCCACTCACTTCAGACGCGGATACTTTTCACCCTTCCAGCTCGGGGGCTGGCCCTTCAAATGACCCATATGGTTTGCTGGTGTAGATCCTCCCTTGTATAGGCCTGACATCCCTCTTGGCGGAGATCCAATGACTCAGGAGGAGTTACATCAGGTGGACATGATTGATGATGTAGATATAAACACCATTGTCTTCTTCTGATGTATTTTCTCGCTATATCTTTTGATAGGCCTCTGTTAGATACTAGATGGTTGTGCCCCATTCTTGTTATATCTTTTCATAGGCCTCTGTTAGTCGTAGGGCGTCTGTGCCCCATTTCCCTATTTTTTTCAGTTGTACAGAGATGATGTATTTAGATGATGATGTACTTAGGAATGTATGTACTATTTTCCATTCCCTACATCATATTGCCATCTATTATTTGTCATGCATGTATTATGGCATGCATATGTATGTCCAGAAATGTTCAACATTGACCCCTGGATGGTCTTATGATACGGCCCACACATATGTCTTCCTCGACAGTAAGCTATATTGATCACACCCCACCAGTATTGGTGGCCTCACGCTTTAGATCTTGGTATGATAGTGTATCCCTTTCAGACAGGGTGATTGTAGATCAGCTATTGTAGCATTCCATGACCCTCCTGACGTTCCAGGTTCTATTGGGCTTCGTGGATGGCATTCTAGAGCATTGGGTACTGGAGAGACAGGTTTTTCGATTTGGGACCCATGAGTTGACTCCTATTTTAGAGGAGTATGAGCGGTCAATGGCCTTGCCCTTGGATAGGCCTTGCGCTCGGATGGCTGTCGGAGATATACGCTGGCAGTTCATGACCCTCACTGGGTTGCGGCGTAAAGTGGCACAAGATGAGATTACATCCGGCCATGTATTGTCCCAACATTTTTTGATTGATAGATTTGGCTCAATGGATAACTATGTACAGTACTCATGGGAATTTCACCACATCGGAGGATCAGTAGAGTGTGCCCAGAGTAGATTTACTTAAGATGTGCGTAGTGCCTTAATTGTACATGCCAATGTATATGGATGAGCTGGACATCGGCAGTGAGAGCTCTCAAGGAGGGTCATACCATTATGCCAATGATTATAGCAAAGACACCGAGGTCAGCCACGTATTGCCACACCTATCCTGCAAGGGTGTTTATAGGCAGCTCAGTCTTGTTGTATGTGTGGTTCATGTCACACTTGAGGCCGATTGGCATGTTCTGACGACATGGGTACTATTTTTTCCATGAGATAGCTATGTCTTACTCCTTTCAGCCAATGGAGTGTACAGTCGCTACATCTTGGTTGATGTTCTTGGCAGGGATTGGAGATCCATTTGACATTCTACCGTGTATAGGGCTCAGTTCACCTTACAGCTTCATTACTCATGCACTGGGAATGGCTTATCTCCCTCTGGCTTGTTTGAGGGGCATGACTACATATCACCCACTGGCCGTGATGTCACAGTTTGACCAGTTTCAGGAGGTGCATCCTTTTGAGGGGGCATTAGGTCAGCGCTTGTCATCTCGCCATTTGTCAGCAAAGGACAGATCTAGGGTATATGCATGTTGGGATCAGCGCGAGAGTGCTGAGTTTTCTGTTAGCCATCCGGGTTGTTTGATAGAGTATTCTGCATGGATGGAGACAGAGACGACATCAGCTGCGGCAATATCCACAGTGTCAGGGATTGATTTAGAAGGTGGAGAGCCCATGGAGGATATTTATTCTCACACCAAGGAGGAGCCATTCACTGGGTTGCCAGCAGCTCTTATAGATTCTCCCAGTATGAGTGCTACTGTGATCCAACAATCAGCATAGTATTTAGAGCAGAGTCTTCATCTGATGACCTTCGAGAGAGATTAGGCTAGGGCATTGATGTTAATAGCTCTTGATGTGAGAGACGTTGCACTATTAGATAGAGATGAGGCATTAACTCATAGAGATGTCGTTGATGCTAAGCGGGATAAGGCCAGATCATCTAGAGATGCAGTGAATATTGAAAGGATAAATATTATGTCCCGCCTTTAGATATCATTTATATGAGATAGTACTATAGTGAGGTCCCTTACTTCTGGCATCATTACAAAGATGAGCACGTATATTGATAAGCATAGTGTGACGAACGAGATTTTTGTAATTTAATTTTAATATTTATTGAATTAAAATAAATATTTTCGATGATTTAATTATTAGATTAAATAATTAATTGATGCAATTGTGGTAGATTAATTTAATTATATGTGTTACATTTATTAAATTAATGTGGAGAATTTTTATTATCGAAGTATGTGATTATGTGAGCTTATTGTATTAAAAGAAATATTTAATAAGCCTATTGGTATTTTAATTAATTTAATTATTAATTAGAGGGTTAATAATTTGACATCATTATTTATTAATGAGAAATTTAATTATGTGACTATGTGAATTTATGAGAAATTATTATATTTTATTTAAAGTAAATTAAATAAAATATTGGATTTATTTTATGAAGGAGTGTGACACTAATTAAACTATATTATAAGAGGTTTTATTAAATTAATTGGGTATAAGCTTTTAAATGGTAGCCAAACATGGCTTTAGTGGGAGTTGAGGGAAGTTACCCATGACTGGGTAACTGACCACGCGTCAGTTGTTTTCTATATTATATACGTCTTTTCTTATTCATTTTTCTAAGTTTAACAAGGAAATCACAGAGAGAGTTTGAGAAATTTTGAGAGAGATTGTGAATACTGTGATTAAAGTAGAGAGAAATTGTCATCCTTGTTCATCTACGCTTTGGGTAATTCTCTCCAACCCAATTCTTATGTTACGTCTTTTAAAGTTTTCATGAAAATGGCTTTCAAGTCTTCTATAAAGTTTTTGTAGTTGGAAAGGGTAACAATTATGTGAATATATATAATAATTCGAGTAGCATAGCATGTTTTATATATATTGTATATGATTCCATATCATAAGTTTCATAATACTGTGACTTGTTGTTTCAAAAATTTACAAAGTACGTTATATGGCCATATGGCCCTTATACGTAAATTTAATATGTCAACCATAAATTTTTCTACAAAATTTCCATTTGTATATGATTATGCATGCTAAAACGAACAAAACGAAACTTGAATGGTTGGATTTGGCCTTATAACGAATCCGTAGTATTAAATTCCATGTTTGTGTTCAAGAACATCAAGAACAATGAAATTTATATATTTTAATTCTGTAATTATGTGTTTTAAATGGTTAAAGTCACTCTATAAATGTTGCTTAATGATTATATATGAATTCTAACATGTGGGTATGATTAAATTCGTGTATTAATAATTTAATTGAGTTTTTATCGTGTTTACGCAATTTTCGCAATTACGTAAGCAGTTTCGTTCACCGCGGCCGACACCGGGCCTCGCGGCCTTAACATCCGCATGATCATCACACACATGGCGCCACATCGCCAAGAGTCCGATCATAGCCATCATCACAACAATGCAGTACTGAAGATAATGTCTAGAAATAAATACCACTCTCCGTAAAATCCAAAATGAATTATTTTTAAATGTTCAAGCCTAGCAATGTGATAGCCACTTGATTTAAAGAACATAGAGATATGTTAGAAGTATAATGAGATATTAAAATAGATGCTTAGCATGTAAATAACATAATTACATGTGGATTGAATTATTGAATACATAATTAGCTATTGTTCATAAATTGTAAAGTATGAGACAATGAGTGCAGTAATTTGATTAAATGTGGTCATTATCAAAATTAGACAAAGAGAATGAACTTGTGATGACTAGTATGTTATAATTGACTGGTATTATGAATGTAAATGATATGTAGGATTTAAATCAAAGAACGAGTTTAGTTAAAGTGTAATCTACGCGCAAGGCAAGTTTTCTAACCCTACTTGTTATCATTGTTCAAGTTTATTAATTACCTTGAGTAAATTCTCATTACTACTATTCAAGTTCGAATTGTTATATTAAAGATTTATTATCCTTTCAAAGTATGAATTGTTATACAATATATGTTCTATTGTATACTTCTTGAGATTATTATTCAATTTGAATATCATTATTGTTGAACCTTGTTAGACTAGCAAATCCTTATTGATTCAACTAGTCCATAGTTGATGAACATTCTAAAATTCAGAACCCTTATTGAATTATCCAAACCAAACTTCCTTTGGTGCGGACTCGAATGTCAAACTGAGATGAACAACCCTGCAAAGGGATTTACTTATGCGTTAGCGTTAAGATATTGTGCACAAGATGGTACTAAGGGCTGATCCCCTAAGCACGCAGTAGAAAGGTCCATAGTCTTATGATCATTAAAGGTTTCAAGTATAACCTTTGATAACCTAGGGGCATAGTTCAAGGTCTTATGACCCTCAGAAATCTTTTGATTCTTGTTATTCATTCTTGATTCAAAAGTTGAGCTTTTATTTCAGAAGTCTTTGATTTATTCGCATGTTATTATTTCATTATTATATTATTATACTGGTGGGCAATCGTGCTCACTATTGTGTAATAATAACATTGCAATTAAGAACGAAAGAGCAGACGAACCTTCCACTAGTAAAGGCAAGGGCAAGCTTAGCAAGTAATGAAGATTGATTATTTATGTGATTATGTAATGATAATTAGAATTGATGTTACTTAAGACTTATTTGTTTATGTTTCTGCATAGATGATTTAAGGTTAGAGTAACCTGGGATTTATTTATTATGTACTTGATGTAACCCCATAAGGGGTGATTTATTATTATTTCCATCTATTGCATGGTTTGCATTTATTTATGGGTATATAGATGGATGATGTTTGTACAATGAACACCAAATCCTGTGGAAATGGAAGTACCGGATTTGGGGGTGTCACATATAGTGCCACCATGCAGTTGGATGTAGATCTGTTGACTCGTGTAGAGACCCTTGGGCAGGAGATCATAGTGTTATCTCCTTCTTCTGAGAGGGATACCATGTTAGGCTTGATAACCCGCATACACACTGACTTGTAGATGGGATTGTATTTTCCTGCACAGACTAGCTTAGCCATTTTATCATGTACAATACACATTGTATATATCAAACAACATTATATATAGCAGGGAAATATATTTTGATCACTTCCCTTTTAGTTATGCCTTGTTGCTTGCTTGATATTTGCCTGTTTCTCCAGGGCTTGTGATCTTGATGTATTCTGAACTCCTCCTTGGTGGGCAGACATTGAGATGTCTCAGGATTTTTCAGAATAGATCATTGATATGTGTGTATTCCCTAGCATCTTTGGTGTCTTAGGATTGGTTTGTGCATGTAGATGTGGAGAAGAGTGTGGCTTTCCTCTCTGAGGTTGACTGCACCACAGATGGTTTGCCGGTACTCCTTTGTATGGGGGAGCCCAGTTAGTTCCATCTCTTATGGATTGGTGTTTCTCTTTGAGGATTTAACCACAGCTTAGATGGTCGCTGATACTCCCGTTTACATGGGGAGGTTAGGTAGTTCCATCCCTTTGGTCTGAAGCCAAATGAAGTGTGGTGGATTGAAGGATGATCCCAATACCGTTGACAAGTTTTTTGTGTTTTTGTAGGGTTAAGACCGAACCATGAATGACTGTCTACGTACTCCTATTGAAGAGGAGATCAGGTTTGTGTAGTTCGAACCTGGTATGAAGGTTCAACGCTGTATGTGGCAAAGTGGTGTAGAGATGTTTTTGTTTTTGTTTGTAGAGAAGGGTGTAGAAATATTTTTGTTGTTTTTGTTTTATTGCGACCGGGCCATATAAAATGGCTGCCTACGTACTCCTGTGTATTGGGGAGATCAGGTCAGTGTAGTTTACCCCATGTACAGGGCAATTTGCAGCCAAAAAGTTTAATCCCATGTACAAGATAAATTGAATGTGTGAAAAGTTTAATCCCTGGTGGGATAAACTGAAGGTATGAAGGGTTGAATCCCTGGTGGGATAACTTGAAGGTGTGAAAGGTTTTGAAAACCTGCGGGGAGTAAAGGATCTGATGATCCAAAAACCAGGCTGCTGATTGTAAAATATGATTTTCCCTGATGGGGCAAACATGTGTGAAGAAAGTTGTATGTAGTGAAGGTTTAGATAACCTGAATTGACAAGGGATCTGGTGATCCATAACCAAGATGTTTGCTTGATGGTAATTTATGACATAGTACGGTTTCATGGTGTCCAAGTTAATGAGTTGCAGAAATTCATCGTCATCCATCTCCTGTAATCTGAGAGCTCCTCCTGTCAATACCTCCTTCACAACAAATGGCCCTTCCCACTTCGGGGCGAATTTTCCTTTAGATTGATCTTGGTTGTCAATGATCTTCTTCAAAACTAAGTCATGTTGTTTAAACTGCTGTAGCTGGACTTTTTTGTTGTAGGATCTGGCGATCCTTTGTTGGTATAACTGACCATGGAAGATAGCAGCGGTTCGCCTTTCATCTATTAGAGACAATTGGTGATACCTATTTTGTAACCATTGGTCTTCATCCAGCTGAGCGTCTATCAACACCCTGAGGGATTCCATTTCCACCTCTATAGGGAGCACTGCTTCCATCCCATAGGTTAATTAGTAGGGGGTTGCCCCCAGTGGAAGTGCACATTGATGTTCTGTAGGCTAATAGAGTCAGGGGCAATAAGTCAGGCCATCCTTTATGATTGGCGGACATCTTTTACATGATCTTCTTGATATTCTTGTTAGTCGCTTCAATAGCACCATTCATCTTTTGATGGTAGATGACGGAGTTGAGATGTTTGATGTGGAATTTACTGCATAACTCCTCCATCATTTGTTGTTGAGGTTCTTAGCATTTTCTGATACAATTACCTCTGGTTGTCCATATCGACAAATGACATTATTTCTAATGAAATCAATGATAACTTCTTTTGTAACCCTAGGGAAGGAAGTTGCTTCTACCCATTTGGTGAAGTAGTCAATCATGGTGAAGATAAACTTATGCCCATTACTGGCTTTGGGCTCGATGGGCCCGATCACGTCCATTCCCCACATTGAGAAGGGCCAAGGTGAACTCATATTATGGAGCTCCCTTGGAGGGGCGTGGATAGCATTCCCATGAATTTGGCATTGGTAACATCTCTTGATGTGATCATCAGAGTCAGCTTTGAGAGAGAGTCGGTAATGCCATGATCGTAGGATCTTCTTTACAAGTAGGGGTCGCTCATGTGTAGGCCACATACTCCACCATGTATTTCATCCATGAGCCTCTGAGCTTGGTTCTTGTCCTGACATCTGAGGAGACCTAGTCCTGTATCTCTTTTGTAGAGTGCGTCTCCGCTCAGGTAGAATTTCATAGCAAGTCGGTGGATCGGCCTTCTTTCAGTCGGGCTCGCCTCAGCGGGTGTAGATCCATCTTGTAAGTACTCCTTGATATGATGATACCAAGGGTGTTGGATGGGAGGTAGCTCATCCGATACTTCTCCAATGTAGTTCCCATATGCTGGTGCCTTTTGTTGAGCAAATGTGATGTTTGGCATGTTTTCCTTGTCAAGTATGTTGATCAAAGAGGCCAAGGTTGCTAACGCATCCGCAAAGTCATTCCTATTCCGAGGAATATGGAGGAAGGATATTTCTTCAAACTCTGAGGCCATCTGTAGAACCTGTCGATGGTAAGGCAGCAATTGTAGCTCTTTGGTGTGATAGATTCTTGTGGTTTGTCTTATTACCAATTTGGAATCCCCAAAGACAGTTAACCGTCTAATGCCCATTAATTGAGAAAATTTTAGCCCCATAATACAACCTTCATACTCAGCTAAAGCGTAGATTATCCTCATTAAGAAATTAATACTTTTGAATCCTATTTATAGTGTATTATAAGTATAGGATGCCCATTAGTTAAATGTGCTCATGCTTGATATGTAAGTTTAAATGCATACTTAAAAATTTAACTTAGTTGTATACTCTTCACATACTTCATTCCACACCTTGCATACTTATAACACAAAATCAGTTTGTAAGTCACCATGAAATCAAATAACATAGTCTTTAATCGTTTCTTTATAGTTTGCAAATACTTTTTGGACTTATCACTTGAAAGTATATAATCACATCATTAAACATTCACTCCTATCATCTAGCATGCTTCTTAACACATTGCACATGTACTGGTCATATAATACATGCTAGAGTAATATAATACAAGTATGCAACTCCTACAAATTAATAGCAGAAAACTGATCCTACTGCAGACTGGTGCAGCCGCGCCTGATTTGTACTAAGGAAACGCGCAGCCACGCGGCTCTTAGTTCAAACCAGAGCTGGATTCTCCTGCAGAAGGTCAGTGCACACTCGGCTTGTACGTACATAAATAATCATGCAATACACACATGTTAGTATGTGGATAACT
The DNA here is from genome assembly GCA_020205605.1 of Panax ginseng. NCBI lineage: Eukaryota > Viridiplantae > Streptophyta > Magnoliopsida > Apiales > Araliaceae > Panax > Panax ginseng. The sequence continues at coordinate 52,292,540 of CM035136.1, read as the reverse complement.
AAGTTTGACCTCATACCATAGCATTATCATAGTTCACCACCTATTCTCATTTAATCAAGACTTTAAGGAGTCAATTCATAATTTCCTTATGTTTAATCATTGAACACATACTATATGATCCATAGATCTCAACAACTCATGTTTGCATTAGATTAGTCATGTATTACAAGTTATGACTTTCTAGTTCATTCATGCTTGTTCTAAGGCACATTTAACTAGTTTTACTATGCATAAGACTCACTAGGCATTCATATTAATCATATCTACATGTATAACACCTAAACGTGATGTCTCATATGCACAAATTAAACCACATAAGCATGCTCACAATCTTAACTCAATGTACATAGTTTATCAAGTTTATATTTGAAATTATAAGTCTCTTTAGTAAACTTATTTAAGCATGCAAGATAAGCACACACTGTCTAAATCATACTTTTGCACTCATTTGTGCACATACTCAAGTTATTTACATAAGCTAGAAATATCAGAATTTGAAAACATAATGCTCATCATACTTTTTTTTGCAAAACTTCAAGTTTTCCTTTAGAAATCCTTTAAAACCAAGCTAGAAAACTCTATTATACACCAAACCAGTTCATGCCTTATGTTATACTCATGTATGTGCATTCCTAAATTATTTACACATGCTCACAAAATTAGAATATACATTATTCCAAGTTTACCATTTCTAGTTTTTCCAAATCATGGAGTTTTCTTGAAAACTCAACTTACATCAAGCTAAAACAACGTACTATGTTCAAAACAATATCTAACCACATGCTAGGGTCATTTATATGCATATTCTAACCAAAGTAACATGCTTAGAATGATACAAGACCACAAAAGCAAAGGCACGTGAATGGCAAAGAACGAAGCGCCGCCGAAGCAGTCGTATCACTTATAGAAGTGGCGCAGCCATGCCCACTTCAAGCGTAAAATGTAAATGAAGGCTTTGCTTCTTGATAAGAGAATTTTATATCCGCGAATCAATGTTCATTTTAAGCATAATCGTTGTTAATTCTTTGCGTTCATGTTCATTCTTTCTTGTTTCTTGTTATTTCGTGTGTAGGGTGGTTGGTGTGGTGAATGAGTGAAAAGGAGGCATTTGGAGCATCAATTTAGCAAGTATGAAGAATAAGCAACATCGAGCTAAGTAGGAGGTGGCCTGTCACTGGGCGGCCTATATTTGTTTATACACCCCGTAAAGCGGGTCCCAATTCGAAGCAATTCTGCTTTTGATTTGAACTCTGCTGGAAGGTGGACTTAAGGGCTTGGGATATCATATGGACTCTGTATAGAATGGGATTTCGAGGAGACTTCATAATAGATATATATTGCTCAACAAACAATGAAATAAGCATCATGCGAAGCAACTAATGAAGATTAATCACAGATTTTTATAGCGAGCAACGGAGTGGAGATTTTGAAGAACGATCATATTGATTGCGGATTGAGACTAAAGTGAAGGGTGTTATGCGTTATTCTTCTATTTTAGTTTATTTCTGTAATTGAGAAGATGATATCTTTGATTTATTCAGTTTTTGTTTCATTTATTATGAACTAATTATTTTTTAGGCTTAAGACGGATCTTTAAGTGGAACGATGGTTATGTAAACTTTGATTTCAGTTTAATAAGCTATTATCCGGTTTATCTATATTAATTTGAGCATGAATTTATGAATTGCCCGATCAACGATTCTTTGTGGACTTGTATAAACTCGAGAGATGAAATACAGTCTAGACTTAATTAATATAGCATGTGTTCTTTATTTATGTGAATGAACAGAATCTTGATGAATGTTAGGGTAGAGATATGCTTGACATCGCATGTAATCAGAAAAAAAAAAACTTGAACTTCAACCTTCTTTAATTGTAATTCACATAGAGATATAGTGAGTTAGTTAATTAAGGTGTTTAACGTAATTCTATCTTAATTATGGATTTGGGTTAATACGGTATTAGTGCCTCGAGAGGTGGCTAGTTCTACATACGTGTTCTTGATTAATAAACTGGGATAGCGCATTAAACTGGAATAAAGGTGTAATAATCTGAGTGATGCTTAGAGTGAAGTCGAAAGCCTATTTCTCCATAATTTGTTTGAAAATTTAGTTTTTAGCGTTTATTGATTGTGTGGTGATTTTAATAGTTTTAATACTATTAGTTACAAACTGGAAATTGATTAGTTTAATAAAATTAGGATTAATAGGAAATTGGTAATTGTGAGGTTTAAATTCTTACTAAGTCTCTGAGAGAACGATACTCTACTTACTATTATATTACTTGTTGACCACGTATACTTGCGTGCTATGCGTACTAGAATTTTACCCAACAAGTTTTTGGCGCTGTTGCTGGGGACTTTAGTATAGATTTTATTATTTTGCAATATCAGTTTAATTAGTCCAGTTTTTGGAGCATTTAATCAGTTTTCTGGAAATCTGCGACACTTTCAAGTACAATGGGGTGTCGGATGAGGCAGTTAGACTTCGCTTGTTCCCATTCACTCTGCAGGACAAGGTGAAGAGTTGGTTACACTCTCTACCAGCGGGTTCGATAACGACATGGGATGACCTGGCTCAGAAATTTCTAGCAAAATTCTTCCTGCCAGCGAAGAATACAAAGATGAGGAATGAGATTACCATGTTTGATCAGCAACATGGGGAGTCATTGTACGAGGCATGGGAGAGATACAAAGAATTGCTCAGAAAATGCCCACATCACGAATTGCCTAAGTGGTTACAGATGAATACATTTTACAATGGACTACATGGGAATCTCAGGACCAGTATCGATGCAGCGTCGGGAGGAGCTTTTATGGAAAAGAACTATGAGGAGGCATATCAGTTGATAGAGATGATGGCTGCTAACAACTATCAGTGGCCCACGGCAAGAATGACATAACCTACAGTCGCTGAAGTGTTAGAGGTAGATGGAGTGAGGGCAATAACAACACAGATTTCAGCACTCTCTAAGAAGTTCGACGTTTGGTCAAGGGGCAGACACAACAAGTTGCAATTATTTGTGAGTTGTGCGCGAGTGAACATTCGACGGATCAATGCGCAATCAACCCAGAGTCAGTACAATTCATGAGTAGCTACAACAGAATTCCTCAGAATACATATCAGAATGCATATAATTAGGGGAATAGGAATCATCTGAATTTGTCATGGAATAATAATCAGAATCAACAAGCTCCACGACCATCGTATCCCCTTGGATTTCAGAATCAACAACAACCAGTTCAACGTCAAGAGAGGAAATCAGATTTAGAGGAGTTGTTGTCAAAGTATATAACGAGCAATGAGGCAGCGATAAAAAACCAAGCAATGGCCATCAAGAATTTGGAAAATCAGATGGGACAAATTGCCTTAGCATTGAACAACAGACCACAAGGGACTCTACCGAGTGACACCGAAAGAAATCCAAAGGGAAATCACGAGCAGTGTAATGCTATTACGCTCAGGAGCGGTACGGAGTTGACTTCTAAATTGGATAAGAAAGCCAGAACAGGAGATGAATGTAAAGATGAAGACAAGGAAATTGAAAAGAAATATACAAAGAACGTGGTGGAAAAAGAAGATAAACAAATGAAAGCTACACCACCTGTGCCATTTCCCCGAAGGCCAGAAAGTGACAAGTTAAAGAACCAGTTTTTGAAGTTATGGATATATTCAAACAATTACACATTAATATTCCATTTTTCGAAGCACTTGTGCAGATGTCGCATTACATTAAGTTCATGAAAGACATACTGTCGAAGAAACGCAAGCTCTAGGATTTCGAAACAGTGGCGTTAACTGAGGAATGTAGTGTAATACTACAGAAAAAGCTTCCTCCTAAATTGAAAGATCCGAGAAGTTTTACAATTCCTTGTGCAATTGGCAATCAAGATGTGGGAAGAGCTCTATGCGATCTACGAGCAAGCATAAATCTTATGCCACTGTCCATTTACTGAAAGTTGGGGTTAAAGGAAGCAAAACCAACCAATATTAGCCTACAGCTTGCCGATAGATCTTTAACATACCCATTAGGAATAGTTGAAGATGTATTGGTCAAGGTCGATTCATTGATTTTTCTGGCTAATTTTGTGGTACTAGATTTTGAGGAAGATAAGAACATCCCTATCATCTTGGGACGACCATTCCTGGCGACTGGAAGAACACTGATTGACGTGCCTAATGGAGAACTGATAATGAAAGTGTTTGATCAGGTGATAAAGGTGAAGGTGTTTAAAGAAATCCCAATCGCGACTGATAACGAAGAGTGCGAGTTGCTCGAAAAATCTACACGTGTCAAGTTCAGGGATTGCAAAGAGGATAGTGGTCTTAAGGCGTTAATTGAGGATAGAATTTCAAATTCATCACCCAACACTCAAGTGAACGGACATGCATTACAACAGTGTTGGTGTTATGCGACAAATAAAAATCATGTCGCGGATAGCCCAACCGATCCGGGATGAAATAGGGAGTAGTCAGGCTGAATGACTTAAAATAAAGCGCTAATTGGGAGGCAACCCAATCATTTTTTTTTCATTTTTTATACTTTTTAGTCATGCTAGTTAGATTATAGTTGAGCTTAATAATTAGGAATTAATAATTTCGTTATGTAAGTTTTATTGTTTGAGATAATCTAATCTCCCATGCTCAATATACATTAGATCTAATGAGGCTTATGTTGCATAATGTGCAGGTAATGAAGACACTAATAGAGGACTTAAGGAGCAAAGAGTAGCATCAGGCGAGCAATATTTAGCAAAACAGAGGCCAACTAACAGGGGGCTAGCCCACCGAGGCGGGCCTTTTAGGCCTTGTACCCCCCGCTGGGGCGGGGGTCATTGAATCTGGGCACTCAATTCAGCAGTTATAGCACACACCCACTACTCTCTTTATTCCTACACTACAACTCCAACCTCCATACATTACCACTTCTTACCCACGATTACCACTTCAATTCCATCTTTCCACTTCTGTAACACATCCACCCACTACTCCATTACTTCTATTACTCCAGCCCACTACCACATTACTCCCCACCACCACCTCTATATATTCACACCCACTCAACCTAATTTCCTCACAACCTTTCAACTACATATCACAAAGCCATGAATTAGGGTTCCTATTGGGAGAATTAAGCTTGCACCTGCGAGTGAGTGAACAATACTACAAATTCTTCATCTTTTCCTTTCATATTTACCACAAAAATTGACAAGTTTGTGGGAAGAAACTTATGTGCACACCAAGTGTTTGAGAGTTTGTGTGAACCAAGTTGAGGGGAAGGTAGTGTGTTTGACAGTGTGTTCAGGCATTTGGATTCGATGGCGTCTCAACCAACATCCAAACGACAACGTGGAGAGAGTTCAAGGCCAACACCACCATCACGAACATTCGACAGTCTCAAGTTCAAAAGTGTCGCCGCCGCCGATCGGTACGACTATAGGGTCGCAAAGGCTCTTACACCGGAGCGGGGGTTGGCACCAGATGCTCACGACGGTGAAATGATGCAATAGATTTATCAGAAAGGGTGGGTTAAGTTCACTGAGGAGCCCGAGGCTGCCACTGTTAACGTGGTCAAAGAGTTCTATGCTAACGCCGAGGACAAGGCACTTTTTAACGCTTTTGTACGAGGTCGAATGGTCCCATTCAGTGCCAATACCATCAACAAGTATTATCAGTTGCGGGTACCTAGACATTGTTTATATGCTCATTTGAGGGCTTTTAACCCTGACTTTGAAGAGGTTCTCAAAGAAATGACTAAGCCAGAAACAACGTGGATCATGGGTAGGAAAGGCGGTACAGTTTTTTATACCAAAGATCTTAGCTGATATTGGAAGATTTGGTACGCTTTCTTATATGTGAAATTGTTGCCATCCACGCACACCTCGGACGTGACTAAAGAGAAGGCACTACTCCTATATGCTATTGTGCAAGACTTCATCATCGACGTCGGGGCCATAATTAGTTTTTCCATTCGCCGATGTCTTTGGGGTAATTTTTCGGGCGACTTGCCACACCCATCCCTCATTTGTGGGTTGTGTCGTCAAGCAGGAGTTCGATGGTCTAATGATGAGCCCACTCAGATGTCGTTGTAGCTACTAGACAACAAAATGATCTTGCAGTATTTGATGTGGGCCGGAGGCGAATCACATCCTTGAGGTTTAGGTTTTGTATTTCCATTAGCTTCGAAGGACGAAGCTGACGCTAAAGACACCTCAGATGATGAGGACGAGACTATGGGAGAGCAAGGGACTGAGGCAAAACCATCTTCTGACGCCATATCTAACCCTCAGTTTCTTGCATTTCAACAACACATGGAGGATCACAACAAGGCAGCACGAAGGGAGATGAGGCGGCTTGCAATGTGACAAAACCATATGTTTGATGCAATGAATATGTCATTCGCATCTTTGAATACGACACTCCAGAGCTTTAATCCATCTGCGCAATTTCCATATCAGCAACCCATGCCGATGCCAATGTTTCCGCCAAGTGACTCCGAGGGAGAAGATCAACCACCACCACCCCAGACTTAGGAAATTACAGGGAAGTCCTCACTCATTTTTTTTTGCCATATCCATACAATGAGGACATTGTTGTTATTAAGTTTGGGGGAGTTAGTTTTATTTTGCATTTTTGCATGCATAATGTCTTTATTTAGTATTGCATTTTAGTTTGCATATTAGTGTTAGCATTTATGTAATCATATAGTTGCATAGTAGCTTAGGTGCATAGTTAGTTTAATTATGTTGTTTTATGTTTGTATTCATGTTAAGCATATAAAAAATATTTAATTTAGTTAGCTATTGTGTTCATTTTGCATATGTCCAGCAGTGTTGCAGCATATTTATTTTGGCCAATGATGAAATTGAGATTAAGTAAACAAACACAGTATTCAGTAGTAGAACTAGGATGTAGTTTTGAATCATGAATAGGATCTTGTGCTTGTTTGAAACTGGTATAAAAAGGTTAGCACGTTAATAACATCTGCGTTGACTGATTAGTTTAAATTAATATATAAACAGTTTATAAAGGATATTGCTAGTGTAATGAGAGAATGACGATAATACGCAGTGAAAACGACAAATTAGGCAAGAACCTAAGTTTGGGGGGGGAACGTAGGGTGTATAAGATTCAGGAAAACAAAAGCTAGTTGAGTCTTGTGGTGGGTTGAGGAGAAATACTCCCCATAAAAACAAGCGTGAGATGGAGCGTAAAATGCACTCACCAACCATCTATAAAAAAAAGAAAAAAAGAAAGAAAAGAAAAATAAAGAGAATACGGGAAATAAAGATAAAGAGTCCCCGTCAATGAAAAAAAACATGAATACCCTATTCGAACCCCTAATCTTGGTAATTGTTTGATTTGAGTTGGAACTTGTTTGTTTTTTTGAAATTTTCGAGTTTATTCTGTATGAATCCTAGTAAGAGATTGGTTATGTGTTGAGTTTGACTTTAAATTAGTTAGCATAAATGTTGACCACACACACACGATATTAGTGATGATAAGTATAAGATTCGAGGAATTGATGAGAAGTTATTGATGGTTTTTATTATGAAGTATTGTAGTGTGTGCTTAATTGTTTTGAGGCCGAAGGAATAAGTTTGATTATGTGATACTGCTGGATTCAATGTCATTTAGTTAGATACATTACATATCATTGCATTGCATATCATGTAGTTGTTTTGTGCTCGAGGACTAGCACGGTTTAAGTTTGGGGGATTTTGATAAGTGGATTTTATAACCGCGAATCAATGTCCATTTTAAGCATAATCGTTGTTAATTCTTTGCGTTCATGTTCATTCTTACTTGTTTCTTATTATTTCGTGTGTAGGGTGGTTGGTGTGGCGAATGAGTGAAAAAGGAGGCATTTAGAGCATCAATTTAGCAAGTATGAAGAATAAGCAACATCAGTTAGTAGGGAGGTAGTCATGCATGGGGCTTTATTTTGCTTATGCACCCCACCAGGAAATGGGGTCCTAAATTCTGGGTAGTCCTGTTTTGATTTGAACTCTGCTGGAAGGTGGACTTGAGGACTTGGGATATCATATGGACTCTTTATAGCATGGGATTTCGAGGAGACTTCATGTTAAATATATATTGCTCAAAAACAACGAATTAAGCATCATGCGAAGCAACTAACGAAGATTAATCATAGATTTTCATAGCGAGCAACGGAGTGGAGATTTTGAAGAATGGTCGTATTGATTGCGGATTGAGACTAAAGTGAAGGGTGTTCTGCATTATTCTTCTATTTTAGTTTTTTTTATGTAATTGAGAAGATGATATATTTGATTTATTCAGTTTTTATTTCATTTATTATGAACTAATTATTTTTTAGGCTTAGGACGGGTTTTTAAGTGGAACGATGGTTATGTAAACTTTGATTTCAGTTTAATAAGCTATTATCCGGTTTATCTATATTAATTTGAGCATGAATTTATGAATTGCCTAACCAATGATTCTTTGTGGACTTGTATGAACTCGAGAGATGAAATACAGTCTAGACTTAATTAATATAGCATGTGTTCTTAATTTATGTGAATGAACATAATCTTGATGAATGTTAGGGTATAGATATGCTTGACATCGCATTAATCAGAAAAAGAACTTGAACTTCAACCTTCTTTAATTGTAATTCACATAGAGATATAGTGAGTTAGTTAATTAAGGTGTTTAACGTAATTCTATCTTAATTGTGGATTTGGGTTAATACGGTATTAGTGCATCGAGAGGTGGCTAGTTCTACATATGTGTTCTTGATTAATAAACTGGGATAGTGCATTAAACTGAAATAAAGGTGTAATAATCTGAGTGATGCTTAGAGTGAAGTCGAAAGCCTAATTCTCCATTATTTGTTTGAAAGTTCAGTTTTTAGCGTTTATTGATTGTGTGGTGATTTTAATAGTTTTAATACTGTTAGTTACAAACTGGAAATTGATTAGTTTAATAAAATTAGGATTAATAGGAAATTGGTAAGTGTGAGGTTTAAATTCTTACTAAGTCTTTGAGGGAACGATACTCTACTTGCTATTATATTACTTGTTGACCATGTATACTTGTGTGCTGTGCGTACTAGAATTTACCCAACACTTCTGCAGAGCTTCATTCCAACCCATGCCAAACTTGTAACCAGACAACTATAAGACTCCTAAACATGTATACAAGCTCAAATAACACAATGGCCTGCTAATCCATACCAATTAACAGAGAATTCAAGTATTTGCAAGAATTTGACAAAACTTAAACTCAAGAACACAAACAAAATTTATACCTCTTTGAAGCTTAAATTTGATTCCTCAAAGCACTAATTATACTCACTCAATTTCTCAGCAGCTCACCCTCTCAGTTCACACTTAGCAGACAATTTCAAGAAACAAAAAAAATTTAAAGAATGAAGTTTCTTATATAGAGAAATGCATACCCATTCAATTTCATTACACCAAGGTTTGTTTCAATGGAAAATGAAAGAGAACAAAGGGTAGAAGGGAGTTGGCCAACTACCAAATCATAGTCATCATCACTACCATCTCTAGCTTCATCATTTTCCTCTTAGCCTTCTTTACTTTGCTGAGTTTCACGTAATAGTAGGGGATAGGCCATTGGCCTAGTACGTATCTAGCAACTAAGACTTTTAATTTGGGACAAGGGTATTAAATCACAACAATTGTGTCTATAATGCTTAGTTTGTTTCCAAAATGTAATTCTAATGTGTTAATGCTTCTACATAATGGAAGTTAGGGATTATTTATGTATTCACATCATATAATTCATGTACATTATTGCAGTCTAATTATTATTTATAATATGTATGGACTCAATTAAATTACCCACTATTAATTAATATCCCCTTAAAAAAAATTTATTCCAGTTATACCCACTTATTGGAATAGTTTGAAATTCTTTGACTGAGTACATCTTTTAATGTCTCCACATATACTTAATGTCACATAAACAATTATTTATGTAACTTATAATTCCCAATTCTTTATTATATAGTTTTCTATATAACACATAGTCATATTAATGTGTCACACCCCATTTTCTTTTTAATGTAAGAACTATATAACATCACATGTCTTGCACACATAATTTAAGTGAATAATACCATTCTAATTATGCAACTCACAAGAACAATTAATAATCACATATCATTAATTAATCACTATTAATATTCTATAATATAAATTAACAATTAATATTAATTAATTGTTTACTTGATAATTCCTCCGTCGATTAATATTACTATTAATATCTAACCGAAATTCTTTAATAACAAATAACAATTAATATAGATTAATTGTTTGCTTACCAATTCTTTCATTAACTAATATATTCATTAATATTTCCCATCACCGTGCCACACAAGGCTTTCAACGAGTTCATCGCAACTCCATACATTTCCAATTATTCAATTATTTAATATAATTGAGTTAACTCATCATATAACACAAAAAAATTCATTTTAATTCAAATAAATATTTATTTTCATTAATATATTCATTTAATAAAATGTGGAAATTCTCGGGTATTACAACTAGTTTGGCTCTTATTACTATCACCACGTCTGCGATTTGTTGTACTAACTCTGGTCCGAGTATTCGTCGCTCTCTAACTTCGTCCCAACATAATGGCGTTATGTACTTTCTTCCGTAAAGAGCTTCGTACGGTGGCATGCCGATACTCGCATTGTAACTATTATTATACGCAAATTCGACTAAGGGTAGGTGATCATCCCAATTTCCCTTGAAGTCCATCACGCAAGTCCTAAGCATGTCCTCCAGCGTTTGTATTGTTCGCTCACTCTGTCCATCTGTCTAAGGATGATAAGTGATACTCAACCTTAACTATGTTCCCATTCTCTCTTGCAAGCTTTTTCAAAAATTTGACGTGAAGCGCGGTTCTCGATCAGAGACAATTAACACCGGCACTCCATGTCATGAAATAATCTCCTTTACGTACAGACTCGCTAACTGATTTAAACTGTAGAGGATCTTGATCAGTAGAAAATGTGCGATCTTTGTAAGTCCATCCATGATAACCTAAATGGCATCATAACCTTTCTGCATAACTGGAAGTCCTACCATGAAATCCATCGTAATATGCTCCCATTTCCACTCTGGTATTTCCAACGGTTGTAGTAAACCACTCGGCCGTTGATGCTCTGCTTTTACGCATTGGCAAGTCAAACATCTACTAAGACACTCTACGACTTCCCGTTTCAAATTGGGCCACCAAAAATGTTTCCTCATGTCTCAGTACATCTTAGTGCCTCCTAGATGAACGGAATACGTCATATTGTGTGACTCGTGCAAAATCTCTTCTCTTAACTCGGTTACCGCTGGTACCCACACTCTTCCTTCAAATCTTAAGATACCGTCTTTGTCCATTCAAAATTTCTCTTCCTCATTTTTTGTAATCCTTTTCTTGATCTTCTCACATTCTTCATCTTTCTCATGTGCTTCTTTTACTATATCCAACAATGTCGGACAAGCTTCCATTACAAATAACTTCTCTTCAGACCTCTCTGGTCCGTTTACCTATATTTCCAATTTCTCCATTTCACTTATTAACTCTTCATGAGTCGTCAATTGAAACAATTTCTCCCTTCCTTTCCTGCTTAGAGCGTTGGCAACCACATTTGCCTTCCCCGGGTGATAAAGAATGTCACATTCATAATCTTTGATCAATTCCAACCACCTTCTCTGACGCATATTCAACTCCTTCTATGTAAAGATATATTTTAGACTTTTGTGGTCCGTGTATATCTCACATTTCTCTCCGTACAAATAATGCCTCCATATCTTTAACTCAAAAACTACTGTCGCTAACTCTAAGTCATGAGTAGGGTATCATTTTTCGTAATCCTTTAGTTGTCGTGATGCATACGCAATGACTTTGTCGTGTTGCATGAGCACACAACCAAGTCCCTTGTGCGATGCGTCACTATACACCACAAAATTTTCCGCATCATCTCGTAGTGATAACACAGGTGCTTCGCTCAATCTCTTCTTCAACTCTTGAAAACTCTCTTCGCATTTGTCGGTCCATACAAATTTCACCGTCTTCCTCGTTAGATTTGTCAACGGGGACGCTATCTTAGAAAATTCTTGGATGAATCTTCGATAGTACCCAACTAACCCTAAGAAACTTCTCCCCTCCGTTAGTGTTCTCGGTTGTTCCCAATTACTTACTGCTTCGACCTTTGTGGGGTCTAATAAGATTCCATTATTATCCATCACGTGGCCTAAGAATTGAACATTTTTCATCCAAAATTCACACTTTGAAAATTTTGCATACATCTTCTTCTTCCGTAGTGCCTCCAAAATAATCTTCAGATGTTCGACGTGTTCTACCTCTGTCTTCGAGTAGATCAAAATGTCGTCGATGAAAACTGTGACGCCCCCAAAATTAGGTATACATCACCCATCTTGAGTCGCCAGAAACATGGTACAGAATTCAAATACAACTTAATAATACAACTGTCGTGTACAATATGACAAGACATAAACTGTGAGTTTGAAAACAAATATTGTCTACTAGAGAGTATACAAACTCAAAAGGAGTCCTCATTACAATTATTATCACACTATTTCACGAATAGTGAGGACTACTAATGCACCATCTAGGACCATCACTCGCTCCCCAGACTCATCCCAAATATATTTCTCATTTCAAGAGAAAAAGGTGAAAGAAAGGGTGAGCTCAACTAGCCCAAGAAGAAATATTATGGCTAAGATAATGGAGAATAAATTATCATTAGCCTTAAACGATGTTAAACGATACAATATAACAAACATCAAGTTTAATCACAATTGAACAAGCAATCCATTAAAAGAGTCAAGTAGAGAATAAAATCTACTATCTTTTATGATTTAAAAGGTTTTTCATCACTTTTATCATTGGGACTCAAAGTTAATAAATAATCCACATCATCGAATCACCCCTGCACTACGACCAAGGATATTCTTTAGTATCACGACCACAATTATCCATGCACTACGGGCCAAGAATATTTGTGTATTCATTAATGGTCATGATCATACCAATAACTGTCCATCAATGCACTACGGGCCAATGAGGACTTTTACCACATTATTTGTAACATTACGGTCATGATTACACAAGAATAATCTCTCATCATATTCATACCAAGTCCATCTATGCACTACAAGCCACGATTGACTTTCAAAAAATATAAACATGAGGATGATGACAATGATATAAGAATTCAATAAAAACAAGTTCAAGAATTAATTTATTCGAAAACTAATAACGTCAAATTGTCAACATGATACTTCTTTGTAGAGTAAAATTCAAGAATGCTCGTAAGAATATTTCCATGAAAAGATCTTTGGATGAAGCGCAAATATCAAGGATATTCCACTAATTTCATGGAGTATAGAAGTCAAAACTTTAACCAACTGAGTATAATAAATAATGGAATAACAAAAGAAATCACCATGCATGCGGAACTTCAGATGACAAAAGTTATTCCAATGTAATAATAATAACGGAACCAGTCAAAGTAAATTACACCGACAAGATGTTCCAACATAATACTAAATAATGGAACCAGTCAAAGTAATAACGCACCGGCGGGATGTTGCAACAAAATAAAAAAAAGAGAATCGAATCCCACAGAAAACGCATGAACATGGATATTCCAAATGAATAATAATGAATGGAATAATGTAAGAATTTCACCAAGTATAGGGTATCCTCCCAGATATAAAAGTTATTCCAATGTAATAATAAAGAATGGAATAACAAAAGTTCTCTTCATGAATAAGAAAGAAGGAATACCCCTTATGAGTACAACAAATAATATTTCCTACCTTAAGAAGAAGAGTACTGGATATATGAGTAGTGAAGTAGTAGAATACTTTTCTTCTTTTTCTCTATAGTTTATCTCTCTAGAGTTTCAATGAATTCGTAAGAAATAATGAAGGAGTGAGCTTCTATTTATAAAAAAATGGACTGCATAGTAACTAACTCATGAGCGGTTCAGATTGATTTACTTTAATCTGACGGTCCATATTTAAAGAAAAATCTTTTAAATAAAATATAATATATTCTATTTATAATCTAATAAAACGAATAACTTTATAAAAAATTTTACTATACAAACACTATGTAGGTACTATGCAAACACTATGCATAATAAAATATAATATATTCTAATTATAGAATAACTTTATAAAAGTATTCTGTTTTATATAAAAAGATTTTCTATATTATTGCATTAATAATACCAACAAAACTGAGTGACTTATCACGTAAGCATCAATAATTAATACTGTGTGCTACTATGCAACCACGCCAGATATTCAGATTTCTTTTAACACCGGTGTTTTAACAGCTTAACGGTAAAACTTCCATTGTTATTTTCATAAAGTATTTTGTCGTTTTCTCGATCCGACAATAATTCCGTTAGGGGTCCACCAATGATTGTGCCATTATTTAATATTCCCTCGTTAAAACGAATATTCCCAGGCAATCAATCAATATTATATAACAATTGCATGACTTTTGCAAAATTTATAAATATTACCCACAACTATAACATTATATCAATTTCACTCCATAATATTCAAAAATAATATTTATAAAAAATTCATCTTTATTCAAAAAGTTGGGGTCTTACAAAAACCACCACAATTTTATCCAAGTATCGCTTAAAAACTCGATTCATTAAGTCAATAAATGTTGTCGGAGCATTAGTCAAACCAAATGACATTACCAAAAACTCGTAATGTCCATAACGGGTTCGAAACGCAGTCTTAATTGGTATGTTCTCATCCCGCACTTTCAGTTGGTGATATCTTGTCTGTAGGTCGATTTTAAGAAACATTTCGCTCCCTTCAGTTGATCAAATAAGTCGTCTTTCATCGGTAGTGGATATTTGTTCTTGATCGTTACTCTGTTCAAATCTCGATAATCGACACAGAGCCTCATCGATCTGTCTTTTTTCTTAACGAATAACGATGTTGCTCCCCAAGGAGACACACTCGGTCGAATGTAACCCTTATCCAATAACTCTTTAAGTTGTACCATTAATTCCTTCTTTTTTACTGGCGCCATACGATATGGAGCTTTCGAAATCGGTGTCGTTCCCGATGCTAAGTCTATTACGAATTCGATTTCTCTGTCTGGCGGAAGACCAGGCAGATCATCCGGAAACACATCTTGAAATTCATTTACTACGAATATATCTTTAATTTCTACTCCCTTTTTTCGAGTATCTATGATGCAAGCTAAATAACCTACACATCCTTTTCTTAACAATTTCTTGGCCTGCATCATCTTAACGCAACATGATTGCTTAAGCGATGAGCTACCATAAAACACTACCTTAGACTTACTCGGAGTCTGAAGGTTCACACACTTGCTCTGACAGTCAATTATTGCCGCATGGTTATATAACTAATCCATTCTCAGTATTACGTCAAATTCTCCCAGTCTAATAGGAATCAAGTCTACGCTCAGTTCATGTTCTCTAATGTTTGCGCGACAATTTTGATAAACGTATTCTACAGGGATTATTTCCTTATTCACAACTTCTATGTTCAAAGAATATTCTAAAAGTTATCGGGGTGTACTAAGTTTACTAGAAAATTCTTCAGATATAAAAGAACAGATGGCACCCGAATCAAATAATACATAGGCATTTATATCATTGATTGGGATTATACCTGACACCACATCATTTGCAGCTACTACGTCCTGGACGGTCATGTTAAATGATCGGGTGGTCGATCAGTTGGGTTGCGCGGGTCCACCAATCATTAACTTGCTTCCTCCTCCCTGGCCTCCGCCAGTTCCACCACTTCCTTTCTTCAGGCAATCCTTTATCTGGTTCTCTATTAATCCACAAACAAAACATCCCTTGATCTTCTTTGGTTTTGGGCAATTTGGCGATATGTGCCCCTCTTGGCCGCAATTATAACACGTGTTCTTTCCTTTCCAGCACTCCCCTTGATGACTCTTCCCACACTTGTTACAAGCTTCAGTCCTTTTCTTAAAGTTTTCCTGATGACTCCCACCTTGATTATTGTTTCTATTGTTGTTGTTTTCCCATTTTCTCTTTTCGGAGTTACTTCCTCCGCTGCTGCTTCCTCCACGATACTCACTACCAGTGTTCTTGTTTTTCTTCTCCTTATGATATAGACTTAAGGCCTCACTGCCACCTTTCACAATGATTGTCTTCTCTAACAATGTCACAAATGAATCAATATGGAGAACTTATACCTTATTATACAGCCACAGCTTCAGCACCTGCTCGAAGCATCTCGCCTTCCTCTCTTCATCTACCACCTAGTGTTCAGCAAATCAGGCTATTTCATTGAACTTAGCCGCGTATTGCGCCACTGCCATATCTCCTTGCTTAAGTTCTAATAACTTTACCTCCATCTTATTCTTCATGCTCTTTAGGAAATAATTCTCAAAGAGCAGAGTCTTAAATCTCTCCCAAGGTACTACTCCTTCTCCTGCTCTCTGCCGATTCGCCTCCCACTAGTAGTTTGCTTCGTCTCTCATCGTGTAGGTTGCAAAAGCCGTCTTCTGGTCTTCACCCACACGTGTGATGGTGAATGCCTTATCCATCTCCTTGATCCATGTTTGAGCCACGATCGGATCGGTAGTTCCTACGAATTCCGGAGGTCCTACACTCCTAAAATCCTTAAAGTTTGTGACTAGAGCTGCTTGGGAAATGGGTGGTACTAGCTCATTTCTTCCCCTAAGAGCTTCTCCTAACAAATCTACAAGCCTCTGTATCGGATCTACTGGTCCTCTCTCATCATTAACCGACTCTTCCGGTGCGGTTATTCTACGTCTGGGCAGCATGTTTCTACATCATAAAATTTTCATTTTATTATCTAATTATATTACTTAAGACATTTCTCAAATAAAAAAAAGAAGATTTATAACATGTTTCTGAAATAAGATCATTTATATTCATATGCCAAATCATTACAATTACATGATTCTCTCTAGCATACTGCTATAAATGATAACATATATCCCCTATTATCACAAAAGACAGGGACAACACTAGCTTACCACCCCTTTAACATTTTTCAAAAGTTGGGGTTTACTACTATCTCACATCTTACATAAAAGATTGAGATTTCAACAGCATCTTAAACAACACATAAATAAATATAATATAACTACTAAGATTCTTTCTCTAGACTCAATCTAACATTCCACGCTCCACGGCGCTCTGGTATTCCTTCTGAGTAATGTGCACCACCACATCTCGGCTTATGGTATGTCGGGTCTATCCTTGTTCAGCAGGGTAGTGATTTACCCCATCAATCAATCTCTCAATGGTCGTGCGCAAAGCATAGCCCATATTGTTCATCTTCCTTCTCTTTCATCTCACCTCATCCTCTAAGTCATTAGCCCGATCATTAGTTTCTTCCCACTTCTCTTCGAAGTGAATCCTATCCATCACCTACATCTCTAGCTAAGTACGAAGTGCTTCCTTCTCTGTCCTCTCACTCAACTCTCTTTGTTCCATCTCTTCCAAATTCCCCACCAACTCTACATTCCTAGCCACCGATCGGTGAAACAAAGTCCCCATCTGGATCCCTGCCTCCTTACGGTGAGCAATCTCTACTTCCATTCCCTGCATCACTAATTTTCTCTGATGGTCCTCATCCCTTAGTTTCTGGAACTCAGACTCCCTTTCCCTAGCCTCAGCCTCTAATTCCTCCACTCTACATCCTAACTCCAAAATAAGTTCCTCATATTCCCCCAACATCCGATCCTCAAAAGTAGCCTCGTTGGAGACCTCCATAGGCTCAGGTTCCTCCTCCGGATCAGACTCCTCAGGTAAAGGCTCCATCTCCTCCTCATCATCATCTTCATCAATATGGGCCACTACTGATATGGGCTCCACCATCAATGGTGCCTCATATACCACGTGGATATCACGCGGCTCCTCCTCTACTACTCGACTAGGTCCTCCCATGTCAGTCATCATACAATCACCAACATAAGACAAGACAAACAACAACTCCATTAAAATGTTAAATAACATAAGTTCATTGTATAGAATGAAGTTATATTCTATAACAGACTAAGTTACTCTCTAGGAAAACTCTACATGAGTCTCATCCCTCTCTATCTTCTAAGTTCTTCTAAGTTATAATCTAAGGACTCTCGTTCCTAAGGTTTATAACTAAAGCTCTAATACCAACCTGTGACGCCCCCAAATTCGGACCGCCACTTGGTCACTCGAATTCGGTTCTTCACATGCTCATGGTAATACAATAATAACTAAAAGTAAACATTCACAACAGAAGATCTAATCTAGAATAATATACAATGATTTATTATAAAATATTCCCCCAAATCTCGCAACCTATAGTACTTAATAGATTACATAATAATATCGAATAAAGACTTATTACATAATGATACTTAAGCTTAAACATAGTCTGAAGACAGTCTTAATACAACATAACAATTTTAAACATAAAGGAACAAGCTAGTCGGTAGCCTTGCCCTTGTCTTTCCCAGAGACACTTCCATGTTCCGCTTTAACTGAAAGGTTTTAAATAAGTAAGAATGAGTACAAATTTCCCAGCAAGTAATATACAACAAGGGTAATGAGTATTATATCACGAGTTTGAAATATCAAGGTATAGTCTCCAAGATAGTTCAGAGCCTTAGAATAATATCATGAACAATGAGTACCAACAATTCTCAAATCAAATCTTTGAAATATGAAATGATAGTTCAGTATAGATCAACAGATATATATGAATTCAAGGCTATCAACATATCCAACTGGATAAAACAATTTATACTGAGCAGTCGCTAAGGACTATTGAACATCTACTAGGATTACCAATATTAAACTGATAACCCAAAAGAATTAAGTACGATAGATGATCAGTCTACAATACTCTATGTTATGCATAACACCATAGTAATATTCACACGTGTGTTGGGGCTTCCAACAATATACACTCCCCTTACCATAAGGGTTGTTGTAACAACCTGATATTTTCTATATAATTAAATCAGAAATTTTGCGTATAAATTTTTTTTATTATTTTAAAGATGAGGATTTGTTCAAGATAAAGCATATGTAATTATGTAATAAATAAAAATATATTTATTACATGAATGTTTACAAATAATTTTATTTTAGAATTATTGATTATTATAAAGTATATTCTTATAATAATTAATTTTATAGTAGAAATGTTTTTATTAATTATTTTCCATGAAAATATAATTATATATTCTATAAATAATATATGAAATGATTTTTAGAATTATTATAATAACTATTTATGTTATTATATAAATTTAGGTTAGATTAATTAAGTTAATTATTTTTAACTTAATTAATAATGTTATATATGAATATTAAATCAGATATGGAATCCAAACCCTAATTTTGGATTTTTATCAAGGAATGAGAATAATAATATAATATTAATTATATTTTAATTTTTCAGTGCTATAAATATGTATTGTATGTACGTATTGATAATGGTTGGTCAATTATGGTGTATTATGACCAAACCCTAGTATTACTGTTAAACCCTAATTTCGAGGTCAAATGAAGACTTTAAGAATCTGTTAAGACATTGTGTTATGTGTTATACGATTTGTAATTTTACGAAAAGCCTTGTTATTATGGAAAACCATAATTATAAATTAAAACCCTAATTTCTGAAATTAGAAACCCTAATTTGAAACCTAAACTGGAGTTTGTGATTAGTCAGAAATTGTGTTAATGTGATTAATATCATGTATAATAGATTTTATTGCTAATTACGGAAAACCTAATTAGTAATTTAAAACCTTAATATCTAGAACCCTAAAATGGTAATTAGAAACCCTAATTATGATTTAGTAACCCTAATTAGTAATTTTAAAACCTAATTACTAATTGTAAATCCTAATTGATTATTTAGTAATGTTAATTATAATTAGCGATATTAAACCTCTAATGTTCCTGTATAATGTAATTAGAAAACCTAACTAATTAACAAACCCTAAATTTCTATTTTTAGAAACTAATTTTATTTTTATTTTAAACCCTAAATTGAAAGCCAAGAAAATTTAGTTTTTGAAAACCTTAGGGTTAAACCCTAAGGGTCAAAACCTAAGGGTTTGCCAAGATTACAAGAATGCCATTAAAATTCCAAGCAAAATGACCAAAATACCCCTCTTGAATTATTTGAGATAACTTGTATGTCTAGCAATAATTGAGTTAGTGAGCTAACCTTGACTTTCTATTGACTTAAAATCTCAGCAAATCAGCCACTTGTACCAGCCATACATGTATCTAACACTTCTATATATAGATTGGAGAGAGAAAATGTGACGCCCCCAAAATTAGGTATACATCACCCATCTTGAGTCGCCAGATACATGGTACAGAATTCAAATACAACTTAATAATACAACCGTGGTACACTATGATGAAAAACATAAACTTTGAGTTTGAATACAAATATTGTCTACTATAGAGTATACAAACTCAAAAGAAGTCCTCATTATAATTATTATCACACTATTTCACGTAATAGTGAAGACTACTAATGCACCATCTAGACCATCACTCCGCTCCCCGACTCGTCCCCAACTATATTCTCATTTCAAGAGAACAAAGAAAGAAAGGGTGAGCTCAACTAGCCCAAAGAATAAATATTATGACTAAGATAATGCGAATAAATCATCATTAGCCTTAAACAAAGGTTAAACCGATACAATATAACAAACATCAAGTTTAATCAAGCTGAATAAGCAATCCATTAAAAGAGTCAAGTAGAGAATAAAATCTACTATCTTTTATGATTTAAAAGGTTTTTCATCACTTTTATCATTGGACTCAAATTAATAAATAATTCACATCATCGAATCACCCCTCGCACTACTGGCCAAGGATATTCTTTAGTATCACGACCACAATTATCCATGCACCACGGCCAAGAATATTTGTGTATTCATTAATGGTCATGATCATACCAACAACTTTCCATCAATGCACTACGGGCAAATGAGGACTTTTACCACATCATTTGTAACATTACTACCATGATTACAATCAATAATCCTCGGTCATAATCATACCAAGTCCATCTATGCACTTATAGGCCACAGATGACTTTCAAAAAAATATAAACACGAGGATGATGACAATGATATAAGAATTCAATAAAACAAGTTCAAGAATTAATTTATTCAGAACTAATAACGTCCCAAATTGTCAACATGATACTTCTTTTGTAGAGTAAAATTCAAGAATGCTCGGAAGAATATTTCCATGAAAAGATATCGGATGGAGCGCAAATATCAAGGATATTCCACTAATTTCATGGAGTATAAAGTCAAAACTTTAACCAACTAAGTATAATAAAGAATGGAATAACAAAAGAAATCACCATACATGCAGTATTTTGACATAGGCGGAGTTATTCCAATGTATAATAATAATAACGGAACTAGGTCGTGAAATTAAGACCGACGGATGTTCCAATGTAATACCACCGATGAGGATGTTCCAATGTAATAATAGAGATGTAAATCGGTCCGACGTAAATGCATGTATACATGATATTCCAAATGTAATAATAACGAATGGAATAATGTAAGAATTTCACCAAGTATAGGGTATCCAGCACAGATATGTGAGTTATTCCAATGTAATAATAAAGAATGGAATAATAGAAGTTCTCTTCATGAATAAGAAAGAAAAGAATACCCTTATGAGTACAACAAATAATATTCCCTACCTTAAGAAGAAGAGTATCGGATATATGAGTAGTGTAGTAGTAGAATACTTTTCTTCTTTCTCTCTATAGTTTATCTCTCTAGAGTTTCAGTGAATTCGTAAGAAATAATGAAGGAATGAGCTTCTATTTATAGAAAAATGGACTGTATAGTAACTAACTCATGAACGGTCCAGATTGATTTACTTTAATCTGACGGTACATATTTAAAGCAAAATCTTTTAAATAAAATATAATATATTCTATTTATAATCTAATAAAACGAATAACTTTATAAAAGAATTTACTATACAAACACTATGCAGGCACTATGCAAACACTATGCATAATAAAATATAATATATTCTAATTATAGAATAACTTTATAAAAGTATTCTGTTTTATATAAAAAGATTTTCTATATTATTACATTAATAATACCAACAAAAACCGAGTGACTTATCACGTAAGCATCAATAATTAATACCGTGTGCTACTATGCAACCACGCAGACATCAGATTTTTTAACACCGGGTGTTTCAATAGCTAACGGTAAAACTTCCGCCATTATTTTCATAAAAAGTATTTTTGTCATTTTTCAATCCAACAATAATTCCGTTATGGGTCCACCAATGATTGTGCCCAGTTGTCTAATATTCCCCGTTAAAACGAATATTCCCCACCAATCGAATATTATATAACAACTCATGTATTTTGAAAAATTTATAAATATTAACCACAACTATAACATTATATCAATTTCACTCCATAATATTCAAAAATAATATTTATAGAAAATTCATCTTTATTCAAAAAGTTGGGGTCTTACAACCTCCCCTTCTTATGAAATTTTGCCCTCGAAATTAGGGTACGTTACTGGTATATCAAGAGGTAAGGATACCTTGATTTCATTTCGATTTTAACTCCCAAGTCATTTCCTCAACATCGTGGTTTCTCCACAAAACTTTGACTTGAGGTATAACCTCGAGCGTAGAATATGTTCCTTCTTATCCAAGATTTGAATAGAACCTCTTCATACGTCAAATCTTCCGCTATTTCGTCCGATTCTAACTCAATAATGTGGTTCGGTCTTCCACATATTTACGTAACATGGATATGTGAAAACGTTATGAACACGAGACATACTTGGCGGTAAAGCGAGTCTATAGGCCACGCTCCTACTCGATCGAGGATTAAAATGGTAGATGAATCGAGGATTTAGCTTTCCTCTCTTTCCAAATCTCGTAAGTCCTTTCCACGGAGCAACTCGTAATAACACATGATCTCCTATATCAAATTCCACGCCCTTTTCGATGAAGATCAAGATAACTCTTTTTGTCGATCTTGTGAGGTTTTTTATACGTTGTCGGATCGTTTGAATCTTTTTTCGTAGTCATACGCATTACAAACTTCGGTCCCAACAACGTTGCTTCACCCACCTCATCCCAACATACTGGAGAACGACACTTTCTTCCATACAACGCCTCGAATGGAGCCATGCCAATGCTTGCTTGACAACTGTTGTTGTAGGAAAACTCTACCAACGATAAGAACTTGCCCCAACTTCCCTTGAAGTCAAGGACACAGAGTCTTAATAAATCTTCCAGAGTTTAAATAGTCCTCTCTGATTGTCCGTCCGTCTGAGGATGATATACTGAACTAAATCGTAAATCCGTGCCCATAGCTTTTTGCAAACTAACCCAAAATCGTGATGTGAATCTTGGGTCTCGATCAGAAACTATGGATACTGGCATACCATGCAATCTTACAACCTCGTTTATGTACATACGAGCAAGACATTCAAGTGTATAATTTTCTCGTGTCGGTAAGAAAAGAGCAGACTTGGTCAATCTATCAACAATTACCCAAATCGCATCTATGCCTTGAGAAACTTTGGGAAGACCGATAACGAAATCCATGGTAATGTGCTCCCACTTCTATTCTGGAATTTTAAGTGGTTGCAATGGACCTTTTGGTACTTGATGCTGCTCCTTGACTCGTTAACACGTTAGACACCTTGAGATAAATAGCGCTATCTCTCTCTTCATATTGCCCCACCAAAATGTATGTCAAGATCATGATACATTTTGGTACTCCCTGTGATGGATTGCAAACGGTGTGTTGTGCGCCCATCATGATTTTATACTTTAAATCGTGGTCGTTAGGAACACAAAGTCCGGAGTTGACTCAAGTATTCCTTCTTCATCGATTCTTGCTTCCTAGATAGCACCTTCTTGCACTTTCTTCCTCATACGATCACCTGTGTCCCAGAGCTTAAGCAACTTTTAACTTTATCAATTAAAGTCGATTCTACTCGTATGTTCGCCATCATCACATAGGTCCCTGGAGTCTTTAACTCTATTTCCATTCTTTGCAAGTCACACAAAATGGGCCTTTATACGACAATATCGCATTCGCACTTGCATAAGATCTTCTACTCAATGCGTTAGCTACCACATTCGCTTTTCCGTGATGGTATTGGATGGTATGATCATAATCTTTCAATGAGCCAAGCCAACGCCGTTGTTGCATGTTGAGTTCCTTTTAAGTGAAGAAATATTTGAGGCTTTTATGATCAAGAAAGATCTCCACTTTCTCCCATACAAGTAATGCCTCCAAATCTTTAGTACAAAACGATCACGCCAACTCTAGATCATGAGTGGGATAATTCCTCTCATATTCTTTGAGTTGTCGTAAAGGCATAAAGCTATGACTTTACCATGTTGCATGAGAACACATCCTAACCCTTTGCCCAAGCATCACTATAGATGACAAATCCTCCGAACCGATGGTATTGTCGTAACAGTGTCTTGAAATGAGTCTCCTCTTGAGTTCCCTGCTAAAACTCTTCTCACATTCCTCGCTCCAACCGAACTTTGTATCTTTCCGAGTCAGTTGAGTTAGTGGAGAAATGATTCGAGAAAACCCTTCACGAATCTCCGATAATAACCAAATGTAAGCCGAGAAAGCTACGTGACTTTTGGTCATCGATTTAGGTTGCTCCTGCAATCAATAGCTTCAATCTTTCTTTGGGTCAATGGATATTCCATGACTTGATACCACGTGCCCAAGGAATGCTACTTCCTCGCCGTAACTCTCATTTCTTCAACTTGGCATAAAGCTTGTATTCACGAAGCTTTTGGAGTATCGACCTCAAGTGTTGCTTTCATGATCTTCACGGCTTTTGGAATAAATAAGGATGTCATCAATAAAACGCGACCACAAAGTGATCCAAATATTCCTTGAATACTCGATTCATCATATCCATGAAGGCGCAGGAGCATTAGTCAATCCAAAGGACATGACTAGGAATTCATAATGCCCGCATCGAGTTCGAAAGCCGCCTTTGGAATGTCATCTGCTTCTAATCTTCAATTGGTGATATCCTAACAAAGATTAATCTTTGCAAAGAATTTGGCTCCTTGCAACTGGTCAAACAGGTCATCAATACGTGGTAATGGGTACCTATTATTGATGGTGACATGATTCAACTCCCGATAATCAATACAAAGTCGCATACTCCCATTTTTCTTTTTCACGAATAGAACAGGAGCACCCCAAAGAGAAGTACTAGGATGAATGAAACCGATGTCTAACAATTCTTGTAGTTGGGTCTTTAACTCCTGAAGTTCAATAGGAGCCATTCGATATGGGGCTTTGGAAATAGGTTTTGTACTAGGTTCAAGGTCGATACAAAATTCAATTTCACGCCTAGGGTAGGTAGCCGAAGTTCTTCAGGAATACGTTAGAAATTCATTAACAATAGAAATATCATTCAAAACCGACGTATTTTTATTTAGATCCGTGATACGAGCTAAGAAAGCTTGACATCCGCTTTTCAATAAACGAATAGCTTTATGGCTTGAGATGACGAAAGATTGATTTTAATGGTTTGGTGGCTTGAATTCGCATAACAGATTGGTTGGGAATATGAAAGCTAACAACCTTACAAAAACAATCACTTTTTGCATGATGAGTAGTTAACCAATCAATCCCTAGAATTACGTCAAATGCAAGTATTTTTAATGAAATAAGATCGACATGTAATGTGAGGGTACCGATTTGAACCAAACAAGACTTATAAACAGTGGATGTAATGAAGGTTTCTCCCAACAGAGTTTCTACAGATAAAACAAAGTCTAATTTCTCCTGAGTCAAATTTAATCGTTGAGCGCAAGTAGGAGAAATAAAAGAATGGGTAGAACCCCAGATCAAATAAGGTATAGACTTCGCTAGAGTTTATGATAAGCTTACCCGTGATGACCTCATTCGGGTTCTTTGCTTTCTGGTGGTCACAACAAACGCTTCCTCGCTGACTTCACCGGGCTGACTTTTCTCGACTACCTTTGATGATCGTGATCCTCGGCAACTTGTCTTCGATGAACGACAAAATTGGGCTAAGTGACCTTCTCTTCCACAATTATAACATGCTTTGGATGGCATCGCAGCTTTGAACCGATGTGTCCCTCCCATCCGTATTTGAAGCATATGATAGTGGTCGTTCTCCTTCCTTAACAACGGTCTTTGGTCGACGCGTCCTTCCATCATTGTTGAATCTCCTTTTCTTGAAATGTCCATTTTTATTGTTTTGGCCTCGATTACCACAAGTGGTTACCACTTCGCATGTTCATTCCTCCACGCTTGTTGTCACCGCTCATGACCGCTTCCATTGGTATTATCATTTTGTCGGCCACTCTCTTTTGGTTGCGTTGACTCGTTATCGCTACTCTACTAATCGAGCCTTATTTACAACATCCTAATACAAACACGCTTTTGAGAAATAAGATGTTGACGATTCCTAGCTTTTAAACCTCTTAAAACATTTGCGTCATTCTCTTCATTATCCACCAAGTGGGACGCAAACCCGAGACAACTCTAAAACTTCGCTTCGTCTTCGTGACACTTTGTCATATTATTCGCCCCGGCTTGATAAACTCTACCTCTTTCATATGACGAATACTTTCGGGAAAGTACTTGTCATTGAATAGTTCTTGGAACTTCTCCCAAGACATCTTTAGTGCGGCAGGTTGAGTACGTTTTACCGACTCCCACCAATAATTTGCCTCTCTTCATAACATAAAGGTGGCAAATGGCACCTTTTACTCCTCGGAGCATCCCAAGACATCAAATATCTTGGTGATTTGCTTTATCCATGCTTCCGCCTTAAGTGGTTTTGGCTCTCCAATAAACTCCGGTGGTCCCAGCTCCTTAAACTGTTTAGCGGTGACCGTCCTAGAGTTTCCAGTGTTTCCACCTGCATTTTGGACATGAGTCGCTCTTGCCTGATGTTGCACGAATTGTATGAAACCTCTGAACATTCCATCGTTCCTCATCTGGTCAGTGTTGTTGTTTTCCTGAGGATTGTCGCCTTCCTGATTCACATTATCCTGATTATTGATCTGTGGAGACTCAACGGTCTCTTGTGCTCCATTGCTATTCTCAACATTCTCGGATGTCATTTTCAGATATTGCCACAAAACAAAGGTTAATTAACATATAACCTATTATCCCTATACTTTGACCGACTAATTAAATACCAAATAAACTTAGGTAGGTCATACTAGCGAAGGAATTCCCCATCTCTCCCCTCCTAGTTCTTGTCTCACATCTTAGCCAGGGATCATATCCCTAAGCTTTGATACCAACTGTGACGCCCCCAAAATTAGGTATACATCACCCATCTTGAGTCGCCAGATACATGGTACAAAATTCAAATACAACTTAATAATACAACTGTCGTGTACAATATGACAAAACATAAACTTTGAGTTTGAATACAAATATTGTCTACTATAGAGTATACAAACTCAAAAGAAGTTCTCATTACAATTATTATCACACTATTTCACAGAATAGTGAAGACTACTAATGCACCATCTAGGACCATCATTCCGTTCCCCGACTCGTCCCACTATATTCTCATTTCAAGTGAATGAAAGGAAAGAAAGGGTGAGCTCAACTAGCCCAAAGAATAAATATTATGACTAAGATAATGCGTATAAATCATCATTACCCTTAAACAAAGGTTAAACCGATACAATATAACAAACATCAAGTTTAATCAAGAGCAACAAGCAATCCATTAAAAGAGTCAAGTAGAGAATAAAATCAACTATCTTTTTATGATTTAAAAGGTTTTTCATCACTTTTTTCACTGAACTCAAATTTTAATAAATAATCCACATCATCGAATCACCCTCGCACTACTACCAAGGATTTTCTTTAGTATCACGACCACAATTATCCATGCACTACGGGCCAAGAATATTTGTGTATTCATTAATGGTCATGATCATACCAACAACCGTCCCATCAATGCACTACGGGCCAATGAGGACTTTTACCACATCATTTGTAACATTACTACCATGATTACAATCAATAATCCCTCGGTCATAATCATACCAAGTCCATCTATGCACTACATGTGCCACGTATGACTTTCAAAAAAATATAAACACGAGGATGATGACAATGATATAAGAATTCAATAAAACAAGTTCAAGAATTAATTTATTCAAGAACTAATAACGCCCAAATTGTCAACATGATACTTCTTTGTAGAGTAAAATTCAAGAATGCTCGTAAGAATATTTCCATGAAAAGATATCGGATGAAGCGCAAATATCAAGGATATTCCACTAATTTCATGGAGTATAGAAGTCAAAACTTTAACCAACTAAGTATAATAAAGAATGGAATAACAAAAGAAATCACCATGCATGCGGTGCTTTTGATAGACAAAAGTTATTCCAACAGAATAATAATAATCTTAACTAGGTCGTGAAATTAAGACCGATGTGATGTTCCAAATGTAATACCACCGCATGGATGTTCCAACAAAATAATAAAGGCGTAATCAGTCCGTAGAAATGCATGCATGACAAGATATTCCAACATAATAATAACGAATGGAATAATGTAAGAATTTTACCAAGTATAGGGTATCCCGCAGATCTGAGTTATTCCAACAAAATAATAAAGAATGGAATAATGTAAGTTCTTCATGAATAAGAAAGAAAGAATACCCTTATGAGTACAACAAATAATATTCCCTACCTTAAGAAGAAGAGTATCGGATATATGAGTAGTGAAGTAGTAGAATACTTTTTCTTCTTTCTCTCTATAGTTTATCTCTCTAGAGTTTCAGTGAATTCGTAAGAAATAATGAAGGAATGAGCTTCTATTTATAGAAAAATGGACCGCATAAGAACTAACTCATGAACGGTCCAGATTGATTTACTTTAATCTAACTATTCCATATTTAAAGCAAAATCTTTTAAATAAAATATAATATATTCTATTTATAATCTAATAAAACGAATAACTCTATAAAAGATTTTACTATGCAAATACTATGCAGCACTATGCAAATACTATGCATAATAAAATATAATATATTATAATTATAGAATAACTTTATAAAAGTATTCTGCTTTTATATAAAAAATTTACGTATTATTACATTAATAATACCAACAAAACCGAGTGACTTATCACGTAAGCATCAATAATTAATACCGTAGCTACTATGTAACCACGCCAGATTACTATACTTTTTAACACCGGTGTTTCAATAGTTAACGGTAGAAACTTCCGCCGTTATTTTCATATAGTATTTTTATCGTTTTTTCAATCCGACAATAATTCCGTTAGGGTCCACTAATGATTGTGTGTTTGTATGCTAATATTCCTTGTTAAAACGAATATTCCCCACCAATCAAATATTATATAACAACTTATGTGATTTTGCAAAATTTATAAATATTACCCACAACTATAACATTATATCAATTTCACTCTATAATATTCAAAAATAATATTTATAGAAAATTCATCTTTATTCAAAAAGTTGGGGTCTTACAGAAAAAGATCACTTGGTAGTCATTTTTGCACAAATACTCAACCTAACTCTCCTAAGCTCCACACCTCTGAAATTTTTTGCTAGATCAGTCCCCAACACTTGCCCCACGAACAACCACATCAAACTCAGAAGCCTAGAATCAAAATTGTTCTTAGAAAGGTATCAAACCCTAAGCTAATATCTGACCATAAATTTGTTGTTGGATGTTATGATTCAGTGTTAAAATATGTTGTTAGTAGTGTATAATGATGATCTGGGTTGCTAGATGTTAGAGCCATAACATCTAGAGGCTCGAATTTGAAGTTTTACAAAATCTGGGAATTTTGTTTTTGATGTCCCGACAACCAAATGTCGCCTCCTTGTGATCTCTTTCGTGTTGGGTTTTTGTTGTTTAAAGGTTTAAATATGTAGTCGACATGTAGTCTTTGATCCGGATCAAGAATCGACTTTATATCCGGTCCAGACATAAGTTATTGTTGGTAAAAGTCGGTTGACCGATTATAATCAAAGCCATTTCGGGAAACCCGTAAAGGCCTTTATCGTTGTCGACAAGATATTTAAGGCTCCGGATCGGTCAAGTTTTTGATGTTTTGAGTTTGTTATTGAATCCATGTTATAGTATGTTAGTTTAACTCTCGATCCATGCTTTTAGTGACTCTAGATATCAAGTGTACAGGATGTTGTGGTTGGTCAAAGGAGGTCAGACGTTCATGAAATCGTTTTCTGGGTAACCCAGAAAACTGATGAACATGACGAACGATGATATTTCGAATCGATATGTATCTTCATTATGTGATGTTGTTATGGTGATTTTATGTAATGAATCTCTTCCTTGTTATGCTGGCTACATACTGGATCCATTACATCACATAAAGATTACACGAGCAACAAGTAGTGGAAGCCCAAAGTAGGTTAGTTAATCGTTTCTTCATTTCTGGTAACCCGTAAAATGAAGAATGACTCGATGACTTCTTTGAAGGCTTTGATCTCTTAATTGTGAGGCAGTATGACATTGTTTGTTGTTGGATCATGTAGTCTTGCACTAGCACTACACGATCTGATCAATAGCATGCCAAGAAACATATTACACACTGATTTACACTTGGTCAAAGATGGCACGTCGAAACTGCCATATGAATGCTCAAGAACATGAAGAACACCTATAGCGACGGTTTTGTCGCTATAGGCAGTCTTTAGTGACATTTCTATTAAAATTAATTAAATTAATTTTCGAAAATTACAAAAAAATTTATTTTAAAAATTATTTTAAGTTATAAAAATTAACTTTTAATAATTTGAAATATTTTTCATAAATATTTGTATTTATTTAAATATTATTAACATTTAATTTATTTATTAAATAGATTAAATAAATTAATTAAAAAATCATTTTAAATGATAATAAGTTATTTAAAATATTTGAAGTTATAAAATATAACTTTTAATATTTTAAAAGCAAATTTCATTAATAATTTAATATTAATGATATTAGAGTTATTTAATAATTATATTAATTTAATTAATTTAAAAATGATTTAAATATCGTAAAAATTATTTTAAATGAAAATAAAGAATTTAAAATGTTTTAAGTTATAAAATATAACTTTCAATATTTAAAGGTAAATTTCATTAATTAATTATTATTAATGATATTAAGGTTATTTAATAATTATATTAAATAAATTAGTTTAAAAATTATTTTATTATTATAAAAATCATTTCAAATAAAAATAAAGTGTTTAAAGATATTTTAAGTTATGAATATAACTTTTAATATTTAAAGGATAATTTAATTAATAATTTAATATTAATGATTATTAATTTAATATTAGTGATATTAAATTTATTTAATAATTATATTAAATATATAGTTTTAAAACGGTTTTATTAATTTAAAATCATTTAAAAGATATAAATGAATTAAAAATATTTTAAAGTTATAATTAATGACTTTTAATATTTTGATAAATAGTACATTAATATTTAAATATTAATGGTAATTATTTAAAATGATTTTAATTATTTTAAAAATCATTTAAGGGTAATATTAATACTTTAAAAATTGTTTAAGTTATTATAAATAACTTTAATATTTTGGCAATGGTTTCATTAATAGTTTAGTATTAATTAAATATTAATGATAATTGAATTATTTAATATTTAAATCATTTAATAATGATTCCGGTGTTTGAAAATTCATGATAAATTATAATAAATGTTTTAAAATTATTATAAGTCATTTAAAAATAATATGACTGATAATTACATATATTGAGCTATAGAATAGAGTCTTAGACTCGATAATTACCCGATAAAGCCGTCGGTACACCGACATGTTTCAGAAATTGATCTGGACTTAGATATTTTGACTTTATTAATGTTTGTTTGTGATTCAATGACTGTTGAACATATGTGGCAATGTGATTAGGTTATGTGCTGACTGGAATAAGCAGTGCTATGTGTTGCAATATGCTATTCTAATCAGTAAAATGATCTTATTACTGATAGGTTGTTATACAAAAGATAAAACTAAGTTGCGAATTGTAAGCAGCGTACCAGGTAAGTATCCTACCTTTGCATTTCCTTTATGCAATGGACATGAGTACGAAAGTTTCAGAATTATATTATTATTGTACCAGATTATTAACCTTATTGTTATATATATTATATCCCATCATTGATTATCAACATGGTACTATATTATAATTCATATATATATATTCTGTTCGTTAATTTCTAGATATGGTTATACAAGTGTCCCCACTTGGATAATCATTGTATTTAATCACATGTTGATACACATTTTTCAGTATATATATATATATATATATATGTTGACTTATAAGTTATTGTTGAATAAGATAAAAACTTTTTGTATCTGTGGGCCCAGGTGCAAAATTAGGGTTCACATAACCTAATTAAATTAAATGCACAATTAGGGTTTCATGACCTCATTAAATGCGCAAATTAGGGTTCACATAACCTAATTAAATGAAGACGGATAAGTCATAAATAAAGGGGCTAGACCCGGGAGAAGCCACCAAGTGTCCCGAGGTAGAAGGCTCGTGGAGGCGGCTCGTTTTGGGAATTGACTGAGGGATTGGATTGGTGGCTAGAAGGACAGGGCGATATGGGCATTATTCTAATGAATAAAGGGTATTTCTAGAATTTCCCTGAAGACATGTGCATGGCATGTGATTACTTAAATTCCAGGAAGCTCAATAAATACCCCTTCCATTCTATGAAGGAAGGGACCTCTCAAAAAGACTCAAGACTTGGACTCTTGGAAGATCAAAAGACTCTTTTGGAAGCTTAAGGTTTGGATATTCCACCTACAAGCACTAAAAAGATTTGAACACTCTCTCAACTCGAAGAACTCAAGAAGGATCTTGGAATCCCAATAACCCTAACACGGTTTCCGAATTCTAGGGGTTCTATCATGCGTCATTGGAGTAATCGCCCACCTGTCGTTCTCCCCTCTTCAATCAATCAATCAATTTCGTGCTCTTCGTGGATTTCTCTCCTCCTCAGCCAACACAAAACCCTAATCCAAGCAAGGTACGATTTCCTTGCCCACATTTATTTGGCGACTCTGCTGGGGAGGTGTAGAATTCGTGAAGGGTATGCCCACAACTCAAAGTGGGAAAACAATAGGAAGAGCTTCACCAACAAACAGCATTACCTCACCGGGTCCAGTTCCAAGGCAAGCAAATCAAGCTTTCCAAGGCGTGAATCTAAATCTCGATCAACCCATCCTTGAATACGCATCGGAAGGAAGTTCAACATCACCATACATGGCTGAGCAACAACCATCGAATGTCAAGCAGACAGGCATGGGAAGGCAAAGCAAGGAAGAAAGTGCATAGCAGACAAATGTTGTGCAACTGGAGATACTCAAGGTATTGAAGGAAGCACAGAAAGGACAAGGGGTGATGATGGCTATGATGCTGGAGATGCAGAAGAAGCAAGAGGAAATGAGAAATTAATTTCACAAATAGATTGATGCGATCCCCGCCTTCAAGGCCATGTTCCCGCACAATTCACACGGGGAGAACAAGGTGAGTGGAGGACAACAACAATGGTAGCAACAACAAAGAGAACCAGATTGTACCTCGATCGAAAAAGTCGATCGGTTCCAATCATCAACTTGGAGCCCCGTAATGTGGTGGTGGCGTACCACAACCTAGGTTGGAAGCAAGCCAACCTCAGACAAACATCATCCCAACTGCTCTCCCAACATTTTCACAGGTGCAAATGCCAACCATTCTAAGCCATGTTCAGCGAGTGAGCCAACAGCTGCCACCAGTGCCAGCTTTACACGATGCAAGTGTGCATCAACCAATCTCTCTACCATACACATTGTTGATACAACAGTATATAACAACACCCCAGTACGTGATGAAGGATATAACGTGATCAATCAACTTCGCAGACAGACATCTCGACCCTTGGAGTTGGACTTTACTCCTCATTACCCTGCACATATTCGGAGGCAACCCTACCCGACAGAGTATATTCAGCATCCCCCGTAGTTTCCAAAATACAACGGGGAGAAAGGAAATGCCAGAGAACATATTACCAGGTTCGTAGAGTCGATGTCTTCGTGGCTGGGATATGATGAAGTGAACAACCACAACTTGTTGATGCGGAAATTCAACAAAACTTTGACGGATAGTGCCTTCAGTTGGTACTACAATTTGGAGAAGGGGTAAGTCCATGATTGGGATGACCTAAAATTATAATTTTTAAGAAATTTTTCTATGTGCAAAAATAGGTAACCATTGTAGAACTCATGCGGTTCAAATGCAGTTTTGCCGAGTGAGGAGCTATCGATTACGTTGACAGTTCAGGCCCGAAGCACGGAAGTCTGCAGAAATGATTGAAGAAAAGAACTCAGTCAAGATTTGCAACAATGGTGCCTTAGACTCCTTCAAGCCTCGCCTCATTACCAAGGAGTGTGATTCATTTGCGACCCTCTCATCTTTTGCACAAGACTTGGGGGGAATCATGACATTTCTCACCAGTCATGCGATGGATATATGGAAGAGCAAGAGGACAGCAACTGTGGCTTTGGTGGATTCTCAGTCAAAACCATAAGGGGCAAGATGGAGAAGAATGAGAAATTTGAACAAAGCAGAGAAAAGCATGGGGACAAGTATACCAGAATGCCAGTTCCGGAGGCTATCACATGCAGCGAGAAGGCGTTCAGGAGCCTGTACGAACAATGGGTAAAGCACGGAGTTGTGAAACCTCCAAGGCCCCGGTTGGTTGTAACTGAAGAAATAAAAAGAAGACCAGACTTCTGTGTATACCATCAATAAGCATGGCATTCCACTATGGATTATTACAGTCTATGGAGGATATACCATGAGAAACTGGCGGTCGGGGAGATTGAACTAGGAGAAGAAACATGCAACACTATCACCCATAGTGCAGTCTCGGAAGTCAAGAACTCAAATACTAGCTCTGCGTACCATCAGAAAAAACTTTGAACTACAGATGGGTTAAAAAATCCACCCAAGATGGTGGTCCACCAAAAATGGTAGTTTAAGTCCTCGGGAGTATCCCTTGCCAAGCAATTGGATGACCAAGGGAGGAGGCACAAGAATTGACGAATAATAAAAAATAAAAAAAACCACCCAAGATGGTGGTCCACTCTAAAATGGTGGTCAAGTCCTCGTAGACTGCACTTGCCAAGAAATTGGACAACCCAAGTGACGAGGCATCCGATTTCAAGTCCTCGTAGACTGCACTTGCCAAGAAATTGGACGACCCAAGTGACGAGGTACCTAATTTCAAGTTCTCGTAGACTGCATTTGCCAAGATATTGGACGACCCAAATGACGAGGCACCCGAGTGTTACACTTTATCATCAAAAGTGAATGAGGCACCTGACTAAAAGCCCTCAGACCCGAAAAGTTATACTTTCAACTTTAATAAAAGTAATTAAGGCGCCTGAGTATAAGCCCTCAGCCCCGAAAAAGTTACACTTTATCTCTAAAAGTGGGGAACGTTATGCTTTCACCAACAAAAGTAAGATTTAATATATGAAACGTTATGCTTTTCGTTAAAAGCAATTCTATTATCAATAAATTGATAAACTTTCACTTATACTTGAACGTTTTTTTAAATTTCTTAAAAAAAGAGAAAAAGAAAAGAAAAGTATAGATTCAAGTGTTAGTTTGTATGAAATAAATGTACATGATTTTCTGATACAGGAAATGGGAAAAAACTACAAAAGTTCATGATCTAAAGGTGACCTGTCGAATTGAAGATAGAGGAATACCTAAAGCTTGGTCTTTGTGGCTATCAGGCCTTCGAGGCTATCAGGCCTTTGAGGCTATCAGCAGGTCTTTGAGGTTATCAGCAAGTCTTCGAGGCTATCTTCAGGCCTTCGATGCTATCTTCAGGCCTTCGATGCTATTAGGCCTCTGAGGCTATCAGCAGGTCTTCGATGCTATCTTCAGGCCTTCGAAGCTAGCAGGCCTTCACGAAATTCTTGGTTCTCAATGACTTCTTGATTCTAAAGAAAAGAGAAATTCCAAGATAGGGTAAGAAAGATTAGATCGAAGATTTTCAAAATATCCTAGGAGAGCTCCTCTAAGGTTCGCCCTTATAAGGTTTGTTCCCCTAGAGGTTCCCTCTCCTAGGACTTTCTTTGGCGAGGCTCGTAAAACATCAAGCCCTGCGAAGTGTTCAGACACTGGAATCAAGACTTCAACACTTACAATATTTTATGCGATCATCTCACCAAAAGCGTGACTCACGCGCAGAGGGCAAATGCTTACTCGTAGATTGGTAGATAACATAGACGTCCTCCAGAGTAGAGGTGCTTTCCCCCAAGCCATGACGAATGAATAATGTCATGTTGGATACAAATGACATGTAGAGAAGCATCATGGTCCTGCTGGATACGAATGTCCCTACATAGCTTGATGCACTAAAGAATGTCGGCTCTTTCTTTAGTATACCCACATAGTCAACATTCCCAAGTACCTCGTCGATCCAATGATGCCATTCCTGAAGGAGGCTAGATGAATCAAACAAGAAGTGAAGGGAACTGAAAGAGTACTCTTGTTTTTCTATGCATAGACAGGGAATGCGATCAGAATGGGGAAGGTCATCCCAACCTCCACAAGCCGCTGTATATAGGAACAAGCCTTCTTTCTCTGGTGGAGGAATAAGTCTGGACTTGCTTCTAAAAGACGTCGAAAAGACCAAAGGAGGGGAACCCTTCCCCAATCATTGAGAAACGGGGACTCCTTGGTTGTTCCCAAGTCTGCAGAATGTTCAACGGGGAGGGCCTGCAAGAAAAAAGAATTCAGCATAAGGGATCTAGAAAGTAAAGAAAAGATGTCAAATAAAGTGCTTGAGCTCGAAGTGCTCACCATGGCAAAGAGGAAAGTCTGAGAGTTAAATTTCAAAACACCTGAAAAGAAGAAGAAACAATGTCAGAAAGTGTTAGGATCACAATTATGGAAGAAAAAAAATCTTGAAAATTTTTGAAAAAACTTTGGACGGCCAAAAGGCATCCTTCGGAGCCTTTTTTGGACTTATAACGGCATGCATCATGGCCATTGGTGATGTCTTTTGTAGGGCTCGTCGCTACGGTCATTTTGATATATTACGAGCCCCAAAACTCCAAACGGATCAAAAGTTACGCTCCAAATAGTAACCGCTCATCCTGAACTTCATTTTGTCGCCCAAAACATAGATTTCCCCCTAGGGTTCGCCTCCTAGGGTTCGGCCCCCCTAGGTTTCACCCCCCATAGGGTTCGGCTCCCTAGGGTTCAGCCCCCTAGGGTTTGGCCTCCTAGGGTTCGCCCTTAGGGGTTTGGCCATCTGGAGCGGTTTCACTGCATGTAGAGCATTCTTTTCTTCCTTCGTGTTCTTCGTGGACAAAACGTCAAGTCTTTCTTTATTATCTGAGGGAAAAAACCAAGATGTAATCAAGTTAATGGGGCTCGGAAGACAAAAGAAAGATTAGGGAGTCCTGGAAAAAAAAATTATTGGGTTCGACCCCCCTAGGGTTCGGCCCCCTAGGGGCTGTTCCCTCTACTCATTCCTTTGAGGTCCTGTTGCTCCACAAATCAAACCGCTTGGAACGAGTGCACCTTCGCCACGAAAATTATAGTCTTCTTTGATGAATTATGAGGGAAAAAACCAAGATATGATCAAGGTGATGGGGCTCATAAACAAAGAAAGACTACAATTACCTAAAACAGAAAATAGAAATAGAGGAATCAAGTCAAGAAAAATTCGAAAAAAAAAACATGCAAGTAAGCAAATTGAAAAGCGAAGACGAAAAGAAGGAATGGAGCCCCAAGGGTTCAGGTCCCCCATAGGGTTCAACCCCTAAGGTTTGGCCCTATAGGGAGGAATTCTCTTTGTTACCTCTCGCTCGAATTAATGAATGTCTTCTTGCTGCTCCCTTGAGGATCTTTTTGGCTCGTAGGAAGAAAGGAAATCCAAAATGAAGCAAGATAAGCAAGGAGGCGTGAATGTCTTGGGAGATGCATACATATGAATACATGTATAACCTAGGATGATTATAAGTCGGGAGTATTCTGGCTACGAGCTAGTCTGAGCGAGTAAGAATTTTTAAGGCGAAAATAAGATTTTTCTGGGAACAAAATATTTTTTAGGGAAAAAGACGAAATAGGCACTATTCATCCGTTTTTTCTCAGAGATTTATTTTGAAATTCCGATAATTTAATTATTACATATAATTTAGAGACGTGATGGAATATTCAATAATATTTCAGTTATGGCAAAAACAAAGTTTTCGCCTGCGGACTTAAAACCTAAGGGTTAGGAAAAGTGAGTTCCGAGAATGTTATGATCACGTATAATAATTAGGGTTATTATGCGTGAGAAATACGAGTATAATACTAGTTATTATATGAGTATAGTTCAAAGATTAGTATGACGTATAATACGAATATCGTACGAACGAATTTCAATGAGAATACGAGAATGGAATGCATAGGATACGATTAGTCTTAATGGACTTTGAGTTCATGGACTTTGTAGAATCCAATTGGACTTGGATTATGTCAAGCCCAATGCTTTGTGAAGTTAAGCCCAAGATAGGCCCAAGAAGAATTAGGGTTAAGGCCCAAACCAAGAAAATAAACCTCGGATCGAACCGATGGGTAAACGGATGGGTAAGAACCAATGGGACAACCCATGGGGTGACCTATGGGCATGTGGGCCGGCCACTTGGCCACCAAGTAAGGGTGGAGGCCAAGTTTATTTGGTGGCTAAGTGTTGGAGAAGGTGGGGGCGAAATGACCAAATTGCCCTAAGCTTTGGTTTTCTATAAATAGGAAGCTAGATTTCATTTTTTAGGATTTTTGAAAATCCTATAACTTAGGAGAGAGAGAGAGCTCGGATGAAGAGGGAGAAGGAAGAGTTTGAGCATGAATGCTCGGATCAAAAGTGATCGTGAAATAGAAAAGCTTGCAAATCGACGGCTTTGTATAACGGAAGAGGATTAAAGAAGAACGGTAATCCGAACCCTAGTTTCTTATAATATTTTCTTTAAGTTTCTATGCTTAAAACATAGCTTGATTAGAATAGGGAGAAGATGATGTTAGAAATGATTTAATATTGTTGAAATCATGAGAAAATAAAGAAATAAGAATTAGAAGTTTAGTTTGTAAATTTCTTAAGGAAGTATAAGATTTGTAAGGATTTTGAGTGATCCGAATGAATCTTATGAACGAGTAGGTGAAATAGGTAAGGAATGGTGTTCTATAACATCAAATTCCAAGAAAAAGTGAAATCGTAATCCAAAATATCGATTAAAATAAAGAACGCGAAGAACACGAAGAACGTTGTTGATGGACAAATTTAAAACCATCGTAGGATAATTGTTGTTGATGGACAGGTTTAAAACCATCGCATATAAGTTAGTTGCTTATTGCTTGGTTAGGAACGGTAGAAACGTTCATGAAAAATGGATTAAAACTTAGCTATAACGAAGTTATGGCAAAATTTTTGTAAAAGACGAACGAGAATTAGAAAGTTAGTAAATGAACTCGAATGTGTAGGGTTTCATAAGAATGTAAGAGAACATAGAAAACGTGAGTCGTGGACTCAAGAACGAACGAGTTCCGAGTTCGGATGACCGAATTACGAATGAACGAGCGAAGAACGTTAAAAGCGTAAAAATGAACGAAGGGTTAAGATTAAGCCAATCGAATGGAACATTAACGGATTCAGAACGAAGTTCTATCCGAGGGGTATGGAAGTACGTAAGATAAGGAAGAGTATGGCTTTTGAACGACCTTGTTCCGGGTTATAACGAAGAAGTTATGAGATCGGGAAGTACGTGTCTCAAACTTGATGCAACACTTAGAAAAAATTTCTAGGGTTTAGGCTCAGCGCCGCAGCGCCGGCTGAGCTTTGAGAAGTGGCGCCGCAGCTTGAGGTCAGCCATAAACCTCTGGAGAGTGGCACCGCAGCACAAGAGATAACAAAGGGATTGGCGCCGCAGCTCCAGACCAAGGGAAGATGGCGTCAGATCGCGCCTTGTGAGGAGGGAAAGGAAGAGCCACGAAGTCACAGCCAGCGGCAAGGTCTGCAAAAGGCCCAATGAGATTTTAAGTGCTCAATTACTGGGGGGATGTGCAAGAAAGAAATATGAAAATATAGTTCACATAATGTAACACTTAATCAAGTGTTTTAAACCTTTAGTGAATGTTGAACGGAAAGATTAAACGAGATTAAAAGATAGAGAATGTAAGCGCTAGATTACGTAACCGATATCCGGGGAACGTAGTCAAAATGAACGAACGTGAGGGATTGCTATGATTTTGATTCCTTGGACATTGAGTGATGAAGGTAATGAATAACATTCCGATGTTATGTCATGGTAATGAGAGATAAGTGTAAAGTGTATAGACGCTGTGAACGCAACGTTGTTGCGATGAACGATCGGTCTTAGCATACAATGAACGGTATAGCTTCAACACTAAGAACGAGTAATGAACGTGGGGTTCATGTGGTGGATAACGATTGAAAGCAATCGAAACCTTGAGTAAAGGTTGAGTGAGAGGTTAAGAGACGAGCAACGTGAACGTTGAATACGTAAACGATTCTCATGAATCGTATTTGCATTGGATGAACTTTCTAAGTGTACAATGGTTATATAACTTGGATGTTAACGAAAGTAGTAAGGAAGATATGAATTATCATAAAAATCCGTAGCAAACGGTAATAAGAGTAATGAAAGTCCGATGTGAGTCGGATAGAGAATGTTAGAATGAAAGGTAAGTGTTAAACACTTTAACCAACGTAAGAGTTGAGTGTACGTGAATATTAAACGGGCAGAACCTACACTCCGTGTATGTTTTGACCATAAGGTAATGAAGACTAAGATTTAACCATGAACGGTGGAGAAACTGAGTTGAAGATAATAACGTATAATGTTAAGAAGTCGAGTTAATAAGTATAACTTGGACAACGTTCCGAATCGAATGAACCGGACGTTGTAAGGTATGAATAAGTTATTATGAAATATTTAACGCTATGTCCTCATAGTATTGACATTGAACGATCGTTCCGAGTATACAAAAGACTGTATGACTTAGACGATAAAGAATGAATCCTGAGGTATGGCATTTAGTTGCCAAAAAGTTGTAAGGAATAAGAATTTGACTTAATGAACGTTATAGTTTAATGGTTCGTATAAGTTAAGAGAAGTTAGATTGTGGTACAATTGTAACTTTGATAGTTGACATATGGGAGCTGGGCTAAACAATTCCTTCAGAGAGCGAAGGTATATACGAAACTGGAAACCGATCTAACTCACTGTGTGGGCAGTGTAGATGAGACGTGAACTTGTTTGTTGGTTGTTTGTGGGAAACCACTCTGAGTATCATATGGACTACTAGCAGAGACGCGATGTGTAATGAGTCCTAGAAAGGTTATAAGAAGAAGATAAGAATGTAAATCATCAAAGGTGGTTAACGTTTTGAGTAAGACATCTCCGTATGTCATGAAGTCGTAAACCAGTAATGAAAGTTAGTCGCGTAAGCTTAAATTGCAAGAACGCGACCCCTAAGAAGTAATGTTAAGTAAACCAATGTGTAAGTCAAGTATATGACTAATTGGTGTACGTGTTATTTCCTTATGTGTTATGTAGGGATGTTGAATGAGCAATTCAGCGTAAACTATAAGTTGTAGCTGTGCGTAAGGCAAGTTTCCTAACTTCATTCATATTATATGAATGCTAGTTTCTTAAAATTTTCAGATGTTGAACTTGAGAAGTCTCGTCTATGTACATATGTGCGATGTATGTACAAGGTGGTAGTATGTATGAGGCCTTGTGCCACAATTTGAACACTTCGGTGTTTCTATGAGATGAGTTGTTCTGTGATTGAACTGTTCATTGTAAGTATGTTCGGTTTATACATGAACCGTTATTGTGAAGTCTGGGTTAATGATTCTAGCCAAACAGGATGTGTATGAAAAAGGTAGAGGAATGAAAGTATTTCAAAGTGAATATGACTAATGTTTTAAGATGATAGGAATCGAGACTATTCCTATTATTCAAGCTGCTTCATAACTTTTGTTCGGTTATTGAAGTTCTTAAGAATGTTTAAACTCTTGAAGTTGTTTGTTC
Source organism: Panax ginseng (assembly GCA_020205605.1). Classification (NCBI taxonomy): domain Eukaryota; kingdom Viridiplantae; phylum Streptophyta; class Magnoliopsida; order Apiales; family Araliaceae; genus Panax; species Panax ginseng. Next base: position 52,250,309 of record CM035136.1, on the reverse strand, counting down.
AACTGTTATAACTTGCTGGGCAATTAAATGCTCACTCTTGCTTTAAATGAAAAACATTTTTAGCGTACGATGTTAAAAAGAACTTAAGGATCCCGTAGAGATCAAGCTGAGCGGTATCCAGACGAAGTGTCATTCAGTATATGAATGTGCGTGAAGAGCAAGTGAAGACATGTAATATAGAATGATAGAATTAAACTATAGACTAGTTTAATGAACAGTTATGTATCCTTGGTGTCGGATGAAAGTCACTTGTAAGATGAAAAGAATAATGTAATTATCATTATTTGTAATGAAAGAGGTTATAAGGTTTCGAGAACCTGGGATTTGAGAATGTATGTCATTATATTTAGCTATATAATAAGGTATGTTTGGAAGGAAATGGAATCGTGACGCACGGAGTCCGGGTCTGAAAGTAGACCGGATTTCGGATCGTTACAATGCTTGCAACGGAAAAGGAAGCAATTACTCTTTTTCCATTAAGGGAAGGATTCAAGCTGATTTCCAAAAAGATAAGTATCTTTGAATTTATTTCTAAATGGAAATATATAAAGATATTATTTTCTAAATATAAAAAATAAAAAAAAAAGCTTTAATTTTCTCCCAATAAAGGGAAATTTCGAAAATTAAGTTTTTCCTTCTAAATAATAATAATAATGATAAGGAAGGATATTTATCTTCAAAATCAAATAAAGAAAAATTTTTATTTCCAAAATAAAATTAAGATTTGATTTGATTTGATAAAAAGGAAATATTTAGTTTACCGAAAGAAAGGTTTTATTAGATTGAATTTTATTTGGTAATATTTGATGATCTTCCTTGTCTTAATTTCCAGAAAAATAAGGAAACAAATATTGGGCATATGGAAAGATTTTCAGAAGATTTTTCAGTATGTTCATAGAAGAGCCCTGCTAGGTTCTGCCTCCCGAGGGTTTAACCCTAAGGGTTTTGTTCTCTAGGGGTTCCCTCTTCTAGGATCTTTGTCTTTAAGACCTGTAAAGTAAAATCCCGCAAAAAATCGTTCAAAAGCTCGAAGTATTCTTGCACGGTCGTCTATTTCGGAATGCGACTCTTGCGCAGGGGGCAAATGTGGGCCCAAATGCAAAATTAAGGTTCACATGACCTAATTAAATTAAATGCACAATTAGGGTTCCACGACCTCATTAAATGCGCAAATAAGGGTTCACATAACCTAATTAAATGAAGACAGATAAGTCAGAAATAAAGGGGTTAGACCCGGGAGAAGCCTCCACGTGTCCCGAGGTAGAAGGCTCGTGGAGGTGGCTCGTTTTGGGAATTGATTGAGGGATTGGATTGGTGGCTAGAAGGACAGGGCGATATGGGCATTATTCTAATGAATAAAGGGTATTTTTGGAATTTCCCTAAAGACATGTGCCTAGCATGTGATTACTTAAATTCCAGGAAGCTCTATAAATACCCATCCATTCTATGAAGGAAGGGACCTCTCAAAAAGACTCAAGACTTCGACTCTTGGAAGGTCAAAAGACTCTTTTGGTAGCTTAAGGCTTGGATATTCCACCTAAAAGCACTAAAAAGATTTGAACACTCTCTCAACTCGAAGAATTCAAGAAGGCTCTTGGAATCCTAATAACCCTAACATGGTTTTCGGATTCTAGGGGTTCTGCCACGCGTCATTGGAGTAATCACCCACCTGTCGTTCTCCCCTCTTCAATCAATCAATCAATTATGTGCTCTTCATGGATTTCTCTCCTCCTCAGCCAACACGAAACCTTAATCCTAGCAAGGTACAATTTCCTTGCCCACAGTATCCAATCAAATTGTTTTGGTTCAAATTCCAGACTAAGTATGAACATCCCGATCAAGGGAAAACTTTTATGCGCCCAAGGCGGATAGAGTGAACGATAATATCGTTCTTGAATGTAATGTTGATCAATGCAGGGCATAACGGGCTGATCACCCCCCGTGCCCGTAAGTTATGACGGTTTGCAGATGAAGTTTTTTTTAAACCTATTCGAAAATTGAAAACAATGTTCATAGTATGTCACCTTAACCCTATTTATAGTCAATACGTAGTTTCAAAAATTTGATAGAGAGTTGTTATGTTATTATTATTATCGGTTCAGATTACTTCACAACTATTAAATTGTTGTAGAGGGGTAGTACAAAGAAAACATTTAACCCTTTCAGTTAATATTTATAATTATTTTTACTTGCTGGGCACTCAAATGCTCATCCTTGCTTAATTTAAATGTTTTCAGCTAAGTGTGAACAACCTTGAAGGCTCTCTAAAGAACAAGGAAAAGGAAAGGTTCTTTGAATGATTGCAATGTTATCTTATGTAATAGTTGGATATTATTAAGACAATGACATATATTATCTATCATGTTATGTAGTGAATGTAATAAAGGTTACGTACTAGGGAGCTAGACTCTGATGATTATGTAAATTAAGTTTAATATTTATATTATTGTTATTATTATTAGTATTATTCCGCTCATAGAAATGGTATCGTGAAGCACCGAGTTCGGGTTTTAAGCACCAATTTGGGGCTTCTGAGTTTGGTATCGAGCTTAGGGTTAAAAACCTTAGGTGGGATAGACCTTAGGCTATAACCTTAGAACAGAGACAAACGTTAAAAATATAAATAACTCATATAGAGTTTAAAAGGAGATGAGTTGGATAAATTCATCGTCAAACAAAATGAAAGATAACTTATATAAAACACTTATTTGATGTGTGTATATACTATATGATAATCAGGATAATTTATATGTGTAGATGTCTGATGGAAAAGGCTTGTTATATGCATATAGCATGAAGAAGGATCAAATCCATACACCCGAGCTAATATCGAAGCCAATAGTTGAAATAGAAGCTCACGATGAAAACAACTCTGACGAAGTATTTATTGTAAAAAACGTAGTACCGGATCCCGAAATGGTGGAACTGACATATATTAATTCAGACACTAAAGTTGAAGCTGAACAAGCATCAACGGAAGTGCAGGATCTGAGGAACAAGGTTTCTTCTCTAGAAAAACTGTGGGAAATAGAAAAGCTGCTAAATAGTCAATTGCGAAAAGCCTTACTAGAAATAATAGAAGAACAAGATAAGCTTAAAATCCAAATTGATCAAATGGGAGCCACAAGCAACACATTGTGTGCAGCTCCGAGCAATAAGTGGAAAAGAAAGATAGAAGACCACGACTTAGGAAAATTCGATAAGAAGAAATGGAAAAAGATATGTTACCTTTGCAGCTATGAGGGACATATCACTCTGTATTGTCCCGACTATAAACCAAGAGCATGTTTTATCTGTGGGATAGAAGGTCATCAGGCGAAAGGTTGTCCAAGAAAAAGGCGTAGCGAATAGGTAGTATAGGTTCTGTTGTGTAGGTGTATTTAATGTAATATATATGATTAGCATGTTTGTGTAATGTAATGTTCCCAACTTTTGTATTAGTCAAGACTGTAAATCCCGACTTTTGTGGTCACAAAGGGATAGCTGATGTTTAAAGCATTATGTTTTATGCTATGTAAAGTATTCGTTAAATGAATATGAATCTAAGTTTGAGTAATGAAACAAGTTTAATATATTAAGCTTATATGATAAGGTTTAGAATGTAAGTTAAATTTATGATTTTATTTAATCAGATAATGCCGCCAAGACGTCGAACTCGAAATCAAAGGGTAGAAGAATCTGTCAATAACGTTGAGGGACAACAACAAGCAGACCCGATGCAGCACTTTGCAAACATGGTATCACAAGCTATGAAACAAGGAATGCCGGCAGCAGGGAACCAGCCAGACAATCGCTTGGCGAATTTTAAGGATTTTAAGGCTGTAGGACCACTAGAATTCAAAGGTACAACTGACCCTATTAAAGTACAGACTTGGGTTAAAGAAATTGAAAAAGCATTTGTGATAGCTAGGGTAGCTGAGGGGTAAAAGACCGCTTTTGCCACTTACATGATGAAGGGGGAGGCAAACTTTTGGTGGGAAGTGAATCAGGCGAGGGCAGGAGAAGGTGTGATAACTTGGGCTAGGTTTAAAACACTTTTTCGAAAACTATTTTTCATCTAGTATGCAGGCTAGGATGGAGGTTAAATTTTTAGAATTGAAGCAGGAGAACATGACTGTTGCGGAGTATGCCGCAAATTTCAATGAGTTAGCTAGGTTCGCTCTGCATGAAGTTGATACGGAGGCTAGGAAAGCTAGAAGGATTGAGCTGGGATTAAAACCCTGGCTCTATAACAAGGTGGCGGTGTTGCAGATTCCTACATTTGCAGCACTCATAGAGAAAGCTATTATTGCTGAGGAGGGGAGTGAGGCCATGAGCCTCTACAACAAGGAGAGGAAGAACAAAGGTAAGATAGAAGGAGCTGAGAAGATGGGAATTAATAGTAGGAGCGGGAGTGGAGAAGGAAAGAGGAAGGTGAACAATTTTGGAAGTGTGCAGGTAAAACAAAAAGGTGTGAAGAAGCAAATGGTGCCGTGTAAGACTTGTGGAAAGAACTACTCTGGGGAGTGTTTGAAGGGGAAATTTGTATGTTATAAGTGCGGGCAGGAGGGCCATATCTCTCCCAACTGCCCCAATCCTAGGATAAATAGTGGGTGTTTTTTGTGCGAATCAACTGAGCACAAGGTGAAGGATTGTCTGAAGAGGAGGGTGGAGGCAGGAAGTATGACTACTGGCAAGGGCAGCGGGACTTTAGCAATCACAGGACCTACCTGTTGGGTTTTTGGCACAAAAACGCAGTGGAAATTTAAAAATAATCAAAGCAATTCCGAAACTGAAATTAATTCAGTGGTTTAGATATTATACTGATTATGAAAAAGTTCTGAAATAGATTCGAATCCTTTACGCAATCCAATTAGAACCACGTCTCTACGGTATCCACACAAACGCCGCATGAACCGTCGAACGATTCTGCAATAAGAGCGACTTGCGGTACTAGCCACCAAAGGAACGATTATGAAACTGTTTTCTCTCTAGTCTCTCTCTAAGAGCGGCTAGGGTTTTCAACTATGATGTAACCCTAAGTAGCTGTTATATATCATATATATAGTAGTTAAAATGAATTAATCAAATCAAAACCTAATTTCATAAAATCCTAATTTATATATATATATATATATATATATATATCTTAATTAAGTCTTACTTAATTAATATACATATATATATATACAAATTATTCTTTTAATTTAAATTAAGTGATTTAAATAATATTAATCATATTAATATATTTAAATCCTTAAAATTTAAATTTATTCCCTTTTAAATTACGTTCTATGTGTATGACCTATATAGGTTATTATTACGTTGGCAATAATTTTATAATCATATTATAAAATTATAAGCGATGTTGACATCTAGTAATGCATCACTCGTTACCCAAGTAATAATAAGATCGATGATTCGATGCAACCTTTTCGTGACCAATGCTTCAATGTAATTTAATCCTTTTAACCTTGACATCCTAGATTAAACTCGAGTCATGGAATATGTCATACTCTTCATAATTTAATCAGAGGTTTCTTGATCAATGAGTAGACTATATGAAACAAATCACTATTTGAGCATGGCCATGCATTTCATAGTCCTACTCAATCAAGAGGCCTATGGATATCACCCCAATATATATAGGAGGTTAAATTCCATCTAGATCACTCATATTCCTCACGATTCATGATGTACCCAATAATCATCTTTATAGTCCACCTATTAAAGGTGACATTTGATGATATCAAAGTACATAAATTCTCGTGTAGTAATATAGTGATTTTCAGTCGAGGACCATTACATCATTGTCACTATAAGAATCGCTAATGACAATTTGCATAATGTTCCACGTAGAATTCTCATGGTGGAGTGCATCCCAAAGACATCGTTCTCTAACACATACCTATGCATTGACTTAATATCTCATATATTTATGACCAATGAGATTTGGTCATCAGTCAATCCACATACTAGTCTCAATGCATCATTGTTGTCCTATCAACAATGGAACTCGAATAGGGACATTTAAGAGCAATGATACTAATTGTAATTATATAATCTCTTGTTCAAGTCACATACTTGAAACTATATAAATTGTATCACTATTCTAAGGAATTTTATTATGTTAATATTTATATAACGCAGTAAATAAAACCATAATAAAATCATTCATTTATTTAATCAAATATAATATCAAAATGTTAAGCAATTATATCAAATAATTGGCCTCTAGAGCATAAACTCTAACACTACGTCATCGAGCAAGCCAACAAAATCAACAATAAGGGTCTACAACATGACTGTCCAGGATACGATGGCAGCTGGCAATGGAACTTCAGGTATTATTCGTATAACTTTTATTTTATTATACATGATTTTCCTATATATAGTAAATTATTTTATAAAGAGATTTTGAAAGAGGAATTTGAGTTCTTTTAGAAATCAAATTTCCGTTTAATCAGATAGACAAGCTTTATGTGAATAGTTAAAGATCAATTCGATCAAAGTTGATCAAGATCTAATTGAAATAATTGTGTATGTTATGTACCCTTGTATGTATAGGTTTTAAAACGGTGATTCCGAGGACGGAATCTTTATAAGGGAGGGTGAATGTAACAACCCGATATTTTCTATATAATTAAATCGAAAATTTTATGATAAATTTTTTTTTTTTTTATTTATTTTAAAGATGAGGAATGTACAAGATAAAGCGTATGTAATTATGTAATAAATAAAAATATATTTATTACATGAATGTTTACAAATAATTTTATTTTAGAATTATTGATTATTATAAAGTATATTCTTATAATAATTAATTTTATAGTAGAAATATTTTTATTAATTATTTTCCATGAAAATATAATTATATATTCTTTAAATAATATATGAAATGATTTTAGAATTAATATAATAACTATTTATGTTATTATATGAATTTAGGTTAGATTAATTGAGTTAATTATTTTTAACTTAATTAATAATGTTATATATGAATAATAAATTAGATGTGGAATCCAAACCCTAATTTTGAATTTTTATCAAGGAATGAGAATAATAATATAATATTAATTATATTTTGATTTTTCAGTACTATAAATATGTACTGAATGTACGTATTGATAATGGTTGGTCAATTATGATGTATTATGACCAAACCCTAGTATTATTGTTAAACCCTAATTCCGAGGTCAAATGAGACTTTAAGAATCTGTTAAGATATTGTGTTATGTGTTATGCGATTTGTAATTTTAGGAAAAGCCTTGTTATTATGGAAAACCATAATTATAAATTAAAATCCTAATTTCTGAAATTTGAAACCCTAATTTGAAACCTAAACTAGAGTTTGTTATTAGTCAGAAATTGTGTTAATGTGATTAATATCATGTATAATAGATTTTATTGCTAATTATGAAAAACCTAATTAGTAATTTAAAACCTTAATATCTAGAACCCTAAAATGGTAATTAGAAACCCTAATTATGATTTAGTAACCCTAATTAGTAATTTTAAAACCTAATTACTAATTATAAACTCTAATTGATTATTCAGTAATGTTAATTATAATTAGCTATATTAAACCCTAATGTTCCTGTATAATGTAATTAGAAAACCTAACTAATTAACAAACCCTAAATTTCTACTTTTAGAAACTAATTTTATTTTTATTTTAAACCCTAAATTGAAAGACTAGAAATTTTAGTTTTTGAAAACCTTAGGGTCAAACCCTAAGGGTTTGTCAAGATTACAAGAATGTCATTAGAATTCCAAGCAAAATGACCAAAATACCCCTCTTAAATTATTTGAGATAACTTGTATATCTAGCAATAATTGAGTTGGTGAGCTAACCTTGACTTTCTACTGACTTAAAATCTTAGCAAATCAGCCACTTGTACCAGCCATACATGCATCTAACACTTCTATATATAGATTGGAGAGAGAAAAAGATCACTTATTAGTCATTTTTGCACAAATACTCAACCTAACTCTCCTAAGCTCCACACCTCCGAAATTTTTTGCTAGATCAGTCCCCAACACCAGCACCACGAACAACCACATCAAACTCAGAAGCCTAGAATCAAAATTGTTCTTAGAAAGGTATCAAACCCTAAGCTAATATCTGACCATAAATCTGTTGTTGGATGCTATGATTCAGTGTTAAAATATGTTGTTAGTAGTGTATAATGATGATCTGTGTTGCTAGATGTTAGATCCATAACATCTAGAGGCTCGAATTTGAAGTTTTACAAAATCTGGAAATTTTGTTTTTGATGTCTGACAACCAAATGTCAGGCCTTGTAGATCACTTTCTGTGTTGGGTTTTTGTTGTTTAAAGGTTTAAATATGTAGTTTGACATGTAGTCTTTGATCTGATCAAGAATTAGACTTATATCTGGTCCAGATTACAAGTTATTATTGGTCAAGTCGGTTGACCGACCATGACCGGGCCATTTCTGGGTAACCCAGAAAGGCCTTATCAGTGTCTGACAAGATATTTAAGGCTCCAGATCTGTCAAGTTTTTGATGTTTTGAGTTTGTTGTTGAATCCATGTTATAGTATGTTAGTTTAACTCTCGATCCATGCTTTTAGTGACTCTAGATATCAAGTGTACAGGATGTTGTGGCTGGCCAAAGGAGGTCAGACGTTCATGAAATCAGTTTTCTTGGTAACCCAGAAAACTGATGAACTTGACGACTAACAGACTTTGACCGGCATGTATCTTCATTATGTGATGTTGTTATGGTGATTTTATATAATAAATCTCTTCCTTGTTATGATGGCTACATACTGGATCCATTACATCACATAAAGATTACACGAGCAACAAGTAGTGGAAGCCCAAAGTAGGCTAGTCGAACTGTTCTTCATTTCTGGGTAACCCATAAAATGAAGAACAACTCTGACAGCTGCTTTGAAGGCTTTGATCTCTTAATTGTGAGGCAGTATGACATTGTTTGTTGTTGGATCATGTAGTCTTGTACTAGCACTGCACGATCTGATTAATAGCATGCCCAGAAACATATTACACACTGATTTACACTTGGTCAAAGATGGCAAGTCGAAACTACCTTATGAATGCTCAAGAACATGAAGAACACCTATAACGACGGTTCTGTCGCTATAGGCAATCTTTAGTGACAGTTTTATTAAAATTAATTAAATTAATTTCTAAAAATTATTTAAAAATAGAAATTAATTTCTGAAAATTAAAAAAAAATTAATTTTAAAAATTATTTTAAGTTATAAAAATTAACTTTTAATAATTTGAAATATTTTTCATAAATATTAGTATTTATTTAAATATTATTGACATTTAATTTATTTATTAAATACATTAAATAAATTAATTAAAAATCATTTTAAATGATAATAAGTTATTTAAAAATATTTTAAGTTATAAAATATAACTTTTAATACTTTAAAGCAAATTTCATTAATAATTTAATATTAATGATATTAGAGTTATTTAATAATTATATTAATTAAAGTAATTTAAAAATAATTTTAATATTAGAAAAATCATTTTAAATAAAAATAAAGAATTTAAATTCAATATTTAAAGGTAAATTTCATTAATTAATTATTATTAATGATATTAAGGTTATTTAATAATTATATTAAATAAATTAATTTAAAAATGATTTTATTATTATAAAATCATTTTGAATAAAAATAAAGTGTTTAAAGATATTTTAAGTTATAAAATATAACTTTTAATATTTAAATGATAATTTCATTAATAATTTAATATAAATGATTATTAATTTAATACTAGCGATATTAAATTTATTTAATAATTATATTAAATAAATAGTTTTAAAATTGTTTTATTAATTTAAAATCATTTAAAAAGGATATAAATGAATTAAAAATATTTTAAAGTTATAATTAATGACTTTTAATATTTTGATAAATAGTACATTAATATTTAAATATTAATGGTAATTATTTAAAATGATTTTTAATTATTTTAAAAATCATTTAAAGAATAATATTAATACTTTAAAAATAGTTTATGTTATTATAAATAACTTTAATATTTTGGCAATGGTTTCATTAATAGTTTAATATTAATTAAATATTAATGATAATTAAATTATTTAATATTTAAATCATTTAATAATGATTAGGTGTTTGAAAATTCATGATAAATTATAATAAATGTTTTAAAATTATTATAAGCCATTTAAAAATAATATATTTGATAATTACATATATTGAGCTCTGAATATAGAGTCTTAGACTTGATAATTACAGATAAAGTCGTTAAATTTTGCAAACATGTTTCAAAAATTAATTTGGACTTCGATATTTTAACTGTATTAATGTTTGTTTGTGATTCAATGATTGTTGAACATATGTGGCAATGTGATTAGATTATGTGCTGATTGCAATAAGCAATGCTATGTGTTGCGATATGTTATTCTAATCAGTAAAATGATCTTATTACTGATAGGTTGTTATACAAAAGATAAAACTAAGTTGCGAATTGTAAGCAGCGTACCAAACAAGTATCCTACCTTTGCATTTCCTTTATGCAATGGACATTAGTAAGAAAGTTTCAAATTTATATTATTATTGTACCAGATTATTAACCTTATTGTTATATATGTTATATCCGATCATTTATTATCAATATGGTACTATATTGTAATTCAAATATATATATTATGTTCGTTAATTTCTAGATATGGTTATACAAGTGTCCCCACTTGGATAATCATTATATTTAATCACATGTTGATACACATTCTTTAGTATATATATATATATATATATATATATATATATATATATATATATATGTTGACTTATAAGTTATTGTTGAACAAGATAAAACCTTTTTGTATCTAATCAAATTATTTTGGTTCGGATTCCAGACTAAGTATGAACATCCCGATCAAGGGAAAACTTTTATCGCCTTGGTGAAGAAGAGTGAAACGATAATATCGTTCTTGCATGTAGTGTTGATCAATACAGGGCATAACGGGTTGATCACCCCCCGTGCCCGTAAGTTATGACGGTTTGCAGATGAAGTTCTATTTAAACCTATTCGAAAATTGAAAACAATGTTCATAGTATGTCACCTTAACCCTATTTATAGTCAATACGTAGTTTCAAAAATTTGATAGAGAGTTGTTATGTTATTATTATTATCGATTCAGATTACTTCACAACTATTGAATTGTTGTAGAGGGGTAGAACAAAGAAAATATTTAACCCTTTCAGCTAATATTTATAATTGTTATTACTTGTTGGGCACTCAAATGCTCATCCTTGCTTAATTTAAATGTTGAACAACCTGAAGGCTCTACTAAGAACAAGGAAAAAGGAAAGATTGCTAAAAGATTGCAATGTTATCTTATGTAATAGTTGGATATTATTAAGACAATGACTTATATTATCTATCATTCTATATAGTGAATGTAATAAAGGTTACGTACTTGGGAGCCTAGACTCTGATGATTATGTAAATTAATTTTAATATTTATATTATTGTTATTATTATTAGTATTATTCCGCTCATAGAAATGGTATCGTGAAGCACCGAGTTCGGGTTTCAAGTACCCGAATTTGGGGGCTTTGCAGTTGTTCAACTCAGTCTTCAAGATTTCCGCACCAGTCAATTAGTTTGGACAGTTTTATAAACATGCATATAGTCTAGCCGAATCAAATGTCATAAACACTTTCACAATATTCAAGAACAGTACCAAGTTCAACATGAATAATAGTTTTCACAAGAGTTTAAACATATCAGCTCAATTGAACAAGTAAGTAAGATAACTCGCATTCAAAGAGATAAGGTTTAGATACTTGCTTACGATATTCGTTGAAAAAAGTAATGCAAGGGTTTAGGATACTTGCCTTAAGCGTAGTTTATCCACGTTATGAAATCAACACTTTCGAATCCTATTTATAGTGTATTATAAGTATAGGACGCCCATTAGCTAACACATTCGTTATTTAACCTTGATATGATTCAAGTATACACATACGGTACAAAATCAGCTTATAGGTTTATCACGAAATCAAGTACCTAGTTACTTCATAAGCAAATTTACAATGCTCAAGATTAAGACCTTTTTATCCATGGACTTTCATTATATAAGGCAAACACTATCTTATTACTTAATCATCACATATATACATGTATCAGTAGGGTGTAAACCATTTCTAGCAATGTAGGCATCATATAAGCTAACTGTTCAAAATCAGATTTTCAAATTGCATGACTTCTGATTCCAGGCCGACGCAGCTGCGCCATGGCTAAGCCTAGGGTCGGCGCAGCTGCGCAGCCCTCTATCCAAGCCAAGGCTAAGATGTTGCCTTGTGATTTTTGTCCGGCATGAACACATCTTTCACACATAATATATATTATCATGTCAAATGTCTTTTTGTGTCTCTCAAGTCAAACTAGGTCCCTTCTTTCATAACATGGTTTTAAGTTGAACATTTCAACAAGTTAAGGCCATTCAAGGTCATGAAACCATAAAGTCTAACATGCTTTCTTTTTAAACATACAAGGCAATCATATAACTCAAATTAGGCATGCTTATGAGTATTCATATTGCATACATGTAACTATTTTAGTTATTCTTTTGAAAACATGCTTTATTTTGTCTTAACTTGATTTCACCACTCCTAACATAGTAGGCATATATGTAAGATACATTAGCAAGTCTAAAAGTATCATCAAACATGTTCATAAATGTCAGATTCTAACTCTCAAAGTAGCATTTTAACATTCATGTTCAAAGTTCGTATTTTCATTAGTAAAGTTTACTAATAAGTCCAACATGTTCATGCTTCCTCATGAATCATATAAACACAAGTTAATGGGTTATTCATGCATTTCTAAACCATACCAACATGCTTGCAAAGTTAGTATATAACCATGGCATACATACATATCAAGTTCATTTCTAAAGTTCTAAATTAATTTTAAACTATACGCTTTCGTTAATCATGTATGCTAATCTAGTAAAACATGCTCACATTAGGTTAATATACTTATATATTTGAAATCAATCATGCATATGAATCACTACATCCAGAACTTGTAGAACAAGTATTACTTCAAAGTTTATTTTTAACACTTTAAGTTTTCATTACAATCCACTTACTAAATCTTGTTGATCACTTCATACTACATAAGAAAGCTTTATACCTCATGATATACCCCTTTTTAGATATATACATATATATATATATAAGTCATGATATCAAGTTCTCAACACCTAGCATAAACAAAACCAAAGAACTAATTACGAGTGCAGCAGTGCATTGCTAAGACTACCTAGTATAAATAGTAGCAATGCTGCGCACATACGTGCAAAACGTAAAGCGATGTAGATCGTTTTGCGAGTATCAACCAACTTGATTCCTATCGATTTAAACTTGTTCCAAACCATCATTAAAGAGTTCATACATGTAAGTATACTTCTTAAATACATTATAGCATGTTAATTCATATCAATTGACATAGAAATTCAAGAAATTTCAAGAATTAAACAAAACACAATTCAAGAACACAATTAGAATTTATACCTCCTTAAGCTCGGATTGGACTCCTTACACACTGAGTATGCTTCTATAATTTCTCAGCCACTTAGAACTCTCACACTCAGACAATTACAAGCATCAAAAACTAAAAATGGAGCTTCTATTTATAAAGGAAACTTGGACTGGACATTTGTATTACACTAAGGTTTGAGTTCATGGTGCATTAGAAGGAAACAAAGGTTACTAGAGAGTGGTTTAACAACCCACCACCAGCCATTGGCTTTGCAATCATCACCTAAGCTTAGCCACTTAGAAGTTACGTAAATTAGCTTTAGGTCATTGTTCATGTACTTTTGTGTCACTCAATTTGGGACAAGAGCAAAAAATCTCAGCAACAAGTTATCTAATGTTTGGTTTGGTTTCTTTAATTCCCATAATGTAATCTTAATGTACAATTGTTACCATATTAGGAAATTAGTGATTAATTATATAATCACATCATATAATCCATGTACATTAAATACACGTAATAAAATAACGCAGTTTGGTATTATTGTCCGGGTATCCCCTATAATTATTTTTACTACTCTCTTAACCACATAATAACATTATTTAATATTAATATTTATTTAAACATTTAATTCCTTTCCCAGTTTCTAGAATACACATATATTTAATTATTTATGTATTACAATTACATATGATTTCATTGTACTACTTGGTACCTCATATCAACATAATGTACTTTTATCATATGATTTATTAATGTCACACATATAACAAAAGTGTTCCATTTTATTTCTCACGGAGAAAAACTAATTATCTCAATGATCACTTTAATAAGCATTCTTGCTTGATTTATCTCTTCTAAGCAGCCTTGTTACATGGATCTGGCGATGGCTGAGTTTAGCTTCAAGCCAGTTTCAATTTCCATCGCCACACTAGTTTTACATAACTAGAATTAACGTCCACATGAGTGATATTACTAATCTAAGAGTGTATTCATTCCTTATATGGAATCACATAATCATACACAATTAATCTTCCTCTTGGTTTAATCGCTTAAATTTCCCTTCTCATGCCACACAAGGCATTACTCAATTCTTGTTCCAACTTCACACTTGTAACTTCAATTTACACTAATTGAATCACTTATTTTACCATACATCAATATTTATATTCAAATAAATATTCATTTTCTTATATTAAAATAATTATTAACACATGAATTTCTCAGTTCTTACATGATCACCTCTAGAGGCCAAACACTTGGGTGGCTAACGTTGATCAAAGGAAAGAATCAAACCTGGTGGATTCAAGTTGAATGTGAAACGAATTGGAGGTAAACTCGTACCTGAGGAAGCTCGTTTCTACTAGGGTATAAATTCTGATCTCTTTCTCCTCTCTATTGATTGATAATTATGCACAAAGTATGATCATGGTGATGGTTTGTATAAAAAATTTAAAATCTATTTTATCGCACTTCTGCACCTTTTATGTAATTTGATTGCATGTACGCGCTATATACAAACCTACCACTATACAGGCTCAAGTTTTCAGACTGACTAAGACGGAAAAAATCCGTTTCAGGGTATGTATTTACCTTGAACGATGATATAGTGAGTTTGAAAACTTCTAAGCAGCAAACAGTTTCTGATTCAGTGACAGAGGCAGAATACATGCTTGCAAGTGAAGTTGCAAAGGAAGTTGTTTGGATGAAGAAGTTCATTATAGAACTTAGAGTGTTTCCTAGCATTCAAATACCAGTACCTTTATATTGTGACAACGCTAGGGCTGTTGCACAAGCCAAGGAACCTAGGTCTCATCAAAAATTTAAACATGTGTTGTAGCGCTTTCATTTGATTAGAGAGATCATTGAAAGAGGAAATGTCACCATAGAGAGAGTGGACTCTCAGAACAACATTACATATCCGTTTACTAAAGTATTATCTCAGCAGAAGTTTGATCGTCACTTAGAGAAGATGGGTATTAGTTACCAAGGCGACTGATTTTAGTGCAAGTGAGAGATTGAAAGTAGTATGTATTCAAGCCAATCACATTAGATGTGATAAAGCATTTACTTTGTAATCTTGTTCATTTATTAATAAAAGAGTTTATTTAATTAAAGATAATCTTTATCCAAGTTTAATTGGTTGAATTAATTAATGTGATAAAACTTATAGTTTTGGAGCAATACTTTTATAATCATGATGATGATCATGTTAATGAGATCTAAATTCAAGTTATCTCAAAACTAAAATATTCATAATCGCTGGATCATTAATGTGGATTTACTGATTTCGGATATATTAGTACATACTATGCTTGCTCTGTTGAAGAGGATGATTGATCTCATAATCATTTTTGTGGAGACACTAAAGTAAGTATATATGTGCTTATTGGAGAATAAGTTCACTGAACGTGACTCACTTAAGGAATGTCTAATAGAGTTTTACTTACCTGTCAATAGAATTTTCTATAATGATAGTAGTACAAGTGATACTTGGACTTGAAATCATCATAGTACCTTTTGTATTCGGAGTTATATTTTGTCATATTCCTTAAGACTCTTTTGGGTATATAAAAAGGTATGTGTTGGGTATAATAAAGTGTACATGGAGGTAGGTGAATTATCAACAAATGATCTACCACTTCTAGTAAAGAGAGAGAATATTATATGTGATTCGATAAGTGACAACTCATAAATCCCTGACCAGGGTGAATGGAAATTAGAAAGAAGTTTCTAATTTACATTAACCAAAGTTGTGTAGTTTAGAATCGAAATGCATATAATCAAATAAATAAACTTGTCAAAAGTTTCATAGTTTATATTTGATTGAGATATTGTATGGTAGAAAGATTGAATTGTAAGGTAACTATTTACTGAATAGGTTGTTTGTGATTAAACGTTGATTTCATATTATTCGAATAGTGATGATATGATGAGAGGTATCACTCATGATGTATAATAAATATTGTTTATTTATATTTGAATTGAAGGAGTTTAATTCATTATAAATAATATTATAATGATTCTAATTTATTTATTCTACTACCTGTATTGAACCTAAAAGGTCACACCATTAAAAGAGAAATATAATTTTAGAAGTGATTAACTTAATAATAATAAGTTAAGTATATTTAATTTTTTAGTGGAATAAATTAAATAGCTTAATATTTATAATTAAGTATTTTAAAATATTAATTATTTAGTTTCTAAATAGTTTAAGAATTAAATTAAAACCATAAGTCCTAAAGAGTTTAGGAGGAGGAAAGGTCTATATAAGTTAAAAGTCTTATGATATATTAGGGTTGACATAACTGTGAGTATTTAGATACTACGTAAGAATTCTCTACAACCTAAGAAGTTGAAAGAGAGTGAGAGACATAGGGTTAGCCACCCAAGGTTAAAAAACTTCTTCAAACTATATACTCTTGATGGATCACGTTTAGACCGATGTACACTTGAGTAACGAATGTTTGATCTATGGATTCGAAGAAGCGCGGATGATCAAAGGATTGTAACTTGAAGATCATAGTAAGAAATTGTATCATCTTCATAAGGTATATCTTTTATCATTCCTCAATTAATAATATCACATTGGTTTATGGGATTGTAGAAAATCTTTGAATTTGATTTATGTCACGCTTCCGCTTTATTACAATTTGATTGTATGTATGTACTCGTTTCTATAAACCAACATTAAATAGTCTCTCATTCCAAGTTATATTATTATCTCGAGACTAATAGTCACATGTACAATTTTTAAAACAAATAAAGAGCTTAGGTGATGTATTATACTCCCTCATATTCATATTAAATGTCTTTTTAGAGAGTTTCATTTTATTCAATATAAGTGTCGTTTTGAAATCCCTATGCAATATTGCACTATTTTTTCCTAATTTACCCCTCTATTTAATATGCTTAGTAAATGCAATTCCATGGACCATTGCGGAGAGAGAAATAATTAATTAGGGATACAAAAGATATTTTGTGTTATTTCTTAATAAGTGTGCTTAACTCTAAAAAGACATTTAATATGAATAGGAGGGAGTAATATTTAGGGAATTGATATTTTTACAAGTTAATTTGTTATTTTCACAAGTGGGTCTCATTTTTAACTAAACCAATCCTTTGTACAGTAAATTAACTATATAATTTAGTTCTTATGTCCAAATTACCTCCACTTGATAAATAACTAAACATTTAGTTGCTTAACTTTATTTGATTAGTAACTTTACTCAATTGAAGACAAATTTTATTTAATTAATTTTATGATAGTAATAATATTAATAATAATTAGAAAATTGGTAGGAAATAAGTGAGAAAAATTATTTACACATAAAAATTAGAATCTAAGGCTTTCTCCCACCAGGGAAAAAATTATTTTCAAAATTCCTATTATCATATCATATTACTAAAAAGTCTATAGACTTTTTAGTAATATAATTTATTAAATTATATTACTAAAACTAGTTAAGTACTAGTATTTGAATAAAACTAGTTAGTTCTAAACCCTAAAATCTTCTACACTAACTAAACTATATCCTGATTTTGATTAGCTTGTTTCTTTTTAATTTTCTTTTTATCATGTCTAAATAAAATAATATAAAGCAATGAAAGTATTAGTACATGAATAACATCACTCTCACTTATTTTTGAGTGTAAATTTTAGGAATAGTATTTATTATTATTATTTTTAATTCCAAGTTTTGTTGTGATCAATCTACATCTGTTGCTTATCGTACGTCCTCAGTCGTATGAACTTCTCGATTCTCTCTTGTGTATATATATTGTACAGTGTTATGTCTACACTTCTTTTTTGTTTATACATCTTTATACACAATACATGTGAATTCAATAAGAAAGAGAATATGAATAAATTTTTGAGCAATAGTTAAAATATATTAGAATTCAACTTTTACTAAATAAGGGTAAATTAGACAAAAAAACTAAATCATATAGTTAGTCTACTGCACAAAGGGTTGGTTTAGTTAAAAATAGGATCCACTTGTGAAAATATCATATTAGCTTGTGGAAATATCAATTCCCTAATCTTTATTATTTGAGGATAAAATTTTGTAGACAAAATTAACCTTTATTTTTGTTTAAAATAACCAATGTATCATATTTTATCCATATATATACTCAAATTACTAATAATATGATCTTTTTGTTATTAGTGGTAAAAGAATAATAGTCAAAATAGTAAATATTTATCCAATTCTTTAAATAATTTTGGACAAAATAAATATATTATGATATTATTTTAAGTTATCCCATAAATAATTAAGAAAATAAATACAAAACAAAAGGAGGAGAAAAACCATCTAATTAAATCTACTGGAAATGACAATAATGCCCAATGCTCTTTCACAAAATATCTGACCTACTCGCAAACACCATAAGTAGTTCAGTGCAGCTGCTGGCACCGCCTCTCTTTTTTCTCAGTTTAATTCGAACTGGTGGGCGTAGAGATGGGCAAAAGCGACGACTCAATCAGGAGAAAGAAGAACAAATTGAATCGAAAGAAACAGAATGACTCCTTGAAAGTATCCACTCGCGTTGCTTCCATTATCGCCGCAAAGAAGCGACGAAAGACGGGCAAACGTAGCATGTGCCAGGTATATATATATATATATATAAGATATGAATGTCTCAATTCTTATGGGTTGTGTGAGTTTTCTGAAACTAAGTTTGTAATGGAAAATAATTTAGTCTTGATATTTATATATATATATATATATATATATATATATATATATATATATGTGTGTGTGTGTGTGTATGTCTCAATTTTGATTGGTTTTAGCCTTTTACACTCTGAAAAGAAAAAAAATGGAAACTTAAGTTTTATTTGTGTTGTTTCGTATTTAATAGAAAATTTAATTTTTTTGAAATTTTTTTCTGTGTTTCAAAAAAAGAAAAGAAATTCACTTTTTTAAATTTTTTACCTTTTAACTATTAATTATAACTATTAAACCATAATACAAATATAATCAAATTTAATCAAAAAAAAATTTAATAATCAAATACAAATATCCAAATAAATGTCAAACAAAAACTACTTTTACATAGTTATTGTCATACCATACCCAAAAGTCATCAAACATAATTTGTATTATTAACGTTGTTGATCAAATTCTAAAACAATAATAGTAAATTCATAACTTACTGTGACAGAGTTTGAAACAGTTTTTCAAAACTGAAACAAAATAATTTGTTCGGGAAAATAAGTTTCATATCTGCAAATTTTTACAAGACAGTATTTTAAGCCAATAAGCTGTCAATTTTTTCACCTTACTTGACGTATGAGATAGTAATTGAAGAGACAAACTTCCGTAACCATAAACAAAAACAAAATAATTAAACTAAAATAATTAATTTTGTTGATGCCATATAACGTAGAAGTCAAATGCGTAATACAATATAAGCATGTAATGGATCCATCCAATCAACAATATATAATATGCCAACTAATTCATTCTGATACTATTAGCAAAACAATGATACCCACTTTAAAGCTAGATTCTTGTTTAGAAGACCTGATGGTATAGCTCGGGGGCATGGGTTGTAATTTAAAATTTATTATATTGAAAGTTGAGGATAATATGAGAATTATAAAAATATTGTTTATTCCAATTTCTTTTCCGTCCAAATCAGGCCAATTTTAGTTGGAAAATTTTGGCAGGAATAGTGACCAAGTTTTCTATCAGTTTCTTTTCTTTTCCGTTTATTAAAAAACTAAAAAACATTAGGAATTGGAAAGAAAACTTAAATTTTCATCCATTTCTTTTTTTCTTTTTTTTTTTTTTCTCATCTATTTTAAAACTAAGAAATAAAGTGTTAGGGTAGGGAAGTTGGTTTGTTATGGAAAATGATTTAGTCCTGCTTGCATTTTGGTTTGATGACCTTGTATTTTTGTGTTTGTGATTTTTATGAAGAAAAAAGAAGATTGTTATGCCCAATTTTTCTCGAGAGAATTGATTGGAAATGTTTGAGCAGTGTAGATGCTGGGTGTATTCCCCCCTCCCTTTTTTTCTTGTGTAATTTATTATGGTGCTAAAAGTAAAATTGTGTAGTTATTCACTTATGCCATTTTAGCCGACGTTATTGGATTCTTTGCTGTATTTTGAAATTGGAATTTGGGATTTGTGGTTTGTTTATCAAGTTGCTTTTGACAATAGTTCTCAATACTTGTTTAGTTGTTTAGAAATGCATATTCAGTAGTTTAAATTTTAATCTTTTTAGGTGTTTGAAGTTGAAGTTTGAGATAATAAGGTAGTTGAGCTTTATTTGTTGCATCCTTAGGTCTTCCAAGATTCGGATCTTCTTAAGTTGATCATGTCAACTAGGAATTTGAAACATCGATTGCTTATGGAGAATTTATTTGCATGTCTGATATGAAAATTATGGGAATCCTTAGATAATTCGAAATTTGATTGAATGAATCATTTGAGTATTTAATTTTTCTTCAAGAAACAAGAATTGTTGCCCAAGATTCTGGAAATCTAGATAAAAAAATTGCCTCTTAAGATATGTATTTACAAGTGGTGAGTTGCCTCTTTTATATTTCATGGTTCAATCATAAAAATGTTTTTCACTTTGGATGATTTTGCAGTTGCATTTCTTGGTACAAACCAAATCAAATGTTAACATGCTATGCTTTTGGTGTAGAAAGTTATAGTTGTATGGTTTGCTGTAATCTGTATAAATAGAATATTTAGTTGATGAGTTCAAAACTGGCATGTAGGACTTCACTGAGATAAGTTTTGATGTGTGAGACTATAGTACTTATAATGCTTGTTTCATTCTGTTTTTAATAAGCATTTGTAACAATTCATGATCGTAACTGATCGTTACTTACAAAAACTAATTCTGATTCAATGAGATCCCAAAGATGAAACGAAAATTGCTGATTCTTTGGCTAATAAGTTGTCCAATTTTCTGAGCATGTATTGTGATTCTACAGGGAATGTGTTATAGCCTTCCTACTCCAGAGGATCCCTTCAATGACAAAAATGTGGACGTGGATATTAAGAAAAAAGTGACGAAGAAAGTTAAACCTTCCAAAACTGATCAAAGGATGTCTACCAACAGAAATAGTGTTGCACCAAAGAATGGAGCTATTAACCTAAAGTTAGATCATGATCATAAAATGGTGAATGTCATGAATGTGAACAATGAGAACATGATTTCTGATTTACAACAGCACAACACCATAAAGCTCACAAAAGCAAAGATCCATCTGATTGGGAAGAGTGGGGCTGTTCATTTGAAAAAGGGACATTCATTTGAAATCAAAGATTGTCCATCTAAATTTTTAATTATGTGCTTGAATTCAATACAGAATGCATTACGGCATGATGGAACATTTAGTATTGATGAGGACAAACCTTTATTTGTTGACACATGGGGACTTGAGTTCTGGAAATGCTATTCAATTGGGAAAGATATGTTAGAGACAAGTGGAGCTTGTTCTACCTCAGATCAGATTGCTTGGGTAACTTCAACTGCTGCAGATACCATTTCAAGAAAGGAGACAGAAGGATTATTAATCAACAGTCCTTTCCTGTTGTTCCTTGTACCATCCCAAGAGAAAGCCTCAATGGTTCGTAGACATTTGTTCTTCTAGATTTCTCAACCAATATTTTTGTTTTGGTTCGACTAATATAAATCCCTTTCACTCATAAAATGTTTCATGTTATGGCTGGTCTAGAACTTTAGGCGTAATACATTTCATTTGGGCCGTGGGGAGCTATCATTTTTTTCCTTTTTTCTTTTTTCTTTTTTCTATACTTGACATACCGCACAACAGTGAATGTTGGAGTATCTTAATTGCAGTTAATCCTGTCAGTTTATTTCTTCGCAGTTCAGATGTTGTGAATTATGCTGAAAAGAGCCTTTCCCTCCTTATCATCATGGAAGGAAAAAGAGCTCTTAAATTTACATTTTACATTCTGGACAATTGACATTCTAGTTTTGATGGAAACCTGATGGAATGAATTTTACTTTGAAAGCCACATTCCCTTCTCTTTATTAGCCTTTTTTAAACAATTATCTTTCAATTATGCTCAGGTACGCGCAGTGTGCAAACCTTTGAAGGCTCTTGGAATTCATACAGTGAGTCTGCATCCTGGAGCTTCCTTAGAACATCAAATTCATGGGTATCTCTACACTCTATGCTGGTTTTCTGTTTTCTCTTTTAATGTTGGTAAATATTGGCAAGTCAGAAGTGGGCTGTTAGTTTTTATTCCCAGCCTTGAAATTTAGTGATTGTAAAAGATTGCTGTATTGGTTAGTTCTTTGTTATTATTCACAAAAAACGCAACACTATTTGTGCAGTTGAAAATGGCAGGTTGAATCTTAGGGATTTGGGTGCAGGAGTATTGATATATATTTTAGTTATTAAACATCTATATATATATGTTTGTGTGTGTGTGTGTGTAATTATATATATATGATTAAAACATTCAACAAAATATATATTACAAGAGAATAACAATAAACTTTTAAGAAACAACACAAGTTTCATGGTTCTACAAACGTGAAGTCATGAAAAATAACAAACATAATGACAGGAAATTCAAAACACACAAGTTATAAAGAAGAGAGAATCCCCAAGAATCAGAGTATCCCTGCATGCGAAATGGCAGTTTTCCTTGTAAACCAAGAATTCCTTCTTCCTAGTTTCTGACCATGTAAAATATTTCATTGTATCAGTTCACATTTACACTAGTGACATGCTACATATGAATATTTTATATTCACTATGTGCCTTCGGTGTGCATTTTAGTTTTTTCGTATCCTAATAAATTTATTATTCTTTTTTCTTTTTCTTTTTGCTTAAAAACCTGTATTTTCTCCTCAGGCTCAAGAGTTGTGAGCCAGAGTTCCTTGTGTCTACGCCTGAGAGACTTCTGGAGCTTGTTTCCATGAAAGCTATTGATATATCTGGGGTATCATTATTGGTAATCTTTTTTTTCTTTTTCTTTTTTTGTACAATTAATTATTTCATAACCTTTCATATATTAGGCGTGATTATAATTGCAAATTCCATGTTTTCTTATATGTTCACTCACATCATTTATGATGAATAAATTTAAGAGAATGATACTAAACTATAGTAGATGTTCTTGCTTGTATTGCTTATTCCTTTTTCCCTTAGTATTATGTTTTATATTATGTGTTAATAAAATTAGAGTACTTTATGCAGTATGCGGCTACAACATATTGATAGTGTGAATGGCAAGCATATTCTTGTAATATAACTATATGACAAAATTTGCTCCATAGATGTTAGGTGATCGTTTGGTCTTCCACTTCTGCTAGACTTGTGGGGTTTTATAGTTCTTGAATTTTCATTCAATTTTGTTACCTTTTATCCTTTTATTTGTCAAGTCGTTCTCAGTTTATTGTTCAAGTTTTATTAAAAGCACAATCACCAAAGTGCTGGCACTTGTTTAATAAAAGAGAGGGTTTGTTGACTTTGTTCAATTGATAAGCGGCATGGAAATCTAGCTACTCTCACTGGAATTCTCTTCGTTTATGTTTTCTTTTCCTTTTCTAGACATGCTACTGAGGTTTAGCTTTATAATCTATTGTTCCATGAAACGAGCTAATTAAGAGCTTTAGGCTGGAAGTTTTTTCCTCTATCAGTCAATGCTATGAATTGACTTTGTTTTGCTAGATTTGGTATGACTTACTCCACCACGTATTTCTGATTTGTTGCTTTTTATGCTTCGCAGGTTGTTGATGGACTGGAAACTTATGCTAAAGGTGGTCATCCTGACATTATTAAATCTATTAGGCAATGTATTTCCGGCAATCCTCAAACTTTGGTTTTCAATGGTTGCTCGAGTTATGCGTCCATTCCAGTTGTACAAAACCTCCTGCCGCGATCAGTATGCAGATTAGCACTGAATGATTCTATAACCAGTCAAAGTATGTGTATCATCCAGTCGGTGCATGTGTGTGACTCAGAAGAAGAGAAACTTGCAAAGGTGTCTATCAGTTCTAAATCTAATTTCAGAAGCTAACTTTCCCCTTTAGATGTTATTGTGTAAGAAAGATTACTTTGTTTGACTGCTTACCCCTTGATCTCGATTTATTGGAGTAAGTACTAGTACCAGTAATCCGTAAGGTGTACAACTGTTTAATTTAGAATTGGACGTGAATGGTAAAAAGTACACCTCTCATTAGTTGCTGCTGCATCATTTATTTAGTCAAAGTAAAATTGCTTAGCTTCATTACGGGGTTTGAAGTTCTGGTTCAAGATTGACTTTAGGATTTATTTACATGTTCTATCCTACTATTTGAACAATACGACCAAGAGCTTTATTCCTCTGATTGACGACAATACTACTATTTTTAGGGTATCTTAGTGAAGGTCACTTGGACCATTGTTTCGTTATCCAACTAGCATAATTCTCATTGTAGAAGTATCCAAAAGGTTATCGTTGATTGGTCTTTGGCTGGCCTTCCAAGCTATATAAGTATAGGTTTTCTACTTAACTATAACTGTTTTTGACTTGTAAACTTGTCATGCTTGATAGATTAATAAGAATATTATTGGTTTAGAAGAATATTACTGTCTGGCCTTCAATACTGGAAGGTGCTCATGCCAATTACTTTAAACATTATTACTTCATTTGTTTTCTTTTGACGCCTTGCACTAGAACTGTGTTTGGTCCTTTGTTGTGGCAGACGATATAAATTTGGTCGACTTGGTATCCTATTCTATGATTTAAGTTTTTCATGTTTTATGTTATTTGGCATATAATTTGGTTTGTTCATGTTTCTATTTGAGTGGGCCACAATATTTGTTTCTATTGATATATTATAGGAATGAACCTGTCATCTGTCCTTGTATCACATTATAGAAGCTTTGTTATCCTATTTCTTGGTTGTCCTTAACACGATTTTTACTCAATATTCTTGAATGCTAAAATGAAACTGTTTTTCACTGGTACAGTCGAGTTTCTACTTGATAGATGTTATGATCCTTTTACTTATTTAAAAAAGAAAGGAAAGACGGGTAATACGTAAAGCATCATTATCCCCTGTTCTAGTTTATTTAGCCCTTTCTTGGTTGTTATGATATATCATTAGTCTTATTACTGTTTTTATATCATTATTATAATATTATTTATCATATTACTATTATATTAGTTGTGCAATCCAAGGTCAGTGTTGGGATATTTTTTGAGTTACAACTTTCTTAATGTTAATTTTAGGGGCTCCAAGTTTCGGATCAACTCTGTACTAATGAACTTAACTCGAGGCCTATCAAGCTGCTGTTTATAGTCGGAGACGGTAGCAATTCTCAGGAGTTAGTTGCAGCCACAAAATCAAAGGGCTATCCCATCTCAACAATTGGTACTGATGGAGAAACAAAGAGCAGCAGGTAACGATAGCAAAATTTCTCATCTTAGATTACCACCCTGGTATAGTACTTGGAACTTTCTGTTTTCATTTTATGGATTTCAACCCTACTTGTTGAAAATTTTCTTGGGGCACTAGGTAGCCTACATATTTGTAGGTCAAATTTGAAGTTGCCATAAACCTTTTCACAATACTTAGCAAACAATAATAAATGTACAGTCCCCCTTCTTTTCTGTCTTTTATACTACCACGTGCAATAGCATTTGGAAGGCTAGTGTTAAATGTTCAATTAAAATTGTACAGTTACTATACTACTATGATGTAGGATTTTAAGCATATCTGTCATACCCGAACTTGTGATTTTTAGGACAATGAACCTTTGACTTGAGATGTTAAACATAGACATGTCGTGCCCAAAAGTCCTTACTTTTAGGAGATTGCACCATGAAAATGGATTGTCCGTGCTAAGAGCTTCACTTTATTAGGGAATATTGATATTTCCACAAGGTCTTCCTTGCATGAATAGTGATAGTATCACATTTACTTGTGGAAATAAAAGTTCCCAATTAATTGGCCATGTACTGGATTAATGTAATTTAGCCATAGAATTATGTAGGTAAAATGCTATGAAACATTATAATTTTAGACTCAGATGGGCCTAAGTTTATCTGATATGATTATATGAATAAAACCAGGTCTTTCCTGAGTTTTGATTGATCAGTTTAGGGATGCGTGTGAACTTCAGTAAACATTTCCTTTGAATGTTACTTTCTTTATTGGTCCAGATCTTTCATTATATTATTTGCAAACATGTATGGTATTCACATTTGGTGCGTTTGGAGAGCACTGCATCGTTTTTGGTGCGCTGCATTTGAGCCCCAAATGATGTGTTTGTGAGTTAAATAAGTTGAGGTTGAAAGAAGTTGCTTTTAGGCAAACAAGATTTTAAAAAGCATATTGACTTCCAAAAGCACCACACTAATCGCAGCAAATGCCTTGTGCCCAAACAAGAACTAATCTAGTTATTTTCCTTGTTCATAATTTATTGATTTCTCTAATTTGTTTACCCCTATATTTGGCAGTGAAACAGGATTCGCAGTTTTCATGATGGATTCAAAATACATTGGTACCGCAGATTTTAGTGAATTTGAAGTCGTCCTTAATTTCAATTTCGCACCACCAATAGACAAATACATCCAGATACTCACTAGAATGGCTCGGTTCACTATCAATGGAATGTTGCATAGCTTCTTAACAAGGGAAGAAGCATTGTTTGCAGGTCCATTGGTTGAAATCCTTGAACAGTGCAGGCAGACAGTACCGGAGCCTCTCAGACATATTTGTTAATCTACTTCTTCCTTGTCAGAATGTTGAAATCTAGATTTGTCTCCCCCATTCTTTCCAGCTCCTAATCATTCTGTTGACTTTTGCAGTTCTCATATATATATATATATATATATATATATATATATATATATATATCCTATATATATATATCGAGGAGAGAGAGAGCGAATTGGACTTAAACAACTAAAAAATAAAAAAAAAAACGGGACTTGAAATTTTATATAATGCAGTGTTTTGGATGTGTTTTTTTCGAGTTATAAAACATGTACCAAAGATTGTACACATAATTTTATTTTTTTTTAGTTTTTTTAAAAAAGCTAAAAATAAATTTTTGTCCGTATTTTAACTTTGTCAAGGAAGTCCTGATAGGATCTATCTTGTATATATATATATATATATATATATATATATATATATATATAAAAAATCCAAATAATTAAAAGCGAATTGATTATTGTTGACGGTTTTTTGAGTTATAACGTTTAACTATGTCGTTTGCTTTGTATGCTATAACGATGTAGAAAAATTGTTTTAAATGGTTTGTTTTTAGTTATTTTATAGAAGAGGACCGTAGGTATATATATATATATATATATATATATATATATATATATATTAAAAAAAGGTCTTATGTTTCTTCATAATCAATTTAACAATTCATCAATAGATAGATGGTTTGTTATGATCAATGATGTATCAAAACTTTGTTGTTTCTTTGAAATCTTCAATTATATCGATTCACAGGTATGGATTGAATTGTAGGGTAAATAGAAAAAAAGATCAAGGAAGCTCCTTCCAAAAGACAAATTATGAAATAGATGAAGTATTAATTATTACACTTAAAAAGAAAGAGAATAAATTATAATAACACATCACGTAGAGAATTTAAGAGAAAAATCAAGGATTTAAATTCTAATATGATTTGATTAATCAGTTTTATCATGATAAATAGTAATTAAACACAATAAATTATATAAGGATGTTTGTAAAATTAGTGTATTACACCATTCAATAATAACATGTCACACATAATTTAAGAGAACAAAGATTTAAAATTGGGTTAAATACACTTTTCCTAACTGTACTCAACTTCGATTTATAAATGCATCACTAGATTGAAATTTTTTATGGTCAATGTAGACACTCGAAATTTTCTGCATACCTGTTACTAACAGTGCAGGAGGGCAGAGTCGTCTTTCAGAGATAACCCTGGAAGACAACTCAGTTCAATCCCGGAGACAACCCTGGAATATTCAATTATTACTATCTCGGAGATAACCCCGAGACATCCAGCTCAGTCCCGAAAACAACATCAGGAGTTTCAGTTTCAACCTCGGAGATAACCCCGAGGAATGCAGGTCAAATGTCGGAAATCACACCGGAGAAGACCGTTTCATCTCGGAGATAACCCCGAGATACTCAGTCTCAGTCCCGGAAACAACACCGGGAAAGATAATATCAACCTCGGAGACAACCCCGAGGCATGCAGTTTCAGTTCCAGAGATAACCCCAGAAATGCTTGTTTCAAACCCATGCAAACAGCTTCAACACTCGGCGATAACCCTGAGGCACTCATTCCCCAAGACCGGATATAACCCCGGGAAGTCAGGTACACCTCAAAGACAACTTCGAGGATTACGATACTGCGGCGATCCCAATCTCGAGATAACCTGACGAGCAACGACCGCTAAAAACATCTCAAACCGGAGATAACCCTGGTGAGGGGCAAAATTGTTATTTTGCCATCCCAATCCCATTGCGCCGTCTCAACAAACATCTCAACATACATTCTACACAGAAATGCTCTACAAGAACCAAAGAGCTCAAATCCTGAGTGACTACTGCACAAGACATCACACCGGATAAAATTTGAAGCTTGAAGACCAAGGGCATGGTCCCATCTTCCTGACTTCGTACAACCTCTAATCCCATGTCATTGTGTAGCTCTCGACAACAACATGACATAAAAGGTCTTATACACCTCGATCGGATGCCCGAATTGAACTTCTGAAAGTTTGAGCGGACAACACGTTGCACGCGTGCACGTACTTCAAGACGGCGGGACCTGCGGAACCGGGCACCCACCCGGCGACCAGTAGTACACTGCAACTCCCCCTCTATAAATAGAGGGCTTGGGACAGACCATTTTCATAGAAAAAGCGAGAAGCCTGTCCAATTTGCTTTGTACACACTATAAACTGAGTGTTTTCTCATTTTAAACACTTGTGAGCTTCTATATTGTTATATTTTTACCTGCGGGAGCCGAGTGTTCATCCATTTACAATCATTGAAGTCTTCTTTGGCAGTCCACTGTAAGCCTTCTTACACTTTCTAAAGCCTTTCTCCACTACTATACACGCACAGTTATGCACGTTGACAGTCGTGTTGCGTGTGTATGCCCGGACTTGATCCGTGGCTTTTATTTCTTTTATATATATATATATATATATATATATATATATATATATATATATTTATATTATATTTATATATATGGACTAACATTATCTAGTTATGCCTCGATTGAGTCTGGACTCACGTTCGGAGCGTTTATTTGCTTATATATATATATATACTTATATATAAACTATTGTCGAACTTTGTTCGATGAACTTGGATTTACATCCGGAGCATTTACTGCTTTTATATATATATAAATACTTATATATATGTTGTTGCTATCAAACTCTATTTGATTGAGCCTGAATTTTACATCCGGTGCGTTTACCGCTTATATATATATATATATATATAGGAAAATGATCCGTGGAAAACATTAGCTATTAACACTGTTTCAACTAACGCTAATCTAGCCGTCCAATATTAGAGTTAATGGCTGAGATGAATGCCCAGCCGCTAGAGGGAGTAGCGGCCAGCAATAAATATTAAAATCCTCTCTGCTTGGTAGAGGAGTAGCGGCCGATCAAAACATCGACGTTTTGGTAGTATTTACTCCTCTAGCCACCAACAACAGATTTTTAATTTGGCCAGACCCCAAATATTAGAGGAGTAGCGGCCAACAAAAAAAATTTGGCCCAATTACTGATTATCCTAATTATCCTCATACATACTACTTATTAATTAGTAAAATAAGATAATAAAAAATTATAAGAATAATTATAAAGATAATCGATAATTATCTTTATACTTATCCTTATACTTATTAATGATTATCCTTATACATATTACTTATTAATCAAGAAAATAAAATAATAAAAAATTATAAGGATAATTATAAGGATAATCAAGAATTATCTTTATACTTATCCTTATACTTATTAACAAAATAAGTATGTATAAGAATAATTCGATTATCGCCTTATGATTTTTAATTATAAATAAGAAATAGTGATTGAGTTTATATATTTTAGTAGGAATATAATATAAATTTAATCACTATTTTTTATTTATAATTAAAAATCATAAAACGATAAATTATTAATTATCCTTACACATACTTATTTTATTAATAAGTATAAGGATAATTACTGATTATACTTATAATTTTTAATTATTTTATTTTACTAATTAATAAGTAGTATGTATGAGGATAATTAGGATAATCAGTAATTGGGCCAATTTTTTTGTTGGCACATTCCTTTAGCTGCCGGGGCTCAATAATTAATTAAAATCCTCTCTGTCAAGTTACTAGAGGGAGTATACTACCAAAACGTCGACGTTTTGACCGGTCACGCTACCTCTAGCCGCCAAACGAGAGGATTTTAATATTTATTGTTGGTCGTTACTCCTCTAGCGGGCTACGGTATTCATCTCAACCATTAACTCTAATATTGACTCAGCTAGATTAACTGACTGAAATGATGTTAATAGCTAACGCTTCACACGATCATTTCCCTATATATATATATATATATATATATATATATATATATATATCCTCGATCATGAATTAACGAAACGAGCCTGGATCGATATATGTCCAGTGCATTTTACAGCTTTCTTCATCTTTAGTCCCGCCCGGAGTTTACTTCGTGGTGGTTGATCGCTTTTACAGCTTTATTTACATTTCGTCCCGCCTGGAGTTCACTTCGAGGCGGTTGATTGTCTTACTGCTTTCTTTACATTTTTGATCCCCCATGGAGGTGCTTCGTGGTGGTTGATCATGCCTCTATATATATATTTATCGCTTTTATATATTTACATTTTCGATTCTCTATGGAGGTGCTTCATGGTGGTTGATCAAGTCTGTATATATATATATATTTACATCTTATATATATATATATATATATATAATTGTTTACAACTTTTATATAAATTGCTACACCATGTGAGCCTAGGAATCATGTGATTACATATTCAGTCTACTTAATCTAGATTCGGTTCCTGTGATGGATATTTTCAGCTGTACACGGATTGTAAATTATTCGCATTGTTCGAATTTCCTTAGATGGTTCTCATGCCCACAAGGAGTTCGACACTGCTATGTATATTATTTTCTCGAAGATGCTTCGCATCTTGAAAATAAAAGCAATCAAGCCGAACATATAATAAAATAGAAGTATCAAATGCCTCAATTACTATTGAGCACAAGGGTTTGAAAAACCTCTTTTTTTACAAAACTCCACTGCTATATCTTGTTAAAACTGAATTTTATACAAAATTCAAACCCTTTGTATATAGGTGCGAACGAGGCATATCATTACTTCCAAATAAATTGCACATTGATCCACACACACACACACATTCATATAACAGTTTAATGAAAAATTGGCGGTCACCGTGGCAACACAGATGTCAGGGGTGCCTTACACCTTCCCTCCGCATAACCAAGTCCCCGGACCCTAACGAATCTCGATTTCACAGACCCGTTAAACAGTGTCATATCACTGGGTCAATGTGCAAATCTTTTCTCAGTTGTGTTGGTACAACCATTTAAAAAACCAACTGGCGACTCTTACAGTCCGCTTGTCGACATATACATGTCGTACATTTTCACAACTTGTTTTTTCAAACAAATCTCACCTAACATGAGAACACCAAAAGACTAGAACAGAAAAGGGACAAATAAAAATCCCGACGTCGACATGTGACGACTCTGCTGGGGACTTCCAGTAAGAGGACTTAAGCCGCTATTACAAGCTTTTCAAAACTGTTATATGCTTGTGTGTGGATGTTGCATTTACATTTGATGGATGTGTATGAATGCATTTACCTACTGTACTTAATGTTTACACTATATCTATGTAATACTCGGTAAAAAAAAGATAAAAGATAAAAGATAAATATAATTAGATAATAGAAGTGTAACTTATAAGTATTTATACATATCTAAAACCTATAAGGATAAGAAAAGTCATTCATATTTATTAAACTTTTAATTTTAAAAAGGACTCTTTTACCTAGTAACCTATTTTGCAAAGGAATTACATATATTTAAATAACTAGAGAGAAAGAAGAACGTAAAAATTTATTTGACTTTTAGAGTCTTGCGAATGCAGAGAAGAAGAAAAGAAAAAAAAAATTAAAAAGGTAAATTTTGGTGTGTGTGTGTGTGTGTGTCAATATATATATATATATATATATATATATATATATATATATATATATATATATATATATATGTTATGAATCATGGCGGCTTGTTTGTGATTGTGTGAATCAATATTATATATATATATATATATATATATATATATATATATATATATATATATATACATACTTATGAATCATGGCTACTATTATATACTAATAAGTATATGAGAATAATTCTAAACTAATAACATAAAATATTTGTTTTAATTTTAAAGTTATAGTTTCAATATTGAATATTTAAGTAATTATAATTTAGGAAAATCTTATAATTTCAGGTATATTAACTAAATATAAATTGAGTTAAAAATAAATAAATAATGAAATAAAAAAAAATGTTTGAGGTAGGATATTTTATCCTAATGATTTCTTTTTGTTCTAAATTTATATTTAGGATTTGTTCGGCTAATATTTTCGTATTCGTAATATCGAGGTAAGTGGCTTTTCGAACTATTTAGTGTTTTTAAAGTATGTCTTATTAATTATTTGGATGCTTAAATGTACAGTTTCAAAATTCGTATATTTTAATTTAAGGCTTCCATTTAAATTAAATTGTTATGTTCTTTTATTTCAAAATTCGGATCAAGTATTTATTTTCGAACTGTGAATGAGATTATATGATTTTGAACTGTGAAAAAGTATTATTTATATTATTGATAATATTGAGAAAAGTTTTTGAAATTCTCAGTCTGATTATGTATAGAACCCGTATTGATTACGTTTAGTTCTGGAGCTAATATAGGACCTACTAAGGCGCACACCTTTTAGATGCCCTTCGGGGAGCGTGCATTTTTATAGATACCTTAGTAGGGTGCGTATCATAACGTTATCGAACTTTTGGGCCGTGTTACAGGGCAGTTGTAACCTTAGTCGCTAAGGCTGTGGTTTAAAAGAGACGATATACATTGAAATCATTTTTGAATTGTTTTAGTTTTGAAAGCTTTTGTACTATTGTTATTGAACAAAAAGTTATTTCAAAAAAGTATTTTGCAAATTGTACTTGATTCGACTAGATAGAGAGGATTGCTACTTGATGGGCTTCATCGCTCACCCCCTTACAGATTTTTACAGGTCCCATCGTTGAAAGCTGAGCCTTTATTTGATACGCTTGGAATAAATGGAGTTTAGTTTTAGATGTTTTTCTTTGTTGATGGATTTTGATAAAACTCTTAGTTTTAGGAGTCATTGCGTCTCCATTATTTGAATGTGGTATTTATTAGTATTTTATTTGGATTGATTTAAAATATATTTATTGTTGGATTTTAAGTTGAGATTATTGTTAAGTTGTTTAGTTTGGGCTGCGCGTTATTGATATTGTTGCCTTGCGGGCCTATGGGCTTGCGGCGTGTAGCACTTTGGGCCTATATCGGGTTCAGGGTGTTACAATCTGCTTGTGATATTAGTGCTTTGCACATGTCATCATTTTCATAAACGGTGAGACACGTTGTATGTGAATGTATGTTGTGTGGTTCCTCCATCAAGAGGCTAGCTATCTTGTCGGTGTTTGATTACTGGACTTATAGGAAGACTAATTTCGACGAGGCTCAGGAAAGACACCACCCAAATTCGCTCCAGTTGAAAGACCGGATTAACTTCTCATCGAGTAAATTGCGATGATTTGGGAACATTCATGCCAAAAAGTCGCGAGAGTAACCTAAGATATGTCAGCCTCTGATAAACCAAACACGGAGGAAAGTCTCTTCATATTTTCTCATTTCAAATTACTCGTAATTTCAATTACTTATAATTTCATTCCATATTGATCTCCATGTCATGGCAAATATGAAGAAATATGCGTACACACATATTTATAAATATTAACATGCTATCCTGTATTAAAAACAGCTAACCTCAGTTTTGTAGGATAATACTCCTAAAACGGATACATCA
The DNA here is from genome assembly GCA_020205605.1 of Panax ginseng. Classification (NCBI taxonomy): domain Eukaryota; kingdom Viridiplantae; phylum Streptophyta; class Magnoliopsida; order Apiales; family Araliaceae; genus Panax; species Panax ginseng. The sequence goes on along the minus strand of CM035136.1, from coordinate 52,215,642 downwards.
TATAGCATGTAAACATTTATACATTCCCTGAAACTAAACTATGCCAGTTTTTCGCAGGGAAACAATCAGACTTATTACCTGTAAGACCCCAACTTTTTATAAATAAAATCGAACTTCCTCTAATTATTATTGTGAATAATAAGGTGTTAATTTGATATAATGCTTTGGTTATGGGTGAAATGTGCAAATTTTGCAAAATAAGAAAGTGGTTATAAAATATACATTGTTGTCGGGGAATATTCGTTTGGTCGTAGAATATTCTTGTTGTCGGGGAATATTCGTATGACGGTGCAACCATTTGTGGGTCCCATAACGGAAAACGGTCGGATGAAGAAAATGACAAGTTTGAGTTTTTATAAATAACGACGTAGTTATTCTAAGCTAACAATCATTGGAATACCCTTATGGTTAAAATACAAGAATACGCTGGCAGTTGCACAAAGAGCACTACGATATTGCATGATTTTTTGAATTATTGATTCTCATGTAAGAAGGCACTACTCAATAATTGTTACAATAATTCTTTATCAATATTTTATTTTATTGATTCAATAATTGCTACGTTGATATTTTATATTATTATTGTTTCAATAATTGTCATCGTGATAAGATCTCCATTATCGGATCAATAATTCATATTATTTGAATAATATTGTTAGATAATATTATTGGCAATGTCTAAAGAAGTTCTGTCTAGGAAAAGGGTTTGGTCACCTAATTACGCGCCAATAAGGAGATATCCTTATCGGAAAGCCCCCTTTTTCCTGGGAACGATCTGGTTGTCTTTATTGTGATTCTGTAATATTAATTGTTAATACTTAATTATTGATTTATATGATAAGGAAATATTTATTTTATGTGGATATAAATGATGGATATATTTATTGTGGTTATAAATGAAGAAATTAAGGTTGATGTGTTTTATCAGTATTTTGTCAGAATGGAGGTATTAAAAATCATCCGTATGTGGATTTTGGACATTTTTTGTTTGGAATTTGGAAAAACTTTCTTCTACAAAGTTGTAGAGAATTAAATTTCCTATGGAATAAACATGAGATTCGATTTTTTTTCTAATAAAATGGCTATTTATTATGAATTATTGAAGTTTTAGAAATAAATATTTTTTTATTAAAAATATAGGTGGGACCCACTTTTATTTTTTTGGTGAAGAAATGTGCTGAATTTTTGGTTCAAAAGTGGAGTGCTTGATTTAGTCAAATAAATGTGCATAAAAAAAGAAATATTTTATTAATTTAGTCTCTTGTGGCGTTCTAGCATTTTCCTATAAATAGATGCTTAGGTTAGAATTGAAAATCAACCAGAAACATAAGTTTTCTCTCTATATATTATCGAGCGTATTTTTGTGAGTATTTAGATACTTTGAGAGTTGCTATTGAGTGAAAGTTTCCTTCGGCATTACATATGATATTCCAGTCAGAAGTACTATTCTTTTGAGGTAAGAGATGTTATTTTCTTCGTAAATGATATTATTTCCTTCAATATCATTATGCCAAAATATTGATATGAATTTTATTGTGGAATTTCTACCTTTTTCGTGTTGGGGTTACTATTCACGTATACGACACTATTCACGAATACGACATTATTCACAGGAAAATGAAATTTTCTCTTCTTTGTCCAAGATGTCTATTATTGTTATTATCTTTGATTGTATCCATGTTTTGATCTTCATTCTTGAATTCTGCTCCACAATTGATTATTATGGAGTATTTTTGAACTTGAATAAATTGTAGTACGAATCCCTAATATTTATCCTTTTGTCTCACTGGATTCGTTTTCTTTAAGATATTTTTCATCATCCTCAGTCCTAAATGATGATATTACTGAATATCTTTAGCATGTAGTGCAAAGATGAATGATTAATCGATGAATATCTTTGGCCCATAGTGCAAAAGATGAGCAGTGTTGAGATGAACATGACCAACCGGGTGATACAAATGAATATCTTTGGCACAGTAGTGCAAAGATGAATATTTGATTCAAGATGTATATTGATTGATGTTACAGAGATAAAATATTGATGATGGACTTTTAAATCTTAGAAGATAGTAGAATTCATTCTCTACTTGACTCTTCTAATGGATTGCTGTTTCCATTGTAGTTGTTGATCTAAAACTTGTTGTCTATTATATTCTATCAAATTTTTCCCTATTGAAGACTAATGATAATTTGTTGTATATTATCTTAGTCATAATATTCTTTACTGGGCTAGTTGAGCTCACCCTTTTCCTTTTTGTTCCATTTTTTTTCTCAGGAGGTGATAATTTAACAGGAACTAGCCGGGGTATGGAGTGATGATTCAAGATAGTTGTTTTAGTAGTCCTCACTATTTTATAAAATAGTGTGATAATAATTGTAATGAGGACTCCTTTTGAGTTTGAATACTGTTTATTAGACAATATTTGTATTTAAACTCACAGTATATGTGTTGTCGTATTTTGCACGACAATTGTATTAATGAAGTTGTATTTGTTTCTGTACCAAGTATTTGACGACTCAAAATGGGTGATGTATACCTATTTTGGGGGCGTCACATTACCCGTTCAAAGTCCAAAAAGGCCACGAGCCTACAACCAATTATGTCTTCATCTGACCAGACTAATCTTAATCTGGTCTCCCGCGAAGAATTTGATGGATTAAGTAAACAAATCACAAATTTGGCTATTCTGCTTAAAGAACTACACCAGTCTACTCAGAGTACAAGGATACCCATACATACTGAATCCTCTGCACATGGAGGAACCCAAGGTGCGGACAAAGAAGCTCCCGCATCTGATTCTCAGTTGGATAAAACCAACAAAATTCATGATACCACCCATCTCAAAGAAGATCTAGACACCGGTGATATCAGAAAGAAAGTCCTTCAAATGGAAGAGATCATCCGTTCTATCAAAGGGATTGGAGCACATGGGAGTGTTTCATATGCATACCTTTTTATATTCCCTAATGTGCATTATCTAGAGAAGTTCAAGACTCCTGACTTTGAAAAGTATGACGGGTTAGGAGACCCTTACACACATTTGAAGGTATTCATTGGAGAACTCGGATCTTATGCCGAGGACGAGAAGCTTAGAATGCAGCTATTCCAGAAAAGCCTGACTGGAGAATCCAGATCGTGGTATACCAGATTAGACAATTCAAAGATCCATAGCTGGGAGGAGCTAGCTCATGCCTTCCTCAGTCAGTACAGCTTCCAATCCCAGATGGCCCCTGACCGGTACCAAATTAATAAAGTCAGGAAACAAACCAATGAATCTTTCAAAGAGTATGCTCAAAGGTGGAGGCGCCTTGCTGCTCAAGTTGTTCCCTCTATGAATGAGCCAGAGATGGTGATGACCTTCATAGACATACAAGAAGATCCTTTCTATGAGAGGGTTTTGGCTGGTATTGGAAAACCATTCTCAGAAATGATTAAGCATGGGGAGATGGCTGAGATGGGATTGAAGTCAGGAAAGATTCAAGACCTAGTCGCCTTCTTAAAGTCATTCTATTTATCACATCCAAATCAAAAATTATGGAAACAACTCCCGGAGGGTCCATAAAAAGAAAGAGGATGATGTTTCCTTGGTACTACAAGGTCAGAAAGGCAGTCATAATATGCCTATCCAAAGGAGAAATAACTCCTCCTTCCAAGCACAACCTTTAAACCCTTCGTTGCGAAAGGGTGGAGAAGTTAGATGCACTCAAGTGTTCACACCCTTAGGGGACTCACTCGAGAATATTCTCAATCTTCTAACCACTCAGAAGAAAATTACTCATCTTCTTCCATCAGCAAACCCAAATGGGAAGGGTTTCAATGCTAGTCAGAAATGTGCTTATCATGCTGGAGCTCCAGGACATGATACTCAAGATAGATGGGCCTTGAAACACAAGATCCAGGATTTGATTGATAATGGTGAGATCGTGGTAGCTAAACCCAACCAACCCCATGTGCAAGACAACCCTCTTCCTCAACACAAAGAAGAGGAGGTCAATATGATTAATTAGAGTCATGGACAGAGTTCCAATAATTATGGTGGTGGATCATCCCAGACCAACAAGGATGGTGCTGGCAAATGGGATTTTGCTCAGTTCCAGTATACTATGGAATGAAAAATAAAGACTCTTTGTGTGCAAGTTAACCAATTGGCAGAATTGATGGTCCATCAGAACTAGGTCACCCGCCAATTATTTAGTCAGGAGCATGATAGTCGTCTTCCTCTTGTTACAAACACTCCACCGCATACTACAGAAAATGAAACACTAGAAGATAAAATTACAAAAAGAGCAAATGCCAAAGCCCGTCGGGATTTTGCCAATAAAAGGGAATTTACATACCTAGGCCAACTGATGGAAGAAATACTACAAATGTTTATACATGAAGGAAGAATCACAACTTTGCTACCTCCAATCAGCCCGCGTTCAAGATGGTTTGATTTCAATGGAGTGTGCCAAGATTACCCCAATCTCGCTGGTCACAAAGACGTAAGAATGCTGGGTACTCCGCCACCTTATTCGTAATTTAATTGACAAAGAATATCCTGCAGATGGCGTATTTATGATGTTGTGGTACTAGAGAGTGGGGACGCATTTCCTACAAAGTGGAAGGAAGTTGTAGCAATCATATCTTCTAAGACAGATGCAACTACTCCCTCACATACAATCCAACCAATTCAACTCAAGGTTGTTAATAATCCTTTGAAAGTGGCTGCTCTAGAGCCAATTATCTTGCCATTTATACCACAATATCCTGTTGTCAACCTACAGAAAGTTCCATGGAATTATGGAGGGGCTGAAGGATCCACATCTCACATAATTGCTGTAGTGTCGAAGGATAATCCACTGTATCTTCCCCAACGGGTGATGAAACCTACCATCAAGACAATGGGGAATATTCCCATGGAAAAAGTGGAAGAATTTCTCTGTACTATGGGCTATAATGAAGCCACGGTGGTTTTAAGCTTAAGAGAAGCTCCACAACAAATCTCCATATTGGACTTGGTTTTCTTTCCAAGATCATATGAAAGTCTTTCTCTGGTTTTGGAAGAAGCCCATTTTCCTAAATCAATAGATGTGTGAGAAATTCCAAAGATCTCGTTGATCACATTTTTAACAACAATGTGATATCTTTCACCGATGATGATATACCTCCCGGAGGGACCTATTATCGCAAGTCGCACACACATAACGGTTTTATCTTCCGGATATAAGGTGGGAGGAGTTTTGATAGACGAAGGGTCATATTTGAATATCTGTCCTTATGACACTTTAGTGAAGATGAATATCAATCTTAATAGAATCCAAAGAAGCCATATAATCATTAAAGCTTTCGACGGATCCCGACAAAATGCTGTCGGAGAGATTGAACTGCCAGTGGAGATTCATCCACATATATTTTGCATATCTTATCACGTGCTCAAAATAGATACAGGATACAACCTGATCTTGGGAAGACCGTGGATTCATATGGCCGGAGCCATTCCCTCCACCCTTCATCAGCAGCTTAAATACATTATCAACAATAGCCTAGTCACTGTCGACACTGAGCCAGAATGTCCTGAACTAGATGACATACCACTCATCAGCTTCAATTCAGAAGTTGAGCCGATCAGTTTTCATGCCCTGGAGGTGAGAAACACTCACTACCATCCTATTGGGGCGCCACCTCTCATACCCCAGATTTCGCCAAGTAATGCTCCTGCCACTCAAGAAATGATGTCATCAAGGGTTATCAACCCAGACAAGGGTCATAAAGATCATCGGCATCAAGCACCCCAATTCAAGTTCTCTAACAAATAGGGACAACCTGACTAGGCTATACTACTAGTTCCAGTCACAGAAATCCTCATAAGCACAAATAGGTTCCTTTATCTTCACCACAATGGCGATTATCTCCACCTACAAGCCTCCCGAATATATACAAACTCCTAAGAAAAGTGTCACCCCATGTAATGGCTATGTTATTTCCTAAACCGATACCCCAGAAAAGGGGAAAGAAGTCTTGGTTCCAAATCCCAAAGAGGAAGAAGAGGAAAAGAGATGTAAACAAGACATCGCTAGGATGATGTCAAACATACACATCATTGTCAATGATGATCACACAAACAGATACATCCCAGATGATGATTGCCCAGACGTAATGGTCATCATTCGAGAAAAGGAGGACGATGATGTTCCTCCATCATCGCAATTCATCGACTTCACCTCGACAATTGGAGCAAAGACTCCTTTCATTAGTCGACAAGGTAAAATGGGCAAAACTCCTTCGCCTTCAGATAATAATAACTCGCTTACTTTTCTCGATAATATTAGCGCTTGTTTTGTCAAGACATGCTAACACTTTGTATGATTGAACAATTTCATATATTAAGTGAAAGCATATTTTGTTTCAGACTCAAATTTAGATGTGCCTATACTTGGTGATAAGGTGCCTTTTCTCCACAAGGATTGTAACTTTGATGGAAAGTTGGACTCAGACTTGATGGAAATACAAGAGGACATTGAGATACCTCAGGAGATCAAAGAATGGGTCGAAGACAAACCCAAACCCAACCTTGATCAAACCAACTCCTTCAATCTCGGAACCTTAGAAAGCCCTAAACTAATCCAGATTGGTACAGACCTCAGTCCAAACCAAAGGAATGACATGGTTACACTATTAACCCAATTCCAAGATGTGTCTGCATGGTCTCATGAAGACATGGTGGATATGTCCACTGACATCGTCATTCATCGCCTCCCCATCAAAGAGGGATTCAAGCCAGTCAAGCAGAAGCTCAGGCGATTAAAACCTAAGTGGAGTTTAAAGGTTAAAGAGAAAATTGTGAAACAATTTCAAGCAGGCATCATCATGGTGTCCACATACCCTGAGTGGGTATCTAACATAGTCCCCGTGCCTAAACCAGGAGGGAAGGTGCGAGTTTGCGTGGATTACCGAGATCTGAATAAAGTTTGCCTTAAGGATAGATTTCCCGTGCCATTTATCCACATTCTCATTGATAATACAGCTCCATACGACATGTACTCTTTTGCTGATTGCTTCGCGGGGTACCATCAAGTCATGGTTGCTGAAGAGGATCATGAGAAAACTGCATTCATCACTCCTTGGGGAACATTTTGCTATAGACAGTTGTCTTTCGGCCTCATCAATGCCGGAGCTACATACCAGCGGGCCATGATAGCTCTTTTTCATGATTTAATGCACAAGGAGATATAGATCTACGTGGATGATATCATCGTCAAATTCCGAAGGGAGGAAGACCACCTAGACCATCTCAAAAAGCTCTTCAATAGGTTGCGTAAGTACAAGTTGAAGTTGAATCCATCCAAGTGCACCTTTGGCATTAAATCAGGCAAGTTGCTAGGATTCCTAGTCAGCCACAAGGGGATTGAGCTGGATCCCACCAAAATTCAGGCCATCACGGAAATGCCCATTCCTCAGACAAAGAAGTAAATACGGGGATTTTTGGGAAGAATCAACTTCATTAGCAGGTTCATTTCCCAACTCACAGCAACCTGTGAGCCTATTTTCAAGTTGTTAAGGAAGAACTCATCCATGAAGTGGAATGATAAGTTCTAGAAGGCCTTCCTTACAATCAAAGAGTAGCTAATCAAAGCTCCTGTTTTGGTACCACCCATGGATGATGTTCCCTGCTTCATGTACCTCCATCATAAGTGATAATGCCATGGGTCGCATGTCGGGACGTAAAGACGATAGAGGCCAAGAGCGAAGCTATCTACTACCTCAACAAAAGATTCAGCAGTAGTGAACACAAGTACACTTTGATTGAGAAGACTTGTTATGCTTTAGAATGGGCTTCCATGAGGTTACATCATTACCTCCATGGTCACATAACCCATGTCATATCCCGCATTGATCCTCTCAAATACGTGTTCAGTAAACCCATGTTGAACTGCTGACTGTCCAGATGGCAGTTTATCCTATAATAATTTGACATCGTCTACGTGACACAGAAGTCCATTAAAGGTCAAGAAATTGTGGATCAACTGATCGCCGCACCTTCAGGGGACTTCAAACCCTTGGAAACATACTTCCCCGATGAAGGGGGTAATGGCAATTCAGCAACACCATCAGTATGATGCACACCAAATATGGAAGATATATTTTGATGGAGCTGTAAACATGGAAGGTTCTGGGGCTGGAGCAGTTCTAGTATCCGTTACGGGGGAACAACATCCCGTCGCCGTGAAATTGCAATTTGCCAACACCAACAACACATATGAGTATGAAGGCTGTATTATGGGGCTAAAAATTGCCAATCAATGGGCATCAGACGGTTAATTGTCTTAGGATATTTCGAGTTGGTAATCAGACAAACCACAAGAATCTATCACACCAAAGGTTTATACTTGCTGCCTTACCATCGATAGGTTCTACAAATGGCTTCAGAGTTTGAAGAAATATCCTTCCTCCACATTCCTCGGAATAGGAATGAGTTTGTTGATGCACTAGCAACAACATACATGACAAGGAATGCATGTCGACCCTCACATTGGCCCAACAAAAGGCTCCAGCCTATGGGAGTTACATTGGAGAAGTATCGGATGAGCTACCTCCCATCCAACACCTTTGGTATCATCATATCAAGGAGTACTTATAAGATGGATCTACACCCGCTGAGGCGAGCCTGACTGAAAGAAGTCGGATTCATCGACTGGCTATGAAGTTCTACCTGAGCGGAGATGCACTCTACAAAAGAGATGCATGATTAGGTCTCCTCAGATGTCTAGACAAGGACCAAGGTCAGAGGCTCATGGATAAGATCCATGGTGGAGTATGTGTCCCACACATGAGCGACCCTCTACTTGCAAAGAAAATCCTCAGAATAGGGCATTACTGGCTCTCTCTCAAAGCTGACTGTGATGATCACGTCAAGTGATGTTATCAATGCCAAATTCATGAGAATGCTATCCACGCCCTCCACAGGGAGAGCTCCACAATATGAGTTCACCTCGCCCTTCTCAATGTGGGGAATGGACGGATCGGCCCATCGAGCCCAAAGCCAAGAATGGGCATCGCTTATCTTCACCATGATCGACTACTTCACCAAGTGGGTAGAAGCAAGCCTCCTTCCCTGTGGTTACCAAAGAAGTCATCATTGCTTTCATCAGAAATAATGTCATTTGTCGATATGGACAACCAGAGGTAATTGTATCAAATAATGCTAAGAACCTCAACAACAAAATGATGGAGGAGTTATGTAGTAAATTCCACGTCAAACATCTCAACTCCATCATCTACCGTCCAAAGATGAATGGTGCTATTGAAGCGGCTAACAAAAATATCAAGAAGATCATGCAAAAGATGTCCGCCAACCACAAAGGATGGCCTCGACTTATTGCCTCTCGACTCATTAGCCTACGTAACATCAATGCACACTTCCACTCGGGCAACCCCTCACGATTAACCTATGGATGGAAGCAAAGGTTCCCCATAGAAGTGGAAATGGAATCCTCAGTAGTGTTAATAGACGCCACCGGATGAAGACCAATGGGTACAAGATAGGTATCACCAATTGTCTCTAATAGACGAAAGGCGTGCCACCGCTATCTTCCACTGGGCAAGATATCAACAAAGGATCGCCAGTCCTACAATGTAAAAAATCCGCTACTAGCAGCTTTAAACAACACGACTTGGTTTTGAAAAAGATCATTGACAACCAAGATCACCCAAGGGAAAATTTTCCTAACTGGAAGGCCCATTTATTGTCAAGGAGGTATTGACAGGAGGTGCTCTCAGATTACAGAAATGGATGGCGATGAATTTCCACAGCTTATCAACTCGGACACCGTGAAACGGTACTATGTCTGAGGTCACCATCAAGCAAACATCCTGGTTTTGGATCATCAGATCCCCAATCATTTCGTAAGTTTTCTAACCCTTCACTATATACAACTTCTTCACACTCATCCGCCCATTAGGACAAACACATTTTCTAACCAAAGAACCGGTTTTTTTGATCGCCAGATCCTTTTCTCTCAACTTGGTTTTGAACCCTTACTCAACTCCGGTTATCCCACCAGGGATTGAACCTTTCACACCCACAGTTTTACCCCACTAGGATAAGATAAGACTTTTCACACCCGCAGCTTGTCCCCATATATGGATTAAACTTTCTCACCCGCAGTTTGTCCTGAACATGGGATCAAACTTTTCATTGGCTGTAAACCGTCCTGAACATGGGGCAAACTACCCTGACTTGATCTCCTTGATACACGAGAGTACGTAGGCAACCATATTTTATATGGTCCGGTCGCAATAAAAATAAAACAACAAAAACATTTCTACACCCTTCTCATTACAAAAACAAAAAAAAAATCTCTACACCCTTTTTGCCACATACAATGTTGAACCTCATACACCAGGTTTGAACTACGCAGACCTGATCTCCTCTTCAATAGGAGTACGTAGGCAATATTCATGGTTCTGGTCTTAACCCCCTACCAAAACACAAACACTTGTCAATCTGTGATCGGATCATCCTTCAATCCACCACATTTCATCGGCTTCGCACTAAAGGGATGGAACTACCTGACCTCCCCATGTAAATGGGAGATTCGACGACCATCTAAGTCATGGTTGATTCCTCAAAGAGAAACACCAATCCATAAGAGATGGAACTAACTGGCTCCTCTTAAATAGGAGTATCAAGCGACCATCTGTGGTGCAAGGTAACCTCGTAGAGAAAAGCCACACTCCTCTCCACATCTACATACGTAAACCAGTCCCAAGACACCAAAGATGGTAGGAAATACACACACATATCAATGATCCATTCTCGAAATATCCTTAGACAACTCAATGTCCATCCATCAAGGAGGAATTCGTAATACATCAAGATCACAAGCCCTCAAGAAACATGCAAATATCAAGCAAGCAACAAGGCATAACTAAAAGGGAAGTGATCAAAATATATTTCCTCGCTATATATAATGTTGTTTGATATATACAATATGAATATATACATGACAAAATGGCTAAGCTTAGTCTGCATGCAGAAAATACAAGCCCATCTACAAATCAAAGTATATATGCGAGCTATCAAGCCCAACATGGCATCTCTCTCTCGTAAGAAGGAGGTAACGCCAGGTCTCCTCGCATAAGGGTATCCACACGAGCTAACAGATCTACAACCATCCGCATGGTGACTCCGTGCTCATCAATATACGTTCATCTCTCTAATCATGCCAGTAGTAAGGGACCTCACTGTGGTACTATCTATAATGGCTACATCCCGAAAGCAAATATGGCGCCATCCCTCTCAACTATCACTACATCTCTCCGGCCGATCCGCCTCATCCCGCTTCAACAATAAGTGCATCTCTATGTGCTAATGCCTCGCTCTCTCTCTAATAGAGCGCGCTCTCTCCCATCAAGAGTCACAACATCAAGGCTCTAGCCCGATCTCTCTCAAGGTCATCGATGGAGACTCGCTCAAATATCGTGGTCAATGATGGATCACGACAAAGATTAGTACCGGGAGAATCTAAAAGAGTCATTGGCAACCCAAAGAATGGCTCCTCCTGGGGGAAATCAATGTCCTCCATGGGCTCTCCACCATCCGAATCAATACCCCGACACTATGGATACTACCACAAATGATGAAGTCTCTGTCTCCATCCACGCAGTAATACTCGACGAATAGCCCGGATGGCTAATGTAAAATCAGCTATCTCACGCCGATCCCAACATGCATATACACCCGAGATCGGTCCTCCTGCATCGATAGATGGTGAGAAGCTAAACGCCGACCTAACGCCTCAAAAGGATGGAAGTCCCGAACTAGTCAAACGCGACATCACAACCAAGGGTGGTAGGTAGTCATGCCCCTCAAACCAGCCAGAGGGAGATAATCCATGCCAGGAGCGTGAGTAATGAAGCTATAGGGTGAATCGAGCCCTCAGACACGGCAGATGCCAAACGGATCTCCTCGATCCCCGCCAAGAATACCGACCAAGACATAGCGCCTGACACCTCGATGGTCGAAAGGAGTAAGACATAGCTATATCATGGGTAAAGCAGTAGACCATCTGCGTCGGTGGTAAAAGTACCAATCGGGCCTCAAGTGTGACATAAAACACACGATAAATATGACCAAATCCGCTCAGAATACCCCCCAGGTAGGTGCCGCAAAACGTGGTCGACCTCAACGCCTCCGCCACAATCATCGAAATGATGGTACGACCCTCCCCGAGAGCTCTCACCGCCATGATAACACCGATGTCCAAATCATCCATATATCGTGGCATGTACACATACGCCACTATGCACATCACGAAATACATCCACTCGCCAAATGCCACCGATCCTCCGGTGTGGTAAAATCCCTAGAATGTCGCGCGTAGTAGTCCATCCAATGAGCCAAATCTATCTATCGTAGAAACGCTGATAATATATGGCCGGATGTAATCTCATCCTCTACTACTTCTACGCCAGAATCTTGGTGAGGGTCATGAATCGCCAACAAGATATCTCCGATGCCCATATGAGCGCAAGGTCTGTCTAAGGGCAAAGCCATCAACCGCTCATACTCCTCCAATGTAGGAGTCAACTCCTGGGTACTAAACCGAAAAACCTGTCTCTCCGGTATCCAATGCTCCAAAGATACCCTCTACAAAGCTCATGAACCTAAAACATCAAGAGGGTCATAGAATGTTGTAATAGTTGATCTACAACCACCCTATCTCGTAGGTGACATACTATCATACCACGACCTCGCACGGAGAGGCTATCAACACCGGTGGGTGTGATCTATGCTACCGATTGTCAAGAAGACATCTGTGTAGGCCGTATCATAAGACCATCTAGGGGTCAATGCTGAATATCTCTAGACATACATACATATGCATAACATGATACATACATAATAAATAATAGATGAAAATATGATGTAGGGAATAGAAAATAGTACATACATTCCTAAGTACATCATCATCTACATACATCATCTCTGTACAACTAAAAATACAGGGAAATGGGGCACAGACGCCTTACTACTAACAGAGGCCTATCAAAAGATATAGCGAGAATGGGGCACATCCACCCAATATCTAACAGAGGCCTATCAAACGAGATAACGAGAATACACATTAGAAGAAGACAATGGTGTCAATATCTATATCATCAATCCTGTCCACCTGATGTAACTCCTCCTGAGTCATTGGATCTCTATCAACAGGGATGTCAGGCCTATATAAGGGAAGATCTTCACCGGCAAAGCCATATGGGTCACCTGAGGGGCCAACACATGAGCTGGAAGGATAAAAAGTATCTGCCTCTGAAGGATCTCTACCCAAGTGCCGGATGAAAAAATGTGTCCGGTCCAACTGCCGGGTCAAATGATCAATTTGTGTCAAATGAGTCGGATGTCAGACACAGGTCAGCCAATCCATCTTCATCACGGATTCAGGAACCATATCCCCCATAAACCGAAAGTGGCGCGGTCCGGGCTCCAATGGTACGAGGGGACCACCAAAGATGGAACGTATCCCGAGTATGTGAACCCCTCTCGACAAAGTATATCCGCCATACCCATCAATGGGATGTCATCGACGGGTGATCGCAACACGTGCCAATAACGCCTCGACAGAGGCAAGATCGGTACACACGAATCTCTCATGTGGTGCTCCTAATAAGACGCTCTCCTAAATAGAGCTCCCATCCTCCATCCGTGAAGAGAGGAATCCTACGGTGGATATCACGTGCTCGACACCACCGAATCCATCCTCAAATCCAATGGTCAAATGTTCCCCGTAGTAGGGAACCCAAGTGATGACATCACCGTCAACAACTCCAATCTATAGTCAACAATGGTGAAACCTCCGCCACAGAACCTCTACCAAAATGGAGTGATGCCATCGCCGTCCTCGTGGATAGGTATCTAAACCTAACATAGTCACAAGACGCAAACATGGAAGCCTCTCATAGGCCCAAAACTGCCAACACAAAGGCAAAACACTTGCTGTTAGTGAACACTCTCAACCTCTACATGGGAAATCAAAAGAGAAATACTCACCAAAGAGAAATGGGTAAAATCTTAGCCAAGCCTCTAAGCCAAGCCTCGCTAACGCACGCGCATTCCCCGAGGAAATAGGCAAAGGTGTAGGAACCCCAATCATACTCTCCAATACGGGTCCACCTCTCACCGTGGCGGCGCGATCAAAGCGAATGACACCGTAGAAGAGTTATCTGCTATGAAACAACCCCTGATGATAACCAGGAAAAATCACCGAAGAATGCGATCCCCAACTCTCACATCAGCAGGCATGGGCTCACTCAATAACCCACTCATAGCATCTACGCTCAAAGGACCCGTACGAATGGTCCTACCTCGAAGCCCAAATTAACTCCTAACAAGGATCTAACGGCAGCCGGGTAATATTCACCAGACATGGCACTCGCGCCTCTCCAAACTCCATACCGGTGATAAATCGCCAATCCATCACAACATCATCACCTCACAATCCAATAAATGGAGAGACCGAGTCCGTGAAACCAAATACGACAATGCCCCCCGAGGTAACCCCTGTGGACAACGGCGGGAAAGAATGGAAAAGAACGCCCCAAAGCCCAAACCATGCACAATACCTCGTTAATCTGGATGCAGAGCCTGATACAGGGAGTGTATGATGAACTAGTTCCCTCGAGGATGTGTAAAGCTGGGAACCTACATCACATGAAAATCAATGTCAAAATCCTTTCTCCTCCTCAATAGAAAAAAGAAAGATTAAACCCAACTTTTACCTCATTTGCATGCAAGTAAACTGAGGGGTGGCGACTCAAATCACCCAGAAGATCTAGAATAGCCACCTGAATGCTTCGGAAATCCCTACGGGGAATATGAGTAGCAGGAGCTGGAGTCACTACCGGTACATCTTCCTCCTCGTCCTCGACATCCCAGTACATCAACCCGATAGATTTATCATCGCCTCCGCCGCTGCACGACGAGGTCAGTTTAACCGAACGGGTCGAGGCACTTCAGAAGCCCTCCTCCGCACACTTGAAGTGGTTCTGCAGGAACTACTCGGCTGATCCAGATCCATAATATTTGGACACAAGTCTCCAAATCACTTCAGAAAGGGTGTGGTAAATTCTAACATGGAGAATTTTTATGCATTTAATGACTACACGCATGCATGCATTATTTTAATATACGTCTATAGTAGAGTTAAAAATGCATGACTACCCAATGCCCACATTTTGGAAATTTTTTGCCATAGTTTCCTCTATAAATAGGACTATCCACATGCACATAGGCATGACTAGGTGGCCATTCAGTAGCACACTTGCCCACAGTCATATACATACTATATGCATTAAAATGTCAAAGTCATCAATCTATAAGGGTAGCCTAATTACCAGGATTACTTTGCATTACCATCTTTGCTCATTTGTCCTCAAATAGGATAAGAAATAGCAGAAAAAAGGTGCCAATTTGATTGTTTCAAAAGTCAAATTTTTTTCACATCATTATGTTCAACATGGTTTAATACTAACATTTACTATGCTGAATATTTTTTATCAAGTCATTTGAACATGCATATTCACTACTATGTGTGTAGAATCATTTCATGTGATAAGTCATTTTCCAACGGATAGGAATTGGAAAAAAAGATATGCATACGCTACTGTGGCGTGTAGAACACTTGTACTAAGGACCGAATTTTGCAGAAAGACGCCTTAAACTCAAAGAGATCCGAAGAAGAGTTCTCGATTTCCTTCATGCAAGACAACATAAAATGACTTGAGAAAGCAACCTACAACATTAATAGCCATCTATGGCTGGCCGCAGGTCCACCTACGGCTGTTACAGGTGTACCTGCGGCTCCCCTAGGTGGGGCCCACCCCTTCGGCTTGGTCCAGTTCGAGTTGCAAAGGAGTTTTTATAAGCTAAAAAGGCCAAATCAGGGATAAAAACGCTACGCGATTGAGCATAGTAGCCTGAAATTCTGGTTTTCCCGAGCCAAACTGTGGCTTTTCATATCATTCATTGGTATTCGTCCAAACACAGTGAAGACTATACCGATAGTCTCATCGGTTGTAAATCATACTCGGCAATACCTCACGAAGGTCCGATGCCGTCAGTTTGGGGTTCCAACTCCAAAAGTACATATCCCCGGTGGGGGTATCATGCATTTTTATATGTCGAAGTACATATCCCTGGGGAGGGTATCACGCATTTTCATATATCGAAGTACATATCCCCAGCGGGGGTATCATGTATTTTTATACGTCGAAGTATATATCCCCGATGGGGGTATCACGTATTTTTATATGCCGAAGTACATATCCCCGATGGGGGTATCACGCATTTTCATCTGTCAAAATAAAGATCCCCGGCGGGGGTGTCACACATTTTCATTCGTTGATGTACATGTCAACGAAGATCAAGTAACCTTGGTGGTACTTCAGCCGATGCCAAGTAAACCCATCAAAGCATCGGATGCCATCCGATGATTTCATCCGTTGATGCACATGTCAACAAAGGTCAAGCAGCCTTGGTATTATCCCCAGCAGGGATTTTATCCGTTGATACACATTTCAGCGAGGGTCAGGCAATCCTGACAACACAGACTATTGGCAATAACTCCAACAGAGCATCCTCATCGGGGAGGACCAATGATGGAATGTGTTATACATATCCTCAACAGATAAAACACATCCCTACAGAATCTTTCGTACATGAGAGATACGTCTTCGGTGAAAGTCTGTACCAAGGATTAAGGGCTTTGGTGATAATCCCAACGTCAACATACTGGAATTTCATGGTAGTTTGGGATCATACATCAAAACAGTTTATCAGAGTGGTCATGAATAACCCTGCTCCCGGTAGAAGTCAAGGGGAGCCGGCAATCATCCCACCATGTTGGAGAATAATCCAACAAACTACATACATTTGCATCATGCTGGTGTACATTGCATCATGATTATCTTGTTACAATTCAAGTGTATAGTATTATTTATCCTATCCATGCCATTGGATTGCATGAATATGATAAAGAGGGGCATCTGTAGACACTCAAAATTTTCTGCATACCTGTTACTAATAGTGCAGGAGGGCAGAGTCGTCTTTCAGAGATAACCCTGGAAGACAACTTAGTTTAATCCCAGAGACAACCCTGGGATATTCAGTTATTACTATCTCAGAGATAACCCCAAGACATCCAGCTCAGTCCCAGAAATAACACCGGGAGTTTTAGTTTCAACCTCAGAGATAACCCCGAGGAATGCATGTCAAATGCCAGAAATCACACCGGAGAAGACCATTTCATCTCAGAGATAACCCCGAGATACTCAGTCTTAGTCCTGGAAACAACACCGAGAAAAATAGTATCAACCTCGGAGACAACCACGAGGCATGTAGTTGCAGTTACGGAGATAACCCCAGAAATGCTTGTTTCAAACCCATGCAAATAGCTTCAACACTCGGTGATAACCCAGAGGCACTCATTCCCCAAGACTGGAGATAACCCCAGGAAGTCAGGCACACCTCAGAGACAACCCTGAGGATGGTCAACACCTGCAGTAGTCCAATCTCAGAGATAACCCTAAGCAACGACCGCTAAAAATAGCTCAAACTGGAGATAACCCCGATGAGGGGAAGAATCATCATTTTGCCATCCCAATCCCATTGCGCCGTCTCAATAAACATCTCAATATACATTCTACACAGAAATGTCCTACAAGAACCAAAGAGCTCCAATCCCGAGTGACTACTGCACAAGACAACACACCAGATTGAATTTGAAGCTTGAAGACCAAGGGCATGATCCCATCTTCTTGACTTACGTACAACCTCTAATCCCATGTCATTGTGTAGCTCTCGACAATAGCATGTCGTAAAAGGTCTTATACACCTCGATTGGATGCCCAGATTAAAGTTCTGAAAGTTCAAGCGGACAACACGTTGCACGCGTGCATGTACTTCAAGATGGGGCACCTCGGGCAGCCGCAGGTACACCTGCGGCTCTTCCCTCTATAAATAGAGGGCTTGGGGCAGCCATTTTGCATAGAGAAAAGGCGAGGAAGCCCTGTCCAAGTTGCTCTGTACACACTATAAACTGAGTGCTTTCTCATTTTAAAAACTTGTGAGCTTCTATATTGTTATATTTTTACCGGCTGGAGCCGAGTGCTCATCCATTTACAATCATTGAAGTCTTCTTTGGCAGTCCACTTTAAGCCTTCTTACACTTTCTAAAGCCTTTCTCCACTACTGTGCACACATAGTTCTGCACGTTGAGAGTCGTGGGTCCGCGGCTTTTATTTCTTTATATATATATATATATATATATTTATATACATGGACTAACATTATCGAGTTATGCCTCAATTGAGCCTAGACTCACGTCTGGAGCGTTTATTTGCTTTATATATATATATATATATATATATACTGTGAGGGCTGATAAGTGGATTTAATATACACGAATCGATGTTCATTTCAAGCTTAAATTCGTAGTTATCTTCTTGTTTTGTGTTCGTTTTCACTCGTTTCATGTTCTTATATGTGTAGGGTGGTCATGGAGGCAAGTGGTGAATAAAGGTGGTCTTTTGGAGAGAAAGTGGAAAAATGCATGAAATGGAATTTTTCTTTAGCGATGAAGCATGCTCACGTAAAGGCAATTTATAATTGCCTTATACCCCGTAGGCAAGGGTGTCGATTCTCTGAGTCTCCTGGTTAGCCTTGAACTCTGCTGGGACTTGGTTTGTGGGACTTTGATGATGCGCATGGATTCTAATAAAAGGGGACTTCGGCCAAAACAGAGGGAGAGCTAGAGATTACGTTACAAATAACAAATCACACAACACAAAAAGCATATTACAAAGATAAATTCCAGGATTCAAGTGCAAGCTTTAGAGGAGTAATTTGAAGAGATTTTCATGACGGTTGCAATTCTAGGCTACGTGAAGGGTGTTCATTATTCTTCTTCTCTGTAGTCTTTTATTTGTAATTGCAAGGATGTTTTCATTAGATTATTCAGTTTTTAATTCATTCGTTATGAACTAATTCGCTTATTAGGCTTGTGATGGATCCTTGGGTGAAACGATGATTTTATAACTTTGATTTCCAGTTCAATAAAATATTTTCAGTTTATCTATGTTAATTCGAGCATGAATTTATGAATTGCTTGATCAACAATTCCTTGTGGATTTGAATGGAATCGAGAGATGATAGTCAAATCTAGACCTAGTTAATATAGCATGTGTCATGAATTTTGTGAGTAACAGATTCTTGATTATTGTTAAGGTAGAGATATGCTTGACATCACATGTAATCAGATAGAGAACTTAAGCTTAAACCTTCTTTAATTTCAGTTCACATAGAGATATAGTGAGTTGGGTGATTTAGGTGTTTAACTTATTTCTATCTTAATTGTGGATTTAAGTTAATATGGTATTAGTGCATCGAGAGGTGGCTAGTACTACATTCGTGTTCTTGATTAATAAATTGGGATATTAAATTGAGTTGGAATAATGGTTTGAAAATCAGAGTGAAGCTTAGGGTGAAATCATAAGTCTAATTCTCCATCAATTGTTTGAAATTCCGGATTTTGATATTAGTGATTGTTTTGTGATAGTTTATTTATTTATTAATTTAGTTTCTATAATTTTAAACCATTGAATTGAATAGTTTAATAGAATTAGGATTAATAGAAAATTGATAATTGTGAAGTTAAATTTCTTGCTAATTTATCTTCGTGGGAACGATACTTTATTCACTACTATATTACTTGTTGACCACGTATACTTGCGTGTTTTGCGCGTATTGATTTTGCCCAACAAGGTTTTGGCGCCGTTGCCGGGGATAATTTAGCCTAGATTTTAATATTTTTATGATATCAGTTTAATTAGTCCAGTTTTACTTAAACATTTTTGTTTTTGTTTTTCCTATTTCAGTATTTTGACATTAGTTTATGCAAACATGATCCAAACATCCAGACTTGCTTCCTTTTGAGGACGACATTGAAAGAAGATTTCAGAGGTTAAGTAAGTTGATTAAGGAAACAAGTAATGAATTCAAAAACTCTGATAAGAAAGAAGCAATGGCTGCCGAAGATTGAAAGCGTTGAGGGATTTTGCAACACCTAAGGTGACTCATCTGCAGTCGAGCATCACTAGGCCTGTAATAGCGGTGAATACTTTTGAAATCATGCATAAGACCATTTAGATGATGCAGAATTCCGTTCAATTTGGGGGAATGGCAAACGATGATCCGAACGAGCATTTAATCAGTTTTTTAGAAATGTGCGACATGTTCAAGTACAATGGGGTGTCGAATGAGGCAGAGAGACTTCGCTTGTTCCCATTCACTTTACGAGATAAGGCAAAGAGTTGGCTATATTCTCTGCCGCCGGGGTCGATAACTACGTGGGAAGACTTGGCTCAGAAATTTCTTGCCAAATTTTTCCCACCGGCAAAAACTGCTAAAATGAGGAATGACATAACGATGTTTGAGCAGCAAAATGGGGAGTCGTTATATGAGTCATGGGAGAGGTACAAGGAATTACTTAGAAAGTGCCCACATCATGGATTACCCAAGTGGCTGCAAATAAACACCTTTTATAACAGACTATATGGGAATGTCGAACCAAAAGATTTATCAAATATTTCAAGAGAATTCATGGCTAAGAGTTACGAGGAAGCCTACAATTTGATTGAAACCATGGCGGCAAATAACTACCAGTGGCCCATAGCACGAATGACACAAGCAAAGGCTACCGGATTTTGAAGTAGATGGGGTGACACTATACAAGCACAGATTACTTATGCCCAAGAAGTTGGATGCTATATGAGGGCTCAAGCATCTGACGGAAAGTCAAGGTAGTATATGAATTGTGTGTGGTGATCATCCTACGTGATCGATTATGTAATTAATCCAACATCCGTCCAGTTCATAGGTAACTATAACAGAATTCCACAAAATACATACCGAAACACCTACAACCAGGGGAATAGGAACCACCCAAACTTCTCATAGAGCAATAACCAGCAAAATCAAGCTCCACGACCATCATATCCCCCAAGTTTTCAGAGTCACCAACAACCGGTTCAACATCAGGAAAGGAAATCATATTTCGAGGAAATGGTGTCGAAGTACATAACTAGCAATGAGGCAATAATGACAAATCAAGCAATCACAATGAAAAATCAAGAGATGACAATGAAAAATCAAGAGATGGCAATGAAATCACAAGAGATGGCTATCAAGAATTTAGAAAATCAGATAGGACAGATGGCGTTAGCATTGAATAATAGACCACAAGCAACATTACCTAGCGAAACTAAGAGAAATCCGAAGGGTAGTCATGAGCAATGTCAAGCAGTTATGTTGAGAAGTGGAAAACATCTCGGGGGTAATAATGCAGAAAATTCAGCGACACCGGAGGAAAAAGTTGATGACAGTAACGTGGTAGAAGGTAACAAGGGTGAGGACATAAAGTTGAACAATAAGCCAATTGTTTATCCTCCACCACCGTTTCAGCAGAGGGTTAACCAATAGAAATCAGATAAACAGTTCGCAAAGTTTTTAGAAGTGTTCAAGAAACTCCAGATTAACATCCCATTCGCAGAGGCCCTAGAGCAAATGCCGAGTTATGCAAATTTCATAAAAGGAATTTTGTCAAGGAAAAATAAATGGGAAGAAGTTAAAACAGTGGCACTAACAGAGGAGTGTAGTGCGGTGTTACAGCATAAGCTACCACCAAAACTTAAAGACCCGGGAGCTTTACTATCCCATGCACGATCGGGAAAATGTCGTTTAACAAATGTTTATGTGATTTGGGGGCGAGTGTGAACCTTATTCCATTGTCAGTATACACAGAATTGGGTTTGCCCACGCCAAAGCCTATAAATATTTCATTACAGTTGGCGGATAGGTCAGTCACATATCCGAGAGGCATAGTAGAGGACATTTTGGTTAAAGTGGATAAGTTTATATCCCCTGCGGACTTTATCATTCTGGATTTCGAGGAGGATAAGAACATCCCGATTATCCTAGGGAGACCTTTTTTGGCCACGGGAAGGACACTCAGAGATGTGCAAAAAGGAGAACTTACTATGAGAGTCCAAGATCAAGAAATCAAATTTAATGTGTTCAAGGCCATGAAATTCCCTACGGATGATGAAGAATGTTTTCGGATGGATTTAATTGAGCAAATCATTAGTGAAGATATGAGCAAGAGTTTGGTCAATGATCCGTTAGAAATAACCTTATTGGGGGATGAAGAAAATGACGACCCAGAATTTGTGGACTACTTACAGATGCTAGACTCATTGCCACGAGTTAGCCGATTCTGAGCACCGTTTGAACCTTTGCACAATGAGGAAATAGCTGTAGAATAACTAAAACCGTCATTGGAGGAGCCACCAACATTGGAACTTAAGCTACTCCCTAAACATCTCAGGTATGCGTACTTAGGCAATTCAAATTCTTTACCTGTAATTATATCTGCTGCACTTAACGAATTGCAGGAAGAAAAAGTTGCTGAGGGTGCTTATGAAACACAAATCAGCGATTGGTTGGACGATTACGGATATAAAGGGAATTAGCCCATCATTTTGCATGCACAAGATTTTGATGGAGGATGATGCAAGACCGTCGGTGGAGCATCAATGTCGACTTAACCCTATTATGAAGGATGTGGTAAAGAAGGAAATTCTAAAATTATTGGATGCCAGTATCATATATCCAATTTTCGACAGTAAATGGGTTATTACGGTTCATTGTGTGTCGAAAAAGGGGGGAATGATTGTGGTACAAAATGAGGATAATGAGTTAATTCTAACAAGAACAGTGACAAGTTGAAGGGTGTGCATCGATTATAGGAGGTTGAATAAGGCAACACGAAAAGATCACTTCCCGCTACCTTTTATCGATTAAATGTTAGACAGATTAGCGGGACATGAGTACTGCTGTTTATTGGATGGATACTCGGGCTATAACCAGATCGCCATCGCTCCTGAGGATTAAGAAAAGACAACATTTACATGCCCTTACAAAGACATTTGCATTCGTGAGGATGTCATTCGGGTTATGCAATGCACTGCAACTTTCCAACGGTGTATGAGCCATTTTTTTCGAGATATGGTGGAGAAAATGTTGAAGTCTTCATAGACGATTTTTCTGGTCCTATGGAGACAACTTTGATACTTGCCTAGGGAATCGCCATGGTATTGCAAAAGTCGATGTAAGGATACAAACCTCATACTCAATTGGGAAAATGCCACTTCATGGTTGAAGAAGGCATAATTTTGGGCCATAAGGTGTCGGCTCAAGGATTGGAGGTGGACAAAGCAAAGCTGGATACGATCGAGAAACTACCTCCACCGAGCTCAGTTAAGGGTATTAGAAGTTTTTTGGGACATGCCGGGTTCTACAGGAGGTTCATAAAAGACTTCTCTAAGATTGCAAAACCTTTATGCAGTCTTTTAGAGAAGGATACTACTTTCAGTTTTACTGCGAAATGTAAGTCAGAGTTTGAATTATTGAAGAAGAAATTAACTACAGCCCCCGTGATAGTCGCCCCAGACTGGAATATGCCATTCGAGCTTATGTGTGATGTGAGCGACTATGCGGTTGGGGCTGTTTTGGGCCAAAGACGAGACAAGGTGTTTCACGCCATATACTATGCAAGCAAAACACTCATAGAGACTCAAATGAATTATACTACCACGGAAAAGGAATTTCTTGCAGTGGTGTACGCGTTTGACAAATTCCGCATACTTGATGGGACTAAGGTGATAGTCTACACGGACCATTCAAATGATTCTTGCACCTAATAGCAAAAAAGATGCTGCCACGCCTTATCCGATGGATTCTCCTACTTCAAGAGTTTGACTTAGAAATTAAAGATAGAAAGGGGACGGAGAATCAAGTTGCCGACCATTTATCAAGGCTGGAAAATTTGGCGAAAAAGGATGAAGATAGATGCGCAATCAATGAGTCATTCCCGGATGAGCAACTATTTGGGTTAAATGCAGAATTTCTTTGGTATGCAGACTTCGAAAATTATCTGGTGAGCAACATGCTTCCCCCTGATCTTACACGACAATAGAAAAAGAAGTTTCTTTATGACATCAAGTGGTACATGTGGGATGAGCCTTATTTATTCAAACAGTGCGCCGACAAGATGATTAGAATGTGTATCCCCTACAGTGAAGTGCACAACATACTGCAGGAATGCCACTCATCGACATATGGGGGACATTATGGGAGTGAGCGCACCGCGGCAAAAGTGCTTCAAGCCGGGTTTTATTGGCCGACATTGTTCAAAGACGCCCACCAATTCGTGAAAACATGTGATAGATGCCAAAGGGTGGGAAACATCTCTAAACGGAATGAGATGCCACTACAAACAATTCTTGAAGTGGAAATCTTTGATGTATGGGGCATCGATTTCATGGGACCATTCCCTTCGTCTTTGAGTAATCAGTATATTCTACTCGCGGTGGATTACGTCTCGAAGTGGGTTGAAGCTGCAGCACTACCATCCAACGATGCCAAGGTGGTCCTCAAATTCCTACAGAAAAACATTTTCACGAGGTTTGGCACGCTAAGAGAAATAATCAGTGATGAAGGTAGTCACTTCTGCAATAAGTCTTTTATAGATCTTTTGGCTAAGTATGGGGTTAACCACAAGGTGGCTACAACGTATCACCCTCAAACAAATGGATAGGCTGAGGTATCAAACAGAGAAGTTAAGAAGATATTGGAAAAAGTCATAAATCCGAGTCGGAAAGATTGGTCACTTCGGTTTGATAACGCATTATGGGCTTACCGGACTGCATATAAAACACCAATCGGGATGTCACCATATCAACTCCTGTATGGGAAAGCATGTCACTTATCGGTGGAGCTACATCACAAGGCCTACTGGGCAATTCAGAAATTGAACTTTGATCAATCCGCTGTAGGAGAAAAGAGGCTACTCCAACTAAATGAGCTTGATGAATTCCGACTTCATGCATACGAGAACGCCAAGCTATACAAAGAAAAGGTCAAAAGATGGCACGACCAGAAAATTGTGCATCAAACATTCGAGCCGGGTCAATCAGTCCTCTTGTTCAACTCACGGCTGCGATTGTTCCCAGGAAAGCTTAAGTCGAGATGGTCGGGACCATTCACTATAAAATGAGTATTCCCTCATGGCGCCGTTGAACTCTACAGTCGTAATCCATTAGAGACGTTCAAGGTTAATGGTCAATGGATAAAGCATTACTGGGGTGGCGATTCAAAACCGGGATGTCGCCAACATTACCCTCACCGATACACAAGAAAGCGAGGGAGTAGTCAAGTGAGAATCACTTAAAATCAAGCGCTAATTGGTAGGCAACCCAATATTTTGTTATTTTTCGTAGTTTTATTTATAATTGTTAGAATGTAGCTTTTATTAAGTATTAGGTAGGTATTATAGAGTAAAAGTTTTGTTAAAACTCTCAATCATACTCCAAGTCATCAATAATCTAACATCTTACATGTTTATGGTTGCAGGAGGAGTCAAAAGTGAGTAAGAGCAACAACGGGCAAAAAAAGAAGGAAAATAGGCTACTTTTGATATGCAAAATATGAAGTTAAAAATCTGAAGTCAGTGGGCATGCCCGCCGGGGCGGGGGTCCTAAATTCTTGGTACTAATTTCTGCAGTTACACACACTGGTTCAGTTTTCTTCCCACTACACGCCCACGTCCCTTGTCGTATTCCTCACCTAAACTACCCACGACAACTTCTACAAATCCCCACCCACGACTTAGCACATATCTTTATTATCTCACCCCATTATTACCTATAAACCCATTACTACCATTTGATTACTTCAAACCCTTCTCTCCACACACTATCTCTATATATATTCACACCCCCTCAACATAATTTCCTCACAACCTTGCACATACCGATCACCCAGCCTCGAATTAGAGTTTCACTTAGGAGAATTAAGCTTGCATCTGCAAGTGAGTACCAATCCTACACATTCTTCTTCTTTTCCTGCAATTCCTACCACAAGAGTTGACAAAGTTGGGGGAAGCAACTTCTGGGCACACCAAGTGTTTGCGAAATTGTATGAGCCAAGTTTGAGGGAATGGTAGGGTGTTGACAGTGAGTTCAGACAGTCGGATTTGATGGCTTTGCAACCGACATCCAAACGCCAAAGGGGAGAGAGTTCACGATCCACACAACCGATACGAACCTATGATCGTCAAAAATTTGTGAGTGCCGCCGCCGCCGATCGGTATGAGTACATGCTAACAAAATCCCTTACGCCGGAGCGAGGATTGGCCCCCGAGGGAAATGATGGGGAGATGATGCCTCAAAATTATCAAAAGGGGTGGATCAAACTCACTGAAAATCCGGAACCCACTGTTATCAACATTGTCAAGGAGTTTTATACAAACGCCGAAGACAAAGCCTCATTCAATGCGTTTGTGCGGGGTCGCATGGTCCTGTTCAGTGCTGATGCCATTAATTCATATTATCAGTTGCGGGTGCCACGACAGTGTCAGTATGCACATTTGAGGGATTTTAATCCTGACTACGAGGAGGTTATTACGAACATGACAAACCCGGGAACATCTTGGATTAAAGGTCGAAAGGGAGGTACAGTGTTCCATAGCAAGGACCTTAGCCGGTATGGAAAAATATGGTACGCATTCTTATGTGCTAAATTGCTTTCGTCCCAACACACTTCAGACGTCACCAAAGAGAAGGCGTTGCTGTTGTACGCAATTGTGCAAGATTTCATTATTGACGTCGGGGCTATTATCACTTTCTCCATCCGCCGGTGTTTACGTGGAAATTTTTCAGGTGGCTTGCCACACCCATCACTCATATGTGGGTTGTGTCGCAATGAAGGGGTGAGATGGTCCGACGACGAGCCTACACAAATGTCGCTCGCTTTCCTTGATTCTAGAATGATAGCGCGGTATTCTGTATGGGCAGGAGGCGAGTCACATCCACGAGGTCTGGGCTTTATTTTTCCATCGGCATCAGAAGACGAAGTTGATGCAAAAGATAGCTCGGAGGATGAGGATGAAGCTATAGGAGATCAAGGAACCGAGCAGCTACCGCAGACCGAGGCAATATCTAGTCCTCAGTTCCTTGAGTTCCAAAATCAGATGACTGCGCACAACAAGGCAGCACGTCGGGAAATACAACGTTTGGCAATGCGACAAGATCACATGTTTGATGCTATGAACGCATCTTTCACCTCACTCAACACAACACTCCAAAGCTTCAACCCGGCGGCTCAATATCCATATCAACAACCCGGACCACTACCGCGATTTCCACCAAGTGATTATGATGACGAAGAGCACCAACCACCTCCACAGACTTAGGTGATTGCAGGGAAGTCCTCATGCACTAAATTTTATTTTTATCCAATGAGGGCATTGTGTTACTTAAGTTTGGGGGATTTAAAGTCTTGTTTGCATGCATTCTAGTTTGCATAGTAGCTTAGGTTTTTGCATAGTAGTCTAGGTTATTTTTGATATTGCATTGTTTTTCATTTATGTTATTATCATATATCTATGTTAAAAAAAATAAAAAAATAAAAAATAATGGCATAAAAAATAAATTTTTTTTAGTTAAATATTGTGTTTGCATATGTCTAATAGTGCTGCTGTTTATGTTATTTGTGGGCCAATGATGAGATTGTGAACAAGTTAACCAATACAGTATTGATTATTAGAAATGTGATACAATTTCTGTTATGAATCGACTCTTGAACTTGTTTGAAACTGTTATAAAAAGGTTAGCACTAATAACATCTTTGTTGACCGGTTAGTTCTAATTGATACATAAATAGGTTCTAAAGGATAATGCTAGGGTAAATGAGAAAACGACAAGGATAGGCAGTAAATGCGAAAATTAGGCAAGAACCTAAGTTTGGGGGAGTATATGTGGGGTACATAATCTAAAAAAAAGAGTAAAAAAGAGAAAAAGAAAAGGGTATACATTGTGACTACACTACAAAAAAATGGGCCTTTAGCAACGATTTTTCGGGAAACGATTTTATAAGTCGTTGCTAAAAGTATATGTTTAGCAACGAAATTTGTCCTTCGTTGCAGATTGTGTCAGGCTTTCACTTTTTGAAATGAAATTCATAAGTCGTTGCAAAATTTCATTGCTAATTCATTGGCAGGAAAAAAATTCGTTAGAAATTCGTTGCAAAATTTCCGGCCACTTGATTTCCTGTCATCGTGGGCAACAAAAGTTTTTTTGTTGCTAAAAATGGAGCTTTAACAACGATTTTTCAGGCAACGACTTATAAAGTCGTTGCTAAAAGTGTATGTTATGCAACGAAACTTGTCATTCGTTGCAGATTGTGTCAGACTTTCACTTTTTACAACGAAATTCATAAGTCGTTGCAAAATTTGGAAACAAAATTCGTTGCAAAATTTCTAACCACTTGATTTCTCCTCATCGTGGGCAACGAAAGTTTTTTTGTTGCTATAGTTCGTTGCCTAATAATGGACTACATTCATTGGCAATAATTTTTATTTTTGTAATAAAATAATAATTAAAATAATAATAATAATAATTATAATAATAATAAATTTTAAATAATTAAAATAATAATAAAATAATAATTAAAATAATAATAATAATTAAAATTTTAAATAATAATAAAATTATTATTATTATTATTATTATTATTATTATTATTATTATTATTATTATGGTACTAATCCTGCAAAGCCCGTCAGTATTAAGACTGGTTTAAAATACAAAAGATGATATATTAAGATATAAATTTCAACATAGATTTGTCAACCATGAAATAAGTCATGCTGCTGCATGCCTGCATTTACAAATATTAGAAACTAAAAAGTGTTCAAAAGACAAAAGTGTTTACCAATGCGATAATTAAAATTTTAAATAATAATAAAATAATAATAATAATTATTATTTTAATAATAATAATAATTATTATTATTATTTTAATTATTATAATAATAATAATAATTATTATTATTTAATTATTACGATTATTATAATTATAATTATTATTACAATTATTATTATTATCATAATAATAATTGTAATAATAATAATAATTGTAATAATTAAAATAATAATAATAATTAAAATAATAATTAAAATTAAAATAAGGGTGATCCCACAAAATGTTTGTATTAAATGTCAATGTATATGAATACATGAATTGAAAAAAATTAAAAGGACTCACACATCATTATTATATCTTATCCATTAGAGTTTAGTTGTAATATGACTTTATTATGAAATTTAACGATAAATATATTATTTTTCAAAAAAAAAACTAATTGTAATTGTAGTGACTATTTTTATTCATTGAACTGGAAAATCTTTCTATTATAAATATTTGTTATTCGCTAATGTACTCATCTTTGTAATTTATTAGATCGATTCTTATACTTACCCATGGTTTTTTTTTTTAAAATTCAAAATTAATTTGATCGAGTCCTATAACAATAAAAAGAAAAATCTGTCAAAATATTAAATTTTATTCGAGAAACATTGATACCCACGTGACTGGTACAAAAGAAAAACAAAATAAATTTTGATTCAGTGGTTAAAAAAACTTTGAATGTAATTTTATATTTAGGGTATTTAATTTGTAACTACTTTATATTATTTTAGGGTATTTTAATTATTTTAATTATTATTAATATTATTATTTTAAGTACTTAAAATTTATTATTATTAATACAATAATAATTATTAAAATTATTATTATTATTACAATTATTATTACTATTATTATTATTACAATTCGTAGTAAAGTGGCCAAAAAGTGTATTATCTCATCTTCACATGCATATAAACTATTCTAGGTGGTTTAAATATTAGTGTTACATAAATTCTAGCATGATAGGTAGTTGGTCTAGTGGCTTTTGTTGGAATATAAGATTTCTAGTTTGGAGAGGTTTGGAGTTTGATACTCGTGAGCAACATTTTCTTTAAGTTCTTAAATTCAACAGTTTACATTGAATATATGATTATTTTTATTTTTTTAGAAATATTTGATTAAAACATTAATAATATGCTTATAGTTAGTTTCATTTATTATTTAACCTCAATATATATTACTTTATTATATTTTGTTATACGTAACATTTATAGAGAGCTTCAATTATAATATATTGTGTAACTCTTCAAAAGTCTACTTAAATGAAAATTTTAATTAATTTAACGATATTTTAAACATGAACAAATGAAATGTTACATAAGATTAAAACTAAATTGTATGTAGTTAATAAGGTTATATATTTATATATATATATATATATATATATATATATATATAAAAGTTATTCAATACAAATTTTAAATAGGAATACTGAATTCGAATATATTTAAAGTTTTTCATTTTCATTAGTATTTTTGTTTGTGCATCATAGATTCATTTGTAATAGCTTATCAAATTAATAAACTTAAAATAACTTCTCAATTTATAATATAAATTTAGAGGAAAATAACTAATAATGAATGAATTATTACTCACTATATATTATTGCTCATAGGTTTTTTGAGATAGATAAAATTGGTAACTGCTTTTGTTCTAAATAAATTTTTAGAATTAATTTTGGTAAATATAAATTATAATATAAATAAATTTAATTTTTATAGTAAAAATATATTTTTAATAATACTTTGTAAGTAACTTACAATATCGACTATTTCTTTAATCAAAGTAAATAAATTTATAATAATTTAAACTTTAAAATTTTCCTTGGAAAAAAGATAAATAAAAAAATAAGTCAAGCTCCTGGAATAGACCACAAATTCTAAAAATTACTCATATATTATGTAGAAAGAGTTAAGTTTGAGTTTTATTCTTAGTTAATTTATGATATCCTACAATTGAAATTGTAATGAAATTAATTTTTTAAAATAAAATTTTTTCTTAATAAAACTTTTTAAATAATTTATAATATTAAATATTTTATTAATTAAAATATTAATTTATAATAATTCAAATTTTAAAATATTATAAATTGACAATAAAAATTATAATAATTAAGACTCTTTTTGTGAAACAAATCACAAATGTGTTAAATTATTACTTTTCTGTTCCACAAAATAGTTATATTTCAGTTTGTTATTAACTAATTTATGACATCCTAAAATTTAAATCTATTTAAGTTTTTGAAATAATAATTTTATTTACAATATTACTTTTTAAAGAATTTACAATATTAGTTTTTTTCATAAATTAAAATCAAACTCTCTTTTTTTGAAACAATCCCTAATTTAATAAGTCCTAGCTCAACTAACGAATGCATTTTTATTCCCCCTTTTTGCCTAAAATTTGTCGCTCGCTCTCTTCCTTCCCACTTGCGATTCCCTTTTCCTTCTCCCTCTTCACCGGTGACTCCCTTTTTTTTCTTCACCATCGCGCTTTCTGAAAATTTGAAATTAAAAACCCTCCCCTTGCTGTGCTATATAAGCTTTTCTTGAGCTTGTATGACCGAGATGGTGTGGAAACAATTGGATTTGACGATTTCGCAACCGGATTAGGTTTAGATCTGATCTATAATTCTGATGACTCTTTTTATTTTTTTTCTGTATATTTATGCCGTGAATTCAAATGTGGGGTTGTTGTATGGGTCGGGGAATATCCACATCGGTACTATGGGAGGCCGATGTGGGGTGATAGATAGCTAAGCTATACCCGTTAAAATTTTTGTGTGGATTTTTATATAACTTGCGTGGTTGCAGGTATGGAGAGACGTCGGATATATGACATCGTCAATGTCTTGGAAAGCATTGGTGTAAGATCTCTTATTACCCCTTTTCTCCTTAGTTTTTTATAATTTGAGAATTTTAGGTCGAATTCCAAACTTGTTACTATCAATCAGGTTCTTGCAAAGAAGGCCAAGAACCGATATTCTTGGAAAGGGTTTGGAGTAATCCTTAAAACTTTACAGCTACTTAAGGTATTTTTTACTTTCAATTCTTCTTTCAAGACTTTGGGTTCAACATTGCAGTTCTAGATTATCAGTTAATTTAATTTTAATTGAATGATTGAAATTTCTGGTGCTTTGTTAGCAAGAAGGTATGAAGGAAAGTTATACTGCATTTGAAGATAATCTCTCTCTAAAGGTGTGTGGACTCTTAGGGCATGAAACTGTAATGCTTCCTTTTTTGTTGTTGACAAAGTTCAATTGTATTTCCCCACTTTTCAGAGAATTTGAGTTCATCTTTTCTCACACGCAAGATGTATTGTGCACCACTTTCTTAGGCCAAAATATTTACCTGCTTATTTAGGCCAAAATATCTGGTTGGTTTTGCTAATGGAAATGGTAATCCTTACCCTATCAACCTGAGGGCTATTGTTGATCTAAGTGGATGGATTCCTGGTTCAAGGTATGGTTGAACAGATTCCTTCTCCACACCCAAATCTTATGTTTATCTCTTGCATACAAATTGTTATAATTGGCCTGCTTCTCTCCAAGTTAATGTTGCCTTGATGAATTATAATGAGATAATTTAAGACAAACAAATTAAAGCTTCCACAAGTGATTCTTCAGATAGTTTCAACTAAATATCAATGCATGTTTTCCCAGATAATGGAGAGTAATATAGAGGTTTTGTAACATGATAGTTTGCTAGATGTTTTTTTTTCATTTTTCTATATGATTTTCCAATTTGATGCAATAAACAATGTGTGTTCTCAATATCAAAGTCCAGATTCAGAATATTCGTTTGCTAATCAGTAGACTACTGTTATACAGGAGCTTGAGGAACAAGATAGAAAGTTCACGTGAAGCTGCAAGGCGTACTGCATCCTTACCGATTTTTCTTTGTCATGGAAACTGTATGTAGATTACCTTTTAAACATGATGTCGCATTCTAATCATTCTAATTACGTGAAGCTAGTCTTGTTTCGGGGCCTTTGTTACTTGAGCAAGTACGCCCGAGGGGATTGTCTTTACACCTAGCGCCCTAAGGTCTTTTATGGTCTGGGAGTCGTTGGACAAAAGCTCGCTAAGGGGTAGCACTGTTAGCCTAATGGGATGAGACATTGCACAATCACTTATGTATATGTAAAAAAAATAAATAATAAAACGGGAAAAGAGCAAAAAGCCTCCGTGAAAAAAATTGAAATAAAAAAAGTATCAGTACCCTGCATGAACCCTTGAATTTGGTATTATGTAGTTTTAGTTTTGGTTGGAATATGCCTATTTTTTATATTTTTAAGTTTGAACTGTATGATTCCTTCTAAGAAACTACTTATGTGTTGAATTGGAGTCCGTATTAGTTTTTATAGATGTTGAGCACACACACACACACACTATATCAGTGATAATTGTTCAAGATTTGAGAATTAATATGAAACCGTGGATTGGTTTTGGTAATGCATATTGTAGAGTTGCTTGTTTTCTCTGAGGCCGATGGGATAATTTAGTTTCTGCAATGTTGTTGGATTCTAAGGCATTTAGATTTTATTTATTTCATTTCATTGCATTGCATAACATGTAGTTTGTTTTGTGCTCGAGGACTAGCATGGTTTAAGTTTGGGAGATTTTGATAAGTGGATTTAATATACACGAATCGATGTTCATTTCAAACTTAAATTCGTAGTTATCTTCTTGTTTTGTGTTCGTTTTCACTCGTTTCATGTTCTTATATCTGTAGGGTGGTCATGGAGGCAAGTGGTGAAGAAATGTGGTCTTTTGGAGCGAAAGTGGAAAAATGCATGAAATGGAAATTTTTCTTTAGCAGTGAGCATGCACCACGAATGGCGTATTAATTGTTTATACCCCAAGGAAGGGGTGTGTCGATTCTGAGTCTCTGGTTAGCCTTGAATTCTGTTGGGACTTGGTTTGTGGGACTTTGATGATGCGCATGGATTCTAATAAAAGGGGACTTCGGCCAAAACAGAGGGAGAGCTAGAGATTACGTTATAAACAACAAATCACACAACACAAAAAGCATATTACAAAGATAAATTTCAGGATTCAAGTGCAAGCTTTGGAGGAGTAATTTGAAGAGATTTTCGTGACGGTTGCAATTCTAGGCTACGTGAAGGGTGTTCATTATTCTTCTTCTCTTTAGTCTTTTATTTGTAATTGCAAGGATGTTTTCGTTAGATTATTCAGTTTTTAATTCATTCGTTATGAACTAATTCGCTTATTAGGCTTGTGATGGATCCTTGGGTGAAACGATGATTTTATAACTTTGATTTCCAGTTCAATAAAATATTTTCAGTTTATCTATGTTAATTCAAGCGTGAATTTATGAATTGCTTGATCAACAATTCCTTGTGGATTTGAATGGAATCGAGAGAGGATATTCAAATCTGACCTAGTTAATATAAAGATGTGTCGTGAATTTTGTGAATAGCAGATTCTTGATTATTGTTAAGGTAGAGATATGCTTGACATCACATGTAATCGGATAGAGAACTTAAGCTTAAACCTTCTTTAATTTCAGTTCACATAGAGATATAGTGAGTTGGTTGATTTAGGTGTTTAACTTGTTTCTATCTTAATTGTGGATTTAAGTTAATATGGTATTAGTGCATCGAGAGGTGGCTAGTACTACATTCGTGTTCTTGATTAGTAAACTGGGATATTAAATTGAGTTGGAATAATGGTTTGAAAATCAGAGTGAAGCTTAGGGTGAAATCATAAGTCTAATTCTCCATCAATTGTTTGAAATTCCGAATTTTGATATTAGTGATTATTTTGTGATAGTTTATTTATTTATTAATTTAGTTTCTATAATTTTAAACCATTGAATTGAATAGTTTAATAGAATTAGGATTAATAGAAAATTGATAATTGTGAAGTTAAATTTCTTGCTAATTTGTCTTCGTGGGAACGATACTTTATTCACTACTATATTACTTGTTGACCACGTATACTTGTATGTTTTGCGCGTATTGATTTTGCCCAACAAGGGCCCCGAATCCGTGACCCAAATCACCGCGGATCCGATACAATCATTCTACCACTATACAACTATTTGCGGAAGATATAAACATAAATTGTTTATACAATAACATTACACACTAATCCCCAAGGTCGAGTAACCTTAACTTAATACACAATTCATAACTTTTTTGACTTACAATAACATTAATATACAATACTTATACAACTAATCGCGCACATTAACTTTAAGCTGGAACTATCTTTAACATTTTCTTGTATCCGATGTATTCACCTTAATCTGCAATGTTTATCATGATATAGCAAGGGTGAGCATAAGATTGCCCAACAAGTTTAAGTTCAATAATTTAACGATATATCATGATTGAAAGAATCTGAATAATAAGCTAGCTATAATTCAACAATATAAGTGTGAACTAGCAGGAACAAACTTTTAACTGAACAATTATATAACATGAACAAATATATCTAAACCGAAGAGTAATGAAGGTGATCAACCTTTCATATCTGACTTATACATGCAATATATACAGAGTACAATTCTACAATGGCAATCAACAATGATTATCCATAAGCATATCTGAATGAAACAACTCTAAGTAGAGTTAACTAAAACTTGTCTAAACCGTTGATTACCGCTACGCAATTTATAACGCTTTATCCGAAGACCTAATATTAGTAATATAGATCTCCAATATTAGAATAATATAATCACAATATAATACTATTATATATATAGATATACATAGAATAACCTAAACACACAACACATAACCCTATCAGTCTATAAAACATATAAGACTCGGTATCAAGTCAAACTATTGAAGTCTGAGTTGAACACGACACAAATCTGACATCCCGACGGTCTAATCGGACAAATCTCGAGTTTAAGTTCAATTAAACTCTGTCTAAACACTTAACCATTATCTAAGATAATTTATTAATAGCTAAAAATATTTTTCATAAGCTCGTAATAATTTTTAAATAATTATTACTATTTATCATAAATTTTCAATCATTAATATCGTATTTATTTAATATAAATACCACAATATTCTATTATCATTAATATCTATTTATTATCAAATATTAATGAAATACATTTCATAATATTATAATATATTTATAATATCACAAAGTATTTTTAATACCTTAAAATCATATTTATATGATTTTTAAACAATTAAATTTATTTTTTCGATAATTGCTATTAATATTAAAATACTAATATTTTTGTGTCAAAATATCAAAAGTTATATTTTATAACTTAAAATATTTTTATAACACTTAAATCATTTTTATATGATTTATAAAATATTAATTCTATTTTTCCCAATTTATTTAATATATTTAGTAAATAAATTAATTATCATTAATATTAATTTATTAATGAAATCCATCCTAAAATATTAAAAGTCACTAAGAATAACTTAAAATATTTTATTATACCATAATATTATTTTTCATGATTTTTCATGTATTAAAATCATTTTAATAATTTATTTAATATTATAATTAAATAAATTAAATTCCATTTATATTTCAAAAATATTAAATATTTATGAAATATACTCAAAATAATTAAAAACTAATTTTCGACTTTAAAATAATTTTTTGAATTTATTTAATATTTTTAATAATTAAAAACCATTTATTTTGATTTATTTAATTAAAATATTAATTTCCAAAATTAATCATTAAAAAATCTATAGCGACGGACCCTGGTCATATAGGTGTTCTCGGCCTATTCTTAAGTGTTCTTGAGACCCATCACGCCACCGAGGGTAGGTAGTTTGACCACCATTTAATCTTTGATTATTATGTTTCTGGGCTTGCTAATGGGTTATGATTATAGTACGAGTGTAACACTACAATCATGAATAAGTTCCATAGCCATAACATCACTTAATTGCAAGATCCAAGCTTCATGAAGTTCTTTGTCGGAGGCTCTGCTAGATTTTTACGGGTTACACAGAAACCCGACACGCAGTTCGATGCTCTTATGTGGCTCAAATATCTTAGGGTTCTGGTCATTAGTTAAGTGTTCTGAAGGTTTAAACATGTAGTAATGATGTCAGGGTACCATAATATTTCATCATATCAGCATAACAACCACATTAAAGTAAGATTTGATCCGGTCAAAGTAGGGATCAGGAAAGGGGTCTTGAAATTTCTAGGTTTTCTAGAAAGTTCTTAAGGCTGATCGGTCAATGTAGTTTGACCATAATTATCTACGATCCAGTTACGGATTTGAGTGATCTAAAGGCATAGATTAGTAGTTCATATACCAGTCTCCAACATCCAACCAACAACACGACCAAAAACATAAAACACTGCAAGATCTAAGGCCTACAAAACGTTGTCAGAGAACTGCTGGGTTTCTGGGTTGCCCAAAAACCCTCTTCGTGCTTGGTTAACACAGTTTGACTGCCTATAACAAGCGATCTAGAAATGATATGTCCATGATTCCAGTTCCAGATGGTAGTCCACATGGCATAGAATAGATCCATAACATAATTAAAACACTCATAATAATTAACACACAGATCTAGAGGCCCTGACATATGACTGTCAGGCCTTAAAATTAGGGTTCTTGGTCAATTTTAAAAACTTGATTTTCGTGCCTCTAGATGTTATGGATTCATGATCCAACAACCCAGATCATTAAATGACACCCTCTAACACATATCTAACCAAAGACTAACATCAAAACACAAGATTTACAAAATTTAGGATTTATACCTATTTTATGCTTTGATCCTTAATTCTGACTTTTTGATGATGTTCTTGTTTGCTAAGAACTGATTCTAACTTTGTTTATCATCCCCCTCTCACTCTTAAACCCGAAATATAGAGATAGAGTGGCTTGGTGAAAAATGAAAATGAAAGTAATCATTTTCTCTCTCTTAATCTATTTAAATGACTTGATGCAATGCTATGATATGCAAAATTCGGCCGATTGACTGTTATTTAAGTCACATGTAGTGGTTGTAGTTGGTGAGCAACCCTTATTTGGCAAGATTGACAAGCTAAACCCAATAATGCAACAAAGGGCATTATGGCCATTTCCATACAATTTTAATTCTGGAATTGTCATTTAATGCAAACCCTTAGGGTTTAACCCTTAGGGTTATAACCTAAGGTTTCCATAATAAATTTTCTAGGATTTCAAGTTTAGGGTTTTCGAAATATAAAATTAATATTTCCAAAATTATAATTAGGATTTTCTAATTATATTAAAATTTCTTAATCATAATTTAAATCTTGCTAATTAGGATTAGTAATTCCTAATTAAAATTGCTAATTTAGCAATTAGGGTCAATATTGGTCATTAGGGTTTATAACCCAAAAATTAGGGTTTCTAATAAAAATATTATTTTCTAATTTAGAAATTAGATTTCGTAATTAGATTAGGATTTTCTAATTACTTATAACTTTAAAATTAGGATTAATATTTCCTAATTAACATTAAAAATATTAAATTAACACTTAGGTTTTCCCTATTTATAAATTAGGGTTTCCAATCCATAAATTAGTGTTTAAAAATTTGAAATTAGAGTTTGCTAAATAATTAAGTTTTACCCTAATTAATATTATAATTAATAGCACTTGAGCATTATAATTATCCTTTAAGTTCCCAGATTAGGGTTTCAACTTCCGAATTAGGGTTTCGAATTCCCGAAATTGAAATTAGGGTTTCCAGAACTAGTTTTAGGGTTTCTTATAATTCGTAAAAAATTTCTAACCGAACGTTGACATTCTTTATATATACCTAGGGTTTGTTACATATATCGTTTATCTGGTCAACCCTTGACCCTTAACGACTTACTATACGCATACATAACCATATTCACAGAATATACACACATATACACTTAATCCTGAATAATTCACTTAAATCCTTAACAGAATTTTGAAATCCTCAAAATTCCTTCTTAAAAATATCAAACGCATACACTTATTTTCTGTCCAGGTTCTAATATTGAACCTTAAATCAATTAATTAAAATTTTAAAAATATTCAAATTCTCAGGTTGTCACATTCACCTCTTCTTCTAAAAATTTCGTCCCCGAAATTTACCTTACACCTTACACCATACACCATTCACTATTCATACTCATCGTCACATGCTACCCAATACATTCTTCACAAGAATAAAAATTTTAAAATTGTGCTAAGGGGTTTTACAGACTATTGTCTGTCATTTTCGCAAAGGTTATATGAAAATTCATCCATAAAACCGTCTTTACCACGAAGACATAGAGGTGATTAGCCCAATATGCCGGGGATCGCCTAGTAATACTGGTTTTATCTGTTTCTCGTATCCGCCTTGGGCGCATAAACTTTTACCTCAGTCTTATTGGATTCCGCACCAAAATAATTTGGTTCGGAAAATTTCTTTCAATGAACACTTAAAGTTTTCATAACACTAGTCTAGCTGAATCGAATAGCATAGACTCATATCAATAATTCAATTCAATTGAATTATTTAGGTGTAGCCAAACCCCGATGGCAAATTAAAATTTTGAAATATTTTTGAGAATGATGTCATGATGCCGTACTGTATTAACAGTCCATTTGAGGATGCCGTCATCATATGACTTTGTCATAACACATCATACAATAGTGGAACAATGAGTTTTAGATTGGATTCACACTAAGTATTCCTGTATTTATAACTCTATCAACTTTTTATCATCTCTGCACCAGGTTACATGGTACATGTGTGATAAATAAAAATATATTTTGATATTTCAAATCATTTGCGTCTAGCTGAAATAAGTAGCATAGACTATACTTTAAACCGTTTCAAAAATGATTACGAGTCTACATTTTTTTTAAAAGCACATAGTGCGTATTTAGCTTAATGTCATAATTTCGAAGTCTAGCATAGCTATGAGTTTTAGAAAACTTATGTCTTCACTAATAATCATTTGCTTAAACAGTCTATCTATTCTTATTATCCTTAATACTCCATTTACACACAACTATACCAAGTTTGTCAATCCACACTTATGAGTTCATTAACTTGCCACAATCATATGAGTTTAAGAACTTGTCCTAGTCAACCCTTTGGTATCCATTCGCTGAGGGGTTCATAAACATTTCATATAACTATGAATCAAGAATGTCACATAAGTATGAGTTTTAAGAACTCGTACTTAACCTTATATTCTCTACCTATATCCTATCTATCTGTTATACACATGAGAAAGGAATCACCCTGTTAACATGCATATAACAAATAACGCGACACAAACATTTCAATGATTATCATTACAAGAACTAAGTGGTTTTTACACCAAGTACAATTCCCCGCCCATACAAGGAATCATACAACTCAGCTGCTGACATGAGTCCTCAATTGAAATCCCCATATAATCTTAACTCCCTTCTCAATACGAATTTCATTTAATCCGTATTCGTAATTCTTTCCTGAATCTGTACCAATTCATGGTACAACTGACACTCAACAATCTTGCTGTAAACTTTTTAATCATTCGCTTGATCCTTCTCCATACTATAACCTTATCTGATCACGGGGTGATCTCATCGTATATATTACGATTCATTTCTATGTCTTGATCATTTTGTTTTACGATCTTCTATCTCTGAACTTTTAGACTTTTAGACTCTATCTGTTCATCACTACTATTCAACTTTATTATTAGAGTTAGGGAACTCTGTATCTTATAACTCGTTGAGATTAGTCTTTGAATCTTACTGACCAACTAACTCTATTTGAGTTAGTACTTATCCTAATCACTGCGGTTATTGGTCTCACGTATTCCTACCTAACGTTCATAACCTACAGCTTTGATACCAACTGTGAGGGCCCGGAATCCGTGTCCCAAATCACCGCGGATCCGGTACAATCATTCTACCACTATACAACTATTTGCGAAAGATATAAACATAAATTGTTTATATAATAATATTACACAGTAATTCCATTAAAAATTAAACCAGTGTTTTTGAGATATATTGCGTGAGTTATAATTTTTAATCCGACCGTTGGATCGTTGTGATTTTTGGATATGTTATACATATATAAGTTGAGTATATGTCCATAAATTTTGAACCGTTAAAAATGAGCGTATGATTTGTTATGAATTTTAAGAGGTGGTGATTCGAAAATTAAAGCTTATAAATAATTTTGGTGAAAAATTCTAGAATTGAGTGGGCCCCACTTGTGGTTGGTGAAGAAATGTCTTTGAATTTTATTTCAAATGTGGTGGGTGGAAATAGTAGTGAAAGTTAAAAGCCATCGTTCTTGGCGAGTCTACTTGATGTTAATATTTTCCTATAAATAGAGGGCTAAGTTAGAATTGAAAATCACACCAGAAACATAAGCTTTCTCTCTTTCTCTCTATATATTATCGAGCGTATTCTTGTGAGTATTTTGATACTTTAAGTGTTGCTATACGGTGCAAGTTCCTTCAGCACTATATCCAGTATTCCAGTTAGAAGTACTGTCTTTTTGAGGTAAGGGATGCTATTTCTTCTTAAATGATATTATTTTCTTCAATATCATTATGCCGAAATATCACTACAAAAAAATGGTGCTTCAGCAACAACCAATTTTCGTTGCTAAAGGTGCCAAATTTCGTTGCAAAGGGTTTTGGCAAGCGACTTTAATGTCGTTCGTTCGCGTCTTTCGTTCTTGAATGGCGTTGCTAATTGTTCCATGACGAGCGTTTTTTTTCGTTGCCAAAAGTAATACATTTTGCAACAAAATTTGGCTTTCGTACAGAGACATCGATCATTTAGCAACAAAATATATTGTTGCAGAATAATTAAAATTTCGTTGCTAAAAACCCCATTTCGTTGCAAAAGCCTGCTAATTGGCAACGAAATGAACTCTTTTTTTTTTCAACGACCATGCATTTTCGTTGCAATTGACAACATTTTGCAACAACATTTTTTGTTGCAGTAAATTATGAAAATTGTTGCCTAAGCTTGCTTTCGTTGCGGAATGTAAACTTTTTAGCAACGATTTTTCGTTGCTAATTATATTATTTGGCAACGACATTATGCTGAATCAACAACCAAAATGTTTGTTGCTGCTTATTTTTCAATAGCAACGAAAGTCGTCGATTAGCAACAACATTATATGTTGCCGTTTATTTATATGTGCAACGAAAGTTGATATGATTTGTAACGATAAAAAATATTGCCTTTTATTTTAGTGTTAGCAACAATATCCTCTCCGTTGTTATTAGGTTAATTTTTCGTTGCCAAATATTATATTTTTAATGCCATTAGCAACGAAAATTTGTTGCTAAATGTATAAAAAATCGTTGCTATATTAAAACTTGTTCAATGCTTTGGTAACGAATTATATTGTTACCAAATCAAAATTTGACATTCTTTTTGTATACCTGACTGGCTCAATGTTCCCATAGCAAATAATGACAAAAATACAAAAAACTAAAATATTATTAACTTAATAAAATCATCCACTACATAATCATTCATTATCTTTACATTTAATCATCTAAAGCTACCACCGTTCTTCAAATCAAAGTATATATCAACATACATAGAGAGTACATTTCATAATTTCGTCCCTTGTCTTCCGTAAACGTAGCACGAAAATTTGATACCCAGTATTGTAAGGCAGGTTGTAGAAGCAGTCTTCTTGCACATATTTAAAAATAATATCAATGTTCCATCTAAACATACTGTAAATGTGAACACATTATTTATATTAGAAAAAAAATTCCTAATACCGAAAACAAGGCAATTAGACCATTTTATAGGAATTTTGTAATTTATTCAAGGGAAAAAATTGAAGAAAGAAAAAAACCAAATGTAACTTGCAAGCTTTTCAAAGCCACACAATCACCAATCTCATTCGGGATTTACCCAGAGAGAAGATTTCCCCTCAAATCACTGTTCACATAGTAATACAACAAAAACTATTATCGAACTGTAGCAACTTAACATTCATAAGAATAGTAAGAGATAAATTGCCTAAGAAACAAAATGTGAAGGTTGATAGAGTAGAATCCGTACATAGAGAATAGGCCTTTAAGATCCCCAAAAGCAGTTGAAATTTCCCCATCAAGGTTTGAGGCCAAGAGATTACTATAATATTTGGAACAACTAATCACAACGTCAAAATCTTTACCACAAAAAATACTTAAAAGAAAGATTCCCATTATAGACTAGAAGTGGGAAATATAATATCAAGATCATACATTTAATAGCAGAACTACTAAATCAGTAAAAATAGGTTGAAATAGTAATTGGGTAATTGCAAAGGAAAAAGTGTTGAAACTAAAAGGACATACATGGCAGTGACATTGAAGGTGACATTGTCACAAGTTACCCCTCTCCACACACAGTAGTCTGAAGATGGTGAATCAATCCAGTCATACAGCACATTATCCACATCTCTAAATGACTTCTTTATTTCCAACAAAGTTTCCCCTTTTATTCCAAACAAACACATAAATAATAAGCCCAAACAAATACCCAAATCTTAGAGATAAATAAGAGCTCAAGAAATACTACTAAAGTACTAATTAAATAAATAAACACGTTTTGTAACCTGAATAAAATAAGATTAAGAAGTGAATAAACAATAGAAGAAAGAGAAACAAGCCCAAATCATAAATTATTAGAATAATGGAGTTAGATTACAGAAGGGTTTATGTTCATTAGATTAAGAAAAACACACTCACCTTCATCTGAAACTACAGAACCAAAGCTTAAACAGGCGATGAAAAGCACAAACAAAACTGGGACAAGCAGAGATTGACTGCTTCTTTTGGGGACAACACCGAATGAAAATGCCATTGTTGAAGGGGAGATGAGATTCTCAGAATAAATATTCGATTTCTACAGCCATTGAAGGGATTTTGACGTTTCAAATGTGGTGAGAAGTAGAAGAAGAAAGCTCAGTTCATAGAGTGGCAGACATTAATTAACTAAAGGGATAAATGGGGGATTAAAATATGGGAAAATAAATAAATGGTGTGAACAAAAAATCGATATATGGTCACGAAAAAGTAATGACCCTCAAAAGTTTTCTTCTGTTCAGATCCATATTTATCTACAACATTGTCAGGGTAATAACTTGAGAGAGCTTCTACCATGGGCCTGCAATTTCTCCTCACAGCTTTGTGGAGGAGGGCAATCTCCAACAGTGCAGCTTCAATGGAAGGGTGTCCTCCTGCGTCTACAGTACCACTGAACAGAATGCCCAAAAGTTTTATAACTACCGCACACCAGTCATGGTCTAGGGAGAACTCCATGATACACCTGAACTGAAACTGCAATAGGCTTGACGCTCAATATTTTGCAGCTTTTCTTATTTTTAAGTGGTAAGGGTGTGTCTAGAACAACCTGACCTGCAAAATTGAAGAAGAGATAAAGAACTATTTCTTTCTACTTGAATGTGGCTATGACGGGCTAAAAAAGAAAATAGCCAGAACAAGAAATAAACCATCATATACAAATGCTACATGATGTCGCATCCTAGTATAAACCCATCCTGTTTTCCAGAAAGAGTCAGACGATGAATCCAGAAGCCTCCTCAAACTGAATCTCAGATCACAGCAGAGCTATGAAGACAGTAAGTAGGAAGTCAGGCACATTAGATAATAAATAACAGAATTTGAACTTAAATTTCAAGCACGTTGTGAGTTGACACCCAGACCTATGAGGTTATGATCCAAAATCAGGCTATTGTTTCTGATCTCAGACTCAAGTCGATCATAGCATCAAGCTCAATATTAACCTCAGTTTGGTTCTTCAGAAATAGAAATCTACATTCTGGAAGTGAAGCAAAACTTACCTCCTCCCATTTGGAATTTTCCATTCGAAGGTAAGCAGGTAGCCACACATTACCAGCCATAACTATTTATCAACTTACCAAAAAACCTATGCAAATAAGTGAACGTTTCGTGAGATTACAATATTATTTATATCCGTGAAAGGAATATCAAGAATGG
Organism: Panax ginseng; assembly: GCA_020205605.1. Lineage (NCBI taxonomy): Eukaryota > Viridiplantae > Streptophyta > Magnoliopsida > Apiales > Araliaceae > Panax > Panax ginseng. The sequence goes on along the minus strand of CM035136.1, from coordinate 52,170,781 downwards.
ACATTGTGCTTTAAGAATCGTCCAGAATTCCAATATACGACCTTCTGTTTTGCCTGCACAGTCAACCAAAACTTTGATTAAACTAAAGGTAATCGGTAAACTTTGAAGAACAAGATGAAACCATAGATAAGCATGTTCTCAAAGCCACCTGTAACTGCAACCGATTAAGTTTTTCTGCTCATCACTATGTATAAATTCATACGAATTCATGCCAAAAACCCATAATGGCCTTGCAAACTCAGCATGCAATGGATACACTGGCAGCACCTTATTATCTGATTCAATCTGTAACCAAATATAAAACAATGCCCTCTCATTTTAGTAAGTCATAGTAATGAAGGTCAAGTGAGACACTGTTTGATCAAACCGTGCTAACAAAAAACTTTCCTATTAAAGCATGTACAACCACATTAAAGTATGTCTGTCAGCATTGCAGCGATTAATCACTCTAGGAAGTGGTAATTTCATTTTCTTCTACAAAATCAAGAGAACTAGCTCCCATTCCGAATAAGGATCAATAGGGCACATTATATAATCACAGTTGAATAATCCATAAGATACCCTGCATTCCAACCGATCCACCCAAGTTTCCCCAACTAAGATACCCTGTTTTCTGTCTGGAACATTTTCTGCTTGTTGGCCAAAAATGATCTGGTGGAACTGTGACAAAAATCTTTCCACTGCAAGCATTTGCCTTTCCAGATTTCTTTGCACGATCTATGGTGTATGCTTTGTCAGGTCAATTTTGATTGTGAACAAAATGGTAGACCAACAAAACCATTAGCCTTTGACATCTTTGCCATTCGAATAGCAGTAACCAGGGAGGAGTTAATTCGAGGGTTGCTTGCCATCTTGGCTGGGATTGCATGGCGACAGTTTGCACAAGTGTGCTTCCCTAGCCCAACCCACTTCTTGAAGCACTTCAGGCAAAAATTGTGGCCACAAGGTGTCTGAACAAGAATACAGTAGGCATGAATTTGTACCACCATAAATAAAACCAGCAGACTAAGTTGGAACGAAATAGTAAAATCATTAATACTTGTTCACAACATTGTGCACATCAAAATCATGAAGAAATTGAATAAATTAGCATTTAGCATTTAGAAAATGTGCACTTGTCCACAAATTCATTAATAAAAGACAAATGACAGAATTTCAATCGAGAAATTATACCTAGTAAAAGAAAGAGCACCTAAGCCCCAACAATTCATAAAGAAATCCATACAAGAAATACAGAACAATTCTCTGGAAAAAATTGGGGTTCAAATGTCAAAAACAATAAAATATAATCAAATAGAAATTTTGTTACAACTCTATACAATTTTAAACAGATTGAAGATGAGCGATCAAAACATACTAGGACTATAACAGAATTAAGTTGGCAAATGCGCTTTTTTTAGAACTAGGGTTAGGGTTTTTCTCCAAAGGTTACTAAAATCCCAGAAAAATTAAAGCTTCAAGCTATTTTACAAACTAGGGTTCTAGGAGTTTCTACAAAACAACCAAAATAATCCCCAAAACAATTAATCAAGACTAATATTAATTAATTTACCTGCTTATTAGTCTGGAAATAATCCACCATATACTCATAAGCATCAGCCTGCGCATTAACCCTAGTTTCCGTTCCTTCCACCAGCAACGGAAAGGCGTCCATCACAATAATCGCGTCGCCGTCGGTCTTCCCCTGCATGAGGCCCATCACCTCGATGCTGCGATGTTATTTTCGAGTTGCCATGTTTGTTGTGCCATGGCTGCCGATGAAGAAAAAGTAGCATCCATTGGAATTCAGAGAATCAGAGAGAGGAGAAAGGAGAAGAAGCTAGAGAAAGTAGCATCTGGCTCGGTTTTCCTGTTGGGTTTCTAGCACTAACAAATTTATTTTATTTTATTTATGAATTTTAGAAAGAAAAATTTGTTCAAAAAACTATATTAATCCTTTCATTTTAAATTTTAATATTAATATCAACTTTTAAAAAAGTCAATTTCAAATATTTTTAAATTCAAATTTAACATGTATTCATTTAATTTATATCAATATAATTATAAAAATCTAAAAAATTACTATTAGTTATACAATTAATTATTTTCAACTTTTTCAATTATATCCATTTTGTTCAAATTTTTTTGGAATATGCTCTTCTCTTAACCAAATTAATTAATTTAAGAATAATTTTTATAAATAAAAAAACATTATTTTTTATAAAAAAATAAGCTTTACTTTTTTAAAAAAATATTTTATATTTTAAACGAATATTTTTTAAAGATAAAAACTTCAATGACTGCCGTTGAGAGTAAAGGCTCTCACATCTAATTTGGGAAAAATTACTGAACGCCAATATTTTTTTTTGACTAAAAATCAGAAAGGCAACCAACGCCACTTTAAAAAATATTTTTTTTAAAAAATTATCTTAATTTTTTTTAAAACGATTTTATTTTTTTAAAGAAATTTGAAAAAAATAAAAATATGATCCAATGCCAAACTAACCAGCATTGTAACTTTTTTTAAAATTTTTTTATAAAGCAAATTTATAAAAAAGAAGAGTAAGATCAATATTTTTTATGTTTATTCTCTCTCATCGGCGTTGGAAAATGAAGGAGTATATAAGACTTCAGCTATAAAAAATAAAAATAAAAATAAAAATAAAAATTCTAACGCCAATTAAAGTAACATTGCATCTTACTCTTCTTTTTTATAAATTTGTTTTTTTTAAAAAAATTAAATAAAATAGGGATAAAATTGATATTACATTAATATGGGTCAAACTAACTTATTATGAATGACTTATAAGTCATTTTTAAATAATTTTATTCTGTTTTAGTTCATAAAACATAATAAAATTTTCTTCATCTTTTATGTTTTCTCTTTAACTGATATTATTATAATTTAATTTTATAATATATTTGGAAAAAAAGGTAAAAGGAGAATTAGGAATATCTAGGAGTATACCATTACTATTCTTATTTTTATGTTTTATTTTTGGACTTAAAAATATGTTCATGATTTAAGTTACTCCCTCCGTCTAAGAATAAAAGTTCTTATTATTTTATGTAATCTCAAGTTAAACATTTACTTATATTAAATAATCTATTTTTTTTACAATAATTTGTGCATAATATCCTTAGTATTAAATGTCATATTTTTATTATTTATATAATATCACTAGTCATGTATAGAAAAATATGCAATTAGATGAGAATTTAAATATGAATAATTTTATCATTTGGCATTATTTTTTAAATTCGCATAAAATTTATCATCACTTTCATTCTTGGAGTGAGGGAGTACTTTACTTGTAAGTATATCGACAGCTTGGATCAGTTGGTGAAGTGTTATGCTTGTGCAATTGGATTATGGTCAATAATGAGTTATGAGTCTATCCTCATAAGTCAGCCCAAAAATAATACTCTATCCGTTTTTTAATATAAATCGTTTTAAAATTATACATAATTATTAAAAAAAATTATATAATATTAAATATAATATCAATTGTCTATATTATTCTTATATTAAAAAAATATTATTTATTAGGCAAAAAATAATGAGTGAACCAACGTTATATATATATATATATATATATATATATATATATGAGTTCTGATTTTCATTGTCGTTACCAAAACCTTTTTTGTTACAATCGAATAAATGTACTCTCAAAAATTACAAAATGGTCATTATTTTTAATTTTCGTCCGAAAAAACGGATGGAATGCTGACTGTGCATATTTTTGCTGACTGTGCATATTTTCGATGCCAAAGATTAATCTTGAAGTCCAATGCAGTGCTCATTTACTTTGTTTTGGCCTTATGCTCTTGTATTGTCTTAAAATCTGAGTTTCACTGTTTGTTATGTTGAGTTCTCTTTCTTGACATTTTGTATCGATCTGGGGAATGCCCCTAAGTATATGTATCTCTTTTTTTTATGTACATTTAAATTTAGCAAAATATAAATTAAATAATATGGAACAACTTATAAGTACAATTTATAAATTTATAAATAATTTATTAGATAAATTTTAAATATGACATATTTTAATGACAATATTTATAATAATAATTTGATTAATTTTAAGTGATATCATTATAATATATCACTTTAATTGGAATAAGAATATGAAAAAAGGGACACCATATATGCATTTGGTTTGCGAATTTGAGAAGTTATTGTAAGTTTATGAATTTGATAAGCTATTACAAATGAATCTATGATGCACAAATGAATTTTAGTATTTTGATATGTTATACAACTATGGTAAAATTTTAATATTTGAGTAAAATTTTAGTATTTTAGTATTTGAATTTTAGTATTTTGATTAAATGATGTAAATATGTTATGATGTAAATATGTAAATATGATAATATGTTATGTTATGATGTAAATATGTTATGATTTTAGTATTTTAATGATGTAATTTGAATTTTTGTTGTTTTGATTAATTAACAAAATAATTTGAATTATAGTATTTTAGTATTTTTGGATTTTAGTATTTTTTTAATTTGATTTTTTTTAGTATTTTAGTATTTTTTTAATTAGTATTTTTAGTATTTGATGTAAATATGTAATTAGTATTTTAGTGTTGGGTAAGTGACTTTTAGTATTTTGATATGTTATACAACTATGGTAAATTTTAGTATTTTGATATGTTTTACAACTATGGTAAAATTTTAGTATTTGAGTAAAATTTTAGTATTTTAGTATTTGAATTTTAGTATTTTTTGAATTTTATTATTTTTTAATTTGATTTTTTTTAGTATTTTAGTATTTTTTTAATTAGTATTTTTAGTATTTGACGTAAATATGTAATTAGTATTTTTAGTATTTTAGTGTCGGGTAACTAACTTTATAAAATCCTTATAGCTTAGTTGGTTTGAGCATTTGTTTAAGGAGAGTGGGAGGTTAAGAGTTCAATTCTCAAGGAGAGCATTATTTTATTTTATTTTTTAAAAAGCCCATGGGTAGGGCGCTTTTTTATTATTAGTACTATTATAATTATTGTAATAATTATTATTATAATTATAATAATAATGATTAATAATAATAATAGTAATAGGAATAATAATATTAATTATAATAATGATTAATAATAACAATAATAGTAATAGTAATAGTAATAGTAATAATAATTATAATTAATACTAACAATTATAATTATTATTGATATTATTATAGTAATAATAACAACAACAATAATAACAATAATAATAGTAACAATAATAATAACAAAATAATAATAACAACAATAATAATGAATAATAATAATAATTGAATTTATAATAATAGTAATAATTATAATGATTATAATAATAAAATAATAATTATAAGATTAGTAATAATTATTCTAATAATAATAATAATAAAAATTAATAGTAATAATAATAATAATAATAATAATAATAATAGTAAATATAATAATAATTATAATAATAGTAATAGTAATAGTAATAATAATAAAAAAATATAGCACATGAAGCATGAAATTTTTTTAATAATGACTTATAAGTAAAAAAAAGTTAAAATTTAAGTTATTGTCAAACACTAAATAATAACAAATGACTTATAACAAAGTTTAACCAACTTATAAGTCATTGCCAAACACCCTCTAATACAAGATATAAAGAGAAATTAATATTTATTATAAAAAAATTACAAGTCAAGAAAAAAGAGAATTTGTAAAATGGGAGTTAAAAAAAACTTACACACCATTGGTGCAACTTTATTATTATTATTATTGTTATTATTATTATTATTATTATTATTATTGTTATTATTGTTATAATAATAATAATAATTATTATTATTATTATTATTATTGTAGTATATAACTTCTTGAGATTATATTAATGGTATGTAGTGAAAGAAAGGAATATATGGGGGAAATCTCATGTTTTGATATAAATAATAATCCTTGCAAGATATTAACATATAACTTGTGTTGCTCTAGAGGTCAAATGACTAAAGTTCCAAATGATAGGTCACAGGTTCGAATATGTTTTATATTTGGATATAATTTTTAAATACTAAATATGAATATTTTTTGACAATTCTCCGAATACCGAATATGGTCTTACAAAAACATGTTTATTGGGATTATCTTAATTTAAGACAACATTTTAATAGTCGTTGCAAAAAGTTGTATGAGATATGCAACGAAAATAAAAATTGTTGCCAATGAATGTGGGTCCATATTAGGCAACGAAATATAGCAACAACAAAATTTTCGTTGCCCACGATGAGGAGAAATCAAGTGGTTAGAAATTTTGCAACGAATTTCTAACTAATTTTATTTTCAAAATTTGCAACGACTTATAAATTTCGTTGTAAAAAGTGAAAGCCTGACACAATCTGCAACGAAGGACAAGTTTCGTTGCTAAACATACACTTTTAGCAACGACTTAATAAAGTGGTTCCTTGAAAAACGTTGCTAAAACCCCCATTTTTAGCAACAAAAAACTTTCGTTGCCCACGATGACGGGAAATCAAGTGGTAAAAATTTTGCAACGAATTTCTAACGAAATTTTTTCCCGCCAATGAATTAGCAACGAAATTTTGCAACGACTTATGAATTTTGTTGCAAAAAGTGAACGTCTGACACAATTTGCAACAAAGGACAAATTTCGTTGCTAAATATATACTTTTAGCAACGACTTATAAAGTCGTTGCCAGAAAAATCGTTGCTAAAGGCCCATTTTTTTGTAGTGTATTGGTCTGAACTTTTTATCAAATTTGGAACTTTTAGTGTCGGGGTTACTTATTCACGATATCACGACACTTATTCACGATATCGACACTATTCACGAATACGGCACTATTCACCGAAAAATGAAATTTTCTTCTTTTTGTCCAAGATATCTATTATGGTTACTATCTTTGATTGTATCCATGTTTTGATCTTTATTCTTGAATTTTGCTTCAAAATTGGTTATTATGGAATATTATTGATCTTGGATAAACTGTAATACGAATCTCTAATATTTGTTATTTTGTCTCACTGGATTCGTTTTCTTTAAAATATTTTTCATCATCCTTAGTCCTAAATGATGATATTACTAAATATCTTTGGCCTGTAGTGCAAAGATGAATGATTACCTAATGAATATCTTTGGCCCGTAGTGCAAAGATGAACAGGTGTTGAGATGAACATGACCAACTGGTGATACAAATGAATATCTTTGTGACGCCCCCAAAATAGGTATACATCACCCATTCTCGAGTTGTCAATACATGGTACGTAAACAACTACAACTTTATTATTACAACAAGAAAAAAGCGTGAGTTTGAATACAAATATTATCTTTTAGACAATATCTATACTCAAATAAATCCTCATCACATTTATTGATACATTATTTTACAAAAATGGTGAGGACTACTAAACAACTCTCTCTAGAACCTTCATTCCATACCTCACTGCACTCGCTATATTCTCGCCTCATGAGAAGAAAAATGGAACAAAAAGGAAAAGGGTGAGCTCAACTAGCCCAAGAAGAATATTATGACTAAGATAATATACAACAAATTATCATTAGTCTTCAACAGGAAAAAATCTAATAGAATACAATAGACAACAAGTTTTAAATCAATATTTGCAATGAAATAATAATTCATTAGAAGAGTTAAGTAGAGAATACAAACTACTATCTTCTATGTATGAATTTAAAAGTTCATCGCCTATCTTTTATACCCAGAACATCAATCAATATATATCCGAATTAAATATTCATCTTTGCACCATATGCCAAAAAGATATTCATCACTTGGTCATGTTCATCTAAACACTTGTTCATCTTTGCACTACGGGCCAAAGATATTCATCAGAAATCATTCATCTTTGCACTACATGCCAAAGATATTCAATAATATCATCATTTAAGACTGAGGATGATGAAAAATATTTTTAAAGAAACGAATCCAGTGAAACAAAATGACAAGGATTAAGGATTAAGGATTCGTACTTTGTTTTATCCATACCTTAAAAATAATCATAGTATTGTAAAATTCAAGAATGATCAAAACATGGATACAATCAAAGCTAGTATTCACAATAGATATTTTAGATGAAAAGGGAAAATTTTCATTTTTCGATGAATAATGGTCGTCAATATATAATGTGAATAAGGCCGTGACACGTGAATAAGAACTCCCACACCAAAAGTTCCAAATTTGATAAAACTTCAGATCAATATTTCAAAGATAATGATATTGAAAAATAATATCATTACTGAAAAAAATAAAATAATATCCCTTACCTCGAAAGATCAAGATTTAAATTTAAAACACCGGATATAGCCTATGACTTGAACTTGCACCATATAGCAATACTCAAAATATACTCAAAATACTCACAAGAATACGCCGATAATATAGAGAGAAAAACTTCAGCTTAAAAGTGATTTTCAATTCTAACCTAAAGACCCTATTTATAGAAAATGCTTAGAACACCAAAGTAGAAAATTTAATAAATTAATATTATTTATTTTTCCACATCTTTCTACGCATCCAAGCATCTGAATTCAGCCTCTAGCACATGTTAAAGATGCCCACCAAACACAAAAAACGTTTTTTTATTTAAATTATTTTAAACTTCCAAAATCAATTATTTTGAGTTTCTAACTTCAATAATTCATAATAAATAGCCCTTTTATCGTAAAATTTAAATCTCGCGACGTTTTTTTAAGAAATTCAATTCTCTACAACTTTGTAGAAGAAAGTTTTCCAAATTCCAAATGTAAATTGACCAAAATCCACAAACCAAGCGATTTTACAAAATATAATCAAATTTTAGTCAAGAAATGGAGTCCAATCGACACATAAAACATGCTTTAAATATTTTTGGTAACAAAAATACTCCTCCTCCACATATACTCATATATCCCACATTCATCGTAAAAAAATATCATCATTATTATATTATTAAAATATAATAATATATTTAAATAAATTATTTTATCGTAAAAGATAAAATTTCAATTTTCAACAATTGTCACATTAAAATTTTCTACATCTATATCCACATAAAATCAATATTTTCCTCATCATATGAATCAATAATTAATTATTCACAAATAATATTACGTAATCACAATATCGACAACCAGTGCGCTCCTGTGAAAGAGGGACTTTCCAATAAGAATTTTTTCATCAAGGCAAATTAGGTGACCAAACCTCTCCTTAGATGTAACTTTCTAGACATTGCCAATAATGTTATCTAATAATATTATTCAGATAATATGAATTATTTCTTCGATAATGAAAATACCGTAATGACAATTATCAAAACAACAAGAATATAAAAATATCAACGCAAACAATTATTAAATCAATAAAATAAAATATCGAATAAGAATTATCATAACCATTATCGAGTAGTGCCTTCTTTCACGTAAGAATCAATAATTCCAGACAATACCGCTGTCTAACGTGTTTTAACCACCGAGTATTTTAACAAGATTAATCAGTAATAACTACGCCACTGCTATTTTTAAACAACTTATATTTGTCGCTTTTCTTCATCCAATCGCTTTCCGTTATGGGGCCCACATACATGGTCATAAGGTCATTGCATTTAATATTCCCTGACAAAGACGAATATTCCACGACCAAACGAATATTCCCAAACAATAATGAATATTTTATAACCACTTGCTTATTTTGAAATATTTATGATTTTACCCATAACTATCCACATTAATCAAATCAACCCTTACTATTTCAAAATAATAAATAGAGAAAATTAAATTTCATTAATAATAAGTTGAGGGTCTTACATTTTGGCACGTAGAAAGCAAAGATGAATATTTGATTAAAGATGTATATTGATTGTTGTTCACAGGATAAAATATTGATGATGAACTTTTAAATCTTAGATGATAGTAGAACTCATTTCTCTGCGACTCTTCTAATGGATTGTTGCTTTCACCGCAGTTGTTGATCTAAAACTTGTTGTCTATTATATTTTATCAGATTTTTCCCTGTTGAAGACTAATGATAATTTGTTGTATATTATCTTAGTCATAATATTCTTTACTGGGCTAGTTGAGCTCAATATTTTTCTTTTCGTTCCATTGTTCTTCTCAGGAGGAAGAATTTAGCAGGAACTAGCCGGGGTATGGAGTGATGATTCAAGATAGTTGTTTTAGTAGTCCTCACTATTTTGTAAAATAATGTATCAATAATTGTAATGAGGACTTATTTGAGTGTGGATATTGTCTAGAAGACAATATTTGTATTTAAACTCACAGTATGTGTTGTCGTATTTTGCACAATAATTGTATTATTGAAGTTGTAGTTTGCTTTCTGTACCATGTATTTGGCGACTCAGAATGGGTTTTTTATACCTATTTTGAGGGTGTCACAGAAAGGGTATCGTGAAGAACCGAGTTCGGGTTTCAAGTACTCGAGTTTGGGGTCTTTACAAGTTGGTATCAGAGCTTAGGGTTAAAAACCTTAAATAGGTTAGACCTTAGGCTATAACCTTGGAATAAAGGAAAATGTTGAAAATTCAAATAACTCATATAGAGTTTAAAAAGGGAGATGAATTTAATAAGTTCATCGTCAAAAAAAATAAAAGATAACTTATATAAAACTATTAATTATTTTTTTTATATATTAAGTGATAATCAAGATAGTTTGTGTGTAGATGTCAGATAGAAAAGGATTAGGATACCCTCAAATCGTAAAGAATAAGTCAACCTCCATAACCGAGCCAATATCAAAGCCAATATCTGAAATAGAGGCACACATTGAAAGCTACCTCAATGAGGTGGTTGTTTTGAAAAGTATAGTACCAGACCCTGAAACGATAGTATAACTGATAGGTAAAGTATAGTTAAAGAATATGTGGTCAATGTCGAGTTCTTAAACTCATATGTTTGTGGTGAGTTCTTAAACTCATAATGTATGGTAAGTTGGACGAACTAGGTGTAGTTGGGTGTGAATGGATTATTGAGGATAATGGGAATGATGCATTTCTAAGCAATTGATCCTTAGTGGAGGCGTAGAAATAATAAGTAATACTAGTATTACTTGAATAGGTATGATTCTATGTTATGTATATGATAGGTATATTTGTATAAGGTAATATTTTTCAAATTTTATATAAGTTGTGGCAGCGATTCCCGACTGTTGAGTCTAAACATCTAATCAAATTATCTAAGTCCAGATCAATTTTTGAAACATGTCGGTGTACCGACGGCTGTATTGGGTAATTATCGAGTCTAAGACTCATGTAGTTCAATATCTGTAAGTATTAGTCATATTATTTTTAAAGGACTTATAATAATTTTTAAAGATTTATTATAATTTATCATGAATTTCTAAACACTGGAATCATTATTAAATGATTTAAATATTAAACAATTCCATTATCATTAATATTTAATTAATATTAAACCATTAATGAAACCATTTTCAAAATATTAAAGTTATTTATAATAACTCAAAATACTTTTAAAGTATTAATATTACACTTAAATGATTTTAAAAAAATTAAAATTATTTTTAAATAATTATCATTAATATTAAAATATTACTACATTATCTATCAAAATATTAGAAGTCATTAATTATAACTTAAAATATTTTTAATTCATTAATATCCTTATTAAATGATTTTTAAATAAATAAAACCATTTTAAAACTATTTATTTAATATAATTATTAAATAAACTTAATATCATTTATTATTAAATTAATATCATTAATATTAAATTATTAATGAAATTATCCTTTAAATATTAAAAGTTATATTTTATAACTTAAAATATCTTTAAACACTTTATTTTCATTTTAAATGATTTTTATAATATTAAAATCATTTTTTAACTAATTTATTTAATATAATTATTAAATAATTCTAATATCATTAATAGTAAATAATTAATGAAATTTACCTTTAAATATGAAAAGTTATATTTTATAATTTAAAATATTTTTAAACTATTTATTTTCATTTAAAATAAATTTTCTAATATTAAAATCATTTTTAAACTAATTTATTTAATATAATTATTAAATAAATCTAATATCATTAATATTAAAATATAAATATTTTTCATGACAAAATATCATAATTTATCTTTTATAACTTCAAATATTTTTATAATCCTTTATATAATTTTTATATAATTTTTAAACTATTAATTCTATTTTTCATCATTTATTGAATATATTTATTAAATAACCTAAATATCATTAATATTAATTTATTAATAAAATTTCATCACAAAATATTGAAAGTTATCAAAATAACTTAAATTATTTTCTTATACCATAATATAATTTTAAAAGATTTTTTATGAATTAAAATCATTTTAAATAATTTATTTAATATTATAATTAAATAAATTAAATACTTTTAATATTCCAAAAATATTAAATATTTATGAAATATATTCAAAATAATTAAAAACTAATTTTTGGATTTTAAAATAATTTTTAATAATTTATTTGGTATTTTTAATAATTAAAAATTATTTTTTTCTATTTATTTAATTAAAATAATTAATTTTATTAATAAACTGTCGCTAAATGGCCCTATAGCGACGAAACTGTCGTTATAGGTGTTCTTGAGCATGTCAGAACCTTCAAAGACTGTTAACCGAGTACCTACTTTGACTAAGTGTAGTTCACTGATATATATATTTCTGGGTTTGCTAATGGTTTATAAGTGTAGTATTAATGTAATAATATAATCACCAAGAAGTTTTATGTCGATAAATCATCATAACAGTGTGTTCTGGCCCATTAAAAACCTTGTCAGGACTGTTCTTCAATTTCTGGGTTTCCCAGAAATGAAGAACAGTCAAAGTACCTTCCTTTCAATCATTATAACTTGCATCCTGATTCTGCTTAGTGTTATATAAAGGTTTATATTTATAGCCATTATGTCAAAGAGCAACTTTGTATCATCAGATCATTTTAATAACAACAGAATCGCAAGATTTAAGCAAGTCAAATCTTGTCAGAAAACGACTCTTGAAGAAATCTGGGTTTTCCAGATTTGTAACAAAACAGATGGTCAATACAAGTTTGACCGCGATTATATTTTAGCCTGATCATGATTTAAGTGTTCTGATGACTTGAATATAGAGTCCATATACCAGTATATAACATCAAAACAAGAAAATAGCTAAAGTCATAAACAGTTGTAAGATCAGTAGCACTAAACATCTTGTCAGGTCGTTTTTGGAAAAATCTGGGTTTCCTAGAATTTCATTTTCGTGGCCGGTCAACCCTGTTTGACCACTTATAACGTTTAATCTATAACCGATCTGGACCTGATGTAAGTTTCTCATGACAGAACACATTACATACTACAAGTAACCACCTTTAAACAACAAAAATACATAACAGGCAAAGATTAAAGAGGTCTGACATTCGGTTGTCAGACTCTTTTTAAAATTTTTCCAGATTTTCAAAATCATCAAATTTGAGCTTCTAGATGTTATGGATCTAACATCTAGCAACCCAGATCATCATTATATACTATAACCAACATTATTTAACACAGAATCATAACATCTAACAACCGATTAATGGTCAGATTTTCAAGTTAGGGTTCATACCTTTCTTGGATAATTTCTGGATTCTGGGCTAATGATCTGTTAAGGGAAGTGGTAGGGCTTGTCTAAGGGACTGATATGCAATAGAATTTCATGGGTCTTGAGTTAGAGAGAATTCAGTTGAGTGATGGTGCAAATAAGCTAACAAAATGTTATTTTCTCTCTCTCAATTTATTTATACAAGTCTTAGATGTAAGTAATGACTGATAAAGGATTGATTGCTGGCATTATTTAGGTCACAATGTCAACAAGTTAAGTCACCCACTCCTTATTTGGTTAGATACACAAGCAAGCCTAATAAAAAAAATCCAAAGAGGGGTATTTTAGTCTTTTTGCTTGCACATTTAATGGCCATTTTGTCATTTGCCCTAACCCTTAGGGTTTAGGGTTTGGTTTAGGATTTAGGATTTGAACCATTTTAGGTTTTAAGAGAAAATTTCTAGGATTTCCAAAATTAGGATTTAAAAATAAATAACAATTTAGTTTCCAAAAAAAAATATAAATTAGAGTTTACTAAATATAATTAGTTTTCTAATTTGATTACTTGAACATTTGTGTTTAAAATTTAGTAATCATAATTAACCTTTATCATTAAACAATTAGGGTTTATAATTAGTAATTAGGTTTTTTAAAATTACTAATTAGGGTTTGCACAAAAATAAAATTTCTAATTTTTTTTTTGAAAATTAGGGTTTCTTAATCGTGTTTAATTTTCTAATTACATTATACATGAACATTGTGATTTTAATGTCCACTAATTAGCATTTAGCTTACAATTAACAATTAGGGTTACTAATTTAGCAAATTAGGGTTACTAATTTAAAAATTAGGGTTTTTTGCTAATTAGAGTTTCTCTAATTAACATTAAATTCTATAATACATAACATAATTCATTTAACACAATTACATAATCGTTTCTAACTCATAATTGAGTTTCAAATTAGGGTTTTCCCATTTGACAATTAGGGTTAGTATAGAAAATTAGGGTTTATAAATATTATTTAGGTTTTTTTAATTACTTAGCACTTTGCTAATTAGGTTTAAGAGACACTAATTAGCATTACACTTCCCAATATAGCGATTAGGGTTTACCATAGGCAAATTAAGGTTTATAATTTAGAAGAAACAATAATAATAAGGGTTTATTCTAAAAAAAACATTAAGGTTTTGATAATTAGGGTTTTCTATAATTAGGGTTTTTCCTAATTAGCATCAAGTCTTTATCATACACCACATAACACAGTGATTTAATAGATTCTAAAGATTCATTTGACTTCGAAATTAGAGTTTAACAGTAATGCTAGGGTTTAAAAAAATACTGTTAGGGTTTGGTTATGATACATTAAAATTGACTGACCCTTAACAGTTCACACATATACAGTACATATTTATAGCACTGAAATATCAAAATATAATATTATTATATTATTATCCTCTTTCCTTATTCCAAATCCAGAATTAGGGTTTTGATTCCATATCTGATTTAATATTCATATATCGCCATTATTAAGTTAAAATAATTAACTTAATTAATCAAATAAATTCATATAATAAAATATTTATTATAATAATTCTAATAGTCGCTTTCACATATTATTTAAATAATATAATGATCATATTTTCATGGAAAATAATTAATAAAAAACATTTCGCTATAAAAGTAATTATTATAACAATATACTTTATAAAAATCAATAATTCTAAAATAAAATTATTTGTAAACATTTATGTAATAAATATATTTTTATTTACCACATAAATACATACATATATTATCTTGTACAAATCCTCATCCTTAAAATAAAAAAAAAATTATACGCAAAATTTTTGATTTAATTATATACTCCTTCCGTCCCAGGATAAAAGTCCTGGTGGACTTTTCACGCATATTAAGAAGAGGAATAAAATGACAAAATTGCCCATAATAATGTCATTAAATATGGAGAGAGAATTAGAATAAGAAAAGTATGAGATATTTAATGCTACGGGCATAATAGGAAAAAATGTGTAAAAGTTTGGTTATTAAAAGAAAGAGGACATTTAACATGGGACAACCCAAAATAGTAATAAGGACTTTTATCCTGGGACGGAGGGAGTAGAAAATATCGGGTTGTTACACCAACAACGTATAAAAACCTCACAAGATCGACAAAAGAGTTATGTTGATCTTCATCGAAAGGACGTAGAATTCAATATTGGAGATCATGTGTTGGTACGTGTTGCTCCATGGAAAGGAGTTACAAGATTTGGAAAGAGAGGAAAGCTCAATCCTCGATTCATTGACCCATTTTTAATCCTCGATCGAGTAGGAACGGTGGCCTATAGACTCGCTTTACCGCCAAGTATGTCTCGTGTTCATAACGTTTTTCACATATTTATGTTACGTAAATATGTGAAAGACCCGCACCACATTATTGAGTTAGAACCGGATGAAATATCGGAAGATTTAACGAATGAAGAGGTTCCTGTTAAAATCTTGGATAAGAAAGAACATGTTCTACGCTCCAAGGTTATACCTCAAGTCAAAGTTTTGTGGAGGAACCACGATGTTGAGGAAATGACCTGGGAGATAGAATCTGAAATGAAATCAAGGTATCCTTACCTCTTCGACATACAAGGTACGTACCCTAATTTCGAGGGCAAAATTTCATAAGAAGGGGAGGTTGTAAGACCCCAACTTTTATGAATAAAGATGATTTTTCTATAAATATCATTTTTGAATATTATGGAATGAATTTGATATAATGTTATAGTTATGGGTAATATTTATAAATTTTGCAAAGTACGCAAGTTGTTATATAATATTCGATTGGTCGAGGAATATTCGTTTTAACAGGGAATATCCGTACAACGGCACAATCATTGGTGGACCTCTATAATGTAATTATTGGCTTCGGATCGAGAAACGACAAAAATACTTTATGAAAATAACGGCGGAAGTTTTATCATTAATCGCTGAAACACCCTATGTTAAAAGTACGAATATATCGTGGGTAAGAGTAGCACACTTCAGTATTGATTATTGATGCTTACGTGAGAAGTCACTCGCTTTTGTTCAATTATTGTTACGATGAATTCTTTGTGATAAGATCTCACGTTATTTGATTCAATTATTGCCAATATTTTATAATCAATAATTGAGATAATAAAGTTATTAATATTATTATTTACAATATTAACGATGTCTAGAAGTTCGCCAATGAGAGGTTTGGTCACCTAATCAAGCTACCAATAGGAGAAATCCTTATTGAAATCCCCTCTTTCACAGGGAACGACACAGTCGATTAATATTGTGAATTATAATAATGACGATAAATTTTGTTTTATTAGTATTATTAATATAATAAAATGTAAAAGCTTTTTATATAAAAAATGTAATACTTTTATAAAGTTATCTATTTTATTAGACTATAAATAGAATATATTATATTCTATTATGCATAGTGTTTTGATATAGTAAATTTTTTTTATATACAATGTAATACTTTTATAAAGTTATTTATTTTATTAGACTATAAATAGAATATATTATATTTTATTATGCGTAGTGTTGCATAGTGCCTGCATAGTATTTGCATAGTAAAAACTTTTTATATAAAATAGAATACTTTTTATAAAGTTTTATTTTATTTGATTATAAATAGAATATATTATATTTTATTGCATAGTGCAGCATAGTATCCTTTCCATTCTATTATAAATAGGATGCTTAGTTAGAATTGAAAATCACACCAGAAGTTCAGAGAATTCTCCTTCTATAATCTTGAGCGTATTTCTTTAGAGTTTAAGAAAGCTTTGAGCATAGAAATTAGTGTAAGTTTTCTTCAAGAATATCCTCGCCTACCAATTAATACTCTCCTTTTTACTAGTAAGGGTATTATTTCTTTCGTCTTTCATGAAAAGAACTTCTTTATTCCATTCTTTATCATTATGTTGGAATAACCTATCTATGCAAAAGTAATCGCATACATGGCAAAATTCTTCATTATTCCATTCTTTATTATTCATTGGAACATCCTATCCGTATGCGCTTACGCACGACCGGTTCCGCTTCTTTATTATTCTCATTGGAACATCCTCCGTGCAAGCGGTTTACGCACGACTCGGTTCCGCTTCTTTATTATTTTGTTGGAACATCCTCATCTTTTGCGGATTACGCATGACCGTTCCATTCTTTATTATTCTGTTGGAATAACCTGTCTGTGCGGTCTATCGTATGCATGGTGATTTCTTTTGTTATTCCATTATTTATTATTCTGTTGGAATAGCATGTCTATGTGGATTATCACATGCATGGTGAATGATCCTTTGTATTCATTTCTTATTAAATTGTGGAAATGATCTCATTTAAGTGGATTACTGTACGCGGACAAAAAAATCCATTTGCGCTTCATATATTCTCTTATATTCAGTTGGTTAAAGCTTTGACTTCTATACTCCATGAAATTAGTGGAATATCCTTGATATTTGCGCTTCATCCAGTATCTTTTCATGGACATATTCTTCTGAGCATTCTTGAATTTTACTCCAAAGCAGTATCATGTTGACAATTTGGACGTTATTGAGTTCAGGATAAATTAACTTATAAATCTTTAAAATTTATTCTTGAACTTGTTTTATTGAATTGTCATCATCCCCATGTTTATAATATATTGAAAGTCATATGTGGCATGTAGTGCATAGATGGACTTGGTATGATTATGACCAGTGATTATTCGGTATAATCATAATAGTAATGTTACAAATGATGTGGTAAAATCCTCATTGGTCGTAGTAGTGCATTGATGGATGAGTTGTTGGCATGATCATGACCATTGATGAATACACGAATATTCTTGGCCCGTAGTACATGGATAATTTGTGGTCGTGATATTAATGAATATCACTGGCCGTAGTGCAGGGATGATGTGGATTATTTATTAATGTGACGATTTGGTTGTTTGAATTGTGATTCTGAGGACATAATCCTTTTAAGGAGGGAATGATGTAACATTCCAAAATTTTTTAAATGTAATATTAAATATTTATTGATTTATATAAATATTTAATAGATGTGTTTTTCGTTGAATAAATATTTGTTTGATGAATTTAATTTTATTTGGTTAATTATTTGTTTGTTAAATAAATAATTGATGAATTAAGGAAATGATTATTATATTGATATTTCAATTTAAGGATTAATTATTTGTATTGTGTTATGTGATTAAAGAATTTATTTAATTAATTGTGATTTGCATTAATTAAAATTAAATATGAAAGATTGATTAATATAGTGTGACAAATAACTATATTATAAGGAGTTATTAAAGTAGTTTAATTTAGTTTTGCCAAACAAGGCTTAATATATTAATTCTTTAATATTTAAAGGGGTTTTGCCAAACAAGCCTTGTGGCTTTTGAGATTTCTAGTTTTTGTCAACAAAATAAAATAAATAAATTAAATTAAAATAATAAATATAGTATATTTATGTTATATACGTTTATCCTAATAACTGATATTACTTATGATGAGTATTAAGCCTATGTCAGTTTTTTTTATGTCTTTACACATACTAGTTGGTCAGTTGGATATTGGCTTAGTCTGAGTTCAGAGAGAGTGATAGTGAGCTTGAGAGATTTGAGAGGAAATTAGTAAATCTTTACAATAATTCCAGTGATTGTAGCAAGAATTACACGCTAATTGAAGGTATGTTCACAACCTTTGAGTTATATATGTGTATGTACATGTATATGTGTTTCAAGGTAGAAATTTCATGTTCTGTAATTTCATCTCATTCAAGTTGTTGTTAGATAATTGGGTACTTGTGATTATATGAGTATATGGTGATTAGAGATTACGTTTAAACAACAATTGTATGCTAAATTCATTTGACAGTAGTAGAAATTTTTGTCAGCGTTTATGTTCTTCATATAGTTTGAGTAAGTACCAATTTTGAGGGTCAAATTGCATGCTAAACTATAAAATTTAGGCTTGCATATGTTAGTTCAATGAGATATGAGTATAACGTAATTGGAATGAGGTAAATTGGACAAGAATTGAAATCACAGTGTTCAATTTTGTGAAGGAACTCGAAAATGGAGTTTTTGTTTGAAAACTTGAATTTGGAGAAATTAAAATAGTTTTAGTTAGTGTTAAATTGTGCTAATTGGTTGTAAATGTGAGCAATCATGTTTGTGATAGTTGTATATTTATTATACGTGTTAATATTATCGCTCATTGGGTAAAATTTGTGTTTGTTGGGCTAAAGCTCTGCCATCGCTCATAAATTTCTCTCTGCTCTGTTTTAACACTTCCACAGCCACGGCCTCAGTTTTCAGTTTTTCAGTATGGCGCAATTGCCATTATACCTACCGGTTTGAGATTCTCGACTTCGCTATTACAACAGACTTGGGGAAACATCCTAGCATGGTCTGAAATTATGTTAACATGTTAAATGAGTAATGTTAAGGTTAACATAACATAGTGAGTTGTGGTTAGTATGATCAAAGTTGAAAAAATGATTAGTAAATCGAAAACGCGTTATGTGGTAATTTAGTATACATAACGAAAGTTAGACAAGTGTTGTGAAGTAAAACACTTAGAGTTTCTAAAATGTGAATGGTAATGAACATGTTATGATATGGTAGCATGTCTAATGGGTATTGTAGTTCTAAAATTATGTGTAGGTGATCGTGAGTTTAATTTTATAGCTTACGCTCAAGGCAAGTTTTCTAACTCTACACTTTCGTTGAGCTAGTTCGTTTATTACATTGTGCAAGTTCTAACTCTACACTTTCGTTGAGTTGGTTCTATTATTACATTTTGTAACTTCATTCTTTTGATTGAGAAAGCTTCTTAACCTATCTATTACATTGAGCATGTTTTAATTCTAAATTATTAGAATTCTAATTATTGTTGACCTACTCTAACTTGTTTATAGTTAAACAAGTTTCTTTAGTTTAATCTTTTACGATGAATGTTCTTGAACCTTATTTCCTTGTGTTGAATGGTTCAATAACTTTGTATATTTTATTACATGTGGAGTAAGAATTGTTTCCACTTTTTCATATCAATTAATGCATGTTCTAGAACTAAAATTGTAATTTGACAAGATTATAGACCTAGCTTATTATTGTTCAAGCCAAGGTTTATCATTTCTTTATTTTGATCAATACTTATGCTCTCTAGTTATTTCAAGCATGAGTCTAGAATATAGTCAGTTCACTTATGATTCTAAAATGTTCTAAGTTATGTTGTTATTAAACAACTGTTGTATTATTCAAGCATTGTTGATTCAACTAGTTCCCTAGTTGATGATCATTAAACTTCAATTACCCTTGAAAACTTATCCAAACAAAACTTTCTTTGGTGCGGACTTGTACTCTAAATACTGAGATGAACAACCCTATGTTTAGGGATTTACGCTTAGCGTTGAAATTGTTGTGCACAATACATTGTACGAAGGATTGATCTCCCTAAGTACGTGGAGTCCTTATAGTCATATGACTATTAAAGTTAAAGTTGAAAGATTACTTATAACTGTGGACATGGTTCATGGTCATTTGACCCTCAGTAGTTTATTTAAGAATGTTAATAGAATAAATTATTCAGTTCTATTGAGCCTATGAGTTGGCAAATGTTGAAATGTTAATAGAACATATCATTCAGTTCTATTGAGCCTATTATTTGGCAAATGTCGTAATGTTAATAGAACATATTATTCAGTTCTATTGAGCCTATTATTTGGCAAATGTTGTAAAGATATTTATTCTTATCTCAAGTGAGCTTTGTTTGCTCACTCTTGCATATTTATACACTTATTGCAGCTATGGTTGAGAAGGTAGATAAACCTACAACTAACAAAGAAAAGGGAAAAATGTACAAGTGATGAAGACTTGTAATTTTTCTTTATCGTTATGATGATAGACTTTTAATAATGATGTGATGTAATAATTTTATTTCCGCACTTGAATGATTGTATTAAAGGTTAGAGAACCTGGGAGATAATGTTTTTATTAAAGTAATCCTGTATGGGCAGGTTATTACGTTATTCTTACTAATATCTTCCAGAGCACCTTTTCTAGTCCAGATGGTTTTCTTAAAGGGTTTTATAGCATATCCACGAGTAACCCTTCCTACAACATTACACTGAGCAATAGGACCCGATAAACGCACTTTATTGAGGCTTCTATTTCTTGTAAGACTCTAGTAGCTAGGCCTCCTCTTCCCTCCCGCTGAACACCGACCCATTATTCAATTTATTATGATTGGGTAGTTAGATATGAATGTTTTGATTACGTGAACACCAAATCTTGAGGTAATGAAGTACCAGGATTTGGGGATGTCACAATTAAGCTGAGTCTCAGCGATAAAAGTAATGAAAAACCATTTAAATCATAGAAGATAGTAGATTTTATTCTCTACTGACTCTTCTAAGGGATTGCTTGTTCCACCGCAATTAAACTTGATGTTTGTTATATTTTATCGCTTTAACATCATTTGAAGGCTAATGATAATTTATTCTCGCATTATCTTAGTCATAATATTTCTTCTTGGCTAGTTGAGCTCACCCTTTTGCTTTCATTGTTCTCTTCAGAAATGAGAACGTAGCGAGGACTAGTTGTGGAACTGGAGTGATTTCGTATGATAATAACATTAGTCATCACTATTCTATGACATAGTGTGAAAATAAATGTATTGAGGACTTATTTTGAGTTTGAATATCTGCTTAGAAGACAATGTTGTATTAAAATTACGAAATTATGTGTTTTGTCGTATTTTACACGACAGTTGTATAATTAAGTTTTTATTTGTATTTTGTACCATGTATTTGACGACTCAGAATAGGTGATGTATATCTATTTTGGGGGCATCACAATCAGTATGTATTAAATCTAATAATTGTGATTCTCTATGTACATTTGGAAATGGTTTCCTCATAATTTTTGATTTAACACAAATTTCACATTTCTCTAAGTTTAGTATTGCCAATATCAATAAATTTCATTCCATGCATACTTTTTAAATTCTTTGAATTTATATGTCCTAAACGACTATGCCACAAAGAAATTGCACAAATGATATAAGCAGAAACTGAACTATTCTTATTAATAGATAATTTGTACATTCCATTACCAGCATAACCATTTCCAACAAAAACACCATTCTTTGAAAGAATGACTTTGCTGGACTCAACATAAATTTTAAAACATTTCTAATCTAAAATATCAACATAAATTAAATTCTTTCTAATTTCTGACAGAAACAACACATTCAGCAAGGTTAGCTTCTTCCCAGAAGTGAAATTAACTTCCACAGTTCCTTTTCCATTAACTTTAGTCATTGAACTATTTCCCATTTGAACTTCCTGTCCAATAATTTCTTCAAATATTTTAAACATTTCTCGATTATTACAAATATGGACAGTAGCTCCGGAGTCCAACCAATAACCATTTGGCTCATTTACCATGTTAACTTCAGAAATCATAGTCACATCAAGACTACGATCAGATTCCATGGCAACAAGGTTCTCCTCAACCATGTTAGCAGAACCGCTTTTGCGTTGTTTACATTCTCTGGCATAGTGTCCAGTTTCTCCACAAATATGACACTTAAATTTTCTTTTATTAGGATCAGAATTTTTATTTTTCTGTCCAGGATGCTTGAAGTTATTATTATCTTTTTTAACTCCAGGTCCTTTTCCTTTAAATGATCTTGCCTCCAAATAGTTTACACCAGACTGTCCTTGAATCAAATTCTTAGCATCGCGTTTTTCGGGCTTCCTCCTCAAAACGAAGATGCTTCTGAATTTGATACAAGGAAAAATCCTCAGATTTATGCATCAATTTTTTGGCAAAATCTTTCCAAGATGGAGGTAATTTTGCAATTATTGCTCCAACTTGAAAAGTTTCAGGCAAGACAATTTTAAGAACCATCAACTTGTTAACAATAACATGGAGCTCATGCACTTGCTCCAAAATAGGTTTCTTATCAACCATCTTAAAATCAAAATATTTAAATACTAAATATTTATTTGTACCTTCTTCCTCAACCTTGTATTTGAATTCTAAAGCCTCCCATAACTCCCTTGGTGACTGAATATTGCTGTAGAAATCGTAGAGATGATCCGAAAGCGTGTTGAGGATATGTCCACGAGCAAGTTCCTCATCTTCAGTCCTTTTCCTTCTTTGCTCTTTCAGTGCTTCGATGGAATCATTATCTGACTGCTGACCTTCTACTGGCTTGGGATCTTCTGGAATAGGCTGAAGGTTAGGGTCCAAAACATACACAATCTTCAAAATAGTGAGTAAAAATTTCAGTTTATCTTTCCAACGACTGAAATTATTTCCATCAAAACAATCGAGCTTGACAAAATCCTGGTTCATGATTTTGAAAGACTATGTATCCATTTCGATAAACACCTTAAGATTGTTAAAAATATAACGAATACATACAACTAGGAACAAGGATTGACACGGTTAGTCCCTGTCCTTAAGGTGTTTATTGCCCCTTACCACTAAGGTTTGCTAAAGGCTACTAGCAATATACCTCCAGGATTTATGTCAAGTCTATATTTGTTCTAAGTGATAACAACTCATAGTATGAACCTCAATTTATGCTGCTATGTAAAGATGAAATTTAACTAGGCACACTTAGAAGGGGGGGTTGAATAAGTGTGGGAGCAATATATGACCAATTTTTAAACTTTAGATCAAACTATTAAATTCAAGCTACTATGTTGATTAATTCAGTTTACTGAATTAATATAGTCTACTGAATTGACTAAATATCCTGCTGAATTTATAACTTAAATAAAATACTTAGTGTTAAAGGATTATCATATTCGTTCAGCAAGGGTAAAATCAGTAGCAAAATGAGGAGGACGGGGAATGAAAGTTCCGGGTGGTAATGGCACGTCAAGGAATTCACCAATGTACTCAGCCAGCCAGTTACAATGCACCCATTCAGTAACCGTGGAATGTTTACGCTGCATATGTAGCTTAGAGCCTACATCATTGAAATGCGTACACATGAATTCAGTCAATTCTCCAACCTGATTGCTAACAAACTTGATCTCCTGACTTAACTGACAGAAGTTCCGATTAAGCCTTCGCTGCATAATCTCTGCCAAAGCAGTGGTTTGCAGTTCAAAACCTTCCTGTAAGTCGATAAACTCATCTTCAAGATTGTTATAAAGTTTGTTAATTTCAGGAGCACCCAAAAGGTAATTTGACTTTTTCCAACTGAGTCATACGAATGTTAAGGCCAGACATTTCAGCTTGCATTTTTTCTTGATTACTAAGCACTAGTTTCAACATGTCAATGATTTCAGGAGAAGATTGCATGGGGATGAACAGGAGAAGATGGAATTGAAATTGTAGGAATAGAATTATCAGAAAGGACATGAACAAACTGACCATCAATCAAATTGATACGAGACTGTTTGAGAGTATGAACACTGAAAGAATCATTAACCAAAATAGAAATTTCATTTTCAAAAGAAATTTTAAAATGATTGAAGAACGTTAGAGAGTAAAGACTCGTATAGGCAGACATCGCTTTCAATTTTCTCAAACAAATTTCATCATTTGATGAAGCATCAGTTGAGACAAATTAAAAAAAACACCTTTTAAAAGCATAGTAACAACAATCAAATCTTGATAAGTAAAATCAGCCCCTCCACCTAAATGGGGCAAAAGATTAAACCGAATCAAATGATGAAGAACACAGGAAATAGGGGAGACATCTACGATTTTTGGAGTAAAAACATCAGTCAACAAAGGGTTATCCATAACACTCTGTAATTGTTCCAAAGGGGTGAATGGAGAATGGAGAATGGACAGCCCCTTTTCGTGTATATGGACAATCACCAATGAATGGAATATTTAAAATACTACCGAAATCCATAACAGTAAAATACAAAGACTTTCCTTTAACAAAAGAAGTGTAAAACTCCCCATGGCATTCAAGATTAGTATAAAACTGTTGCACAAGTCTAGGATATGCAACTGAAGGTGGAAAAAGTATGGAAGACATACCACAAGATTCAAACAGATTTTTCAAAGTAGATTCTTGATAACAGATTTGGTCCACAGATTTTTCATAAACAAATTGTTTCGGAAAAACTACAGTTCTAAACCGTACCTCATAAGCATTACTTCTAAAGAAGTTTTCAGGAAAGTCGGAGGAGAGGTAGGGGTTTACCGAAACTGGTGGAGGTGTGAACTCAGCCTTACAAGATGGGATGGTTGATTGTCGTCGCTGAGAAGGTCCAGATGATTTTGGCAGGGAAGGACTGAAAGTGGACTCGTCAGAAGACGAAGAGTCCAAATACTCCGTTTCATCAGACACGACCTTCTTCAGTTTGCGTTGCTTTCGTGAAGGTCCGGCAATGGAATGGGGAGGAATCGGTGTTTGATCGTCATCAGAATCGATCAACGATCGTTTATGAGTTCGAGTTCTCATGGTGATTGAAGTTTGCAGATGAAGAAACACGAAGAGAAAATAAAGTGAGAGAGAATCAGAAAAATTATGAAATGTAAAGAGAATGAAGAGTGAAGGATAAATAAAAAGAACAGATACATGTATGTTATCTGCAAATACACTTACGTCTCTCAAGACACCCTTTTCCGTCCTATCTTTTCGCTTTCCAAAACCATTATGAGAGACCCCTAGAGTCTTGCGTCCATGATTTAAGCAGCCAAAAATTTAACCTCATAATGAGATGAGAGAGATAAAACATCAAATGCATGTATCCCTACACGCGTACGTCTCTCAAGAGACACAACCGACTTGTCTTTTCGAATTTCGAAAAATCATCATGGCATATATTTGGAATACCGTGTCCACGATTTAAGGACATTTAATGGGTAGTTGAAAACTCACAATACCGAATATCCCAGATTTTAGTAATTATTAAGATATGCATGCATAATAGGATAACATAACGATAATGCAAATTTAAAAACATTTAAGCGATACACATCCCAAGTTCTCTTCGCAACATGCAAAATCTATCTTCACTTAATGGTTTTGTAAAAATATCTGCAATTTGATTTTCAGTAGGAATAAAAATTAATTTGATAAAACCTTTTGACACATTATCACGTAAAAAATGATGTCTTACTTAAATGTGTTTTGTACGTGAGTGTAACACCAGATTTTTAGATATATCTATAGCATTAGAATTATCACAATATATAGGCACACATTCACATAATATGTCAAAATCACATAGGGTTTGTCTCATCCATAATATTTTAGAACAACAACTTCATGCGGCTAGGTATTCCCCCTCAGTAGTTGAAAGAGCTACTGAGGTTTGCTTTTTACTATGCCATGATACGAGACTTTGTCCCAAGAAAGTACAAGCACCGCTTATACTTTTTCTATCAATTTGACACCCTGCATAGTCAGCATCTGAATAACCTATTAGTTCAAAATTATTGCAAATCGGATAAAATAACCCTAAATTAATTGTTCCACTTAAATATTTCAGAATTCTTTTAACAACATTTAAGTGTGATTTTCTGTTCCAAACAGCAAAGGAGGTCTATTGGTTGATTGACCTTCTTGATTGTTGTTCTGAGTCATGCCATGTCGTAATCTTTCCCTACAAGTTAGGTGTTCATCCAGAAAATCCGCTGAATCGAATTCTTAGACTTAAATCTCCAAATTAAATAGGCCAAATATTGATATCGATACTCTAACCTATTGATTTGAGATAATTAATCCCATGATACTCTAGGTTCTAGATCGTTTTTTACCGAAAATTAATATAATTATTATTTTTATTATTATTATTATCATTTTATTATTATTATTATTATTTTTATTAATATTATTATTATTATTATAATCATTATTTTATTATTATTAGTTTTATTAATATTATTATTTTTATTATTATTATTATTATCATTATTTTATTATTATTTTTATTATTATAATCATTATTTTATTAATATTATTTTAATAAATTATTAATAAAAAATATTAGAAAACCTAGATATATCTAGAATTCTTTTGATTTACCTAACATTAAAAACGCCAACCAAAATCCTGCTTTTTACTGGTTTTTTTTATACTGAACCGAATAGGTTTCTGCCTTGCTTCGAAAAAACCAAAAAACTGAAAAAACCGATCCAAATGAACACCCCTACTACAAGTCACCTTTAAGACCAAGAAAAGTAGAGCCAAGCTTTGATACCAAATGAAATTTAACTAGGCACACTTAGAAGGGGGGGTTGAATAAGTGTGAGAGCAATCTATGACCAATTTTTAAACTTTAGATCAAGCTATTAAATTCACTATGTTGATTAATTCAGTTTATTTAATTAATATAGTCTCATCGAATCGACTAAATATCCTCATTGAATTTATAACTTAAATAAAATACTTGGTGTTAAAGGATTATCTTAATATAATGCAAATATTCAAATTTTTAATTATTAAAATAATTAAATAACTTACGTGAGTAATTAAAGTAAATCAATCAGTAAAATCAACACCAAGATTTTTTACGTAGTTCAGCTATTACCCTCTATAATAATAGTCTAGTTCACGTCCAATACCAACTAGTATTGGAGACTCACTTTATTTATATCTTTATAAATAACCACCAATTACAAAACAGATTCTTACAAAAATTAATTAACAATTAATCTCTCTTGAGCACTCTTGCTCCTTGTGCACCTATGCACTCTTCAAGCACCTATGCTTCCTTGAACCTGTTTGTAAACATTTTCTCTAATCCACTAGGATTAACACCTTTAGACTACACTTAGTCTAAAACAGAAAATTCAATGCAGATATAGAGGTCTATGATCAATGCAAGAATAATCAATTTAACAATTAAAGGCTCAACTATATGCAATGATCAATTAGCACAAAAAGATAAACAATTAATTTCTTACCAAATACAAGCTCAAATAATATCAGAAATTTAATTGCTTAGCTGCTCAACGGTTGCACTGATTAAATAAAATTGCTCGAAAAATAATCAGTAATTAGTGCAAGTATATTTTCGTGAGTTCTGTTTTTCCATTCATGAAAATACTGATTTATAGTCCACAGATATTACCGTTAACTAATTCCTCTTGCAGTTCCTTAAAAGGATAATCACTTGTTCTAATTGATCCAAAGAAATCGGCTAGATAAACTATAACAAATAACAAGCTCACAACGGTGAAATAATTTTAATATATCCAATTGATATATTTTGGAACAAGTCAAACTCTTAGTTAGTTATTAGGTTCCAATAATATTCAAAGATTCCTCTAGAGATAACCCACAAAACCATTTGACTTTATCTCTCTTTATCTCTTAGTGGAGTGTAGATGGCGTGTGACAACAAAAGACTTTTCAAATAGCAAAAATCTTATAGTTCCAAGATAATCATTACTCCTCGATCGCCGCATATGCACTCATCACTTTTTACATGGTTTGTAAAGCTATTTCTCTAGGTATGCATAGAACTCCACGTGTATAACTCAAGTGTATGTATACCAATAGTAGACATGCAAAACATATGTAACATATTTCAAGTAAAAACCTTTTTCAAAAACTTTTAAAACATTTTTCATTTAAGACATATAATAAAACTCAAATGATAATTCCTAGAGCCTTTAAATGAAAAATCAATTATTACGCAATTGACCTTACATTTTGTTTTCCTAGTAAAGAGAAATTCTTCACCCACTTGAATATTCCTTATCATCAGATACCTGAAATGCCATAAAATAATTTAGCATACGAATAATTCATCATCAAAACTTAAGGATAAAATATGACTAGGTCAACAAAAGATGATAAGATGGGAGGAAGATGGAGACTATACATTTTTATAACTGATATATGAATTAAGCATTATTTACAAAGTAAATGATGTAATAATCACATATCAGTTTTAAACTCATTTATATCCTATAATGATTAAACACAAAACTGTTTAAACATTAATGAAGTTTATTAATCTGGTTCAATGTTAAAAAGTAGGCTCTTGGCTCAGGCGAAGTGCGCCTAAAGCGCCAATGCGGCTTTGCGACCCGAACCCGCACCCCGGCTCTGGGGACGCGGTCGGGTGGTGGCACCACGTCATTGTGACCAACTCCAAGCCTTTTCCTTTAGTACCACTAGTTAATTAAACTATTCCACATATACTTATAAAGTATTAAATAGTTTTATTCCTACTCAATGTGGGACTTAAAGAAAATAGTTTTCTTAAAAACAATGAATCTTTTCATGTACTCCACTTTGGATACAATTAAAACATAATATATAATTTCTACTTGAATCATATATTACTCTCTATTAATCTCCTTGTAATAGACTATCAAATGCATTTTTAATTTTATATAAATTCAATCAATTAATGAGTCTAAATTAATCCCCAAATTAATCAAAACTCTCATGTAAGAAAAGATGCAATTAACAATTCCATTTTTAAAAAAAAACTCATTAAAATTTTTGTCATTTTATATTGCTAACCATGTTATATATACTCAATATATAACCGTTTATTATTTCATCAATGTGTGCATTTTTTATTTTGATAGCATATACTAACAGTAACCACACTCATGTAATAATTTTTGTCAAAAAATAATTATTGTCTATTTTTATATCCAATCTTTTGTCACCAAAATATTATTACAAATTTTAAACTCAAATTAAATTAAATCAAATCAAATTAAAACTTAATTCACTATCCAATAACATTCATTTTGACTCAATTAGAGATACATTTTGACCTCTTTTGAGTTAATTCGCAAAATCTTAAAATTTAAAATTGATATGAAATTATTTAATTTACTACTAACTTGCCTCCTCATACTAGAAGAGAATTGAACTCGCTAGTCCCTCATCTGCTTTAAACTTGTTAAACTAAGATATCAGACCAGAAACTAAAAGGTTTGGAACCCTAACAACGATACTCAAAGGGTCATTTCAACTCACTGCTTCCGGCTGAAAAAAATAACAAATTAATTAGACTCTTTTCAAGAGTACAAGGTAGAATACAACTATATTAATGCTTATATATAATTTTTGGTTATTAAAGAAAAGAAAATGTTATTTTGGGACAAATAGACTTCTCTAAATAAATATGTTTTCTAAGTATGTTTCCCTTCCCATATATGCTAAAATTAGTTTTTAGGCCACTTATTTTCTTCTACATTAATCATACGTATTAGGTATTTTTTTTAATTGACGTTGATGAATTTCTGGATTTAGATTAATTAAGATTTATATATAATTAATTCCAAGTTTTTATATATGTATGGACGAGGAGTTGATCATAGTAGTTACTGTCTTCACAGCATGCGCGTAAATGTATAAGTCCAATAATTATGAAAACGTTTGGCCATATATAATATTGGTTTGACTGAAATTTAAAATATGAATTGAAATCCATAATTATATAATTTTAACATACATAATTTATATTAAAAATAGGTAATGTGGTATTAGTTCTTAAATGAAATCATAAACAAATTTTATAAATTAAAATCAATTCATAACCATATTTTGACATGCCTAGTTATGCACATAGATTAACAAAATATAATTAATACTTTATTTGATTAATTAAATTGAGTATAAAATTTCAATACTAGACTTCTAAAATTTATTCAAAAGATGATAGAGAAACAAATTAGTCTTTAATCATAAATGATAATTTGAAAAATTAAGTATTTAATGCCTCCTTAAAATTTACAAATGACCAATAAAAAGGAACACAAATTTCTCTATAAAAAGGCAAATAAAATGGGACGGAGAGAATATATGGCAACATTTTTATACTTTTTTCAATGACATTTCGAATTTTATGATCTAAGTACAACACAATTATCTCTCTCACATTATCAATGACTTCCCCCCTCCCCCCCTCATCCCTCATAATGCCAGAACAATAATCGTGCTTTCAAAATAATGTCTTTGAAAATTCAAAGTGTTGAACAAATATATCATTGTCATCAAATATAAATTTGTTCTAACATTAACAAACATCTTTTTTTTCCTTTCAAAGTATTCTTTTTATAGTATATATTTGGCCCAAACATACTACTAGTTTGTTCGAAATGCCCATTACATATATTTATTCTGACAAAATATATAAATATTACGCTGATATTATGAATTAACTTTTTTTTTCATTCAAAATATTATTGAAAGTACGTAAATCCTTTGCTCAAACATGTTGAAAATATAAATATTACCCTAACATTATGAAATCTTTTTTTTTTTCATTCAAAATAGTATTGAAAGTAAATAGTTGGCCATAACATGTTGCTAGTTTGTTCTAGGGAAAAAATTGGGTTGGTGAAGACAAGGGACCCAAAGGCAAAAACAAGCTAATGGGGAAATGATGTGCCATCTACCTTGACTATCCATACACATGTACCTAAACTAGAGAAAGAAAGGTGGAGAAACCGTATGAGTTTGCATGATGCTAACATTACTTCTTTTCTATTCTTTCCCCATTCATTCTTCTTGCTTTGACCTAGACACCACACCACAACTCCCCCACATTTAACTTTACTTTATTCTTTTAATATTCTCCCATTCATCCTTCTACCGACATTTTTCTAGGGCAATTCAAGTCCTTTGGACCATATATTTATATATATTGGACATATAAGTAACATTCTCTTTTTTGGATATAAATATTATTAGTAATCCATATAATATTTGTGGTGCTATAAGAGGGAATATTTTCACTATTATATGTTTAAAATAAGTAGTGAGGATATAAAAGTTAAATATTGTATTATAAATAATTTAATTGATATACTTTATAAAAAAAGCTTTGATTATTTTATCAACTATTTTAATATAATTTTTTGAATTAATTTAATTTTAATTAATTGCTATTTTTTGAATTCAACCAAACCTTTGACTATCTCTCAAATCAAGTCGCACTAAATTAAAGAGGAAAAGAAAAAAGGAAAGGAAACATTCTCGCCGTTTTTTCTATTTGCATTAATATTGTATCAGATTTTAAAATTTTAATATTTAATCAATTATGAGTCAAATCTAATTAGGTAATGATTGATGTGTGATTAACTTTAATCTTAAACAATTATATACATATACATCAAAGCAAGCATCTGGTACCAATTTTAGTGGCACGTCACAATTCATAAACATTTAGTATATATTATAAAACTAAAGATGATGCTTTCTTTCTTTGTATAAATCATCATGTTATTTTAAGTGTAAAAACTTTTTAACTCCACAAAATGGACCCCAAACCTAATTGTTGCCTTTTCCTTTTCAAATTCCCAAATACTATTTCATTACAAGAAAATCTTACTTAACAACTTTGATTACGTCATGTGACATGCTTCCAACTTGGAATAGAACAAGAAACAAACAAGAAGTGAAGAAGACCAAATGAAATGATTTGACTTGTAATGAAGTATTAAACAAAAAGAATATTATCATAAATTAAAACTGTAGAATTTTTTTTGCCTCGTACAACTTTTTTGACATTATTAACTATATAAAAGAGAGGTGTTAAAATTAAGGAATGAATATTACTTATTTGTAGACTAAAACATGTTATATTAAGAAGATTGATGAGCTAATTGACTTAGATTTTGATTCATGTAATATTAAGAAGATTGATGAGCTAATTGACTTGGATTTTGACTCTGAGACAATGATTCTAATGAAGGGGAAACAAAGTAGAATGTTCGAACTGAATGGTATCCAACAAAAATGAACAATTTAAGGTTGCATGGTCACTTTTTATTAATACCCAAAGAAGAAAAAGGTTTGCATTGTCATTTTATGGTGTTTGATAAAAAACTGAATAAATCTGAATCTGAATCTGAATGAAAAAAGTTGTTTGATAATTGACATGTCTGAAACATCTGAATGACAAAACTTTATTATTTTACCCCTTCTAAAAAAATTTAAAATTGTTATAAATTTATTTAATATTACTTAATATAATAGTTAATATTTTTTTTAAATTTTTTTATTTTTTTTTCCTTCATTCAGTTGTTCATTCAACCATTCAAATTTCAAAAAACTTAGTCATTCAAATTGTCTATCTTACTTAGATTCACTATTCGCACTCAAAGCAAACGACCGACCGATTCACCCATTCTGATTCAAATTTCCATTCAAATTTAAAAACAAACACCCCCCTTAATCTATTCTCTTAATTTCAAAATATAAGATTATATATCTTTATCATATATAAAAAAAAGTAATTTTATATTTTAAAACAAATATAGTATTGTTTAGCAAAAATTACTTAGAAACATGGTGTTTCCACATATATTTGTGTGTATTCTAAACAAATATAAATGAACCACGAGAAGTTTTAATAATTCTCTTCTTAATCCTTATCAAGGAGATTCATGGTTTAAATTTCCCAAGGGGTTTAATAATAGCCTAAAGGATTTCGTTCATAAAGTTATACTTTTGATGACAAATAAATAATTATGAAAAATGGATACAAAATGATGTGGTTGTTTGTGATTGTTTACAGAGCCGGTCCTGATTTTTGTAAAGTCCAAGGCAAAAAATTTCAAGTGCTCTTTATACAAATTAAACAAAAAAAAATAAATAAATTATCAACTAATTAAATTTTATTAAAATTATAAAAATTTACAAAATATAAGTAAGAACACCTTGGGGCCTCGTTAAAAAACTTGTTTGGAAAAAATTTAATGGGACAAAACCCTAAACGAAGGAAAAAGAGTACCCCGAATTGTAAACATTGCATTAAAAATGAAGAACAAGAATCTCAGCCAAGTTTTCTGTTAAATCAAATAATAAATAAGAAAAAATTAACAAAAATATATATTACAATTTACAAAATTTACTTATCTAGATTCTATATGTATCTTTAAAAAAAAATTACCTTCAAAGAAATGCACTGGTCTAGCTAGTGGATGATTTATTTTCCAACTTTGTTGGAGAAGAGCAGAATCATCGGAATTTTTTTTTGTTGCCTTATGAACTGAGAGGGTCGAAGAGTTTTTCCTTCTTTTTGTGGCTAAGAGTCTATTTTGATTCTCCATATTTATTAATTTATTTTATATTATATTTTATAATTACTTTTTTATTTTTTTATACAAATATATACATCATTTTTAAAAAAAATTGGGCCCTCTTCAGCTTTGAGCCCTGGGTGGTAGCCCTGACCCAGGGCCGGCTCTGATTGTTTATTATTATTATTAGATTCACTCATATATGTTGGATCAATAACTAATTACACTTCCTCACATCATTTTGTAAATTAGTTTTTGTAACATTCTTTTGTCATCATAGCAATATTCGGTAAAGTTTTCATTTTTTGTGGGTGAAAAATAATTATACTACATTCAGTGGCGGAACCAGAACGAAATTATAGGGGGGGTCAAAATATATCAATAATTTTTTTTTATTTATTGACGGCGGAGCAAGGAAGCAGCAGAGGCCGCCGAATTTTTGACTGACAGAGATGAGCCTATGCTCAAACTATCTAGTATTGTTGATGATGATGATGATGCCAATAGAAAACATTGTGACAGAAAAAGGAACAAAAATGGAGCAGCGGAGCAAAGTCCAAATGATCACAGTTTAAGTACTAGTTATGCATACATCAATATAATGTCTAAACAGAATGTCCAGAAAGCAATATATTTCACAGTTTTAGTCAAAATTGTAGTTAAGGTAGAAACAATCACAACATTGTTGAGCTCCTATAACTTTTGAACATAAGCAAGTGCTCTGTTCTTACCAACATCATTCTCTGTGAAAATGAAATTGCTTGACAAATCCCACAACTCCACATTCCCTTCACATGCAAATGTCACAGACTTGACACCATCTAGTATGAGATTCTTTCTTCGCAAGTGATTTCAATAAGGATTAAATCAAATACACAAACATACAAAGTTCCAATTCACATATATGAAGAATCAAATCCAGAATAATGATGTAGAAAATTATTCAGATCTAGTAAAAAAATATCCTAACCATAAGTTAGAACAACAACAACAACAATAATAATAACAGAATAATAATAATAATAATAATAATAATAATAATATATATTTCTTCGTGGCAAGTTAGAAAAGTTACATAACTACAAACCATAAATTAGCATTAAGCAAAAGTTAGAAACATATAAAATACAACAAAAAATATAAAAAGAAGAATAGTCTATAAAACCAAACAAATGAAATAATCAAACCTCAAAATAATAGTTGTTAAAGTAAATGTTTTGAATAGCTACATCAATAGCTATGAATAAATGACAAAGAACTATAACTAATACATGATATACAATCATAACAGTTTAAACACCATCACATAGAAAAAGTGCACCATTTCTGATGCACAGAAAAGAATCAATTACAAATTATAATCAATAAAAATAATAATATCTAATCAAAAGCAGTTTGGACTATATCTTGAATGTAGGAAAAGTTACAAAAACTGCAAAGGCAACAACTAATGTAAATGCAAACAAAGATTCCACAACAAGTACTTTGAGGCGGAGGCGGTGGCAAAGCGATGAGCAAGGGCAGCAGAGGCGAGAGAATATCAAGGTAGTGGAGCAGAGGCGAATCAAGAAAGAGGAAAGACTGAAGAGACGAAGAGACAAGTTAGTGAAGTACTGAAGTCTGTGAACTGTGAAGAGATTAGAAGAGGTGAAGCCATGTGTTGACGTGTTGTAGAGTCGGAGAAGAACTGAAGAAGAACCAACAAGTCGGAAGACCGGAGGTCTGGAGCACCGTTGGCTGCCGCTCCCCCACCGCCCACGCCCCCTAGTACGCCTGGGCCGCCTCCCTACCGGGGTCAGATGACCCCCTAGTTCCGCCTCTGACTACATTTGGATTGAAAAAATAAAATGATAGATGGAATAAAATGATTTTAAAATATTTTAAGTATATATTTGGTTAGTGGTGGTGGTGGGTGTTGTCATATAATGACAAAATTATCACATATATCCATTAGACCTGAAAAAAGGTCTGCCAAGAAAGCAGCCCCTTACCACCACCCGTGAATTCTTTTTTTAAAAAACAAAAAAATGCTACTTATGAGAGTTGAACGCAAGACCTCCAAGTCATTAAATAAAAGTTCAATCCAACTAAACTACAACAACTATTTGTTTTAACATGTGTCTAAATAAAAGTAAAACAAATAAAAAGACAACCGTTTAAACAAAATGTACAATCTCTAGTTTTAATTTGTTTGTCTTTTTAAATGAGTTAAATTTAAATCAAAATTAAAAATATTCAATTCAAATTAGTTAAAATTTAATTTTATCCAATACATAAGTTTCTCAAGCATCAATATCATGTATAAAAAGATTCTCCATTTAACTTTAAAAATTATATTGGAAAATGTATTTATTTAACTCTAAATAATATAAAATTTTGAGATTAAACTACCTCAATAAATCAATTAATGTAAAGATACATTAATAACTTGTAAAGAGAGCTTGAAACAGAATCAACAAAAATACCTGCCTGCAAATATGCATCATGAAAGAAGATTATACAATTGATTTTTTAAACCGTACCCAATATAAAATAGCTTAAATTGGCCAAGAGAAACATGTTGTAATATTAGCTCAAGTTTCATCCAATATGCATAATAATATTAATCAAATTATATACAACCATCTCAATTAATCAAAATTATGTCATCTATAATTTCATATCACTTAACAAACAACAATTCAACATAACATAATGGATGATACATAATAGTTACTGCTTGATCTTGTTTCATAGATATACTATACTATACTTTTATTTAGAAACATGTTAAAACAAGTAGTTGTTGTAGTTCAGTTGGATTGAACTCTTATTTAATGACTTGGAGATAAAAAGACGAAGGAAGAAGCCGTGAATTGGCCAAGCCTCGCTTCAACCAACCCACTTGCCTCACCATTCTAGCCCACGAAAAGTCAATATTTTTGCCCGAACCAAATTTGGCTCTTGCTCTAGTTCTACATACCCTTTCATTTAATTCTACTTACCACCTGACCCATTGCTGTGTCTAATATCCATTCTATTTGAATGGATTTTATTTCACCTTCTCCATATAAAATAAAAAAGCAAAGGGGTGTAATGGATTTTCATTCCATTGAAATAATTTATCCTCCAAAATAATAATCAAATACACTATTTTTATTTCATTCATTCCTCTATTCAATTTTCTCAATCCAAACATAACATTAAATTAGGATAAGCCATTTGTTACCATAATAAATAAACTTTTTTTTTCTATTTATAGACAAGGAAGTGAAAGCATTCACAACAGTTTTCCTAATAAATTCTTTACACCAACTTTAAGGAATATATCAACAAATCATTATATAATAGTTTTTTTATCCTTATTTAACTCTCTATTTTAATCTCTATATAGAATTTTATTTCCCAAAGTGAGAGAGTCAAAAGACCGTTCTCTATATATGTAAAATGATATTTCACATCCTCATTTAAGTGGACAACTCATCAATGATACACATCTTGGCATTATTATCACATGACTTTTTTACTATTTCATTTTCAAATTATAAAATTAATATCGACTTATTTTTAAAAATTAATTTCAAATGTATTCAAATTTAAAATTGATATAAATTTATTTTGTTGAGTCAGAAGAGATTGCTTATTTTCTCTGACCTCTTCCGTTCCTTCATGCATGATGAACAATGCTTCCCACGTGACGCCCCCAAAATAGGTATACATCACCCATCTTGAGTCGCCAAATACATGGTACATAATTAAAATACAAACTTCTTTTATACAGTACGACAAACGTAGCTGAGAGTTTCAACATTGATAATGTCTCGTAGAGAGTATCCAAACTCAAATAAAGTCCTCATTACAATTATTATCACACTATTTCACATAACAGTGAGGACTACTATAGCCACCTATCTGGACCGTCACTCCATTTCCCGGCTTGTCCCAGCTATATTCTCATTTCCTGAAGAGAACAATGAAAGCAAAAGGGTGAGCTCAACTAGCCCAGTAAGAAATATTATGACTAAGATAATGCAGAATAAATTATCATTAGCCTTCAACAGTATTAAACTGATAAAATACAATAAACACCAAGTTTAACTGCAGCGGAACAAACAATCTATTAGAAGAGTCAAGTAGATCATAATATCTACTATCTTCTATGATTTAAAAGTTTATCATCAATTTTATTGTTGGGACTCAACTAAATAAATAATCCACATCACTGAATTATCCATGCACTACGGGTCAATGAGGACTTTTACCACATCATTTGTAACATTTCCGGTCCCTGGTCATAATCATACCAATCAATAGTCCATCTATGCACTACGGCCAAAGATGACTTTCATCATAGTATAAGCATGAGGATGATGACAATGATATAAGAATTCAATTAAATGAGAGCAATGATAAATTTTAAAGATTTATAATTCAATTTATCCAGAATTCTATAATTTCCAAAATGTCAACATGATATTGCTTTTTGGAGTAAAATTCAAGAATAATATTTGTTTCAAAAATAATTTGGACAGAAAAGAAATTAATTTTTTGTGATGAATAGTACTCCCGTGAATAGTACTTCGTGAATAGTACCCCATGAATAGTACTCCTTCATGAAAAGATTAAACTTTAACAAGAATGTTCAGAAAAATATCCTTGTGAAACGATACTAGATGAAGCGCAAATTTCAAGGATATTCTATTAATTTTATGGAGTATAGAAGCAATATTTGTCAACATAAGTGTAGAATTCAGAATCTAAAACGAAATAATATTACTTACATACTACAGAGTATGGAATAAAATATTATTTCATACGAATATTGAACAAAAATAATATCCCTATATGAATACGAAAGAAATAATACCCCTTACCTTAGTAGGAAATTGGCTACTGAAATAGTATAGTAACAGAATACTCTTTTTCTTTCTCTTTGATTCTCTCTCTATAGAATTCTCTTTTGAGTCATAGTGAATTGGTGAGAATGAAAGAAGAATTAAGCTTCTATTTATAGAAGATTTCTAGCTTAGCCCTTGCAATGTGAAAAGGCAAGTGGCTTGACGACTGGTGATGTGAAAAAAAAGGTTTGACGCTTGTAATGTGAAACAACAAGTGGTTCGACGCCTGTAATGTGAAACGACAATTGGTTTGACTCCTGTAATGTGAAACGACAATTGGTTCGACGCGTGTAATGTGAAACGACAATTCATTCGACGCCTGTAATATGAAATGGCAAGTGGTTTGACGTCTGGTAAAGGAAATTACTATTGACGAAAGTGACTCTTAGATGATGACATATGGGCCCCATAAAATAAACCAAACTTACCACATACGTCTCATAATCGACTTCTTATTTATAACAAGGATTGAATAAATATTACCACAAATCATTTTATCTTTAATCAGCACATATTTAATCTTTCAATAATTATTCATCATTAATATTATAACTCACAATATTTAACAATCAGATCATTCCCAGGAAAGAGGGGGCTTTTCGATAAGGATTTCTCCTATTAAGCGCCTTGATTAAGTGACCAAACCTCTCCTCGACAGAACTTTCTAGACATCGTCAATATTGTAAATAATAATATGAATAACTTTGTCGTCTCAATTATTGATTTAATAATATAAAATATTATGCATATGATACTATGATAATAATTGAATCAATAATATGAGATACTATGCAGCAATTACTGTAGCAATAATTGAGTATAACTGTGTGGCTTCATACTTAAACATCAATGATCAATACAGTGTGCTACTATGCAACCACGCGTATTACTGTACTTTAACCACCGAGTATTTCAACAGTTAACGGTAAAACATTCGCCGTTATTTTTATAAAAAGATATTTTTGTCATTTTTTAACTTCGACAATAATTCTGCTGTGGGGTCCACCAATGATTGTGCCATCGTACGAATATTCTCCGACAAAAAGAATATTCCCCGACCAAACGAATATTTTATAACAACTTGCTTACTTTGCAAAATCTATAAATATTACTCACAACTATAACATTATATCAAATCCACACCATAATATTCAAAATGATATTTAAAGAAAAATAATCTTTATTTATGAAAGTTGGGGTCTTACAACCTCCCCTTCTTATGAAATTTTGTCCTCGAAATTAGGGTTCATACCTGGTATGTCGAAGAGGTGAGGATACCTTGACTTCATTTTAGATTCTAACTCCCAGGTCATTTCCTCAACATCGTGGTTTCTCCACAAAACTTTGACTTGAGGTATAACCTTGGAGCGTAGAATATGTTCCTTCTTATCCAAGATTTTAACAGGTACTTCTTTGTACGTTAAATCTTCCGATATCTCGTCTGGTTCTAACTCAATAATGTGGTTCGGGTCTTCCACATATTTACGTAACATGGATATGTGAAAAATGTTATGAACACGAGACATACTTGGCGGTAAGGCGAGTCTATAAACCATAGTTCCTACTCAATCAAGGATTTCAAATGGGCCAATGAAT
Organism: Panax ginseng; assembly: GCA_020205605.1. NCBI lineage: Eukaryota > Viridiplantae > Streptophyta > Magnoliopsida > Apiales > Araliaceae > Panax > Panax ginseng. The sequence goes on along the minus strand of CM035136.1, from coordinate 52,129,764 downwards.
CAAGGATTGAGCTTTCCTCTCTTTCCAAATCTTGTAACTCCTTTCCATGGAGCAACACGTAACAACACATGTTCTCCAACCTTGAATTCTACGTCCTTTCGATGAAGATCAGCATAACTCTTATGTCGATCTTGTGAGGTCTTTATAGGTTGTCGGATTATTTGAATCTTTTCTGTAGTCATACGTACCAATTCCGGTCCCAACAACGTTGCTTCACCCACCTCATCCCAACATACTGGAGAACGACATTTTCTTCCATACAAGGCCTCGAACAGAGCCATGTCGATACTTGCTTGATAACTATTGTTGTAGGAGAATTCCACCAATGGAAAGAACTTGTACCAACTTCATTTGAAGTCAAGGACACAGAGTATTAATATATCTTCCAGGGTTTGAATAGTCCTCTCCGACTGCCCGTCCATTTGAGGATGATATGCTGAACTAAATCGTAAATTCGTGCCCATAGTTTTTTGCAAACTGACCCAAAACCTTGAAGTGAATCTTGGGTCTCGATCAGAAACTATGGATACTGGCATACCATGCAGTCTTACAATCTCATTTATGTACATACGAGCAAGACGTTCAAGTGTATAAGTTTCTCGTATAGGTAAGAAATGAGCAGACTTGGTAAATCTATCAACAATGACCCAAATTCCATCTATGTCTTGAGAAACCTTGGGAAGACCAGTAACAAGATCCATGGTAATGTGCTCCCACTTCCATTCTGGATTTTCAAGTGGTTGCAATGGACCTTTTGGCACTTGATGCTCCGCCTTGACACGTTGACACGTTAAACACCTTGAGATAACCTCTGCTATCTCTCTCTTCATATTGCTCCACCAAAATGTATGTTGAATATCATGATACATTTTAGTACTCCCAGGATGGATTGCAAACGGTGTGTTGTGCGCTTCCATCATGATTTTATACTTTAAATTAGGGTCATTAGGAATACAAAGTCTGGAGTTGACTCGAAGTATTCCTTCTTCATCAATTCTTGCTTCTGGAATAACACCTTCTTGCACTTTCTTCTTCATACGCATTAGCTCCAAGCCTATAGCTTGAGCAACTTTAACTTTATCGATTAAAGTCGGTTCTACTCGTATATTTGCCATCATTACGTGTGTCCCTGGAGTCTTTATCTCTATCTTCATCCTTTGCAAGTCATATAAAATGGGCCTTTGCGTTGACAATATCGCACTCGTACTCGCATATGATCTTCTACTCAATGTGTCAGCTACCACGTTCGCTTTTCCAGGATGATATTGAATAGTATGATCATAATCTTTCAACAGTTCAAGCCAACTTCGTTGCCGCATGTTGAGTTCCGTTTGAGTGAAGAAATATTTGAGGCTTTTATGATCCGTAAAGATCTCCACCTTCTCCCCATACAGGTAATGCCTCCAGATTTTAAGTGCGAAAACGACAGTTGCCAACTCTAGATCATGGGTAAGATAATTCCTCTCATATTTTTTGAGTTGTCGTGAGGCATAGGCTATGACTTTCCCATTTTGCATGAGAACACATCTTAAACCTCTGCCTGAAGCATCGCTGTAGATGACATATCCCTCCGTACCAGATGGTATTGTCAGAACAGGTGCTGAAATGAGTATTCTCTTTAGTTCTTGAAAACTCTTCTCACATTCCTCGCTCCAACCAAATTTTGTATCTTTTCGAGTCAGCTGAGTTAATGGAGTATCGATTCGAGAAAGCTACGTACTTCGGTCACTGACTTAGGTTGCTCCCAGCTTTGAATTGCTTCAATCTTTGTCGGGTCAATAGATATTCCATGATTTGATATCACGTGCCCAAGGAATGCTACTTCCTCGAGCCAGAACTCGCATTTCTTTAACTTGGCATATAACTTGTTTTCACGAAGCTTTTGGAGTATTAGCCTCAAGTGTTGCTCATGATCTTCACGGCTTTTGGAGTATATGAGGATGTCATCAATAAAGACAACAACAAAATGATCCAAATATTCCTTGAATACTCGGTTCATCATATCCATGAAGGCCGCATGAGCATTAGTCAATCCAAAAGACATGACTAGGAATTCGTAATGCCCGTACCGAGTTCTGAAAGCATTCTTTAAAATGTCATCAGTTTTAACTTTTAACTAATGATATCCGGAACGAAGATCGATCTTTAAAAAGAATTTAGCACCTTGCAATCGGTCAAATAGGTCATCAATTCGAAGTAACGGGTACCTATTTTTGACGGTGACATGATTTAACTCCCGATAGTCAATACAAAGTTGCATACTTCCATCTTTCTTCTTTACGAACAGAGCATGAGCACCCCAAGGAGACGTACTAGGACGAATGAAACTGATGTCTAATAATTCCTGTAGTTGGGTTTTTAACTTCTGAAGTTCAATAGGATTCATTCGATATGGGGCTTTGAAAATGGGTTTTGTACCGGGTTCAAGGTCGATACAAAATTTGATTTCTCGCTTTAGGGGTAGACCAGGAAGTTCTTTAGGGAATACGTCAGGAAATTTATTAACAATAGAATCATTCAACTCTGACGTATTTTTGTTTAAATCCGTGACATGGGCTAAGAAAACTTGACATCCGTTTTTCAATAAACGAATAGCTTTATGGCTTGATATGACAGTGATTGACTTTAATGGTTTGGTTGCTTGAATTCACATAATAGGTTGGTTAGGAATATGAAAGCTAACAACCTTACCAAAATAATCGATTTTAGCATGATGAGTAGTTAACCAATCAATCCCTAAAATCACATCAAATGCAAGTATTTTTAAAGAGATAAGATCGACAGGTAATGTGCGGTTACTGATTTGAATCAAACAAGACTTATAAACAGTGGATGTAATGAAGGTTTCTCCCAATGGAGTTTCAACGGATAAATCAAAGTCTAATTTCTCCGGAGTTAAATTTAAACGTTGAGCGCAAGTAGGAGAATAAAAGAATTGGTAGAAATGTTATCAAATAAGGTATAGACTTCGCTAGAGTTTATGATTAGCTTTCCTGTGATAACTTCATTCGGTTCCTCGTCACGAAAAATGCTCTCTTAAACTACTGATTTGAATTGTCTGGGACATCCTTTGGCATCACCATCCCAAATGGACTTGACTTTGCTATAAAGGACATTCCACCCTTAATTGCTTCGTCGCATTCCTAATCCATGATTTGAATCATTACTCTCCGATCCATATCGAATTGGGGTTGACCGCTCTGCACATGGTAATTCCGAACTCGATGTTGGATTCTCCCAATTGCTGTCCAAAAAGCAAAATCCATTTCATCTATTTTGGCCTTATTGGGTCAGACGTATTTTTCTACAATATCAACGCGTCGTGCAGCTTTTACCCATGCATCCTCCATTCTCATTCGTTTAGTTATTTCTTCTTTCATCAAAACTTTGATCATAGCATTATTAGATTCCATCTCTAATATCTTATACTCTAACAAAGAGTGATTTTGTTCAAGTATCGCACATCGGGTAACATAATTTTGAATTGTTGCATCTCTTTGCTCCACGACCGCCTGCCGTTCTTCAGCCTGCTCTTCTAACTCATGAATACGATTTTGTAATTCTAAATTTTGATCATAAAATTCTTCTAATAAATTCTCCTCAGGTTCCTCTTCTTCCTCATTCTCAAATTTGCTCCTCTGCGACTAAAGACGGTGCAACTATTAGTTCTTCACTCACCACGTAGATACCTCTAATTTCTTCTTTGTCTGACATCACATTAACCTGGTTGGTGATTAAAGGTGTCTCAACGGTCTTATGTGCTCCATTGCTTATCTCAATATTTTCAGATGCCATTTTTAAACACTGCCACAAAACAAAGGTTAATTGACATGCCACATATTATCCCTATATTCTGACCGACCACTTAAATAACAATTAAACTTAGGTAGGTCATACTAGCGAAGGAATTACCTGTTTCTCCCCTCCTATTTTTAGTCTCACATCTCAGCCAGGGATCATATCCCTAACCTTTGATACCAACTGTGACGCCCCCAAAATAGGTATACATCACCCATCTTGAGTCTCCAAATACATGGTACAAAATTTAAATACAAACTTCTTTTATACAGTTCGACAAAACGTAGCTGAGAGTTTCAACATGGATAATGTCTCGTAGAGAGTATCCAAACTCAAATAAAGTCCTCATTACAATTATTATCACAGTATTTCACATAATAGTGAGGACTACTATAGCCACCTATATGGACCGTCACTCCATTTCTCGACTCGTCCCAGCTATATTCTCATTTCCTGAAGAGAACAATGAAAGCAAAAGGGTGAGCTCAACTAGCCCAGTAAGAAATATTATGACTAAGATAATGCAAAATAAATTATCATTATCCTTCAACAGTATTGAACTGATAAAATACAATAAACACCAAGTTTAACTACAGCGAAACAAGCAATCCATTAGAAGAGTTAAGTAGAGCATGATATCTACTATCTTCTATGATTTAAAAGTTTATCATCAATTTTATTGTTGGGACTCAGTTAAATAAATAATCCACATCATTGAATTATCCATGCACTACGGGCCAAGGATATTCATTTTTATCACCAATGGTCATGATCATAACAACAACTGTCCATCAATGCACTACGGGCCAATGAGGAATTTTATCACATCATTTATAACATTTAGGGTCATGATTATACTGAATGATCCCTGGTCATAATCATACCAATCAATAGTCCATCTATGCACTACGGCCAAAGATGACTTTCATCATAATATAAGCATGAGGATGATGACAATGATATAAGAATTTAATTAAATGAGAGCAATGATAAATTTTAAAGATTTATAATTCAATTTATCCAGAATTCAATAATGTCCAAATTGTCAACATGATATTGCTTTGTGGAGTAAAATTTAAGAATAATATTGTATCAAAAATAATTTGGACAGAAAAGAAATTAATTTTTTGTGATGAATAGTACCCCGTGAATAGTACTCCGGCATGAAAAGATTAAACTTTAACAAGAATGTTCAGAAAAATATTCTTGTGAAACGATACTAGATGAAGCGCAAATTTCAAGGATATTCTACTAATTTCATGGAGTATAGAAGCAATATTTGTCAACATAAGTGTAGAATTCAGAATCTGAAACGAAATAATATTACTTATATACTACAGAGTATGGAAGAAAATATTATTTCATACGAATATTGAACAAAAATAATATTCCTATATGAATACGAAAGAAATAATACCCTTTACCTTAGTAGGAAATTGGCTACTGAAATAGTGTAGTAACAGAATACTCTTCTTCTTTCTCTCTGATTCTCTCTGTATAGAATTTTCTTGTGAGTCGTAGTGAATTGGTGAGAATGAAAGAAGAATTAAGCTTCTATTATAGAAGATTTTTAGCTTAGCCCTTGCAATGTGAAAAGGCAAGTGGCTTGACGACTAGTGATGTGAAAAGAAAAGTGGTTTGACGCCTGTAATGTGAAACAACAAGTGGTTCGACGCCTGTAATGTGAAACGACAATTGGTTCGACGCCTGTAATGTGAAACAACAATTGGTTCGACGCCTGTAATATGAAACGGTAAGTGGTTTGACGTCTGGTAAAGGAAATTACTATTGACGAAAGTAACTCTTAGATGATGATATATGGGCCCCCATAAAATAAACCAAACTTACCACATACGTCTCATAATCGACTTCTTATTTATAACAAGGATTGAATAAATATTACCACAAATCATTTTATCTTCAATCAACATATATTTAATCTTTCAACAATTATTCATCATTAATATTATAACTCACAATATTTAACAACGGATCATTCCAGGAAAGAGGGGCTTTTCGATAAGGATTTCTCCTATCAGCCCGCATTAGGTGACCAAACCTCTCTTGACGGAACTTTCTGACATCGTTAATATTGCAAATAATAATATGAATAACTTTTTTCGTCTCAATTATTGATTTAATAATATAAAATATTATGCAGATTATATTGTGATAATAATTGAATCAATAATATGAGATACTATGCAGTAATTACTGTAGCAATAGTATAACTGAGTGGCTTCATACGTAAGCATCAATAATCAATACCGTGTGCTAATATGCAACCACGCGTATTAATGTACTTTTACCACCGGGTATTTCAAGAGTTAACGGTAAATTTTCGCCGTTATTTTTATAAAAAGATATTTTTGTCGTTTTCTAACTCTGACAATAATTCTGTTGTGGGGTCCACCAATAATTGTGCCATCGTACGAATATTCTCCGACAAAAAGAATATTTCCCGACCAAACGAATATTTTATAACAACTTGCTTACTTTACAAAATCTATAAATATTACCCACAATTATAACATTATATCAAATCCACATCATAATATTCAAAATGATATTTAGAGAAAAATAATCTTTATTTATGAAAGTTGGGGTCTTACATCCCATACTTCCTTTATTGTTTTGCTGTTGACCACATTTTCAAACACATCGTCTTCTAAAGATTGGAACAAAATGTTCTTGGCCTTTTTGTCAAGTTGGACAACTTTCTTTTCGTTGTCAGTCTATTCTGCTTTGACCTTGATCTGAATTCTGTTTGGGTCGTCTAAAGTTGGTGCAAGCTTTGTAGGAACGTAGGGCCCATTCTGAACAGTTTCAAATAGATCTTCATCTATTGAATCCATGTAGGCTTGCATACAAATTTTCCAGTTGGCGAATTTATCTTTGTTGCACATAGGTGGCTCGCTGCCTCCTCTAGTCTTTGTTTCTCTTATCAGATGTGCCATTGGATCTACTAAGCTTTGTAGGTTGGTTGATAGAACCTGCTCTGATACCAATTGTTAGTTCTCAGAGGCACAATAGTTATCTAGAAGGCGGGGTTGAATAGATATTTTAAAATTCTTTTACAAAATACTTATTAGTTTTGATAATGATTTAAACATAGCAGAATTTAGATTTGTTTGTTTTCCCTTTAAGATATAACGAGTTAATAGACGTTAAGCAGTTATAGTAGTTATGTCAAGAATATAAGAGACACAGTGATTTTTAAGTGGTTCAAAGCACTCAAGGCTCCTAGTCCACTCTTCTACTCCTCGAGTAGGAAATCCACTAAGGATATCTTTACAATATCTGAATCTCACAGATTCCTTCAAGACCAGCAGTCTTGGAACTTCTTAGTTCACTTTTGAACTCTTCAAGTCCAGCTGACTTGGTACTTCTCAGTTCACTTAGAACTCTTAAAGTCCTTCTGACTTGGAACTTCTTACTTCACTTGATAGTAGTTGAGTTCTTGAATGGTGCTACTCAGTTGTCATTAAGCTTGTGTTCAAAAGAACTGAGTAGATGAGCAAACTTTCTTTTTTAGATCGTAGAGTTGAGCGTTGAGTGTTCTTTAGCATTTTTGTTCAGTGCTTGCTTTATCTTATCATCTGCTTATGTTTTCCATATATGATGTCTTTAAAATGTATACATTTGAAGACATCCGTTTAAGCATTAAATGCATTTGACATTTCTGAGCTTTGATGGAGACTTTCTGCACAACTTTTGATTAGCAGTCTGGCCCACTGACACAACAGACTGATGTCTCACCTAACACCTGAAAAGGTATTTTCTGCTGACCCATAGTACTTTCCTTAGCTTCTTCAATGCGTTTCTTTGTTATATACTAAGGATGACTATTGTGTCATTGGGACTCCCGAGGACTTCAACGTTTATAATCCATTCAATATTTGTTGTGATTTATTCTTAAACAAATGGACAAGGCTTGATGCTTCTGACACAGACAGATTATACTCTATGATTCGGTGTCTTGCCACCTTGGTGCTTGATCCGGTACTGATAGAAGAGAACACTACGATTTCTCTTAAGCACTGGCACACTACGATCTTAACTTGCTTGTCTTGCAGACTCTACGATTCTGAGAGCACTCTACGATTCTCGATGCTCTACGATCTTGCCTTGGCTTCTGCAATCTTTTGATCAGCTCGATAGACTATGATTCCGTTGAAGCCTATATATTACATCTCAAGATATAAATCAACCTAGCAGCTTTGATCTTTTCATCTATACATTCATTTACAAAATGATAAAAATTAAAAGCTCAGATCAACCTAACATGTTTGATCTACCACTAAGTCCTTGTACATATATTCCTTGAAGGACTTTACATATAATCATAAATATTTACTTTCAACATCAAATTTAAATATGCAATCTCATAACAACTTTTATTTCCCAATAAAGCTCCTAACTCGATATAAGAAATAACAACAACAATAATAATAAATGAAAAAGGTTTACATTTTTTTATATCTAGTTTTGAGGAAGTAGTTTTCATTTTGAAAAAGGATATATTGGAAATGGAACTTTTATTTTCGGAAGCAAGAAGTTTACTTCTCTAGATTTGAATCAAATTCTAAAAATGTTATATTTTGATTATTCTAAAATGTTAAAATGTTATATTTTGAGTATTTAATTAAGTGTCCCAAAATTGGAATAAACAATTGTGTTTATTGAACAATATGATTAGAGACCAAAGATGATAGTCTAGTGATAAGTGCCTCTATCTCAACAGTTAGAAATCAAATTTCAACAGATGTTTCAGAGATTAAAGATAAGATTCCTCTTGTTCTCTTCTGGGACCCTTCTCTAGGACTGAGAAAAAAACGGGTATAACCGAAGAACCGAACCGAAATAATTTAACCGAAATTTTCTGATATTTCGGTTATTTTTAACATTTCGGTTATATCAGAATTTTTTTTTCGATTTTCGGTTAGTTTGTACGAGTATTATTTTTGGGTTATTCGGGTTAACTGAATAACCGAACAAAATTTGTAAAGGTGAAATATTTACATAACCGAACAAAGCACACTACTCTACTTTTCTAAATTAATTACTACCCGTCTACCCGATAGCCCACTCTCTGAAGTCTGAACAAAGCACACTTGACACTACCGAATACGTGATTTGTCTGAACAAAGCACACTTCCTTCATTCTCACCTCTCACGATTTTTGCACCTTCCTTCTCTTCCTCCCGTTTTCTCTCTCCACTAATCACAGATTCACAAGCACATAGTTGTCCACTTGTCCTCCACCTGAACCTTAATATCCCTAATTTCAGTCCAGCCATATCGATGATGAAGTCCAGGATCTCAGCCCTCAACCCTCAGATCGGCGATGGCGGAGTCATCCAAGATCGGCGGTGTTGTCCACCAACCCTTAGATCTGCCCTCAACCCTCAGATATGCTGTTGTTACTTGAGATTGGCCACCAACCCTCAGATCTGGTATGAGAAGACAGAGAGACTCAAACTACGCGCACACCAGAGATGGCAGAAAACAATGGAGTAGGAGCTAAAGAAGATTATACCCCCTATAAATCAATCCATTCCTTTCGGTGAAGAGACAAAATGAATCCAGCGTTAAGTTAAGCTTATGGACACACTTTGTCTGAGATATTCGGGATGGGGAGCTCATTCATGGAGAGAACTTTAATCTTTTTGTTGCTATGTCTGCTTCAGAGATAATGGACCCAAAGATGGATTCAGGTATTATTTGTAGATATTATTCTGTTGATGAAGCTATTGAGAGTGGAGCTGCTCCAGTACCTGTGAGTTTGGATAAAACTGGTGATGTTCAATGTATCATTGACATCATGGATCATCTTCTAGCATGTGAGGCAACTTGGCATAAGGGTCATTCATTGGCGCAAACTATTTTCTCGTGCATCATTACTATATTACTATATTCTTATTGCAGAGTCATTCGTGCAAGGTGCAACCTGCAATGCTATTGTTTTAATATTTCCATCTTCGATTTTGAGGCCTTCGCTGTGGACATAATTCCAGGATAACATCAGAGTCGATTTAGACATTTTGTGGAATCATAATTTTGGGTGTTATTTTTTATAGCAGTGTTCGGTTATTACCCAAAATACCGAATTTATAATTTGGTATTCGGTTATTCAGTTATTACCAAAATTCGGTTATTAGTTCGGATATTAAAAATAGGAATATTTCGATTTTCGGTTATAACCGAATAGCCTATTCGGTTCGATTATAATCGAATGATCAGTCCTACCCTTCTCCAACTCCTTCCTTTAGGCCCTAGAATTAAAATGTACCCTTAAATTTACTACATTATAGGAGTAATATTGTAGGTTCTCAACAACAATATATATATATATATATATATATATATATACACTACTACTACTACTACTACTACTACTACTACTACTACTACCACCACCTCCGTTCCTAAAAGATTAAAATTTGTTTGAAATTCCATCACTATCCCTTTATGGGAAGTTGAAAACTATTAATACAAGTGAGAGAATTTCTTAGAACAATGAGAGAAGATAAGGGTAATATAGAAAAGTAAATAATTTATTCTCCTCGAAAGTTGTAAACGACAAACATTTTGGAACAAATTTTTTCTTCTAAAACGACAATCTTTTAGGATAGGAGGGAGTATTTCAGTAACTCCAAAAAAAGGAACATGCCACTACAATTTGTAGTGTGTGTGATAATTAAAAAGGGACATACAATTACAACTTGTAGCGGCTAAAACAACTTTAACATACTAATATTAATATTTTCCAATATTATTAATACTAATATTAATAATTTGTAATATTAATATTACTAATATTTATATTAATAATATTTAGCAATATTATTAATACTAATAGTAATATTTTGTAATATTAGTATTAATAATATTTATATTAATAATAATAATATTTTTTAATATTATTAATACTAATATTAATATTTTATAATATTAATATTAATAATATTTATATTAATAATAATAATAATAAATAATATTAATATTAATACTATTACCAACTAATATTAATCCAATTATGTAGTTTCAATCATTTACTCCCTCTGTACCTAATAAAACCTAATACATGAGTAAATTAGGTATGGATGGAGTAATTATTGAAACTACGTAGTTGAATTAATATTAGTTGGTAATATTATTAATATTAATATTAGTATTATTAATATTTATATTAATAAGAATAATAGTAATACTAGTATTAATATTCATATTAGTTATTATCATTATTAATATAAATATTATTAATAATGAATATTATAAAATATTAATATTAGTATTAATAATATTTCAAAATATTAATATTAGTATTAATAATATTTCTAAATATTAACATTAATATTATTAATACTAATATTACAAAATATTAATATTAGTATTAATAATATTATAAAATTTTAATATTAATATGTTAAAGTTGATCTAGCCCCTTCAAGTTGTAGTGACATGTCCCTTTTTATATGGTTATGCATGCATGACAACCGGTTGCTAGGGAACTATTCCAACAATCCAGAAAAAAGAAACATGCCAATATAAGTTATAGTGGTTGGGATAATAAAAAAAGAACATGTCATTACAACTTGTAGCGGCGCCTAGGATAACTTTAACATAATAATATTAATATTTTTTAATATTTGTTTTAATAATATTAATATTAATAATAATAATAATAATATTTTTAATATTATTTATACTAATATTAATATTTTTTAATATTAGTATTAATTATATTTATATTAATAATAATATTTTGTAATATTATTAATACTAATATTAATATTTATTTTGTAATATTATTAATACTAATATTAATATTTTGTAATATTAGTATTAACAATATTTATATTAATAATTGGAATAACTAATATGAATATTAATACTAGTATTACTATTATTCTTATTAATATAAATATTATTAATATTAATATTAATAATATTACCAACTAATATTAATTCAACTATGTAGTTCCAACAATTTACTCCCTCCGTACCTAATTTACTCATAATAGAACCTAATACAACCTAATACATCAGTAAATTAGATAGGGAGGCAGTAAATTATTGAAACTACATAGTTGGATTAATATTAATTGGTAATATTATTAATATTTATATTAATAGTAATACTAGTATTAATATTCATATTAATTATTACTATTATTAATATTAATATTATTAATACTAATATTACAAAATATTATTATTAATACTAATATTAGTATTAATAATATTACAAAATATTAATATTATTATGTTAAAGTTGTCCTAGCCGCTATAAGTTGTAGTGACATGTTCCTTTTTAATATTGTCTCAGCCACTAATTTTTTTTTAGTTACTAGAATAATTTTTTAGCAACCGGTTATCATGGATGCACACCCATATATATACACGGAGAAGCTCTAAAGCGAACCTTAAAAAACGAATTAAAGACAAACCATCGACTTTTTGTGTCTATGACGGTTCAATTGTCCGCCAAAGACTACATGACTATGGCGCGACAGATCGAACCGTCGCCATAGACACCAAAACGATTTTACGTCTTTGGTTCGCTTCTTTAAGGCTTACATTTTTAAACAAATCTATATATATATATATATATATAGAGGCTGAGATGGATCATGGTGTCTCTTTGTTTACCCTTAATGAAAAGTTATTTAAACTTATTTATTATTAAAAAATACATATTTATTTAATTAAAGTTAAAATATTAAATGGGAAATTTGAAAAAAAAATTAGAAAAATGAGACTGAATTAATAAACGGTCTTTAGAATGAGAAAAAAAAAATTAAATAAATTAAGTTCATATTTTCAAATTTAAGAAATAAAGCTCCTGGACATTTTTATTTAGAAGTATAAGAAGTTAGTAAAGACAATAACTGTGTAGGTGCTAGTTTTGCCAGGTGCACTGTGCACATCACTATCGTAAAATGATATATATATATATATATATATATATATATATATATATATATATAATATATATATATATATATAAACCATAAATAAAGTAGAAATGGTGAAAAAATAGAGTATTTGTATCCATAATGGAAGAACATCCAACCGTAGAGTCATTAAAATTCATCTTTTTGGTCCAAACCTGAGTCCACCTAGCACAGTGACCCCTCATGGACCCCACTTGAATTTAAGCTTATTTTTCACACATGAATTAATTAATAATCAAATTGACAAAAAAAATTATCTTTTTTGGTACAGCATTGAGAATTAGTTGAACTCATAAACATATAAAAATAAATTATATAATAAAACTCGATAAAATTCATATTGCACTATCTAGTAACAAAATGCTATGTAGGTAAATTGAGTGGAAAAAATCAAGGAATTTAAATTTTAATAACATATTGTGTAATTATTATTTAGGACTAATTAATCATTACATAACATGTTATTAGATATTCTAAAACAATTTTACAAATCATCCTTATACTATAATTTATTTTCTAGATATATTTACTGGACAAATAGGGGTGTTCATTCCTAAAGTACATTTATTATCTCGCAGACAATAATATACACTTAAAAAGGACATCTAAGCCATATATATTTTAATGATTAATCCAACACTTAATTTAGGTTCAAAATTAGTTTCATAAAATTTAGTGATTTACCCCTTAAAGATGACAAATTCAGTCTCAACCCATTTAATTTTTCAGGTCAGCAATCTTTTTTCCTTTTGACCCAGTTTGGCATTACATTTTTCTTATATAAATAACCCAAAACTTTCCTCTAATACATGGAGCTTGTTGCCTTTGGTTCTTAACAATTCTCTAAGAACACCAAGAACCAGTTGCCCCAATCAGTTCCCTTCTGTCCCATTTTGGGTTTTTAACAATTTCTTTTGCTTGATCAACTTGTGGGTCTCTGCCCTTTCTGTCCCATTTTGTGTGATCCATTTTTTTGTACAAAAATGTATTGGTTGCATCCATAAGAATAAGTGTTAGATCATCACTACTGACATTCCAGCTCTTTTGCAGCAGAGGCAGCATTTCCATGGCGTAAACCCGAAGCAAAACTCGAGCTCAATTCAGATTGAAAGCAAACTACTTACCAGAATTATTATATATTCGTGTTCTTTTCGCAAAGCATACACACCCCTTTTTGGCCTTTTGTCTTTACATTTATATATATAACAGAGGACACTGTCCACTTAGTATTCAACAAGAAGTCGTTCAAGATGGAGAGTCTTGATTCTCAGGCTTTTGTTCCTGAAACTTTTCAAGGAGATGTTTATGGCCAAATTGGGCTACTATGGGAGCAGGCGAAAGCGCCGTTGATTGTGCCATTGTTGAAGTTAATGGTGGTTTTGTGCTTGGCAATGTCAATAATGTTGTTTGTGGAGAGAGTTTATATGGGGATTGTCAAGCTTTTCATGAAGTTGTTGGGGCAAAAACCCGAAAGGAAGTACAAATGGGAGGCCATGAAGGAAGATCTGGAGCTGGGTAATTCGGCTTACCCTATGGTTTTAGTCCAGATTCCGATGTACAATGAAAAAGAAGTAAGTAACTAAACTATGGTTTTAGTCATGGTCACCAGTAACGCTAATATTGTATGCGGATCGAGTAACAGTAACACTACGATAATACCTGTGCACGGACAATAAGAGTTTCCTGATAAAACTGTTTAGTGCATTATTTTTTGCTCTAGTCTAGTTTGTAGAAGATAGTTAATGATGCTTTGTTTTTGTTCGAGTTCTTATTCTTTGTTTACTTGTGAAGGTTTATCAGCTGTCAATTGGAGCAGCTTGCGGCCTTTCGTGGCCGTCTGATCGAATTATAGTTCAAGTTCTTGATGATTCAACTGATGCAGGTGTCAAGGTAATTCAATGCACAAACTGCAGAGCCATGCCTCCTAATTTTTTTAAAATTTTCATTTATTGGGTGCCAAAAAACACTATAAAAATAATAATAAAACCCTGCTACAAACAAAAATTTGCAGACTTTTCTTAACATATTGTGTTGATTTGGTATGAAGTATGATTATATGACATGGAATCCATATTTATATACTCCCTCCGTCCCATAGTTGTAGGCTTATTTCTTTTGGCACATAGTTTAAGAAAATCAGTTTTAAGTGACAATTTTTAACATAAATTTTTCACATATACCCCTTAATATGAAATTAATAAATAAGTTAATTACTCCTTACTTATCACTGAAACTTTCAACTTCATTGATTGACGTGTTCTGACCATTAAAAACTTTAACCAAAGAGAATACAACAACATTAAATGTGGTGATAAAAATAATGACATTGAATGTTGTTCTTCAAAAAAGAGTAATGGTTGAATATTTATTACTCCCTCCGTCCTAGGATAAAAATCATGGTGGACTTTTCACGCATATTAAGAAAAAATGAAATGACAAAATTGCCCATAATAATATTTCATTAATCATTTCTAATGTAGGTGAGAGAGTGACTTATTATACTTATTAAATATGGAGAGAAATTAGAATAAAGAAAGTATAAGATATTTAATGCTAAAGGGTATAATAGGAAAATTATTAAAAGTTTGATTATTAAAGGAAAGTGGACATTTAACATGACTATATCAAAATAAGAATAATGACTTTTATCCTTATTGAGGAGTAGTATAGAGGCATAAAAGTAAAACAATGAACCAACTAAATTTTATAAATAGTAACAAGCCTATATATTGGGACATCTCAAAATGAAAAATTAGTCTATAACTATGGGACGGATGGAGAATTTTTTAAAAAGAGGTGGAAAATTGTTAATACTAATTTGGTTTTTGTGATTATTTGTTTAGTGATTGATTGCAATTCCTTTATTATTTGAAGTTACCCTTCATGTTTGGGAAGAAAATATGTGCAAACGATTTCATAGTTTTTTAAGTTTAAAATTAATTTATGTGTTGATCAATGTGTTATCTGGGGTTGTGACAATTTTTGGAAAATAATAAATGAACAGGACATGGTGGAGGTAGAGTGTAGAAGATGGGCAAGCAAAGGCATAAACATAAAGTATGAGGTCAGAGACAGTAGAAATGGGTATAAAGCAGGGGCCCTCAAAGAAGGAATGAAACACAGTTATGTGAAGCAATGCGATTATGTTGCCATCTTTGATGCAGATTTTCAACCTGAGCCTGATTTCTTGTGGCGCACCATTCCTTTTCTTGTTCACAACCCTGAGATTGCACTTGTTCAAGCTCGCTGGAAATTCGGTAAAAAATCTTTATCTTAACCTAAGTTAAATGGACTCGGATCTACAAGTACTTTAAAGAATCCGACAATACTCTTGAATTTTACCAATTATTTGCACTAAAATAAAGTGTCCAACACTTGTACCCTTATCCGAATGTCGAGTGTCGAGTGTGTAACACCCCAGTCACACATTAAAAGATATGAAAAAAATTTATCTGTGTATAAAAAATTAAATTCTTCTAATAAGACTTTCAAGTAATGGCCTTTATGGATGAACATGTGTTGAAATTGCCAAGATGACACCGTGAAGATAATATTGAGTCAATAGTTTAAAACTTTATTTGAATAATTTGATTCGATTCAATTTGAGATTTGACTTCGAAATTTATTACGAATTCAAGATTTGACTTGAGTTATTTCAAAATGTCGAACAAGGTATTTCAAGACAAAATAAAGAGTTCATATAACATAGGTTTTAACCCTTCTAAAGATCTTGATTTAGTTTGTTCACGATTTTTATCCTTGAGGTTATAAATATAAAAATATAGATGTCATTATTGGACAAGTTAAGCCTTGTGATCCTAAATATAATCATGTGGCCTACGAGTTTTCATCTCCTATCATTCACGGTCTCATTCATGTCGCATATCATGTATTGTTGTCAATTATATTTTATTCGCTTATTTACAGTTAATTTTTATGAAAAGATAAAAATTACTTAACACAAATATATGAAATGAAACTGATAATGTGACTTTAAAAAAACAGATAATGTGACAATAGATTTTGGCCTACCCTGGTCGTAGCCCAAAATTTAAGACGGAACAATAAAATTATAATCTTGTAAATTCCTCCAATGTTAATTTAGTGTCGGTTGAGGGGACGAGTCCTAAAATCAATTTCTTGTGGATACTCTGATTCTGTATTCCTTTTAAGACCACTAGAATAGTGTGGGTTTCTTTTGGATACTCTTATTCGGTATTCCTTTAAGACCATTAAAATAGTGTGGGTAGGTGTGGACCTTTATTTGTCCCCCATATGGTTGAGGAGTTCAATAATGCGGCAGATTAGATCTGTTTTTATCTTTTTATCATTAGGGCATGACTAGAATTTAAGGCCATACACATGCCCTTAGATGGCCTAGAAATTAAAAGCACCGGACCACTTCACATTTATGAGCTTCTTCTTGGTGCTTGCTTATCATTTAGCAGCATAGTAGCAGCAGGTTGGCTTGCTGAACCTAAAAGTAAGAGTGCCAATTTGTAACACGACACGGTAATACAATACGAGCACAACATATAAAAGATAGATACAATCTTAAAAAAAATTCATTTGTATATTTGAGAGTTGTAATTATATAATACTTGAATAACAAATATCATTCAAAATTCAACTCTCTAGCATATCGATTCAACTCGTTTTTTTATAAACTGTCAAATGTACTGCGTATTTCTAACAGCTTGGAATAGGGATTCAGAATATACTATCTATTTTTATTTTCCCCAGGGAAATCCTTAAGTTTAATCAGAATGAAACATTCCATGTTTTATTCTGTAATTCAAATCTTAATCATGAATGTCTTTCTTGTTATAACTAACAATTAAAATTACCAAAATTAGTAAAATAAAGAAGTGAATTAACAAGAATTTTACTTTCATGATGCTAATGCAGTCAACTCTGATGAATGCTTGATGACAAGAATGCAAGAGATGTCCTTGGATTACCACTTCACTGTGGAGCAAGAAGTGGGATCTGAAACCTATTCTTTTTTTGGGTTCAATGGTAAAAAAATAAATAACAAAATCTTCTTTATTTCTTAATAAAGGAATAAGCTTCCTATTATTTATAAATAAATTACTCTTAATTTAAAATAAAATAAAAATGGCAATGCAGGAACTGCTGGTGTGTGGAGAATTTCAGCACTTAATGAGGCCGGAGGATGGAAAGACCGTACAACTGTAGAGGACATGGATTTGGCTGTACGAGCTAGTCTCAAAGGATGGAAATTCGTTTATGTTGGCGACCTTAAGGTATAAATTATGTGACAAATTTGATATAGATTTTTTTAAACCTGGCTAGAGAAAGGCTAAAGTGCAAAACTTTGCCCTCGTTTTCGTGCCTAACGTTTTCTTATTGAATTTGACTAATCAGCAAATCATCTCTCAAAGTACAATTACTAGTTTAAAAGTGTACCTTTAAGTTTAAGGTTTAGTTAGCTATGCAAAAATGACCCAAAAAGGTATAGTTTTTGAGCTACTAATTATACCACAAGGTATAAAGTTAGCTACCATATCTTCGTAAAATGATAAATTCAAAATACATGTTTACGTTTTAGTCATCTAGAAATGTCATATGCATACAAAGATACTTGGTGTTTATTAGGATAAAAAATATTTTTTTGCAACTTTAGGTGAAAATGAACTACCAAGTACTTTCAAAGCGTATCGTTATCAACAACATCGATGGTCTTGTGGTCCTGCTAACCTTTTCAAGAAAATGGCCATGGAAATTGCAAGAAACAAGGTAAAAAAATTATGATTGATCAAATGTAACAGTTCGGTTGAATAAATTTTTAATCATGATTTTCATTATTTGTTTTATTGCAGAAAGTGACTCTGTGGAAGAAGTTTTATGTAATCTACAGTTTCTTCTTTGTTAGAAAGATCGTCGCGCATCTTGTCACATTCATCTTCTACTGTGTTGTATTGCCTGCTACTGTTTTGGTTCCTGAAGTTGAAGTTCCTAAATGGGGAGCTGTTTACATCCCTTCCATCATTACCCTTCTCAATGCTGTTGGAACACCAAGGTCTCTCTTCCTTCTGTTTAAACTATTTTAAGCAGTACAATGTTTGTTCCAAAATTAGAGATATATTTGTTTTTAGTCTGTTTTGTTTCAGAATAAGAAATATATTTTCAGTTTTAGATTATAAAGTGACAAAGTTTTCAACGTGCCACTACATTTATTCTTAGTTGATCGAGGGTTATAATACCACCACTACTACATTTCTACCTTTGAAAAAATAAAATTTTCCATAATTTTGGAATGTAAGGGAGTATTTAATACTATTTTATGTGAATTATGTTTACTTATCGGCGTTTATAGCATTTGGAGCAATAACGTTTAGCACGTTTGACTACTACATCAAAAATATTGCAGTGCGTTTGAGCTCCAAATATTTTGTTTAGGAGTTAAATAAGAATAAGTTGTTTGTAGACATACAAGATTCTCAAGTTCGTCTAGACTCCAAATGTACTAAACGCTACATAAGCTGATAAACGAACAATCACTTGGTAAATGGACCTCAGATCATGTGTATATTCTACTCTATAGTCTATACTTGATTCAGATTTCGCATAATATTAAATGTTGCAGGTCATTGCACCTACTGATTTTCTGGATTCTTTTTGAAAATGTTATGTCACTGCATCGGACTAAGGCAACATTCATAGGCTTGCTGGATGCAGGAAGAGTTAATGAATGGGTTGTTACTGAAAAATTAGGAGATGCTCTTAAAACAAAACCGGGTGTTAAAGCTGCTAAAAAGCCTCGTATCAGAATTGGAGAAAGGTACATCCTCTAACAGTCATAAAAATTTCTATAAGAATCTAACAAGCTCAAACCAAATTGTAACTTTGAAATTTTAGGAAAATTTGTCAAGTACTTATATAAACAATGTTGTATTTTTTTTAACTAACGTCGACTTTTTGTTTGTTAAAATTGGACAGACTTCATGTTCTAGAGCTCATTGTGGGATTGTACCTATTCTTCTGCGGAAGCTATGATTTTTCCTTCGGAAAGAACCATTACTTCATCTACCTCTTCGCACAATCCATTGCCTTCTTCATTGCAGGATTCGGCTATGTTGGTACATTTGTCCCCAACTCTTAAGGTTCAACTTAAGTTGGGATCTCGAAAATTTTCCTTCTAGCTCCAACACCAAGAGAAGTTCTGTAGGAGCATGTTCAATTTCAAATTTTAATTTTTTTTTGCTTATCATATAATTCACAGCAAAAGTTGGTCATTCTTTATTTTGTGCATAAGCAGTTTGAAGTAATACAACACTGTTTGGTATTATGTCAATGGAGGAGGTGAAATGTTCTTGCATTAATTTATATACATAGAAAAGTAGGAATGAACAAGTGAGGGGGAAATAAAAAAAGCCTATATGGGGTTATATACAAAATAGGTGTAAAATAGGTATCTGTTTGTGATTGTAGCTAGCTGTTTGTTTGTTTGGAATGAATAAGTTGGAGAAATAAATTTTCAAGTACAGGATAAATTTCTTTGTTTTTTTGTTCATTTGTTGGTTCTTGAATCTATTCGAGATAAAAAGTACCTAAGAAAATTGTTTTTTTGATTTTATAAAATTTGTTTTAGAAAGGTCTAGATCAATAACCTACAAATTTATCATTAATTAATATATATGATAAAAAATCTCTTTACTAAATATATAAACAAACCTACACCCAACCAATTATATTCTTCTAATTAATACTATACTATAGTACGCCAAGCTCATAACGACTTGTGTTTTGGTACGAATATTCTAAAATATGATAACTCTCAGTTGAGTTAAAACTTTTTTTCTCTATTTATTTAATCATGTATAGCACAAGATTGAATACAACTTTGCTTGATAATTTGTAAATAAACATCATCTTACATATTTTATCAAAGTATAATAATGAGTAAATCTAAAACACTCCATTAGAAACTAACATATAAAAATATAAAAGAAGATTTTAGGGAATTTCAACTAATTTTGCCAATTGAGTGTCTTGTGAACGTTAAATAAGTAATTATTTTTCATAATCTAGTTGAAAATGCTTTTGTTGTGATGCTACGTTTAGAAACAATTCAATCAAATTTAAATTATACATCAATTAGTCTAACTACATCTTTTTAGAAAGTTGTTCCCAATATACCATTTTCCAAATAAACATATTTTGTAGTACCAACTAAGTCATTTAAAAAATCTACTTCTATCTTACTATCCATAACACAAAAACAGATATTTTCTATTTTTCTATTTTGTTACACATACCTATCCAACCAAGATAACATTGATTCTATTATCAAGCGCAACCCGTATCTGATGTTTGCAACAACAAAAAAGGGTTAAATGCTTATTTAGTCACTGTACTATAGGTCAACTTATAATTGCGTCACTAAACCGATATTTCTTACAGTCAACTCACTATACCTTATTTTTCTAACAAAACATTACAAAATCCGTCAAGTCCTTTGACTTTAGACGGAAATGAACAAATAAGCAAATGACGTGTAAAAAATGTATGATGTGACAGAACTCACTCTACGTGGCCTTCATTATGCGGATATGGAGGAAAAATATTCCACCTAAATACCGGACCCACATCTATTACAATCTATTAGAAGACACCTGAAGCAACTGAATCGTCATTTTGTTCAGACTTCAATCGATAAACCAAACTCAGCCCTAAGCGAAACTTTCCAAAGTGATCGATCAATGTAAAAGTTCAGAAAAGAGCCACTTCTTGTTCGATTGTAACTCTATTTTGAGATAAAATCGATTATTTGGTGTGATTTTGACACAAAATTGACTTGTTGGTCGTTTAATGCTCGATAAGTAACGGTCGACAGATATGTTCCATTTGATGGTCCCCTTATTTGACTTTGCTATTTTTTTGTGTTACTTATTGTCGTGGTGCCCTTTTGTGTCTAAACCCTAATTGAAATCTGATTGTTCTTTTGTCTTTTTTTACTACTTGTGTGGGAGATTTATAAAATCTTTTTTGACTAAATTTTGGTTCCCTTTTGTCCCCACGTGAATGCTCTGTATTTATTTTCATTCCTTCAACTTATGCTCTGTTTTGCATGTGGTTTATTACAGATGGATACTTTTGTACAACTGAATGTACACCATGGTGGGAAGTTCATCTATGTTCCTTTATGTGACTATGTGGGAGGTAATGTTTATCATATTCCATGATTGGATGTTGATTATATTTGTATGGGTGCTATTAAGGACTTAGCTACTGAACTCAATTATCATCCTGAATCAAGTGTTTATTTTAAAATTGATGGAGTAGATATTAAAAATGGGGTTAGACTTGTTCATGATGATGCTAGTATAAGAGATATGGTCAATATTTGCTTGTCACATGGTGTACTTGATGTCTATGCAGACCATGTATTAGCATATAATACTGATCAAATCTCCATATTGGATGAGCATATTAGTATTAATGTGACTGATAACATGCTTGAAAATGTCGATGAAACTGTGGCTGATAATGTGATTGAAAATGTTGAAATTATGGCTGATAATGTTACTGGTAATGTGAATGAAATTGTGAATGAAAATGTGATTGGTGAGGGTGGTGATGATAGTGTGGTTGGGGAGAAGTTGAGTGATAGTAGGAAGTCCAAAATGGGTAAACAAAGAATAGTTGAGCAATGTTCCGATATAGATACCTCTGATAGTGATTTTGATGAAGACTGTAGTGATGAAGAATTAGTAGAAGCTATAAGGATGGCTAGGGAGTATAAGAGGGAGATGAACAAGAACACGGAGTTGGAGGATGAGAGACATGAGACAGATAAAGAGGGAGAGGAAGGAGAAACTCCGGTAGATAAAGGAGATGAAGAGGGTGAGGGTGAGCCTGAAAATGTGGAAGAACATGTGGCAGGACATGACCCAAAATTGAAACACAGAGAGAAATTGAGAAAGATATTGAGGGTAGTGAATATGGGACTAGTGATTCAGATGATCCATCGTGGTACAGTGAATATGAGAACAATGATTTACTGAGGTCTCTTTCTAAGAGCAGTGAAGAAGATGAGGATGTTTACTATGTAGGGCCTTCCCCTAGTAAAGAAAAAAGAAAGTCAGTTGAGGTTTACAACAAGAAGATAAAAAAAATTGATAAAATTTAAGGAGTACATGACATTTTCTAGCATTAGGGAGTTTAAAGATGCCATACGAGACTACTCCATTGCAAATGGGAGGAAATTATGGTATCCAGTCAATGATTTGAAGAGATGCCAAGTCAAGTGTGAGAAAGGCTATCCTTGGAAATTATGGGCTAGTTACATACAAGGGACTGATACATGGCAGGTTAAGTCTATTTTAGACATTCACAATTGCACGAGAATTTTCAGAAATAAGCTGGCTACAGTCAAGTATTTGGTTGACTACTATGGGAATATGACTAGGAAAAATCCTAGCTGAAAATTAAGGGAGATGCAAGAAGAGATAAAGTTGAAACTGAAGTTGGATGTTACAGAGGTTAAGTGCATGAGGGTTAGACAGTTAGCACTGCAGGGGATTCAACAGGTTATGAAGGATCATTATGCAAGGGTGTGGGACTTTGGGGCTGAGCTAGTGAAGAGTAATAAGAATAACACAATTAACATAAAAACAACCAGATTGAATCCTGAAGATGTGACAAGATTTAAGAGATTTTATATTTTCTATGATGCTTTGAAAAAGGCTTGAAAAGTTGGATGTAGGCCTGTTATTGGCTTGGATGGCTGTTTTTTGAAAATAGTATGTGGTGGACAACATCTATCTGCGGTTGATAGGGATAGAAACAATCAGATGTTTCCTATAGCTATGGGGGTGGTGAAGAGTGAGAACTATGACAGTTGGACTTGGTTCATGCAGTTGTTGGTGTCTGATCTTATGTTGGGAGATGGCTATGGGCTTACTTTAATATCCGACCAACAAAAGGTTAGCATCTTTGTTAATATTTGGTAATAATTACAATTCACATCATTATTTATTTTTGAAATTGTGGCCATGTATATTTATCTAATAGTTGATATTTTCAGGGGTTGAAAGGAGTTATTCAAGATCTTCTTCCTCATGTAGAGCATAGAAACTGTGCAAGGCACATCTATGCAAATTGGAGGTAGAAATATCCTTCCCAAGCTCTTAAAACAACTTTTGGGGAGGCAGCCATGACAACTCATACTGTAGCACACAAAAGGGCAATGGTAGAGGTTAAAAGAGTATCAACTCTTGCACATGATAAACTGGCAGAACAAGATCCCAAGGTTTGGTCCAAGGAATTCTTTGAGGCTCACTCAAAGACTGACAGTGTGGATAATAACATGCCTGAGTGCTTCACAGAGCCGGTCCTGGGTTTTCTAAGGCCCAGGGCGAATTTTCTCAAGTGTGCCCTTTATACAAATTAAACAAAAAAATAAATAAATTATCAACTAATTAATTTTATTAAAATTATAAGAATTTACAAAAGATAAGGAAAAACACTTTGGGGCCTCATTAAAATCTTGTTTGGGAAAAACCCAATGAGACAAAAACCCCAAACGAAGGAAAAAGAGTACTGCATGGATTAGAAAAAGTCAAATATGCCATTGACAATCAATTTGATTATGAAAAATATGCGTGTAAATCCTACTAGTTGTCTAAGAGAGAACTTAAGATCAACCGTGATAATCACGTGTTTAGATGTTAGTCACACTATTTTAATAATAAAGACATATTTATCTTTAAAAAAAAATAATTTAATTATTCCCATAAATTTAGCATTTTTAATATCAACTCCCATATATAATATAGTTCAACATGATATTGTCAAATCATATAAAACCCATGCGTAGTAATTAAGCAGATTTTGTTTAGAATAGACTTTCTTTATCTTTTATAGATTTCCTTTTTCTTCAGTACTGAGACTAACTACTCACATGTGTATGTGTGTGTGTGTATATATATATAAATATATATGTATATATAAATAAGCTGCAGAAAAAAAACACTTGTTACTGGAAGAGTAATTAACTTTTTGTATGAACACCTTATCACTTGTTACTGATAAGCAAGATTACAAATATATGTTAGAATTTGGGGAATTCTAAATTTCTAATATGTCCCCAAATTCTAATTTGACAATCATAAATATATACACCATATTTCATTCTCAATTCTACAATAAAAAACCCAAAATTCACATAATATTAACACACAAATACACAATCTAACACCATGAAACATAAAAATAATGCAGTTAATTTACTAAAAGAAAGACATCATTTCAAATTAATCACCCTAAATTATAAATGATACATTCCCCAAATTCTAATTTGACAATCATATATATATACACCATATTTCATTCACAATTCTACAATAAAAAACCCAAAACCCACATAATATTAACACACAAATACACAATCTACAGACTACAAAACATACCTCAGACAGCAAGAAGCAGAATTAGATTTGATTATTTGAAAGCCACTTAGAACCTGTTTGATGGGTTGCAAGACAAGAAGCAAAATCTATTTGATGAGTTACAAGAAGAAACATAATCTATTAACTGGGTTGCAACTTGCAAGACAATTATTGGCTCTGTCGACAGCTTCTAGGCGGTGGCAATTGATTAATTGAAGCTGAAACCCTTTGTTCCGACCGTTCGGTTTTGAGGAGAAGAAGCCGAGAAAATTAATTGTTATGTGGGTTGTGGGTATAAGCTTATAAATAAAAAATTTTGGGCCCCCTTCAGCTTTGGGCCCAGGGCTGTAGCCCCGGTCACCCTAGGCCAAGGCCGGCTATGGTGATTTAATGCATGGATCATAAGATCAAGATATATGCCAGTGCTACACATGCTAACTGAGATACATGATCAAATTATGGTGAGGTTGCACCAAAAAAGAGATGAAATATTGAAGACTGAAGAATTAATATGCCCAAGGATTAAGAAGATATTGGATTCTGCTATCTTAGAATCTACACATTGTGAAGCTTTGTGGGATGGACAGTCAAAGTTTCAAGTGAGGGAGAGAGGGAGAGGAGGATACACTATTAACCTTGTGGAGAAAAGTTATGCATGTAGGGTGTGGGATTTGACAGGAATCCCTTGTTGTCATGCTGTTAGGGCAATTCATTCTATATATGGAAACCCGATAGATTATGTGGCTCACGGGTACACTAGGGACACTTACATTAAGACTTATTCTCATACCTTAGAAGTGTTGAATGGGGAAGATTTCTGGGACTTTACTAGTTGTGATATCTTGTTACCTCCACCTATGAAAAAGAAGTTGAAGGGAAGGCCAAAAATGTTAAGAAGAAAAGAGGAGTGGGAGGATGGAGTAAATAACAGGGGGCAGGTGGGTAGGGTGTTGAGGAAGGGAGGAAGATGCACTGCAACTTATACAAGGAAGAGGGTCACAATCGACTAAGGTGTCCAAAGCACCCAACTCTGCCTGGACATTACCTGCATGCCCATAAACTGCAGTCCCCAAGGCGAAATATAAGAGCAACAAAACAAGTGAATCCACCTAATGAAAATGTGGTAAGTTTTATTTATATATATTTTAATACCCATTTTCATATCTTTGCAATTTTTATTGATTATTCCTATTCTATTACACAGTATATTGAAAAAGGTAAAAGGTTTGACAATGCAAGTGACCTTGGAAAAGACAAAGACAAAGTAACCTTTGTAAGTATAAGTTCTACCCAGTTCTTTCTAAATTTCTTACTTTAATTGATAGTATTTGAAGTTAACAGAAATTACTAAAGAAATTGCTTCTAGTTGTTACCTATGTTAATTAACTGTTCCTATTTGTTCTAAACAGATGCCAACTCCAACCCTTGTGAGAAAAAAGAAGACCTCAAAAAAGCGGGGAAGGTTGCCTGCAACTTTCTACACCACCAAACCGTAGAAAATACAAGGAAAGAGAAGCATACACTAGAGGGTCACAGTCTTCAACATGCAGACCATTTAAAACACCAAGGCAGAAGGATGGAAGTAACACAAAATAGTAGTAGTAGCATGCAAGAAGAATGATATATTTTGGTGTACTTTTGGTATAGTTTGCCAGCTCTTTGCATAGTGTTTTGGTATATGGGGTTATATATGTATGAGAAAGCTGGTCATAGTCTTTTGGTATAGTTTTAGAATTGATATGGACATAGTGTTTTGGAATAGCTGGTCATAATATTTTGGTATATGAGGTTATATATGTATGAGAAAGCTGGTCATACTCTTTTGGAATAACTGATGTAATGCTACAGATGGTTATCAATGTTATTGACTGTTACTGGTCATATTTTAGTTTATGGTGCAGTTTTGGTTATCAATGTTATGGTTACTGCAGCTTATGGTTATCAATGTAATGGTTATCAATGCTACAGATGGTTATCAATGTTATGCTATAGATGCAATATGCTCTGTTTAGCTTTGTCACTATGGTGCAGTTCTATTTCTAACATACCAAATACCAGTTACAATCAACTTTTGCTTTGTTGGAAATATATGCTCTGTTTAGCTTTGTTGGAAATATTAGTCTATTAATATATTATAACTCAGATACCAGTTACAATCAAATTTTGCAAAGGAAAAAAAAAAGCAATACAACTCAATTTATGAAAAGAAGTAGACTATTATTTCAACAAGTCTAACTAGATTACCATTCCAAATACACCAAAAGAGCAAAATGCTCTGTTTTTCTATTCCATTCATTATAATCAGGGATTCAAAATCCAGACTTCCTCATTTACAATCATAACCTTCAAACACCAAACTTCCACAAAAATAATAAAAACATCATCCATGTACAAATTAGAAAAAGCCACATCCTTCTGAGTGTTTTCGTTTTTTTGGAATTTTCCCTCTTCAATTCTTTGAGCACACTTGATTCACTTCCATTCTCAAAAAATTTCATCCGTTGTATTTCTTCATCCGCTGAGCATAGTTCATCCCTCAATTTTTTTTTATCACATCTCTTGATCTTTCAGTGAATGGAGGGTCACACCACTTGAAAAATCGACAATACATCTTTGGATCCTGCTCAGAAGATATAATAGAGGAAGATTTGTGACATTTACATCCAATTTTCTTATTTCGTATAATTTTTTTAAAAAAAAGATTGCAAAATTCACATACCTTATACCTGCTACAACCAACAAATCATCTACCTGGATCTAGGGTTCCATCTTTCCATGCTTCCCATATAGGTTTTAGCGATTCCACATCTGCAGATTTATGGGATTGAATGAAAGCGATGTCGCATTGCAAATCTGCAGATATGCTCCCCATTTTTCTTCTGTAAGAGCTCTCTACCCCACTTGAAGTACTCATCTTCTTTACATACACTTTAGTATAACTCTCTTACTCTCAATTACTTTAAGGATTTGTCAATTTGAACTGAACTATTTACTCTTACGAAGAACCCTAAGCTAAGCCCCTTCTGAACTGAACTGATGAACTCTTAATTTAACGTTGCTGAAATGATATGGGTTGGATCGGATCGGGTGGGCTGGGTGGGCATGGGTCGGATCGAATCGGGTGGGCGGGCTATAGCTTATGTGTGAAATGACTAGGATTTAGTATTTTAATTTTTTTTTCCACGTCACTTTTTCCGTTCAAAAACTTAACCCTGTTAACAAAAATTTAATTTTTTGTTAGAAAAGTAAGGTATAGTGAGTTGACTGTAAGAAAAATCGGTTTAGTGACTCATTTTAAGTTGATCATAAAGTACGTTGACTAAATAAGCATTTAACTTCCCCCAAAAAAAAAAAAAAAAACCCGCCGAGTTTTAGGACAAAATACAATATTTTGGGATGAAATACAATTTCAAGATAAAAATATTATGAGACATTTTTTGCCAGATAGCCGATAGGAGTAGTATTTAATTGAGACAAAAAAATAGTGCCATAAACTTCTTCCTTAAGTTTTGCCTCAGATTTCCGACAAAAGACTTGAAAGTATCTTTTGTGTCCTGGTGGATAACCCTTTTCAAGAAATCTCAGCAACTTAATGAGTGAATCTGTCTTAATGATGACAACCAACTTTTGCAATTATGGCAGTGAAATGCATAAATGCACTACACCTACCCAAACTTGATGTTTGACAACTATTTTTCAACTCAATTCTAAAGTTATAAAATTAAAATCGAGTGTCAAATTTTAAATTTTAATTTTAATTTTTTTTATTTCTTTAAATTTTAATTTCAAAACTTGGAGTTTAATTACCAACCATGATGTTAGTTATCGCTGTATACCATTTTTATCGATGATAGTTATATTTTTTTGTTTTTTCCAGAATAATGATAATTATACTTGGTTATTATGGTTCGTGAAAAAAAGTTACATTATGAAAAAAAGTACACATAATAACATAACTATTTAAAAAACTAAAGTTGTAATAACAAAATAAATAAATAAATAAGAGTATCCCCTTTGCATAAATAATTTTGAATTTCATAAGCTTTGTTGACTTGATAAAATAAAACTAAAAAATAATCACAAATAAAATTACATAAAAAGAAGCATATTTAACTAATGTTTAAATATGCATGCTGGCTATGGGGTTCGAACCCATGCGCACTTATGTGCAAAAGATCTTAAGTCTTCCCCCTTAACCTCTCGGGCAAACCAGCACATTTGATTATCATCTGAATCACATATAAATATTTAATAAAAACAAAATTATTCTGAATAATAGTGGTGTTCTCTTTCATTTCTTCTTTTACTTTTTTTCCATATTTTCTCTCTCCTTTGTTGTTACTACATATAAATTCATTTATTTGGATTTTGTATACCGTTGTGACTTCTGATAATCAATTGTTTGATCTTATTAATTGTAAAAATATTGTTCGAAATATGTTAATAAATAATTGATGATATTAAGATTAATTCAACAAAAAATTATAAATATTAAAAATATTTTTACTGTTAATATTTTAATAAAATTTTCAATTATTGAATTTTTGATGTAAAATCCATATGTTCGTTAAATGCGGCTAAACAACCATTTTGGTTATTGTGCTCTATAGTTTATTTTAATTTTATCCATGTACAATTTTTTTTCTTCGTAATAGTCCTTGTACAATTTTATCCATATTTAATTGATTTAAGGTTCTATATTAGAACCTAGACAGAAAATTAATGTATGTGTTTGATATTTTTAAGATAGAATTTTGAGGATTTCAAAATTCTGTGAAGGATTTAGATGAATTATTCAGGATTAAGGAATACGTGAATATGTTCTGTGTATATGCTCGTATATGTGTACAGTATGTGGTTAAGGGTCAATGGTTGACCAGATAAATGACATCTGTAACAAACCCTAAGTATATATTAAGAACGTCAACGTTCGGTTAGAAAACCATAGCGAATTATAAGAAACCCTAGAAATCGGTTCTAGAAACCCTAATTTCAGTTCCGGGAATTCGAAAAACATAATTCGATGTATGAAACCCAAATTTGGGAACTTAAATGATTATTATATTGGTTAAGTGCTATTAATTAATATAATAATTAAGGTAAAGCTTAATTAATTAGCAAACCCTAATTTCAAATTTAGAAAACCCTAATTTCTGGATTTGAAACTCTAATTTATAATTAGGAAAAACCCAAGTGTTAATTTAATACTTTTAATGTTAATTAGGAATATTAATTCTAATTTTCAAGTTATGAGTAATTAGAAAACCCTAATTTAATTACGAAATTTAATTTCTAATTTAGGAAAATTATTTTTTTATATTATAAACCCTAATTCGTGGGTTATAAAGCCTAATGACCATTTTGACCCTAATTGCTAAATTAGCAATTTTAATTAGAAAATACTAATCATAATTAGCAAGATTTAATTTATGATTAAGAAATTTTTATATAATTAGAAAATTATAATTATAATTTAGAAATATTAAATTTCTATTTTTAAAACCTAAATTGAAAATTTTAGAAAATCAAATTGCTAAACTTAAGGGTTCAAACCCTAAACCCTAAACCCTTACCCAAATCCTAAACCCTAAGGGTTTGGCCATTTACTAGAATGCTATTAAAATTAAATGCTAAAAGACTATTATGCCCTTATTGCATTATTGTATATTGTAAAACCTCAATTTTTTGAATAAAGATAAATTTTCTATAAATATTATTTTTGAATATTATAGAGTGAAATTGATATAATAGTTGTGGGTAATATTTATAAATTTTGCAAAGTACGCAAGTTGTTATATAATATTCGATTGGTGGGAATATTCGTTTTAACAGGGAATATTAAATGTACAACTAAGACAATCATTAATGGACCCTACAACGGAATTATTGTTTGATTGAGAAAACAACAAAAATACTTTATGAAAATAACGGTGAAATTTTACCGTTAAGCTCGTTGAAACACTCTGTGTTAAAAAAAGAATGTCTGGCGTGGTTGCATAGTAGCATTACTCAGTATTAATTATTGATGCTTAAGTGATAAGTCACTCGCTTTTTTTATTATTAATGTAATAATACGAGAAAATCTTTTATATAAAATGTAATACTTTTATAAAGTTATTCTATAAATAGAATATAATATATTCTATTATGCATAGTATTAAGATAGTTGTCTGCATAGTATTTTGCATAGTAAAATCTTTTTATATAATACATAATACTTTTATAAAGCTATCTGTTTTATTAGACAATAATTAGAATATATTATATTTTATTATGCATAGTATTTGCATAGTGCCTGCATAGTGTTCGCATAGTAAAATCTTTTATAAAGTTATTCGTTTTATTAGATTATAAATAGAATATATTATATTTTATTTAAAAGATTTTGCTTTTAAATATGGACCGTCAGATTAAAGTAAATCAATCGGACCGTTCATGAGTTAATTACTATGCGTACCCATTTTCTATAAATAAAGCTCATTCCTTCATTATTGTCTTTTGCAATTCAATTGAAACTCTAGAGAAAGAAAATTATAGAGAGAAAGAAGAAAAGATTTACGCTACTTAACTACTCTTATATTCAGGTTCTTTAACGGTAAGGGGTGTTATTCTTTCTTATTCATGAAGAAGCTTTTGTTATTCCATTTCTTTTTATTCATTGGAATAACTTTATATCTGCTGCCCTACCCTATACTTGGTGACATTCTTCTATTATTACATTGGAACATCCTCATGCATGTGTTTTACACGGACACAGGTTCCGTCTTTATTAATATTCCGTTGGAACATCCTATCTCATGCGTTTTGGCGGGACTGATTCCGCCTCTTTATTATTCATTGGAACATCCCGCTTGCAAGTTTTGTCTCGACTGGTTCCGTTATTATTATTCTGTTGGAATAACCTCGTCTGTCTGCACCGCATGCATGGTGATTTCTTTTGTTATTCCATTGTTTATTATACTCGGTTGGTTAAAGTTTGACTTCTATACTCCATGAAATTAGTAGAATATCCTCGATATTTGCGCTTCATCCAAAGATCTTTTCATGGAAATATTCTTCCGATCATTCTTGAATTTTACTCTACAAAATAAAGATCATGTTGACAATTTAGGCGTTAATAATTCTGGATAAAATAATTCTTGAACTTGTTTTATTGAATTCTTATATCATTGTCATCATCCTCATGTTTATATTTTGTTGAAAGTCATCTCGTGGCCTTGTAGTGCATAGATGGACTTGGTATGATTATGACCGAGGATTATTCAAAGGTAATCATGACCGTAATGTTACAAATGATGTGGTAAAAGTTCTCATTGGCCCAGTAGTGCATTGATGGGCAAATGTTGTTGGCATGATTATGACCATTAATAAATACACAAATATTCTTGGCCCGTAGTGCATGGATAATTGTGGTGCGTGATACTAAAGAATATCCTCGGGCAGTAGTCAGTGGGGTGATTCGATGATGTGGAATATTTATTGTCGTGAGTCTCAATGATAACGATGAAAAACCTTTTTAATTATAAAAGATAGTAGATTTTATTTTCTACTTGACTCTTTTAATGGATTGCTTGTTCACCGCTAGATTAAACTTGATGTCTATTATATTTTATCGGTTTAACATTGTTGGAGACTAATGATAATTTATTATGCATTATCTTAGTCATAATATTTCTTCTTCAAGCTAGTTGAGCTCACCCTTTCTTTCTTTCACCGTTCTCTTCGAGAAATGAGAATATAGGTGGGATGAGTCGAGGAATCGGAGTGATGGTCCGTGAGGATAGCATTAGTAGTCCTCACTATTCGTGAAATAGTGTGATAATAATTGTAATGAGGACTCCTTTTGAGTTTGTATAATCTCTAGTAGATAATATTTGTATTCAAACTCACAGTTTATGTTTTGTCGTATTGTACACGACAGTTGTATTAGTAAGTTGTATTTGAATTTTGTACCATGTATCTAGCGACCCAAGATGGGTGATGTATACCTAATTTTGGTGGCGTCACATACATAACTTGCAAATCTAGCAATAATTGAGTTGGTGAGCAAACCCTACCAACCCCATGTGACATAAAATCCATCCAACCAGCTGAAAATGATCAGATCCTAGCAACATGATATCATTTTTATAGATTAAAGAGAGAGAGAGAAGGCAACTTTACATTTCATTTTGTCCAAACCCATTCTCTCTCTAGAAATTCAGGACTTAGAGTGAGAAACCAAGCCATGATCAAGCTCTAGCAATCCAATAACAGATTCAAGGTTCAGAATCCAAGATCAAAGTTCAAAATGGTATAGAACCCTAATTTTTATAAATCATACGATCTGATGTTATATGTGGTAATTGATTGTTTAAAGTTATGTAATAATGTGTCTTTTAGTGATCTGGGTTGATAGATCAAGGATCTATAACACTTAGATGCACGAAAATCAAGTTTTTAAAATTGGTCAAGAACCCTAATTTTGTTGTCTGACAAGACAATGTCAGGGCCTCTAGATCCGTGTGTGTTAGATGTTTTCTGTGTTTTATGTTATAGATTTGTAGTATGCCATGTTATCTTTAATCTGAAACTTGAATCATGGTCAGATTGGATCTAGATTTCATGTTATGATCGGTCAAAAAGCGTTGACCGATCACAGGAGTAAGCTTCTTGGTAACCCAGATTTTCCCCAGGATGTCTGACAAGACTTTCAAAGCCTCTGATCTTGCTACTGACACGTGTTTTGGCCAAGTTGTTGTTTGATCTATGTCGCCTGTCATGTGCACTACATATCCTAGTCCTTAGAACAAGCAGATCACGAGTAGAATCTTAAATAATCACGGTCAAACAACCGTTGACCAACTGACCGGATGAAGATTTCTGGGAAATCCAGATCTTCAAGAACCGCGTCCTGACCCCTAGTTTGACCAGCTTTAATCTTGCACATGTGTTGTTTGTAGACTGATATAAGGTTGTATACTTGTACTATGATATCAGGACTACATGTTGGAACCTTAATATCACACTAAGCCAACTGGGAACATATAAAGTAAAAGGGGCAAAGTAAGAACCTCGAACTGTTCTTCATTTCTGGAAAACCCTGAAATGAAGAACAGGTCTGACATACAATTTGAAGGCCAGTAGCTCACTGATTTGGTGTTGGATGGCCATCATGTTTGTTTAAGGTTGTAGTATTGCATCAATACTATAATATGAACTCAAAACCGTACCCAGAAAACATAAGTATCATAGATTATTGTCTAGTCAAACCACCCCCCTTGCACATTGACATGCTTTTCTGGGCAGTTCAAGAACAGGGCCAAGAACACCATTAGCGACGGATTTGTCACCTAAGGCCCCTATAAGGACACTTAATTTCAGAAATTAATAATTTTAATTAAATAAATAGAAAAAAATAGTTTTTAATTATTAAAAATACATAATAAATTCTAAAAAATTATTTTAAAGTCCGAAAAATTAGTTTTAATTATTTAGAGTATATTTCATAAATATTTAATATTTTGGAATATAAATAGTATTTAATTTATTTAATTATAATATTAAATAAATTATTTAAAAATGATTTTAATTCATGAAAAAATCATGAAAAATTATATTATGGTAAAAGAAAATATTTTAAGATATTTTCAAAGTGACTTTTTAATATTTTGTGATGAAATTCATTAATTAATTAATATTAATGGTAATTAGTTTATTTAATAAATATATTAAATAAATTAAGGAAAAATAAAATTAATGATTTATAAATTATATAAAAATGATTTAAAGGTTAGAAAATATTTTGAGTTATAAAATATAACTTTTGATATTTTTCATGAAAATATTAATATTTTAATATTAATAGTAATTATCGGATAATGAATTTAATTCGGTTTAAAAATCATATAAATATGATTTTAAGGTATTAAAAAATACTTTGATATATTATAAATATATTATAATATTATGTGATGATTTTCATTAATATTTCATAATAAATAAATATTAATAATAAAAAGAATTATGTGGTATTTAATTCATTTAAATATGGTATTAATGATTGAAAATTCAAGATAAATGGTAATAATTATTTAAAAATTATTACAAGCTTACGAAAAATATTTCAACTGTTAATAAAATTATTTAAGTTAATTTTTAAGCGTTTATACAGAGTTTAATTGAATTTAGACTCGATAAAAGTCCTGCTAGACCGTCGGGATGTTAGAACTTTGTCGAATTCAACTCAGACTGCAATAGTTTAACTTGATACCGAGTCTTATATGTGTTATAGACTGATAGAGTTATGTGTTATGTGTTTAGGTTATTTTATGTATATATATATATATATATATATATATATATATTATAGTATTATATTGTGATGATATTATTCTAATATTAGAGATCTATATTACTAATATTAGGTCTTCGAATAAGGCGATATAAATTGCGTAGTGGTAATCAACGGTTCAAGCAAGTTTGTTTTTACTTAACTCTACTAAGAGTTATTTCATTCGGATAAAGCTTATGGTTAATCATTCTTTGGTTGCCATGAATTGTCTTATATATATTATCAGCATGTATAAGTCGTATATGAAAAACGATCACCTTCATTACTAGTTGGTTCGAGATATATTTGTTCATGTATAATACTTGTTCATCATAAATTTATTTACGCTAGTTCATAATTATATTTTTGAATTATAAATGACTTATTATTCAGACTCTTTCAATCATGATATATCGTTATATTATTGAACTTAAACTTGTCAAGCAATCCTTATGCTCACCCTTGCTATATCATGATAAAACATTGCAGATTAAGACGAACGCGTCAGATACAAGAAAAGGTTAAAGACAGTTCCAGCTTAAAGTTAATGTGCGCGATTAGTTTTGTAATAGTATAGTTTGATAATGATGTTATGTGTTAGATAGTTATGAATTGTGTATAAGTTAAGGTTACTCGACCTTGGGAAATAATGTGTAATGTATTGTATAAACAATTTATGTTTATATCTTCTGCAAATAGTTATAGTATTAGAATGATCGAACCGGATCCGCGGTGATTCGGGACCTCGGATTCGGGGCCCTCACACAAACCCGCGCATTACGACGATATTATTTAATTTTTTAATAATAAATGTGTACGTACAATTAATAAATTAAAATATAATAAGAATATGATAGATTGTTATCCAGATTAATCAACATGTCCTCAGCAAGCCATAAAAGAATGACACACAAATCAGATTATGATAAATCTGTAGACCAACAGTTGGTGATGGATAATTCCTCCTTGTAACCTGTATATCTCTCTCTTTTGCAGATTGAAAAGGATATAAGAAACCTTGCACTGGATAACAACAATTATCTCATAACTCATTGTTTTTTCCACCATGTATGACATTCAAATAATATATGATCCAGCATAGCTCGAACTATATCCAATTCTTGTCTTCATATAAGAATTGACCATCAATTTATCATAATCATTTGAATGTCAAAAAGTCA
This sequence comes from Panax ginseng, assembly GCA_020205605.1. Classification (NCBI taxonomy): domain Eukaryota; kingdom Viridiplantae; phylum Streptophyta; class Magnoliopsida; order Apiales; family Araliaceae; genus Panax; species Panax ginseng. The sequence goes on along the minus strand of CM035136.1, from coordinate 52,093,097 downwards.
CTGGGGATCAACAGGAGATATATACCATCATGGAGTCTTGAGACAATTGAAAAATAGAAACAACAAAATAGTACGACAAGATCAACATATAGCATTAAGAATAAGATCCACTAAAAATAATGAATTTTTTTAGCACGTGTTAAAAGTTATACATTAAACTTTTAAAGAAATTTCATCAATTTCACCAAGAAGAACATTTCATCTCTGATGGACCATGTAGAAACTACATCATTCCTGACAGGACACAAGTACTGCATATTTGTTTCACTTTCATCTTTGATGGACCTTTTCAGAAAGCTCGGATCCCACCATCTGGAAGAGCCACATGCACATACATTGTTTTCTTGACAGAATTGAAAGGTTCAACCTTTAGCATCTTAGTTTCCCGACGTTGAGCATTAAAATCCCCACTTAGATGCAATCCGTATTCTAACAGTGCTGATTCTATTGGTGTACCCAGAATTGAATTTTTTCCATCTTTATTCTTGAACACCTCAGAACTGGTATTTTGAAATATAGCCTGCAAGAGAATGGTTGATACATCTGCTGCTATTTTTGAATGAAAGATATCTCCACATTCACTTCCTTTCATCTCTTTAGCTTTTCCAAATATCAATATCTTATCAACAACCATATGATTTGTTGTTAATGTCCCTGTTTTGTCTGTGCAAATGCAAGTAACAGAACCCATCATCTCACAAGCAGAAAGACGCCTCACAAGTGGTCTTTCACTCATTAATTTAGTTATTGCAAAGGCAAGGCTTAATGTCACTGCCAGAGGTAGTCCTTCTAGAACAACAACAACAATTATAGTTACTGCAGTTGCAAAGTAATTCAAAAGTTTCAAAGCATCAACAGAAGACCAAAAAAAATATGAACTGTTAAAAAAACCAATAGAATAACCAACTCTTCACAATTCATGATTGTATATACATGCAAAGATAAAGGAACAGCTTAGCTAGAAAAACATAAGAAACACATGTTATTAGCCTGATTATTGTAACATGATTCTGGAACATGAATGTCTAACACCTTGTTCAATAATATACCAGGACTTTTTATCAGTTTTCCCATGTTGTTTGATACACATTGGTCAAAGAACTTTTCTTTTTTATAGGTACACAGTTGTAGTATAACTTGGTGCATAAATCAGTATAGATTCTTTACTTATGGCTCATAGAAGAACCTTACCTCTTTTTTCCGATCACGTTTCCTTCTAACTTCATGAAATGTATCTGCGAGCATAAAATCAATCAGTTGTCATTTTTTAACAAAAATGGAAAATTGTGCCCAAAATATACATCCACTACACTGGAATGCAGGACTAAGTAACAATACTCCATATATAGACTATCGAGAAAAAAACATCATGAGCATCAATTTAAATTCGGCAAGATCTTAATCTTGTTATTCAATATCAAAGAAAAAGCCCAAATAATTCACACTTTTATAGCCTTGAAACCCACTTCTTATAATAAAACCAAAAGGGGTTTTCCTCCGATATAGTGTGGAAAAAGGTCACTTTTCGTAAAAATAACAATAGTGAACCTATGAAAACCCCAACTCAACTTACTATAAGCAAAATATAAATAACAACATAGACACAACTAAAACACTCAAAACCAAATCCTCAAATGAAAACATAGATCAACATAACATGTGGAAATCAAGATAAAAAACAAACAACATATAGATGGAAATAGAGAACAATCCCTGGAGAAGGAGCTTCTAGTGTAAGAGTTTATGCCCTAGAGGCCAATTATTTGATATAATTGCTTAACATTTTGATATTATATTTGATTGAATAAATGAATGATTTTATTATGGTTTTATTTACTGCGTTATATAAATGTTATCATAATAAAATTCCTTAGAATAGTGATACAAATTATATAATTTCAAGTATGTGACTTGAACATGAGATTTTATAATTACAATTAGTATCATTGCTCTTAAATATCCCTAATCGAAATTATCATTGTTGATAAATCAACAATGATGCATTGAGACTAAGATGTGGATCGATTGATGACAAAATCTCATTTGTCATAAATATATGAGATATTAAGTCAATGCGTAGAGTGCACGTGTTGTAGAACGATGCAATTAATGTAATTCCATCATGAGAATTCTATGTGGAGCATTATGCGAAGTGTTATTAGCGATTCTCATAGTGACAATGATGTAATGGTCCTCTGACCTAAAATCACTATATTACTACACAAGAATTTATGTACTTTGATATCATCAAAGGTCACCTTTAATAGGGTGGACTATAAAGGTGATTATTTGGTACATCATGAATCGTGTGAGGAATATGAGTGATCTAGATGGAATTTAACTCTCCTATTTATTAGGGGTGATATCCATAAGCTTCTTGATTGAGTAGGACTATAAAATGCATGCCCATGCTCAAATAGTGATTTGTTTCATATAGTCTACTCATTGATCAAGAAAAACTCAGATTAAATTATGAAGAGTATGACACATTACATGACTCGAGTTTAATGTAGGATATTAAGGTTAAAATGATTAAATTGCATTAAAACATTGGTCACAAAAAGGGTGCATCGAATCATCAATCTTATTATGACTTGGGTAGCAGTGATGCATTACTAGATGCCGCTCACTGTTTATAATTTTATAATATGATTTTAAAATTATTGCAAACGTAATAATAACATATAGGGCCCCACACATAGAACGTAATTAAAAGAGAATTAATTTAAATTGTAAAGATTTAAATATGTCAATATGATTGATATTATTTAAATTATGAATTTAAATTAATAGGATAATTTATATATATATGGGTATATTAATTAAGTAAGGCTTAATTAAGGTATATATATATATATATATAAATTCAGAATTTATTTTAATTAAATTAGGTTTTTGATTAATTCCTTTTTAACCGCTATATATATGATATGTAGCAGCCATATTGGGATGATTCATTAATTTAAAAACCCTAGCCGCTCTTAGAGTGAGACTAGAGAAAAGTTTTTGAAAATCCTGTTCCTTTGGTGGCTAGTACCGCAGCTCCCTTTATTGCAGAATCGTGCGACGGTTCGCGTGCGTTCGTGTGGATACCATAGAGACGTAGTTTCGTGAAGGATTGCGTTGGAGATTCGAAGCGTTTCAGAGGCTTTTTCATAATCGGTATAATCTCTTAAAACACTGAATTAATGTCTGTTTCACATGGATCCTATTTTGGGTTTCAGAATTTGTTTTGTTTTATAATTTTTATTTTCCGCTGTGCGTTCCTTTGTTGTGCCAAAATCCCAAAATCTAGGCGGTCTCGTTGGGATCCATATTACATTCCTTGAGCATTATATCACCTCATCACTGTGACTGCCTGCGATCTCCTTTATGTTCTGGATCATCTTCTTCATACTGCTTGGAATTTAGTATATATAAAAGATAGTAAAGGGTGTATATGACCTGCGGATCTACATTATTTTTGTTAATTAGTGCAATGCGAATATGAACACACAAATATACCATTGGAGATTATCATATAATCCAACATGCCAAATAAATACTTGTATCATCATTTCACTACAAGCATTTAAAAGCAAATAATTAGGCAAAAGCATGTAATGACGCCAAAAAAGAAAAATGTGACAATAAAACTCTTACCAAAGTAACTAATATCCATCACCAATAAGATAATCATTAAGCTTTCCAACAACAATGTTACATTGCCCTGGAGTAAGCCAAGAAAAAGAAAAGATAAAAGGAAATATCATTATATCCACATTATTTGATAATCAAAACATAGTTTGTTTCTCTTAGAAATTTTAGTTTCATACCAGTGACTAACCACAATAAGAGAACTTTTGATTATCCAACCAAGCTTTGAAGATAAAAGTCAGAACGAATCCCCATATTTCCAAAGTCCTTTGTATAGTTGAATATGTTTTGAATCTACTCAACGACCTCTAGTGGCAACAAACATCTGCATAGCCATATATTTTTATTGTGAAAGGAAGGTACTTTAGAATTCAAAGGTACACACATATAAACATTGAATAAAGACCTGAAAATAGGGACATGGGACTTTATCATTACCGATCCATATTAGTAAAGTTTGTTATAGCATCTAAAAACTGTGCAACCGACTTATTTGTCATTTCCCTATTGACTAACATCAAGTTCTGGCTAACAACAACAAACCTATTTGCAGTCCCTTGTTCAAACTACAACAGCCTAAATTATGAGTTTTATTTTTTATTGGGTAAGTTAAATTTGTCACTTTTTCTCGAAATAACTGAACCTCGTTAGTTTAAATATAATTCTCAATTGCACCAATACTTTATCAAATCTTTGATCTATAATAAACTTATAGATACTATGAAACTGGAAAAATACATAAATAAGAAACTAATGGACAATCAATTAATCTTGGTTATTTTGAAAATAAGATATTACCATTTGTCTTCTGAAAAATGAAGATAATCAATATGTTAAATTCACCACTCTCTTGTTAAATTATCCCCAATTCAATTGTCACTAACACAACAACATGACAATAAACCCTTCTCTACTAAACTGATAGCTTTCCAGTGATAATAACAATTAAAAGGCTGCTAAGAAAGAAGATCCTAATTATGAATATTGTCTATATAACAATTTTTAACCTAACACTGACCATATTAACTTTTCAGAAATTAAAGTTTTGGAACAGTAAACTTATCTTTGCACTTGGTGGAATATTCTTCTTCTATGTAGAAGTCATCGGAACCTTTGTAGTTAAGGCTTTCAAAGCCTGAGGCCGACCATGTCCATTGTGATGCCCCCAAAATAGGTATACATCACCCATCTTGAGTCGCCAAATACATGGTACAAAATTCAAATACAACTTAATTATACAACTATCTTGTAAAATATGACAAAACACAAGCTGAAAGTTTTAATACGAATATTGTCTTCTAGACAGTATTCAAACTCAAATGGAGTCCTTATTACATTTATTATCACACTATTTCACTGAATAGTGAGGACTACTAATGCAAACATCTGGACCGTCACTCTGTTCCCCGACTAGTCCCAACTATATTCTCATTTCCTGAAGAGAACAATGAAAACAAAGGGTGAGCTCAATTAGCCCAGTAAGAAATATTATGACTAAGATAATGCATAATAAATTATCGTTAGCCTTCAACAGTGTTAAACTGATAAAATATAATAAACATCAAGTTTAACTGCAGCGGAACAAACAATCCATTAGAAGAGTCAAGTAGAGCATAATATCTACTATCTTCTATGATTTAAAAAGTTTATCATCAATTTTATCGCTGAGACTCAGCTTAATAAATAAACCAAATCATCAAATCATCCTTGCACTACGGGCCAATGATATTCATGTAATCATCAATGGTCGTGATTATATTGAATAATCCCTGGTCATAATCATACCAACAACTGTCCATCAATGCACTACAGGCCAATGATGATTTTTTACCACATCATTTGTAACATTACTATCATGATTATACCGAATACTCCCTGGTCATAATCATACCAATCAATAGTGTTAGTTCCCAGAGGGCACAATAGATCTAGAAGGGGGGGGGGTTGAATAGATCCTTTTTATTTCAAATACTTTTTTGGTTTATATTATATTGTTCATAATTAACATATGACAAATAGAAGAATCTTTTCAAGACAGCGGAATAAGTAAAAGATCCCCTTCATTGATATATTCATAATCATACATACATTGTTCGTAGAGTAAGTTTAGTTATAAGCAGTTAAAACATACATAGCGGTTATAGCAGCAGCTTATAGTACATAATGTAAATGATTTAATGTAAAAGACACAAGGGGTTTTAAATGGTTCGAGACTCAAGCTCTTAATCCACTCTTACGCTTTCAACTAGCGAGGATTTCCACTAAGGAAGGGCAAAGACCACAATCATTAAGATTCCTTCAAGGCCGACATCCTTGGACTTCATTCCTTCACTAAGAACTCTTCAAGGCCGACCTTTGGAACTTCGTTTAGTCCCTCCTGGACAAGGACCCTTCCGCCCTTGCTTTGTTTAGTCCCTCCGGACAAGGACCCTCGAATGCCCGGCTTTGTTGAGTTATTTGTTTGTTGTTGTTGGAGTCGGTGCTGAGCTTCTAAGATGTCTTCATGCTCTGAACATCTTTTATATTTAGCAGCTTGGCTTGATCATCCTTGAAGTGCAGCTGAGTGTTGCATGATGCTCAGCTTCTTTGATTACTCAAGCCACTTTGGATGACCCCTTGTTGAACTGCTTTAAAGATCATTCTCTTTGGTACTTGATGTCTGCACATGAGAGGCTTCCAAGCTGACTGTAGGCTCTTCTATTAGGTACTTAGAAGCTTTCTCATGCTTGACACCAATATGGCTTTTGTGATCTTCCTTCTGCTACTTGATGCCTTCTCATGATGGACTTGCTAAGATGACTGTAGGCTCTTCTCTATTGTACTTAGAGTCTTCCCATGATGGACATCAAGATGTTATGATGCTCTTCTTTTTCTCGGCAGTTCTGAACACTCTTCATGTAGTAGAACTCTCACTTCTACATAGTAGAACTCACACTTCTACTTCTTTCTTTTTTTTTGAATTTTGAGTATTCTTGGTGGATCGTACAGTGAGCCTTCTGACTCACTGTTTCACATGGTTTAGATCAGTCCACCTTCTCTCCAAACTCAGCAACTCCAGCAACCTTTGATCTTTGAAGCTCTTCCTCATTTATACTCCTTCCTAATCCTTCCGTTGGAAATTAGCCGTTGAAGGCTATTCAAATCTCTTCACAGATCTCGAGTTGCTTGAGGTAGACTTCTTGATGGGACTTGTCATACTTTTTCTGACGCTGCAGTCTACTGTTTCACCTACCCTGTCAGATGTATCACTTTAATGTCTTGGGAAGGTCGAAGACTTTATTACCTCTTTCTGATTTCTCGATCAAAGGTTGTCCTATTGCATCGATGCTCTTAATAAGCACTTGTCCGAATATTATCCTTCAGATTGAACCTTTGCCAATGCTTCAGTCTTCAGCTATTCGAACTCTACGATTCTGATGCACGTCTTCAAGGACTTGATCGTAGTGTCTTGTTGAGTGTTGCTCATTGACTGGTAGGGTTAATACTACGATCTTGAAGAGTGTTGATTGGATCTTCAATGTAGAACACCTCTTCCTTGTATTGTGCAGTGCTTCAATACCTCTGTTTGCTTCAACTATTCTCAGAGACTGATGGCCTAATTCCTTGCTTTGGTCCCCTTCTGAATATCAAGACACTTCAGATTTGTGGCGCTTCCATCTTGTTTTCTCCTTGTGATCTCCCGTTCACTTATCATCAATGAACTGACCCTGCACCTAATCACTTTAGCCTTGCTAATCAAAGGCTGACCAGTATCTCGGTTCACCTTCCATCAGTTCCTTCTTTGTTGCAAACACTACGACCTTGGTAGCTTCCAAGATCGTTGTCTCCTGTTGACTTGATAACTACTGCACTTGATGACTTTCCTTAGTCAGCTTCTGAAGTCTTCTTTGGATCTCCTTGTGGAAGACTTCAACACGAGTGGCTTTACAACTCAATCTTGATATTGATTGGGTTGGTGCTTAGATCTTCTGTTAGCTTGCATGCCATTCGTTGAGTGCTCTCTGGTTTCCTTGGATGTAGCTTGCAGCTTGGACCAGAGGCTTCATTCCTTTGGATATTCTTGGAGTGCTCATTTGTTGAGAACCATATATGCTCTACGATTCTGCCTTGGCACTGTGAGCACTTCTGTTGAGATCGTAGTTCTGCACTCTACGATTCAGCTTTGGCTTGTGCAGACACTACGATCCCGAGATCAGATCTTGGCAATCTACGATTTTTGCCTTGTGCTTGTTGTCTTCATCTGATCTTGCTTGACTACGATCTCTGCATGTAATCAATAGACTCTACGAACTCAGAGTGTGATCTATGATCCTTGACTTGGCTTTGGCATCAGTAGATTCTACGACTCTGAGTGTAGTCTATGTTTTTGTCTTGGCTTCGGCAGATGACCGGTCAACTCGTAGGCAGGCTGTCTCTACGATTCTAAACATGACTTCCTCAGCTCACTAAGATTCCGAGGAAGCTCTACTCGATACACTACGATCCTTCTTTATTTCCCCTGACAGTCTACGAACTCCGAGATCTACTATCTTGCATACTCCTATTCTGCCTCGATAGCTCTCGAGTTAACCTTGACTCACCTGGCAGACTACGACTTCTGGTGCAGTGCTCGACGATCAGACTAGCCTATCTATTACATCATAAGATCAATCTAACAAGCTTGATCTTTCTATCTTTATAGTCCTTGTACATCTTTTCTTTTTAAGGACTTTACAAAGCTGCCTTTCTTATGTAGGATCAACCTAACATATTTGATCAATTCATTCTAAGTCCTTGTACACATATTTCTATTATCTATCAAAGGACTTTACAACTTTTCTTAATGCAAGCATACTTGCATATTATTCATTCATATATATATATATATATATATATATATATATATATATATCATAATCAAATCATATATAAATAGGAATAGCATTCACATGCTTATTCCTGACAATCTCCCCTATTTGATTATGACAAAAACAATAAGTGCATATGCATGTTATGAATGAATCTTATATACAGTGAGCAACTGTATTTCTAAAATAGTTAATCATGAATGTCATTTATATTGATATGGCAATTTATACATTAAGACATTCTATATCCTGGATCCAGAACATACCTAACTAGTTAGAGATGTACCTCTTTGGCTCCAAGTATGTTTCCAGGATGCTTGTTGATCAGCTACTCATCTGATTGTTCTTCTTGCTCTTGCTCCCCCTCATGATGACCTTCTTTCTTTGCTTGGTTCCTCCTCAGCATCTTTCTGATCATGCTCCCCCTCAGACTTTGCAATCTTGTTATCATCATCTTCTGGCTCCCCCTCAGATGATGACTCTTTATCTGCAGCTGCTTTCTTCTTCTTTGACTTCTTCTCCCTTAACCCTATGCTCTTCCTTGAATGCCTCTTGCTCCTCTTCTTTCTATGCCTCTTTTTCTCCCCCTTTTTGTCATTAATCATTTGAGAGAGCTGCTCCATGTTGGAATTAAGCTGCTCCATCAGGTAGGAGGAGTTGGCAAATTCAAACTTTAGTTCTTGCTTGCCTAGCTCAAGTTGCACTGAGAAGGTCTACCTCATATCATCAATCTTGTCAGAGAGGGCTTGAATCTTTTCTTCATTGGCCTTCTGAATTCGTAGAGCTTCAGCCTTTTGATCTTGTATGGCCTTCTGATAGATGTTATCTCTCTCTTGGAGTTTGAGAGATAAATCGGCCAAAGTAACTTGAAGCTTGTCTTTGGAAAGGATTATCTCTGCTTTTTGCTGCTTCTTTGTGATTCTTCGATGGCGGAGATATTTTCTCGCTTAGATCATCAGAACTCTTCAATAGTTCCTGCTCTAAAGTAGTTTGATCCTTTTGTTGGGCAGCTTCAGGTTGAGCATTAAATTGGACTCTACGATCTTCATCTTTGGATAGTTTTTCAAAGGCTTAGAGAATCTGAGCAATCGTTGAGTTCCAATCATTGGTTGAGGATGAGGGAATGTCTGATAGTAGTGCTTGAGCATAAGGAGGCTTCTGGTTTTGAGCTTGAACATCATCAACAGTAGAGTGAAAAGACTCTACGACAAGCTCCTTGGTCATGGCTCTTTGTCCTTTAGAATCCACTCTACGATCGTAGGGGATATAAATATTTCCAGCATGTCGATAGACCTTGAAGTGAGGCTGGTTTGTAATCATCTTTGTAGCATAAATTTTCACCCTTGGGAAGTTTTGAGCCACTAGTTCCATGCTTGGAAATGTCTTGTAGCACCAGCTGAGGTAGCTTCCATCTCCTTTAGTATATGCCTTTAGCCATGGCATCCACTGGAAGAACCATCTCATCAGCAGATCATCAGGGTTATAGAGAATGGTTGAGCAATCTAGCTCCATATTGTTCCAGTTCTTGACTAAGTCAAAAGTAGTCATTCTTATTACTCTGAGCTGCTCATCTCTATAGTTTACCCATCTATCAGGTGGAGTCTCTGATGGTTCATTAGGAACTTCTACCACTATTCTCCTGATAAATCTTGCAGGTGAGAGGACAAGGTAGAGTTCTGGTTCTTCTTGTTCCTGATCTTCAGAATTGGAGTCATTTTCTACTTCTTCTTTCTCAGAACCAGAACCATTTTGATCAGCTTCAGCAGAGAATCCTTCTTGCTGCATTTCATGACCAGAACCTTCTTCAACAAGGATTTCCTCAGATTCTTCCTCTTCATTGCTGGTTTCTTCTTGACATTTTCTCCTGGGATCTGAGACTCATCATCACTCAATTCAATGATGGCATTTGATGGACCACTGCTTCTTTTGGAGGCAAACTTGGCTTGCAGTCTGTAGTTTTTCCTTCTTCTTGGAGGTTCAGGTTTGGGAGAGTCAGACTCTTCTTCTTCTTCAGACTCTGACTCCTCTGGTTCTGCAGACACACTTCCTTGGAGTTCAGCACTGGCAGGGACAGATCCTTCTTTCTTGGACTTATCACTTTCTGAGTTATAATGAAGGCTTTCTGGACTTGAGGGGGCATTCTTTTCTTCTTCTTGAACAACATTGTCTGACCCATTCTCTGGGATTATTTGGGAAGTTGCATTTGGGGATGCACTTTGATCATCTTGAATTTCTTTGTCATCAGAGTGACTGCTCTGAGGATTAGCCATGGGGCTTGAGCATTCTTCTTCATCGGCCATTCTTTGACTTTCTTCCATCCCATCGACTTCATTTTCATTTCTGGATCTTGACTGTGGGAATGGACCTTGACATCTGTTTCTTTTCCTCTCTTGGCTCGTCCCTTTCTTGGCGGATGTCTTGATTTGGGAAGCTAAGGTTGGTGTGTCTTCCACCTTAGCTTTCTTGCTAATCGCCCCCTGAAGCAACTTCTTTGCTTCTTCTCTTTGTTGTTTTAACAGTTAAGACCTTTTCTTCTTTATCCTTGTCCTTTGAGGAGACTCTCCTTGGTGGGGCCTGGGCTTTCTTCTTATCACCAGCTTTCTTCACAACTTTTGATTTCTTCTGGTGGTGTGATTTACCTTCTCTGAGTCATCGGACTCGAGCTCTCTTCCTCTACTATCTTTCTCTTCTTTTGCAGAGGCTTTTGCTTGCTCCCAATTTGTTAGCCTTTTGTTCTCCTTAGGGTTCTTCTTCCAGTTTACAAATAATTATGGAGACATTACTTTGTGCACATTCAAGGCTTCTCCCTCATCATCCTTGATTTTCCCTCCTAGCTTCTTCTTTAGCACAATACTCAGTAATCTACCATGAAACACCTTAGTTAGAGGTTTTTCTGTGGATTTCTTCTTTTCAGCCTTTTCTACCCACTTGGATATTTGATCGATCAAGATAGCTCCAAAGTCAATTTGTTTCTTCAGAACTATTGCTGACATTATCTTCAACTGTTGGTCAATCACTGTGTCATGTGCAGTGTTCTTGCACAGTATGCACTTTCCAACAATTTCAGCTAGGAACTCATATTCTTCAGGAAAATCCTTCTTCTTCATGTCTTTGAAACTAGGGTTTCTTTGGTACCCCATCAACTCCTTTGCTTGTTCAGTGTTGACATCTTCAAGGTTCTTCAACCCTTGGTTAGGAAAACCTAGGCATTGATTGAGGTCAGAAGATTTCAGCTTCAGAGTCTGACCTTTAACCTCGGTAGATAGGGTTCCAGAGTTTATGGAGACGTTTGAGTAGAACTCTTTAACCAGGTCAATGTACACACGAGTACTTGCCTCAAGGAATTCTGAGAGCCCAACTTTCTTCACGAGTTCAAGAATGTCCCTGAACCTCTTCTCGAGTTTCTCAAACGATTTGGTTCCGAAATTTGAATCTGGGTGATAACTTGCCAGTTCTCCATATGAATAGTTCGAAGACTGTGGGTGTTTGATTTAGAGAGGTTTATAAGAGATGGCTGAGTGTAATTTGGTAAGGCTTTGGAAGGTTAACTAATTTTGGCTCTTGAGAGGATTCTAGGGTTTGAAAATGGGAGGGAGAAAGGTTCGATAGCTTTTGGTAACTGTCTGCAGATTTGAAATTGTCTTTAAGGCATTTCCTTCTAATTTTGCATAATCAGTGATGTGTCGGTAGTTCATTGGTTGCAAGTTGCCCGATAATGAATTTATAACTCCCCATAACTTTTTAGTTAGATATTTCCTTTTAGAAGAGTAGGCGATTAATTGGCGTGGCTTTGTGGTTTGACCTTTTGATTAATAGAGTAGCATGGTAAGGTAGCTATGAACTCTACGATTCCTTTGTTGACTTTCAACGATCAACTTAGAGAGATCTTTGCCGTGGATGACTTTTACTTCTATCCTTACATTTATGCAACATAGCTCAATCACTGATATTCGAACTTATCTCCTCATTTTGAATGGTTTAGCAAATGTCTCATTTTCCAAACTCCTTGTGAACTGGAGTACCCTTTGGTAGGACTACGATCGTCGAGTTGTATTCTACGATCGTTGATGTTGTGCTACGATCGTTGAGGTAGCACTACGATCGTTGAGGTTGCACTGCGATCGTTTAGTTCTCTTCAAACTTCGACTCTCGATCGTTGGTGACTTGGTCCTTGAGATGAACTTGATCAAGCATTCCTTTTACGGGTTAAGGTAGCTCGGGAAGGGCCAACCTCTTAGAGTGAGCTAAGGGTTGGAGTTTGTCCTGGGCGCTTTCGGATGGAATCTATAGCGATGATTTGTAATGACATCTCATTCGATCTCTTCTGAGTGGGAGGTCTTCTACCAGCTTTAGACAACTACATTACTGAAATCGTGGTGTCCTCCTGCTTCTTACACTACGATCATATGTTTGATCGTAGGCACTTCACGATTATGGGTTGGGTGGCTGAAAGGTTATCAATAGTACATTTTGAGACGTTCCTACTGACTATGGATCTTCATTTGGTTCATCAGCCATAAAGTTTTGGGACTCTGTAGCTGGTACAACTTTTCATAGTATATCTTAGTGCTGTTGTTCCTTAACAGATCACTGCTCCCCCGTCGTTGACGATGTCTTTCCAGATAGATGTGATTCCCTCTTCTTCAGGTTCATTTGAAGGCAGCCTTGCATATCTCCTTCTGACTGGAATCTCCATCATCGCTCGAATTTCCTTGTATCGTAGAGATGAGTATTTTCAGGACTGATCACTATACGATTATATGATAGTACTACGAACGTAGTCTTCTTTGACAGTTGTGTTTGTGAAGTTCTGCTCTCGCAATAAGTTCCTCTTGAACAATGCTCGATAATCTTTTGTTTTGAGCTTCCTTGAGGATTCTTTCCATATAGCATTCTTTGACTGGCTTTTGAGCACATAAGACCCTTTCCTTCTTTGGTTGAATGGCTTGCTTCCATATACGGATTGGCAACCATGTGAGCTCCATTCTGGTTAGCTTATAGGGTCTTCAAGGACAGGCTTGGACAGATAGGAACTATATCAGAATCATCTCTGAATTGTCCTTAGCCTTCTGCTGGTTGAGTCTTCTTGGTCAAGTCTTCTACTTCATCATTCCTTAGTGTGGTCGGTGACCGACCAAGTACCGCAAGAGTTTAAATATGTTTCTATTTTTGGTACCCATAATTAAATGGGTCCTTTAGTCTAGGTTTGAGTTAGTTTAAACCCTGTTCCTCTTATTTGGATAATCATCATATTTATCATCAACAAACATATTCATGCATGCACTATCTTATGATAATACATTTTGAGATGCATGATGGTGAATGTGTGTAGGATATGGCATTTAATAACAAACTCTCAATCTATGATGGTTTCATCATTTATTGGATTATGTTCACAGTGTTTAAGTGTTCAGAGTAGGAATCAACTCTATGATTTATGAGTCTCTAGTTGATTCATGGAGGTGATCAGTTTCTACAGATCAGCCAGATCCTCTTGTAGAACTTATCATACTCTATGAGTTGTCAAACACTTGGAACATAGGCTTGTATATACATACTAACCCACTAGCAACGATTACTTCACATAAAGTTTATTAGGCCTGTGATGCTCTTATGACCCATTTCAGATTTCCTTCAAGATGTCATCTTCAACCTAAAACTTGGATGGAGAAAAAGTTTATAGTCGTTTGAGTTTCCATCCTCAGGTTACTTTTTCTCTTCTCCTTTTTAGGCAAATTATGACTCCTTGACAGAATACTGTTATAGTTCATAAGAAGATGCAATTATGATGTATACATTTATAATAGTGAGGAACCGTACCTTTTTACTTGTCGATTACTAAATGATCATTTATCTTAGATATCTTGAGTTTAGGTATTGATGAGCATAGCTTTACTTTTGCTCTGACGACTTATTGCTCTTCTTGGCCTTTTAATCAATCGATGAGTGGTCTTGAAGATATAGGCGAAGAATCTCTCGACATTAAGATCTTTGATATCCTTTAGGTGATGAGTTTGCACCCAATTTGTTGGTTGGCGGACATAAGTTTGAGAAGATCTTTTTTCTTCTCTCGATAAGCATTTCTTAGCATGTATGGCTTCTTCATCTTTCGGTGGTGGGTGCTTGACTCTTTGTCATTAGCGTCTCTTGAGTGTTTCGTAAATGCGGTCTTAGGACTACAAGATTGATTTTAGGCTAGGATTGGTCTTGTTGATGTATCAATAGAGACCATGGACCAATCTGACGACTTTGGTGTATATACACATTTAACCTATACACATATTTCCAACATGTGAGCTCATCTGCATATAACAAGTTACTTACTACTAAACTAAGTTTAGAACAATGTTAGTGCCTTGGATCAGACTCAAAGCGATTAGCTTTTGAATATAACATGAGAACCTGCTTTGATACCAATTGTTAGTTCCCAAAGGGCACAATAGATCTAGAAGGGGGTTGAATAGATCCTTTTATTTCAAATACTTTTCTCTTTATATTATATTGTTATTAATTAACATATGACAAATATAAGAATCTTTTTTCAAACCGCAAATGGAATAAGTAAAAGATCCCCTTCATTGATATATTCATAATCATACATACATTGTTAAGTAGAGTAAGTTTAGTTATAGCGATTAAAATATACATAGCATTTATAGCA
This sequence comes from Panax ginseng, assembly GCA_020205605.1. Taxonomy (NCBI): domain Eukaryota; kingdom Viridiplantae; phylum Streptophyta; class Magnoliopsida; order Apiales; family Araliaceae; genus Panax; species Panax ginseng. The sequence goes on along the minus strand of CM035136.1, from coordinate 52,077,953 downwards.
TTTATAGTACATAATGTAAATGACTTAATGTAAAAAGACACAAGGGGTTTAAGTGGTTCGGAGACTCAAGCTCCTAATCCACTCTTACGCTTTCAACTAGCGAGATTTTCCACTAAGGAAGGGCGGCACCACGAATCACTAAGATTCCTTGAAGGCCGGCTGACCTTGGGACTTGATTCACTAAGAACTCTTGAAGGCCAAGCGACCTTGGAACTTCGTTTAGTCCCTACGGACAAGGACCCTTACAGCCTGCTTTGTTTAGTCCCTTACTGGACAAGGACCCCTCGAATCCACAGCTTTGTTGAGTTGTTTGTTTGTTGTTGTTGGAGTCGGTGCTGAGCTTCTAAGATGTCTTCATGCTCTGAACATCTTTTATATTTAGTAGCTTGGCTTGATCATCCTTGAAGTGTAGCTGAGTGTTGCATGATGCTCAGCTTCTTTGATTACTCAAGCCACTTCGGATGACCCCTTGTTGAACTTCCTTAAAGATCATTCTCCTTAGTACTTTATGTCTGCACATGAGAGGCTTCCAAGCTGACTGTAGGCTCTTCTATTAGGTACTTAGAAGCTTTTTCATGCTTGATACCAAGATGGCTTTTGTGATCTTCCTTCTGCTACTTGATGCCTTCTCATGATGGACTTGCTAAGATGACTGTAGGCTCTTCTCTATTGTACTTAGAGTCTTCCCATGATGGACATCAAGATGTCATGATGCTCTTCTTTCTCTCGGCAGTTCTGAACACTCTTCATGTAGTAGAACTCTCACTTCTACATAGTAGAACTCACCCTTCTACTTCTTTTTTTTTTCTGACTTCTGAGTGTTCTTGGTGGATCGTAGAGTGAGCCTTCTGACTCACTGTTTCATATGGTTTAGATCAGTCCACCTTCTCTCCAAACTCAGCAACTCCAGCAACCTTTGATCTTTGAAGCTCTTCCTCATTTATACTCCTTCCTAATCCTTCCGTTGGAAATTAGCCGTTGAAGGCTATTCAAATCTCTTCACAGATCTCGAGTTGCTTGAGGTAGACTTCTTGATGGGACTTGTCATACTTTTTCTGACGCTGCAGTCTACTGTTTCACCTACCCTGTCAGATGTATCACTTTAATGTCTTGGGAAGGTCGAAGACTTTATTACCTCTTTCTGATTTCTCGATCAAAGGTTGTCCTATTGCATCGATACTCTCAATAAGCACTTGTCCAGATATTATCCTTGATTGAACCTTTGCCAATGCTTGGGTCTTGACTATTCGAACTCTACGATTACGATGCACGTCTTGAGGACTTGATCGTAGTGTCTTGTTGAGTGTTGCTTTCATTGACTTGTAGGGTTAACACTACGATCTTGAAGAGTGTTGATTGGATCTTGATATAGAACACCTCTTCCTTGTATTGTCGATGCTTTAATACTTCTATTTTCTTCAATCATTTTAGAGGCGATGGCCTAATTCCTTGTCTGGTCCCTTTACGAATATCAAGACACTTGATTTGTGGCGCGTCCGACTTGTTTTCTCCTTGTGATCTCCGTTCACTTATCATCAATGATAGGCGACCACACTTAATCAATTTAGCCTTGCTAATAATCGGTGACCCGGTATCTCGGTTCACCTTCCATCAGTTCCTTCTTTGTTTTGCAAACACTATAATCTTGGTTGCTTCCAAGATGGTTGTCTCCTGTTCACTTGATAGCTACTGCACTTGCTGGCTTTCCTTAGTCAGCTTCTGAAGTCTTCTTTGGATCTCCTTGTGGAAGACTTCAACACGAGTGGCTTTACAACTCAATCTTTATACTGATTGGGTTGGTGCTAGATCTTCTATTAGCCTGCATGCCATTCGTTGAGTGCTCTCTAATTTCCTTAGATGTAGCTTGCAGCTTGGACCAGAGGCTTCATTCCTTTGGATATTTTGGGAGTGCTCATTTGTTGAGAACCATATATGCTCTACGATTCTGCCTTGGCACTGTGAGCACTTCTGTTGAGATCGTAGTTCTACACTCTACGATTCAGCTTTGGCTTGTGCTGACACTACGATCCCGAGATCAGATATTGGCAATCTATGATTTCTGCCTTGTGCTTGTTGTCTTCATCTGATCTTGCTTGACTATGATCTCTGCATGTAATCAATAGACTCTACGAACTCAGAGTGTGATCTATGATCCTTGACTTGTCTTTGGCATCAGTAGATTCTAAGACTTTGAGTGTAGTCTATGTTTCTGTCTTGGCTTCGGCAGATGACCGGTTAGCTCGTAGGCAGGCTGTCTCTACGATTCTGAACATGACTTCCTCAGCTCACTACGATTCGGAGGAAGCTCTACTCGATACACTGCGATCCTTCTTCGTTCCCCCTGGCAGTCTACGAACTCCGAGATCTACTATCTTGCATACTCTATTCTACCTCGAAGCTCTCGAGTTAACCTTGACTCACTGGCGATCACTCGACTTACTAGTGCGGTGCTTCGACGATCAGACTAGCCTATCTATTACATCTTAAGATCAACCTAACAAGCTTGATCTTTCTATCTTTATAGTCCTTGTACATCTTTTCTTTTTAAGGACTTTACAAAGCTGTCTTTCTTATGTAGGATCAACCTAACATATTTGATCAATTCATTCTAAGTCCTTGTACACATATTTCTATTATCTATCAAAGGATTTTACAGCTTTTCTTAATGCAAGCATACTTTCATATTATTCATTCACACATATATATATATATATATATATCATAATCAAATCATATATAAATAGGAATAACATTCACATTCTTATTCCTGACAAATAGTACATCTATGCACGTAAGCCACAGATTACTTTTATCACAATATAATCATGAGGATGATGACAATGATATAAGAATTAAATAAAAGAAAGCAAATGATAAATTTTTAAAGATTATAACTTAATTTATCCAGAATTCAATAATGCCCAAATTGTCAACATGATACTGCTTTGTGGAGTAAAATTCAAGAATAATATGGTATCAAAAATGATTTGGACAACAAAGAAATAAATTTTTGTCATGAATAATTTCCCGGGTGAATAGTGCCCGAGTGAATAGTACTTCGTGAATAATACTTCATGAATAGTACCTTGTGAATAGTACTAGTGAATAGCACTTTGTGAATAGTACCCGTGAATAATACTTTGTGAATAGTACCCCGTGAATAGTATTTTGTGAATAGTACTGTAAAAATGAATACTACTCATACACAATACTCCGACATGAAAAGCTTAAAATTTAACAAGAATGTGCATAAAATATCCTTGTGAAACGGTACTAGATGAAGCGCAAATTTCAAGGATATTCTACTAATTTCACGGAGTATAGAAGCAATACTTTAACAGAATGAGGGTATAATCAGGAATACGAGACGAAATAATATTACTTACATACTATAGAGTATGGAAGAAAATATTATTTCTTATGAATACTGAACAAAAATAATATCCCTTACCTCAGAAGAAGACTGGATACTGAAATAGTGAGGTAGCAGACTTCTCTTTTACTTTCTTTCTAAAGCTTCTCTCTCTATAATTGTTCTTGTGAGTCTTAGTGAATTGGTGAGAATGAAAGAAGAATGAGATTCTATTGATAGGAAAATATAGTTTCGATAATTGCACGTTTTGGGGCTCAAAATATTACAGTATAATACCTTCATCTTTTCTTTCATTTTTAATTTAGTCCTGCAAGTATTATCAAACTTGAACCACCTCCCCTCATAGTACATCATGTGAATCAATAGTACAATCATGTGAATCAATAGTTCTATACATGTTAATTACTAGCAATTACTTTCTCATTTATCCGATTAATTACCCGATTGGCAATATAACCTCCAGACATCCATTATTATCGAAAAAGATGTCGATTTCCACTAACACTAATAATCCCAACACAATGGAAATATCAATTTCATCTTTAATCAACACGAACTTATTCATCATTAATATTATAACTCACAATATTTAACAACCAGATAATTCCCAGGAAAAAAGGGCTTTTCGATAAGAATTTCTCCCTATTGGCGCGCAATTAGGTGACCAAATCTCTCCGTGACAGAACTTTCTAGACATTGTCAATATTGTAAATAATAATATGAATAAATTTGTCGTCTCAATTATTGATTTAATAATATAAAATATTATGCAGATGATATTGTGACAATAATTGAATCAATAATATGAGAGATATGATGTAACAATTACTGTAGCAATAATTGAGTATAACTGAGTGACTTCTCACGTAAGCATCAATAATCAATCTTGCAGTAATGTTACTATGCAACCACACGTATTCTTGTGTTTTTTTACTACCGGGTAGTTCAACAGTTTAACGGTAAAACTATCGCCGTTATTTTTATAAAAAGATAATTATGTCATTTTCTAACTACGACAATACTTCCATTGTGGGGTCCACCAATAATTGTGCCATCGTACGAATATTACCTATTAAAACAAATATTGCCCGACCAATCGAATATTTTATAACAACTTGCTTACTTTGCAAAATTTTCAAGTATCACCCTTAACTTTAACCTTTTATAAATTTAACCAAATAGAATAATAATTATAAGAAAATTGAATACTTTCATTTCATAAAATTCGGGGTCTTACATCCACTCCCATTGTTACTACTATGCCGTTTCAGATAGTCCACTAATGTCATCGACTTACTAACAGAAGTTGATTTTTGAGGTCCCATTTTAGCTTGTATCTGCCTAGCTGCAGGCACAAATATCCTTTCATCGCGACCATTACACACCTTTTTGTCATTATTGCTAGATAACTGCTTGCTCTTCTATGGCACTTGAGCCAATCTCGCCTCTTCAACATCACCAAAAAACTGTATAAGTTTTCTCAATGAAAATAACATGTTCTGGGTCTTTAGACAAAAAAAAACAAAACAGATACATTTAAGTAGCAACACACCAGGTCTTGGAATAACTACATTTTGAGGCGATGAGTTTTTATTAGGAGCTGGATGTAGGGTTTCGACACAAAAATACAGCGGAAATAAACCAATTTAAAGGCAATTCCGAAACCCTAAAACAGGATCCATGCGAAAAACAATTAATTCAGTTGTAAGAAATTATACCAATTAAGAAACTGAAATTGAAGCAATCGAATCTCCAACGCAATCCGCGATTAAGAAACTGGAATTGATGCGATCGAATCTCCAACGCAATCCAAATGAACTGCGTCTCTATGGTATCCACACGAACGCTCCGCGAATCGTCCTACGATCTGCAGAAGAAGGAACCGCGGTACTAGCCACCAAGGATGAGGATTTTCGAAACTGTTTTCTCTAGTCTCTCTCTAAGAGTGGCTAGAGTTTTTTATTTTGACGTAATCCCTAAAGTGACTGATATATATCATATATATAGCAGTTAGGAGGAATGAATCAAAACCTAATATTATTAAAATCCAAATTTATATATATCTTAATTAAGTCTTACTTAATTAATATACATATATACAAATTATCCTTTTTAATTTAAATTCATGATTTAAAATACTATCAATCATATTGATATATTTAAATCCTTAAAATTTAAATTAATTTCCTTTAAATTCGTTCTATGTGTGTGACCCTATAGGTTATTATTACATTGGCAATAATTTTAAAATCATATTATAAAATTATAAACGAAGGAGCGACATCTAGTAATGCATCACTGCTACCCAAGTAATAATAAGATCGATGATTTCGATGCAACCTTTTAAATGACCAATGTTTCAATGTAATTTAATCCTTTTAACCTTAATATCCTAGATTAAACTCGAGTCATGGAATGTGTCATACTCTTCATAATTTAATGAAGTTTTCTTGATCAATGAGTAGACTATATGAAATAAATCACTATTTGAGCATGGCCATGCATTTCATAGTCCTACTCAATCAAGAGGCCTATGGATATCACCCCTAATAAATAGAAGGGTTAAATTCTATCTAGATCACTCATATTCCTCACACGATTCATGAAGCACCCAATAATTACCTTTATAGTCCATCCTATTAAAGGTGACATTTGATGATATCAAAGTACATAAATTTCCGTGAAGAAATATACTGATTTCAGGTCGGAGGACCATTACATCATTGTCACTATGAGAATTGCTAATGACACTTCGCATAATGCTCCACATAGAATTCTCATGGTGGGTCTGTCCAGTACATCGTTCTCTAACATGTACCTATGCATTGACTTAATATCTCATATATTTATGACCAATGAGATTTGTTCATCAGTCAATCCACATACTAGTCTTAATGCATCATTGTTGTCCCATCAACAACGATACTCGACTAGGGAATTTAAGAACAATGATACTAATTGTAAATATATAATCTCATGTTCAAGTCACATACTTGAAACTATATAATTTGTATCAATATTCTAAGGATTTTTATTATGTTAACATTTATATTACGCAGTAAATAAAATCATTCATTTATTCAAATAAATATAATATCAAAACATTAAGCAATTATATCAAATAATTGGCCTCTAGGGCATAAACACTAACACTGGAAGCTCTGCATCATCCGATAATAGAAATGAGTAGTCCCTAGTATTTTTTGTGACACCCCCAAATTCGGGTACTTCAATTCCACGGGATTTGGTGTTCACTGTACAAATATCATCTATCTATCTACCCATAAAAATGCAAGCCATGCAATAGATAGAATAAAAATCTTCCCCTTAAGGGTTACAACATCTGAATAATAATAATACAATCCCATGTTAAACTAACCTTAAACATCTGTGCGGAATCATAAACAAATAAGTCTTAACAACATCATTAACTCAAGTCTTAAACATGAATACATCATCTAATAAAATAACAAGTCTTCATCACTTGCTAACTTTGCCCTTGCCCTTACTAGTGGAAGGTTCATCAGTTCTTTCATTCTTAACTACAATGTTATTATTAAGCAAGAGTGAGCACTATTACCCACAAGTATAATAATGAAATAACAGTATAATAACATGCGAATAAATCAAAGACATCTGAATGAAAGCTCAACTTTTGAATCAAGAATGAATATCAAGAATCAAAAGAATTGTGAGGGTCCTAAGACCTTGAATTATGTCCTAGGTTATCAAGGGTTATACTTGAAACCTTTAATAGTCATAAGATTATGGACTTTTCTACTCGTACTTAGGGGGATCAGCCCTTAGTACCATACTGTGCACAATATCTTAACGCTAACACATAAGTAAATCCCTTTGCAGGGTTGTTCATTTCAGTTTGACATTCGAGTCCGCACCAAAGGAAGTTTGGTTTGGATAATTCAATAAGGTTCTGAAATTTAGAACGTTCATCAACTAAGGACTAGTTGAATCAATAAAGTTCACTAGTCTAATAAGGTTCAACAATAATGATATTCAATTTGAATAATAATCTCAAGAAGTATACAATAGGACAATTATTGTATAACTGAATCATGCTTTGAAAAGATAATCAATCTTTAATATAACAATTGAACTTGAATAATAGTAATGATAATTTACTCGAGGTAAATAATGAACTTGAACAATAATGACAAGTAGGGTTAGGAAACTTGCCTCGTGCGTAGATTACACTTTAACTAAGCACGTTCTTTGAATTTAATCCTACATACCATTCACATTCACAATACCAGTTAATTATAACTTAACTAATCATCATAAACTCATTCTCTTTGTCTACTTTGATTATGACTATACTTAGTCAAATTATCACTTTGTCACATAATTTACACATCATGAATAACAAGCTAATTATGTAAATCTATAATTCAATCCACATGTAATTATGTTATTTACATGCTAAGTATCTATTTTAACATCTCATTATACTTATAACATAATTTTATGTTCATTACAATAATTTACTAACACATTGTTAGACTTAAACATTTTAAAATTACATTTCTGAACTTTCTGGAGAGTGATGTCATGCGCCACTGTTACACTTGATTTTAGGCTTCTAACGCCAGTAGTACTTTTGTTGGAAGCTTATGGCGCTACTGTTGAAACTTGGCATCATGTGCAGTGGCTTGGTAATGCATATGGACATAAGGCTTGAGGCTGGCATATGGCCGAACGTAAATTGTTCTTCAATTCGCGAAAATTGCATAACACAGCAAAAAAAAACTCCAATTAAATTATCACTACACGAATTTAACCATACCCACCTGTTAGAATTCGTATATAATCATTACCTAATATTTATAAAGTGATTTTAACCCCTTAAAAACACATAATCATAGAGTTTAAGCATGCAATTTCACTGACTTTGATGTTCTTGGAGGTTTTGAAAATTAAACATGAAAATTGTCACTACGGTTTTGTTATAACACCGAATCCGTTCATTTAAACTTTGGTCTCTTCGTATCAACATGCATAACAACATACAAGTGTAAAATTTAGGGATAATATACGATTAATGCATAAAATATCACGTATAAGGCCATAAGGCCAAAACCCATACTCTATAATTTTGTAGAAATCATATACGACATGTTTTTTAATGAAACAGATGATATGGTTTGCAAAATATATATAATTAAATAAGATTTGATAACATCTTAACCTATATATGCAAATATATATTTGTAGGGATGAATTCTTTCTCAACTCTTCTTCAAGCACACACTCACAATCTCTTAAACAGATATAAATTTCTCTCTAAATTCCTCAAATACTCTTTGACTATATTTTAGACTTAGAAAAAGAAATAATAAAAAAGACGTATGATATATTAGGAGAATTGACGCACTGAGTGGTCAGTTAACCCAATAATGGGTAACTGCTCCAACTCCCCATATTGCCTTGTTTGGCTAGCAAAACAGATTTAACAACCATTTAATTTAATAAAGCTTTATCATATAGTTTAATTAATGTCACACTCCTTCATAAAATCAATCAATATCTTATTTAATTTATTTTAAATAAAATATAATAATTTCTCATAGTTTCACATAGTCACATAATTAAATTTTTTATTAATAATTAATGTCAAATTATTAACTCTCTAATTAATAATTAAATAACATTATGCTTAATTAAATATTTCATTTAATTTAATAAGCTCACATAATTACATATTTGAATAATAATTATTCTCTACATTAATTTAATAAATGTAACACATATAATTAAATTAATCTACCACAATTGCATCAACTAATTATTTAATCTAATAATTAAATCATCGAAAAATATTTATTTAATTCAATAAATATTAAAATTAATTTACAAAATCTCGTTCATCACATCTTTCCCCCCTTAAAAGGATTTTGTCCCCAGAATCACGACTCAATAAATTCACCGTTACATTCTCCCCCCTTACAAGATTCGTCCCCCCGTAATCGCTACATCAATTAAGTAAATAAATGAGGTAATTCTTCATTATATTCTCTTCGAGTTCCCACGTAGCTTCTTCAGCGTTGTGGTTCCTCCAAATTACCTTAATAGAAGGTATAACCTTATTTCTGAGAACTTGATCTTTTTGGTCGACAATTTGGATGAAATTTCTTCGTAAGATAAGTCTTTCTCAAAATCACGGGGGTTCGTATTCAATTACATGCTTGTAATCGGCTTTGTAAGGTCGTAACACGAAACATGGAAGACGCGTTGTGGGCGTTCTCGAGTCTTTGGAGGTAAGGCTACCTTGTGCGCCATTTCTCCGATTCTTCTCAATTATTTCAAATGGTCCAATGAATCTTGGACTCAATTTTCCTTTCTTTCCTAATCTCGATCTTTCCTTCCGTGGAGAGACCTTCAAGAAAACATAACTACCGATTCAAACTCGATATTTTTATGATGTGGATTAGCGTATTTCTTACTGTCGATCTTGAGTCGCTACCGATCGTGTATCGGATCACTTTGACTATTTCTCTTCGTCTGTTGTACCAATTCCGCCCTAGCAATTGTCTTTCGCCAACTTCATCCCGAAGAAAGCGGAGTTACGCACTTTCACGTAGATAAACCGTCGTAAGCGGCATGCCTATACTAAGCGTGGTAATCATTTGTTGTAATGCGAACTCTACTAATGGTAGGTGATCATCCCAATTTCCTTTAAAGTTCATCACACGAGCTCTTACCATATCTTCTAATGTCCTAATCGTTCTCTCTCACTCGTCCGTCTGTTTTGAGGGTGGTAAGCTGTACTCATTCGCAATTGCGTACCCATGCATTCCTGAAGACGTTTCCAAAAATTTGATGTGAAGCGCGGATCCCTATCTGAAACAATTGATACCAAAACTCCGTGCCTCGAAAAAATCTCTTTCACATATAACCTTGCCAACTGATCTAAGTTGAATCTAATTTTGATCGGAAGGAAGTGTGCAGATTTCGTCAGTCGGTCAACGATAACCCATACTGCGTCGTAGCCTTTCTGAGTCGTCAGAAGGCCAACCACGAAGTCCATTGAAAAATGTTCCCATTTCCATTCTGGGATCTCTAACGGTTGTAGTAATCCACTTGGTCTCTGATGTTCCGCTTTCACTTTCTGACAGGTCAGACACTTGGCAACACATTCTACAACATCACGTTTCAAATTCGGCCACCAGAAATGTTGTCGAAGATCTTCATACATCCTGGTACTACCAAGGTGAATCGAATATCATGAACTATGAGCCTCGCTCAAAATTTCTTCCTTAATCTCTTGTACTGGTGGAACCCAAATTCTACTTTTAAATCTCAGTAATCCTTCCTTATCCATCTTAAATCTCGGTTCGGTTCCTTCCGGGATATCTTTTTGTCACCTTTTACATTCTTCATCCCGGTGAGCCTCCTTAACTTTATCCAAGAGGGTTGTACCAGTTGCATCCGAAATAGTTTCTCATCAATCTCCATAGGATACTTCACTTCCAACTCTAGTTTCTCCATTTCGCAATTAGCTCCTCCCGAAAGCAAATAACATCATCAATTTCTCACGACCCTTTCTCTACTTAAGGCGTCCGGCAACCACATTTGCTTTACGGGATGGTATAAAATCTCACAATGTAATCTTTAATTAATTCCAAACATCGTTTTTTGACGCATATTCAAATCCTTCTGTGTAAAAATATATTTTAGACTCTTGTGGTCCGTATATATTTTTCACACTTCTCCCCGTATAGATAGTGCCTCCAAATTTTCAAAGCAAAACAACTGCAGCTAACTCCAAGTCGTGGGTGGGATATCCTTCTCGTAATCTTTCAATTGTCGTGATGCATACGCAATGACTTTGCCGTTTTGCATCAGCACACAACCAAGTCCTTTATGCGACGCATCACTATAGACAACAAAATTTCCCGTATCATCCGGAAGAGATAACACAGGGGCCGTACTCAACCTCTTCTTCAATTCTTGAAAACTTTCTTCACACTTATCCATCCAAACAAATTTCACAGCTTTTCGAGTTAAATTCGTTAACGGAGTTGCGATCTTGGAAAAGTCTTGTATGAATCTTCTATAATATCCTGCTAATCCAAGAAAACTTCTTACTTCTGACGGTGTTCTCGGCTGATCCCAGTTAATCACGGCTTCGACTTTAGATGGATCTACCGAAATTCCGTTTTTATCGATTACGTGACCAAGAAATTGTACTCGCTCGATCCAGAATTCACATTTCAAAAATTTAGCGTACAACTTCTCCCTTCTCAATACTTCCAACGTTAACCTCAAATGTTCTTCGTGTTCTTCTTTGGTTTTGAAATATACCAAAATGTCGTCTATAAATACCACCACGAATTTGTCCAAAAACGGCTTGAACACACCATTCATTAGTCCTATAAATGCTGCAGGAGCATTCGTTAGACCAAACAACATTACTAAAAATTCGTAGTGACCGTATCGCATTCTGAACGTTGTCTTCGGTACATCCTCTGGCCTCACCTTCAGTTGATGATAACCTCTTCTCAAGTCTATCTTGGAAAAATATCTCGCTCCCTTTAATTGATCAAACAGGTCGTCGATCCTCGGTAATGGATATCTATTCTTAATCGTGACCTTGTTCGGTTCTCTGTAAGTCAATCTTTGACGCGCATCGATCCATCCTTCTTTTCACAAATAACACCCCTCGCTCCCCACGGTGATACGCTTTCGGTTGAATGTACTTCTTATCCAAAGAATTCTTGTAATTGTACCATTAATTCTTTCATCTCTCTCGGTGCCATTCGGTATGGTGCCTTCGATATTGGAGCGCGCCTCGGGCGCCAAATCGATCACGAAATCTACTTCTCTATCTAGTGGAAGTCACGGCAAATCGTCTGAAATTGATCGATGAAGTCCTCACAATCGGTATTTCTTCTACCTTCGAATTCTCTTTTCGATTGTCGACTATGTAAGCTTAAGTATCCTACACGGCCTTGTCTCAACAACTTCCCGGCTCAAGATCATCGCCGACAACTCATTGTTTCTAAGCGACTTGTTACCATAAAATACAACCTTTGATTTGAGTCATAAGGTTATACGCTTCTTTTGGCAATCAATTACGGCACCGTAATTGAATAACCATCCATTCCCAATATAACGTCAAATTCCCCAAGTCGAATAGGGATAAGATCTACGTTCATGATATTACCCTTAATATCCACTCTACAGTTCTTATGTACGTACTTAATAGGTATTATTTCTCTATTCACAATTTCTATGTTCATGGGGTAATCCAATTCATTCTTAGGCAAATCTAAATTCTTGGCAAAATCATCGGATATAAAGGAACAAGTAGCACCCGAATCAAATAAAACATAAACATTAATTTTATTGATCGGAATGATACCTGACACCACATCATGGGATTGAACTGCATCTTGTACCATCATGTTAAAAGTCTGGGCGGTCGGTCGATTTGTTGTGGTAGGTCGGGTGATGGTTAAGGCATTTCCACTATTATTTCCCCGGTTTCCTCCTGATCCTGACCCTCCTGATCCCTTCTTGGGACAATCTCTTGCCAGATGGTCCTTTGTACCACAAGTAAAACAAGCACCCTTCTTTGGGTTTGGACAGTTTGGTGCTATGTGGCCTTCCTGACCACAATTGTAGCACACTCTTTTTCCTTTCATATAAACTCCCAGATGGGCTTTCCCGCAAGTCGGGCATGCTTCGATTCTTTTCTTGATTACCTTGCACGATTCCCAGATGATGAGTCATCGTTCCATCTTTTCTTCGATTGAAATTTCCACCTCCCCGTGCCACTTCCACTCGGCCTTGTTATTAATTTCACCTTCACTCTTCTTCTTCTTCTGATCTTGATTGTACTTGGCCACCGCATCGCTTCCTCCTTCAGCGAGGATGGCCTTTTCCAGTACTCCAACAAACGTGTTTATCTGAAACATTGATACTTTACTGTATACCCAAGGCTTTAGTCCTTGTTCGAATCTTCTGGCCTTTCTCTCATCAGTGAGTACTTGATACGGGGCGAACCTTGCCAACTCGTTGAATTTAGCCGCGTAGTCAGGCACGCTCATGTTTCCCTGCTTCAGTTCCAAAAATTGAACTTCCATCTGATTATGCGAACTAGTTGGGAAATACATTTTGAAAAACATTTCTTTAAATCTCTCCCACGTAATTACACCTTCACCTCCTCATACTTTGTTTGCTTGCCACCAGTAGCTAGCCTCAGACTTCAGCATAAACGTTGTAAAAGCAGTCTTCTGGTCTTCTCTAACCCTAGCAACGTCGAAAACCTTCTCCATCTCCATAACCCACGTTTGAGCCTCGATTGGATTCATGGAACCTTTGAACTCTGGCAGTCCCACCGCCTTGAAATCTTTAAACGTTGTGTTTGGTGGAGCTTGAGGTTGATTGTTCATTGCTCCAGTCAGTAAGTGAACTAACTGTTGAACGGGATTTGCGTTGGCATTATTGTTATTATTGGTAGACTCATCCTGAGCCGGTTGACGTTGTTGTCTTCTCCTTGGCGGCATATTTCTATTAAATAAACGCTTTATTAGAACTTCATTTATTTCTCTAAATGGTTAAGGCATTACTAAACAATTTAACATATCACTTAACACATCATCTCAAATAACTTGATATATTTGCATTCAAATCAAAGTTTTAACATTAAACGATAGCATAACTGCTATTTACATCAATTATCCCGGAATAAAGAATCCACATGATTTAAAACATTCAAATATTCTTTCGTTCATAAACACCTCAGAATTTACATCTAAAAACTAATTAAGTTCTTCACATAATTAAATAAATCATATCACTGTCGGTCAAGGTACTGATTATCCTTGCTATGCTGTTCTTCTAAGATGCGATGCATCGTCTTGCGATCCATCATGTACAATGGTAGTCCTTCGAACTGGATTGGGTACCTCAAAACTCGATCTTGGGTCTCATTCATTGCCTTGTTAAGTGTAGAGTACGTTTCCCCAATCTTCGCTTTTCTTTTGCGACTATCATCCTCTGCACGATCAGCTCGACGCGATTTTCTTACCCAGCCTTCCTCTGCTATGTTCAGCCTTTCGGAGGTTTCCTTTAGTTCCTTCTTTAGTTTCTCTATCTCCTCGGTCTTATCTTCAGTTTGACCCTTCTCATGGACCAAATCCCATTCTACATTTGCTAGTCGAGAGTGAAGAATCGAAATCTCTCTCTCCTTCTTCTCTAGAGTAATATCTTTGAATAACCGCCGTTCGGCCAAATCCACGGACCTCGTCTCAGTAACTCCACGTTACGGTGTTATAACGTGTCATACATCTCAAAGATCAATGGTGTCTGGTGGTAACTCTTCTTCTTCCTCTTCCTCTTCCTCAATAAATTCCTCCTTAGGATCCTCCTCCTCAGATCGGGTCTCGAGTTCATGCTCGACCAACAACGGTGATCAATGGAGATGATTCCCTCTTTTCAACCGCTCCCTAACAACATGAATGTCTCTGGCTCCTCCTCCGTCGGTACTATAGGTACACGGGGTTCCTCCTTAGTAGGTACTATAAGTACTCGGGGTTCTTCCTCCCCAGCTTGACTATCTTCCCCAACATTCGACATCCTGACAACAAAATTTTAAGTTTTAGTTACTAAGTCGTATCATCTAACGCATACTTTAACACATAAACACATAAGGTCTTTTAGTATCTTCAATGAATTACACAAATTCATTTCTTATAACTCAATAAGAGTTTTCCATCACTATCTTCTTTCTATAAGGCTACTACCTAAGGTTGTTCCCCACCTAAGGTTCATAACCTACAAACTTTGATACTTAACTTGACACCCCCAAATCCGGGTACTTCAATTCCACGGGATTTGGTGTTCACTGTACAAATATCATCTATCTATTTACCCATAAAAATGCAAGCCATGCAATAGATAGAATAAAAATCTTCCCCTTAAGGGTTACAACATCTGAATAATAATAATACAATCCCAGGTTAAACTAACCTTAAACATCTGTGTGGAATCATAAACAAATAAGTCTTAACAACATCATTAACTCAAGTCTTAAACATGAATACATCATCTAATAAAATAACAAGTCTTCATCACTTGCTAACTTTTCCCTTGGCCTTACTAGTGGAAGGTTCATCAGTTCTTTCGTTCTTAACTGCAATGTTATTATTAAGTAAGAATGAGTAATATTGCCCACAAGTATAATAATGAAATAACAGTATAATAACATGCGAATAAATCAAAGACATCTGAATGAAAGCTCAACTTTTGAATCAAGAATGAATAACAAGAATCAAAAGAATTCTGAGGGTCCTAAGTCTTTGAACTATGTCCTAGGTTATCAAGGGTTATACTTGAAACCTTTAACAGTCATAAGACTATGGACCTTTCTACTCGTACTTAGGGGGTTCAGCCCTTAGTACCATACTGTGCACAATATCTTAACGCTAACGCATAAGTAAATCCTTTGCGAGGTTATTCATCTCGATTTGACATTCGAGTCCGCACCAAAGGAAGTTTGGTTTGGATAATTCAATAAGGTTCTGAAATTTAGAACGTTCATCAACTAAGGACTAGTTGAATCAATAAAGTTCACTAGTCTAATAAGGTTCAACAATAATGATATTCAATTTGAATAATAATCTCAAGAAGTATACAATAGGACAATTATTGTATAACTGAATCATGCTTTGAAAAGATAATCAATCTTTAATATAACAATTGAACTTGAATAATAGTAATGATAATTTACTCGAGGTAAATAATGAACTTGAACAATAATGACAAGTAGGGTTAGGAAACTTGCCTCGTGCGTAGATTACACTTTAACTAAGCACGTTCTTTGAATTTAATCCTACATACCATTCACATTCATAATACCAGTTAATTATAACTTAACTAATCATCATAAACTCATTCTCTTTGTCTACTTTGATTATGACTATACTTAGTCAAATTATCACTTTGTCACATAATTTACACATCATGAATAACAAGCTAATTATGTAAATCCATAATTCAATCCACATGTAATTATGTTATTTACATGCTAAGTATCTATTTTAACATCTCATTATACTTATAACATAATTTTATATTCATTACATTAATTTACTAACACATTGTTAGACTTAAACATTTTAAAATTACATTTACGAACTTTACGGAGAGTGGTATGCTGCTGGCCACCGTTACACTTCTGATCTTCACGTCAAGCTATGGCCGTGTATGTCATAGCATTATTACATATTCTTTCTTAATTTCATAACAATCTTGCTAAACTTGCACCTTGGGACGACATAAGGACATAGGACTTGAGCCTTGCAATGAACAGAAATTGTTCTGCAATTCGCGAAAATTGCAGAACACAACCAAAAAAACTCCAATTAAATTATCACTACACGAATTTAACCATACCCACATGTTAGAATTCATATATAATCATTACTCAACATTTATAAAGTGATTTTAACCCCTTAAAAACACATAATCACAGAGTTTAAGCATGCAATTTCATTGACTTTGATGTTCTTGGAGGTTTTGAAAATAAAACATGAAAATTGTCACTACGGATTCGTTATAACACCGAATCCGTTCATTTAAACTTTGGTCTCTTCGTATCAACACGCATAACAACATACAAGTGTAAAATATATGGATAATATATGATTAATACATAAAATATCACGTATAAGGCCATAAGGCCAAAACCCATACTCTTTAATTTTGTAGAAATCATATACGACATGTTTTTTAATGAAAGATGATATGGTTTGCAAAATATATATATAATTAAATACGATTTGATAACATCTTAAACTATATATGCACATAAGCCTTACAATTTCCCATCATAGAGACTTTACAGAAAACTGTGAAAGCCATTTTTATCAAAACTTGAATACGTGAAATATAGAATTTGTGAGGGAGAGATTACCCTGAATAAAGTATATATTTGTAGGGGATGAATTCTTTCTCAACTCATCTTCAAACACACACTCACAATCTATTAAACAGATATAAATTTCTCTCTGAATTCCTCAAATACTCTCTGACTATATTTTAGACTTAGAAAAAGAAATAATAAAGAAGACGTATGATATATTAGGAGAACTGACGCACTGAGTGGTCAGTTAACCCAATAATGGGTAACTGCTCCAACTCCCCATAGGGCCTTGTTTGGCTAGCAAAATAGATTTAACAACCATTTAATTTAATAAAGCTTTATCATATAGTTTAATTAATGTCACACTCCTTCATAAAATCAATCAATATCTTATTTAATTTATTTTAAATAAAATATAATAATTTCTCATAATTTCACATAGTCACATAATTAAATTTCTCATTAATAATTAATGTCAAATTATTAACTCTCTAATTAATAATTAAATTAATTAAATAACATTATGCTTAATTAAATATTTTATTTAATTTAATAAGCTCACATAATTACATATTTGAATAATAATTATTCTCTACATTAATTTAATAAATGTAACACATATAATTAAATTAATCTACCACAATGCATCAATTAATTATTTAATCTAATAATTAAATCATCGAAAAATATTTATTTAATTCAATAAATATAAAAATTAATTTACAAAATCTCGTTCGTCACATCTTTCCCCCCTTAAAAGGATTCTGTCCCTAGAATCACGACTCAATAAATTTGACCCGTTACATTTTTAAGCATCTGGACTTTTGTTTTTGTCTTTAGCTGCAAAACTATTTAAAAGAACCTTATTTTAAAAATTTATATATAAAACAAATTTAACGGACAATTGAGAACATATTAATGTAAATCAAAACAATATTGCATTAGTGACTTTAGGGGGATGGTCATTCACTCGAGGCCTGGATCCATGGGGGGATAAAGCATGAACCTTGTTGTTCTGCAAAGGTAAGTTTAGTCATCAACTTGTAAACCACAACTCAATGAAGTAGATAAGTCTGGAAAGGGAAACCCAGATGAAGAGAAAAGCTTCAAAGTTCATCAATCAAATTTACATCAGCAATAAGTATACGATTTTTGAATTGCCCCATAATGGTTTTAAGCTGAATTTGGAAGTGTATAAAATTGAAGCATGCCTCCTAGGGGGAAATACACAAAAAATTTAACCCAAAAGAAAAATGATATGTCTGAAGACATTTACTACCACCTATCCATTGTCCATCTCTGTAACTTAGTAATAAGATTTACCAACATTCAGGATAGCATCTAACAATCAATGACCTAAATACATGGTGCTTATATATGTTAAAATATATAATATCAACTTGAACTGGCTAAAGCTTGTGAAGCTGCTAAGGTGTTTTGAGTGAAAATTACATAAAATGGAAAGATGTAAAGATATGGGAGTGAATTCGTAGATTTATTTTACTATGGAAATCGAGTCCAAAAGAGAGTGAATCTTGATGAGGTGGTCTAGATGGAAAAATTGTATCGTTTTGAAAGGACATCCTGATAGGCTCAAAAGACTTGACAGACATAATAAGTTTTTAGATTCCGAAAAAAGTGTTAAAAACTTTTTAAAGCATAGACATTGCCTTTAAAGCACCAATCACTGTCATTACCAGTAGTGATACACACCCTCAAATACTTGTATCATCATTTCAAAACAGTTGAATTTCAAAAGGAAAACTTACTTGAAAATCGGTAATCAATCCGAACAACAGCTCTTCAACTTGCCCCACAAATCGCTACTTAATTCAATTAACTTAGCAGTAAAAAATTTTCCCCACAAATCGCTACTTTTTGTTACTCTAGTTCTTACTCTGTTTCGTCTTTTTGTTGATGAATTTCCACACCAATCGCTACTATTTGCTCGTCGTGGTTTGCTTCTTCCTAGGGTCCGATTCATGATGATCTGCAGGCACGTGAAGCTAGCATTGAACGAACTCTTGGAGGACAAACTGAATCAGGAGTGTGCATTTTGTAACTACCAATCATCAAACATTCTCCTTGACTAAATAGAAATGAGCTCCTTCACATCTGTACAAAGAGAAACCAATTTTTTGGCTTATGGTTGATTTCCCCAACTTTTGGATTTTTTATTCGAAATAGGCTCTTCAATCTTGTAAACTACCTGCAGGAATATAGGATCCAAAGATGTAATTATTGCACAATGTTTTTTTTAAAATTAAATATAATATTAAAAATTAAATACTAATGGATATTATCTGAAATATTAAGACACATGTCTGAAGATAGAAATTAAAAATTAAATATAATATTAAAAATTTATATTGATAGAATTCTCAACTATCGTATGGAATAGGAAGCAATTACATTAATACATAGTTTTGAATATTTAAGGATCAATATAATGAAATAGAGTAAAAACGATAAATGATTTCAAAACCTCAGATAATAAGAAACAAAATGATACCTTTTTTGTTGCAATCCCTTGGAGTATAAAACAATTGTTGGGCTTCGGCACAGAAACGCACAGCGGAAATTAAAATTTTAAAGCAATTTCCGAAACCCTAAAACAGGATCCATGCAAAAATCAATTAATTCAGAGGTTTAGAGATTATACCAGATATAAACAAAAATGAGAATCTGAAACCGACTGCGCCTCGAATCTCCAACGCAATACAAACCAATTAGCCTTCTACGATATCCACATTTAACGCCGCATGAACCGTCGAACGATTCTCGCAATAAGAAGGACTTGCAGATTAGCCACCAAAAGGAATGGATTTTGAAACTGCTTTTCTCTTTAGTCTCTCTCTAAGAATGGCTAGGGTTTTTCAATTATGATATCTTACCTAATTAGTGCTATATATCATATATATAGTAGTTAAAAGGAATTAATCAAATCAAAACCTAATTTTATAAAATCCGAATTTATATATATATCTCTTAATTAAGTCTTACTTAATTAATATACATATATACAATTATCCTTTTAATTTAAATTAAGTGATTTAAATACTATTAATCATATTAATATATTTAAATCCTTAAAATTTAAATTAATTCTCTTTAAATAACGTTCTATGTGTGTGACCATAGGTTATTATTACGTTGGCAATAATTTTAAAATCATATTATAAAATTATAAGCGTGAGCGGCATCTAGTAATGCATCACTTTGCTACCCAAGTAATAATAAGATCGATGATTATCGTCTTGACCTTTTGTGACCAATGTTTCAATGTAATTTAATCCTTTTAACCTTAATATCCTAGATTAAACTCGAGTCATGAAATGTGTCATACTCTTCATAATTTAATCTGAGTTTTCTTGATCAATGAGTAGACTATATGAAACAAATCACTATTTGAGCATGGCCATGCATTTCATAGTCCTACTCGATCAAGAGGCCTATGGATATCACCCATAATATATAGGATGGTTAAATTCCATCTAGATCACTCATATTTTCACACGATTAATGATGAACCCAATAATCACCTTTATAGTCCACCTATTAAAGGTGACATTTGATGATATCAAAGTACATAAATTCTCGTGTAGTAATATAGCGATTTCGGTCTGAGGACCATTACATCATTATCACTATGAGAATTGCTAATGACACTTCGCATAATGCTCCATATAGAATTCTCATGGTGGAGTCCATCCGATTACATCGTTCTCTAATACATGTACCTGTGCATTGACTTAATATCTCATATATTTATGACCAATGAGATTTGGTCATCAATCGATCCACATACTAGTCTCGATGCATCATTGTTGTCCCATCAACAATGATACTCGATTAGGGACATTTAAGAACACCGATACTAATGGTAATATATAATCTCATGTTCAAGTCACATACTTGAAACTATATAATTTGTATCACTATTCTAAGAAATTTTATTATGTTAACAATTATATTACGCAGTAAATAAAACCATAATTAAATCATATATTTATTCAATCAAATATAATATCAAAACGTTAAGCAATTATATCAAATAATTGGCCTCTAGGGCATAAACTCTAACAACAACTAACCCAATTATACACAAAACATTCAAAGCGTAACATTTAATTATATTCAAACTTCACATCACAAGATTGATGTATGATTTAGATTCTTAAGTGGATCGTTCAACAATTTATTACAAAACATTATAACAAATTTTTGAGAGACAGTAATTCACCAAATTCTGTAAAATTAAACTTCATAATATATTAAAAGGTGAAAGAAAAACATAGTTTTGTTGGCATAATTACAGCTTCATATGTTGATGCATCAGTTAGAGCAATAAAAAAACTAAACTCTAAGCTAAAATTTAGAAAAATAACAATAACTGAACTGAAATCATAAAATGCGATATTTGAACTAAACTTTAAGCTAAAATTTAGAAAAATAACAATAACTGAGCTGAAATCCCAAAATACGATATTTGGCCATAAGTAACTAATTTGTTTTACCACAAAAATAAAAATAATTTATTACAACTAGTTCTTTACATATAACTAAAAATTAACCAAGGATACGAATGAATTGGCCGGAAACAAAAAATTGGAAGGAAATGTAGATCGGAAATTAGAGCTTACTTCTCAACCCAATTTGAGAAGATCTGGAGAACATATTTCAAGGAACAATTTGTTTTTTATGCAATAGCAAATAAACAATCACCACCATATGAGAATCAGATTGAGAAAATTAACGAATGAAAAATGAAAAATTAAGGGGAAATAGGGATTGTACGAACTAACCTTTTTCTTTTTGATAATCTGGCTCGTCATGATTTGTTGATATTGATTGCGAGACGACGATTTGGGAGCACTTCGGCAGTTCGTCAATAAATGTAGCTATTGAGAGTGAGTATGAAATGTTTTGTACGATTTGAAATGTTTTGTATGATTACAGATTTAAGTGATTGTATTTAGGGTTTTTACAATTACTTCAGTCGCGTGGGTTTGTCAAGGGTATTTTTATCAAGGGTAATAAGGAGCATTAAATGGGATGGACATGTGTTGAATTTGTAGAAGGACATATGTCAATTTATTGTGTCATGTACTGTCATTTAGTATATATAATAGACTAGATACAAACCCGCGCGTTGCGGCGGGATTATTCAATTTTTTAATAATAAATGTGTATATTACAATTAATAAATTAAAATATAATAAGAAAGATGGTAAATTGTTGTGCGATGATCAAATTTTACATAGAAAAACAAATGAATATACAATGTACGGGATTGTATTTTGAATTTTACAAATTAACTAATATCCATTATCAATAAGATAATCATTAACATTTTCAACAACAATGTTGCAATGCCATGGAGTCATTGACTCATTGTAGATACCAAAAATCAAGGCATTGGTGGTATTATTAACAGTGATACCTCCAGGACCCTGAAACCAAAGTTAAAAAAGAGTTAAAGGCAATCATTAAGAGGGTCACATCCTAAATGACATGACATATATCAACTACTCACGTCCGAATTAGACTAATATTGTAATAACCCGGGATTTTGAATTATCCGAATTTTTCGAAAACATTTTTTTTATATTAATATTGATATTGATTATTAATTTTATGCCGAGTATCTGTGATACGTTTCTAGAGATGTGGTCAATTTGTGTATTGACTGAGAAAATAAGAGTAGAGTTGTGCTTAACAGCTTTAGAAACCCTAACCCTAGTTATGTATAGGGATTCGATAGAAAATATAATTAAAATAATTATATTGATGAATACGTGTTTGTACTGTATAGAATTATTGATCAATGATTGATCGGGTAGGGTACACTATTAGTAAACCCTAATAAGGGATCAGAAACCCTAATCTCATGATTAGAAACCCTAATGTACCGTTAGAAACCCTAACGTACCGTTAGAAACCCTAATCAAAAGCCGGGAAATCCTAATTTTAAATTCGGGAATCCTAAACCTTAATTAGGAAATCCTAATCCTAATTAGCAAGCCTATTATAATTAGTAAACTTTATTGTGATTAGTAATCTTTAATATGATTAGGAAACCCTAATTATATTTTTGAAATCTTAATTTTCTATTTTAAAACCCTAATTTAGAAAATCCTAGAAAGTTAGTGTTGTAAAACCTAAGGGTTAGAACCCTAGGGTTAAACCCTAAAGGTTTGGGCAATTGACAATCAAGCCATTAAAATTACAAAGACAATGACCAAAATACCCTTTTTACATTTTTAATGAGTTAACTTGTAAAATTGGCAAGACCTTTAGTTGTTCACCAACTCTTGACTTGCTTGACCGAAAATCTCCAGCAAATCAGTCTATATCATTAGCTATGTTAGCAACATGCATTGCATCTAAGTGTTATAATAGAATTAGAGAGAGAAAGTTCACAAAACTTCGTCATTTTTCTCCCAAGCTCTCACCAACTCTTTTTCTCTCTAACCCTCCGAATATATCAAGTATATCAGTCCCTAACACAGTCCTTAGATCACAAAGATCAGTTAAGGAGAGCAAGAATCATAGATTAAACTAGAAGGTATAAAACCCTAATTCATATTTTTATTATGGATGCTAAGATATAGTTTGTGTTTATATAAGTGTTATATGATGTTTTATGATGATCTATGATGATCCATCATGGATCCATAGCATCAAAAGGCTTTAAAATGATGTTTTTCGAAAACTGTCCAAGAACATTATTTGTGGTCTGACAAGCTAATGTGAGGAGCCACAGATTCTTTTCTGTTTATGATTTTTCTTGTTTTATGTTTTGGATCCATAGTCTGACATGAGGTCTTTGATCTGGAAGTGTAATCACAGCCATTCCATGTCCAATTGCAAGATATTCATGGTCAAAGTGATTTGACTGAGCATGACCGAAGCTTTCTGGGTAACCTAGAAAGTGTAAATCAGCGTCTGACAACATTTTTCAAAGCCAATATATGTCAGACGTTAGATGATATATTGATGTTTTGATATCTAGATTATAGCCTGATATATGGACTCTAGATCCATGCTAGTAGATTTCTTAAACATGATATGTCATGATTGTAATGGACGGTCAAACTAGGCCTGTCGATTATGGATACTATATCTGGAAAACCCAGAAATTGGTTGCATAATGATTCTGATAGGGTTTGACCGAGATGAATCTGCATATTGTAATGTTGTTGGACCGATCTGTTGATGTATATGTGTTCTATGACATGCGGACTATAGACTGGAACCTTCATAACACTTAATATATTACCAGAACACTAATATAATCGAGTCTCAAAGTGAACCTCGAAAAGTATCGGGTTTACGGGTTACACGAGAAAACCCGTGGAGTCGTCTTCTGCTTAATTTGGTTGGCCATATCTCTTTGTTGTGATGTTGGTTAAGCAAGGTGAGGATTGATAATTGTAGTATTACATGTCAACTACAAGATCATGGTTAAAGATTGCCCAGAAACATTTTGGATTGAGAATTATTGATGGTCAAAGTAAGGACCTTGAGAATCGGTCGATCAGTGTTCTTGAAGTTCAAGAACACCTAAGACGACAGAAAGCGTCGCTAAAGGGATACAACGACGGTTTTGATAATTTTATTTTCTGAATTTCTGGAAATTAATTATAAATAAAAAATAAATTCTAAAAATTACAAAAAAATGGTTTTATTTTTTTTAAAATTATGAAAAATAACTTTTGATTAATTGGGATATTTTTCATTCATATTTATAATTATTTGAATATTAATGATATTTAATTTATTTAATTAGTGTATTAAATAAATTAGAGAAAATGATTTTAATATTATAAAAATCATTTTAAATAAGAATAAAGTGTTTTAAAATATTTTGAGTTATAAAATGTAACTTTTAATATTTTTCGAGAATTTTCAATAATAATTTAATATTAATAATATTAGATTTATTTAATTATTGTATTAAATAAATAAGTTAAAAATGATTTTATTGATTTAAAATTATTTTAAATGAGAATAAAGTGTTAGAAAATATTTTGAATTATAAAATATGATTTTCAATATTTTTGGAGAATTCTCATTAATAAATTAATATTAATGATATAAGATTTATTTAAATATTATATTAAATAAATGATAGAAAAATGGCTTTATTGATTTAAAAATCATTTAAAAATTAGAAAAGTGATATAAAAATATTTTAAGTTAAAATTAAGGACTTTTAATATTTTTATAATAATTTCATTAATATTGAAATATTAATTGTGATGATTTAAAATGATTTTAATTATTTTAAAAATCATTTAAGTAGAGTATTGATTTATTTAAAAATATTTTAAGTTATTAATAATAACTTTAATATTTTGAAAAGTATGTCATTAATATTTTAATATTATTAAATATTAATTGTCATTAATATTTTAATATTATTAAATATTAATGATAATGAATTAATGAGTATTTAAATCATTTAAAAATGATTACGGTGTTTGAAAAATTATTATAAATTATAATAATTGTTTATAAATTATTAAAAGCTTTCGAAAAATATTATTAATGATAATTGACTTATCTAAAATAGAATTAAAGCTTAGAGACCAAGTAATTGACAAGAAATGTGTTAATTGTCGGTTAGGGTGACCAGAACACCGAAAATAGACCGAAATCCAACCAGACCGAACTAGTTAGACTTAATGAGTGTTTATAGAAGTTATAAACTGATGTGATTATGTGGTAATGTGTCTAGGAGAAAGATTGACTATGAACTACAGTGTTATGTGTTATAAATTATTGTGCTAATTGTGAGACCGATATTATTGGTGTTGATCGATTTCACAATCAAAACATACGTGCAAGTATACACGGTCAACAAGTAATAAAGTGAAAGTAAAATATCGTTCCCACAAAGAATTATTTAATAAAATTCACCAAGTACTAGTTCTTAACCAAACTAATTTTATTTAAACAACTGCAATTTGTTATTTTTCTAATTAAGAAAAAAAAATTTAACTAAATAAACTAGATTACTTTGTAAATGAATTTCAAATAAATAAAGATCAAGACTACAATATCCCCAATTATGAGCTATAAACTAATTATCCAACTATCCCAATTATTACGCCACCTGAATTATTAACAGGAATTCTAGTTGTTAAAAGCCCTTTCCCAAGTGAACAAATAACTTTTATTCAATTCAATTAATCCTGCGATATTCCTATGCAGAATAATTAAACCAAACCCGTTAAGTTCCAATTCCCAATTCGTTACATGCAGTGAACAGATATTCTTATTCAATTCACGACCCTAATTATTCATCTCTTGCAAATAATTAAGCATACATGTTATCATGTCCAGTTCCAACACTAAAATTTCATCTTTCGAATCCTTCTAGAGTAACAAGGTAATTACTGGCCAAATAATTAATCAATACGCATAAGACATGATAAACAATTCACCTTGACATAAATAATTGGAATAAATTAAATAATTAATTCATAGACATAAAAGGTTCAATTTGTAGTCTTAATAAAAGATTTAGTTCATGATTAATGAATTAAAACCAAGAATGCATAATTGAATAGACATTAAAAGATAAAAGTAAGAGTAGAGTGAAGAATAAATCTGTTGTCAGCAAATCTCCATCTTCCTCAAACTCCTGCTCTTGATCTTCAATGGTCTCCAAGTTGCTTCAATCTCCAAAACTAATAAGAACTAGAGTTTATGTTCTAATCTAATGAAGTATATCTCTAATCTAATCTATGGAATTCCCCTTATTCTATGCCTCACATCATGTATTTATAGGTTACAAGTCCAATTTTTAGCTTAGGAACAAACCCAATCCAATTTAGAGTCAAAAAAGTGTCAAAATTCACCCCAAAACGCGTCCAAGCTTGACCGGGCCCTTCTCCAGCGCTGTTCATGGTGCCGCACCACTGCCTCCTACCGCCCCGGCGCTGGCCTCTTTTTCGAAAATTTTCTACTCTGATGTCGTTTGGGAAAATGGTCATAACTTCTTCGTCTGAACTCTGATTTTGATGATTCAAGATGTTCCGAAAAGAGGAGACATAGATCTACAACTTTCATTTTTTGAGTTTTTCGAAATAAGGTCCGGAGAAATACTGAAATTGTCCTTGAAGTGGATGTTATGTAAATGGAAAGTCGAAAACGCGAATCTTGCAACCCCAAACGTCGATCCAAGTAACTTTTGTCTTAATTCCTACAAAACTACATAAAGCATGCATGAATAGACACAAACACTTAAAAATATTCAAAAGATTAAGCTTAAACGCACTCAATTATGGGTATAAAACTCACTCATCAAATACCCCTAAACTTAAACCTTTGCTTGTCCTCAAGCAAAAAACACAAAAGAACTAAAAATAAACAAACTAACTCAACTACATGAATGCATATGCATGATCTACTTCCTAATATACCTACGAATCCAACAATAAATCAGTATGATCTATGGCAATAGGCCTCAAAGATACAAATGATGCTCAAACAATATATCCAATCAAGTCAAAGTCCATAACTCTATCAAGTTAGTCAATCCAAACCTGTCATCACCCATGTTATGCGTGTGTGCTTGTTAACCATTCTAACCAACCACAGTTCAAGATAATCACATAACAAACTTCTTAGAAGGAAAATTTCAGTTCCAATTCAATTACTTTTGTGAACATGACAACTCCGGTTAAAACTAAGCAATTACCAAGTCTAAGGGTAAATACATGATTTATTTATACTTTTATTCAACCACGAGGGCATTTTTTTGCTCTTTCTCGTGTTTTATTCTTTTTTTATTTTTCTCATGGCTGTGCAATGTCTTATTCTCTTAGGCTTTTCAATGCTACCTTAACGAGCTTTCAACCAACAACTCCCAGACCATTAAGACCTTAAGGTGCTAGGTGTAAAGAAAATCCCCTCGGGTTTACTTACACAAGTAACAAAGGCCACAAAACTAGACAAGCATGCCACGGTGTTTATTCATATTTTTTTCTTTTTCTGGATTTTTTATTTTTGTCTTTTCATCATTTCTTTTTTTTTCATTTTGTATATATATACCCCATAGATTCCCCCAAACTCAAGCTTTTACGTCATTCCAACCTTTACGTCCAGTTCAATAATTTTCTTAAATTTTAACCAAGATTTTCCCTCAGAAACAAATTATGAAACCCTTTAACCAAGTGGATTAAAACAGTTAAACTTTAAGTGTTAACCAGTTACATAAGTTTCAGACAGGCTCAGATTATCATCATGATTAAAATTAGAACTCATCATCAATTATCAACATTGTTCAAGTTAACATGCAAATCCAATCTTATCATAGGCCGAGCTAAGACCACACCAACCGATCGCACAGATGCATGCAAAAAAAGAAGCAATTATACTACATGAACACATACTAATGCAACACATATATGAATATGCAAATAACTACCATATATTATATGCAACCTCAAAAAAACACAATGCTAACACATAAAAATATGAACTACCATGTGGATAACTAAATATATGCAGTACGACACTAAAATGCCCCCAAACTTAAACTAGACATTGTTCTCAATGGCTGAAATAGAAAAAATTAGAGCAGAGAACTTCCCTGAAAATATAACAATCTTCCTCCTTGTCCATAAAGTTTGGAAAATAGGCTATGCGCATGAAATAAATTGGGCACCACACTTGAATTTGACTTGAATAACCTCTAAACCATGATAAAAACAATTTTATTAAATCCTAAATAAATGTAAATTCAAAGCTACTAATATAAAACCTAATAAAAACAAAAACTAAAAATTAAACTTGGGTTGCCTCCCAATAAGCGCTTGTTTTATAGTCTCATCCCGACTTCTTCAATTCTCTATCCAATTCCCTTACGAAAATTGAGGAACCCTCCATCCATCAGTAATAATGTTCCTTTTGGGAGGTTCCCATTTGAAATGGCTATTGAATTTAAGTCACCTAGCATGATCTTTTTAGATAGAATCCCCATTAAGTATGGCAAACCACTAGGTGCTTTCCCCATTGTGTTTGTGATCAAATTATGGCATGGATGCTTGTCCAACACAACAGGTTCCTCTTCTATCTTCCCTTTCTCTTCCCACCATAGCTCTAAAGTTTTGCTAGCTCTCATGTCACAAAGAGTTTTGCCGACGACATGACTGCCAGTTGGGTATGGTTTTGCAAAACTGCTCAGATTCTTAAACTTTGGTGGAGAAGGTACGTGGGTCACTATCAAAATCGGGTCATCTTCATTGGTACTCAAAGTTAGATTTTTTCCGATCTCCTTTTCTTGGTCCCCAAGTGTCTCCTCTCTTTCACCATCTATATCATTTGGCACAACTGGTTGTAGACTTGGTTCGGGCTCACCATCAGTCTCAGAATCCATGTCATAGGGCCAAGTGTATTGAGGACAAATGTTCGAGGCATTAAGTAGCTGTTCCATCTGGTTCGCAAAATTTTGACTCAATATCTCTTGATTAATCCTCCTCTCCTCACTTGAAGCTATGAACTTGGACAGAATTTCCTCTAAATTGGAATGTTCTTCCTGTTGTATTGGAGGTGGACACGAGAACTCTGGTGACTATGTTGGATTTGGAGCATAAAATTGATCTGGATACGTATGGCTCCATGAAAAATCTAGGTGATTGATAAGTGGATTTTATATCCATGAATCGATGTCCATTTCAAGCTTAATTCATTGTTACTCTCGTGTTTTCATGTTCGTTTTTACTCGTTCTGTGTTCTTTTATGTGCAAGGTGGTTGTTGTGGCAAGTAGTGAAGAAAGGAGATCATTTGGAGAAAAATTGGAAGAAAACTTGAAATGAGGAAAATCTATTGACAGTGGACTAGCCTGCCGCGGCGAGCATATTTGCCTTGTATACCCCCGCCGGGGCGAGGGGTGCTGGATTTTGAGTCTCCTAGCTTGATCGAAAGACTGCTGGGAAGACGATTATTATGACTTTGTGTAGCAAGTGGACTCTAGTGGCTGAGGGACTTCGGCTAGAACACAAGGGGAGGTATATATTGCACTGAAACAACGAATTAGGCATCACGGAAGGCAAAGTACATAGATTAATTTCCAGTTTTTCATAGCGAGCTTTGGAGGAGTATTTTGAAGAGATTTTCGTGACGATTGCAGATTAAGGCTACGTGAAGGGTGGTTTTGTATTATTATCTTAGTTTTATATTTGTAATTGAAAGGATGTTTCCTTTAAATTATTCAGTTTTTATTTAATTCAGTATGAACTAATTCACTTTTTAGGCTTATGATGGATCCTTAGGTAAAACGATGATTTTGTAACTTTGATTTCGAATTCAATTAGTTATTTCCCAGTTTATCTATATTAATTTGAGCGTGAATTTATGAATTGACTGATCAACGATTCTTTGTGGACTTGTATGAACTCGAGAGATGAAATACTGATCCTGAACTTAGATTAATATAGCATGTGTTCTTGAATTTTGTGAATAAAGCGAGAATCTTGATGAATGTTAAGGTAGAGATATGCTTGACATCGCATGTAATCAGATAGAGAACTTAATCTTAAACCTTCTTTAATTTTAATTCACATAGAGATATAGTGAGTTAGTTGATTAAGGTGTTTAACTTGTTTCTATCTAAATTGTGGATTTAAGTTAATACGGTATTAGTGCATTGAGAGGTGGCTAGTACTAAGTTCGTGTTCTTGATTAATAAGCTGGTATAGTAATTTGAATTGGAATAGAGCTGTAAAAGTCAGAGGGGAACTTAGGGTGAAATCATAAGTCTAAATCTCCATTAATTGTTTTAAAATTCAGTTTTGATAGTCATTTGTTTTGATATAGAATATTTATTAATAATTTAGTTTTTATAATTTTAATCATTGAATTTGATAGTTTGATAAAATTAGGATTAATAGAAAATTGGTAATTGTGACGTTTAAATTCTTATTAAGTCTCTGAGGAACGATACTCTACTTACTATTATATTACTTGTTGACCACGTATACTTGCGTGCTGTGCATATTAGATTTTACCCAACAGTGATACCCCCAATCTTGATAATAGTTGTTGGGATAAGCATAATTGTTGGGGTAATCGCAACCATACTGTACCGGCTCGAAATTGATGGCGCATTGATGACTTAGATGATTTCCAGCACAAAAATCACAAGTAACTGCCACACTTTGACGACGTTGAGCTTCAAAAGCGACTAACCTCCTCGAAAGTGTCGCGAGTCCATGAATCTCCACTCCCCTTGGCTGAGTCATTCTTGTATCAGGCCATTGATAATTAAATTTTGCCATGGTACCTGAAAAGAAAGAAAAAATAGAAATATAATCAAGTGAGATAAAAAAAATTTTAAATTAAAACTAATTTGATAAAAATTAATATTAGCAAATATTATTAAATTAATTCACCAGTAGCGGCGCCAAAAACTTGTTGATCGATTTCACAATCAAAACATACGTGCAAGTACACACGGTCAACAAGTAATAAAGTGAAAGTAAAGTATCGTTCCCACGAGGAATTATTTAATAAAATTCACCAAGTACTAGTTCTTAACCAAACTAATTTTGTTTAAACAACTGCAATTTGTGATTTTTCTAATTAAGAAAAATAAATTAACTAAATAAACTAGATTACTTTATAAATGAATTTCAAATAAATAAAGATCAAGACTACAATATCCCCAATTATGAGCTATAAACCAATTATCCAACTATCCCAATTATTACGCCACCTGAATTGTTAACATGAATTCTAGTTGTTAAAAGCCCTTTCCCAAGTGAACAAATAACTTTTATTCAATTCAATTAATCATGCGATACTCCTATGCATAATAATTAAACTTAACTCGTTAAGTTCCAATTCCCAATTCGTTACATGCAGTGAACATATATTCCTATTCAATTCACGACCCTATTTATTCATCTCTTGCAAATAATTAAGAATACATGTTATCATGTCCAGTTCTAACACTAAAATTTCATCTTCTGAATCCTTCTAGAGTAACAAGGTAATTACTGGCCAAATAATTAATCAATACGCACAAGACATGATAAATAATTCACCTTGACATAAATAATTGGAATAAATTAAATAATTAATTCATAGACATAAAAGGTTCAATTTGTAGTCTTAATAAAAAATTTAGTTTATTATTAATGAATTAAAACCAAAAATCCATAATTGAATAGACATTAAAAGATAAAAGTAAGAGTAGGGTGAAGAATAAATCTGTTGTCAGCAAATCTCTATCTTCCTCAAGCTCCTGCTCTTGATCTTCAATGGTCTCCAAGTTGCTTCAATCTCCAAAATTAATAAGAACTAGAGTTTATGTTCTAATCTAATGAAGTATATCTCTAATCTAATCTATGCAATTCCCCTTATTCTATGCCTCACATCATGTATTTATAGGTTACAAGTCCAATTTTTAGCTTAAAAACAAACTCAATCCAAATTTGGAGTCAAAAAAGTGTCAAAATTCACCCCAAAACGCGTCCAAGCTTGATCAGGGCCTTCTCCAGCACCCCAACGCTATTCACGGCACTGCACCACTGCCTCCTAGCGTCCCGGTGCTGGGAATAGGCTTGCAATGGGAGCCCCCACGCTGGCCTCTTTTCCGAAAATTTTATGCTCCGACGTTCTTTGGAAAAATGGCCATAACATCTTCGTCTGAACTTCGATGATTCAAGATATTCCGGAAAGAGGAGGCATAGATCTACAACTTTCACTCTTTGAGTTTTTCAAAATAAGGTCCGGAGAAATACTGAAATTGGCCCTGAAGTGGGTGTTATGTAAATGGCAAGCCGAAAACGCGAATCTTGAAACCCCAAACGTCGATCAAAGTAATTTTTGTCCCAATTCCTACAAAACAACGTAAAGCAGGCATGAATAGACACAAACACTTAAAAACATTCAAAATATTAAGCTCAAACGCACTCAATTATGGGTATAAAACTCCCTCATCAATTGGTTATAGGTCTTTCAAACGCAGATAAGTTTATTGTGTAGCAGTAATCAACGCGGAAGTCAAGTTTCCTAACTCAATCTTGAGTTATATCTGTTTAAATACTATGGTGGTTAATTATTATTGATTAGACCATGTCCAATAATTTATTGTTTATTATTCGCAGTTAGTGCATGTTTATTAATTCAAATTGAATTAGTGGTTCTGAGAATATATTTATAGAATAACTGTTGTTGGATATTCACATCCGTAGAAGCTATTATTAATTTCAAATAGTATAGTTAAATTATGTCTATTGTTTAATCGTATTGAAACATGTCTTAGCTAATTGTTTTGGCTAGACGAACATTTGTTAAAACTTGATAGGTTCGAGAAGTGAAGAGAAGAGAATTCAATTATTTTTGATAGATCAATGCCAGTTGTTTCGGCTAGATCAAAAAAGAAAACTTGATAGGTTTAAGAAGAGAAGTGATTAGATATTAAAATCATTGTATTTCGTTGTTAAATCAAATTCTGATTTAAAAACTGAGAAGAACAACCTTTTATATAAAGGGAACATATTTGATCGTATATTCGGCTATATTCTTGTACGCGCGCGTTTTAAGTATTATGCATAATATAGGGTATAATGAAGCTGATCACTTTATATACTTGCAGAGGGGTATGATTTAATCTTTATGGTTATATGATACACCTGGGTATATCAAAGTCCAATCTTTGATAGTTACTCGAGAAGAGAAGTTCAAGATCCAACGGATCGCTCAACATAAATCTGGAAATAGAATATCGTAGAAACTTTGAAACTTTGAAAGCGTTGCACTCTCGTTTATTCAATAGAATATTGTAGAAACTTTGAAAGTGTTGCACTCTTTCATTATTAAATTATTGTGTTACATAGATTGCGAGAAGACTTGTTAGTAATTAGAGATTTGTTCAGCTATTTCAAAGTTCCCTGAACTTTGGTGTCATTCTATCAAAATAGATAGTCTGTTATTCTGATGCTTATACATTCATTGTATATCTTAACTTGCAGGAAAAATTTGTTGCTCACCCTTGCTAAATAAAACTTTTCAGCTAGGGACGAAGTGGCAGGAGGTGTTGTGAAGGACAAAGGCAAAGGCATAGTGATAGCATAGTTTTATGAACATTATTATTATGTTGTATTTGTGAACCCTTTTTGTATAACTAAAGGTTATGTTTATAATGTTAAGGTTAGAGAACCTGGGATAATGTATTAATTATATCAGTTAATGAAGTGTATGTTCCTATTTATAATTAAATGGGTAGTTAAATGTTATTTATATTGTGGATTGTGAGTACCAAACTCGGGGGTCAGGTAACCCGGATTTGGGGGTGTCACATGTTGGTATCAAAGCTGTAGGTTATAAACCTTAAGTGGGTTGGGGAAAACCCTAGGATTATAACCATAAGCGAAATCTAGAAAACTCATTTAGAGTTCTAAGTGAGGGATTGCCAAAGCGCATCAATAGTGAGATATGTGGACACATAGTGTGAGAAGTTCGTACTGGTGAAGTACTAACCAAGTTGTTTAAACTGATTGTAGGATGTCTGGAGAGATGAAATGAGTGCGGAGATGCTAGCGGCTATTGCACTAGTGCCAGTAGCCGAGGTGCCAGCGCAAAGTGAGTCAGTGGAAGAGGTGGAAAAGGATGAACCTATGGTCAATTTGGGGAGCGATCATGACGATTATCCCGAGATGTATCTTAGTGGTGATGAGGAGGCAGAATCCGAAGAAGCTAAGGTGGAGAAAGAGAATAAGATCAAAGTTGGAGAATAAGATCAACTATCGGCAGAAGTAGAAGAACTCCAGAGTAAAGTGTTTCTGTTAGAGGAGTTGTGGAAGACGGAGCGAGCATTACACAAAATGACTGAAGATTGGAATGAGCTGAAGGCGCATGTGGAAAGGATGAAGACTGAAGGTGGCGGATTGTCTGAAGGAACAATCAAGTAGAAGAAAGGCAAGAAAAAGAGAAAGAGGGACAACGACAGCCCTAATTCTGAAAATTCAAACCCGAAGAAGAAGAAAGTCTGTAGCAAGTGTGGAAAGACTCACGCGGGAGAATGCATGATGTGGAAGAACGTGTGCTTCAATTGTAAGCATGAAGGACATATTTTCTTACATTTTCCTAAGCCGAATATGAGGAAGTGTTATTCATGTGGGAGGACGGGTCACAGATTTAACAAGTGTCCCATCAAGAAGAAGACTGGTGAAGGGAGTAGACGGTAGACAACTTAGATATAAGCGGTAGTAAATTTTGGTAGTATGATATGATATTAATGATTATAATATTGAGAAGAGTGTGTAAGCATATGTAAATATAAATATGTTTGTATGAATAAAATCTTTATTTTCTATATGAATATAAGATTAAGATTAATTTGTGCATTCTTAAAACTCATACTTATGGTAAGTTCATGACTCGTAATTATATGAAATGTTTTGAACCCCTCAGAGAATGGACGCCAAAGGTCTGACTAGGATAAGTTCATACACTCATATAATTGTGGCAAGTTCCTGAACTCATAAGTGTGGTAAGTTTGACGAACTGGGAATAGTTATGTGAAAATGGAAAATGGCAACTTTTTGTGTAAAGTTGGAGAATTGCAACCTTTTGTGTAAAGTTATGCTATTAATCCTGATATTATTTAAAAAGGGATAGTAATATGTGTAAAGTACTAAATGTACTATGTGCTATTTGAATCAATATGCGATTATATGAGAATTATGTGTTGAATTCTTATTGTGTTAAGAATTTGTGTAGAGAAAGAGAATTAATGTAAGATTTTTATTTAAATCAGATAAATCCGCCTAGACGACAGAATCGAAACCAAAGAGGAGCAATCGGTGAATAATGAAGGAGGTCAAGCTGACCCGATGCAAAACTTCGCAAATATGATAGCCGAAGTTATGGGGAATAGAGCTACAGCAGCAAGAGGAAGAGCGAGAGAATAGCCAGCTGACAGATTGTCAAATTTCAAAGACTTTAAAGCGATAGGACCGCCAGAATTCAAGGGAACCACGGATCCGATTGAAGCCCAAACTTGGGTGAAAGAAATGGAGAAAGCATTCATTATTACGAGTGTAGCGAAAGAGCACAAGACAACTTTTGCAACATATCTGATGAAGGGAGAAGCTAATTACTGGTGGGAGACGAATCAAGCGAGAGCGGGTACAGCTGTGGTAACTTGGACAAGATTCAAGGAATTGTTCTTTGAGAACTACTTTTCACCGAGTATGTAATCCAAGATGGAGGTCAAATTTTTAAGAACTGAAGCAGGAGAATATGTCAGTTTCGGAATATGCTGCCAACTTCAATGAGTTGGCGAGATTTGCACCTCATTAGGTGGACACAGAGGCGAGAAAAGCGAGAAGATTCGAGAATGGACTGAAGCCGGGGATATTCAACAAGGTAGCAGTATTGCAGATCAATACATTTGCGACTCTAATGGAAAAAGCGTTAATTGCTGAAGGAGGGAGTGAAGCTGCATCTTGATTTCACCAAGAGAAGAAGAAGAAGACAAACGATGGAGGAAGCAGTGGTAGTAGTAATCCGAATAAGAGGAAATGGAGCTAAAATACCCAATCGGGTAACAAGATAGAAGGGAATAAGAAAAGAGGGGAGCCATGTGCTATCCGTGGAAAGAATCATTCAGGAGTATGTCTGAAGAAGAAGGGAGTTTGTTACAACTGCGGACAAGAGGGGCACATATCACCCTATTATCCCAATCCGAAGAAGATACAAGGTTGCTTTGTATGTGGATCGATAAATCATCTAGTTCGGAACTGTTCGAAGAGAAATACGGAGAAGGAAAGTGGCAACAAGGGACCCATTAGTGGAACCTTGGCGATTCGAGGACCTGCTCAGTCAGGAACACCATCGGCCCGTGCATTCAACATGACGGTGCAAGATGCAGTGGCTGCTTAGGAGGTCGCAACAGGTAACGATTTCGTTTAGAAATTTTATTACGCGAGTATTATGAATTAGATACTACTGTGAATTGTTTTCTTTTATAAGATCCAAGTCACATGTTAGAATTTGAGACACAAATTAATATTGTGTTAATAAAAATGAATTGATGACACAACTTTAAAAGATTTTAGGGAGTAAGGAAGTGGTGATTCCGAGGACTGAATCTTTTTAAGGAGGAGTGAATGTAATAACCCGGGATTTCGAATAATCCAAAATTTTTGAATAATTTTTTTTATATTAATATTGATATTGATTATTAATATTGTGATGAGTATCTATGATACGAGTCTCGAGATGTGGTCAATTTGTGTATTGACTGAAAAAATAAGAGTAGAGTTGTGCTTAACAGCTTTAGAAACCCTAACCCTAGTTACGGATAGGGATTCGATAGAAAATATAATTAAAATAATTATATTGATGAGTACGTGTTTGTACTGTATAGAATTATTGATCAATGATTGATCGGGTAGGGTACAATATTAGTAAACCCTAATAAGGGATTAAAAACCCTAATCTTAGGATTAGAAACCCCAACGTTCCGTTAGAAACCCTAATCGAAAGCTGGGAAACCCTAATTTTAAATTCCGAAATCCTAAACCCTAATTAAAAAACCCTAATCCTAATTAGCAAGCCTAATGTAATTAGTAAACTTTATTGTGATTAGTAATCTTTAATATGATTAGGAAACCCTAATTATATTTTTGAAATCTTAATTTTCTATTTTAAAACCCTAATTTAGAAAATCCTAGAAAGTTAGTGTTGTAAAACCTAAGGGTTAGAACCTTAGGGTTAAACCTTAAGGGTTAAACCCTAAAGGTTCGGGCAATTGACAATTAAGCCATTAAAATTACAAGGACAATGACCAAAATACCCTTTTTACATTTTTAATGAGTTAACTTGTAAAATTGGCAAGACCTTTAGTTGTTCACCAACTCTTGACTTGCTTGACCAAAAATCTCCAGCAAATCAGTCTATATCATCAGCTATGTTGGCAACATTCATTGCATATAAGTGTTATAAGAGAATTAGAGAGAGAAAGTTCTCCTGATGTGATTATGTGGTAATGTGTCTAAGAGAAAGATTGACTGTGAACTACAGTGTTATGTGTTATAAATTATTGTGCTAATTGTGAGACCGATATTATTGGTTATAGGTCTTTCAAATGCAGATAAGTTTATTGTGTAGCAGTAATCAACGCGGAAGGCAAGTTTCCTAACTCAATCTTGAGTTATATCTGTTTAAATACTATGGTGGTTAATTATTGTTGATTAGACCACGTCCAATAATTTATTGTTGATTATTCGCAGTTAGTGCATGTTTATTAATTCAAATTGAATTAGTGATTCTGAGAATATACTTGTAGAATAACTGTTGTTGGATATTCACATCCGTAGAAGCTATTATTGATTTCAAATAGTACGGTTAAATTCTGTCTATTGTTTAATCGTATTGAAACATGTCTTAGCTAATTTTTTTTGGCTAGACGAACATTTGTTAAAACTTGATAGGTTCGAGAAGAGAAGAGAAGAGAATTCAATTATTATTGATAGATCAATGCCAGTTGTTTCGGCTAGATCGAAAAAGAAAACTTGATAGGTTTGAGTAGAGAAGAGAAGTGATTAGATATTGAAATCATTGTATTTCGTTGTTAAATAAAATTATGATTCAAAAACTGAGAAGAACAACCTTTTATATAAAGGGAACATATTTGGTGTATATTCGGCTATTGCGCACGTTTTAAGTATTATGCATAATATAGGGTATAATGAAGGTGATCACTTTATATACTTGCAGAGGGTTATGATTTAATCTTTATGGTTATCTGATACACTTGGGTATATCAAAGTCCAATCTTTGATAGTTACTCAAGAAGAGAAGTTTAAGATCCAACGGATCTCTCAACATAAATTTGGAAAATATTCCACTTTGTTATTGCGTAGAATTGATTCTTGTTTATTCAATAGAATATCGTAGAAACTTTGAAAGCGTTGCTCTCTTTCATTATGAAATTATTGTGTTACATAGATTGCGAAGACTTGTTAGTAATTAGAGATTTGTTCAGCTATTTCAAAGTTCCCCGAACTTTGGTGTCATTCTATCAAAATAGATAGTCTGTTATTCTGATGCTTATACATTCATTGTATATCTTAACTTGCAGGGAAAATTTGTTGCTCACCCTTGCTAAATAAAACTTTTCAGCTAGGGACGAAGTGGCAAGAGGTGGTGTGAAGGACAAAGGCAAAGGCATATTGATAGCATAGTTTTATGAACATTATTATTAAGTTGTATTTGTGAACCCTTTTTGTATAACTAAAGGGTATGTTTGTAATGTTAAGGTTAGAGAACCTGGGGTAATGTATTAACTATATCAGTTAATGAAGTGTACGTTCCTATTTATAATTAAATATGTATTTAAATGTTATTTATATTGTGGATCGTGAGCACCAAACTCGGGGGTTAGGTAACACGGATTTGGGGGTGT
This sequence comes from Panax ginseng, assembly GCA_020205605.1. Classification (NCBI taxonomy): domain Eukaryota; kingdom Viridiplantae; phylum Streptophyta; class Magnoliopsida; order Apiales; family Araliaceae; genus Panax; species Panax ginseng. The sequence goes on along the minus strand of CM035136.1, from coordinate 52,038,262 downwards.
CACAAATATGTGCAGGAAAGTGTTCTATTTTGAGTTGTTCGTGCCTGAAACTATATCTCATTCTTGCATATCAGATAATCTAAAAGGGAAAAAGTGAAATGTTTGAAGGACATACATGTCACATAGAACATGTATAAGGAAAATAATCCAAATACGTGTCACACAGAACCTGTCACACAGAAAATCCAAATAATACAAATAATCCAAATTAAAAACTCAAAGATCATCGGACTAAATGTATTTAGAAGTTTCTAATATTTCAAACAACCAAGATACATAGTAAAATGAGATAATGAATTAAATTAATTTGAAGCAGTAAAGTTGTCATCTTTCTCGATTTTGATCTTCTTTTGCATTTTGTTGGTTGACATTTCAACATTAGTTGACTGAGATCCTTGTACATCATCATTGTTAATTGAATGTATAGGACTTTTGCTTATAGGTGTGATACAGTTGACAACATCAAGCATTGACTCGCCATGTATAGACTGTAGTAACAAAATTAAAATTGTGTAGGATTCAATTATTTTTTCATATATATAAACAAATTTATTGTAGGATTCAATATCAACCAAATGATAGTACCTGAGGTTCATCACATATACTTGTGTAGGATTCAATTATTTTTTCATCGTTTGTCATCCTAGCAACTGTGTATGTCGCATAATTTGCCTTCAAATTATAAGATGATATCTATATTTTGAAAAGGAACCTCTTTTGCAACAATATATTGAGTTCATCCGGAAAACAATCAGAGTCTCCATCCTTTAATGCATTTAAAAAACATGAATTTAACAACAGTTATGTACACAAGGTTATGACTGTATACTTTAAATATGAACTGTGTTTTTTCTATTTTAATTTTTCCTTAATCAATTGTTCCCTCAATTCATAAGCTGACTTTCCAAGACGTGTTGCTTCACGATCAAATAAAACAAAAGATGCACTGGACGTATCATCCATTACTTTAACTTGAACTTTAAATCTACAATTAAAAGTTACATTTACAAAGTTAGATAATATTAACAGAGTGAAAAAAGTATGAATATAAGGTAGATATAACATATAATAAAAAACTGTATCACAATACCTCGGTGTAACAGAATTAACATGGTCAAAACATTTATCACACCAATATTTTCCGCTGTCTAGTTTTACTTTTCTGCGACATTTTTTGCAAGAATTGTAAAACCAATTATATTCGATTTCTATACACAGAATAGTAGCAAGTACAACACATGATGACTCCTGGAGTGTTAAAAAAATGAAAAATAGAATATTAATAAATGTTGTGAAAGAAGTAAGGTGTTTTAAAAATAGTTTTACCTCTGTTGCATCCCGTATTTCTTCAAGAGTTTTCTTATCGCAGATTTGGAGGAATTCATCTGTAATAGTTAATGCGCTCTGGCTGTATAAATGAGTTATTGTATTTTTACCGAAATTGACATCACAAATGCTGATAGACAACATTGATTGTAGTTAAAGGGAAAATTAATTTGTAGTAGTAATAGATTTTAATAAGGTGTTCAAAGAAGATCACATTATACCTATTTTTAAAATTAACAACCTCAGGGATATCTGCATTTATAAAAAGTCTCGAACCGAACATTGAATTGGACAAAGCTGGTGTACCTATGTAATGGCAAATATTGCATAGTTAATAAACATATATTTGAAAAGATATTTTCATACAAACACGTATTAGTACCTTTCCAGAACTTCATTTTTGCAAAATGTAAAATAATAAAAATGTTTTTTTGATTATCTGTTTCTGCAAAGGAACAAATTTGGTTTGCAAAGTCATCCCACAAGGTGCAACTCAATACATTATGACTGTTAGAAAAATAAATTGTAAGATTAATTTAATGTTCATGGTGAGGAAAAGGGGCGCGGTCGCGCCCCATGTGTGCTGACTGTGACTGCTTTGGCCTGTTTTGGTAAAACGATCATAACGTTTTCATACGAACTCCATTTGAGGTGATTCAAGATGATCCGGAACGAGGACTAATATACCTACAACTTTTATAATATAAGTTTTTCAATTGGAGGTCTAGAAAAGGGGTCAAAATGGCCATTTATGGGACTATATGAATTAGGAGGCAATCGGAGGGCGTCGGGCATGCACTTATGCAAGTGTAGTGCTTCTGATGATAAAAGATGTTTTTCTAAGTTATAAAACATGAATGTTAGTAAATATAATGATGATTAACATTAATAAATGATGTATTAGATAAGTTATGTAAGTACACACAAGAGAGACAAATTGGGCGTGTGACGAATAAACGTCAAAACGTCGTGATAAGTGATAATGAATGTAAAAAGGGTTTTAAATCAAAGGAAATGAATATCATAAGATATTGAATAGTGTTAATATAAAACCAATAAGTAGTCCTAGGAAGAATTAAACACTTGAATGAATTTCGAATATTACATAAGTCGAAAAGTTAACACAATCTAATTGAACATCAGTGCTAATTAATGTGGAAGGATTATGAGATGTGGAGTAGAGTTTACATTACAATTACTATGTGTTGCTATGTGACTAATAGTTGATGTGTATGATTATATAATTGTGTAGGGCACGTGAAGTGCAGATAACTGTAAGCTGTTAAACTGTTATTGGTAAACAACAATCAAGGCAAGTCTTTCAGTTCCTATTTGCTATGTGAACTTGGTGATTAGCTGTTTTAAATCTTTATTTCAAAGAGCATGATGTATTATATATATGTTGAATGTATGAAATGTTAAAGTCAACTTATGACTACGTTGATTGAGTAAAGCATGCTGATTGAGTAAGGAACTTAATCTTTATACTTGTTATATGAACTGTAGCATGTATGTTATGTTAGTCCAATGTTTATGAGATATATGTTGAGCATGTTATTATGTGTTACGTGATGCATGAAAACTGTTAGATTTTGCTGGGCTATCTAGCTCAACCTTGCAAATAAACATTTTTACAGGTTAAGGATTGAAGATAACACTATGTGCTACTTGAATGACGTGGATCAGAAATAATACACGAAGATTAATATTTTAGCTAAAGTTGTTATTTCTTTATACCATGATTAAGATTCATGAGATGTATTAAACGTTTTATGATGTATAGTTTTATGTTGAGTTGTAAAGCTAAAGTTAGAGTTATCTGATATGTAAAGGTTATCAGATTGAAATGTAAAATTTTATATAATAACAGTGATAAAGCGAATCATAAAATAAGATTGATTCAAAAATATGTAGATGATAAAGGTTTTGATTCAGGAAATTAAAGTAAGAAGACATAAAAGTTTAAATTATTTTGCATTTTATAAAGTTTAACATCGAATAATGATGTAAAATCAAAAGGTAGATGTGTTATTAACGACCAAAGTTGAGAATTAAATTGTATGAATTTTGGGAGAGTTACAGTTGGTATCAAAGCTGGAGGTTATAAACCTTAGGTAGGAGTACCGTAGGCTATAACCTTAAAAAAGGAAGGTGAACATAATGAAAGAATAAGCTTAAATAGAGTTTGAACAATAAAAAGTAATTTAAGAAATTTATATAGAAGGGATTAAAACATGCGTGAAAGGATTCAAAGAAGAATCTCACAGAGTTCTAAGGAATATGAATGTTGGGTTATCCAACTCCAATAATAAGAATGTAAGGTGATAATAAATAGACAATGTCTATAAGAAGAGAATGATAAAGAAGTTAAGAATAATAAAAAAAGGAGTTATATTTAAGTATGGTACAATTGTTCTCTTTAATAGTTGATGTATGGTATCTGGGCTAAACAATTCCTTCATAGAGCGGAGGTATATACGAACTATCAACTCGGAACCTAGTTTGTTGGTTATTTGTGTGAAACCACTCAGCGTACCATATTGAAACTGTTAGAGACTCGAGGTGTACCAAGTATAGAAAATGGATACGTATGATGAAAATGTAGAACTTGAATTCCTGTTATTCATATCGCTTCCCAATTATTAAAGCATGATTTGAAATCTTTTAAATTCCTGTTATTCATATCGCTACCCAATTATTGAGCAATTATGGAAGATTCTTGTTATTCTGAAAGGTGAAAGTGGAAAGGATGAGAAAACTAAGCAAAATATAATAATTTCAAGAAAGAAATGAAATTCCAAAAAGAAGAGAAATGTGAAACTCTTAGAAGAGGAAGAGGTGAGGATTATGATGATCTTACAAAGATCCTTAGAGAAAGAATTTGGTTGCAGAATCTAATGAATAAATAGATATCAAGATAAAATCTATATTGATAAATGGAATGAATGAATATTAGTAAGTTAAAAATTTCGAAGACGAAATTCTTAGAAGAAGGGGTGAATGTAATGTCCCGAGAGTTTGAGAATATAGTATATGATAATGATCCTTAGAAAAAGATAATGAACGGGTCAAAGAATATGTAATACTCAAATATAATTAAGTCTAAGTAAAGGTTATGAAATAAAACTTACAAGAATTTGTTATGAAGAATGGTGGTAGTGGTAATAAATAAAATCTATATTAAGTTAATGTGTTGAAGATCTTCGACGATAAATTTTGAAAAAAGATTTGGTGAAAACTGAGTAAGGGAGGTTTCGTTGATTCCGAGGACGGAATCCTTATAAGGGGGGAAGGATGTGACAACCCGAATTTTTATAAGTTATTAAAATAAGAATTTTAATAATTAAAATTCTTATTATGAGATGTTTTGAGTTTGAGTATGTATATATACGTGCTATATATTTTGAAATATGTGATCTGGTGTGAAGAGAGATATATATTTATATATTGGGAAAATTAGGTTTAATAGTTAAGTTAACTATTGAAGAAATTAAATGAATTTGGTAATTATTTTAAATATTTATTGAATTAAATAAATATTTTAAAGAATTTATTTGTTGAGAAAAATAAATAATTTGTGAAATTGTGGTATAATAATTTAGTTACGTGTGTTTGATAATTAAATTAAAGCAAAGGTAAATTTTATTCTTTGAAGATTTAATTTAATGAATTAATTAAATTAAATGAGTTAATTAAATTAAATGAGTTGTTTAATATTAAAGAAAATAAGTAAATTAAATAAAGCGATGTTTAAATCTAATTTATTAATTAAATTAGATATATGATTATTTATTAATCATCAGAAGAATTATAATGAAAATTATAATTATTATTGTAAGTTATGTAAATTGGTTACATGTGTTACAAATAAAAATTATATAATATAATATTATTAAAATAAACTAGTGGGGGATAATTGGGTGTAGCCAAACAAGGCCTTGTGGCTTTTGACTTATTGTAACTGACATATTATTTTGCTAACGGAAGAATAAGGGTGAAAGCCATATCAGTTTATATTTTTACGCGTCTTATTTTCCAATGGCTGACTAAGACAGAGTGTTGGAGAAAGCAAGAGAAAAACACAGTGAAAGAGAGAATTCTCTGAGATTGTCTAGTGGTAGGAGAGGAATTTCTAATCCTTGACATCATCTCATGCTAGCAAACAATCAAAGGAATAATGTATAACCCTAATTTTAACTTTATTTTTAGAATTTCTATTGATAATTATGTTGGATTGATATATATACATGTATGAAGGGTTTATACTCTGTTAATCATCACATGTGGGTGTTGTTTGAGTATCAAATTCATGAAATTTGGATTTGTAGGGAGAAAAGTTAATAACAGTGTATGTTTATGAAAAATGGCTTAAGAAAGTACGAAATTGTATGTCTAATATGTGTTATAATCTATAAATTAGTATTGGATTATGTTAGTATGTGAAGAAACAAAAACGACGTAGTTTAAATCGTGTTAATTGGTTAAGAAACGAAGCCGTGGCGATCGAATTCGCTAAATGTGTTTAAAACATGAAAATATAGCATAAACATTGAATTGGAACCCTTAAAATGATTTGTTAATATTTTTTAAGTGTTATAATTATTCTCTAGATGAGTAGCTAAGATTTTAACGAGTCCAACGAATCGAAAACCAACTAATTCAAACTTAAAATGAGAAGGTTATGTCAAAAACTATGTTTTGTGCGAAGCATCGCATGCAAGCCTTGAACACAGCGTGCTACGCAAGCGTGAAGCGTGAGTCTGGGGTTAGGTTATTGCGTGGGCACGCTGACATGGTGAGGAAAAGGGGCACGGCCGCGCCCCATGTGTGTTGATTGTGACTTCTTTGACTTATTTTGGTAAAATGATCATAACATTTTCATACGAACTCCGATTGAGGTGATTCAAGATGATACAGAACGAGGACGAATAGACCTACAACTTTTATTTTTTTAAGTGTTTCAATTTGAGGTCTGGAAAAGGGGTCAAAACGACCATTTGTGGGACTGATATGAATTAGGAGGCAATCGAAGGGCGTCAGGCATGCACGTATGCAATTATAGTGCTTCTGACGATAAAAGATGTTGTTCTAAGTTATAAAACATGAATGTTAGTAAATATAATGATGATTAACAATAATAAATGATGTATTAGATAAGTTATGTAATCACACACAAGAGAGATAAATCGGGCGTGTGACGAATAAACGTCGAAACGTCGTGATAAGTGATAATGAACGTAAAAAGTGTTTTAAATCAAAGGAAATGAATATCATAAGATATTGAATAGTGTTAATATAAAATCAATAAGTAGTCCTAGCAAGACTTAAACACTTGAATGAATTTTGAATATTACATAAGTCGAAAAGTTAACACAATCTAATTGAACATTGTGTGCTAATTAACAGGAAGAATTATGAGATGTGGAGTAGAGTTTACATTACAATTACTATGTGTTGTTATGTGACTAATAGTTGATGTGTATGATTATATAATTGTGTAGGGCACGTGAAGTACAGATAACTGTAAGCTGTTAAATTGTTATTGGTAAACAACAATCAAGGCAAGTCTTTCAGTTCCTATTTGCTATGTGAACTTGGTGATTAGCTATTTTAAATCTTTATTGCAAAGAGCATGATGTGTTGTGACAACCCGAGAATTTAGAAAATTTTTAAATTTTTAATTAATTGATTTAAGGTTCAATATTAGAACCTAGACATAAAATAAGTGTATGCGTTTAATATTTTTGAGAAGGAATTTTGAGGATTTCAAAATTCTGTGAATGATTTAGGTGAATTATTCAGGATTAAGTGTATACGTGGTTATGTTCTGTGGATATGGTGTTTTATGTATTCAGTATGTGGTTAAGGGTCAAGGGTTGACCAGATAAACGATATCTGTAACAAACCCTAGATATATATTAAGAACGTCAACGTTCGGTTAGAAAACCCTAGCGATTAATAAGAAACCCTAGAAACTGGTTTTGAAACCCTAAGTTCAGTTCCGGGAATTTTAAAACCCTAAGTCGGTATATGGGAACCCTAAATTGGGGATTTAAGTACAACGTATATGGTTTTCGTATTAATCACAAACTTAATTAGGGATAACCCTAATTCATTAATTAGAAATTCTAATAATTAGAAACCCTAATTATTAGAAACCCTAATTTGTAAATTTAAAACCCTAATCTGGGAACTTAAAGGATAATTATAATGCTCAGATGCTATTAATTATAATATTAATTAGGGTAAAGCTTAATTATTTAGCAAACCCTAATTTCAAAATTTAAACCCTAAATTATGGTTTTGAAACCCTAATTTATAATTAGGGAAAAATCTAAGTGCTAATTAAATAGATTTAATGTTAATTAGGAAACATTAATCCTAATTTTCAAGTTATAAGTAATTAGAAAACCCTAATCTAATTAGGAAATCTAATTTCTAATTTAGGAAAATTATTTTTCTATTAGAAACCCTAATTCTAGGTTATAAACCCTAGTGACCAATTTGACCATAATTACTTAATTAGCAATTTTAATTAGGAAATATTAATCCTAATTAACAAGATTTAAATTATGATTAAGAAATTTTAATATAATTAGAAAATTCTAATTATAATTTAGAAATATTAATTTTCTATTTTGAAAACCGAAATTCAGAAATGTTAGAAACTAAATTGTAAAACCTAAGGGTTCAAACCCTAAACCCTAAGGGTTCAAACCCTAAACCCTAAGGGTTTGATCAATTGACAACTTTGGTATTAAAATTTGAAGCTAAATGACATTAGTGCCCTTATTGCATTCTTTAATTGGTTGTTTGTAGATCTAGCCTAAATTGAGTTGGTAAACCACCCTAACTCTGAGACTGGGCTATGTGTCAAATATCAGCATTCAAATTGCTAGCAAATACATTGAACCATATCCATTATATAGATCAAGAGAGAGAAAAGCTTCACTTTACTTTTCATTTTTTGCCAACCTCTTTTCTCTCTCCAAATTTCGAGATTTAATGAGGAAGAGAGTCAACAGTTAAGACATAATAACCTCTTAGCTTAACAAGATCAGGATCATGGATCAGAAATCAAGTATGGAAGCATAATAGAGGTATAAACCCTAAACTTAGAAATCCTTATGATTCATGTTAATCTTTGTGTTTAGATGTTTAAAGTTATGTTAGAGGGCATCATTTGATGATCTGGGTTGCTAAAACTTGGATCCATATCATTTAGATGCTCGAAATTGAAGTTTATGAAAATCTGGAAAAGTGGAAATATAAGGCCTGACAACCTAATGTCAAGGCCTCTAGATCTTTATGTGTTTGATATTTTGTGTATTTTATTCTTTGGATATGTTCTATGACATGAGGATCGTGATCCAAATCGGAAATGGTGGTCATAAAGATGTCTAGATCGAAGTTATTGTTGGTCAAACATCGTTTGACCGCTTCACTTTAAAAATGAATTAAGCAAATTTCAAATTCATAACGAACGCCAAAGCTTTTCAAGGCCTCGGATCTTGCTTCTGACAAGTGATTGGGACATGTTTGTGTACTCCACTTGTAGTCTGGTATAAGGACTACAATATCAAGCTTTTAGATCACCCAAAAAGTATATAGGATCGAAGATATTTAAGGTCAAATGTGAATTGACCACTAGCCTGGAACGAGATCTGGAAAACCCAGATTCATGAAGAACTAGCTTTCTGACATGATTTGACCGAGTTGAATCTGGAACGTGTGATGTAGTTGGACTAATCTGTTGTTATAATTATGTTCTATGACATGTTGACTGTAAATTTGAACCATAATATACCTTATTTGATGACGAGAACCTAGATTAATTTGGGCTGGAAAGTGGCATGTTGTAACTGCCTAGGTTTCTGGGTTACCCAAAAAACCCAACAGGCCTCTGACAGCGACTTTAGGGGCTTGTATCTTGCAGTTATATGATTGTGTGACATAGTTGATGACTGATTCGTGTAGTGTTACATAAACACTACACAATCAATGTTTAACATGGCCCAGAATCATGATAGACAAAGAATTATAGCCGGTCAAACTAGCTAACCTGTAAACCGACTTTAAAGCTCAAGAACATGCTCAAGAACACCTATAGCGACGGGTCTGTCGCTATAGGGCTCTTTAGCGACAGTTAATTTCAAAAATTAATAATTTTAATTAAATAAATCGAATTAAATGGTTTTTAATTATTAAAAATACAAAATAAATTCAAAAAATTATTTTAAAATCCTAAAAATAGTTTTTAATTATTTAGAGTATATTTCATAAATATTTAATATTTTGGAATATAAATGGTATTTAATTTATTTAATTATAATTTTAAATAAATTATTTTAAAATGATTTTAATACATAAAAAATAATATTATGGTATAAGAAATATTTAAAGATATTTTCAAGAACTTTTAATATTTTGTGATGAATTTTATTAATAAATTAATATTAATGGTAATTAGTTTATTTAATAAATATGTTAAATAAATTATGGAAAAATAGAATAAATGATTTAAAAATCATATAAAAATGATTTAAGTATTATAAAAATATTTTAAGTTACAAAATATAACTTTTGATATTTTGTCATGAAAATATTAATATTTTAATATTAAAAGCAATTATCGAATAATGGATTTAAGTGTTTAAAATCATATAAATATGATTTTAAAGTATTAAAATACTTTAAAATATTATAAATATATTATAATATTATGTTATGTATTTCATTAATATTTGATAATAAATAGATATTAATGATAATAGAATATTGTGGTATTTAATTCATTTAAATACGATATTAATAATGGAAAATTCATGATAAATAGTAATAATTATTTAAAAATTATTACAAGGCTTTGAAAAATATATTTTGACTATTAATAAATTATTTAAGATAATTGTTAAGTGTTAGACAGAGTTTAATTGAACTTAAACTCGTGAATTTTCTGACTAGACCGTTAGGACGTTAGAATTTTGTTGGATTCAAGTCAGACTGAAATAGTTTGACCTGATACAAAGTCTTATGTGTGTTATAGACTGATATGGTTATGTGCTATGTGTTTAGGTTATTCTATATATATATATATAATAGTATTATATTGTGATGATATTATTCTAATATTGAAGATGTATATTACTAATATTAGGTCTTCAGATAAAGCGTTATAAATTACGTAGCGGTAATCAACGGTTCAGGCAAGTTTGTTTTTACTTAACTCTACTAAGAGTTGTTTCATTCAGATATGTTTATGGTTAATCATTGCTAATTACCATGTAGAATTGTACTTTGTACATATTGCATGTATAATTCAGGTATACCATTTGGTCCAGATATATTTATTCATGTATAATACTTGTTCAGTCAAAAGTTTGTTCCTGCTAGTTCACAATTATATTGTTGAATTATAACCAGCTTATTATTCAGACTCTTTCAATCATGATATGTCGTTATATTATTGAACTTAAACTTGCTGGGCAATCTTATGCTCACCCTTGCTATATCATGATAAACATTGCAGATTAAGGCGAATACGTCGGATACAAGGAAAGGTTAAAGACAGTTCCAACTTAAATTAATGTGCGCGATTAGATTTTGGAATAGTGTTTTATGATAATAATGTTATGTGTTAAATAAGTTATGATTTGTGTATTAAGTTAAGGTTACTCGATTTTGAGGAAAAGTATGTAAGTTTAATGTATAAACAATTTATGTTTATATCTTCCGCAAAAATAGTAATAGTGTTAGAATGATCGAACCGGATCCGCGGTGATTTTGGACCTCGAATTTTGGGCCCTCACAGTTGGTATCAGAGCTGTAGGTTATGAACCTTAGGTAGGAATACCTAAGACTAATAACCGTAGTGATTAGGATAAGATCTAACTCATATAGAGTTAGTCGGTCGGTAATATTCAAAGACGAATCTCGGCGGGGTAAAAGATACAGAGTTCCCTAACTCTAATAATAAAGTTAAACAGTAATGGTGAATAGATAGAGTCTAAAAGACTAAACGTACAGTGATAGGAGATCGTAAAACAAAACGATAAAGATATAGAAATGAATCGTAATATATACGATGAGATCACTCCGTGATCGGATAAGGTTATAGTATGGAGAAGGATCAAGCGAATGATTGAAAAGTTTACATGATGAAGATTCTTTGGGTGTCGGTTGTACTTTGAATGAATTGCATGATTCGGGAAAGGATTATGAATCTGAATTAAATGAAATTAAGTATTGAGAAGGGAGTTAGTGTTAGGTGGGGATTCAATTGAGGATTCATGTCGGCAGCTGAGTTGTATGATTCCTTGTGTGGGCGGGGAATTGTACTTGGTGTAACAACTACTTAGTTCTGACAATGATAATCATTGAAATGTTTGTGTCGCGCTGTTTGCTATATGCATGTTAAGAGGGTGATTCCTTTGTCATGTGTATAACAGATAGATAGGTCATAGGTAGAGGATATAAGGTAAGTACGAGTTCTTAAAACTCATACTTATGTAACATTCTTGATTCATAGTTATATGAAATATTTATGAACCCCTCAAATGAATGGACGCTTGAAAGGCGAGACCAGACAAGTTCTTAAACTCATATGATTGTGACAATTTATGGACTCATAAGTGTGGTTTTACGAACTGGGCATAGTTGTGTGTGAATGGAGAATTGAGGATTATAGGAATAGATAGATTGTTAAGCAAATGATTATTAGTAGAGACATAAGTTTTCAAAAAATCCTAGCTATGCCAGATTTCGAAATGTTGACATCAAGCTAAATACGCACTATGTGCTTTTAAAAAAAATGTAGACTCGTAATCATTTTTGAAACTGTTTAAAGTATAGTCCATGCTAATTATTTCAGCTAGACGCAAATGATTTGAAATATCAAAATATATTTTATTTATCACCATGTATATACGTAATGAAAAGTGCGATGATATAAAAAGTTGATGAAGTTGTAAATACATGAATACTTAGTGTGAATATGATCTAAAATCATTATTCCACTATTGTATGATGCGTTATGACAAAGTCATACAATGACAGCATCCTCAAACGGACTGTTAATACAATACGACATCATGACGTCATTCTCAAAAATATTTTCAAAAATTTTAATCTGCCAACGGGGTTTGGCTACACCAAAATAATTCGATTAAATTGAATTATTGATATGAATCTATGTTATTCGATTCAGCTAGACTAATGTTTATGAAAACTCTAAGTGTTCATTGAAAGAAATTTTCCGAACCAAATTGTTTTGGTGCGGAATTCAATAAGACTAACACTATTACAAAGTACTAAATATATAACGCTTAAAAGACAACGTTTTTTACAAAAATATTGTGGTATTTTTTTTATAATATTTTTTAATAAAACGTTGTAGATACATATAAAAAAACGTTATGTATTTTATAAGGATAATTTTTGATTTTAAATAGATAACGTTTTTAAAAATAAAATGTTTTCTATCTACAAAAACACGGAGCTTAAATTTTGTTCCCTCTTTTCAGTTTCCTTCTCTCGCTTTCGTTTTTTCGTTCCCTCTCTTCAGTTTCCTCTCTTCGTTCCTTCTCTCTTTCAGTTTTCCTTCTCTCTATCTGCTCTTTGATTGTGTCTCCGTTCGATTTGATGACTGCGATTTTGGAAGGAAGAAACATCGACCTGTCCAGTTCGTCGAAGTCTGGTGTGTCGATGCCGCCGTCGCTGACGATGTTTGTAGAGAATCGGGAGTTGCTAATGCTGCTCACAACTTCGATTTCTCCTCAAAATCTCGCCATTTTTGAAGCTTCAGAATCGTTGAGGAGCTTTATTTCGATTTGTTTCACGGTTTCAAGCATGGAATTCGAGGTTTTGGTTTGAGAATTTTGGATAAATCTAGGGCTTTTATGAGCGTCTCTGTTGGATCTCAAACTACTGCTAATGATGCCTTTTTCTTGGATAAATCTAGGGCTTTTACGGTGTTGGCTGGCGATCTCCGGTTAGTGTTAAGGCTACTGCGACTCCTGGGCTCGAACGTTTCCATCGAAAGATCGCGACTATGGGTATAGTCAGCTCTTTTGTATTCAATTGTGCCAATTTTGTACTTGATGATGGAATTAATCGTTCAATTTCTCTTTGCCAGGTCTCTGCAAGGCAACAAGGCAACAAGTTAACAGGAAAGATACCGGAAGTGATTGGTCTAATGCAAGCCCTAGCTGTTTTGTAAGTATTTATTTCTGTATGATTATATTTTTGGTTGGATGTAATTTATGATGAAACGTTATCCTGGTAGAAATAAAAATAAAATTATGCTACCTGTATTGTTATCTTACAGTAGTATTGTTATCTTACACACTATGATTATATCCGTATAATCAATTAGACACATTATGCTACCTGTGAGCTGTGGTGGTGACTGGTGTGACTCTAAGGCCTTTTGCAGCTAAGCGCTTGGAGAGTTGTAGCATTGGGTTTATGTGACCTTGCTGTGGATAGATTGATTTAGCAACCTTGTTCTGATTAGTGAATGACTTCCACTGCATAATACAAACTGACAAATGAACTCTAATCTTTATTACAGTATTATTTTATTTTCTTGACTAGTTATGCAATTTCAGGCAGTAGGTTTATCGTATGTTTTAATTTGGGGTTTGAAGCAGCTGAGTAGATAGTGGTAATAGTTCTTTAGCTCAAAATTATCTTCTATTAAAGACAAAACTGAAATATGACACACAGAATTTTGTGGCTTGATGTGGTAAATCAATTAGATCAAGATGTTTATCAAGTTTTGTGTAATTAATAGTGGTACAACTAAGAGGGTGGGATTTTATATCTAGATTCTAGAGAATGATCAAGTCAAATAACTTTTAACATATACGCCTAGGTGATGGTTTTTTATCTGCCCTTGATTTTAAGTCAAAATCATATTATGGGGATCCTATATAGTTTTTAGTCCTTTATGCTTTATGATGCTGTCAGTTGTTTAATTTTATATTCACCGTTTATTCAATACAGATGCCTACTTCAGAAAGACTGGATTAGAACGTTCAAAAGGTATTTCGAAAGATCTAGAATGGTTTGTTCAACAGGATATTGTGATTCCTGAACCAAGTAATCCTGGAGTTGCGTATGTGAATTATTTAGAGGAACTTGCAGAGAAGAGTCCCCCATTGTTTTTTTGCCATTTTTACAATATATACTTCTCACATATAGCTTGCGGCCAAGTGATAGGGAAACAGGTGTGTTGTACTGGCATATGTTTCCTTGATTATTAATTTGGTTTTATTGCTTTTGGTTTATGTTTAGGACCTAAATTATTCTCTAGTAAGTTTCTTGTTGTTCTGCAATGAATCATTATGATATGTTAGCCAATCAATTAGTGTTAATCTATTACTTGTAGTCTAGCAAAAAGATTTTAAGAAGTGATCATTGAACTTTGGTGTTTCTGAACTTGCCTTGCTGCGCTGTGTATTTCCTAAGCTATATTTTTATTAAGGATGTCAGCTCAACAACTTCCAGATCATCCTCTCATTTCAATCACTGTATTATTTCTTTAAGTAGACTAATAAGAATAAATGACAAAACTCTTGAAAGATAATACTCCTGTTTCAACATGCTAAGCATCCTTTAAGAGGGAACAACAAGGATATCCTCACAACGAACAGAATCCTTTAAAAGAGGTAGTCATGTATTCCAACAATTTTTTTAATGACCTTTCAGAAATTTCTACTTGAATATGTTGCAATACCCTGGATTATTTTGTTATATTGTTAGTAAGGAAAACAAATGTTGTGTGTTTGAACACAAAAATGAGGCAAAAGGCTTTTACAGTTGAAGATTTTCTTTTTTATTTTCCCTTTTACAGTTAAAAAGGAGGCAAAACATAATTCTTCTGTTAACAATTTTTTTTGTCAAAAAGATTACACCCAAGAGCCTATTACTATCACAAAATCTGCTTCTCCCCTCATTTTATATATAGTAAAAGAAGATGCATTAGACAGATACATTCATGTACTGTGCATATAGTTTCCTTGTATGTAATTAAGGCATAAGTTTGACATATCTTAAAGTGTAGATTCAGGGTCTTTCTTGAGCTGCAACATCCATTACATTATTCCTCCACACAGAATCTGCATCAATTAGGTACATTTGACCATCCATTGTATTTCTCTTACACTTGTAATACCTTAAGCTGTAATTTTTTTTTTTTGCCTTTTGGCGATTTAAAAAGTTTGCAAGTCCAACTATCCCTGCAGCACCAAGTACATTGACTACTAATTTTCTCAATGTAAATTCTTGCACTTTTAATACCTCAGGCTGTGCAGCTGTGGAATGGTTTTGTAGTGCTGGTTTTCTTCAAATCAAATAATTATAGACGATATGATGCTGAATAATTGTTAACATCACTTTTGTTAACAATTTTTCTGGTCTGTTTTATGGGCTCCGATTTACTAAACCCAATCCTGAATTTGTTCAATCCGTAAAGAGCCAGTTCTCACCTGAAAACAAACTGTTAGTCGTTTGTCAGGAAGGACTGAGGTAAGTTTCTGATAGTTATTGTTATTTATTCTATTTGAAATTCTTAAAGAAAGACTTTATTATGTTGCATTACATGTTGGGACCTGCCATATATAGCTCAAACTGCTAACAAAACAAGAGATGTAAGCGTAAAGTATATATACCTTGCTATGATAAGCATGCTAACTCATATTGGGCATGCTAGTCAACGAATCACAAGTGATTCATTTTTAAATCATAAACACTTCTTTAGGACATCTAGTGCTTTTTGTTAGCTTTAGCCAACTGTTTTTTTGTTGTTGGAGGTTAATTAAATTTATAAACCATAGTACTGCTGCATAATGAAACCTACTAATATTATTGCTTAAATTTAGAGTGTGTTAATGCTTATTAGAAGTAATGGTAGGCTTTGTAATGTGAGTTGGTTGCAAATTGTTACATACTATAACTGTTCCCTTTATTTTTATATAGATTTTAACCATATGACTGTCTCCTTGTTTCAAGCTTCACTGCCAAAAACTTGTCTTCCAAAAACTGTAGACTATGCACAATTTGTGATGGGAAAAGGACAACCTCAATAACAAACACAACAGCTACAAGTACAGCCTGACAATGTTTCCTCTGATGCCAAGTGGTTTGTTAGATTCCGAGTACTTGTATCAAGTAACACTGTAAGTTTCTTGGGTTACTAAGTTTTGACCACCAAAAAAAGTTTTAATCTTTGAAGTCTAGTATATGGTTGGAGCCTTCTAATGACATTTTTTTGGTGGAAAGGATGTATACATTTAGGTAGCAAGTGAATTTGAGATGTATGGATAGTTTGGTATTATTGGGATGTAAACGTATTGTATGGTATTAATATTCTTTGTAATTGGTATATTTTGAATTTGAGATGTACGGATAGTATTATTGGGATGTATTTTGAATGGTTGATACATTTTGGCTTTAAATTTAAATGAGAATTTAGACCTTTTAGCTTTATATAGCATATTGCAGGTGCATTGGTAATATAGGTAAATCACAACTTTTTTTTTCTTTTTTTTTTTTATCTACAACATTTTAAAAACGTTGTGGAATTATACCTTCTACAACGTTTTTAGTCAGAAAACGTTGTGGAACCATACTTTCTACAACGTTTTTAAGCTTCTGCTAATTTTTGGATAACAAATCTACAACATTTTTTTTCTTAAAAACGTTGTGTAATGTGCTTAACTACAACGTTTTAAAAACGTTGTGTAAGGGTGTCAAATAGATAACACCTTTAACCACGACGTTTTTCTGACTGAAACTACAACGTTTTTTCCGCGTTGTCTATTTACTGTTTTGTAGTAGTGTGAGGTAAATTTTTTGTGCCTATGGCAGTGACGAGAAACAGATAAAAGCAGTACTTTGCCAGTACATGGCATATCGGGCTAATCACCCTTTGTGTTCGTAAGTTATGCCAGTTTGTGGATGAATTTTCGTAAAACCTTTGTGAAAATGACAGACAACTAGTCTATGCAACTCCACAACAAAATTTGAAAATTTTTACTCTTGTGAGTGGTGTATTGGGTAGCATATGATAATGTGTGTGAATGATGTAAGCAGTATGGTGTAAGGTGTAAGGTGTAAGGTAAATTTCGGGGACGGAATTTTTAGAAGAAGGGGTGAATGTGACAACCCGAGAATTTAGAAAATTTTTAAAATTTTAATTAATTGATTTAAGGTTCAATATTAGAACCTAGACATAAAATAAGTGTATGCGTTTAATATTTTTGAGAAGGAATTTTGAGGATTTCAAAATTCTGTGAAGGATTTAGGTGAATTATTCAGGATTAAGTGTATACGTGTTTATGTTCTGTGGATATGATCTTTTATGTATTCAGTATGTGGTTAAGGGTCAAGGGTTAACCAGATAAACGATATATGTAACAAACCCTAGTTATATATTAAGAACGTCAACGTTTGGTTAGAAAACTGTGACAACCCGAGAATTTAGGAAATTTTTAAAATTTTTATTAATTGATTTAATGTTCAACATTAGAACCTAGACAGAAAATAAGTGAATGCGTTTGATATTTTTGAGATAGAATTTTGAGGATTTCAAAATTTGGTGAAGGATTTAGGTGAATTATTCAGGATTATGGGTATACATGATTATGTTCTGTGTAAATGTTATTATACTTGTACAGTATGTGGTTAAGGGTCAAGGGTTGACCAGATAGACGATATCTGTAACAAACCCTAAGTATATATTAATACCGTCAACGTTCAGTTAAAAAACCCTAGTGATGGATAAGAAACCCTAGAAATCGGTTCTGGAAACCCTAATTTCAGTTACGAAAATTCGAAATTCTAATTCGGGAATTTAAAACCCTAATCTGGGAACTTAAAGGATAATTATAATTCTTACGTGATATTAATTATAATATTAATTAGGGTAAAGCTTAATTAATTAGCAAACCCTAATTTCAAATTTAGAAAACCCTAATTTCTGGTTTAGGAACCCTAATTTGTAATTCGGAAAAATCTAAGTGTAATTTAATAGTTTTAATGTTAATTAGGAAATATTAATCCTAATTTTCAAGTTATAGTAATTAGAAAACTCAAATCTAATTACGAAATCTAATTTCTAAATTAGAAAATTATTTTCTATTTAAAAACCCTAATTTTGGGTTATAAATCCTAATCCGTGATTTTGACCCTAATTGCTTAATTAGCAATTTTAATTAGGATATATAAATCCTAATTAGCAATATTTAAATTATGATTAAGAAATTTTAATATAATTAGAAAATTCTAATTATAATTTAGAAATATTAATTTTTATTTTTAAAAACCTAATTTGAAAATTCTAGAATTTTTTTTCCAAACCCTAAACCCTACATTGGTTCAAACCCTAAACCCTAACCCAAACCCTAAACCCTAAGGGTTTGCATCAAATGACCAATCTAGAAATAAAATTAATTGCTAAATGACTATAATACCCTTATTGCATTATTGAGCCTAACTTGTCAATCTTGCCAAGATGTGAGTTGGCCACCCACTCTAACCACTCCATATGCTCTATATCAAACACATCAGCCGAATTTTTGCAAGATCATAGCAACAAGTCAACAAATAAATAGATTAAAGATAGAGAAAGAGCCACTTTAATTATCATTTCTCCCAAGACCCTCTCTCTCTAAAATTCGGGAATGGGGAGTGAGAGATAGTGAGATACAAAGCCATGTTAGCCTCTTAGTTCACCAATATCAGATCCAAGGATCCGAATCAAAGATCAAAGGTTAAAGAGGTATGAACCCTAAATTTCGAAAATCATGTGATCTTGTGTTAGATGTTATGATTGGTTGTCTTAGGTTGTGTTAGAGGGTGTTAAGATGTGATCTGGTTTGTTAAATACTAGATCCATAACATTTAGAAGCATGAAAATGAGTTTTTCAAAACTGATCTATGAACCCTAAAACATGGCCTGACAGTCGAATGTCAGGGCTCATAGATCATTGTCTGTTAATTTTTTGTTGTATTTTAAGTTATGAATCTGTTCTATGACATGTATACTGTGATCTGAAACTGGAAACACGAACAGAGCATGATTATAGTGACATATACGATCGGTCAAACCTCGTTGATCGTTCACAGAAATGATTTCGGGCGTGAATCGAAATCTCAATAACTCTCGACAAGGTTTTCGCGAGCTAGATCTTGCTATTTGTTAGTGTTTCGTCCAGGTTATTGTGTTAACATCGTAGACTGGTATAGGGACTACACGATCGTGCCTTTAAATTGCACATATCATGATCAGGATCGAAATTACTATAGGTCAAACCATCGTTGACCAACAGCCTGGGAAGAAAACTGGGAAAACCCAGAATCTTCATGTCCGATATTTTTGTCAGACTTTGACCAGCCTTGATCTTCTTGGTATGATGATAAAATGAGGATATGTTGTTATATAACTCTTCCTTAACATCCCTACTTCAGTATGGAATCAATAAATCGTACTTAGAAAGCCTAGACATCAAAGATCCAAAGGCTCAAATGTGACACCTCGACTGTTCTTCAATTTCTGGAAAACTCAGAAATTGAAGAACAGTGTCTGACAGGTTTTGTGCAGCTTGAATCTCACTGATGTTATGTGTTATGGATCTGAACTTAGTTTGTTAGTGTAGTATTACATACATACTACAACTATGATGCCCTAGATTGCCCAGATAACATCAAGAATATGAAAATTAAACCGGTCAAACTAGGCCCCTGCGAACTGAATTTGAAGTTCTAGGCAGCTCAAGAACAACCTCAAGAACACCTATAGCGACGGGTCTGTCGCTATAGGGCCCTTTAGCGACAGATAATTTCGAAAATTAATTAATTATTTCCGAAAATGATTATTTTAATTAAATAAATAGAAAAAATAGATTTTAATTATTAAAAATTCTTAATAAATTCCAAAAAATTATTTTAAAGTCTGAAAATTAGATTTTAATTATTTTGAGTATATTTCATGAATATTTAATATTTTTGGAATATAAATGGTATTTAATTTATTTAATTATAATATTAAATAAATTATTTAAAAATGATTTTAATACATGAAAAATAATATTATGGTAAAAGAAAATATTTTAAGTTATTTTAGTGACTTTTAATATTTGTGAGGAATTTCATTAATTAATCAATATTAATGATAATTAGTTTATTTAATAAATATATTAAATAAATTAAGGAAAATAGAATTAATGATTTAAAAATCATATAAAAATGATTTAAGTGATATAAAAATATTTGAAGTTATAACCTATAACTTTTGATATTTTGTCATAAAAATATTAATATTTTAATATTAATAGCAATTATCGGATAATGGATTTAAGTATTTAAAAAATCATATAAAGGTAATTTTATGGTATTAAAAATACTTTGTGATATTATAAATATATTATAATATTAAGTGATGATTTTATTAATATTTGGTAATAAATAAATATTAATGATTAAATAATTAAGTGATATTTAATTCATTTAAATCTGATATTAATAATGGAAATTCATGATAAATACTAACAATTATTTAAAATTATTACGAAACTACGAAAAATATTTCGACGGTTAATAAATTATCTGAGATAATTATTATGTGTTTAAATGAGTTTAATTGAACTTAGACTCGATAAAAGTCCGATTAGGCCAAATCGTCGGGATGTTAGAATGTGGTTCAGTTCAACTCATATTGCAATAGTTTGACTAGATACCGAGTCTTATGTGTGTTATAGACTGATAGGGTTATGTGTTATGTATTTAGGTTATTCTATGTATATCTATATATATTATAGTATTATATTGTGATGATATTATTCTAATATTGGAGATCTATATTACTAATATTAGGTCTTCGGATAAAGCATTATAAATTGCATTGCGGTAATCAACGGTTCATGCAAGTTTGTTTTTACTTAACTCTACTAAGAGTTGTTTCATTCGGATAAGCTTATGGTTAATCATTGCTGGTTGCCATGAATTATACTCTGTACATATTGCATGTATAAGTTGTTAGGTTTGTAATATTTATGGACACAATCAAATTGCACAAAGTAAGCGGAAACGTGGAAAATCAGAGTTTTAAAATATTACAAACCATATACGCGGATCACCCTTTATGCACAATTATTAATTAAACGAAAAGATAAAGAACAAGAATCATACCCTTGAAGATCCGAAAGCTTCCTCATACGCATGAAGTTCACCTCCAATCTTTTTAGCGCTCAACTTGAATCCACCAGTGTTTGGTTCCTTCCTTTGATCAACGTTAGTCACCCAAGTGTTTGGCCTCTAGAGGTGATCCACCAAGAAAGAAGAAAGATTCAAGAATATGAGTGTTTGGCAAAATCCTAGTTTTTCTATCTCTCATAGAAAAGGAGCGTACTCTCCAATAATTGGAATCACGTATGTTGTGAAAAAGTCAACAACAACTCTACACCCATAATAAGACTCCTCTTATTTATAGATGTGGGCAACCCTCCTTAACAATTAAGGATTTGGTTTTATTTTAATTAATTAAATTTCTTAAATTAATTATGCTCCCAATCTTATTAGGAATAATTAATTAAAATCTTTTAATTAATTTACCTCCCAATCTTATTAGAATATATATAGAGTACTTTTTATTAATTAATTCCCAAACTCCTTTAGGAATTAAATAATAATAATAGTAATAATAATAATAAGACTCCTCTTATTAATTTATATTTAATATTTCCAAAATATTAAATATTAAATATTAATCTATTTAATTTATTCTATCACTATAGATTAAATTAAATATACTTAACTTATTATTACAATTATGTCATTAACTTCTTAAATAATTATTCTTCCTTTTATGATGTGACCCTTTAGGTTCTCCATATTAAATCGGTTGTGAATAAATCAATTAGAACAATTCTAATCTTATTTAAATAAATAAATTAAACTATTAATTTATTTAAATAAATAATATTTATTCTACAATAGGGATAAGCCTCCCTAGCGATCAACGACTTTCCAGATAATATAGATTTCAACATTAATCATAAAAGAAACTTTGAGTAAATAGTTACCGTACAATTCAATCCTTTCACCATACAATGTCCCAATTAAATATAAAACATGGAATTACTGTCAAGTCTTATTTTATTTAATTATAAGTTTTTCGATTCTTAAATGCACAACACCAAATAATGCAAATTAGAAACTCCTTTCTAATTTCATTCTCTTATAACCCAAGGACTCTTGAGTTGTCATTTATCGAATCACATAGGACATTTCTCTTCTTTTACTAGTGGCGGTAGATTTTTATTGATCATACATTATCTCCATGTACAACTTATTATACCCAAGCATACCCTTTGATATACCCTAAGGGTCTTAAGGAATAAGTCAAAGTATAACTCATCATACACAAGATACTATGATGATCTCAAGTCTAAGGACCACTTGTACTACTATCACTACAGGAATTCCTATTGATAGGCAAGTAAAACTCCATTAGGTATTCCTTAGCGAGCCACGTTCAGTGAACTTATTCTCTAATAAGCACCTACATACTTGTTGCCTCTTTTTTAGTCTTAACAAAAGAGCTCTAACTCATGCAAGCATACATGTGTCAACAAGCAATACAGAGTAAGTAAAGTATCGATCCCACAGAGAAAGTTGTTTAACTAAGATTACTATTCATTAATTGAATCACTATATTTATATGCTCAAACTAATGATTAAACTTGGTTTGTTCCCGAATTGCAAATAACAACTAAAACAATAATAACGACGGAATAAATGATATTGGAACTAATGGGATCCTAACTTCATTTAATACTTCATTCAATCACCAATATCATGCACGACTCGTTCACATATCACAGAAAAGTAGCCAAGAGCACTAAAAGAGTATTAACCATTTTTCAATGCACTAAGACCTACTTACACAAAGATCCACGGATATGATAGACTCTATGTAATCATCAATATAACCAAAATCACTATATGTCTATGTGAAATTGCAACTATATTGATTTTAAGTTCAAGACCTTATTCTAACTTATACGGTGAAACAGTATATGTCTATCTGGTTCACGAAATATACAAGCCCTATAACACAGCCCTATATACGTATACTATCATGATTACAATCCATATTTGCATGTTCATTGTCAATTCCATACAAATACTGAAACGAATGGTGATCAAGCATTTATACATGCAAAACAATCATGATAGACATCCCATATGATATGCAAAACAATCTAGCATTTAAGCATGCAATCGAACTACATATTAAAATCCGTTAGAATCCCATAATGGAGTTTAGTTCATGACTGAACCAAAAGCCATTATGGGATCAAATAAAAACATGGTCAATAAACGACAATTGAAAGATGAAAGATAAAACTATCAAACCCAATTGCTGAATATAAATCAATAATCAGATCCTCATAAGAATCCAACAAAACTAATAATAATAATCCACTCAGGTAGAAAATCCCAAGAAGGAGTAGAAAAGTAGAGTTGTGGCCTCTTTCTACGTTTGAATCTCTCCCAGAGAATAAACCCTAATTACCACATAAAGATAGGTGAAAAACTTAATAAAATGTCAAGTGATACCCCTGACACCAGTCAGGAATAGTTTTAAATCAATTACAACCCTTAAAAATTGGAAATAAAATAAAACAAGTCAGTAGCTTCAGGCCTGCCATACACGGCACGTCTGCTCCTCCACTTTGTTATGCTTTCATGATTGCGAGACTTGTAAGTAAGTTTATATGTTCACCAGGTCTTCTACAGGCGCGCGCTCCCTAGCATGGTCCTTTTCGTGCGGCAAGAACTTACGATGAGGTATCAAGGTCCTGGTTTGGTACTCATGCACAGCACGCTCTCAAGGCTATTCTTCCGCGACCGCATCGACTTGCAACTGCAGATCTGGTTCTTATTCGATTACACATGCTATCGCTGCTTTTCTTTGTTCATTCATGCTTAATCTCCTTACTCCATTGCACTTCATGCCATGCATATCCCATCTTTTGCCTCGTCTCAAGCATCCATTAGCCTTGTGCTCAATAACACCACCAAAATAGGCCGATTCCTGTACTTATTCACCAAAAGGAGTTTTAAGTATGCGAAATGCAAATTATCATGAAATGCAGCTAAAACCTACTAAAATGTACTTGAGATGGGCATAGTTCGCATGAATTGGTACTCCATAAGTATGTGTAAATCCTACTTATCAAATATCCCCAAACTTGAACCATTGCTTGCCCTCAAGCAATGTGTTGGGTAAAATCTATATACGCACAACACGCAAGTATACGTGGTCAACAAGTAATAAAGTGATGAGTGGAGTATCGTTCCCACAGAGAATTATTTAATAAGAAACTTAACTTCACAATTATCAATTTTCTATTAATCCTAATTTTATTAAACTATCCAATTCAATGATTAAAAATAATTATTCTAAATTTAAAAGTAATTAAACTATCACAAACCAATCACAAATATCAAAATCTGGAATTTCAAACAATTAATGGAGAATTAGACTTATGATTTCACCTAAGCTTCACTCGATTTTAACTTTTTATTCCAATTAAACTCACTATTCCAGGTTTATTAATCAAGAACACGAACGTAGTATTAACCACCTCTCGATGCCTTAATACTGGTATTAACGCCAATCCACAATTAACATAGAAATCAGTTAAACACCTTAAGCAACTAACTCACTATATCTCTATGTGAATTACAATTGAAGAAGGTTGAAGAATAAGTTCTCTATTCGATTACATGCGGTGTCAAGCATATCTCTACCTTAACACTCATCAAGTTTAAGCTACTAACAAAATCCCAAACACAGGCTATATCAACTAGGTCTAGATTTGAATATCCTCTCTCGATTCCATCCAACTCCACAAAGAATTGTTGATCAGGCAATTCATACATTCAATCTCAAATCAATATAGATAAACCGGAAATAGCTTATTAAATTGGAAATCAAAGTTTACAAAATCATAGATTCACTCAAAGGTCCATCATAAGCCTAAAAAGTGAATTTAGTTCATTATAAACGAAATAAACACTAAATAAATCATGGAAATCATTCTTTCAATTACAACTAATAGTCTAAGACGAAGAATAATGAAATACACCATTCACGTAGCCTAGAATCGCAATCGTCTCGAAAATCTCCTTGAAATACTCCTCCAACACTTGCTTAGAAAAAACTGAGATTCACCTTCGTAATTTGCCTCGTATGTCTTATAAGATTGTTGTTTTTCCAAGTAATCTCTAGCTCCCCCTCTCCTGGTCAAAATCTGCTTTTATTAGAGTCCAAGCGCATCACAAAAGTCCCAAAATCCGAGCACCGGAATGACATCAAAAGCAGAGCAGTCACTCTAGAAATCGGGACCCCCTTGCCGTGAAGCTAAACTCTTGACTTAAATTTTTTTCCTTTTCAACATTTTTCCACTTTTGCTCCAAAAAGACCGCCTTTCCTCACCACTTGCATCCATGACCACCCTACACATAAAATAACATGAAATGAATAAAAATGAACACAAAACACGAAGATAACTACGAATTTAAACTTGAAATGAATATCAATTTGTGTATATAAAATCCACTTATCAAAATCCCCCAAACTTAAACCGTGCTAGTCCTCGAGCTCCAAAACAAACTACATGCTATGCAGTGCAATGAAATGCAATAACAATCTAAATGCCTAAAAATCCAACAACCTCGCATAAACTAACTTATCCCATCGGCCTCAGAGAAAACAAGCAACTTTACAATACAAAATATCAAAACCAATCCACACTTACGTATTAATTCTCAAATATTGAACAATTATCACTGGTATAGCGTGTGTGTGTGTGATCAACATCTAAGATAACTGATACAGACCCAAATTCAATACACAAACAACTTCTTAGAAGGAATCATACAGTGCAAACTTAAAAATCTCAAAGATAGGCACGACTCAACTAAAATTAAACACAACCAAATTCAAGGATACATGCAGGATACTTATACTTTCTTTTCTTTTCCCGTGATTATTTCCCTTTTCTTTTTCTTTTGATAGATGGTTGGTGAGTGCGTTTTACGCTCCATCTCACGCTTGTGTTTATGGGGAGTGTTTCTCCTCAACCCACCACAAGACTCAACATGTTTCATTTTTTTTTTAATTTTTTTTAAAGCTTATATACCCCACATATATTCCCCAAAACTTAGGTTTTTGCCTAATTTAAGCCTTCTGCCCATCCTTGTCATTTTCTGGTTCACGCTAGCATATCCTTTAGAAACTTTTTATGTATCAATTTGAACTGACCGGTCAACAAAGATGTTATTAGTGCTACCATTTTTATAACAATTTCTAACAAGTCCAAGAATCGATTCATAACAGAAATTATATCACAGTTCTAATAATCCATAATATATTGGTTAACTTGTTCACAATCTCATCATTGGCCAAAATAAACTGTAAAATGTGACACCGTTGGAAATATGCAAACACTCTATTTAACTAAATTTTCTTTTTTTAAACAATGCAAAATCCTAACTACTATACAAATACCTAATCTATAATGCAAAACTAGATATGAAAACAAAAATAACAAAATGCATGCAACTAATAAATAAATCCCCCAAACTTAAATAAGACAATGCCCTCATTGGATAAAAATTAAGTGCATGAGGACTTCCCTAGATCGTCTAAGTCTAAATGCAGGGAGGTGGTTGGTGCTCTTCACTCTTGAATCACCTTTGGGAGAAATCGAGGTAATGGTCCGGGTTGTTGATATGAAAATTGAGCCGCCGGGTTGAAACTTTAGAGTGTTGTGTTCAGTGAGGCGAAAGATGCGTTCATTGCATCAAACATATGATCTTGGCGCATCGCCAATCGCCGCATTTCTCGACGTCTTTTGCCTATTGTATGCATTCATCTAATTTTGGAACTCAAGAGGCGAGGACTAGAAATTGCCTCGGTCTGCGGTACCTGCTCGGTTCCTTGATCTCCCATCGCTTCATCCTCATCCCCCGAAGTATCTTCGGCATCGACTTCGTCTTCCAACGCCGATGGAAAAATAAAACCCAAACCTCGTGGATGTGATTCTCCTCCTGGCCAAACTGAATACCGCACTATCATTCTGGAATCAAGCAAAGCGAGCGGCATTTGAGTGGGCTCATCATCAGAATATCTTACCCCGGCGTTGTGGCACAACGCACATATAAGTGATGGATGTGGTAAACCGCCCGAAAAATTCGCACGTAAACATCGGCGGATGGAGAAATTGATGATGGCCCCGACGTCAATAATGAAATCTTGCACAATGGCATATAACAGTAACGCCTTCTCTTTGGTGATGTCCGAAGTGTGTTGGGACAGAAGCAATTTCGCACATAAGAATGCGTACCAAATTTTTCCATACCGACTAAGGTCCTTGCTATTAAACATCGTTCTTCCCTTTCTACCTTTGATCCAAGATGTGCCCGGCTTTGTCATGTTTGTATTGACCTCCTCATAGTCAGGGTCAGAATCCCTTAATTGTACATACTGACAATGTCGTGGCACCCGCAACTGATAGTAAGCATTAATGGCATCATCACTGAATGGAACCATACGACCCCGCATAAACGCCTTGAAAGGAGCTTTATCTTCGGCGTTTGCATAAAATTCCTTGACAATGTTCTGTGGCCGGGCATCGGATGTTCGGTGAAGTGAAGCCACCCCCACAGTAAATTTGAGACATCATCTCCCCATCATTCCCCTCGGGGGCCAATCCCCGCTCTGGCGTAAGTGCTTTAGTTAGCATGTAATCATACCAATCGGCGGCGGCGGCACTCATAAATTTTCGGCGATCATAGGTTCGTTGTGGTTGAGCGGCGCTTGAACTCTCCCCCTGTTGGTGTTTGGATGTCGGTTGAGAAGCCATTGAATTTCAGATGGGAACACTTACTAGCAAACCCTACCTTCCCTTAAAATGTGGTTCAGTCAATTTATCAAACACTTGGTGTGCAGTTGGGGTAGGTTACCCAATTTGAAATTTGAACTTGGAAATTAGTGTATGTGGAATGGATGAGTTGGAGCACCAAGGAAGCAATTGAATTTGCTCTCAAAAACAACCTCTCAGAATACCCTAATTCGAAAATCGATTTTGGGAAGAAGTAGAGATGAGATGGAGTTATATATATAGAGGTGGTGTGGTTGGGAATAATATGTGATTGCGAAGTTTGGGTAGTGGAGATCGTGGGAATTAGTAGTGGGGATGAGGTTTTGATGTAGGTAATGGGTAGTAGTGGGTTGGTATGGAAGCTAGGTAGTGATGTTGAGGGAGTGTGAGAGCAAGAGAAGAAGTAGGCGTGTGTGGGTGTATGGGAAAGACTTAGCAGGTAGCGTGTTTAATAGTCGTGGTTGCACTTGAGATCTGGGACCCCTTCCCGAGGGGTGCTAGGGTTAAAACGCCACTTCTCAGTGAGCATGCCTATGACTTGAATTTTGGCCAAAAATTTTGAGATGCAAAATTCTCCGATTTTCCTCCATTTCTTGGTTGTTGTTGCTCTTACTCATGTTAGACCTCTCCTGAAACCAAAAACATGCAATATGTTAGATTAATGACGACTTGGAGTTTCATTGAGATTTTTAGGAAAACTTTTACTTGATAAGACCTAACTACTGCTTAATAAACTACGTCCTAACAATTAAAAATGAACTATGAAAAATAAAGAAAAGTTGGGTTGCCTCCCAATTAGTGCTTGATTTTAAGTCGTTCAGCCTGACTACTCCCTGTTTATGGTGCGTCTGCAAATGTGATAGCTATGATGTCCGTGTTGGACTCGCCACCCTAATAGTGCTTTAATCTGTGACCGTTGACCTTAAAAGTTTCTAAAGGATTCCGACTGTAGATTTCAATGGCGCCATGTGAGAACACCCTTTCTATTGTAAATGGTCATGACCATCTTGACTTAAGCTTGCCTGGGAACAATCTCAACCGTGAGTTGAACAAAAGGACTGATTGCCCTGACTTGAAAGTTCTTTGCATAATTTTCTGGTCGTGCCATCTTTTCACCTTTTCTTTGTATAACTTGGAGTTCTCGTAGGCTTGAAGACGAAATTCGTCGAGCTCATTTAATTGCGAATCGCTTTTCCCTATAGCTTGATCGAAATTGAGTTTACGAATTGCCCAATAAGCCTTATGTTGTAATTCAACCCTGTTAAGTGACAAGCCTTTCCGTCTGCGATGGTTGATATGGTGACATCCCGACGGTGTTTTATATGCGTCCGATAAGCCCATAATGCATCATCTAACTGAAGCGACCAATCCTTTCGATTCCGGGTTCACCACTTTTCTAAGATTCTCTTTAATTCCTGCTCGAGACCTCAACTTGTCCAACGGTTTAGGGATGATATCTTTGTAACCTTTATGGTTGACCCCATACTTTGCCAATAGAGTAGTGAATGACTTGTTGCAAAAGTGACTACCTTAAATCATTTGATAATTGCCCTTGGCGTGCAAACCTTGTGAAAATGTTCTTTTATAGGAATTTGAGGACCACCTTGGCATCGTTTGTTGGTAATCTTTCTTTGCTTGAACCCATTTTGATCGTAGTCCAACTGCTGTGTAGAATATATTAATTGAGTGGGAGATGAAGGAATGGCCCCATGAAATCAATGCCCCATACATCAAAAATTTCAACTTCAAGAATCGTTTGTAGAGGCATCTCATTCCGTTTTGAAATGTTGTCCACCCTTTGTCATTTATCACATGTTTTAACAAAATGGTGGGCGTCCTTGAATAGTGTAGGCATATAAAACCCAGATTGCAACACCTTTGCTTCTGTCCTCTCACTCCCCATAATGTCGCCATATGCGGATGAGTGACACTCATGCAGAATGTTTTTACTTCAACGTAAGGCACATCTTCTAATCATCTTATCGGTTACCTTTGTTTGAACAAGTAAGGGTCATCCCATGTACCATTTCACGTCGTGCGAAACTTCTTTTCTCATTGTCTTATGAGTTCAGGTGGAAGTACGTTGCTCACAAGATAATTTGCATAATCCGCATACCAAGGAAATTATACATTTAGTGCAAACAGTTGTTCATCCGGGAATGATTCATTGATTTCACATTTGTCCTCTTTCAATTTCCCTTGATTTTCCAGCCTAGACAAGTGATCGGCTACCTGATTCTCCGTCCATTTTCTATCTTTTATTTCTAGATCAAACTCTTGAAGTAGGAGAATCCATCGGATAAGGCGTGGCTTAGCATCCTTTTTTGCTATCAAATACCGAATAGCCGCATGATCTGTGTAGACTATCACTTTTGTTCCGATCAAGTAGGCCCGGAATTCTTTTTATGTAGTTGTGTAGTTCAATTGAGTGTCTGTGAGTGTTTTACTTGCATAGTAGATAGCATGAAATATCTTGTCTCGGCGTTGACCCAAAATAGCCCCAACTGCATAATCACTTCCATCACACATTAGTTTAAACATCATATTCCAATCCGGAGCGACGATCACGGGACCTGTAGTCAACTTTTTCTTCAACAACTCGAAGGCCAACTTACACTCCTCATCAAAGTTGAATACCGAATCCTTCTCTAAAAGACTGCACAAGGGTTTTGTCATTTTAGAAAAATCCTTTATGAATCTCCTATAGAACCCGACATGTCTAGAAAGCTTCTAATTCCTTTGGTTTGAACTTGGCGGAGAACAACTTCTCAATTGTTTCGACTTTGCTTTATCGACCTCGAATCCTTGGTAGAGACTTTGTGTCCCAAGATTATACCTTCTTCCACCATTAAGTGGCATTTTTCCCAATTAAGGACCAAATTTGTGTCGGTGCATCTTTGTAAGACCATTACCAAATTTTCCAAACACGCGTTAAAATTATCTCCATGTATGGAGAAATCGCCCATGAAGACTTCCACATTCTTTTCCACCATATCTCGAGAAGATGGCCATCATGCAATCATTGAAAGTAAAGAGTGACGATTACAATCCGAATGACATCCTCCTGAATGCGAACGTACCATATGGGCATGTAAATGTAGTCTTTTCTTGATCCTTAAGAGTGATGACAATTTGATTGTAGCCCGAGTATCCATCCAGTAAGCAATAAAACGCATGTCCCACCAATCTGTCCAACATTTGATCGATAAAAGGTAGAGGGAAGTGATCTTTACGGGTTTCTTTATTCAATTTTCTGTAGTCCATACAAACCCTCCAACAAGTCACTGTCCTTGTTGGAATTAGCTCATTATTATCGTTTTGCACCACTGTCATTCCTCCTTTTTTCGGCACGCATTGCACTGGACTCACCCATTTGCTGTCGGAAATCGGGTAGATGATGCCGGCATCTAACCACTTCAATATTTCTTTCTTCACAACTTCCTTCATAATCGGGTTAAGTTCTCGCTGTTGCTCCACTGTCAGTTTTGCCTCATCTTCCATTAAGACCTTATGCATGCAAAATGAAGGGTTGATTCTATTTATATCTGCAATTGTCCACCCGATCGCTGATTTGTGTTCCCTAAGCACCCTCAATGACTTTTCTTCCTGCAATTAGTTAAGTCATTAGAAATAATAACGGTAAAAATTTGAATTGCCTAAATCGCATGTAAGACCCCAACTTTATAAATAAAGATGAATTTTCTATAAATATTATTTTTGAATATTATGGAATAAATTTGATATAATGTTATAGTTGTGGGTAATATTTATAAATTTTCAAAAGTAAGCAAGTTGTTATAAAATATTCGTTTGGTGGGAGAATATTCTTTTTGTGGGAGAATATTAAATGCGATTCAAGACAATCATTAGTGGACCCCAAACGGATTTATTATCGGATTGAAAAAGCGAAAAAATACTTTATGAAAATAATTGGCGGAGGTGTTCTGGTTAAAAGCTGTTGAACTACCCTGTAGTAAAAAAATACGATAATATCATTGGTTGCATAGTAGCACTTGGTATTGATTATTGATGCTTATGTGAGAAGTCACTTTCACCTATACTCAATTATTCTTATAGTAATTGTTGCATCATATCTCTTATATTATTGATTCAATTATTGTCACAGATCATCTCATATAATATGTTATATTATTAAATCAATAATTGAGACGACAAGTTATAAATGATTAATAATTATTGAAAGATTAAATATGTGTTGATTAAAAAAAAAAATGATTTGTGGTAATATTTATTCAATCCTTGGTGTATATAAAGAGTCTATTATGAGGCGTTTGTGGTAAGTTTGGTTATTTTATGGGGGCCCATATGTCATCATCTAAGAGTCTCTTCATCAATAGTAATTACCTTCGTCGATAAGAATTACCTACCTTCACAATAATAGTAATTACCTTCACAATAGTAATTACCTTTACCGGACATCAAACCACTTGCCGTTTCATATTACAAGCGTGGAACCAATTGTTGTTTCACATTACTGAGCGCCAAACCACTTGGTGTTTTCACATTACGAGCGCCGAAACCACTTTTCTTTTCACATGACCAAATCGTCAAGCCACTTGCCTTTTCACATTTCAAGTGCTAAGCTAGAAATCTTCTATAAATAGAGGCCTAGTGCTTCATTATTTTCACTTAATTCATTCAAGCTATAGAGAGAGAAAGTATAGAGAGAATAAGAGAGAAAGAAGAAGATTATTACGTTACTACACTCTGCAGATTCAATCTCCTACTAATGTAAGGGTGTTATTTATTTTGTATTCATGAAGAGAGAACTTATGTTATTCCATTATTTATTATTCTGTTGGAATAACTTTGATATGCTGGCTACCCTATACTTTGTGAAATTCTTCTTTTATTCCAGATTATTATTATTACATTGGAACATCCTGTGCATGTGTTTTACACCGACACGGTTAAAATCTTTATTTTTTTTGGAACATCTTGTCGGTGCAAATTTTTCCTAACTTTTGGTTCCGTTATTATTATTACATTTGGAATAACTTTTGTCTGCATCTTAATCACCGCATGCATGGTGATTTCTTTTGTTATTCCATTCTTTATTATACTAGGTTGGTTAAATTTTGACTTCTATACTCCATGAAATTAGTAGAATATCCTCGATATTTGCGCTTTCATCCAAAGATCTTTTCATGGAAATATTCTTCCGATCATTCTTGAATTTTACTCTACAAAAAGCGGTATCATGTTGACAATTTGGACATTATTAGTTCTGGATAAATTAATTCTTGAACTTGTTTTATTGAATTCTTATATCATTGTCATCATCCTCATGTTTATATATTATGTTGAAAGTCATCTGTGGCATCAGTAGTGCATAGATGGACTTGGTATGATTATGATTAGGGATTATTCGGTTGTAATCATGGTAGTAATGTTACAAATGATGTGGTAAAGTTATCATTGGCCCAGTAGTGCATTGATGGACGATTGTTGGCATGATCATGACCATTAATGAATACACGAATGTCATTAGTCATTTGTAGTGTGGATGGATAATTTGGGGTCGTGATACTAAAGAATATCCTTGGCCGTAGTGCAGGGGTGATTCGATGATGTGAATTATTTATGAAGCTGATTTCTAGCGATAAAAGTCATGAAAAACCTTTTAAATCATAAAAGATAGTAGATTTTATTTTCTATTTGACTCTTTTAATGGATTGCTTGTTCCACTGCAGTTAAACTTGATGTCTATTATAATTTATCAGTTTAACATTGTTGGAGACTAATGATAATTTATTCTGTATTATCTTAGTCATAATATTTCTTACTGGGCTAGTTGAGCTCACCCTTTCTTTCATTGTTCTTTTCAAGAAATGAGAATATAGCTGGGACGAGTCGGGGAACGGAGTGATTATCCAGAGGATAGCATTAGTAGTCCTCACTATTCTGTGAAATAGTGTGATAATAATTGTAATGAGGACTCCTTTTGAGTTTGTATAATCTCTAGTAGATAATATTTGTGCTCAAACTCACAGTTTATGTTTTATCGTATTGTACCACCTGATGTTGTATTAGTAAGTTGTATTTGAATTACATACCGTATATCTGGCGACCCAAGATGGGTGATGTATACCTAATTTTGGGGGCGTCACGGTTGGTATCAAAGCTTAGGATATGATCCCGGCTAAGATGTGAGACTAGAACTAGGAGGGAGGAGGAATTCCTTCGCTAGTATGACCTACTTAAATTTATTTTGTATTTAAATTGGTTGGTCGGAGTTTAGAGATATTATGTTACATGTCAATTAACCTTTATTTTGTGGCAGTATCTAACATCCGAAAATGTTGAGAATAGCAATGGAGCATAAAAGACCGTTGAGTCTCCACATATCAATAATCAGAAGAATGTGCATCAGGAAGGCGACAATTCTCATACAAACAACAACACTGACCAAATGATGAATGATGGATTGTTCGTAGGCTTTATGCAATTCATGCAATAGCGAAAGAGAGCGACTCTGTCCAAATGTAGGTGGAAACACTGGAAACTCTCGGTGATTCTGCTAAACAGTTCAAGGAGCTGGGACCACCGGAGTTTAAGGAGAGCCAAAACCACTTATGGCGGAAGCATGGATAAAGCGGATCACCAAGATATTTGATGTCTTGGGATGCTCAGAAAGCAAAGGTTCTCTTCTTGCCTTTATGTTGCAAGCGGAGGCATTCTTGGTGGGAATCGATGAAACGTACTCAACATGCCGTCTTGAAGATGTCTTAGGAGAAGTTCCAAGAGTCATTCAACGACAAATACTTTCCGAAAGTATTCGTCACATGAAGAAGGTTTATCAAGTTGGAACAAAACAATATGGCCAGTAATCGCAATACGAGGCTAAATTTGCTTTGAGTTATCACGGTTTGCGTCCCACTTGGTGGATAATGAAGAGAATAGACAGGGATGTTTTTAGAGGTTTGAAGCGGAGATACGTCAACATCTTATCTCTCATAAACCGTGTTTATATTCGAGATGTTGTAAATAGGGCTCGATTAGTGGAGCGCGATAACGAGTCAACGCAACTAAAAGAGAGTGGCCGTAAAATGATAATATCAATGAGGCGATCATTGAAGCAATGACAACAAGCGTGGAGGAATCAACGAGGCGAAATGGTAACCACTTGATTGTGGTAATCGAGGCCAAAACAATAATAATGGACATTTCAAGAAGAGGAGATTCAACAATGATGGAAAGACGTCAGCACCAGCACCTGTCATTAAGGAAGGAGGACGACCACCTATCATATGTTTCAAATGCGGAGGGGAGGGACACATCAGTCCAAACTGCGCGATGTCGTCCAAAGTATGTTATAAT
Source organism: Panax ginseng (assembly GCA_020205605.1). Taxonomy (NCBI): domain Eukaryota; kingdom Viridiplantae; phylum Streptophyta; class Magnoliopsida; order Apiales; family Araliaceae; genus Panax; species Panax ginseng. The sequence continues at coordinate 52,002,638 of CM035136.1, read as the reverse complement.
TGTGGAAGAGAAGATCACTTAGCCCGATTTTATCGTTCACCGAAGACAAATTCAGCTAGGATGGAGGCACCAAAGGCCGTCCCAGAAAAGTCAAAATCGGTAGTGCAAGGGAGAGCGTTTGTTGTGACCTCCCAGAAAGCAAGGAACCCGAATGAGGTCATCACGAGTAAGCTTATCATAAACTCTAACGAAATCTATACTTTATTTGATATCGGTTCTACCCATTCTTTTATTTCTCCTACTTGCGCTCATAGATTAAATTTGACTCCGGAGAAATTAGACTTTGACTTATCTGTGGAAACTCCGTTGGGAGAAACCTTCATTACATCCACTGTTTATAAGTCTTGTTTGGTTCAAATCGGTACCCTCACACTACCTGTAGATCTTATTTCATTGAAAATACTTGCATTTGACGTGATTCTAGGGATTGATTGGTTAACTACTCATCATGCAAAAATTGATTATTTCCGTAAGGTTGTTAGCTTTCATATTCCTAATCAACCTATTATGCGAATTCAAGCAACCAAACCATTAAAATCAATCACGGTCATCTCAAGCCATAAAGCTATTCGTTTATTGAAAAACGGATGACAAGCTTTCTTAGCTCATGTCACAGATTTAAACAAAAATACGTCAGTTTTGAACGATATTTCTATTGTTAATAAATTTCCTTTACGTATTCCCAAAGAACTTCTGGCCTACCCCCCGGAGTGAAATTGAATTTTGTATCGACCTTGAACCCGATACAAAACCCATTTCAAAGCCCCATATCGAATGGCTCTATTGAACTTCGTGAGTTAAAGACCCAACCTGCAGGAATTGTTAAACATCGGCTTTTTTCGTCCTAGTACTTCTCCTTGGGGTGCTCCTGTTCTATTCGTGAAGAAGAAAGATGGGAGTATGCGACTTTGTATTGATTATCGGGAGTTGAATCATGTCACCATCAAAAATAGGTATCCATTACCACGTATTGATGACCTGTTTGACCAGTTGCAAGGAGCCAAATTCTTTTTAAAGATTGATCTTCATTTCGGATATCACCAATTGAAGATTAGAATCGATGACATTCCAAAGACGGCTTTCAGAACTCGGTACGGGCATTATGAATTCCTAGTAATGTCCTTTGGATTGACTAATGTCCTGCTGCCTTCATGGATATGATGAACTGGAGTATTCAAGGAATATTTGGATCACTTTGTGGTCATCTTTATTGATGACATCCTTATTTATTCCAAAAGCCGTGAAGATCATGAGCAACACTTGAGGCTGACACTCCAAAAGCTTCGTGAATACAAGCTTTATGCCAAGTTGAAGAAATGCGAATTCTGGCTTGAGGAAGTAGCATTCCTTGGGCACGTAGTATCAAGTCATGGAATATATGTTGACCCAACAAAGATTGAAGCAATTCAAAGCTAGGAGCAACCTAAATCAGTGACCGAAGTACGTAGCTTTCTCGGCTTAGCTGGTTATTATCGGAGATTCATGGAAGGATTTTCTCGAATTGCTACTCCATTAACTCAGCTGACTCGGAAAGATACAAAGTTTGGTTGGAGTGAAGAATGTGAGAAGAGTTTTCAAGAAATCAAGAGGAGACTCATTTCAGCACCTGTTCTGACAATACCATCTGGCTCGGAGGGATTTGTCATCTACAGTGATGCTTCGGGCAAAGGGTTGGGATGTGTTCTCATGCAACATGGGAAAGTCATAGCCTATGCCTCAAGACAACTCAAAGAATATGAGAGGAATTATCCTACTCATGATCTAGAGTTGGCAGCTGTTGTCTTTGCACTTAAAATTTGGAGGCATTACTTGTATGGGGAGAAGGTGGAGATCTTTACGGATCATAAAAGCCTCAAATATTCTTTTACTCAAAAGGAACTCAACATGCAACAACGACATTGGCTTTAACTATTGAAAGATTATGATCATACCATCCAATACCATCCCGGAAAAGCGAACGTGGTAGCTAACGCATTGAGTAGAAGATCATATGCTTAAATCTGAGTCTTGATATTGTCAACGCAAAAGGCCCATTTATGTGACTTGCAAAGGATGGAGATAGAGTTAAAGACTCCAGGGACCCATGTGATGATGATGAATATACGAGTAGAACCGACTTTAATCGATAAAGTTAAAGCTCCTCAAATTCTGGACACGGGTGATGCGCGATGAGGAAGAAAGTGCAAGAAGGTGCTATGTCGGAAGCAAGAATCGATGAAGAAGAAATACTTGAGTCAACTCCGGACTTTGTGTTCCTAACGACCACGATTTAAAGTATAAAATCATGATGGGCGCACAACACACACGTTTACAATCCATCACAGGAGTACCAAAATGTATCATGATATTAAATATACATTTTGGTGGAGCAATATGAAGAGAGAGATAGCGTTGTTTATCTCAAGGTGTCTAACTTGTCAACGAGTTAAGCGGAGCATCAAGTACCAAAAGGTCCATTGCAACCACTTGAAATTCCGAATGGAAGTAGGAGCACATTACCATGGATTTAGTTCTGGGTCTTCCTAAGGTTTCTCAAGGCATAGATGCGATTTGGGTCATTGTTGATAGATTGACCAAATCTGCTCATTTCTTCTGATCTGAGAAACTTATACACTTAAAGCGTCTTGATCAGATGTACATAAACGAGATTATAAGATCGCATGGTATCTTGGGTATCCATAGTTTACGATCGAGACCCAAGATTCACTTCACGATTTTGGGTTAGTTTGCAAAAAAGCTATGAGCGCAGACTTTACGATTTAGCTTTCGGCATATCATCCTCGGAGACGGACCAGACGATAGTTGGAGAGGACTATTCAAACTCTTGAAGATTTATTAAGACTCGTGTCCTTGATTTCAAGCGAAGTTGGGACAAGTTCTTACCATTGGTGGAGTTTTCCTATAACAACGATTATCAAGCAAGTATTGGCATGGCTCCATTGAAGCATTGTATGGAAGAAAGTGTCGTTCTCCATATCTTTGGGATGAGGTGGGTGAAACAACGTTGTTGGGGCCGGAGTTGAATACGTATGACTACGGAAAAAGATTCAAACGATCCGACAACGTATAAAAACCTTACAAGATCGACAAAGAGTTATCTTTGATCTTCATCGAAAGGACGTGGAATTCGATATAGGAGATCATGTGTTGTTACGTGTTGCTCCATGGAAAGGAGTTACGAGATTTGGAAAGAGAGGAAAGCTCAATCCTCGATTCATCGGTCCATTTTTAATCCTTGATCGAATAGGAACTATGGCCTATAGACTCTCTTTACCGCCAAGTATGTCTCGTGTTCATAACGTTTTCCACATATCCATGTTACGTAAATATGTGGAAGACCCGAACCACATTATTGAGTTAGAACCGGACGAAATAGCGGAAGATTTGACGTATGAAGAGGTTCATGTTCAAATCTTGGATAAGAAGGAACATATTCTACGCACCAAGGTTATACCTCAAGTCAAAGTTTTGTGGAGAAACCACGATGTTGAGGAAATGACTTTGGAGTTAGAATCTGAAATGAAATCAAGGTATCCTTATCTCTTCGACATACCAGGTATGTACCCTAATTTCGAGGGCGAAATTTCATAAGAAGGGAAGGTTGTAAGACCCCAACTTTTATAAATAAAGATGAATTTTCTATAAATATTATTTTTGAATATTATGAAGTAAATTTGATATAATGTTATAGTTGTGGGTAATATTTATAAAATTTGCAAAGTAAGCAAGTTGTTATAAAATATTAGTTTGGTCGGGTAATATTCTTTTTGTCGGGGAATATTAAATGCAATGGCACAATCATTAATGGACCCCTATTAGCGGAATTATTGTCGGATTGAAAAACGACAAAAATACTTTATGAAAATAACGACGGAGGTGTTACCGTTAAAAGCTGTTGAACTACCCATTAGTAAAGAAATACGATGTCTGGCGTGGTTGCCATGATGCACGCAGTATTGATTATTGATGCTTACGTGAGAAGTCACTCATTATACTCAATTATTACTACGATAATTCTTTGCATCATATCTCTTATATTATTGATTCAATTATTGTCACGGTATCATCGTATAATATGTTATATTATTAAATCAATAATTGAGACGACAAGTTATAAATGATTAATAATTGTTGAAAGATTAAATATGTGTTGATCAAAAATAAAATGATTTCTGGTAATATTTATTCAATCCTTGATGTATATAAAGAGTCTATTATGAAACGTTTGTGGTAAGTTTGGTTATTTTATGGGGGGCCCATATGTCATCATCTAAGAGTCTCTTCGTCAATAGTAATTACCTTCGTCAATAGTAATTACCTTCGTCAATAGTAATTACCTTCGTCAATAGTAATTACATTTACCAGACGTCAAACCACTTGCCATTTCATATTACAAGCGTCGAACCAATTGTCGTTTCACATTACAGGCGTCAAACCACTTGGTGTTTCATATTACAAGCGTCAAGCCACTTTTCTTTTCACATCACCAGTCGTCAAGCCACTTTCCTTTTCACATTTCAAGTGCTAAGCTAGAAATCTTCTATAAATAGAGGCCTAGTGCTTCATTATTTTTCACTAATTCATTCAAGCTATAGAGAGAGAATAAGAGAGAAAGAAGAAGAGTATTACATTACTACACACTACTCTGATTATTCAATCTCCTAGTAATGTAAGGGGTGTTATTTCTTTTGTATTCATGAAGAGAACTTATGTTATTCCATTATTTATTATTACATTAGAATAACTTTTGATATCTGTGAGCTACCCGATACTTGGTGAAATTCTTATGTTATTCTAGTTATTATTATTTTGTTGGAACATCACATGCATGTGTTTTACAGGACTGGTTAAAATCTTTATTATTATTCTATTGGAACATCACATGCGTGTGTTTTACATTACACTGCCCGTTCCGTCTTTATTATTACATTGGAATAACTTTGTATGCTAAGTCTGCATATGTGTGGTGATTTCTTTTGTTATTCCATTCTTTATTATACTCGGTTGGTTAAAGTTTTGACTTCTATACTCCATAAAATTAGTAGAATATCCTTGATATTTGCGCTTCATCCAGTATCTTTTCATGGAAATATTCTTCTGATCATTCTTGAATTTTACTCTACAAAGCAGTATCATGTTGACAATTTGGACATTATTAGTTCCTGGATAAATTAATTCTTGAACTTGTTTTATTGAATTCTTATAGCATTGTCGTCATCCTCATGTTTATATTATGTTTAAAGTCATCTGTGGCTCATGGTGCATAGATGGACTTGGTATGATTATGACCGAGGATTATTCGGTTGTAATCATGACCGTAATGTTACAAATAATGTGGTAAAAGTTATCATTGGCCCGTAGTGCATTGATGGACAGTTGTTGGCATGATCATGACCATTAATGAATACACGAATGTCCTTGGCTGTAGTGCATGGATAATTTGGGGTCGTGATACTAAAGAATATCCTTGGCCGTAGTGCAGGGGTGATTCGATGATGTGGATTATTTATTAAGCTGAGTCCCAACGATAAAAGTCATGAAAAACCTTTTAAATCATAAAAGATAGTAGATTTTATTCTCTACTTGACTCTTTTAATGGATTGCTTGTTCCGCTGCAGTTAAACTTAATGTTGTTATATTTTATCAGTTTAACACTGTTGAAGGCTAACGATAATTTATTCTGCATTATCTTAGTCATAATATTTCTTCTTGGGCTAGTTGAGCTCATTTTCTTTCCTTTTTCTCTTGAGAAATGAGAACATAGCGAGGGACTAGTCGGGGAGCGGAGTGATTTCGGTCCGGAGGATAGCATTAGTAGTCCTCACTATTACGTGAAATAGTGTGTTAATAATTGTAATGAGGACTCCTTTTGAGTTTGTATAATCTCTAGTAGACAATAATTGTATTCAAACTCACGATTATGTTTTGTCATTATTGTACGTGACGGTTGTATTAGTAAGTTATATTTGAATTTTGTACCATGTATCTGACGACCCAAAATGGGTGATGTATACCTAATTTTGGGCGCGTCACAACGCATACCTAAGATGTTTAGGGAGTGGCTTAAGTTCCAGGTTTGGTGGCTCTTCCAATGATGGTTTCAGTTTTTCTGCGGCTACTTCCTCCGCGTGCAATGGTTCAAATGGTGTTCTAAATCTGGAAACTCGTGGCAATGAGTCTAGTATTTGTAAGTACTCCACCAATTCTGGATCATCGACCTCTTCATCCCCCAATAACATTGTTTCTAACGGATCGTGAACCAAACCCTTGCTCATATCTTCACCGATGATTTGCTCAATTAAATCCATTCGAAAACACTCTTCCTCATCCGTGGGAAATTTCATGGATTTAAACACATTGAATTTTACTTCTTGATCTTGGACCCTCATAGTGAGTTCTCCCTTTTGTACGTCTATGAGTGTCACCGCCTGTAACCAAAAATGGTCTCCCTAGGATAATTGGGATGTTCTTGTCCTCCTCAAAATCCGAATGATAAAGTCATGGGAATATAAACTTATCAACTTTCACTAGAATGTCCTCCACTATACCTCTTGGATATGTGACTGACCTATCCGCCAACTGTAATGTGATGTTCGTAGGCCTTGGTGCAGGCAAACCCAATTCTAAGTATACTAACAATGGCATAAGGTTTACACTCACCCCCAAATCACATAAACACTTGTTGAAATGCATATCTCCAATTGTGTATGGAATAGTAAAGCTCCCCGGATCCTTAAGTTTTGGTGGTAATTTTTGCTGTAATACCGCACTACACTCCTCTGTTAGTGCCACGGCCTCAAAATCTACCCATTTCTTTTTCCTTGACAGAATCTCTTTCATAAATTTCGCGTAGGTCGGCATTTGCTCTAGGGCCTCTGCAAACGGTATGTTGATTTGAAGTTTCATGAAAATTTCCAAAAATTTTGAAAATTGCTTATCTAATTTTTGTTTTTGGACCCTTTGTTGAAATGGTGGTGGTGGATAAACAATTGGCTTATTGTTCATACTTGTTTCCTCACTCTGTTTATCCTCACCCTTGCTTACTTCAATTTGTCTGCTATCATCAACTTTTTTCATCCGAGTCACTTTGAATTTTTTGTGTTAGTACCCTCAAGTTTGTTTCCCACTCATGATGTGATTGCTTGACACTGTTCATGATTACCCTTAGGATTTCTCTCGGTGTCACTTGATAATGTCCCTTATGGTCTATTATTCAATGCCAACGCCATTTGACCTATCTGATTCTCTAGATTCTTAATCGCCCTATCTTGTGATTTCATAGTCATGGCGTGATCTTTTATATCCAACTCGATGGTAGTTATGAATTTTGCCAACATTTCCTCCAGATTGGGTTTCCTTTCTTGATATTGAAATTTGGTTGTTCTTTGGTTACGAAATCTGGTGGATATGATTGTCGTGAAGCTTGATTTTGCTGGTTGTTGCTCCATGAGAAATTTGGATGATTCCTATTTCCTTGATTGTATGTGTTCTGATATGTATTTTGCGGAATTCTGTTGTAATTGTCGATGAACTGCACAGCTGCTGGATTAATCGCGCATTGCTCCGTTGGGTGCTCTCCCGCGCATAACTCGCATATTATTGCCAATTGTTGTACTTGCTGTGTTTGTTGTGCTTGTTGTGTTTGTGTTGCTTTCATCGACTCCAACATCTTTGAAAGTGCAGATATCTGTGCTTGCATCGCTGTCATGCTATCTACTTCTAACACCCCAGCTGCCTTTGCATGTGTCATTCTTTCCGTGGGCCATTGGTAGTTATTAGCCGCCATGGTTTCAATCAACTCGTATGCTTCCTCGTAACTCTTAGCCATGAATGCTCCGCCCGACGCTGCATCAATACTTGTCCTGAGATTCCTATGTAGTCCATTATAAAAGGTGTTCATTTGTAGACACTGGGGCAATCCATAATGTGGGAATTTTCTGAGCAGTTCTTTGTATCTCTCCCAGGCCTCATATAATGTCTCCCCATGTTACTGTTCAAACATCGTAATCTCGTTCCTCATCTTTGCAGTTTTCGCCGGTGGAAAGAATTTTGCTAGGAATTTCTGAGCTAAATCCTCCCATGTTGTTATCGAACCGGAGGGTAGCGAATGCAACCAACTCTTCGCCTTGTCCCGTAAAGAGAATGGGAACAATCGAAGTCTCACCGCCTCATCCGAAACCCCATTGAACTTAAAAGTGTCGCACATTTCCAAAAAGCTGACCAGATGCTCATTCGGATTGTCATTTGCCAATCCCCCAAATTGAACTGAACTATGAATCATTTGTATCATCCCAGGCTTAATTTGAGCGTGTTTCTTTGCTATTGTTGGCACAGTGATGCTTGGACCGCATCGAGTCACCTTGGGTGTTGTGAAAATCCCTTAATGCTTTTCGATCTTGGTTTGCCATTCTTCATTACCTCTTCCTTTTCGGATGTTTGAATTCTTGCCTCGTTTCCTTGATCCACTTACTCAACCTCTGAAACCTTTTCTCAATGTATAGTCCTCAAAAGGCAACAAGTGCGGATTTTTTGGACCGAGTTTGCATAAACTGCTTTTCACACGAAATAGAAGAAACAATACAAAAATAAAAATGTCTAAGTAAAACTGGATTAATTAAACTAATATTGTAAAACTATTAAGAATTATACTAAATGATTCCCCGACAACGGCGCCAAAAACTTGTTGGGTAAAATCTATATACGCACAACACGCAAGTATATGTGGTCAACAAGTAATAAAGTGATGAGTAGAGTATCGTTCCCACAGAGAATTATTTAATAAGAAACTTAACTTCACAATTATCAATTTTCTATTAATCCTAATTTTATTAAACTATCCAATTCAATGATTAAAAATAATTATTCTAAATTAAAAAGTAATTAAACTATCACAAACCAATCACAAATATCAAAATCTGGAATTTCAAACAATTAATGGAGAATTAGACTTATGATTTCACCCTAAGCTTCACTCTGATTTTAACACTTTTATTCCAATTAAACTCACTATTCCAGTTTATTAATCAAGAACACGAACGTAGTATTAACCACCTCTCGATGCACTAATACTGTATTAACGTCAATCCACAATTAAGATAGAAATCCGTTAAACACCTTAAGCAACTAACTCACTATATCTCTATGTGAATTACAATTGAAGAAGGTTGAAGAATAAGTTCTCTATTCGATTACATGCGGTGTCAAGCATATCTCTACCTTAACACTCATCAAGTTTAAGCTACTAACAAAATCCTGAACACATGCTATATCAACTAGGTCTAGATTTGAATATCCTCTCTCGATTCCATCCAACTCCACAAAGAATTGTTGATCAGGCAATTCATAGATTCAATCTCAAATCAATATAGATAAACTGAAAATAGCTTATTAAATTGGAAATCAAAGTTTGCAAAATCATAGATTCACTCAAAGGTCCATCATAAGCCTAAAAAGTGAATTTAGTTCATTATAAACGAAATAAATACTGAATAAATCATGGAAATCATTCTTTCAATTACAAATAATAGTATAAGACGAAGAATATTGAAATACACCCTTCACGTAGCCTAGAATCGCAATCGTCTTGAAAATCTCCTTGAAATACTCCTCCAACACTTACTTAGAAAAAACTGAGATTCACCTTCGTAATTTGCCTTGTATGTCTTATAAGATTGTTGTTTTTCCAAGTAATCTCTAGCTCCCCCTCTCCTGGTTTGCTTTTATTAGAGTCCAAGTGCATCACCAAAGTCCCAAAATCCGAGCACCAGCAGACATCAAAACAAGGCAGTCACTCGAGAATCGGGACCCCGCCTTACGTGAAATACAAATATAATAAAGCCACTTCCCGTGAAACTAGATTCTTGACTTCAATTTTTTTTCCTTTTCAACATTTTTCCACTTTTGCTCCAAAAAGACCGCCTTTCCTCACCACTTGCATCCATGACCACCCTACACATAAAATAACATGAAACGAATAAAAACGAACACAAAACACGAAGATAACTACGAATTTAAACTTGAAATGAATATCAATTCGTGTATATAAAATTCACTTATCACAATGCATACTAATGAACAATAAAAATGCAACTATATTACTATGCAACTAATTCTCACATTGTCCAACTATCATAGAAATTCAGTCCAATTTACCTCAGCAAATTTTTTCTAGATTCGAGAATACAGATTCAAATCAAACTGCAGGCATAATGTCATACACTCAGATAATTCAAAAATGCTATAAAGATGTTGTGTGTGTGTGTGTTGTGTTCGCCCAAAACTTGGTAGGTATAGAGTACTCATGCTATCTTGCTCAAATCAGAAAATTATAGCTTAAATTATGCAACCAGGACTATTCCAACATCTTAAAATAAACTAAGGTTCAACAATGGGCTTACCTGCTTTATTCTACTCACGAGGGCGACTTTCGCACTTTCCCGAGGTGTTTATTGCTATTTTTCTTTTCTTTTTTTTCTTTCTTTTTCCTCATGACTGTGCATTGTCTTACTCCATTAGGCACACTGCTACCCCTTAGCGAGCTTTCTACTAACGACTCCCAGACCATGAAAGACCTTAAGGCGCTAGGTGTAGAGACAATCCCCTCGGGCGTACTTACTCAAGTAGCCAGGGCCCCAAAATAAGACTAGCCATGCTATTTCTACTTTTCTTTCTTTCTTTCTTTCTTTCTTTTTTTTATACACAGATACCCATGTTTTCCCAAAGTTTAAAAATTGATGTTTTATACAGTCTAAAAGTCACTTTTCACATATTTCTCTTTTTAACACTACATTTTTCTATCGAGCAATGCACAACGTACTTCTTATACCTACAAGTGCTTGTGAACACATTTGTGCAAACCAAAAGCATTTAAACAACATTATGAATTTCATTGTATAAAACGTTATATCTCAGCTCATGTTATCCAACATATTCAGAAATCATTTAAAAACTTCACTCTCATCATTGGCTAGACAAAAATTTCTATATGGTAAGAACTGTGAGGTATGCAATTATAACATGCAACTATATGCTAAAATGTAATCTAAACATGCAAAACTTAAAAAAAAAATTAAACTAATCATGCAAAACTATATGCAAACTAAACATACTACTACCCAATACCCCCAAACTTAAAATATTCAATGTCCCAATTGAATGAAGGTAAATGGTACGAAAAACTCCCCTAATTATCGGTGGTGCCACCCTCCTCGGGTGGTGAATCCGGTGGTGGATATGGTGTTGCGGTTCCGAACTAAGGCCATTCTTGTGTTGTTCCTTGTTGCACAAATGCTTCAACTAAAGCCCTTGTGAGTCCCGTCGCAAATGTGCCCAAATTATCGTATATGGCATCGACCTTACGCTCCAACCTTAGGAGCTGGCGATCGCTATGGGTAACTGCTGCAGCGTGCGTGGATGGGCCACAAATAAATGTCTGCTTGCGGGGTTGTTGTGGCGACTTTGGAAAAAGTGGGGTGAAGGATGAATCTGGTCCGGCGTGGGTGTGGTATACCACACCTTGATCCTTGAATTTTTCGATCGTGGCATGAGTAATATCCTGGATTAGGTATTGCATCTGCTCATTGCCCCAGTTGCATCCCTGATTAGCACAAAGCATGGCAACCACGGATGTGTGTGGAATGCTCCCAATCGTTCCTCCACGTAGATAGCGCAGAATATTCTCGTGAATGAGATGACCAATGTCGATGTACTTTCTGGTGATTATGCCCCCACAGAATACGTACCCTCTCCGCTATTATTTCGTGCTAATGGGCGGAAGGCATGAGCTTGGCGTATATGAACAAGTTCCACACTTTTGCATAGCGATTTAGAGTCGCATTTGAAATATCTGTGGTTGTGTCGTGCCAACTTTATATGTCCATTTAAATGCTACACACATAACTTTCTGCAATAATCAACTCCATATCGGTCTCCAAATGAGCACCGGTTACCCAATTAGCAGCCCCCACTGGTGGTGCATCAGTAATTTTGAAAATTAATCGGATGGCACGGGGTCTGTAATCTACCTCGATACCACCAACTAAAGATATTCTGTTCATAGTGACCTTGGCATTGGCATAGAATTCACGGACTACACTCATAGGATCGGGTATTGGAGTAGCCGTCAGTCCACCCCAGCCTCTCTCTCGAATCATAGCGCACAACTGGCCATCCTGCCCCGCCGGCTTGAATCCTCGCTCCTTGACGAACGTTTTCACCACAATGCAGTAGTACTCTTGTTGAGCTTCCAAGTTGAGGAACTTGGTATGATCCACAATATCAGCCTCTTGGCTGCCCGAAGAGGATAAAGAAGACGACACAATAGACGTTGCTCGCTTAGGCCCCATTTGTGTTTGATAAAAGTTGCACAGATAATATGAATGAGAATGAAGAAGAGCTTGAAGAATTTCTACCCCCAATACTCGTTTCTGCAATCCAAATTAGAACCCTAGCTTTATAGTGCACTTTGGAGAAGTTGAGGAGATATGGACTTTGAATGAGGCAAGAATCGTGGCTAATTGATTGAGAGATGTACGGCACAACTTGTAACTGATAGATAGATAGCGACGTGAGTTATGGAGAGTGAGAGAATTTTACGTCTGTTATTATCCCAAATGAGAGTCCAAATGGTCCACAACTCTGTTTGTAAACTATTCAGATCTGTCTTAATCTGATGTCGCGCGCGTTTGTACTAAGCTGGGCGCGCAGGCGCGAGACTTGCAGAATGTTTTGTTGGCTTGATTAACTTGACGCGCGGGCGCGCGAGTTTTTGCTTCATGGACCGCGCGGTCGCGCGATCTTGTTATCTGCAATGTGAACATTCAATTCCACTTTGCGTATCAGTGATGTGGTCCAATGATGGTTCCTGCATAGATATTAATGCATCTTGTTAAGGCATGACTTAGTGACCACATAATGCTGACATCTTGAAAATATTCGTAACGCAAGTCTTGCTACACACTTAAGCATGAACATCTAACAACCTATTAAAAATGACTTCGATATAACTACTGAATTAAACCAAAATGAATAACTAAAAACAAATCAATGGAGAGAATAATAATGGGTTGCCTCCCATCCAGCGCTAAGTTATAGTCAATTAGCTTAACTATCTCTGAGTTTTATGTCATAGATGGAATTGAGGTGCCTTCCTTCTTGTCCTCTACACCCCGAAATTTAATGACTTCATCTTTCATCAATGGCTCAACCTTCAACTCTGAATTTTCACCCATTGCACATATCAATGGTCCACACTCTCTCGATTTCTGTACCTCATCTTGTAGGCCCCTGATAAGTAGGTTTTATACCTACTTATCCGGTATCTATTACTTGAATTATTTGCTTAATCTCATGTTTCTTAGTTACTTTTCATACATTTTATGTTATTTTGTAGGCAATGACACGGCATTGGCATGAAGAAGCAAGGGAAAGCAATTCGGACTAAAAAGATTCAAGCAATTGCAAGAAGGGAAGATTGTTGGGCTTTTAACACCAAGTGGGATGCATGTTCTTGGCTTGGAACTTGGATTTTATTGTAGATCTACTTCTTAGCTTTTCGGAATATCTTGAATCGTCCCAATCGAAGTTCGGATGCGAGAGTTATGGCCTTTTTATCAACGAAGATCAAAGCTAAGAGTGTCATGCTTTCCATTTATATAGCATCTACTTCAAGCTCGATTTCCCCCTTGTTCCAGTCCGAATCTGTCAATTGTTAAAGAATACAAGTTGTAGATCTCGTCGATATCTTCGATTTGATAGGTGGCAGGCCCCATAACTCCTAGCAGATCAAAAGTTATGCATGTTTTACCAAAGGGATGTCGCAGAGAAAAAATAGGGTAAGCGGACCGCGCGCTAGGGGCGCTAAGGAGGCGGATTTTACGCCATTCAAGGTATGATCCGCGACGAAATTGCTTGGGGATAATGCTGATCACGCTAGGCGGCGGGAAGACAGCTGATTATGGTTATTTGATGTCCAATTTGAGCTAAAATAGGATTCTTAGTTGCCTAACTTGCTAGGGTATCCATTAGAACTATAAATACATGAGGAGAGACATAAAAGAAGGAGATCTAGGCTAGTTTTGGAGGATTTAATTAGATTAGATTAGAGTAAATTAGAGAAAAACCCTAGTTCTTGTTAGATTTGGAGATTGAAACAACTTGGAGACCATTGAAGATTCAAAGTAGGAGCTTGAGGAGGATGCATCAAATCTCTGAACAATGATTCTATCTTTACTTATCTTCTTATTCTTTGTCTTTTAATGATTATTCAATTGTGGATTCTTAGTTTTAATTCAATAATCATGAACTAATTCTTTCTTTGAGATTATAATGGATTTTATTGTGTAGTTTATTTTAATATGCTTCGCTATCAATTATTATGTTCTATTGTGAGGATTGTCTATTGTGATTTGGACTTAATTGTTTAATTAATTGGCCATCAATTACCGTGATAATCTATATAAACTCGAGAGATGAAGTATTGATTTAGATCTTATCATGATAGCATGTGTCATGAATTTTGTCGATAGCTTAATTTTGATTATTGTTAAGGTAGAGATACGCTTGACATCGCATGTAATCGGATAGAGAACTTATTCTTCAACCTTCTTTAATTGTAATTCACATAGAGATATAGTGGGTTAGTTGATTAAGGTGTTTAACAGATTTCTATCTTAATTGTGGATTGACGTTAATATGGGTATTATGCATCGAGAGGTGGTTTTATCTGCTTTAGTGTTCTTGATTAACAATTCAGGATAGAGAATAATTGATGAGAAGTGTGTTAACTTAAATGAAGCAATAAGTGAAGTTGTGATCTTAAATCTCCGTAATCTTAATTTAACTAGTGGTAATTAGAATTAGTTTACTTATAAATTGAAATTCATTCGTTTAAATAAGATTGAGTTAATTGCGGGTTAGTACATGGTGATTTTTATTTAACAATTCCTCGTGGGAACGATACTCTACTTTCACTTTATTACTTGTTGACCACGTATACTTGTGTGTTGTGTGTAACTAGATTTTACCTAACAAGTTTTTGGCGCCGTTGCCGGGGAATTAGTTCAATATATATATTGCCAATATTAGCTTCAATCAAATTAGTCTTAATTTAAACATTTTTTTCTTTTTATTTAATTCTCTTCCTATTTTTCTTTCTTTTCAGGTACCATGGCGGAATTTAATAATCAATGGTCAGTATCTGAGAGAATGACTTCGACGAAGGGATCGGGGATTGATGGTCACAATGCATTTTCTGCATTATCGGTATGACTTGAGACACTTTCGAGGAGGTTGGACGTTGTTGTAGCCCAACGTAATCGAAGGATAGTAGTTAATTGCAATTATTGTGCTGGTAATCTTCCGAGTCATCAATGCACCGTTAGTTTTGGGTCGGGACAACACGGTGGTGAATACCTCAACGATTATACATATGCTAATTATCATCAAGTTTGGGGGTATCACTCGGATTCGTCATAGAGCTACAATTATGAAGACCAATACTACGCTCCAAATCAATCATACACACCGGAATTTTCATGTCCACCTCCATTGCCACAAGAAGAAAAGCCAAATCCGATGGATGTAATATTGAAGGGCATAACAGACTAAGAGGAGAGGATGATGAGTCAAGAAATATCGAGCTTCAATTTTCAAACCCAGATGGAACAAATCAACATTACTTCAAACATTGGTCCTCAATATATGGCTTTCGAAGTAAATGTAAAAATTCAAGGTTGGGGAATTATTATCCAAGTTCATAGCATCAAACGAGGAGAGGAGGATTAATCAATAGCGGTCAATTCAGAATCAAGAGATATCAATTCAAAATCTGCAGAACTAGATGGATCAAATGTTTAAAGCCTTGAACAACTGTCCTCAAAACAATTGGTGTTATGACGAGGATTCCGAGATTGATGAAGTGCCCGAGCCAAATCTACAACTGGATGAGACACGAGATGTTGAAAAAGAGAGACAAGTGGGGATAATGAAAATAAAGGTCGGTGAAGAACTAACTATGAGTACCAACGAGGATGAGCCGATGTTATTAGTGCCCCAAGTTCCTTCTCCGCCAAAAGATCAAGGGTCTAGTTAGATTTGCAAAACCGTGTTTCATTGGTAGTCATGTCGCGTCAAGGCTCTTTATGACATGAGAGCTAGTACAAATGTAAAGCCATGGTGGGATGAGGAGAAAAAAGATAGAAGAAGAGCCCGTTGTTCTTGCCAAGCCTCAAAGCCCCAAGCGAATCATAGGCTCAACGGACGGAAAAGCACCTAGTTATTCAACATTCTCAATTGGGCACATATTTAAACAAAGCATGCTAGGTGACTTTGATGCATTGGCCATCACAAATGGGAACCTACCAAAAGCTATATTATTTCCGATGGATGGAGGATTCCTCAACTTTCGAAGAGGAATTGGATAGCGTTGACCAGAAAAAGTCTGGCTGAAGGACTATAAATCAAGCGCTTATTGGGAGGCAACCCAAGTTTAATTTTTATTTATAGTTTTTATTAGGTTTTATATTATTAGTTAATAAATTTGCATGTCTTAGGATCTAAAAAGCTTGCTTCTATCATATTCACAATTTAGTCAAGTCCAACTCAAGTGTGGTTCCCGACTTATTCTAATGTGTCTAGCCTATTCTTCAGACTTAGCAGACAAGGAGGAACATGCTGTAATTTCAGGGAAGTCCTCTCTTTTTATTTTTCCTATCTTAGCCATTGAGGATAATGTCTAGTTTAAGTTTTGGGGGCATTTTAGTGTCGTATTGCATATAGTTAGTTATTTACATTGTAGTTCATATAGTTACATTTAGTTTTTGCATTCACTTTCTAAAAAAAAAATCAAAATAATAGTTTGTTACTATGTTCATCTTGCATGAGTCCAGCTGTTTGATAGTTTAAGTTTATTTTGGTCAATGATGAGATTGGAATTGGGTAGACAAGTATAGTACTGACTATTAGAGCTTTGATGTGATTTCTTGTTATGAATTGAGTATTTTTCTGTTTGAAACTGGTATAATAAGGATAGCACAGTAAGAACAACTTGTTGATTGATTGAGTTTAAATTGATACATAATCGGACTCTAAAGGATAATGCTAGTTTGAATGAAAGAATGATAAGAATAATTAGGGATGGCTAAAGTTAGACAAGAACCTAAGTTTGGGGGAATATTTGGGGTATATAAGCTTAAAGAAAAAAAAAGAAAGATATTGAGTTGAATAAATTGAGTCTTGTGGTGGGTCGAGAAGAAGCGCGAAATGCACTCCCCATAACACACAGGCGTGAGATGGAGCGTAAAATGCACTCACTATCCATCAACCAAAAAAATATATTAATAAAACGGGAAATAAGAGCAAAAAGCCCCCGTAGATGAAAAACGAAGCATAAGTATCCCATGTTGACCATCGATATTGGTAATTGTTTAATTTTAGTTGGATCTAGCTTATTTTTGGATTTCTTGAGTTTACACTGTATGATGCCTTCGAAGAGACTTGTTATGTGTTAAATTTGATTTTATATCAGTTAACATTGCTGTGGAGCACACACACACTATATTAGTGATAACAGTCTAAGATTTGATGAGTGATTGAGAAGTTATTGATTGGTTTTGATATGAGGTATTATCGCGTTTATTTGATTTCTCTAAGGCCGGTTGAATAGACTTGTTTATGTCATTACTGCTGGATTCGTAGGCATGTAGATTAGTTGCATTGCATGACATTATTGTTTTGTGTTTTTGCTTGAGGACAAGCAAATGTATAAGTTTGGGGGTATTTGATAAGTAGGTTTTATACCTACTTATCCGGTATCTATTACTTAAATTATTTGCTTAATCTCATGTTTCTTAGTTACTTTTCATACATTTTATGTTATTTTGTAGGCAATGACACGGCATTGGCATGAAGAAGCAAGGGAAAGCAATTCAGACTAAAAAGATTCAAGCAATTGCAAGAAGGGAAGATTGTTAGGATTTTAACACCAAGTGGGATGCATGTTTTTGGCTTGGAACTTGGATTTTATTGTAGATCTACTTCTTAGCTTTCCGTAACATCTTGAATCGTCCCAATCGGAGTTCGGATGCGAGAGTTATGGCCTTTTTATCAACGAAGATCAAAGCTAAGAGTTGTCATGCTTGCCATTAACACAGCATCTACTTCAAGCTCTATTTCCGCCTTATTCCAGTCTGAATCTGTCAATTGTTAAAGAATACAAGTTGTATATCTCGTCGATATCTTCGATTTGATAGGTGGCAGGCCCCATAAATCCTAGCAGATCAAAAGTTATGCATGTTTTACCAAAGGACGTCGTGAAAGAAAAATAGGGCGCCGCGGACCGCGCTAGAAGCGCTAAAGCGGCGGATTTTTACGCCATTATGTTAGCGTCCACGCCCGAAATGGTTTGGGGACAGCGCTGACCGCGCTAGGCGGCGGGAAGACTGCTGATTTTGGTTATTTGATGTCCAATTTGAGCTAGAATAGGATTCTTAGTTGGCTAACTTGCTAGGGCATCCATTAGAACTATAAATACATGAGGAGAGACATAAAAGAAGGAGATCTAGGCTAGTTTTGGAGGATTTAATTAGATTAGATTAGAGTAAATTAGAGAAAAACCCTAGTTCTTGTTAGATTTGGAGATTGAAACAACTTGGAGACCATTGAAGATTCAAAGTAGGAGCAAGGAGGGAGCATCAAATCTACAAACAACAGATTCTATCTTCTTATCTTCTTCTATCTTTGTCTTTTAATGATTATTCAATTGTGGATTCTTAGTTTTAATTCAATAATCATGAACTAATTCTTTGTTTGAGATTACAATGGATTTTATTGTGTAGTTTATTTTAATATGCTTCGTTATTATTATTATGTTCTATTGTGAGGATTGTCTATTGTGATTTGGACTTAATTATTTAATTGATTGGCCATCAATTACCGTGATAATCTATATGAACTCAAGAGATGAAGTATTGATTTAGATCTTATCATGATAGCATGTGTTAGGAATTTTGTCAATAGCAGATTTTTGATTATTGTTAAGGTAGAGATACGCTTGACATCGCATGTAATCGGATAGAGAACTTATTCTTCAATATTCTTTAATTGTAATTCACATAGAGATATAGTGGGTTAGTTGATTAAGGTGTTTAACAGATTTTTATCTTAATTGTGGATTGACGTTAATATGGGTATTATGCATCGAGAGGTGGTTTTATCTGCTTTAGTGTTCTTGATTAACAATTCAGGATAGAGAATAATTGATGAGAAATGTGTTAACTTAAATAAAGCAATAAGTGAAGTTGTGATCTTAAATCTCCGTAATCTTAATTTAACTAGTGGTAATTAGAATTAGTTTACTTATAAATTGAAATTCATTCGTTTAAATAAGATTGAGTTAATTGCGGGTTAGTACATGGTGATTTTTATTTAACAATTCCTCGTGGGAACGATACTCTACTTTCACTTTATTACTTGTTGACCACGTATACTTGCGTGTTGTGTGTAACTAGATTTTACCCAACAGCCCCAATTCACCACATCAACCAAGAAGCACTCTTCTTCATCCGTTGGTAAATTGATTGCTTTAAAGACGTTGAAAGTGATCTCTTGATCCTGGACACACATAGTGAGTTCACCTTTTTGCACATCTATCGACGTTCTGCCCGTGGCCAAGAATGGTCTTCCCAATATTATTGGTATGCTTTTGTCCTCGTCGTAGTCTAGGATGATGAAGTCAGCTGGAAAAATAAACTTATCTACCTTAACTAACACATCCTCAACAATTCCTCGTGGATACGTGATCGATCTATCAGCTAGCTGTAATGATATGTTTGTCGATTTTGGATCCGGCAATCCCAACTGGTTAAATACCGACAAGGGCATCAAATTTATGTTTTCCCCAAGATCACATACACATTTACTGAAGTTAATCTTTCCAATGGTGCATGGAATTGTGAAGCAGCCCGGATCCTTCAGCTTTGGATGTAATTTTTGTTGAAGCCTTTGCCTTTGCATTCCTCTGTCGAGGCTACCATTTCAAACTCATCTAGTCTCCTCTTCCTTGGCGAGATACCCTTCATAAACTTGGCGTGGTGGGCATTTGTTCAATGCCTCAAATAATGGTATGTTGATCTGCGACTTTTGAATACCTCCGAGAATTTCTTTGAATTGTTTATCTTCCCTTTTTTTATTTAATCTCTGAGGATACGGAACTTGAATGTGAATTGGTGGTAATGGACTCTTAAACTTCTCCTCTGAACCTGCTCTCTCAGTCTCTTCCTGCTGACCCTCAGATTTCTCCCTATTTTCTTTCTCGATGGTGGCTCCTGCATGCATGTGCGATCGCGCGCCCTCCTAAGTGCATTCTCACGCAGACGCGTGACTTGTAGTAACTGACAAATCTTTCCCAGATCTCAATGTGATCGCTTGACACTGTTCCTTCCTTTCTCTTCTTGGATTTGTCTC
The DNA here is from genome assembly GCA_020205605.1 of Panax ginseng. Lineage (NCBI taxonomy): Eukaryota > Viridiplantae > Streptophyta > Magnoliopsida > Apiales > Araliaceae > Panax > Panax ginseng. Next base: position 51,982,178 of record CM035136.1, on the reverse strand, counting down.
CGTATTACTTGGCAATGAACCCTGGGGCCTATTAGTAAGCATGTTCTCCATCTGCCCCATTTGAGTTCCCAGATTCTTTATAGCCACTGCTTGGCTCTTGATCATAACTTCTGTATTTGCCATGTATTTCATCATCATCTCCTCTATCACGATTTCTTTTCTTCTTTGAGGTGCAAATTGGAGTGTGATGTTCTTTGTTGTTGTTGAGAAAATCCGTGGAAAAGGTGGTCTAGGATTAAAGCGTAGTTCTTATTGGCTACGCTTTGAAATTGATTATTTGGTTGAAACCGATCTGCTGATTCCTTTGATTATTCGACCAACTAAAGTTTGGATGATTTACATTGTTGGGGTGGTATGTGTTACGAAATTGACCTTGGTCTTTTCTATAGTTGCTCATATCTTGCTTGATTACGGTGATAGCACATTGATCCGTCGAGTGTGACCTGCATAAATCTCACATCTGAAGGCAGCCGTCTTTACTTTTCCTTCCGCCAAAGTATCTATCTTCTTTGCCATGGTACGCCATCTGTCTTTGACAACTAAGTAATAGCATCAACCTCCAACATACACGCAACTTTGGTTTGTGGCATTAGAGAGATGTAGGATTCTAAAAATCATTCGATGCCATTGTCTCGATAAAAATCATAGGCTTCCTCATAGTTCTTTGCCCATAATGCCCCTCCCTACATTACATCTACAATCGGTCTCGTTGCCATCCCAATCCATTATAAAAGCGTGTTAATTACCATCCAATCGGCATCTCTTAGTGATGTGGGCACTTTCTCGGCATTTCTTTGTATCTCTCCCATCCTTCATATAATGACTCGCCCTGTTGTTGCTCAAACTGAGAGATAGTTGTCCTCATCTTAGCAGTCTTAGCCATTGGGAAGAACTTTGCTAAGAATATCTGTGCTAAATCCTCCCATGTAGTTATAGATCCTGCTGGCGGAAGAATGAAGCCAACTTTTAAGCTTTATCCTCAATGAGAATGGGAACAACCTTAGTCTAATAGCATCTTCCGTCACACCATTGTATCTGAATGTATCACAAATTTTAATGAAACTTAACAGGTGTTCATTCGGATCATCATGTGACACCCCCAAAGCGAATCGTATTACGCACCATTTGAATAGTGCGATTTTTATCTCGAATGTATTGGGCTGCTATCATTTGATGCGACTATCTTTGGACTATAGTCGATTAATATTGGGCATGGAATACTCCTTGAGCCCTATGCTCCTCTTTTTTGCTCTTCTCCTTGTGCCTCATTTGCCATATTAGGTATTGTGTTTTCCAACCGTTCTTGTAAATTTCTCTGAACACCCGCTTTTCCAACCTCTCCGTTTATGTTATCACGAGCAGTGTTAAAGGGGTTAGTTAATGTAATGTCTTGTAAAAAATTTATCAAGTTCTGAAACAAAAACAAAAAAGCTGAAATGAGATAAGACTAGAATTGTCTAAGTCATACAATATAGCTTAAAACTAATGATAATAATACTAAATTAAACGCCTTTCCCCGGCAACGGCACCAAAAACTTATTGCCTCTTTTTTAGTCTTAATAAAAGAGCTCTAACTCATGCAAGCATACATGTGTCAACAAGCAATACAGAGTAAGTAAAGTATCGATCCCACAAAGAAAGTTGTTTAACTAAGATTATTATTCATTAATTGAATCACTATATTTATATGCTCAAACTAATGATTAAACTTAGTTTTTTCTCGAATTGCAAATGACAACTAAAACAATAATAACGACAGAATAAATGATATTGGAACTAATGGGATCCTAACTTCATTTAATACTTCATTCAATCACCACTATCATGCACGACTCGTTCACATATCACAGAAATGTAGCCAAGAGTATTAGCCATTTTTCAATGCACTAAGACCTACTTACACAGCATCCACAGATGATAGACTCTATGTAATCATCAATATAACCAAAATCACTATATGTCTATGTGAAATTGCAACTATATTGATTTTAAGTTCAATCCCTTATTCTAACTTATACGGTGAAACAGTATATGTCTATCTAGTTCACGATATATACAAGCCAAATAACACAGCCCTATATACGTATACTATCATGATTACAATCCATATTTGCATGTTCATTTTCAATTCCATACAAATACTGAAACGAATGGTGATCAAGCATTCATACATGTAAAACAATCATGATAGACATCCCATATGATATGCAAAACAATCCAGCATTTAAGCATGCAATCGAACTACATATTAAAATCAGTTAGAATCCCATAATGGAGTTTAGTTCATGACTGAACCAAAAGCCATTATGGGATCAAATCTAAACATGGTCAATAAATGACAATTGAAAGATGAAAGATAAAACTATCAAACCCAATTATTGAATATAAATCAATAATTAGATCCTCATAAGAATTCAGCAAAACTAATAATAATAATAATCCACTCAAGTAGAAAATCACAAGGAGTAGAAAAGTAGAGTTGTGGCCTCCTTCTACGTTGGAATCTCTCCCAGAGAATAAACCCTAATTACCACGTAAAGATACGTGAAAAACTTAATAAAATGTCAAGTGATACCCCTGACACCAGTCAGGAATCGTTTTAAATCAATTACAACCCTTAAAAATTGTAAATAAAATAAAACAAATCAACTTGACGGGCCTGGCCGTAGCGCTTAAGCTTGTTATGCTCATGATCAGCGAGACTTGCGCGATGAAGTTTGTATATTCAATAGGTCTGCAATGGCCTCTAGCATTGTCCTTCTCGCGTACTTACAACTTACAAGAGGTTCCAAGTGCGGCTGGGTACTTTCGCGTGGCGTCGCGCTCTCAAGGCTATTCTGCAAGACGATCGGCCAGCGACTTGCTATCTGCAAATCCTCGGTTCTTGTTACGATTACGTCGTACTCTCTGCTGCTGCTACTTGTTCATTCATGCTTAATCTCCTTGCTCCATTGCACTTCATGCCATGCATATCCCATCTTTTCCCTCGTCTCAAGCATCCATTAGCCTTGTGCTCAATAACACCACCAAAATAGGCCGATTCCTGTACTTATTCACCAAAAGGAGTTTTAAGTATGTGAAATGCAAATTATCATGAAATGCAGCTAAAACCTACTAAAATGTACTTGAGATGGGCATAGTTCGCATGAATTGGTACTCCATAAGTAGGTGTAAATCCTAATTATCAATACTTGCTTTAGTGTCTCCACACAAATGATTATGAGATCAATCATCCTCATCCAATGAGCAAGCAACGTATATACTAATCTATCCGGATTCACTAACTCCTAATTTAGTAATCCAACGATTGGGAACTATTTTAGTTTTAAACTTTCTAAGAATTTAGATCTCATTAGAATGATCATCATCATTATTCTAAAAGCATTGCTTAAAACTATGGGTTTATCACATATTATAAAACAGCATCATGTAGATAATTAAAAGCCTTTAATGAATTAATACTTTTTATTAATAAATGAATAAGATTGTTACAAAGTATATGCTTTATCATCAAACATGATTGGCTTGTGTGCATACTACTTTCAATCTCCCACTTGCACTAAAGCCAATTGTCATGGTATCTCATACTCTTCTTCTCTAAGTGACGATTATACTGCTGTTGGATAAGCTTCAGTAAATGGATATGTAATGTTGTTCTTGAGAGTCCAATATCTCTATAGTGATTTCCCATCTTTCAATAATTCTTTAATCAAATGAAAGTGCTGCAACACATGTTTAGATCCAAGATGAGACTTAGGAACTATTCCTAGTTCTGTAATGAACTTTTCATCCAAACAATCAACTTGCAGCTTCATTTATAGCTATCTACTTTGTCTTTATCACTAAACCAGCAACTCTTTGTTGTTTGGAACCTTTCCAATTTCACTGCACAGTGATCTTTTCCAGAATATGACCGATCATCATCAGGTCTCATATATTTTATTGAATACATGATTATCACTCATGCGATCTCTCTTTTCAAGAGTCTATGGGGACTATTAAGAGAGATACACTCCATGGCTCATCAACATGAGACATTTCTTGGAGTTTGCCATGCTGAACGACTTTAACATCATATCAATATACGTTCCTTGGGTTAAGTCGAGCATCCTCTTAAATCTATCTATATAGATTTGTATCCCCAATTAAGATACTCTTCCCAAATTATTCATGGAGGAATGTTTAGACAACTTTATCTTTACTGATTGTAGCATTTTTATGTCATTCCTTATCCGTAGTATATCAACATATAATACTAGGAATGCCACGACGCTCCCACTTACCCTTTTGTACACAGTAGGTTCATTCTTGTTTTTGATAGAATCAAACTCTTTTGATTTGTTTCATCAAAACAAATGTTCCATTTTGAGAAGCTTGCTTCAATCCATTTCTCTGAGTGTCTACAACTCTTACCTCATCGTATATAACTGGATCATCATCTTTATGACACGTACCTTGTCATCATTATCCATGATGAATCCATACCTCCCAGGTATCTTTGGTACTATTCCAGATTTACGATTCGGTTGTGGTACAATAGGTCTATCTACAGGTTCCTCTTATTTGACTTATAGTGTTTTGTGGTTCTTGAACTCTTCAAGATCTATTATCCTCCCACTAGCCCCTTAAATGATAAACACCTTTATCTTAGAAGGTAGCATGTTTTGCAAGAAACACCTTTTCCTAAGTAGGATTATAGAACATATACCCTAAACTTATTTTAGGATGTCCCACAAATTGTACTTGTCAAATCTTGTCCCAAACTTATCCTTTTGAAACTTTTTCACATAAGTTGGACAACCCCTTATCTTAACATACTTAAGATTAGGAATCCTCCCTGTCTATAACTTTTATGGAGTCTTGTGGCCGGATTTTGAGGTTACCTTTTCGTAGATATGCAGCCATTTCTAGGACATTATCCCAGAAGGATACTGGAATGTCGGTAAAATCATTATGGACCGCACCATGTCCAACAAGGTATAATTTTTCCTTTCAGATACATCAATCAATTATTGCTTATCAGGAGGCGTCCATTATGAGAAAACCATTTGAGATGATCTAGAAACTCGTTGCATAAGTATTCCTTCCTTGATCCGATCAAAGAATCTTAATACTTTTCAAATTAGTTTCACTTCTGAATTCTTTGAACCTTTCAAATAATTCACACTTGTATTTCAGAAAATACACACATTCAATTTTTTTGAATGATCATCTCCTTTTCTTATACTAGTTTGATCAATTTACAAAATAATTTTTTTTACGTAAGTCAGTATACAAAATCCATTAAGTAATATTCCAGTTCTATACAAAACATTATTATTATAAATAGAACAACAATTGTTCTTAAATATAATACCAAATATTTCATTGTCCAACAACAAAATAGAAATAATGTTTCTAACGAGAACTGAAATACAATAACAACTTATTGACTTAATAGATTTGCCCGTAGGCATTGCTAAATTATAAGTTTATGTGGCTAATGTGGCAACCTTTGCTTCATTTCCCACACATAGGATTACTTATATTTGTTTATCTTTCTACTTCTGCTTGGTCCCTTCATAAATCTATATTTATGATAACCAAAGTCGGTATCCAATACCCAAGTAGAACCTTGACTTAAAGAAAAAATTATTTTAAATCATGAACAAAATTGTATTTGTAATTGAAGCTTCACTAAGCTTTTTCTAGTTAGCCTTTGTAAGATGTTTCTTGCAGTTTCTTTCCAGTGTCCAGGCTTATTGCAATGGAAGCAAATTCCTTTGCTATCCGTATCAGTTTTGTTCTTATTATCCTTTGTCTTTGCCTTTCTTTTTACCTTCTTTGAATCGTTCTTCTTTTCAGAAAATCCTTTGGCCCCTACTAGTAAGACATAGTCTTTCTTGGTTGGAAAGTGACTCTCAACATTTTCAACATGTTAAGCAAATCAGCGAGACTGATATCTAGCTTGTTCATATGAAAAATTCACAACAATTGTGAAAGGAGTCCGGGAGTGAGTGCAAGATCAAATCTTGGCTCAACTCTCCATCCATGACAAAACATGTTGTCCTAATTGATCAATCAAATTGATAATGTTAAGGACTTTTATCTGTACTATAGTGTCATTGGTCATTCTAGATCGGAAAAGCTCCTTAGATATCTGATATCTAGCAGTCCTACTTTCCTTACCATCAACTACTTGATGTGGAATATAGTAAGAGCATCCATAGTTTCATGCTGCTGAAGCTCGTTACTCATGGATGCGAGCATGATGCATTGAGCCAACTGTGCATCATCTTGCCACTTTCTAAAAGTAGCAATCTCTTCCTCAGAGGTATTATCTGCAACCATTGCAGGGATAGGCATATTAAGGACATAAGATAGCTTTTCAGCCGTGAGAACTTTTCTCAATTCCTTAACCAATCCGTTTAATTCGATCAGGTTAAATAACATCTAATATGCTTCGCAGTGATAGTAATTTAGACATTATAAAATTCTGTAAATGAATTTGTAATTAACAACATTTTAGCATACATTCTTTTATTAATTACCAAAATAAATTAGGTCTTGTTTTAAATTGGTATCTCCCACTATTTTCATCAAACTATATTACCCTCACTTATATAGTTCGGCAAAATCTAATTAAAGATTTGCTAGTGAGAATAAGGATCTCATTTCAAATGTTTATAGCCTTGTGGTGACACAACAAACTATATATAAATAAATAGGTAGACAACTCTTGTCAATTACATCAACTATGCAACTCCTTGTATTTTACCTCTTAGATTATTTTGATCAAGTGGTGGCATATCCGGATCAAAATTATCCAAGTTAAGTCCAACCTAGCACTCCATATATTCAAAAAAGAAAAACATTGTCCTTGTGGTGACACAATAAAAAAATATTGTTCAATTTTCTTTATAAGCATCAAATGTGATAAAATTAACATCTCAAAGAATTAAGATAAGCCTTGTGGTGACACAACAAACTTATAATAATTAATTGATACTCTTTTATTTTTTATTATGCTAGAAGGCGACGTTCGATATTCCAAATATCTTTGAACGCTTAGGACTTAATATAAAATATTTGAGGGGTTTGTTATTAATTTGTTTCATCTTGTTTAGCGCGCATGCACACACATATATATAAAATACGCGTCATATTAATGAACATGCGAAGCATGTTTGCATAATACATAATATATATAGTATAAGCATGCACATATAGAATACTATATTCTACTTGGATTGATTATGGACTTTATTCTAGTTTGGTTCACTAGAGCCACCAAGGGTGCAAGAATTAATATTTAAATATAACTATTACATTTAAACTCGGGCTCCATTACAAATGGGTCTTCAAGCGCTCCTTGCTCCTTGATCTACAATTTTTTAAAATTAATTCTAACTATTCCTATTACAAAACTATTTAAAATAAATAGAAACATTGATCAGCAGTCACGGGGAAGTACATAGGAGGGAGTTAGAATTTACATTAAGAAAAATTTAGAGAAGACGAGATACGCAAACCCCATTTAATAAAACTCATACATTCATGCATCCAACTAAAATAAAATTCAATCACATTGGTCAATAGTCCATAATCATTCTCATTTATTATCATACACATTACCATATGCATCAATAAATAACATTCATCTCATGAATAATAAACATTCAATATATATATTGATATCATTTAATGGGCAAATTTAGTTAGCATAAAATCTAATTTTGAATCAAAATAAACTATTTTATTTTAATCAAAATTTTTAATCAAAATAAACTCTTTTATTTTAATTAATTATGGAATCCAATTCCAAGTAAAAAAACTCCTTTGTTAAAGGAAACACGAATTCTCTTTCCTATTCACAAATAAACTCCTTTATTTTGAATAATATGAAATCTTTTTTCATATCTAAATAAACTCCTTTATTTAAGGAAATTAAGATTCTCTTTCCTATTCACAAATAAACTATTTTATTTTGAATAATATGAAATCTTATTTCATATCTAAATAAACTCTTTATTTAAGAAAACATGGAATCATTTTTCAACTCCAATTAGTTATCATGGAATCCAATTTCAACTCTAATTAGTTAGCATGAAATTCAATTTTAAAATTAAAATAAAAACTCTTTTATTTTAATATTAAAATAAACCTTTTATTTTAAGATTAAAATAAAACTTTTTTTATTTTAATTATAAAATAATTAAGAATATTATTTATATATATATAACTATTATATATATATATATAACTGTAGAAGCTTAATTGTTATTATTATATATATATACTAATCGTAGCCTCTTTTTTTTTTTTTAAACTTCTCCTGTTAATTATTATTATTACGTGATCACCCTTGACAAAAGGGAAGCATATATATAATAGCAACAGTTAACATATATTAACTTAAGTAACAGTTAACTTAAGTAAGCATATATTACGTTTAGCAACAGTTAAGAATCCGTGTAAGTATATAACTAATAAACTGAAACCATGAATCTTCAGTAACTTTAATAACCACGGATTCAACAAAAATAAAATCGGGATTCACGGGTTTTTTTTTTCAATAAATAAATTTTATACGACAAAATTATGTCCAATTAAATTGTTCTAAACATATATCAATATACATATCAAATTAAAACAATTAATAATTCGCATAAAGGTTTGGCTTTGATACCACTGTTAGGTTTGTAATATTTATGGACGCAATCAAATTGCACAAAGTAAGCGAAAATGTGGAAAATCAGAGTTTTAAAATTTTATAAACCATATACTCGGATCACCATTTATGCACAATTATTAATTAAACGAAAAGATAAAGAACAAGAATCATACCCTTGAAGATCCGAGCTTCCTCAGGTACAAGTTCACCTCCAATCTTTTTCGCGTTCAACTTGAATCCACTGGGTTTGGTTCCTTCCTTTGATCAACGTTAGCCACCCAAGTGTTTGGCCTCTAGAGGTGATCCACCAAGGAAGAAGAAAGATTCAAGAAGATGGGTGTTTGGCAAAACTCTAGTTTTTCTATCTCTCATAGAAAATGAGCGTACTCTCCAACAATTGGAATCACGTATGTTGTGAAAAAGTCAACAACAACTCTACACCCATAATAAGACTCCTCTTATTTATAGATGTGGACAACCCTCCTCAACAATTAAGGATTTGGTTTTATTTTAATTAATTAAATTTCTTAAATTAATTATGCTCCCAATCTTATTAGGAATAATTAATTTAAATCTTTTAATTAATTTACCTCCTAATCTTATTAGGAATATATAAGAGTACTTTTATTAATTAATTCCCAAACTCCTTTAGGAATTAAATAATAATAATAGTAATAATAATAATAAGACTCCTCTTATTAATTTATATTTAATATTTCCAAAATATTAAATAATAAATATTAATCTATTTAATTTATTCTACCACTATAGATTAAATTAAATATACTTAACTTATTATTACAATTATGCCATTAATTTCTTAAATAATTATTCTTCATTTTATGGTGTGACCATTTAGGTTCTCCATATTAAACCGGTTGTGAATAAATCAATTAGAACAATTCTAATCTCATTTAAATAAATAAATTAAACTATTAATTTATTTAAATAAATAATATTTATTCAACAATAGGGATAAGCCTCCCTAGCGATCAACGACTTTCCAGATAATATAGATTTCAACATTAATCATAAAAGAACCTTTGAGTAAATAGTTACCGTATAATTCAATCCTTTCACCATACAATGTCCCAATTAAATATAAGACATGGAATTACTGTCAAGTCTTATTTTATTTAATTATAAGTTTTTCGATTCTTAAATGCACAACACTAAATAATGCAAATTAGAAACTCTTTTCTAATTTTATTCTGCCTTGGCGAAGGACTACTGACTTGTCATTTATCGAATCACATAGGACATTTCTCTTGTTTAACTAGAAGCGGTAGATTCTTTATTGATCATACATTATCTCCATGTACAACTTATTATACCCAAGCATACCCTTTGATATACCTTAAGGGTCTTAAGGAATAAGTCAAAGTATAACTCATCATACACAAGATACTATGATGTTCTCAAGTCCAAGGATCACTTGTACTACTATCACTACAGGAATTCCTATTGACAAGCAAGTAAAACTCTATTAGGTATTCCTTAGCGAGCCACGTTCAGTGAACTTATTCTCTAATAAGCACCTACATACTTGCTTTAGTGTCTCCACACAAATGATCATGAGATCAATCATCCTCATCCAATGAGAAAGCAACGTATATACCAATCTATTCGGATTCACTAATGCCCAATTTAGTAATCCAACGATTGGGAACTATTTTAGTTTTAAGCTTTCTAAGAATTTAGATCTCATTAGAATGATCATCATCATTATTCTAAAAGCATTGCTTAAAACTATGGGTTTATCACATATTATAAAACAGCATCATGTAGATAATTAAAAACATTTAATAAATTAATACTTTTTATTAAAAAATGAATAAGATTGTTACAAAATATATGCTTTATCATCAAACATGATTGGCTTGTGTGCATACTACTTTCATAAGTCAGGTATGAAAGGCTGATCACCTTCATTACCAGTTGGTCCAGATATATTTGTTCGTGTATAATACTTGTTCAGTAATAAATTTGTTCCTGCTAGTTCACAATTATATTGTTGAATTATAGCCAGCTTATTATTCAGACTCTTTCAATCATGATATATCTTTATATTATTGAATTTAAACTTGTTGGGCAATCCTTATGCTCACCCTTGCTATATCATGATAAAACATTGCAGATTAAGGCGAATGCGTCAAATACAAGGAAAGGTTAAAGACAGTTCCAGCTTAAAGTTAATGTGCGCGATTAGTTTTGTAATAGTGTAGTTTGATAATAGTGTATTATGTTAGATAGTTTATGAATGGTGTATAAGTTAAGGTTACTCGACCTTGGGGAAAAGTATGTAAGTTTAATGTATAAACAATTTATGTTTATATCTTCCACAAATATAGTAATAGTGTTAGAATGATCGAATCAGGATCCATTAATTGGGACCTCGGATTCGGGGCCCTCACGAGTTAGTATCAAAGGCATTGGTTGGTTAATCTTAGGTAGGAATACAGAGACTAATAACCGCGATGATTAGGATAAGTACTAACTCAAATAGAGTTAGTTGGTCGATGAGATTCAAAGACGAATCTCGGCGAGTTATAAGATCTGAGTTCCCAACTCGATAATAAAGTTGAGCGATAATGGGGAATAGATAGAGTCTAAAAGACTAAAAGTTCGATGATAGGAGATCGTAAAACAAAAGCGATCAAGATATAAAATGAATAAATAACATATACGATGAGATCACTCCGTGATCTGATAAAGTGACAACAGGAATAAGAATCAATCTGATGATTGGAAAGTTTACAGCAATATTGTTGTGTGAATTGGTACAGATTCAGGAAAGGATTATGAATACGAGTTAAATGAAATTCGTATTGAGAAGGGTGTTAGTGTTAGGTGGGGATTCAATTGAGGATTCATGTCGGCAGCTGAGATGTATGATTCCTTGTGTGGGCGGGGAATTGTACTTGGTGTAAAAACTACTTAGTTCTGACAATGATAATCATTGAAATGTTTATGTCGCGCTATTTGATATATGCATGTTAAGAGGGTGATTCTTTTCCCATGTGTATAACAGATAGATAGGTCATAGGTAGAGGATATAAGGTTAAGTACGAGTTCTTAAAACTCATACTTATGTGACATTCTTGACTCATAATTATATGAAATGTTTATGAAGCCCTCGGTGAATGGGCCTTAAAGATGCATCTGGGAAAGTTCTTAAACTCATATGATTGTGGCAATTTATGGACTCATAAGTGTGGTTTCTGAGCTAGGTATAGTTATGTGTAAATGGAGTATTAATGATTATAGGAACAGATAGATTGTTAAGAAAATGATTATTAGTGGAGACATAAGTTTTGAAACTCCTAGCTATCTTAGACTTGAAATTTTGACATCAAGCTAAATCGCACTATGTGCTTTTAAAAAAAAATATGTAGACTAAGTAATCATTTTTGAAGCGGTTTAAAGTATAGTTTATGCTACTTATTTGACTAGAGCGTAAAACGATTTGAAATATCAAAATATATTTTAATTATCACTCATATACCATGTAACTTTGCTTTGCGAGAGATGATAAAAAGTTGATGGAGTTGTAAATCTGAGGGAATACTAAGTGTGAATTTGATCTAAAATCGTTGTTCCACTATTATATGATGTGTTATGACAACGTCACACAATAACGGCATCCTCAAAGCGAATTTGTTAATCTGATGCGGCATCATGGCGTCATTCTCAAAAATATTTTTAAAATTTTTAATTTGCCAGCGTGGTTTGGCTACACCTAAATAATTGATTGAATTGAATTATTGATATGAGTCTATCTTATTCGATTCAATTAGACTAATGTTTATGAAAACTCTAAGTGTTCATTGAAAGAAATTTCCCGACCCAAATTGTTTTGATGCGGAATCCTATGATAAAGGCGAGGTGGACTATGTTGTTTGGATAAATAATCCAATCAAGTAAGCGTAAATATTCAGCTATACATGATTAATACGTTATGCATGATGTAAGAGTACGATAGACTAATCACCTAAAGTACTAACAACGGTAGTTTACCTTCATCGTGATTGTAAACATACCAAGTAATGTATTGTTTTGTGGTATGAATACCGTTAAAACTATGTGTTCATGGTCTATATGAACCCTCAGCACAATTTGAAAACTTTTACTCTTGCGAGTGATGTATTGGATAGCATTTGATGATATGTGTGAATGGTGTAAGCAGTATGGTGTAAGGTGTAAGGTGTAAGGTAAATTTTGGGGACAAAATATTTAGAAGAAGGGGTGAATGTGACAACCCGAGAATTTAGGAAATTTTTAAAATTTTTATTAATTGATTTAAGGTTCAACATTAAAACCTAGACAGAAAATAAGTGAATGCGTTTGATATTTTTGAGGTAGAATTTATAGGATTTCAAAATTTTGTGAAGGATTTAGGTGAATTATTCAGGATTATGGGTATACGTGATTATGTTTTGTGTAAATGTTATTATACTTGTACAGTATATGGTTAAGGTCAAGGGTTGACCAGATAAACGATATCTGTAACAAACCCTAAGTATATATATTAAGAACGTCAACGTTCGATTAGAAAACCCTAGTGATGGATATGAAACCCTAAAAACCGGTTCTGGAAACCCTAATTTTAGTTCCGGGAATCCAAACCCTAATTCGGGAATTTAAAACCCTAATCTGGGAACTTAAACGATAATTATAATTCTTAAGTGATATTAATTAGGGTAAAGCTTAATTAATTAGCAAACCCTAATTTTAAATTTAGAAAACCCTAATTTCTGGTTTAGGAACCCTAATTTGTAATTCGGGAAATCCTAAGTGTTAATTTAATAATTTTAATGTTAATTAGGAAATATTAATCCTAATATTCATGTTATAGTAATTAGAAAACTCAAATCTAATTACGAAATCTAATTTCTAAATTAGAAAATTATTTTCTATTTAAAAACCCTGATTTTGGGTTATAAACCCTAATTCGTGATTTTGACCCTAATTGCTTAATTAGCAATTTTAATTAGGATATATAAATCCTATTTAGCAATATTTAAATTATGATTAAGAAATTTTAATATAATTAGAAAATTCTAATTATAATTTAGAAATATTAATTTTTATTTTTAAAAACCTAATTTGGAAATTCTAGAATTATTTTTTTTTCAAACCCTAAACCCTAAATTGGTTCAAATCCTAAACCCTAGCCCAAACCCTAAACCCTAAGTGTTTGCATCAAATGACCAATCTAGAAATAAAATTAATTGCTAAATGACTATAATACCCTTATTGCATTATTGAGCCTAACTTGTCAATCTTGCCAAGATGTGAGTTGGCCACCCACTCTAACCACTCCATATACTCTATATCAAACACATCAGCCGAATTTTTGCAAGATCATAGCAACAAGTCAACAAATAAATAGATTAAAGAGAGAGAAAGAGCCACTTTAATTATCATTTCTCCCAAGACCCTCTCTCTCTAAAATTCGGGAATGGGGAGTGAGAGATAGTGAGATATAAAACCATGTTAGCCTCTTAGTTCACCAATATCAGATCCAAGGATCAGAATCAAAGATCAAAGGTTAAAGAGGTATGAACCCTAAATTTCGAAAACCATGTGATCTTGTGTTAGATGTTATGATTGGTTGTCTTAGGTTGTGTTAGAGGGTGTTAAGATGTGATCTGGTTTGTTAAATACCAGATCCATAATATTTATATGCATGAAAATGAGTTTTTCAAAATTGATCTATGAACCCTAAAACATGGCCTGACAGCCGAATGTCAGGGCTCATAGATCATTGTCTGTTAATTTTTTGTTGTATTTTAAGTTATGAATTTGTTTATGACATTTATACTGTGATCTGAAACTGGAAACACGACCAGAGCATGATTATAGTGAGAGATACGATCGGTCAAACCTCGTTGACCGTTCATAGAAACTGATTTCTGGGCAGCCCAGAAATCTCAGTAACCTCTGACAAGGTTTTGCAGGCGCTAGATCTTGCTATTTGTTAGTGTTTGGTCCAGGTTATTGTGTTAACATCGTAGACTGGTATAGGGACTACACAATCGTGCCTTTAAATTACACATATCATGATCAGGATCGAATTTACTCTAGGTCAAACCATCGTTGACCAACAGCCTGGGAAGAAAACTGGGAAAACCCAAAAACTTCATGTCCGATATTTTTGTCAGACTTTGACCAGCCTTGATCGTCTTGGTATGATGATAAAATGAGGATATGTTATTATATAACTCTTCCCTGACATCCCTACTGCAGTACGGAATCAATAAATCGTACTTAGAAAGCCTAGACATCAAAGATCCAAAGGCTCAAATGTGACACCTCGACTGTTCTTCAATTTCTGGAAAACCCAGAAATTGAAGAACAGTGTCTGATAGGTTTTGTACAACTTGAATCTCACTGATGTTATGTGTTATGGATCTGAACTTAGTTTGTTAGTGTAGTATTACATACATACTACAACTATGATGCCCTAGATTTCCCAGATAACATCAAGAACATGAAAATTAAGCCAAATTGAACTAGGCCCTACTTGACGAGTTTGAAGTTCTAAACATTTCGAGCGACCTCAAGAACACCTATAGCGGCCAGTTACATAAGCTATAGGGCCCTTTAGTGACAGATAATTTCAAAAATTAATTAATTATTTTCAAAAATAATTATTTTAATTAAATAAATAGAAAAAAAAATAGATTTTAATTATTAAAAATACTTAATAAATTCCGAAAAATTATTTTAAAGTCTGAAAATTAGTTTTTAATTATTTTAAGTATATTTCATAAATATTTAATATTTTTGGAATATAAATGGTATTTAATTTATTTAATTATAATATTAAACAAATTATTTAAAATGATTTTAATACATAAAAATCATGAAAAAATAATATTATGGTAAAAGAAAATATTTTAAGTTATTTTTAGTGACTTTTAATATTTTGTGAGGAATTTTATTAATTAATCAATATTAATGATAATTAGTTTATTTAATAAATATATTAAATAAATTAAGGAAAAATAAATTTATGATTTAAAAATCATATAAAAATGATTTAAGTGATATAAAAATATTTTAAGTTATAGCCTATAACTTTTGATATTTTTAATGAAATATTAATATTTTAATATTAATAGCAATTATCGGATAATGGATTTAAGTATTTAAAAATCATATAAAAGGTGATTTTATGGTATTAAAAATACTTTGTGATATTATAAATATATTATAATATTAAGTGATGGTTTTCATTAATATTTGGTAATAAATAAATATTAATGATTAAAGAATTAAGTTATATTTAATTCATTTAAATACGATATTAATAATGGAAAATTCATGATAAATAGTAATAATTATTTTAAAATTATTACGAGCTTACGAAAAATATTTCGACGGTTAATAAATTATCTAAGATAATTGTTAAGTGTTTAGGCAGAGTTTAATTGAACTTAGACTCGATAAAAGTCCGATAAGACCGTCGGGATGTTAGAATTGTGTCGGGTTCAACTCAGACTGCAATAGTTTGACTAGATACCGAGTCTTATATGTGTTATAGACTGATAAGGTTATGTGTTATGTGTTTAGGTTATTCTATATATATCTATATATATTATAGTATTATATTGTGATGATATTATTCTAATATTGGAGATCTATATTACTCATATTAGGTCTTCGGATAAAGCGTTATAAATTGCATTGCAGTAATCAACGGTTCAGGCAAGTTTGTTTTTACTTAACTCTACTAAGAGTTATTTCACTCAGATAAACTTATGGTTAATCATTGCTGGTTGCCATGAATTGTACTCTGTACATATTGCATGTATAAGTCAAGTATGAAAGGCTGATCACCTTCATTACCAGTTGGTCCAGATATATATTTGTTCGTGTATAATACTTGTTCAGTCATAAATTTGTTTCTGCTAGTTCACAATTATATTGTTGAATTATAGCCAACTTATTATTCAGACTCTTTCAATCATGATATATCTTTATATTATTGAATTTAAACTTGCTAGGCAATCCTTATGCTCACCCTTGCTATATCATGATAAAACATTCTGATTAAGGCGAATAAATCGGATACTGAGGAAAGGTTAAAAGGCGGTTCCGACTTAAAGTTAATGTGCGCGATTAGTTTTGTAATAGTGTAGTTTGATAATAATGTATTATGTAAGATAGTTTATGAATGGTGTATAAGTTAAGGTTACTCGACCTTGGGGAAAAGTATGTAAGTTTAATGTATAAACAATTTATGTTTATATCTTCCGCAAATATAGTAATAGTGTTAGAATGATCGAACCGGATCCACAGTGATTTAGGACCTCGGATTTGAGGACCTCACAGTTGGTATCAAAGCTGTTGGTTATGAACCTTAGGTAGGAATACCTGAGACTAATAACCGCAGTGATTAGGATAAGTACTAACTCAAATAGAGTTAGTTGGTCAGTAAGATTCAAAGATGAATCTCGGCGAGTTATAAGATACAGAGTTCCCTAACTCTGATAATAAAGTTGAACAGTAATGGGGAATAGATAGAGTCTAAAAGACTAAAAGTTCGATGATAGGAGATCGTAAAACAAAAGCGATCAAGATATAAAAAATGAATCGTAACATATCACGATGAGATCACTCCGTGATCGATAAAGTGACAACGAGAATAAGAATCAATCGATGATTGGAAAGTTCTGACAATATTCTTGTGTGTGTGAATTGAATCTGAGACTTTGAAAAATATATTTTGACTATTAATAAATTATTTAAGATAATTGTTAAGTGTTAGGCAGAGTTTAATTAAACTTAAACTCGTGAATTTTCCGACTAGACCGTCAGGACGTTAGAATTTTGTTGGATTCAAGTCAGACTGAAATAGTTTGACCCGATACAAAGTCTTATGTGTTATAGACTGATAGGGTTATATGTTATGTGTTTAAGTTATTCTGTATATATATATATATATATATATATATATATATATAATAGTATTATATTGTGATGATATTATTCTAATATTGGAGATCTATATTACTAATATTAGGTCTTCAGATAGAGCATTATAAATTGCGTAGCGGTAATCAACGGTTCAGGCAAGTTTGTTTTTACTTAACTCTACTAAGAGTTGTTTCATTCAGATATGCTTATGGTTAATCATTGCTGATTGCCATGTAGAATTGTACTCTGTACATATTGCATGTATAATTCAGGTATGAAAGGCTAATCACCTTCATTACCGTTTGGTCTAGATATATTTGTTCATGTATAATACTTGTTCAGTCAAAAGTTTGTTCCTGCTAGTTCACAATTATATTATTGAATTATAGCCAGCTTATTATTCAGACTCTTTCAATCATGATATATCGTTATATTATTGAACTTAAACTTGCTGGGCAATCTTATGCTCACCCTTGCTATATTATGATAAACATTGCCGATTAAGGCGAATACATCGGATACAAGGAAAGGTTAAAGACAGTTCCAGCTTAAAGTTAATGTGCGCGATTAGTTTTGTAATAGTGTAGTTTGATAATAATGTATTATGTTAGATAGTTTATGAATGGTGTATAAGTTAAGGTTACTCGACCTTGGGGAAAAGTATGTAAGTTTAATGTATAAACAATTTATGTTTATATCTTCCGCAAATATAGTAATAGTGTTAGAATGATCGAAATAGGATCCACGGTGATTCGGGACCTCGGATTGAGGCCCTCACAGTTAGTATCAAAGTCATTGGTTATGAACCTTAGGTAGGAATACACGAGACTAATAACCGCATGATGATTAGGATAAGTACTAACTCAAATAGAGTTAGTTGGTCGATGAAGATTCAAAGACGAATCTCGGCGAGTTATAAGATACAGAGTTCCCTAACTCTGATAATAAAGTTGAACAGTAATGGGGAATAGATAGAGTCTAAAAGACTAAAAGTTCAGTGATAGGAGATCGTAAAACAAAACGATCAAGATATAAAAATGAATCGTAACATATACGATGAGATCACTCCGTGATCTGATAAAGTGACAACAGGAATAAGAATCAATCTGATGATTGGAAAGTTTACAATAATATTGTTGTGTGAATTGGTACAGATTCAGGAAAGGATTATGAATACGAGTTAAATGAAATTACATTATTGAGAAGGGTGTTAGTGTTAGGTGGGGATTCAATTCGAGATTCATGTAAGGCATCGAGTTGTATGATTCCTTGTGTGGTGGAAATTGTACTTGGTGTAAAAACTACTTAGTTCTGAAAATGATAATCATTGAAATGTTTGTGTCGCGCTATTTGATATATGCATGTTAAGAGGGTGATTCCTTTCTCATGTGTATAACAGATAGATAGGTAAATTGAGTTGTAGATCTAGCCCTAAATTGAGTTGGTAAACCACCCTAACTCTAGACCTAGCTATATGTCAAATATCAGCATTCAAATTGCTAGAAAATACATTGAACCATGTCCATTATATAGATCAAAGAGAGAGAAAACTTCACTTTACTTTTCATTTTTTGCCAACCTCTTTTCTTTCTCCAAATTTCGAGATTTAATGAGGAAGAGAGTCAACAGTTAAGACATAATAACCTCTTAGCTTAACAAGATCAGGATCATGGATCAAAAATCAAGTATGGAAGCATAATAGAAGTATAAACCCTAAACTTAGAAATCCTTATGATTCATGTTAATCTTTGTGTTTAGATGTTTAAAGTTATGTTAGAGGGCGTCATTTGATGATTTGGGTTGCTAAAACTTGGATCCATATCATTTAGATGCTCGAAATTGAAGTTTATGAAAATCTGGAAAAGTGGAAATATAAGGCCTGACAACCTAATGTCAACGCCTCTAGATCATTATGTGTTTGATGTTTTGTGTATTTTATTCTTTGGATCTGTTCTATGACATGAGGACTGTGATCTGAAACTGGAAACAGGGTCATAGCATGTCTAGATTGTAAGTTATTGTTGGTCAAACATCATTGACCGTTCACGAAAAATGAATTTTGGGCAACCTAGAATTCCAGTAACGTCTGACAAGCTTTTCAAGGCCTCGGATCTTGCTTCTGACAAGTGATTGGGACATGTTTGTGTACTCCACTTGTAGTCTGGTATAAGGACTACAATATCATGTTTTTAGATCACCCAGAAAGTATATAAGATCGAAGATATTTAAGGTCAAATGTGAGTTGACCACCAGCCTGGAACGAGATCTGGAAAACCTAGATTCATGAAGAACTAGCTTTCTGACATGATTTGACCAAGCTGAATCTGGAACGTGTGATGTAGTTGGACTAATCTGTTGTTATAATTATGTTCTATGACATGTTGATTGTAAATTTGAACCATAATATACCTTATTTGATGACGAGAATCTAGATTAATTTGAAATTTGGAAAGTGGCATGTTATAGCTTTGCACAGGTTTACAGGTTACCCGGAAAACCCAATGAAGCCTCTGACAGCGACTTTAGGGGCTTGTATCTTACAGTTATATGATTGTATGACATAGTTGATGACTAATTCGTGTAGTGTTACATAAACACTACACGATCAATGTTTAACATGGCCCAGAATCACATAGACAAAGAATTATAATGAAGGTCGAACTAGCTAACACATGGCGATTTTGAAGCTCGAAACGATGGCTCAAGAACACCTATAGCGGCAGATGCAGCCATTTATAAGAATACTAGCGACGATTAATTTGAAATTAATATTTTAATTAAATAAATCAAATTAAATGGTTTTTAATTATTAAAAATACAAAATAAATTCTGAAAAATTATTTTAAAGTCCGAAAAATAGTTTTTAAATATTTAGAGTATATTTCATAAATATTTAATATTTTTGGAATATAAATGGTTTTTAATTTATTTAATTATAATATTAAATAAATTATTTAAAAATGATTTTAATACATGAAAAATAATATTATGGTATAAGAAAATATTTAAAGATATTTTCGGTGACTTTTAATATTTTGTGATGAATTTCATTAATAAATTAATATTAATGGTAATTAGTTTATTTAATAAATATATTAAATAAATTATGAAAAAATAAAATAAATGATTTAAAAATCATTTAAAAATGATTTAAGTATTATAAAAATATTTTAAGTTACAAAATATAACTTTTGATATTTTGTCATAAAAATATTAATATTTTAATATTAAAAGCAATTATCGAATAATAGATTTAAGTGTTTAAAAATCATATAAATATGATTTTAAAGTATTAAAATACTTTAAATATTATAAATATATTATAATATTATGTTATGTATTTCATTAATATTTGATAATAAATAGATATTAATGATAATAGAATATTATGGTATTTAATTCATTTAAATACGATATTAATAATGGAAAATTCATGATAAATAGTAATAATTATTTAAAAATTATTACGAGACTTTGAAAAATATATTTTGACTATTAATAAATTATTTAAGATAATTGTTAAGTGTTAAAGCGAGTTTAATTAAACTTAAACTCGTGAATTTTCAAACTGCATTCAAATCGGGGACGTTAGAATTTTGTTGGATTTAAAATCGAATTTGAAATAGTTTGACCCGTCTACAAAATCTTATGTGTTATAGTGATAGGGTTATGTGTTATGTGTTTAGGTTATTACGTATATATATATATATATATATATATATATATATATATATATATATATATATATATATATAGTATTATATTGTGATGATATTATTCTAATATTGGAGATCTATATTACTAATATTAGGTCTTCAGATAGAGCGTTATAAATTGCGTAGCGGTAATCAACGGTTCAGGCAAGTTTGTTTTTACTTAACTCTACTAAGAGTTGTTTCATTCAGATATGCTTATGGTTAATCATTGCTGATTGCCATGTAGAATTGTACTCTGTACATATTGCATGTATAATTCAGGTATGAAAGGCTAATCACCTTCATTACCGTTTGGTCTAGATATATTTGTTCATGTATAATACTTGTTCAGTCAAAAGTTTATTCCTGCTAGTTCACAATTATATTGTTGAATTATAGCCAGCTTATTATTCAGACTCTTTCAATCATGATATATCGTTATATTATTGAACTTAAACTTCTTTGGGCAATCTTATGCTCACCCTGCTATATCATGATAAACATTGGAGTTAAAGTGAATCGTCGGATCTGAGGAAAGGTTAAAGAGAGCAGGTTCGACTTAAAGTTAATGTGTTGTGATTAGATTTGTAATAGTGTTGTATGATAATAATGTTATGTGTTAAATAAGTTATGATTTGTGTATTAAGTTAAGGTTACTCGATTTTGGGGAAAAGTATGTAAGTTTAATGTATAAAAAATTTATATTTATATCTTCCGCAAAAATAGTAATAGTGTTAGAATGATCGAACCAGATCCGCGGTGATTCGGGACCTCGGATTCGAGGCCCTCAAATGTGTTATATATATGTTGAATGTATGAAATGTTAAAGTCAACTTATGACTACGTTGATTGAGTAAAGCATCTTTGATTGAGTAAGGAACTCAATCTTTATACTTGATATATGAACTATAGCATGTATGTTATGTTAGTCCAATGTTTATGAGATATATGTTGAGCATGTTATTATGTGCTACGTGATGCATAAAAACTGTTAGATTTTGTTGGGCTATCGAGCTCAACCTTGCAAATAACCATTTTTACAGGTTAAGGATTGAAGGTAACACTATGTGCTACTTGAATGACGTGGATCACAATACCTCGGTGTAACAGAATTAACATGGTCAAAACATTTATCACACCAATATTTTTCGCTGTCTGGTTTTACTTTTCTGCGACATTTTTTGCAAGAATTGTAAAACAAATTATATTCGGTTTCTATACACAGAATAGTAGCAAGTACCATACATGGTGACTCCTGGAGTGTTAAAAATGAACAATAGAATATTAATAAATGTTGTGAAAGAAGTAGGGTGTTTTAAAAACGATTTTACCTTTATTGTATCCCGTATTTCTTCAAGAGTTTTCCTATCACAAATTTGGAGGAATTCATCTGTAATAGTTAATGCACTCTGGCTGAATAAATGAGTTATTGTATTTTTTTCCGGAATTGACATCACACATGCTGATAGACAACAATGATTGTAGTTAAAGGGAAAATTAATTTGTAGTAGTAGTAAATTTTAATAAGGGGTTCAAAGAAGATCACATTATAACTATTTTTAAAATTAACAACCTCAGTGATATCTGCATTTATAAGAAGTCTCGAACCGAACATTGAGTTGGACAAAGCTGGTGTACCTATGTAATGGCAAATATTGCATAGTTAATAAACATATATTTGAAAATATATTTTCCACACAAACACGTATTAGTACCTTTCCAGAACTTGATTTATGCAAACTGTAAAACATTTATAATGTTTTTTTGATTATCTATTTCCGCAAAGGAACAAATTTGGTTTGCAAAGTCATCCCACAAGGTGCAGCTCAATACATTATGACTGTTAGAAAAATACATTGTAAGATTAATTTAAATGATTATAGTTATTAATAAAAGAATTGTTCGTACAGTATAAAAAGTTACCTGTTATTAGTTAATTCAATATTAACTCTCTTGCTGCTCATTTACCATTGCTTGTCTTGATTTCAACACTCCCGTCATCACGATTAGTTGTCCAATAACATCTGGTTATACGCAACAAAACCAGATTATAATTAAAAAAACTCAGGATGTAAAAACCTATAGGGATAATTATTGTTAAACATACCAACTAAGTATGAATCATCAACCGCAAACGATAGTATTTGGTCGTATGGAGTGAATTGAAATCCATATGTATGAATGGGAGCCTCATCTAACTCTCGTAGTGAGGTGGAATAAAGAAAAATAATTTTGTAAAGATGTTGAGTAGCTCTGAAAGAACCACCATTCTGACTGACGACGAAATTGGTGATTATAAAGACTTGTTGTGCCTTGACTATTGTTTGAAATTTTGTAAATAGAGACCTTTTGATACTCGCTTGTATTTTGGTGTCCTATAAAAGTATAATATGCATATGGTAAGATGTTGTAATTTGGAGTTGCGTATGTATGTGTTTGTATATATATATATATATATATATATATATATATATATATATATATATATACTATTCCGGATCTTAAGCTCACCCATTATCCACTCACTCGAAACTCACCCCCCATTTAGCGACGGACTGACGGCATTTAAGCTATACTATTATGCAGTTGTCTATCGTTTAGCGACGCTATATATTGTTAAATCGTCGCTAAAAGTATGAGCTGACGGTTGTATAGACCGAAATCGTCACGTCCATCGCTAAAGAGGGGGTGAGCTTAAGATCCAGACTATATATATATATATATATATATACCTTTTCATCTAACAATACCATCTCAATGCTGTTTATGTAGTCTGCTTTGTTGAAGCTTGGCATATTCCAGAGTCGAGTTATCCTTACTTTAATCTTCCATGTCTCTTTGACAGGACTGATGTCATCAACAAAATTGTACCTAGTTGTCATCTAAATATTGAGATAGGTAAAATAATAAGTATGAGTTGACTGTTTGTAGCATGAACTGTTGTGTATTGAGTTGGTATTTATAGCCATCTTATCATAAAGTAGTATTTTTTTTAGGATATAATTAAGTAGTGATTTAGGGGATTACAAAGGATATAATTAAGAGATAACAATGAAATTACAAAGGATAATATCATAATTAAATTAGAAAGGATAATATTAAAATAGTTGATATAAATCTAAAATCTGTTTAGATTTATAGTAGTGATTCTTGGATTATAATCAATAAATTAAGAGATAACAATTAAATATAAAGGATAATATAATAATTAAATTACAAAGGATAATATCAAAATAATTGATATAAATCTAAAAAGCTGTTTAGATTTATTGTCTTGATTTAGGGATTATAATCAATAAATTAAGAGATAACAATTAAATTATTAAGGATAATTTCATAATTAAATTACAAAGGATAATATCATAATTAAATTACAAAGGATAATATCAAAATAGTTAATATAAATCTAAAAATGTTTTAGATTTCTAGTAGTTACTTAGGGGGTTATAATCAATAAATTAAGGATAATATAAAAATTAATAAGGATAATATCAAAATAGTTAATATATTTAAATTACAAAGGATAATTAAAACTTTAATAATACCTTCTGATCACCTATGTTACTCATGTTAGATAGCCATTAGTTTCACTCGCGGGATTGATACTACATCTAGATCAGTTGCTACTAATTGATAAGAAAACAGTATTACATCATATTGAATGCGAGTGTATTCTCATATTCTGTCCACTTGAGAATTGATTAAGGGAAAATAATATTCAAGATTACATTGTCGTGCTACTTTGTCTCATTTTTTAAAATGAAGGTCTATCCGGACATCAAATTATTGCAGTACGTAAGAGTGTTCCATAGTTGTCACTTGGCATTATTAGTGCACCCAATGTATAACCTCCATAATGTTTATTGATGTATCATATTTATAAGGTCCATAAGTATTTAGCTGAAGTGATTGGAAAGCCAACATGTGCTAAATCAATCTTCCTTTATGTTTTTTCCTACAAAATAATCTTCCACAACCAAATTTCATCTTCAGACAAAAGAAAAAGTACAGTAAACATACCCATACAACTTGTTCACTGTTGGAATTGTTTGCTCCTGAAATACCCGATTCCATGACCTTGTAAAGCATAGGAAGTGCACCATCTCCAATAGTCTCAAGAACCGTGCAGCTCCCTAAAGTTACACTTGGGGGAAAACCTCCACTTTCAACATAGTTTTTCAAATTACTAACTATAGTCTCAGTAGGATTTTGAGAAACCCCTTGAAATTTCTTGAATCCAGTCACGTGAATGGTCACCCTCTTTGGCGCTTTAGATCCCATTTTATTGTTGCAAACACATATATAGTCTCTGACTCTTGATGATCAATATCACTGATGTTGGTTCCCACAATAAGCATACAGTACTATCAAACACAAACAAATTACATTCACCAACAAAGGAAATAGACAAAAACTGGAGAGCAATCATGTAAATAACTACACTACTCGTACTCAAAACATTCAAACATAACAAAATTGTGACCAAAAAGGCTACAACCCTTGATACAACAAACACTAAGCTCATACATATTTATTTAAATTAAAACATTAGACATCAAAATGATTAAACTGAGGTAAGAAAAGAAAAAATATAGCCCCTACATATAATTATATTTATGTTATGCATCACAACATATAAATGTCTACACAAAAAGCTTGACAAATCTAAAATGTTGAGCCACAGTTATGAAGCATCAGGATGCAGAATTGCGTCTGAGATGGATATCAACCAGCAAATCAAGTCTTACATGTTCACCTTCTGCTGAATAAAAAGCATATAAAATAATGCCCTCAAATTTGAAATGTAACTATGACGCCCCCAAATCTGGGTTCCCTAACCTCGGGCTTGGTGGTCACGATCCATCATATATATCACATCTAACTACTCATTCATTAATGAAAAACATCATTCATAATATACCTTAATACAACTTATAACAATATCACAGGTAAACTAACCATGACATAACTTACATACCCTTATATAACCAAAAGGGTTACATACTTAATTACATAATAAAACATAACCATTAAAAGTTGACACTAACTATTCATGAGTCTTGCCCTTGCCTTTGTCCCTGTTAGAACTTTCTGCTACATCGGCATTAGCTGAAATATTTTATTTAAACAAGGGTGAGCAACGAGTTTGCTCCGCAAGTTAAAATATACAATAAATGATATATATCATGAATAGAAGAGTCTAGCTTATAAATTTGAATGATAATCAAAAGATTTGAAGTAATGAATAATAATTCAATCTCGATAATAAAACTTTCTCCCATTTTATCTGAATAACATATCAGAGATGAAAGAGTAAAATTCTTTCAAAGATTCAATAATATTCAATTGAATAAGAAGAATTAACAATACTACAACCACTACAAGAAATTAGGGATGTAGCGAAGGAAATTTTGTGAAGGAATTTATTCCTTCACATGGGAAGTTTTATAGCGAAGGAACAGTGAAGGAAAAAAAATATAGTGACAATATAGTTATTAGCGAAAGAAACATTCTTCACAATTTATATTTTTTTTCATAAAATTGAAATGATAAAGTATTTTTGGTGCTAATTTATGATGAAAATTCTGAGAAAAAAATCTATTTAGTGAATGAATTATTACTCGCTATATATTATTGTTCAAAAGTTTTTTGAGAGAGATAAAATTGGTCGCTAAGTTATTAAATTCAAAAAAAATCGTCAAGAAATTTAAAAAAATTATATATAAAAATAAGTTAAATGTTTTATTTAAAAAACTACTTGGCATGAGATACTTAGCTAATTTAATTTTGATAATGTTCTCGATCTTTCTCAAAAAGAGTTTTTGTGACATTTTAATGCCTATTTTGTGAAATTTTAATGAAAATATTCTAAATTATTTATAAAAAATAAATATAGTAAAAATTGATACTTTTAAAAGTAAAATAAATTATATTAATAATTAACTCTTTCTTTTCTAAGTTTTTTATTTTACGCGGAAATCGCTCCCACGAAAGAGTATACGTGGAAATGAAAATAACCACTTAAGTAAGGGTATTAATGGAAAACCAAGGAGGCTGCCGACTCTCCCCCACCTCACCTCTTTTTTTTGCTCATAAAACGAGTTTTGCTTCCTGATTCCTATGTCAATGTTATCTTAAAGAACAAGAAAGAACAAACAAAAAGATCAAATCTTTTAATACTAAGTGTATTTTTAGTACAACCTCATCAGGTGTAAATCTCATCAGTCTTCGTTGCCTGCAAATTAATCAGCCAAGGATATGTGTGGTGGAGCCATCACGTCCGACTTCGCTCCGCCAAGTCGGTCCTCCCACCGTCTCACCGTCGATCTGCTATGGAACACCCCCCTGAAGAAAAACCCTAACAATCACTACTCCAAGCCCTTGTGATCTTGGATCGTTGACCTCGACGATGATTTCGAGGCAGATATTCAAGCTTTTATGGCCTTCTCTGGATACGAAGTTGAAGCTCGCGTTAAACCACCTTTCGTTTTCTCTGCTTCCAAGACTACTCGAGGTAAACCATTTTCTTTTACTATTGTTATGTTTTCATTTATTTTAGGGCTAAAGTTTTTCTTCTTTTTTCCCTCTTTGATGTCAATCTTGGCCTCGTATATGATGTTTGTTTTTTTAGTTTGCATCTTGTTTGGTAGATGATGACTGCTTAAATAGATATGGTTTGTTTTGATTTACCTCTGCTTCATGCGATTGCTACCTATTTGGATCTATTAACACTGTTAGGTTTAGATTATCTGGATCTTTTGAAATAGGCCTAGTAATTACTGTGATTTTATAGTTTTTTCTGAGCTTGAATTCAATAATGGTGTTATATTTTGCGGTTCAATTGTATTTTCAAGGAAAAATCAATAATGGTGTTTCAAGTTTTGACATGATACGATAGATTGTTGATGATATTATTTTTTCTTACCTCTATAGTATCCCCACTTAGCCCCTCTCGATAATATTTTTGTTGAATATTATCGAGAATATTAATTTTGTTTCCCTTTCCTCTTAAAATTGTTTTAATTATCTTTTGATGAACTAACAAAGGGGATCACCGAGATGGTTAGGATCTCTAGGTGAAGCAAGCTTTCCAGAACCGAGAAACCATGATTGTAGCATTGACGTGCGCAATGAAATAATTCAGCTTTTTTGCCTTTTCTTTTCCTTTTTTTTCCCACGTATGATGAGAATACTTTATTGAAAAGTAAGAAAATGAGAATATGTTTTACCATCATCGTATGTGATTAGTGTGATTCTCTGTATGTATCAAAAGAGAAGGTTTTTCTACCCATCAATCAGTATGTATTTATTATGAATCTAATACGTGATTGGATCATGTTCCTTTGTTTGTTTTCTTGAGTTTATCTTTACCATACTCTCTTTAACTAAAAGCTTTGGAACACAGAGTAATTTAAAGTATTACATTTGCTAAATAAAGTCCGGACCAGAGTTTTTTTTTTGGTTGGGGGTTGGGAGGGTTTGGCAGGGTAAAGGGGGAGCTTTTATCTTTAATTTTGTTTTGGTTGGCTATAATTGTCACTATTTATTGAATAACTCTTATATGTCACAGATAAAATGGTTCTTGATGCAGCCCAGCTTCTATAATAAAATAGATTTTGAACCTTGTTTGCAATTAAGATAAATAAATCTGTGCTTGGGCCATCTCTATCATTCTAAGCTTGGTGGAAATTCTGGATAGATCCGATATTTGTACATTTTGGTATTTCAAGGGGTAATTAGTAATTATAGTGTTATGATTGGTCTTAAAGGCAGATTACTGGGAATTGCATTGTAGTTTAGATAGTCTCCAAGTCTAAGAAGATTTTTGACTTATGTTTGGGAACTCTAAACATATATAATGCACTTTTATTTCAGTTCACACTGTCATTTAAAATCAATTGGTTGTGGTTGTAGGCTTGTAGCTACTGTTTTCACAATCTTGCATGACAACAAATTAATCCAGGACTTATCTGCACCATAAATTATATTTAAGTTGTTGTACGCTAGCATCTCATCTCACTTGAATATTTGAAGTGATTAAATCCTTTTCACAGGGATATAGATTCATAGTGAAAAGAATTTTACCTTCTACCTCAGCAGATTCAGGGAGTCGCTTTTACAAATAGAGGTCAGATTCGTTATAGCTTTGTGTTTGAGTTGGTTGTTATTAATTTTGTTTCCCTCATTGTTTATTTCTTATGCAACAGATGCATAATGTTGAATTGGGCTACACCTAGTTGAGGTAGCTATTGCCATTTGTCAGTTGATAAACATCTATGCCTTTCCACCTAGCATGATGATGACTAAAATGCTTTCCAATTTCCTCACTGTGTATGTTTTTCTTGGATTGCTCCAGGCTTCAGCTTTGGCAGCAGATTTATTTAGGCATTGGAGAGCTGTACTTGTTTTTGTTTTCTAGTTTTTTCTCTTTAGAGTTGACTTTACGTCCTCTCATTTTGCGTCTTCTATTTTTCTCAGCCTAGATTTTTGTTTCTCAATATAAATAATACTAGGTGTTTCTTAATCTAAACATTTTGTAAGGTGTTTAATATAGATTTACAGTGCAAATGCTTTAACAACTTTCATGATATTAATTGAAAATTTCAATTAAATATCTAACAGAAGAGTTTAACAAGAAATAAGCAAACTTGACTTCATTGATGAAAGGTGAGATGAGACATAATATTATAAGAAGATCGAAGAACTCAACTGCTAATGCAGAAGAGAAAAAGAAAAAAAAGAATGAGATGAAAATGTTTGGGTTCCAAATCCTAAACAAGTTCATGTAGCCACCAGACATACTATTAGTGCCAATATGTCAAACATTCTCAAAGTTTTTCATTTTGAACTGTGCCTGTGCCTGAAGGTAAGTTATCTGTATTGTGTTCCGATGTTTAATTCTAAACAACTTTTGCCAAGCCTAGAGAAAGTTGGAGGGTTGTGGATCTGTTAGGCACTGAAAGGACTGTTGAAAACATATGCTGATAGTACGGTAAATTAAACTAATTTTGGTAGCTGACGCCATGTCACTGAAACTATGGTTTCGACTAAGTTTCATTTTGATAGAGTGTATATTCATCTTGACATGGTGGTTGATGTTTGGCATTCTTAACTATCAACGTAAATTTATTATGGATAAATGGATCAATGTATATAGTTAAAGTATGGCTTGTTATAATTGGATTTGCTATCTTTCTCTACAAATAATTTGATTTACTAATGTAGGAGCTGAAGATGTAAAGTCGCTTACCATTCAATGTGTGTGTGAAACATCTTCTTCTAGTCCATGCTTTTCAGTTCTGATAAATTTTTGCATTTACAGGGTAGTGCAGTGAATATTATTGTTGGTTCTCATGTTTGGACTGAAGACCCATCAGTAGCTTGGATCGATGGACAAGTATCGAAGATAAATGGGGAAGAAGTTGAAATCCAGACTACTAATGGGAAGACGGTAAATTGATCTCATTCTATGTCAAATTGAATTTTGAATATTAATTCCTCATCTTATTGAAATTGAATTTTTGTGTTTTTATTGCAGCATGAAGTTTACATGTCCAACCTTCATTTTCTTGAAGAAAATGATGATGAAGTGGATTTAACATGTCACACTTTATTCCTTCCGGTTCATTGTTATTCTTTCAGTTTTCTTATGTTAGTTAATAAATTTTGTAGGTACTATGGTACTTGTGAGATCAAGATACAATAACAAATTTTGTAGTTATTGTGACTCGAGTATTATGATCTATTTATATGAGAAGTTTTGATTTTATTAGCTCTTTATGCATTATCTTATCAATTAGTTTGGAAAAAGTATGGCAATATTTATATTTACTTGAAAAATAAATTTAATATTTCTTATAGAGATTAATAATAATAATAATAATAATAAATATGAAATCAATGATTTAAAATCAATTATAATTTTAATGAATTTTGATTATTTAGCAATTAATTTTTATTTATAAATTAATAATTTGTGAAGGAAAATTTCTTTCACTAATTTGAGAAAAGATTCTCAATTTATAATTAGTGAAGGAAAATATTCTCTCGTTAAATAAATGTGTTCCTCATAATATATTATTTGTGAGGAAATCAAGTTATTCACTAATTTCAAATAGTCCTTAAAATATTATTTGTGAAGGAAACCAATCTTTCACTAAATAACAATATTTTATTACCAAATATAATTTGTGAACAAAAAAGTTATTCACAATATATCCTTCACAAAAAACATTTAGTTACTACTTAGCGAAGGATACCCAATTGCGAAGAGGTCTAATGCGAGCAATCGTATGAAGGAAATATTTCTTCGCAATAAATCACTTGTGAGTGATATTGTATATTTTGTGAAGGATTTGTCCTTCATTAGAGGCCATTTTTGGTGTAGTGAATAATATTCAATAATATTCAATGAACTAATAGAGGAATCATTTAGTTATTAAAACTAAATTACCACAAGAATATAAATTAGTTATAAAAACTAAACCATACTCTTCTGAAAGTACCTGGAGCGGCCAACTCCTTTGTATCCTATATTATGCATAATACTCAATAATAACGCATAGGTCGATTTACGACATTAAAATTTGTTCATCTCAGTCTTATGTCACGAGTCCATACCACAATAATATTGTTTGGATTACTTTCAAAGAAATACTATGATTTCAATAATTAATAACAATACTAACTTAGCCGAAACCAATGTCATATATCTTCCAATAACAATTTAGTTCATAATAAATAGAACATTTCATGCTTTAACAAATATTATTCTTGCCAAAACAATTAGCTGAGACATGATTTATAAACAGTTCAATTAATAGAACAAGAATCAATTGCACTACGTGCGAATTACAACAATCATTATAGATGTGAATAACTATCAATAATTATTCACTACCATGCTTGAAAAATAGTAACTCAAGTTGAGTTAGGAAACTTGTCTGATTCGTTGACCACTGCTACGCAATTTAAGTTAACTTCTTTTATAAGACCTATAATTCATAAGATTGGTCTTTTAATCAACATATCATACTCTGTATCATAGTACAATTACTTTATTAATCAATTATATAACATTTAATCACATAATTAAATATTAGATAACACCTTACAATATTAGTATTATTATCATCCTTTGCTAATTCTTTAATCTCTATATCATATTATGATTCAACACTCTAATCTTATATATTATAAGTTCTTCTGTAATCTCTAATAATTCAAATACCAAACCAGCAACCTGGATTCCAAATCCAGCAACCTGAATTCCAAATCCAGCAAACCAAACTACAATCCAGCAAACTGGATTCCAAATCCAGCAACCATATTACAATCCAGCAAGTTGGATTTAACATATTTTTAATTCGGTAAACTTCTTTCAATCCAACAAACTGGATTCATTAGATTTTTCAATCCAGCAAGATGGATTCCATATCCTTGTCACGAAAATATCAAATCAACTTATTATTTTTTTATCCTTTGTCCAAACACATATAATATATTTCATACACAAAAAGTATTTTTCCATAATTTCCCAACTTCCTTTAGTATTTTTCAAAAATTATTTTTAGTGTGTAGCTTAAGAATTTAGCCCCATCATGCTCAACTCCAGAAATTCCCATCTCTTGACACAATCTTGTATGTGTTAACGTGAACCTCCAGCTTAAATTTCGTGGCCATCGGAGTTATAAAACTCCGATTATAGTGATTTTCGTTCGAAAAACCCAAATATTGAAATGGTCATAACTTGGTCATTTTAAGTCGGAATGAGCTCATTTTTGGACAGGGAGGTCACATGCAAAGCACAACAAACCTCAAAATAAATAAACAGAGCACTAACAACCTCAAAATATTAATAGTGGTGATCCATTAATAAAGTAATAAAATCTGATTCTTCAAATGAGTCAAAATAATCAAAACTTAAAATTGAATCAACCTAAATGGTCAAAAGCAAAAATCTCATCACACTAGCCTAAATCACCCTATGAGCAGTAGGAAGAAAAACACGGCATGAGCCAATTGCCCGATCACGGATACGGATATACAAGCGATATATCTGAAAATAAGCGAGACAAAATCTTGAACAAAGCCTCAAGTGCAAATCTGAGCGAAAATATAATATCCAAAGATCTGAATAGAATATATAAAAATCAACGTGATGAATATATCTGAATCAACATAATTGACGAAACCAATAAAAGAATAAAGAAATAACGAACTGAAGTAACTAACTCAATGACTTGAAGTGAACAAAAATCAACAAAATTAATCCAATAAAATAATAGGCTAAAACAGATGGCTGGAGTTATTTTATACCGAATGAGCTCAGAAATATACATTGCCACACATGCAAGTCAAAATAATACCACGAAATGAGAGCCAAATAATGCCACCTGAAAATCACACATTGAATGGCGAATCCAAATGTATGCAAATCGGATAGGTGTGTTTGGCACAACATCACAAATCCGCATAACAGAAAACTGGAGTTAACCTATACGCCTCCCACAACAAAACACCAACTGGCCCACTTCCTCCGGAGCCCAAAATGGAGACGCCGTGGACTAATCACACTGCCACGAAAAGTGTCATGCCTCTCGTGCCAAGACGACATGCCTGTGGTACCCCCACATGTGGTTATAGCTCAGGTGTACCCTACGATATATTCTAACAAAATATCATGTCACAACACATGCGACATAATACCAACAAAAAGGTTCTATATGTACATATTGAACCAAATCAAATTATAGTCACAAGGTCTCAAAAAGAAGGTAGCAACATGTGCTTGGCTCTACAATTATCAAAAATAAATACTAAACATGATATCCTAATTCAAAGAGTACAAATCTGAGTCATGTGTATCAACTCCAAAATGAAACTAATATATTTATTTCACATGAAACAATTATGTGAAATCATAACATAATTCAAATAAAGAAACAAAGCGAACAAATTAAATTTAACAAGAGTATCATTTGAAAGAGTCACGGAATACATGCACTGATACTTCCAAACCATGTATAGCACACTCCACAAAATCTTACCCTCAAATGCCAACGATATCAAATACGAAACGTTATTCACCACCTAAACATATTACCTCAAATTAAAAATAGTCCAAACTAATAATTCCAAAATAATTCATAGTCTATTTAATATGCCTTTAATCATTGCTTTATATCAATTATTAATACTCCAAAATTTATATTCCAAATATAACTTTCGTTAAGTTTCTTCCGTCAAGGAGCTAATTACACAAATTAACATAAATAAATTAATAACGGTATATTAAATTCATAATTAATAATTTCCCCTTTTCCATGATTTGTTATTACTATAATTATTATTAATATTAATATTACTATTATAAAATAATATGAGCTTCATGTTAGATTATATACAAAGTACACCAAGATTCATACTAAATTACATTCCAAAATAATATATATAATATAATATAGACTCATTCTTTATGTATACTATACATCCCCACTGCTTCATAACAGTGACCTTATGCCATGCCACAATTTTTTTTTTACTCTTTATGTTAGCTTCATTCAAAACCATTCTTATATCTACACACATATAATAATAATATTAATAATTCTCCATATTATATATTTATTCCAGATATATAATAGAATTAATTCTCACCATTCTATATGTTGACCCATAACTATCAAAATAAGAATACAACTTTTACGTTTTCATTATGACAAGAAATCCCTCTTATTATTATTGACCTCAACTATTTTTATTTACAATCCATTCACAACAACCATGAATTGAAGGAGCAACTTACCTCAAAATAATCAACAACTGAAATATAAGTTGTTCTCCTCGCTGCGGACTCCTTTCAGTTCTCTCCCCTCAATTAGTTTGTATAGTGAAATAAAATTAGGTCTAACTATTTATTAATTAAAAGGGTCTTGCCCTAATGAACTTCTAATTGAGTTCAATTAAATATTAAGGCCCAAATATATTACCAAATTATTTATCCCTTATTAATTTATTAGCCCACATAAATTAAATGATTAGTTTGACCCAATAAATTACAAAGTCCAAACAATATGTTTTAAGAATATAAATTTAATATTATTTTTTTTCGGGATATTACATACGTATTGACTATAAATAGGGTTAAGGTGACATACTATGAACATTGTTCTCAATTTTCGAATAGGTTTAACAGAACTTTATCCGCGAACCGTCATAACTTACGGGCACGGGGGTTGATCAACCCGTTATGCCCTATATTGATCAATACTACATGCAAGAATGATATCATTGTTCACCCTGTCCGCCTTGGGCGCATAAAAGTTTTCCCTTGATCGGGATGTTCATACTTAGTCTAGAATCCAAATCAAAACAATTTGATTGGACACAAAAAGGTTTTATCATATTCAACGATATTTCTAAATCTGTGTCTAGCTGGTCAAATAGCTTAGACGACTCTTCATTATCGTATACATAATGGTATCAATAGGTGTATATATATATATATATATATATATATATATATATATATATATATATATATATATCAACATGTGATTAAATACAATGATTATCCAAGTGGGGACACTTGAATAACCATATTTAGAAATTAATAAATAAAATATATATCTGAATTACAATATAGTACAATGTTGATAATCAATGATCGGATATAACATATATAACAATAAGGTTAATAATCTGGTACAATAATAATATAATTCTGAAACTTTCTTACTCATGTCCATTGGATAAAGAAAATGCAAAGGTAAAGATACTTGCTTACGATATCCGTTGAATAAAGTAAAACAAGAGTTTAGGATACTTGTCTGGTCTGCTGCTTACACAACTTAGTTCTATCCTTAATTCAACGACCTATCATTTATAAGATTGTTCTATTGATTAGAATAACATATCATACTGTTATTTACAGTTAATACATAACCTAATCATATTTTCATATAGTTATATTAGTTATTAAGACACAAACAAACACTTATACAGTCAAACTATATAGGTTCGAGTCAAATTCGGTATCATTCTGGTGTACCGATGACTTTATCGGGAAATTATAGAGTTTAAAACTCTAATCTGTATCTCAAATATTATTCTGGATAATTTAAATATCAATCATATTATTTATAATTAATTATTATAATTTATCATAACTTTTCAAACTCGGAATCATTATTAAATGATTTAAATATTACATAATTCTATTATCATTAATACTTAATTAATATCCAAATATTAATGAAAACACTAAAATAATTTATAATAACTTAAAATATTTTCAGAGTATTAATATTACCCTTAAATGATTTTTAAAACATTAAAATTATTTTAAACACTACCATTAATATTTAAATATTAAGGTATTATTTATCAAAATATTAAAAGTCATTAATTATAACTTAGAATATTTTTTAATTTATTTATATCCTTTTAAATGATTTTAAATGAATAAAATCATTTTAATCTATTTATTTAATATAATTATTAAATTAATCTAATATCATTAATATTATATAATTAATGAAATTTACTTTAAAATATTGAAAGTTACATTTTATAACTTAAAATATTATAAAATACCTTATTATTATTTAAAATGATTTTTAATATAATAAAATCATTTTTTGTTAATTTATTTAATGCATTTATTAAATAAATTAAATATTAATAATATTCAAATAATTACTAATATTTATGGAAAATATGCCAAATTATTAAAAGTTAATTTTTATGACTTAAAATAATTTTTAAAACTGATTTTATAATTTTTGGAATTTATTTACTATTTTTAAATCATTTTTAGAATTTATTTCTATTTTTAAATCATTTTTCGGAAATTAAAAAATAAAAATAATAGAAACCGTCGCTATAGCCTTTAGCGACAAAATCTGTTGCCTAAGGTGTTCTTGAGCTCAAGAACAACGACAAAGCGATGTTGATGGTGCTACGTTGACGAAAGTCTAATTCGATACCTCTTGTGTTTACAGGCTAGCATGACTTTGATTTTGTAGTGTTAATGTAACACTATATGTAACAACAACTAACAAGGTCAAACAATGATACAACCGAGAGATCTAAGCCATCAAAGTGGTTTATGAGATCTTTGTTCTTCATTTACGGGTTACCTAGAATGAAGAAACATTTCGAAAAATCTTACTTTGGGCCTCCACTACATGTTATGCTCATAATGTTTTGCGATATTAAGCTTTTAGTGTGTAGACAACATGTAGGTGTACAGATCTAGTACATAACAACATCATAACAACAATACCACCTTAAGATATATGCCGGTCAAACTATGTCGAGAGGACACGGTAAATGCGTTTTTTACGGGTTACCTAGAAAAGCGTATTTCATCGAATCTTCGGCTGGTTTTGACAGCTCGATGTCGATCTACGACAAATATTTAGGCGATCTAAAAGCTTTAATTAACAGTTGATATAACATACAACAACCTGGATACAAGAACAAGAACAAAAGAATAAACACAAGAAAGATCTGGGCGTCTAAATAAGTTGTCAGGCCCTTTCTGGGTTACCCACAAACGCACAGTCATGGCCGATCAACGACATTTGACCACCAATATCATGAAATATGTGCATGATCTAAGCATGATTTTAAGTCTAGATTAAAGTCCTTCTAGCATACTACATGTTCAAACATTTAAACAACAAAAACAATGTCCAGACAAGAATCTAGAGCCACTGACATTCGTTGTCAGACCACAATTTCTAACTTTTCCAGATTTCTAAAATCATCAATTTCAAGCATCTAAGTGTTATGGATCTGAGTTATAACAACCCAAATCACTAAATGACACCTTATAACATAACTTTAAACATTTAAACATAACATTTAACATAGCATACAAGATCAAAATTTTGGTTTAGGGTTTTACCTTTCTTGAACAAGATTTAATTCTTGGCTACTGATTTTGTTGTGATTGTTAGTGGGGATGGTTTTGGGGACTGAAATGCTCAAGAAATTTGTGGGTTAAAGAGAGAGAGAGAGAGGCTTGGTTGAGTGTTGGTAAAAAAAAAGAGCAAGTTAGTAACCTTTTTCTCTCTCTCAATCTATATATAATATAGTGAAATGGTTAGGGCTGATCATGTTTATCAGATTTGAATGATTAAAATTCATCACTAGACCAAGTGGCTAGGTTGAGTTGGTTTACCAACTAAAGTTATGGCAAGTTTTACAAGTTATCTATTAAATAATACAAGAAGGGCAATTTGGTCATTTGGTGTTTACTTTTAGTGGCAAGGTTGTCAATTCCTTTCTAACCCTTAGGGTTTGACCCTAAGGTTTCCTAAACTCATAATATAGATTTGTGTAATAAGGGCAAAATGGGAATCTTAGTTTCTAGAAATGTGAATTAGGGTTCCCTAATTGAATTAGGTTTCCTAATCACTTTAGACTTGTAAAATAGGCTTTATAAAATACTAATTACTATTAAGCTTGCTAAATTAATAATTAGGGTTTATAACTTAGCAATTAGGGTTCTAATCTAGTAATTAGGGTTTCTAAATATATATTAATTAGGGTTTACCGAATTAACATTAAATATAAAAATTTCCATAAATTACATTACACAATAACTTAAGAAATCTTATAGTCATAATTGACTCATGTACTATAGTTTATCAGTAATGCTAGGATTTTGCACTGTGTTACTATAACTGTTCCACACATTAACATTCCACACATATCAGACATGTTTATATCACTGAAATATAAATAATATTATATCAATATTCTCATTCCTTATTCAAAATCCAAAATTAGGGTTTTGAATCCATATCCGACCTCACTTTCATATATACTATTTAATTAAGTTAAAATAATTAACTTAACTACTATAACAAAATACATATCATAATAATCCTTATAATCATATCATATTCATATTTCATGGAAAATAATTAATAAATATTTTTATTATAAAATTAATTTATAATAAGAATATAATCTATAATGATCAATAATTCATAAAAGAATTTATTTATAATTATTCATATGATAAATAAGTTTTATTTATCACATAAATACATATACTTTTCTTTGCACATAATCCTACCTTTATATATTTATATATATATATATATATATATATATATATAAACTAAATGCAAAATTTATTATTTAATTATATTGAAAATATGTGGTTATTACAATACATGATCTATCTCATCAAACAAGCATCAAACACAAGGTTAAAACAATCAAGACTAATAAAAATTAGGTTTTCTACCTTTTTAAAAAAAACCTAGCTTCCATTTCATACTTTAGATCTAACTTTTGATTCTCAAAAGGGTTAGATCTAAACATGAAACACTTATATACACATAGATCTAAGGTT
This sequence comes from Panax ginseng, assembly GCA_020205605.1. Lineage (NCBI taxonomy): Eukaryota > Viridiplantae > Streptophyta > Magnoliopsida > Apiales > Araliaceae > Panax > Panax ginseng. The sequence goes on along the minus strand of CM035136.1, from coordinate 51,942,529 downwards.
TTAAACCCCAAGATCAAAACTTCATATTATCAAAAAAAATCAAATCAAACTAAAAAGGAAATTAGACTACATAAATAGAAATTTTGTTATACCTTAGCTTTTCCTTCGTCTCCTTCTTCCTAAACCTTGATTGGGAACTATGAAACTTAACAAAACTCTCCCGCTCTCTCTTCTTCTTCTTTTCACCGAAATCTCTTATATTTCTCTCTCTCTCTTTTGCTTGCTTTCTTTAGCAAAAGTAGAAGTAAGAAATGAAATAGAAAGGTAATATATATTTTTAATTTTGTTGGGGAAAATGTATAGATATAAGATATGTAAGTATATTATTTGCCCAATACTTCTCCCCTTTTCTCTCTTACTCATCTCCTAGAGGTTTCTTGCACTTTATGCTTAATGTGTTGGTCAAATAAAAATTGTACACTTGTTGGAAGTTGTTCACCTACTAAAGTGGTGCAATCATTACATTCTTCCCCCTTTCTCTCCTCACTAAATTTTGGCCAAGTGGCATTTCTCTTGCCTAAAATTAGTTTCATTTTATGCTTTAATTAAGTTACATAATGTCCAAAAAGTCCTCTCCCACTTTGGCTAAAAGTTGGGTCATCCAATAATTCATTTGGGCTCGCAATTTTAATTCTATGGACTTGCAAATCAACATAGTTCATACTCTTAAATTTTTATCCTATCCTAATCCTTTAGTTAGGATTTCCATTTACTCAATTATAATCCAAATCCTTACTCATGTACATTTCATTTCTTAACCCAATTAGACTTGAAAGACAGCAGCACCAACACCCGTTTTAAAGGAAGAAGAACGATCATCGGTCGTATGTTTCAAATGCGGACAGGAGGGACACATCCGTCCAAACTGTACGCAGCAATCCAAAGCGTGTTTTAATTGCGGAAGAGAGGTCACCTAGCTCGATTTTATCGTATGGTGAAGTCGAGTCCAATTTGGGATAGTGATGCCAAAGGATGTCCCAGACAAGCCAAACCTAGAGTTTAAGAGAGAGCATTTTTTTTAGTAACGAGGAACCTGAATAAAATTATCACGGGTAAGTTAATCATAAACTTTTGCGAAGTCTATACCGTGTTAGATACCGGTTCTACACACTCTTTTATTTCACCTAGTTGTGTTCAATGTTTGAATTTAACTCCGGAGAAGTTAGACTTTGATTTATCTGTTGAAACTCAGTTGGGAGAAACCTTCGTTACCTCTACTATTTATAAATCTTGTTTGATTCAAATCAACACTTTCATGTTACCTGTCGATCTTATCTCTTTGAAAATATTTGCATGGATGTGATTTTTGGAATCAATTGGTTAACTATTCATCATTCTTTTCGTAAGGTTGTTAGCTTTTATATTCCTAACTTTTTAAGTAACCAAACCACTAAAGTCAATCACTGTCATATCAAGCCATAAGTAAAGAGCCCCGAGCCTTTCGTTGTTGACTTCCTTGTGTGGAATGCTGCAAAGAAGCCGGACTTTCTCATGGGCGATGTCGTGAATGACGATGACAAGTTGATAGGTATCAATGTGACGTACTATCCAAGTCTTGGATGAGAGTTACGATTTTGAATGACATTTCTATTGTTAATAGATTTCCTGACGTATTCTTGAAAACTTCTTAGCCTACCCTAGAGCGTGAAATCGAATTTTGTATTAACCCCAGTACAAAACCCATTTCTTAAACCCTCAACTATTTCTTCAACTAAAATGAACGTAACATGCGCCAAAGACGTTGGCTCGAGCTGTTGAAAATTACGATCGTACCATTCAATATCATCGTGGAAGAGCGAACGTGGTAGCTGACGTGTTGAGTCAAAGATCGTATATCGTTCTGAGTGCAATGTTGTTAACACAAAAGACTCATTTCGTATAACTTACAAATGATGAAGATAGAGTTAAAGACTCTGCAGGGACCCACATCAAGATAACGAATATCGATTAGCATTGACTTTAATCGATAAAGTTAAAGCGCTCAAACTACATACTCGAAATGATGAATGGGAAGAAGAAGGTTCAAGAGGGCGTTATTCTAGAAGCAAGAATTGATGAAAAGAGGAAATCTCAACCCTCAATTTAATTGGCCCATTTGAAATCCTCGATCGAGTAGGAACTATGGCTTATAGACTAGTTTTACCACCAAATATGTTGTGTGTTTATAACGTTTGTCACGTATCGATGTTACGTAAATATGTGGACGACCCGAACAACATTATTGATTTAGAACCGGACGAGATAGCAGATAATTTAACGTATGAAGATGTACCTGTTAAAATCCTGGAATATATTTTACGCTTAAAGGTTATACCTAAAGAGTTGGAATCTGGTGAAGTGTACTCATATGTTCGGCATACCAGGTACGTACATAAATTTCGAGGGCGAAATTTCATAAGGAGGGGAGATTGTAAAATCCCAAATTTTACGAATAAAGGTTTAATTTTCTCAAAATATTTTTTTTAATATTATGGTGTGAATTTGAGATAATATTATAGTTGTGGGTAGTATTTATAAATTTTGCAAAGTATGCAAGTTGTTATATAATATTCGATTGGTCGGGGAATATTCTTTTTGTTGGGGAATATCCGTTCGACGGCATAATCATTGGTGGACCCCACAACAAAATTATTGTCGGATTGAGAAAACGACAAAAGTATTTTATTGAAAATAACGACGGAAGTTTTACCGTTAATACTGTTGAACTACTCTGTAGTAAAAGTACAGTAATACACGTAATTGCATAGTAGCACACGGTATTGATTATTGATGCTTACGTGAGAAGTCACTCAGTTATACTCAATTATTGCTATAGTAATTGTTGCATCATATCTATCATATTATTGATTCGATTATTGTCACAGTATCATCTGCATTATATGATATATTATTAAGTCAATAATTGAGATGACAAAGTTATTCATATTATTAAATTGCAATATTTACAATGTCTAGAAGTTCTGTCAAGGAGAGGTTTGGTCACCTAATTGCGTGCCAATAGGGAGAAATCCTTATTGAAAAGCCCCTTTCCTCACAAAATTCGACACGGTTGATAAATATTATGAGTTATAATATTAATGATGAATGTTATTAATATTGAAGTTGTGCTCGGAGTTGAATTTGGAGACGCGGACGTAATATTTGAGTCCGGAACGATGAAATTAGTAAGAATAGACTATAAACACAAAATTTGCCAATTTTTACTATTTGGTCAAAAAGTCAACAGTTGACTTTTCAGGAAAAGTCAAACTTTGAAATTTCAAAATTTATATTTTTGATAAAAATAGTTTCATTATGTTGGAATTATTTTTGTTAGTGAAAATCGACATTTATTTCGATAAAAATTGATGTGTGGAGGTTATTTTGACCAATCGGATAAATGAGCAATTAATTGCTACTAATTCACATGCTTATATAACTATTTGTTCACATGTGTGTACTATTGAATCACATTCTTGTACTATTAGGGGAGTTGGTGCAAAATTATTAATACTTGCATGACTAAGTTAAAAATAGAGGTATAGATGGAGGTACTATACTGTAATTCGTATTTTTCACATGATTATACTATTGATTCACATGATTTAACTATTGATTCACATTATTTACTATTAGGGGAGGTGGTGCAAGTTTGATAATACTTGCAGGACTAAATTAAAAATGAAAGAAAAATTGGAGGTATTGTACTATAATTTTTCGAGCCCCAAAAACGATCCAATTATCGAAACTAAATTTTTCTATAAATAAAGCTCATTCTTCCTTCATTTCTCACCAATTCACAAAAGCTTTAGAGCGATTATTATAGAGAGAAATTATAGAGAGAAAGAAAAGAGAAGTCTGCTACCTCACTTTATTCCAAAGATCCAGCTTTTTCCAAGGTAGGGAGTTTTATTTCTTTCTTATCCATGAAGAGAACTTCATTATTCCATTCTTTATTATTACATTGGAATAACCTATATATGCAGCTACCACAGCACTTGGTGAAATTCTTACATTGTTCAATTCTTTATCATTACATTTGGAACATCACATGCATGCGTTCTACGCCGGACTGGTTCCGCCTTTATTATACTGTTGGAATATCCACATGCAATGCGTTTTACGTCGGACTGATTCCGTCTTTTATTATTACATTGGAATATCATGTTCATGCATGCGTTTCTGTACGGACTTGATTCCGCCTTTGTTATTTTGTTGGAATATCACATGCATGCGTTTCTACGCCGGACTGATTCCGTTATTTATTATTACATTGGAATAACTTTTGCATTTGTCGCGATCTATCGCATGCCTTGTGATTTCTTTTGTTATTCCATTCCTTATTATACTCAGTTGGTTAAAGTTTTGACTTCTATACTCCATGAAATTAGTGGAATATCCTTGATATTTGTGCTTCATTCAATATCTTTTCATGGAAATATTCTTCTGAGCATTCTTGAATTTTACTCTACAAAGCAGTATCATGTTGACAACATTATTAGTTCCTGTATAAATTAATTCTTGAACTTGTTTTATTGAATTCTTATATCATTGTCATCATCCTCATGTTTATATTTTTTTGAAAGTCATCTGTGACCTGTAGTGCATAGATGGACTTGGTATGATTATGACCGGGGATTATTGATTGTAATCATGGTAGTAATGTTACAAATGATGTGGTAAAAGTCCTCATTGGCCCGTAGTGCATTGATGGACAGTTGTTGGCATGATCGTGACCATTAATGAATACACAAATATTCTTGGCCCGTAGTGCATGGATAATTGTGGTCGTGATACTAAAGAATATCCTTGGCCGTAGTGCAGGGGTGATTCAATGATGTGGATTATTTATTAAGCTGAGTCCCAGCGATAAAAGTGATGAAAAACCTTTTAAATCATAAGAGATAATAGATTTTATTCTTTACTTGACTCTTTTAATGGATTGCTTGTTCCGCTGCAGTTAAACTTGATGTTTGTTATATTGTATCAGTTTATCACTGTTTAAGGCTAATGATAATTTATTACGCATTATCTTAGTCATAATATTTCTTCTTTGGGCTAGTTGAGCTCACCTTTTCTTTCACTTTTTCTCTTCAGGAAATGAGAACGTAGCTGGGACTAGTCGGGGAGGAGAATGATGGTCCTAGATGGTGCATTAGTAGTCCCCACTATTCTGTGAAATAGTGTGATAATAATTGTAATGAGGACTCCTTTTGAGTTTGTATAATCTCTAGTAGACAATATTTGTATTCAAATTCACAATTTATGTTTTGTCGTATTATACACGACAGTTGTATTATTAAGTTGTATTTGAATTCTGTACCATGTATCTGGCCACTCAGAATAGGTGATGTATACCTAATTTTGGGGGCGTCACATTTTCCCCCTGCGCGAGAGTCGCATTCCCAAATAGATGATCGCGCAAGAATACTTCTATACTGAAAAATCTTCTGAAAATCTTTCCATAGTTTGCCCAATATTTGCTTCCTTATTTTTTCCTGGAAATTAAGACAAGGAAGATCATCAAATCTTAACAAATAAAATTCAATCTAATAAATCTTTCTTTTGGTAAACTAAATATTTCCTTTTTATCAAATCAAATCAAATCTTAATTTTATTTTGGAAATAAATTTTTCTTTATTTGATTTTGAAGACTATATCATTCCTTATCATCATTAAGAAGGAAAATTAAACATATATTTCGAAATTTCCCTTTGTTGGGAATAAAATCAAAAATCAAAAATCAAATCGGTTCTATATTTAGGAAATAATATTTTTATATATTTCTATTTAGAAATAAATTCAAAGATACTTATCTTTTTGGAAATTAGCTTGAATCCTTCCTTTAATGGAAAAAGAGTGATTGCTTTCTTTTCCGTTGCAAGCATACTTTGGGGCTATACATGTATTCATATGTATCCCAAGCCATTCACGTCTCCTTGCTTATCTTGCTTCATTTTGGATTTTCTTTCTTCCTACGAGCCAAGAAGATCCTCAAGGGAGCAGCAAGAAGACATTCATCAATCTGAGAGAGAGGTAACAAAGAGAATTCCTCCATATAGGGCCAAACCCTAGGGGTTGAACCCTATAGGGTCGAACCCTATGGGGGACCCAAACCCTTGGGGCTTCATTCATTCTTCTCGTCTTCGCTTTTCAATTTGAGTACTTGCATGTTTTTTTTTGAATTTTTCTCGACTTGATTCCTCTATTTCTCTTTTATGTTTCAGGCAATTGTAGTCTTTATTTGTTTCTGAGCCCCATCACCTTGATCATATCTTGGTTTTTTCCCTCAGAATTCATCAAAGAAGACTATAATTTTCGCGGTGAAGGTGCACTCAGTCCAAGCGGTTTGATTTGTGGAGCAACAGGACCTCAAAGGAATGAGTAGAGGGAACAGCCCCTAGGGGGCCGAACCCTAGGGGGGCGAACCCTACATAATTTTTTTTCTTTTCAGGACTCCCTAATCTTTCTTTTGTCTTCCGAGCCCCATTACCTTGATTACATCTTGGTTTTTTCCCTTGGATAATAAAGAAAGACTTGACGTTTCGTCCACGAAGAACACGAAGGAATAAATAATGCTCTACATGCAGTGAAACTGCTCCAGATGGCCAAACCCCTAGGGGTCAAACCCTAAGAGGCTGAACCCTAGGGGGCCGAATCCTTGGGGGCTGAACCCTAGGGGGCGAACCCTAGGGGGAAATCTATGTTTTGGGCGAAAAAAATGAAGTTCGGGATGAGCGGTTACTATTTGGAGCGTAACTTTTGATCCGTTTGGAGTTTTGGGGTCCGTAATATATCAAAATGACCGTATCAATGAGCCCTACAAAAGTCATCACTACGCCATGACATATGCCATTATAAGTCCAAAAAAGGCTCCGAAGGATGCCTTTTGGCCGTCCGAAGTTTTTTTGAAAATTTTTAGGGATTTTTCTTCTTGCATAAATGTACTCCCTAACTCTTTTTGACATTGTTTCATCTTCTTTTTAGATGTTTTGAAGCTTTACTCTTGGACATTCCTTTTTGCCATGGTGAGTACTTCAAGCTCAAATACTTTACTTGACATCCTTTCTTTGCTTTCTAGATCCCTTATGCTGAATTCTTTTTTTCTTGCAGGCTCTCCCCATTGATCATTCTGCAGATTTGGAAACAACCAAGGAGGCCCCGCTTCTCAATGATTGGGAAAGGGCTCCCCTCTTTGGTCATTCCGACGTCATATGGGAGCAAGTCTATGACCGTATAATTCTTCCTCTGCCAGATAAGGAATGCTTGTTCCTATATGCAGCGGCTTATGGAGGTTGGGATGACCTTCCTGATTCCGATCACATTGCCCGTCTATACAAAGAAAAACAAGAGTACTCTTTCAGTTCCCTTCACTTCTTGTCTGATTCATCTAGCCTCCTTCAGGAATGGCATCATTGGATCGACGAGGTACTTGAGAATGTTGACTATGTGGGTATATTAAAGAAAAAGCCGACATGTTTCAGTACATCAAGCTATGCAGGGACATTCGTATCCAACAGGACCATGGTGCTTCTCTACATGTCATTTGTATCCAACAGGACATTCTTCATTCGTCATGGTTTGGGGGAAAGTACCTCTACTCTGGAGGACGTCTATGTCATCTACCAATCTACTAGTAAGCATTTTTCCTCTGCGCGTGAGTCACACCTTTGGTGAGATGATCGCGCAAAATAATATAAGTGTTGAAGTCTTGATTCCAGTGTCTGAACACTTTGCGGGGCTTGATATTTTGCGAGCCTCGCCAACGAAAGTCCTAGGAGAGGGAACCTCTAGGGGAGCAAACCCTAGAAGGGAGAACCTTAGAGGAGCTCTCCTGGGATATTTTGGAAATTTTCGATCTACTCTTTCTTACCCTCACTTGGAATTTCTCTTTTCTTTAGAATCAAGCAGTCATTGAGAACCAAGAAGTCCATGAAGGCCTGAAAGCCTCGAAGGCTTGATAGCCTCGAAGACCTGCTGATAGCTTCGAAGGCCTGATAGCATCGAAGACCTAATAATAGCCTTGAAGATCTACTAATAGCCTCGAAGACCTTCTGAGGGCCTCAAAGACCTGCTGATGGCCTCGAAGAACTGCTGATAGGCCATGAAGGAAACTCCAGGCGAGACGAAGCGTAGATAAAGCTGTACAAAGTGATCAACTGCCACGAAGTGAACTCCAGGCAGGACGAAAATGTATATATATATATATATGTATATAAAAGTAATAAACGCACCGGATGTATAATCCAGACTCATTGAACAGAGTTCGACAACAGTTCATATATATAAGTATATATATAAGCGAGTAAATGCTCCGGATGTAAAATCCAGACTCATCGAACAGAGTTTGACACACAGTTAATATATATATAAATATATATATTAAAGCAGTAAACGTTCCAGACCGAAGTCTAGGCTCATCGAACAAAGTTCGACACACAGTTAATATATATAAGTATATATATATATATATTAAAGCAAGTAAATGCTCTAGATCGAAGTCTAGGCTCAATCGAGGCATAACTCGATAATGTTAGTCCATATATATAAATATATATATAAATATATATGTATATACAAACTGAAATAAAACCACGGATCGAAGTCCGGGAAAACACACGCAACACGCCTCTCAACGTGAAGAAGGGTGTGTGCAAAGATGAAGAGAAAGACTTTAAAGTGTGTGAGAATGCTTACAGTGGGCTGCCAAAGAAGACTTATATATCTTTAAAGTGGATGAAACTCCCACCGGTATAAGAGTAGCTATATGTGAGCTCACATGTGTTTAAAATGGGAAAGCACTCAGTATATTGCAAGTATGGAGCAAATTTGACAGGGCTTCCTCGCTCTTTTTTTTAAATGGCCACCCCAAGCCCTCTATTTATAGAGGGGAAGCTGAACTGCAGTGTACTGCAGTACCGCTCCGGAGATTGCCACAGGTTTCTCAAGTCGCATCGTCTCATAGTACGTGCATGTAGGCACTGCAATGTCCACTCGAACTTTCAGAATTGCAATTCGGGCATCTGACTGAGATATGTAGGACCTATTTCGGACTGCCGTTGTTGAGAGTTGTACAATGGCATGGGATTAGAGGTTGTACGAAGTCATGAAGATGGGACGATGCCCTCCGATCTTTAAGCTTCAAATTCTATCTATTACCCTGCACAATAGTCACTCGGGATTGGTTTTTCTTGATTCTTGTGGGACATTGTTGTGTAGAAAGGTGTATATGAAATGTTGAGATGGCGTGATGTGGCTTTAGAGTGGTGAGATGATGCCTTTTCCCCTCACCAGAGTTATAGCCGGTTTGGGCTGATAAAGCAGACGTTGCTCAGGGTTATTGCTGAGATTGGACTGCTACAAATGTTGAAGGTCCTCAGTGTCAAATCTGAGGTGTGCATGTCCTCCCAGTGTTATCTCTGGGTTGGTACTGGGTGTCTCGTTGTGAGCACCGAGATTGAAGCTGGTTGCATTTGAAACAAACATTTCCGGGGTTATTGCCGGAACTGCATTCCTTGGGGTGATCACCAAGGTTGGTAGCTATTCCCATGATTGGGACTGAGACTGGATACGTCAGGGTTATCTCCGAGATTAATCGATTTTCTCCGGTGTGTGTTTCGGTATTGGATCTGCACTACTCGGGGTTATCTCCGAGGTTGGAATTGTTACTCCCGGTGTGTGTTCCGGGGTTGATGCTAAACTTTCGATAGTATCCGGAATGGATATGAATTGTCTTCCAGGGTTCCCTCTTGAAAGACGAATCTGTCCTCCTGCAATATTAGTGACAGGTGTGCAAAAAAATTTGAGTGTCTACAGGCGCGGTTCTTAAAACTAATCCATATGGTAAGTTCGTGACTCACAATAATATGGTATGTTTTGAACCCCTCAGCGAATGGACGCCTATGGTCTGACTAGGATAAGTTCTTAAACTTATACTATTGTGGCAAGTTCCTGAACTTCCAATGTGCGATAAGTTTGATGAAATATACAGGGGATATAGGAGGATTGTAAGTTGAAATACAAGAATATTTAGTATAAAGATTGAAATTAATGGAGAAAATTAGATATTCCAAATCTTCTAGCTTTGCTAGATTTTTTAAATTTATTGACTTTGTGTCGATGGTTATACTTTTGATTTTTGAAAAAAATGTTGGGTCACATTAGAGAACCAGAGAATTTTTTTTAAAACAGTTCTATTATTCGCGTATCTATGCTGTTTGTTTTGGCTAGATAAAAAAATGATTTTTAAATTTTCAAAATATATTTTAATTATATGTATCGGGTGATATGATAAACGATGAAGTCATCAATGCAATGGAACCTGGTGTTGAATGTGATCATATGATCGTCAGCCCACTATGGTGAGATGTGGTATGACAATGTCACAATCATGACGCCACAAAAAGATTTTTGAGATTTCTTTAAGATATGAGAATATATATATATATATATATATGTATGTATATTTCGATTGATATCCAAATTGTTATAGAAGTCTATGCTATTTGATTCAGCTAGACGAATATTGAAAGATGTTCATGAAATTCAAGTTTTTCTTGAGAAGTTATGCCAAACCAAATTATTTTGGTGTGGATTTAGATGTTGAAAAGCTGAGGTGAACAACCCTATAAAAGGGGACATGTTATCAGAGACAATGGTTCTGAAAGTAACGCATATAGTCGTTACGAAGTTAAGATGTAATACGTTGTGCACGACGTAGGGGTATGATAGGATGATCACCTAGAGTACTTGCAAAGAGTGTTTTCAGTCTGTGTGATTGCTAAACATTCGGTTAATGACGATTTACAGTGGTGATGCACTGTTAAACCTGGGGAAGAGTTCAAGGTCCGTATAGTCTTATGATAGTTAAAGGTTCAAGTTGAGATACTTGATAACCTAGGGACATAGTTCAAGGTCTTATGACCCCTCAGCATGATTTGAAATCTTTTAAATTTCTGTTATTCATATCGCTTCCCAATTATTGAGAAATTGTGGAAGATTCTTGTTGTTCTGAAAGGTGAAAGTGGAAAGGATGAGAAAACTAAGCAAAACATAATAATTTCAAGAAAGAAATGAAATTCCAGAAAGAAGAGAAAGGTGAAACTCTTAGAAGAGGAAGATGTGAGGAATATGATGATTTTACAAAGATCCTTAGAGAAAGAATTTGATTGCAGAACCTAATGAATAAATAGATATCAAGATAAAATCTATTTTGATAAATAGAATGAATGAATATTAGTAAGTCAAAAATTTTGAGGACGAAATTCTTAGAAGATGGGGTGAATGTAATGTCCCGAGAGTTTGAGAATATAGTATATCATAATGATCCTTAGAGAAAGATAATGAACGGGTCAAAGAATATGTAATACTTAAATATAATTAAGTGTAAGTAAAGGTTATGAAATAAAACTTACAAGAATTTGTTATGAAGAATGGTGGTAGTGGTAATAAATAAACCCTATATTAAGGTAATGTGTTGAAGATCTTTGACGATAAATTTTGAAAAGAGATTTGGTGAAAACCGAGTAAGGGAGGTTTCGTTGATTTCGAGGACGGAATCCTTATAAGGGGGGAAGGATGTGACAACCCGAATTTTTATAAGTTATTAAAATAAGAATTTAATAATTAAAATTCTTATTATGAGATGTTTTGAGTTTGAGTATGTATATATACGTGCTATATATTTTGAAATATGTGATCTGGTGTGAAGAGATATATATATATATATATATATATTCATATATTGGGAAAGTGAGATTTAATAGTTAAGTTAACTATTGAAGAAATTAAATGAATTTGGTAATTATTTTAAATATTTATTGAATTAATTAAATATTTTAAAGAATTTATTTATTGAGAAAAATAAATAATTTATGAAATTATGGTATAATAATTTAGTTACGTGTGTATGATAATTAAATTAAAGCAAAGGTAAATTTTATTCTTTGAAGATTTAATTTAATGAATTAATTAAATTAATGAGTTGTTTAATATTAAAGAAAATAAGTAAATTAAATAAAGCGATGTTTAAATCTAATTTATTAATTAAATTAGATATATGATTATTTATTAATCATCAGAAGAATTATAATGAAAATTATAATTATTATTGTAAGTTATGTAAATTTGTTACATGTGTGACAAATAAAAACTATATAATATAATATTATTAAAATAAACTAGTGGGGGATAATTGGGCGTAGCCAAACAAGGCCTTGTGGCCTTTAGCTTATTGTAACTGACGTATTGTTTTGCTAACGGAAGAATAAGGGTGAAAGCCATATTAGTTTATATTTTTACGCGTCTTATTTTCCTAAGGCTAACTAAGACAGAGTGTTGGAGAAAGCAAGCGAAAAACACAGTGAAAGAGAGAATTCTTTGAGATTGTCTAGAGGTAAGAGAGGAATTTCTAAGCCTTGACATCATCTCTTGCTAGAAAACAATCAAAGGAATAATGTATAACCCTAATTTTAACTTTATTTTTGGAATTTCTATTGATAATTATGTTGGATTGATATATATACATGTATGAAGGGTTTATACTCTGTTAATCATCACATGTGGGTGTTGTTTGAGTATCAAATTCATGAAATTTGGATTTGTAGGGAGAAAAGTTAATAACAGTGTATGTTTATGAAAAATAGCTTAAGAAAGTACGAAATTTAATGTCTAATATGTGTTATAATCTATAAATTGGTATTGGATTATGTTAGTATATGAAGAAACAAAAGCACGTAGTTTAAATCATGTTAATTGGTTAAGAAACGAAGCCGTGACGATCAAATTCGCTAAATGTTTTTAAAACATGAAAATATATCATGAACATTGAATTGGAACCCTTAAAAAGATTTGTTAATATGTTTGAAGTGTTATAATTATTCTCTAGATGAGTAGCTAAGAGTTTAACGAGTCCAACAAATCAAAAACCAACTAATTCGGACTTAAAATGAGAAAGTTATGTCAAAAATTGTGTTCTATGCTGAAGAAGCGCATGCAAGATCGCCTTTACAGTCTGTGCGCCGTTGAAATTGGCTGGGGTTATTAAGTGGACGTCTTTGACATGGTGAGGAAAAGGGGTGCGGTCGCGCCCCATGTGTGCTGACTGTGACTACTTTGACCTGTTTTGGTAAAATGATCATAACATTTTCATACGAACTCCGATTGAGGTGATTCAAGATGATACAGAACGAGAACGAATAGACCTACAACTTTTATTCTTTAAGTGTTTCAATTTGAGGTCTGTAAAAGGAGAAAAACGGCTATTTGTGGGATTGATATGAATTAGGAGGCAATCGAAGGGCGTTGGGCATGCACGTATGCAAGTGTAGTGCTTCTGACGATAAAAGATGTTTTTCTAAGTTATAAAACATGAATGTTAGTAAATATAATGATGATTAACAATAATAAATTATGTATTAGATAAGTTATGTAAGCACACACAAGAGACACAAATTGGGCGTGTGACGAATAAACGTTGAAACGCCGTGATAAGTGATAATGAACGTAAAAAGTGTTTTAAATCAAAGGAAATGAATATCATAAGATATTGAATAGTGTTAATATAAAACCAATAAGTAGTCCTAACAAGACTTAAACACTTGAATGAATTTTGAATATTACATAAGTCGAAAAGTTAACACAATCTAATTGAACATTGTGTGCTAATTAACAGGAAGGATTATGAGATGTGGAGTAGAGTTTACATTACAATTACTATGTGTTGTTATGTGACTAATAGTTGATGTGTATGATTATATAATTGTGTAGGGCACGTGAAGTGCAGATAACTTTAAGCTGTTAAACTGTTATTGGTAAACAACAATCAAGGCAAGTCTTTCAGTTCCTATTTGCTATGTGAACTTGGTGATTAGCTGTTTTAAATCTTTATTGCAAAGAGCATGATGTGTTATATATATGTTGAATGTATGAAATGTTAAAGTCAACTTACGACTGCGTTGATTGAGTAAAGCATGTTGATTGAGTAAGGAACTCAATCTTTATACTTGTTATATGAACTGTAGCTTGTATGTTATGTTAGTCCAATGTTTATGAGATATATGTTGAGCATGTTATTATGTGTTACGTGATGCATGAAAACTGTTAAATTTTGCTGGGCTATCGAGCTCAACCTTGCAAATAACCATTTTTGCAGGTTAAGGATTGAAAGTAACACTATGTGCTACTTGAATGACGTGGATCAGAAATAATACACGAAGATTAATATTTTAGCTAAAGTTGTTATTTCTTTATACCATGATTAAGATTCATGAAATGTATTAAACGTTTTATGATATATAGTTTTATGTTGAGTTGTAAAGCTAAAGTTAGAGTTATCTGATATGTAAAGGTTATCGGATTGAAATGTAAAATTTTATATAATAACAGTGATAAAGTGAATCATTAAATAAGATTGATTCAAAAACATGTAGATGATAAAGGTTTTGATTCAGGAAATTAAAGTAAGAAGACATAAAAGTTTAAATTAATCCACATTTTATAAAGTTTAACATCGAATAATGATGTAAAATCAGAAGGTAGATGTGTTATTAATGACCAAAGTTGAGAATTAAATTGTATGAATTTTGGGGGCGTTACAATTATAGTTATTAATAAAAGAATTGTTCATACAATATAAAAATTTACATGTTATTAGTTAATTCAATATTAACTCTGTTGCTCTATTTACCATTGCTTGTACTGATTTCAACACTCCCCATCGCAGTTAGTTGTCCAATAACATCTGGTTATACGCAACAAAACCATATTATAATTAAAAAAAACCCAGGATGTAAAAACATATAGGGATAATTATTGTTAAACATACCAACTAAGTATGAATCATCAACCGCAAACAATAGTATTTGGTCATATGGAGTGAATTGAAATCTATATGTATGAATGGGAGCCTCATCTAACTCTCGCAGTGAGGTGGAATACAAAAAATTAATTTTGTATGGATGTTGAGTAGCTCTGAAAGAACCACCATTCTGACTGACAATAAATTTGGTGATTATAAAGACTAGTTGTTCCTTGACTGTTGTTTAAAATTTTGTAAATAGAGACCTTTTGATACTCGCTTGTATTTTGGTGTCCTATAAAAGTATAATATGCATATGGTAAGATGTTGTAATTTGGAGTTGCGTATGTATGTGTTTGTGTGTGTGTGTGTGTGTGTGTCTATATATATATATATATACATTTTCGTCCAACAATACCATCTCAATGTTGTTTATGTAGTCTGCTTTGTTAAAGCTTGGCATATTCCAGAGTTGAGTTATCCTTACTTTAATCTTCCATGTCTCTTTGACAGGGCTGATGTCATCAACAAAATCGTACCTAGTTGTCATCTAAATATTGGGATAGGTAAAATAATAAGTAGGAGTTGAATGTTTGTAGCATGAACTGTTGTGTATTGAGTTGGTATTTATAGCCAGCATATCATAAAGTAGTATTTTTTTTAGGATATAATTAAGTAGTGATTTAGGGGATTACAAAGGATATAATTAAGAGATAACAATGAAATTACAAAGGATAATATCATAATTAAATTAGAAAGGATAATATTAAAATAGTTGATATAAATCTAAAAGTCATTTAGATTTATAGTAGTGATTCTTGGATTATAATCAATAAATTAAGAGATAACAATTAAATTATAAAGGATAAAATCATAATTAAATTACAAAGGATAATATCAAAATAATTGATATAAATCTAAAACCCATTAGATTTATAGTAGTGATTTAGGGGATTATAATCAATAAATTAAGAGATAACAATTAAATTACTAAGGATAATTTCATAATTAAATTACAAAGGATAATATCATAATTAAATTACAAAGGATAATATCAAAATAGTTGATATAAATCTAAAAACGGTTTAGATTTCTAGTAGTTACTTAGGGGATTATAATCAATAAATTAAGGATAATATCAAAACAGTTAATATATTTAAATTACAAAGGATAATTAAAACTTTAATAATACCTTCTGCTCACCTATGTTACTCATGTTAGATAGCCATTAGTTTCACTCGTGGGATTGATACTACATCTAGATCATTTTCTACCAATTGATAAGAAAACAATATTACATCATATTGAATGCGAGTGTATTCTCATATTCTGTCCACTTGAGAATTGATTAAGGGAAAATAATATTCAAGATTAAATTGTCATGCTACTTTGTCTCATTTTTTAAAATTAAGGTCTATCCAGAAATCAAATTATTGCAGGTACAGAAGAGTGTTCCATAGTTGTCACTTCGGCATTATTAGTGCACCCAATGTATAAGCTCCATAATGTTTATTGATGTATAAGTATTTAGCTGAAGTGATTGGAAAGCCAACATGTGCTAAATCAATCTTTCTTTATGTTTTTTCCTACAAAATAATCTTCCACAACCAAATTTCATCTTCGGATTAAAAAGAAAATGTGCGTAGAAACATACCCATACAACTTGTTCATCTTTGGAATTGTTTGCTCTGAAATACCCGATTCCATGACCTTGTAAAGCATAGGAAGTGCACCATCTCGAAAGTCTCAAGAACCGCAAATGCAGCCTCCTAAAGTTACACTTGGGGCAAACCTCCACTTTCATCATAGTTTTTCAAATTACTAACTATAGTCTCGGTAGGGATTTTGAGAAACCCTTTGAAATTTCTTTAATCCGATCAATGAATGGTCACCCTCTTTGGTGCTTTAGATCCCATTTTATTATTGCAAACACATATATAGTCCCCACTCTTGATGATCAATATCAACGATGTTGGTTCGCATACGGTAAGCATACATGACTATCAAACACCAACAAATTACATTCACCAATAAAGGAAAGAGACAAAAACTGGAGAGCAATCATGTAAATAACTACACTACTCGTACTCAAAGCCTTAAAACATAACAAAGTTTTAACCAAAAAGGCTACAACCCTTGATACAACAAACACTAAGCTTATACATATTTATTTAAATTACAACATTAGACATCTAAATGATTAAACGGAGGTAAGAAAAAAAAATATAGCCCCTACATATAATTATATTTATGTCATGCATCACAACATGTAAATGTCTACACAAAAAGCTTGACAAATCTAAAATGTTGAGGCACAGTTATGAAGCATCAGGATGCAGAATTGTGTCTGAGATGGATATCAACCAGCAAATCAAGTCTTACATGTTCACCTTCTACTGAATAAAAAGCATATAAAACAATGCCCTCAAATTTGAAATGTAACAAACTATCAAACTGATACAGAATGAACATCACTGACCCAACTCTTTTCTTTTGGGGTGGGAGGGGGAAGGGGGGTTTTAAATGTAAAATAATCAGCAACAAACAAAAAGACACTGAAATGAGCGAGATCCTTATAAATTATATGCATGACAGTTTTCCCACTAAATTGAAAATTGAAAATTTCAGTTATTGAAGTAATATCAGGATTGTCACTAAATAGTGAACAGAATCAAATTCTATATACTTGGTGTCTAACCATGATTTATGATTATAAATTTATATCATGTAACCATTCAGAAGATTCTCTATAGTAATGGAAACATGATACAAATGGTAATACCTCTTAAAACTACAATTTTCAGATGCAAATATACAGAGCTATAAGAGCTGAACGGATTGCTGAAATGAAATCCTATATATAAGGTGAAACTATATCTATACTTGGTATTAAAACAACAGGAATCCCCTTTTCATCCCATGCATTCTTTCCTAGTGGATCAGATGGTTATGTTGCTATTTTTAAGAACACGATATTTAAAAAATAGTAAATCAGAGTGAATCCAAGCCTTAATTTCACCCTTCAGTAAATTTAACTTAGGTACGTGCAACAATTCCCCAACCGTACAATACAATCATTGTATATCCAAACACAGAAGTATAATTACTTTCACAAATTTCTTGAGTAACTTAACACGGCATATAAATAACAGCCTGGTCTACATACAAATTCGTTGACTTCCACATACAACCCAAATGTTGATAATAACAACCTTTATTAAGCAAGTTCCATAAAGAATATTCATCAAGGAAATCAATGCTCAATCCTTCCAGAACTGATGCAAATCAGTCCCAAGAAATTCTAAAAAGGCCACACATTCCTCCAATATATTATATAATATATGTAATACCAACCCATGAGAACAACTACTTTCCAATTCCACATTTCAGCCAGAAATCCAAGCATAGCAGCATCATACCCATACGAGAAAAAGGCAAAGAAGCATCAAATAAACTAAAGATTTAGACACCAAACACATTAAACCATGTTCAACAGAAGTAAGCACTAATCTAAAACTCAGACTGCAAAGAGAAACTTACATAAAACAGTAGCAATATAATCCCAAAATCAAATAGAAAGTTGAATCTGCAAAACCCAGAAACAGATAACTCTTCAAACTAATAACCAACCCATACTTAAATAAATAAATATATATATATATAGAGAGAGAGAGAGAATAAGAAGAAGAAGAAGAAGAAGATCACATTCCCCCTATTCCCAATAATGGATTAAAAATTATAATAATTTGGATATTATACAGATATATTTAAATACGAACCGAATAAAGAAGATGGTCATTGTATGGGAATGAAGCAATGAAAGTCATCCGAAGAAAGAAGGTGAACATTATCCAGTTCATGTTACTCTGGCAATTAAAGTTTTGATCTTTTGAAAAATACATCCAAGAAAATTGGTTTGTTGACGTCCAAATGATCTTGAATTTAAGTTTAACCGGAAAAAAAAGGTGAAGTCAAAAACCAGAAATTGGGCCATGAAAGCAGTGATAATGACCCAGATAAGGCAAAGTATGAAATCATGACCCCAAATTAAAAGGTTATATATCACTTAAAATTTAAAACAAAAATTTCTTCCATTTGGGGGACCGAAAATCAACCCGAGCACAATTCACACAAACTGAGATCCGAAGAAGATGAACGCAGACCAACAATGCACCAACAATGTAATATTATAGTATATATTAATTTAAAAATCAATGTTCATACCATCTCATTCCGAATTTCTTCTCTACCAGCCCCCGTCATTTCTCACTTCACTAAAACAAAACAAAACCAGAAAACCATGAAATCAGAAAATAAAGCCCTAGATCACGATCTCGACCATTAATTATCACAAACACGCACTCAATTTCAAAAGGAAAACTTACTTGAAAATTGGTACTCAATTCGACCATCATGAATGCGATATTTGGAATCCACCATCAATTCCTTTTGGGTTGTGTTATGAAATGGTTAAAAAGGGAATTCCTTCTGATTCTTTTACTTGTAATATACTCGTCAAGGGTTTGTGTGAAATTGGTTTGTTAAATTATGCAGAATGGGTTGCGGAAAGAATGGCGACAAATGGGGAGGCTGCTTTTGATGTTGTAGGTTTTAATACCTTGATTCACGGGTATTGTAAAGTTGGTGAGGTGACCTTCGATGCTCTGAATTTATCCTTTGGGTTTGTTAGATGGGCATTTGTGTAAATGGTAATTTGGAGTATTAATTAGGATGGACATGTGTTGATTTTTTAGAATGACAGATGTCAATTTATTGTGTCATGTACTGTGGTTTAGTATATACTAGATACAAACCCGCGCGTTGTCGCGAGATTATTTAATTATTTAATAATAAATATGTACGTACAATTAATAAATTAAAATATAATAAAAAGATAGTAGATTGTTGTGCGTTTATCGGTCTATGCATTACACTCTAAGTATGTGACTATTTCTTTTAGGCTAGCGGCAAAATAAGTGACCTTAACTTGTGGACAAATCATTTTTTCTACTCTTCCCAAAATATATTTTTTTCAGTTTTTCTTGACCAAAGTGTAGCCAACTGATTTATTTTCCCCGTCCTTTACTACTTTTGTAATTTGTTTACTATAAAGAAGGTTTGCCTCAACATAACTTTTTATAATCCATAACAAAAAGAGAATAAAAGGGTATGCGAAGATTTAAAAAATCTCTTAAAAATACAATTAGGAAGCCAATGCTCAAACTATTTATAGAGGAAGTGTATATGTATATGTTTGTAGAGGCAGGATAACCCATGGCTTTGAGAAAAAGAGTTGTCTCTCTCGGGGACATGGGGCACCCCCCTTGCAGTCTTCGTTCTTTACTGTCTCTCTCTTTCTCTTTCTAGTGCTTGACATTCTACCTCATGGCACAAAGTTCATCTATCTCGAATGCACTATGATTGTGGCTGCAGCCTGTGGATGTTAGCATATCTTTCTCATATCTGTAAACAAAATCAGTTTTTGGTTACTTCTTTTTCTTTTTATTGGTGGTGTGGTTTTTTAGTTACTCAGAGACAAATAATGTTGCTTTTATTGTTAAGGTCCAACCTCTTTGACATGTCATAAAATAGAAGTTTGTTAACGTAAAAAATACCAAATCTCATTACATCACAAATTCCCTAGTAAAATAGAAGTTCATTAAAGTAAATCTACCTTAAATGGATAGCAATATACAACTCGCCATTCTTCCTAATTCGATTGACCAATATCTTCCCAAGCTCCTCAATCTTCATAGTGTAACAAAGGGCCTCATAATTGGAACGACACCTAAGCCTCTAGATAGAGCCTGCGATTCCATTGTTGGAAATTCGTGAATCAGTATGTGTAAACTTGATTACCTTATGCTTTTTAACAACAAATACATCTCCCATATGTAGTAACTCGCCTGCAGAATTAAGAAGCAGCTAAGAAATGGTTCTAGAGAAATCAAATGGGACAATAGGGAAGTGGTAGTATAATTTCCCAAACCTTAGACCAGGAAATATGAGCCTTTAGATAGGGCTTCTTTTCAGCATAATGTGGTGGCAATGATTCTTCTATCTCAATGTCATCTTTTAAAACTTCAATGAAGCGCTTCAAATCAAAAATATCTTTAAAATCACTGCAAAAAGCATTAGAAGATTAAACAATTGCAACAGCTAGACCCAACCAAAAGGGGAAAAAATATAAAAAAATAATACATTGGGTCCGTCCAATAGGATCTTTGATCAAGAGAAGGAATAACCAGAGTGGCATTCATTAATTTTGCAATTGCAACCATGTCGCATATCTGCATTAGCGTTATTTTGACGAAGAACACAAAAATTATAAACTGTTGTATAAGGAAAATAGAAATTGTTATTCAGGGACGATCCGGGGTGGGGAGATTAGCATACAAAATTTAAGTTGTGGTTATTAATATTCGCTGGTTGGTCGGCTAACCTCACTGCTAGCATACTCCTGGCTTGACAATGCCATCTTCCTGAAATTCTTCATGTCCTCATTATATTGTAATGTGTCATAATCTGAACTTTCATGAGAACTGTAGACTGTGCTTTGTCTAGGTCTAGTTCCTTCATTAAGATCAGACGAAGACATGTCTCCTTCAAGAGCGCGAACCACCTGCTCAAATTTTAGTAATTAGTTAGATGTTTAATCTTACAATATAGAATTCTTATTCATCTATACAATTAATTACTGCATAGTTGTGAAATCTATAACAATTTCCTGACTCTTGGAAACTAACTATCAAACAAACTAATAGCTCACAGAAGGGGAATCTAGGTGGGTGCAATTACTTTACTCACCCAGTCAACCAAGCTATAATCCGTGTAAGTCTTAGCTGTATCAACAGGGCGACGTTCAGTTACCAACTCTAGAAGCATGACCCCAAAAGAGAACATCGGAATTGTCGGTGAGTTTCCCAGAGGATTCTTCTTCGTCATTTAAATGAATTTGAACGAATACATAATGAATTTAGTTGCCATATATTTGAATATATGATCCCAGATTTAGGGGAATTAGGGGAATGAATTTAGGTTTTTTACAACCTCATATGTTATGTTAGCTGGACATTTTTTTAAAGGGTAATAAGGGGAATTAATTAGGATGGACAAAAACATGAACTATTTACCACTGCTTGATTAATCGATAAGATTTCATCAATAAGCAAAAGATCGCAGCAAAAACCAAAACATGAAATATAGCAGATCTACAGCAGTAATGATCCAATAACTTCATAAAAATAATAATTAGATCAAAACAAATGAATTTCAAAAGGAAAACTTACTTTAAAATCGCTACTCAATCCAAACAACAACTCTTTCACTAAATTCGTGACTATATTAATTCAATTATCTTAGCAGTATGAGAGCTAAAATACAAAAATATTTGACCCTTTCTTACTCTATTTGTCTCCTATTTCGTCTTTTTGTTGATGAATTTCTAAAGCAAATCGCTAATTTTTGTACGTCTCTCTGGTCTATGCTGATAATATAAATGTAGTGCTTACAGATCGATACTAATAGTAAGCTAAAATAGCAAAATTGAACAACAAATGAATTATTCTCTATCAATATGGCAAATCAATTCAGCTGTATAAATGAAGCAATCTATGTTGGTAGACATAAATGTTCAAGTTTATAAAGACAGAGCATAACACTAAATAACCACTCATTTCAATAAAAAAAAAAAAAAAAATTTGGCAGCATTAAACATTGGAGTTCCAATTGAGTCAATGATATTATCATACCTTGCAAGTGGTAAATTCTAGAGAGCGATACTTTTCATTCTCAATTTATATGTCATTGCATCATACTAAAATTATAGTGGTGAACTTGAGGACATTATGTTTTCTTATACTAATATCAATGGAAAAATTACTAATCGTGATTCTTTTTCTTTATTTTTTTGATAAATGAAACTTTGTGGAATAGTGTATTTTAAAGTAAGATAAGAATCTAAAGAATGTAGAATTATCTGGTCATTTTTAGACCATTTTCTGTTATCATCCTTATACTTATTGCGACCATGAGGGCAAACTTGAAATGGTGGACGTAGTGTGGCGCACTCATTTTTATTAGTTGTGCTTGCTATGCTTTGAGCTTTTCTTGTGAAATTCTTGGAACATTCTGCATAGTAAGTGAGGTTATTCTCAATTCCAATTGTAATAGGCACTTCTCCTGATGCCTTTCTCCACGTATCTTGAAAATCACTGAAAAGAAATTAAGATAAAAAAGAATTAATACCATTACCAATAAAAGAAAAATCCAACTAAATTTAACTTACAAAACTAAGAGTTATTACTTTGATTGCTAATGTAAGAACATAAAGTTTTATAGGAGGCTAAATGCTATGTTTTATAAAATGATAGATGGGATATGACCATTTGTTCTAATTTAGCACAATTTTAGACTATTTTATCCCTCGATTAATCTGTTATTTAATCACATGTTCTATTTATTATCATGTATAAGGTCTTAGAGATGCACAAACTTAGTCTATGAGATTAAATAACGAAATAGTCCGTAGCGGTAATAATGTAGTCTAAATAGTCATATCTCACTCATCACTTCTGCAAACAAACATTGAAAAAATAAAATTGAGTTTACCTCTCTAGGTTGAGACTTAGTCCCAAACTATCAGAAAGAATTGTCAGTGGATGAAGATCCCAAAGAGTTTCCAGAGAAGGATGACCTGTTTGGCATCTCATATATGTGTGGAAAGTGGTTATGCCCATCAGCCAGAACTTCCCACTTTCCCCAAATCCACTCAACAATCTACCAAGCTCCATGATCATGTGTTCCAAAGGACTATAATAGTTACTCCTTTGGTCATAATAACTTGACCAAAACTCCGAAACCCATTTGAGATCACCTAAATACAAGATAACCCCTTTACCAACATAGCTTCTAAGAAAGCACCTAAGCTCCCCATCCTTGTTTTGAACCTCTTCCCTAGAAAGATGTCTTAAAGAGTAAAGAGGAAGACTTACAAACTGCACAAACTTCAAATTCCCATAAATATTTTCACTCTCAAACTTATTAAATCAAAGAAAATTAATATGGGAAAATCAAATACCATTATCCGAAAGATGAACACAATTTTATTTGCTAACCAGAGTGTTTTCCTTTCCTTGAAATTAATTTGAATTTCAAAGCGCAAAAATAAATAGAATCAGAGTGAATACCATCATTAGGTACTAGATCAATACGACTAACAACAACTTCATCGAAAGCTGAATTGAGATTTGTACAAACTACATAAAAAATTCATATGATATTAGGATAAGCAATTATTTTGAAGGTAAAATAAATACAAAGATTGAATGAATTAATTACTATTTGAAATGTCACTTAGATGCATTCTGGATGTTTTGCTTGCTCTCACAGATGTAGTACTTGTGCTCATTTTGTTGGTGGATTCTAACATAATCAATATGCATAGGATAGTTTAGCAGATGTGCAAAATATTTGTATACAATTAATTAATGAATAAATAATTAGAAAGTATACGTTCCATTTTACTTCTTCTTGTTTTTCCAGCATAATAATCCTTCTACGCATTCTTGACTGAGTTTTGTCGCACTAGTTAACAGTAAATTCTTCAATTTTTTCCTTGTCCTCTGACATGTATGGCTTATGGTTGATTTCCCCAATTTCTGGAGTTTTTATTCGAAATAGGCTATTCAAAATACTACCTACAGGAATATATGGTTCAAAGGTGTAAAATCATAATTAGTTTAACGAAAAATGAACGGATCCCAAAAACACAACAACTAATTCACATTTTCTAAGCATGGGATATAGAAATCCAAAGACAAACATTACAACAAACCAAAGAAAATATTTGTGCTAGAATGTGTGACCACTCTACTTACTGATAATACATGCATGTAAGATACCCCACAATCTCTAACATATTTATTTAAATTACAACATAAGACATCTAAATGATTAAACTGAGGTAAGAAAAGAAAAAATAGATCCCTTACATATAAATTCAACTTCAGTAATATATGTAATACCAACCCATGAGAACAATACCCAGAAAAAGGCAAAGAAGCATCAAATAAACTTATGATTTAGACACCATGTTCAATAGAAGTAAGCAAAGAGAAACTTACATAAAACAGTAGCAATATACTCCTAAAATCAAATAGAAAGTTGAATCTACAAAATCCAGAAACAGATAACACATACTTAAATAAAGAATCTCTTCCCCCCATTGGATAAAGAATATTGTCATTGAAAGATTCAATCTTTTGAAAAATACCTCCAAAAAAATTGGTTTGTAAGAGAGTTCGTTGAATTTTGTATACAATTTTGATTTTAATTAGGAGAAAGAGAGAATATTGAAAAGTTACCGAGAATCATCATTGTTCTTAAATGTCCCTAGTCGAGTATCATTGTTGATGGGACAACAATGATGCATTAAGACTAGTATGTGGATTGACTGATGACCAAATCTCATTGGTCATAAATATATGAGATATTAAGTCAATGCATAGGTACATGTTAGAGAATGATGTCTTTGGATGTAACCATACATGAGAATTCTATGTGGAGCATTATGCGAAGTGTCATTAGCAATTCTAATAGTGACAATGATGAAATGGTCCTCCAACCTGAAATCACTATATTTCTTCACGGGAATTTATGTACTTTGATATCATCAAATGTCACCTTTAATAGGGTGAACTATAAAGGTGATTATTGGGTACATCATGAATCATGTGGGGAATATAAGTGATCTAGATGGAATTTAACCCTCCTATGTATTAAGGGTGATATCCATAGGCCTCTTGATTGAGTAGGACTATAAAATGCATGGCCATGCTCAAATAGTGATTTGTTTCATATAGTCTACTCATTAATCAAGAAAAACTCAAATTAAATTATGAAGAGTATGACACATTCCATGACTCGAGTTTAATCTAGGATATTAAGGTTAAAAGGATTAAATTACATTGAAACATTGGTCACGAAAAGGTTTCATCGAATCATCGATCTTATTATTACTTGGGTAGCAGTGATGCATTATTAGATGTCGCTCACTGTTTATAATTTTATAATATGATTTTAAAATTATTGTCAATGTAATAATAACCTATAGGGTCACACACATAGAACGAAATTTAAAAAGGAAATTAATTTAAATTGTAAGGATTTAAATATATCAATATGATTGATAGTATTTTAAATCACAAATTTAAATTAAAAATGATAATTTGTATATATGTATATTAATTAAGTAAGACTTAATTAAGATATATATAAATTCGGATTTTAATAATATTAGGTTTTGATTAATTCTTCCTAACTGCTATATATATGATATATATCAGTCACTTTAGGGATTACGTCAAAAATACAAAACCCTAGCCGCTCTTAGAGAGAGACTATAGAAAACAGTTTCGAAAATCCTGATTCTTAGTGGCTAGTACCGCGGTTCCTTCTTCTGCAGATCGTAGGATGATTCGCGGAGCGTTCGTGTGGATACCATAGAGACGCAGTTCGTTTGGATTGCGTTGGAGATTCGATCGCATCAATTCCAATTTCTTAATCGCGGATTGCGTAGGAGATTCGATTGCTTCAATTTCAGTTTCTTAATCGGTATAATTTCTTACCACTGAATTAATTATTTTTTGCATGGATCCTATTTTAGGGTTTCGGAATTGCCTTTAAATTGGTTTATTTCCGCTGCATTTTTGTGTCAAAACCCTACATCATTGATTCGAATCGATACGGGCAAGTCTGTGCTAAATTTGATAGGCAAATCCTACTGTTCTGCGGATTTCGTCGGTGGAGAAACCAACCGCCGCCGGTGAAGCGCAGTACGACAAAGACGGAGTTGCTACTGTGGAATTATTCGATCCCAAATCTGTTTGTTTGGTGAAAATGGTTCATAATTTCATAGAAGAGACTAATGAGAAACAACCAACACAGAAATGTGGCCGCAATCGTTGTAACTGCTTCAACGTAAACAGTAATGATAGTTCTGATGACGAATTTGATAAATCTAGTGGTTTTGGTGAGTCGACAAAAAACCATGAAAATTGAAAAAAATTAAACAAAACCCTAGATCACGATCTCGGCCAGTAATGATCACAAACACGCACTCAATTTCAAAAGGAAAGCTTACCTGAAAAAGTCGTGGTTCCTAGGGTTTGTTCATAATTTGGGGCTGATGAATTTGAGCCAAGACGGAATGAATTTAGCAACATGGAATGAATTTTTTAGTTTCTACATGTATGATTACAGATTATAGATTCAGGGGAATTAGGGGATTGTAGTAGACGTGGGGTTTGTTAAGGGTATTTTTGCCAAGGGTAATAAGGAGCATTAAATAGGATGGACAAGTGTTAAATTTGTAGAAGGACATATGTCAAATTATTGTGTCATGTACTATGATTTAGTATATATAATAGATAATAGATAGATTGTAGAAGCATTCATATCACTGTCAATTAATATATATATAGGAAAAATGTAGGAAGAGAGAGAACCCTGTCATTCATGACTTTCAATGCATTTTGAGCTTCAACCTCTGAATGGAATAAAACGAAACCAAAACCTTTAGGCCTTTGTGTTTTATTGTCCATCACAAGTGTAGCTGCATCAAGTAAATAAGAACATAGTTAGCCATATAATGTACAACTATAGTTATCAAACCCAATCAAAACAGATGCCCCATTTACAATGAAAGAATTCAAATTACATAGAACAATAATTCTTCAATAATTGGAGGGAATACGAAAATACCCACCAAAAAACAAAGCTAAAAGCCGATACATCATTCAATTGATAAAGCAATATATAAAAAATTTTAAACAAATAAAAACAAGAACAAATGATAATGTGAATGCTTATGGTCACAAACACGGCACTAAAAATTAACATCAGAGCAAGACTAAACTTTAAATTGATACATATATACAAACATAACCTGTAGTAAATAAACAATATTTGCGTATTGAATTTACTCATTTCTTAGTTTCAGAAGGGGGTTGAGGGCTAGATTTTGGGTACCGGAGAAGAGAGGAGACTGGTAAGTAATTGTTGTTGCTCGATAAAGCGTCATTTCAAGTAGTTCTCCAGTATCTCAAGGACGGAGACGAATCGCTTCATCTCATCTAGTTGGCGGCTGAGCTCACCCTCTTGAATCCTGGCTCGTTCTAGCCGTGCCTCGGTCTCGGCTAAACGGAGCCTCAGATCCTCCACCGCCCGAGAAGGAGCTTTCGATGGCAATCAATGTGAACTGTATCAAATGTTTTGATGAGTCTAAGAATTGAGGAGAGAGAAAGATTGGTTGACATGGAGAATCTGTAACTAAACTAAATGGTGAAAACTAGCTCTTCAGCAATCTACAGGATGTTTATCCTTTGGATTGAGTCTTCTTCGCCTTTTGAATGAATTTGAATTAATTTAGTTGCCATATTTAGGGGAATCTGGGAAATGAATTTAGGTTTTATGTTAGATGGGCATTTGTGTAAAGGGTAATTAGAAGCATTAATTAGAATGCACAGGTGTTGATATTTTAGAATGACAGATGTCAATATATTGTGTCATGTACTGTGATTTAGTATATACTCCATCCGTTCCTAAAAGATTATCGTTTTAGAAGAAATAATTTGTTCCAAAAAGTTTGTCGTTTACAACTTTTGAGGAGAATAAATTATTTACTTTCCTATATTACCCCTACCTTCTCTCATTGTCCCAAGAAATTATCATTTGTATTAATAGTTTTCAATTTCCCATAAACGGGTAGTGATGAAATTTCAAACAAATTTTACTTGGTAAATGATACTTTCTTAATCCATGTGCAAAAACCTTAAACGACAATCTTTTAGGAACAAGGTAGTATAATAGATTTAGGGGAATCTGGGAAATGAATTTAGGTTTTATGTTAGATGGGCATTTGTGTAAAGGGTAATTAAAAGCATTAATTATAATGCACATGTGTTGATATTTTAGAATGATAGATGTCAATATATTGTGTCATGTAATGTGATTTAGTATATATAATAGATAATACATAATAGATTTAGTCCCTTTTTAAACTTAAATAATGACGTGACTTTTGTTTAAATATGCCAACATTTATTTGGATAATCTAAGTAGGCGAATGTAAGGGAGAAATTAGTATTTTGATAAATTATGTAGAATTTTTTTTCTATGCGTACAAATTTATTTGAAAAAAGAGAGAAGAAAATATTGCTCCAAGAATATCATGAAGACTCACGAGAAGACAAACTAATAGTGCACATATGATAGTAATTTTTCCTGAATCTCAAGTTCTAAACTTAATAAGTGGTATATTTTTGGATATTTTGTACTAAGACTTTAAATTTATTTATTGAGATATTTAATGTAATAAATATAAATTGAGTAGTAATTCTTGTTGAATCAAATTTTTTTTTAATTTAGACTTACATTTATATTGTTGTTTATCGAAGACATTATTCTTCTTAATTTACTCTTGTGCATGTAATATCATGATTATTATTTTTATTGTGAACATGCATGTTTATTGTTTATAATATCAGAAAAACTTTTCATGGGTGTTCATCATGTATAACATCTTTATTTTCTCTTGACATTCGGTGTTATGATCCCTGAACCATCAGAAGTAAAATAAATTGAAGTTTTATACTTATCGTTTGTACAAATGTAAATTCTAAGGAATCTAAAATAATGTGGGAATGTAAAAAAATAATTATCTTTGTCGACGTCAGGAAAAATTTCATCTTTTATTTGGAATTCCTCTTTTTACCCTTTATGTTCTCTATGTGTTGAGTTTGGTTTGAAAGGGCGAGTTTGAAAAGAGTCCGACACAAAATGTCGACGATTTGAAAATTCAGAGTCACCAATTGGTAGTTTTGAAATAGTTGTACCAACTCAACCGATATATATATATATATATATATATATATATATATATATATATATATGGGAATTAATCCATGGCACACGTTTGCTCGATGCACATTATTGAAAACAAGTTTATATCCGCTTGATCCGTGGCAATGAATGGCTCTTGATAAAATAAAAAGCACCCTATTGCATTACGGTACATGGCGGCAGTGACAATATTAAAAGGTAATCAACGCCAAGTTACAGATTTGCCCCCGGAAATTATATCAAGCCCTGCCGTAGGAGCTTGTAGCGGCAGGCATTATGAAACTTCACCTACTTTTTGCTTTTTGATCACCTTTTTAACTTTATGACAAAAAGTTGACCAGCTTTTCAGCTTTCACGGAATTTGATGAGTGCCGCTATAAGCTGTAGCGGCAAGGACATTTGCTTTTTAAGTACCATCCTCACTTCTTTCGTTCTTGAATTATCTCTCTCCAACCTTTCCTCTCACATATATCATGTCTTAGCTTTCTCTCGATATCACTTTCCTTTTTTACAGCTTTAGTTTTTTTGGCCTCCATGGTTGCACACTTTCAATCTCAAGTCCAAACTGAAATTCTTATCCGGCGTTTCTTCCTTCTTATTTCAGAATGGCACACAATATACCTGCTCATAAAAGGTTTGTATCAAGTTCTTCAGATTCTGTTGCTAGCTTAAATTATGAAAATACATCTGAGTTTGTAAGTGAAGTTGAAAGTAGTAAATCTGAACTGGTGCCATACGTTGGTCAATTATTTTCTAAGTTGGAAGAAGTTGAGTTTTTTTACAGGTCGTATGCTAAAAAAATGGTTTTGAGATTAGAATTGCAACTAGTCATAAACATGCTAGTACTAATAATGTGTCGTCTAGGTTGTATAATGTTCGAGTAAATTTTTTTATCGTGTCAAACCAGATGCAACAAATCGCATAGCATGCATTTTGTGGGTCGACGCACGATCAAGGTCTATGTATCAACATTTCGGAGATGTTGTGACATTTGACAGTACGTACAGGACAAATAAGTATGACATGCCGTTTGTTCCTTTTACCGGGGTTAACCACCATTTTCAGTCTATATTGTTTGGATTTGCATTGTTAAGGGATGAAACAGAGGACACTTTCGTGTGGGTATTAGAGACATGGCTCAAAGCCATGGACTACAAGCTGCCTATAACCATCATCACTGACCAAGACAAAGCCATGAGTAATGCTATTGCCAAGGTACTCCCTTCTACTTATCACTTATTGTGTTCTTGGCATATTAGCAACAAATTTCCTGAGAAATTGCATCATGTTTATTCTGAGCACCCATCCTTCAAAGAGCATTTTAACAATTGTGTGTATAATTCATTATCCATTGGGGATATTGAAGAGCGTTGGCAGATTCTGTTGAGGAATTATGAATTGTATAACAATGAGTGGATTAGAAGTTTGTATGATGTACGAGAGAAATGGATTCTAGCATATACAAAGAGATATTTTGCCGCGGGAATGACAACCACTGGAAGAAGCGAGAACATGAATAGTTTTTTTGATGAGTTTGTCAATGCGTCAACGGGCATGAAAGAATTTGTAGTCTTGAGTCGAAAAGCTATAGCAAAACAATTTATCAGAGAGAGGAAGGCCGATTACATAACACAACATCGGAAAAGGAATATGGTACTCGGGTCAACTTTGGAAGTGCATGCTGCGCAGGTGTACACAAAAGAGATGTTTAGACGTTTCCAGCGTCAATTCGTCGATTCAATGAAGTACAATGTTAGTAAAGTCAGTGAGTTGTGTGGCCCTGAAATAAAGGTTTATGCAGTGTATAAGACAGATGCAGCTGAAAATGGTGGAAGATATAAAGAAATAGTCAACAATCGTCTACTGGGGTCGGTAACATGTAATTGTCAATTATTTTCACATTCTGGTGAATTGTGCAGGCACATCTTGAGATATTTCTTGTCTAAGAGTATTTCCCAAATTCCAAACAACATTATTCTTTCTCGTTGGACAAGAAACGCAAACAAAACCGATGTTGAAGAATTGCTCTTTAGCCCAACAACTGCTGACTTTGAACAAGATCAAGCAATGCGTTTTAATCATTTGATGACTGATTGCACAGAGTTGGCCAGTAAAGCTGCTTGCTCAATTCAAGGTTACAAAACTCACCTTAAGTTGAATGGACGAGGAAAAGCATTAATTGACCAGTATGATTCGGACGAGAATGTTACTGAGTTGGCAGACGATGACATTGATTGCACTATCCGTGATACTCAAACAATGGGCTATGACAATGACGATGAAGATGCAGAGGAAGAAGCGGAAGAACATGAGTTTTTGACACCAGTTATTTCTCAAACAAAGGGTCGCAAAAAACAATCAAGGTTAAAGAGTGCATTTGAAAAAATAGTGGGTTCTAAACCTCATCGAAAATGTGCAATTTGTGGCTTTGAAACCGACCATGATAAGCGCAATCACTATCGAGTGTTAGGGATTCCTGAGCCTAAAAAATAGATCTCGGTTGTATTATTTAAGCGATGTTTTTATTTATGCTCAGTTGTATTATGTTTGTATTTATGCTCAGTTGCATTATGTACGCAATGTTTGTATTAATGCTCAGTTGTATTATGTAAGCTATGTTTGTAAGCTATTATTATTATATTAAACGTAATAATTATAATAATATCCGATAATAATAATATGAATAATAATAATAATAGATGTCTAAAGAGTTCCCAATAATAAGTACACCAATAATACAACTAAATATCATCCACAGGAAGAAGTCTAGCTTGACATCTAAAGAGTTCCCACGCGATTCGGTGTCGAAATACCAGTAAATCTTCTGCCGACCATTTTTCTCGACGAATATTTACACTGCTCCTGACAAAATAGTCAACATATTTGTAAACGAAAATACCACAGTCATAAGTGTTTGGCTGCACAGGTCTGTTTTTTGGTATTAGCACACGCGGATCCTGTGTTGGCCACTCACGTTGTGGATCACCAATTCTCAAACAAACTGGTATCAATTTGACCTGCGTGCACATAGTTTTATTAATCAAGGATATACATATTTAAAAGTATAACACTAACAATTAATATACCTACCGCAACTTTAACAAAGTCTCTATACATTTGCTGGATGGTCATATACGGGGTATCATCGTATAGAGGGTCAAAGATAGTGACTGCCCATTCGGGCACCGAGAATACAAACAGGATAAAATGCTTGGTCTCTTGAGTACACACTGGCATGAATATATACGTGCATTCGTGTAATGCCGGGCCCACATCTGGGTGGACATAAGGGTGACAAAAATTCTCTGCCCCATTCACCTGGCTTGAGGATACAACACTCTTGCCAAGATGCATGAATAATGATTCCATGAAGCCAAATGTTGCCCACCTTCGAATTCCATGCGTCCTGTAGTACTCCTCTCTATCCCGCAATAATAGAATATATACGTCCAACGAATGCTCAAAAATCCAAGATGCAGGGCTTAAGGCTTGGAATGCGTTGTGATGCAGCGTATACAAGTTATGCGGATGTATGACTGGAAATATTGGTGGATTCGAAAGTTGGTTCCCAAACAAGTAATTATTTATAAACTCTATCTTGTATTCCCTCAGCTTTTTGGTCGGAGACTTTGTCGCACCATAAGCCATGTTTAATTCCAACACATTCTCGAATGCCTGGGTAAATATATTGATAAAACATAAAAAAATGTAGCATTAAGATTTACTAATATCAATATTTTTAAGTAATGTACCTGTTTACCCGCCTGCTCTATGAAGCCCGTCTCGAATGCCTGGGTGGTGGGACTGGAACTTTTACCGGGATTGGAACATAAGCCAGTTATGTCTTAGGCCTGAAAATAAGAATAATATTAATAATAATATTATTAATGATAATAATATGAATTGCCTTTTTACAACTTAAGATTAAGAGGGAATAATACTTGAACTTTTGCCTTCTCTATGAAGTCAAACTCGAATGACAAAGAGGGATCATAAGTTTGGGTCGTGGGGATGTAAATCTCTTGTACCGCATCATTAATTGGCTCCTCTCGCTTCTTCACCATTGTTCCCTCGACTTCAAAGTTGTATACACCATAAAGATGGTCCCATACCGCTTCTCAACTACATAGTCCGAGGCATCTCAAGAAAAGCAAAGCACTTATCAAGTAAGGATTTTGCACTTTCAACCTGTCATTTAAGATAAAAGTACAATATTAGTATTATTAACACATGTACCATTTGTATCTTGTATGTAAATGAAAATGTTAGTGTACCATTTGTATAAGATGATGTTGTTGGTCAGTAAATGATCGAGGGGCTCGATGTAGGTCCGGGTCCCTTCCGTCGAGGGCGATGCGCTTTCCTATGTGTAATTTTCCTATACCAAGCCATGTATGAATCAATTTTCACATAGTTGGAAATTTCAGATCGTTGTCCCTTCAAATGCTCCATGTAAGCATCCCAATGTGTGATGTACACTTGCCTTAAGGCCATGCAATCAACAACGGCAAATCTATTTTCTTTTTCCTTTCTAAGTTCTTTGTGATTTTTTGCCGGAGATGGTATACCTTGCAAGAACCCATACTGCCTCATCACCCTATCTGGCATCTGGTATTCTACAATATCAAAATGGATCAAGGGGATTCTACCAGATCCCAACAATCTTCCTTCAAAATTAAATCCACTCATTTTGTCATCCCACCTCATGTAAGGGAGCCAAACTACTTGCCATTCAGGCTGGACATCTAACTCCCCTCGGTAAAATTGTAAATGATGATGGGGATTTGGTCATCTATCGTAGTAGTCTGATTTTTCTGAGTATGCCCAGGCTAGGGACCTAGGTAACCATAACTGTGATTGAGGCCAGGGGTTAGGTCTGCCAATTATTAATATGCTCGATGCCCAAATTTGTAAAAGAGTGACACACCCATTAATATATTTTGCTCCTTTCCTAGTGGCAGTATAAAGACCTATACAAATAGCCCAACACAACAAGCACCCCAAGAATACGTTACACAATTTTCAAATTAGCAATAAAATACATATACTTGGGATGAATAAAGTTGTTTTATTCCTAGTGGGGAACAATATTGCCCCACACAACCAAAGAATATAGGCCTTTGTGCATCGAACAATAATTTCCTTACTTGCTTTCGGGGGACAATTATTAAAATGTTGCTGCAACCATAGTAATGAAATAGAGCCGCGTTTTTTTGATTCCTGATATTCAGCAACTACTTCACTACCAAAATATTCTTTAAAAT
The DNA here is from genome assembly GCA_020205605.1 of Panax ginseng. Taxonomy (NCBI): domain Eukaryota; kingdom Viridiplantae; phylum Streptophyta; class Magnoliopsida; order Apiales; family Araliaceae; genus Panax; species Panax ginseng. The sequence continues at coordinate 51,907,588 of CM035136.1, read as the reverse complement.
GAACCAATGGAGTGTCAAATAACGGACCAGTTAAGGGTTTGCCAACCACCGGCAACCCAAGAATGAAGTGTACATCCTCTAAAGTGATTATAATTTCCCCACAATTCAAGTGAAAACTATTGGTCTCCGGCTGCCATCTCTCTACCAAGGCGGAAACGAGCCCAATGTCAGTTTGTGGTACAACGGCCGGATAACAAAAAATCCCAAACCCACATTTTTTCAGAAGAGTTTTTTGAGCTTTTGTTAATATCCATTGATCGTATTTTTTTCGCTAATTGACATGAGAGTAGTCTGCCCCTGTCTTTTCTATCATATATATCATCTGACACATGATTTTGTTGGTCGTTAAGGACACTTGGGTCAATTGGTCCATAAATCCAACTGTCCATCTAGTACCTAAAAAAATAACAACCACATATTTTTTATATTGTTTAATAAGTATGTAACGCAATATATCTATATCCTAATAATCCAAATAAAACATCATACTTAAATAATTTTATTATTTCTTTTTTTTTCTTCAAATTTTCATAATAATTAATCAGTCACAATACTCACATGCATATTATAAAAAATAGTGGGTTCTGCTCCATTACAATTATTAAGCAAATAATTTAATCATAATAACTACATCACGTATACATAAATCACAATTTTTTTTATCCAGATAATTTATCCAACACGTATACATAAATCACAATTTTTTTTACATTCACATGCATATATGTAGACATAATAATAATTGATCATTTTTCTTCAAAGTTTAAACATCTATTTTTTTTATAAATACATGTTAATAAAATAATTATATTACATGAAAAGTAAATCTTACCAAACTAATATCTGAAAATTTATATCTTCAATCTTTATTGATGGTGAATTGTTGGAAGCTTTCTCTTCATGCAAATCAGTTAAATTATTGATGCTTGAATGGAGGTTTTTTCAAGTTGGGAGGGTCTATGTTTTGCGGCAGTGTAAGAAATTGCAAAGAAGCATGAAGGATAGGGGAGCGGCAAATTGGTCAAAAGGCGTGAGCGTGAGCTCGCCACAATGTCATTTGTAAGGCAAGGCATTTTAGTTTCAAATCATGCATCAATTAACTCCACTCTTTGGCTTCCGCGCACTTTTTTCAGCTTTTTTTGCGTGTGCGATCGCTTTTGGATAATGTGTGAATATTAATGTCTGCCGCTACAAGCTCCTACGGCAGGGCTTGATATAATTTCTGGGGGCAAATCAGAACTTGGCGTTGATTACCTTTTATTATTGGTGTTGCTACACTGACTGCTAGCAGGGTGCTTTTCATTATATCCGAGCCATTCATTGCCGGATCAATGAGATATAAACTTATTTGCTAAACAAAGGCATCGAGCAAACGTGCTATGGATTAATTCCTATATATATATATATATATATATATATATATATATATATATATATATATATATATATGAAAGCGAGTAAAAGCCACAGATAGTCGATTCAGGCTCAACTATTAGGTTTAAGTTTATATATATATTTAAAGAGAAAAAAGCCACGGATCGACGATCCGGGCATAACTAATCGACGAGAATCTATCTATCTATCTATCTATCTATATATATATATATATATATATATATATATATATATATATATAAAAGCAGTAGAAAACTTCAAAATCTGAAGAAAAAAAATCTTACAGTGTGTTTCAAAGAAGGCTTCAGACCGCTTTTGCATCTTGAAAACTCGGTTTCCACTTGTTAAAATTTGATATGTTGTAGAATATATGTATACAAGTGTTTAGAAAGAATAATATTTAAGGGGTTAAGAGCTGAAATGGACAGAGTTTACTCTCTTTTTCCTCTCTTTTTTCGTTTTCAATGATGGGGGGGTCTATTTATAGACCAAAGTAGCCGTGGGTCTACCCGCGGCAGCCCGAGTGGGTGCGGGCCCCGTGGGTCCTGTTGTCTCGAAGTACATGCACTCGGGCTAACGCGTTGTCCACTCGAACCTTCATAACTTTTAATCCGGGAATTCGATGGAGGCGTGCTATACCTTTTCGAAAAGCCTTTTACGAGAGCTACACAATGACATGAGATTTGACATTTTATGAATCCAGGAAGATGGGTCCATGACCATATCTTTGAGTATTCACAATCTGTCCATTAAGTTGTCTTGTGCTATTTTCACTCAGGATTGATGTTATGGTTCGGCATGACTTCTTTTGCAGTGATTTGGGTTGAATTGATGTTGAGTTACAAAAATTACTATTTGGCTTTCCCAGGTTGGTTCCGGGCTTGATGCAGTTATAGCCGTCTTTTCTCAAGGTTGTCTCCGAGATTGGACTGCTGTTGACTTCTGACAGTCCTCAGGGTTATCTCTGAGGTTGGTTTGTTGTTTCATGGGGTTGGATTTGATCTCCTAGAGTTGACTCCAGGATTGGACTTGATTTCCTGAGGTTGTGTCCGGGATTGGACTTGATCTCACGGGGTTGCCACCGGGGTTGGATTTAATTTCCCGGGGTTGTCTCCGGGGTTTTGAATTGATCTCCTGAGGTTATCTCCGGTGGTTGGAATTGATCTCCTGGTTTTTTCTCTGGGGTTTGGATTTGATTTTGCGGGGTTGTCACTGGGGTTTGATTTAATAATTTTGACTTCCAGGGTTGTCTTTGGAAGATAAAAGATGATTGCCCTCTTGCATGGTTAGTAATAAGAATGTAAAATTTTGAGTGTCTACAGATGCCCCTCTTTATCATGTTTATGCAATGCAATAACATGGACATGATAAAGATTACTAGACACTTGAAATATGACAAGATCAAATGATGTCATGCAATACAACATGATAAGATGTTATGGATGTTGAATGTTTTTGGTTGGAATTATTTCCAACGAGATTCTATAACTGCCCACTCCCACCATTTCTGATGGGGATGGAGTTGTCAATGATGGTTTCTTATTGAACCGCCTTGATGTCTACTCGAACGGTAGTTTACAAAGCTTTTATCACCGAATCTTTCCTGATGCTACGTTGGGGTTGTCTCCAACGGCTTGAAATGTCCATTAGTGCTATTGAGACTGATTCAATGACAAGTTTGCAGATATGTTTCCAAGATCCCTGCTGTGGAGGTTTTCCTATGGCTGAGACCATTGGATTTTGACATTAAGTTTGTCACCAACATTCTTTATCTTTCAGATGTGCTTTCTGACTTTACTCCCGCCAGAGATGTTCTTCTCTTTCACGAGTAAATCTCTGGGGATTATTGATGTTTATCTTGATGATAGCTTGGCTTGGTTGCCATCATTGGATTCTCCCTACCGTTACGCTAGAATTGTCACCACCGCCCGGGATTTCTATCAGGTTGATGCCGATAGCTCCGCTGGAGATAGAATTTTTACTGCTTGCTTTCCCAGCATCCTCACAATACTTACTCGAACAATAGTTTTATGAAGGTTGACCATCATCGACTTTCCTCAGTGCCTACTTGCACAATAGTTTATAACGATCTGGAAATCATCGAACCTCTGTGGTGCCTGTGACAACCCGAAAAATTGGATTGTCCAAAAATTTAGTTTAAAGAATTAGTTATTAATAAAATGAATTTTTATTAATAATATTATATGCTATGTGTTTATTAATCGTTCTAGAACCTAGGATGATTATAAAACGGGAGGATTCTGGCTACGAGCTAGACTAAACGAGTAAGATTTTTCAAGACGAAAATAAAAAATTTGCGGGAACAAAATATTTCTGAAGAAAAAGATGAAATATGCACTATTCACCTGACGAAATCCTAAGGGTTGGGGTTTGAATATCCTAAGACTTTTTGAGAGTTCGGTATGTCGAACTGACATTCCGTCGAAAGATTTGATGATAATATATCGTGAAAAGTTAAGTAAGCCGATAAAAGTTTTTCTCAAAAAATGTGCAGAAATCAGACGAAATAAAAATGATGAAAAGTACTACTATATACTTTTCATTCATTTAACTATGTTATGGGAAGATGTGAAGGAAAATGCTTATCATCAAAAAGTGTTTTTTAGTTTTTTGAAGTTCCGAAGAATGCGTAAAAGTTAATTGGTAAAAGAAAGACGAAATATCTAAAAATATTTGGATTCCGAGAATTGCAGTTTTTAAAACTGTCGGATGAATTCTGCAAGACAGAAGCACGAAGCTTCCAGGAGAAGCATCGTGAATAGTAAGGGGGTTAGTAAGGAGGTGAGAATAGTAACATTATGAGCAAAATAGTTTATTTTGCCCCTAGCCTTGGTTTTCTGTAAAAAGAGAGCCTTAGCTCATTTGCAGGTGATTTTCAAAATCACCAACACTTGAGAGAGAGAGAGAGAGAGAGAGTTCGGATGAGGAGGAAAAGGAAAAGGAAAAGGAAAAGCTAGCCCGAGTGCAAACTTTGTCCAACAGAAGAAGATTAAAGAAGAAAGGTAATCCAAAACCTAATTTAATTTAAATTTTCTTTAAGTTTCATATGTTAAAAACATAGCTTAATGAAAAGGGAAGTAAAGGATGTTAAGAATTATTTTCATATGGTTGAAATCATGAGAAAACAAAGAAATAAGAATTTGAAGTTTAGTTTATAAGTTTCTTAAGGAAGTGTGAATTTCGTAATGAATTTGAACGATTCGAATGAATCATATAAACAATTCGATGAAATAAAAAAGGAATGGTGTTTTATAACACCAAATTCTAAGAAATAGTGAAACCATAATCAAAATATCGATTAAAAATGAAGAACGAACGAAGAACGCGAAGAACACGCGAAGAACACAAAGAACGTTGTTGATGGACAAATTTAAAACCATCGTAGTTATAACTTGTTGTTGATGGACAAGTTTAAAACCATTACGTATAAGTTAGTTGTTTATTGCTTGGTTAGGAATGGTAGAGACGTTCATGAAGAACGAATTAAACTTAGCTATAACGAAGTTATGGCGAAAATCTCGTAAAAGACAAACGAGAAGTAAAAAGTATGTAAATGAACCCGAATGTGTAGGGTTTCATAAAAATGTAAGAAAACGTAGAAAACATGAGTCATGGACTTAAGAATGAACGAGTTCTGAGTTCGGATGACCGAATTACGGAGGAAGAACGTTAATAACGTAAAATGAACGAATGATGGAATTTAATCCAATTGAATGGCATGTTAGCAGATTTAGAATGAATTTCTATCTGAAGGAAGTTAAAGTAATTAAGATAAGGAAGAGAATGGCTTTGGAACGACCGCGTTCCGAGTTATAACAAAGAAGTTATGAGATTATGAAGTAAGCGTCTCAAACATGTTCAACACTTAGAAAAAAAAAATTTAGTTTTAGAATCGGCACCGCTATGACTCGATTAAGCGTTGATGAGTGGTGTTGCAAAGGCAAAAATAACAGGAAGGTGGCATGGCAGCGGTCTTGAGGCAAAGCCCAGAGAAGAGCTTTTAATCTCAACTCCTGGGGGAAGTGTAAGGAAAGATAATGAACATATAGTTTGTTAGTTCCCAGAGGGCACACAATAGATCTAGAAGGGGGGGTTGAATAAATCCTTTTTAATTTCAAAAATCTTTTCCATTTTAGTTTGCATTGTTGAGTAAATAGCAGATGACAAACTTAGGAATTATTTTAAACACAGAGGAATAAGTTAACGTTCCCCTTCATAGATTTTGTGTTAACCATTTGTCTAGAGTTAGTTTAGTTGTAAGTAGTTATCATGTTGATAGCAGTTATAGATACATGATGTAAATGACAGAATATAAAAGACATAAGGGATTTTAAGTGGTTCAAAGTCTCAAGCTCCTAATCCATTCTTCTGCTTCAACAAGCAGGGATTCCACTAAGGACATCTTTACATCACCAAATCACTAAGATTCCTTCAAGGACAGCAGCCTTGGAACTTCAATTCACTAAGAACTCTTCAAGTCTAGCAGACTTGGAACTCCAATTAACTAAGAACTCTTCAAGACCTGCAGCCTTGGAACTTAGTTTAGTCCCTTGGACAAGGACCTTTCTGGCCCTGGCTTTTGTTGTTGTTGTTGTTGGTGCTGAGCTTCCGAGATGACTTTAAGCTTGTTCATCCTTGATTCTTGGAAGCTTGTTGTGATCCTTTTTGTATTCTACATCGAGATTGGATCACCATTGGACATACTGCTAAGTTATTCATGAAGCTCGATCTCTTTAAGCACTTAGTAGTTTGTCACTTCTTCCTTAGTTCAGCTGATCTTGAGGTTGGTTATTTTCTGATCTTAACTTGCACTCCTTCACCACATTAGGTTTGATAATTCTTTGCTTATTTGGTCGGCTTCATCTGCCACTTAGCATCCCCTGAACCTTGATTGTCTTGTGTACATATTTGGTTCTGTATCTATTCTTCTTTAGCTCTTGATGGTTCATGGTGATTCATAGACTGGCTCTTTGAATCTTCTTTCTGATCTGCCAATCTCTTGAATGCTATTATCTTGTCCTTCTCGGCTATTAGCTTGGCTGACATTCTTAATGGCATTCTCATTGTTGTTGAGTGAAGCCTTTTTTTATTAAAGCTCTTCTCTTAGCTTGCTTCACTTCTACTTTCGTAGTTTCACTGCCACTGAGACATATTATATTTTTGCTCTGTAGAACTCGTAGAGTCAACAACTTATCCACACTTTTTTTTCTGTTGAGCTTTTGTTGTTAAATAACCTTTCATAAGCTTCCCGTTGGATTATAGCCGTTAGGAGTTATTTTAATTGATTTGCAAATATCGAGTTATTTAGTTCAGACTGCAGATGTGACATGACAGCCCCTTTTTCACTTTTCTGACACTGCAGTCTACTATTTCACCTACCCCACTAGATATATCACTTTAGTGTGTCAGGCAGGTAGTCACCTTTATTTCTTCTTTCTGATTCCTTGATTAGAACATCAGGAGTTGTCCTTCTGCATCGATGTTTTCAAGGTTTGAATGTCAGTCTTTGAATTGAGACGTTGCCAAGGCTTCAATACTCAAATGACTGAACTCTACGATTCTGATGCAGATGACCTTGAACTTGATCGTAGTTAGTCTGTTGAATATTGCTCGTTGACTGATTGAGACAACACAACGATTCTGAGAGTGTTCTTTGGATTTGCAATGTAGAACCTCTCTTACTCCACTCGTGTAGTGCTTCATTACTTCTGCTTGCCTTGACTTACATTAGGTACTGACAACTTGTCTGATTACTTTTGCCCTTCCTTAACTTCAAGACTTATAAGGTTTGTCATGCTCAGTCTCTTTCTCCTTGTGATCTCCTGTTCACATATCATCAATGGTGTGACCCATGTTTAATCTTCTATGTCTATTATGTATAGGTTGGCCAGTGTCTCTGTTATAGACCCCATTAGTTTTTGCTTCTAACTTGGCTAGCACTACGATCATCGTTATACACAAGATCGTTATCCTTTGTTTATCTTGACAGTTACTGCATTGCTTGTGGAAGACTTTCCTTAAATGGCTTCACTACTCAATCAGGATGTTGATTGAATTGGTGCTTCGATCTTCTTTTTGCTTGCAAGCCATTTGGTGAATGCCCTCTGGCTTCTTTTAGGTAGATTTCATCTTTTACAGTTCTTATAAGAGGCTTCATTCTTTGGATGCTTTGGGAGTTCTCAAGTGTTGAGAATCGTGTTAACACTACAATTCTTCCTTGGCGTTGTGAGCACTGATACGCTTTGTCAAAGACGTTTATTCTGCAAACTACAATCTATCTTTGGTTCTGCAGACACTATGATTCCAAGAGCAGATTATACATCAGACCACGATTTCTATCTTGACACTTGATGTCCTTGTCTGATCTAGCTCGACTACGATTTATGCCTCTGATGTGATCAGTAGAATCCACGACTTCAAGTGTAGTCTACGATTCTTAACATGGCTTGGCAGGTTCTTGAATCAACTATACGATTCTAAGTGAGGCCCTCCAAGGCAGACTACAATTTATAGCCATTTTATCGATACTCTACGATTCTGCCTTGGCTTCTGCAATCCCTAGGCTGGCTCGACGCTCTACGATTCTACCTTGATAGTCTCTGAATACTTTATTTCTCCTAGCAGACTTCTAAGGCTTGTGCAGTACTCTACGATCAAGCAAGCCTATCTATTACATCATATAAGATCAACCTAACAAGCTTGATCTTCTATACTTAGTCCTTGTACATTATGTTCTTTTGAAGGACTTTACAAAGCTATTTTATTCATTTAGGATCAACCTAACATATTTGATCATTTCAGTCTAAGTCCTTATACATATTTCCCTATTATCTATTCAAGGACTTTACAACTTATTTCAATGCAGACAAATTTGCATATTCATTCATTAAGATCATAATCAAATCTTATATAAATAGGAATATCATTCACATGCTTATTCCTAACAATCTCCCCCTATTTGATTATGACAAAAATAATAAGTGAATATGTATGAGATGAATGAATCTTAAGATACAGTGAGCGAATGTATTGATAGAGCAGGTAATATGAATGATATATTAAAAGCATTTAATTACATCTGAATAGTAAACCTAAATTCTGGATCCAGAGTTAACTATTACATATAGAGATGTACCTTCTTCTTCATTTGTATCTTCTGGATCCCTTATGTTGTTGCTACTCATCTGCTTGATCTTCTTGCTCCTTCTCCCTTTGGGATGGTGACTTCATTTCTTTTTGATCTTCTGGTTCCTGCTCTCCTTGAGAAGCATTCTTCATTTCTTCATCTTCATAATGCTCTGACTCAGATGCATGCTCTTCTTCTTTGTTTTCTATTTTGCTCTTCAGATTCTGATTTGGCTCCCCCTTAGATGATGGTATACTTGCTGTTATGTTGACCTGCTTCTTCTTCTTCTCCTTCTTTACTTTTGCCTTCATTCTTTACTCCTTGCTCTTTCTTAAATACCTCTTTTTCTCCCCCTTTTCATCATAAATCAGTTGGGAAAGTTGTTGGACATTTGTCATAAGCTGTTCTGTCAGATAGGATGAGTTGCTGACTTCAATCTTGAGTTCTTGCTGACTTAGCTCCAACTGTAGAGAGAGAGACTACTTGAGGAAGTCAATCTTATCAGAGAGGGACAAGATTTGATCTGTATTATCCTTCTGAACTTGCAGAGCTTCTTCCTTCTGATCATTGATAAACTTCAGATAGATTTGATCTCTCTCTTTTATTTTGAGAGATATATCTGATATTTTGGCTTGAAGTCTATTTTGAAGTACACTATCTTCTTCTGACAACATCTTTGCCTCTGCAACAATGAGAGATATCTTCTCAACCAGCTCGTCAGAATTCTTCAGTAACTCTTGCTCTTGAGGAGTTTAGTCATTTGGTTGAGCAGACTTCTGTTGAACACCAGATTGGACTCCAAGATTCTCACTTTTGGAAAAAATTTCGAATGTAGTGAGAATTTGATAAACCATTGAGTGTCAATCATTGTTAGAGGACGAGGGAATATCAGACACTTCTGCTTGAGCAGAGTAGAGCTTCTCAATCTGAGCTTGATCATCTTCAATGGTAGAGTGGATAGACTCTACGATCATGAACTTGGATATAATCCTTCTGCCATCTGAACCTACTTTACAATCGTGGGGAATGTAGTGGTTACCAACATGTCGATAGATCTTGAAATGAGACTGGTCTTTGTTCATCTTTGTTGCGAACTTCTTTACCCTTGGAAAGTTTTGAGACACCAGCTCCAAGTTTAGAAAATATGAATAACACCAACTGAAGTAACTCTCATCTTTACCAGTATATGCCTTTAACCATGGCATCCATGGGTAGAACCATTTCATCAGAAGATCATTAGGATTATATTATATTATAGTGCAATCTAAATCCATGTCTTACTAATTGTTAAACAAATCTTCTGTTGACATCCTTACTACTTTGAGTCGTTCATTTCCATGGTTTATCCACCTCCCTGGTAGTACATCCGATGGTTCATCAAAGACTTCCACTACTAATCTTTGGCGGACTCTTGTTGGAGAGGGAATATGATAGTCTGCTGATTCCTAATCTTCAGAGCTGGAATCTGTCTCCATCTTTGAGTTTGAATCACGCTCAATCATTTCATCTGATTCATCAGTGAATCCTTCTTGCTGATTTTCATCACTTGTACCTTCTTCAGTACCCTTAGCATTTTCTCCCTTGGATTCAGACTTCTCATCACTTAATTCAATTAATGAAGTAGAAGATTCTCCTTTCTTCTTTAGGACAGATCTAGCAAGCAATATGTTGTTCTTTCTTCTCCTTGGAGATTCAGCTATAGGAGATTCAGTCCTTTCTTCATCTTCAGATTTTGAAACCTTTGAATCATCAGATGAGCTTGTTTGGGATTCAGCCACAGGAACACATGATTCCTCTTCAGACCCTGAGTCCTCTAAAGTGGCAAAAGAATTGAGACTTCAGCAGTGGGAGATCTAATTTCTTCAGACTTAGCCACTTCCTTATCTGCAGAATGACTACTTGAGAATTCATTCATAGAGTATTCAGTTTTCTTTTCTTCTTCTGAGTCTACTCTCTTCTCTTCAGTAGATAGACTTCTTTGGTGAACTAATATTGACTTCTTTATCACCTTTGCTTTCTTCTTGGATGGCCTTTGGAGCAATCTATTACTCTTTCTCTTTTTTGGGGTTGCTACAGTTAATGCTTTTTCTTTTCCTGCTCCATGCCTCTTTTTGTCAGTGGAGAGACTGCTTGGTGGAACCTCTGTATTCTTCACAATCGTAGTTTTCTTCTTTGCTGGAGTGGCTGCTACAGGTACAGAGTCATCAGATTGAGACAACTTGCTTTCCATTTCTTTTGCCTTCCTCTTCTTTGCAGAGACCTTGCTACTGCTGGCAGATGTCATTAGCTTTTTATTTTCCATGGGACTTTTCTTCCAGTTTTCAAACAGATGTGGGAACATCACTTTATTAGCATTCAATGGTTCTCCCTCTTCATCCTTTATCTTACTCTTCAGTTTCTTCTTCAGTATAATGCTCAAGAGTCTTCCATGAAAAACTTTTGTGACAGGTTTATCTGTAGACTTCTTCATCTCGGCTTTTTACAGCCATTTAGACAACCAGTCAATTAGAATGGCTCTGAAATTCATCTGTTGTTTTATGACGATTGTAGTCATAACTCTCAGTTGCAGATCACTAACAGTATCATGTGCAGTGTCCTTGCACAAGATGCATTTTCCTGTAATCTCAGCCAAGAATTCAAACTCTTCAGGAAACTCCTTCTTCTTCATATCTTTCAGATTTACATTCCTTTTGTAGCGCATTACCTTTTTTCCTTCTTCGATGTTGATGTCCTCGAGGTTTATCAGACCTTGGTTAGGAAACCCTAGACATTGGTTGATGTCTGATGCTCTTATCTTCAGGCTTACTCCTTTCACCTTTGTGGACAGAAGCCCAAAATCTATCGTTGCATTTGAGTAAAATTGCTTCACTAGATCGATATAGACTAGAGTGTTAGCTTCCAAGCACTCTAAAAACCCAGCATTCTTTATAAGCTCAAGCATATCCTTGAACTTCTTTTCTGATCTTTTGAACTTCTTGTAGCCGAGTTGGATTCCAATTATAACACACCACTCTTCCATTTTGAGAGTTCGAAGTATATGGGTATTTAATTTCAGAACTCTTATGAGGGATAGTTGAATGCAATTTAGGCGAAGCTCGAGGTTTAATGGATTCAGGCTTTAAAGAGGATTTTAGGGTTTGAAAAAGGGAGGGAGAGAAAGTCGATAGCTTTTGATAAGTGTTTGGAGATTTTGAATTTGTCTTTATGATAGTTCCCTCTGACTCTGCATAAGCTATGATGTGTCAAACAGTCATTGGTTGCACGATGCCTAGTAAGAAATTATAACTCCCCATAAACTGATTAGTTTTTCAGTTTTAATTTTCTTTTAAGAAAATAAGCATTCTTGACGTGGATCGATCACGACTTTTTTCAAAGATGTAGAGTAGCTTGATGAGATAGCTATAGACTCTACGATTTTCTTTGTTAACTCAATGATCGTCTTCTGAGAGATGCTTTAGTGAGTGATTTGTCACTGATCCCCATCTTGGAGTTTAATGGCTTGACCATTGATGAGCCCCAAGAGAGTTCAGGCACTGACATTTTGAGGTGAATTTCCAAAAGGCCTTTTCAAACTTTATTTGTAACTTTCCTCCACACGATTTGAATAGTTAGACACGTGTCGAGTTCTACCGAGTTCCATGATTTTGAATGACGTGGAAAATACTGTTCTACCCTTAGCTCCCCTTGAGCTAGTGTTTCCTTTGGGAAGACTACGTTCGTCGAGGCTGCTCTACGATTGTTGATTTTATTGCTGACCATATTCTTTGATCATTGTCTGACCTGGTTTTTGTGATGAGCTCTGTCTTAACATTCCTTCTAGGTTATTAAGGTAGCTCAGGAAGGGCTAACCTCTTAGACGACACTAAGGGTCAGGTTTGTCCCTGAGGCGCTTATCAGAAAGATTGTATATACTTCGTGGTAAGAATATCATCATGATGGGCTTTTTGTCAGAGTTTGTTTATCATCATTTGAAGTACTTGATGTTAGCATTTGTCAGTGGAAGAGGGTGAAGTGATTTCAACTATGTCATTTATATTGTTAGGAGAGTGTACTGATAAGTATTGTGATCGTAGAGTTTAGTATGCTTATACTCTACGATTGGAATGTTGATTGTGGGGAATCTTAGATTGAGATGGTGAGACTTGATGATCCGTCTTAGAGTTTTAGGGACTCTACGAACAGGAGTAAGGATTCATTTGGTACATCAGCCACAGAGTTTTGGGACTCCTTAACTGGGACATTTCTGTTTTGGGTTAGCTCCTGTCTCTATGATCTTGATAAGAGTGGTCTTGATATTTGTGGAGTGGTTAACAGACATGTACCCTGGTTTCCCTATCCTTTAAGTTTATCTCAGATCTTCTTGCAAGTATTACACTTCTTCATTTGGCTCCCTAAGCTTTATCATCTTCATCATTTGCATCTAGAACTTCCTCAGATTGATCAACAGCTTCAGGCTGAAATCATCATGGATGAATAAACCTCTAATTGGTTGGAAAGTATGAACTCTACGATTGGTAGTGACTCTACGATCGAGATGAGTGAAGACTTCTTTGATTTGTGGCTACATTTTCCCTTCTTAGGCAGCTGACCTTGAAGCTGTTTGAACCCTTGTGACTGAAGTTATCTGCTTTAGCATTCCTTGTGTGGTCAGCTAGATCAAGTACCTGCAGGTTAGGAAAATTTCTATTTTTGGTACCCCTAATTGTTTGGGTCCCGTTGGATTAGTTTTCTCAAAATTCTAATTCCTCATATGCTTGAATTAGCATCAACAATCATATTTATGCATATATCAGATTTAGTTATGATATTTATGATGCATGATGATGAGTGTGTGAATGATTAAGTGTTTTAATAGAACATTCTTTTTCGTTGACTATTTCACTCTTTGCTTGGTTGTGTTCACAAATCTTGAACGTTTTCAGAGTAGAAATCAATTCTATTATTTATTTGCATCTGGTTGATTCATGGAGATGATGAGTTTCTAAGAATCTTCAAGATACTCCTCTAGTGTTGATAATACGCTATATTTTACCAAGAACACAGAACATTGGTTTTGTATATATTTGCATACATGCCAATCCTTTAGCAAGAGTTACTCCACTTAAGCTTTAGGATTAAGATTAACTTACAACATACTCCAGACTTCTTTCAAGAAGCTATCTTCAATCTGAACTTTGAGTGGAGAGAGAGTTTGTTGTCAATTAAGTATCCAACCTGAATTTACTCTCTCTTCCCCTTTTCAGGAAAAGTGTGGTCTCTTGATAGAGTATTGTTGTAGTACATAAGGTGATGCAACACAATATTCATGTAAGTTGTTAATGAGGAATCGTACCTTTACACTATCAATTTCTTGACAGTCATTTGTCTTGTTATAATGATGTTGGGCATTGATGTGCAAATCTTTACGTTCATTGCTGACAACTTGTTGCTCTATATGACCTTTGATCAATCAGGCATTGTCTTGGAGTTGATAGCATAAGAAAGTCTTGGCAGCTTTAGTTCTTTGATAATCTTGAGTCTCAAGAACAAATCCCATTGATTAGCCAACTTCTGAATAGTCATTTCTTTATATGTATATGCCTTTCATCTTTTAGAACAGTGGATGACAGACTCTTTGTTTTTGATGCCCTTCTTGACTTTCCATCATAAGTTTACAGACTGCTGATTTACTTTGGACATGGATTAGTCTTGTTGCTGCATTACTTTGGAACAGGGACCAATTTGAGTAGCTTCAAGTGAATGTGCACATTTACCTGTATGCATAATTTCCAACGTGTGAGCTCATTAGTGATTACAAATAGCTTACTACTAAACTAAGTTAAGACTATGGTCTGTGCCTCAGATCAGACTTAAATCGTTAGCTTTTAGAATGTAATATGAGAACCTGCTCTGATACCAACTGTTAGTTCTCAGAGAGCACACAATAGATCTAGAAGGGGGAGGGGTTAAATAGATCCTTTTTAATTTCAAAAATATTTTCCATTTTAGTTTGCATTGCTGAGTAAATAGCAGATGATAAACTTAGGAATTATTTTAAACACAGCGAAATAAGTTAAGGTTCCCCTTCATAGATGTTATGTTAACCATTTATCTAGAGTTAGTTTAGTTGTAAGTAGTTACTATGTTGATAGCAGTTATAGCAGTTATAGATACATGATGTAAATGACAGAATGTAAAAGACACAAGGGATTTTAAGTGGTTCAGAGACTCAAGCTCCTAATCCACTCTTCTGCTTCAACAAGTAGGGATTCCACTAAAGACGTCTTTACATCACCGAATCACTAAGATTTCTTCAAGGCCAGCAACCTTGGAACTTCAGTTCACTAAGAACTCTTCATGTCTAGCAGACTTGGAACTCCAGTTCACTGAGAACTCTTCAAGACCTACAACCTTGGAACTTAGTTTAGTCCCTTGGACAAGGACCCTTCTGGCCCTGGCTTTTGTTGTTGTTGTTGGTGGTGCTGAGCTGCCAAGATGACTTTAAGCTTGTTCATCCTTGATTTTTGGCAGCTTGTTGTGATCCTTTTTGTATTCTGCATCGAGACTGGATCACCATTGGACATACTGCTAAGTTGTTCATGAAGCTCGATCTCTTTGAGTACTTAGCAGTTTGTCACTTTTTCCTTAGTGCAGCTGATCTTGAGGTTGGTCCTTTTCTGATCTTAGCTTGCACTCCTTCACCACATGAGGTTTGCTAAGTCTTTACATCTTTGGTCGGCTTCGTCTGGCACTTAGCATCCCATGAACCTTGGTTATCTTGTGTACAAATTTGGTTCTGTATCTTTTCTTCTTTAGCTCATGGTGGTTCATGGTGATTCTTAGACTGGCTCTTTGAATCTTCTTTCTAATATGCCAATCTCTTGAATTCTATTATCTTGGCCTTCTCGACTCTCAGCTTGGCTGACATTCTTAATAGCATTCTCATTGTTGTTGAGTGAAGCATTTTTCTATTAAAGCTCTTCTCTTAGCTTGCTTCACTACTACTTTCGTAGTCTCACTGCCACTGAGACATATTATATTTTTGCTCTGTAGAACTCGTAGAGTCAACAACTTGTCCACACATTTTTTTTTCTATTGAGCTTCTGCTGTTAAATAACCTTTCATAAGCTTCCCGTTGGACTATAGCCGTTAGGAGTTATTTGAATTAATTCGCAGATCTCGAGTTATTTGGTGCAGACTACAGATGTGGCATGACAACCCCTTTTTCAATTTTCTGACACTGAAGTCTACTATTTCACCTACCCCGCTAGAGAAGTCACTTTAGTGTGTCAGCAAGGTAGTCACCTTTATTTCTTCTTTCTGATTCCTCGATCAGAACATCAGTAGTTGTCCTTCTGCATCGATGCTTTCAACGTTTGAATGTTAGTCTTTGCATTGAGACATTGCCAAGGCTTCAATACTCAGATGACTGAACTCTACGATTATGATGCAGATGACCTTGAACTTGATCGTAGTTAGTCTGTTGAATATTGCTCGTTGACTGATTGAGACAACATTATGATTCTAAGAGTGTTCTTTGGATTTCAAATGTAGAACCTCTCTTACTCCACTTGTGCAGTGCTTCATCACTTCTGCATGCGTTGACTTACATTAGGTACTGACAACTTGTGACGCCCCCAAATTCAGGTGCTTAAAACTCGAATTCAATGCTTCACGATACCATTTCTTTGAGCAGAATAATAATAATAATGTCATATATATCAAAATTCATTTACATATCAGAGTTGTCTAAATCCCAGGTACGCGACCTTTAACACATGTCATTACATGCTAGATAATAAATACCATCATCTTATTTAAGTCTAGCTATTACATAAGATAACACAAACTTATTTTGTCAGCTTTCCCTTCCCTTTGTTCTTGGCAGAGCCTTCGGGTAGATCATACTTAACTGAAAATATTTAAATTAAGCAAGAATGAGCATTTGGGTGCCCATCAAGTAATAGCAAACAATAAACATTAGTTGAAAGGAATAAATATTTTCTTTGAATGACACTTCTACAATGAAACAATAGTTGTGAAGTAAACTAAAGCAACACTAAACAACATCACAATTCTATTTCAAATTTTGAAACTACGTACTGAGTATTAATGGAAAGCAGTCGACAGACTATGAACTTTGTTTTCAAATTTTGAAAAGGTTTAACAAAACTTCATTTGTATGGCCGTCATAACTTACGAACACAGGGGTGATCAAACCTGCTATGCCTGTCTCGATCAATCTCGCATACCGAACGATATTCTCGTTCATCTTATTCTTGTTCATCTTATCAATAAGGTTCTATCATATTCAAAGATATTTTTAAATCTGTGTCTAGCCGAGACAAATAGCTTAAACGACTTTTAATTAAGATATACATATTGGAAATTAATAAGTATGTATCAACATGTTCAATAATTATCCAAGTGAGGACACTTGTATAACTAATCTTAGAAGTTTACGAACATAATATATATCTGGATTATTCAATAATACTGCAATGATAAACAATGATTGGATATAATTCAAGAACTGACATATCTGTAAGACCCCAACTTTTTAATGAATAAAATTGAATTTTCTCTATTTATTATTTTGAAATAATAAGGTGTTAATTTGATATAATACTTTGATTATGGGTGAAATGTGCAAATTTTGTAAAATAAGCAAGTGGTTATAAAATATTCATTATTTTTGGGGAATATTCGTTTGGTCGTGGAATATTCTTGTTGTCGGGGAATATTCGTACGACGGCGTAGCCATTTGTAGGCCCCATAACGGAAAATAGTCGGATGAAGAAAACGACAAGTTTGAGTTTTTACAAATAACGGCGTAGTTGTTACCGTTAACACTGTTAGAATACCCGGTGGTTAAAATATAGTAATACGTGTGGTTGCACAGTATTGCACAGTATTTTTGAATTATTGATTCTTACGTAAGAAAGCACTACTCAATAATTGTTACAGTAATTACTGTTCAATATTTTATTTTATTGATTCAATAATTGCTACGTTGATATTCTATATTATTGTTGTTTCAATAATTGTCACTGTACAGTATTTTCCATTATCAGATCAATAATTCATGTTATTTGAATAATATTATTAGATATCATTATTGGCAATGTCTAAGGAAGTTCTGTCTAGGAAAGGGGTTTGGTCACCTAATTGTGCGCCAGTAAGGAGAAATCCTTATCGGAAAGCCCCCTCTTTCCTGGGAACGACCTGGTTCTCATTATTGTGATTCTGTAATATTATTTGTGAATAATTAATTATTGATTTATATGATAAGAACATATTTATTTTATGTGGATATAAATGATGGATATATTTATTGTGGTTATAAATGAAAGAATTAATGTTGATGTGTTTTATTAGTATTTTGTCGGAATAGAGATATTAACAATCATCCGTATGTGGATTTCAGACATTTTCTTTTTGGAATTTGGAAAAACTTTCTTCTACAAAGTTGTAGAGAATTAAATTTCCTATGGAATAAACATGAGATTCGAATTTTTTTGATCAAAGAGCTATTTATTATGAATTATTGAAGTTTCAGAAATAAATGTTTTTATTAAATATGGTGGGCCCCACTTTTGGTTGGTGAGAAATGTGCTGAAGTATTCATGTATTTACAACTCCATCACCTTTTTATCATCTCTGCACCAGGTTACATGGTACATGAGTGATAAATAAAATATATTTTGATATTTCAAATTATTTGCGTCTAGCTGAAATAAGTAGCATAGACTATACTTTAAACCGTTTCAAAAATGATTACGAGTCTACATATATATATATATATATATATATATTTCAAAAGCACATAGTGCGTATTTAGCTTGATGTCAAAATTTTGAAGTCTAGCATAGCTAGGAGTTTCGAAAAACTTATGTCTCCACTAATAATCATTTGCTTAACAATCTATCTGTTCCTATAATCTTTAATACTCTGTTTTGCAAAAGTTCTACCCAATTAAATCAAACCACACTTATGAGTTCATTTACTTGCCACAATCATATGAGTTTAAGAACTTGTCCTAGTCAGACCTTTGGCGTCCATTCGCTGAGGGGTTCATAAACATTTCATATAACTATGAATCAAGAATGCCACATAAGTATGAGTTTTAAGAACTCGTACTTAACCTTATATTCTCTATCTATAACCTATCTATCTGTTATACACATGAGAAAGGAATCACCCTCTTAACATGCATATAGCAAGTAGCGCGACACAAACATTTCAATGATTATCATTGCCAGAACTAAGTAGGTTTTACACCAAGTACAATTCCCTGCCCACACAAGGAATCATACAACTCAGCTGCTGACACGAGTCCTCAATTGAAATCCCCACCTAATCTTAACTCCCTTCTCAATACGAATTTCATTCAACTCGTATTCATAATCATTTCCTGAATCTATACCAATTCATAGTACAACTGACACTCAGCAATCTTGCTGTAAACTTTTCAATCATTCGCTTGATCCTTCTCCATACTATAACCTTATCAGATCGCGGGGTGATCTCATCGTATATATTACGATTCATTTCTATATCTTGATCGTTTTATTTTACGATCTCTTATCACTGTACTTTTAGTCTTTTAGACTATCTATTCACCACTACTGTTCAACTTTATTATCAGAGTTAGGGAACTTTGTATCTTATAACTCGCCGATATTCGTCTTTGAATCTTACCGACCAACTAACTCTATTTGAGTTAGTACTTATCCTAATCACTAAGGTTATTAGTCTCAGGTATTCCTACCTAAGGTTCATAACCTATAGCTTTGATACCAACTGTGACAGCCCCCAAATCTGAGGTCCCGAATCACCGCGGATCCGGTTCGATCATTCTGTCACTATTACTATCTACGGAAGATATAAACATAAATTGTTTATACAATAAACTTTACACACTATTCCCCAAGGTCGAGTAACCTTAACTTATACACAATTCATAACTTATCTAACACATAACATTATTATCATACAACACTATTACAAATCTAATCACGCACATTAACTTTAAGCTGGAACTATCTTTAACCTTTCCTTGTATTCGATGTATTCACCTTAATCTGCAATGTTTATCATGATATAGCAAGGGTGAGCATAAGGATTGCCCAGCAAGTTTAAGTTCAATAATTTAACGATATATCATGATTGAAAGAGTCTGAATAATAAGCTGGGTATAATTCAACAATATAATTATGAACTAGCAGGAACAAACTTTTGACTGAACAAGTATTGAACATGAACAAATATATCTGAACCGAATGGTAATAAAGGTGATCAGCCTTTCATACCTGACTTATACATGCAATATGTATAGAGTACAATTCTACAATGACAATCAGCAATGATTATCCATAAGCATATCTGAATGAAACAACTCTTAGTAGAGTTAAGTAAAATTTTTCTGAACCGTTGATTACCGCTATGCAATTTAATAAGCTTTGTCTGAAGACCTATTATTAATAGTATGTATTTCTAAGTTAGAATAATATCATCACAGTATTTAAAAATAACCTAAACACATAACACATAACCTTATCAGTCTATACAACACATAACACCTAGCCTCAAGTCAACTATTGCAGTCCGAGTTGAGTTCGGTACAATTCTAACATCCCGACGGTCTAGTCGAATTTTCTCGAGTCTAAGTTTAATTAAACTCTGCCTGAACACTTAACAATTATCTTAGATAATTTATTATCAGTCAAAACATTAATCATAGGCTTGTAATAATTTTCAGATAATTATTATCATTTATTATGATTTTTCAATCACTAATATCGTATTTATATAAATACCACATAATTCCTTTATCATTAATATTTATTTAATACCAAATATTAATGAAAATCATAACATAATATATTTATAATATCACAAGATTTTTAATACTTTAAAATCATATTTAACAACTAAATTCATTATCCGATGATTGATATTAATATTAAAATATTAATTTTTCATGACAAAATATCGATAGTTATATTTAAAATATTTTTCTAACCCTTAAATCATTTTTTTATATAGGATTTTCAAAGCATTATTTCTAATTTTTCATAATTTATTTAATATATTTATTAAATAAATTAATTAATTAATCACCATTAATATTAATTTATTAATGAATCTCATTACAAAATATCAAAAGTCATTAAAAATAACATAAAATATTTTCCTATACCATAATATAATTTTATAGGCAATTGTAGTTTTTATTTCACTTAAATATGTAATTTATATTTATTACATATTTTTATTGCTTTATTTATGCCTGAAAAGAAATTTATTGGTGTAAAATATCATTTATAGTCAAATCTCGTCCCGTAGGACTTTATTAGATTTATTAATACTTATTATTTCACCGAAACGCCATTCGAAACGTCGAACGTCAAAGTCGTTCAGCGCGCCGACGCTCGGCGTTCGCTCAAATTTTAGTTCTGACATGCATGTTCGCTTATTTTTAATTTTCAAACCACAAGTCCTATAACAGTAAATTTTTGGACATGTTATAGATCTTATGTCATATTATTTTAGAAAATGTTCTAACCTCGAAAACCAATTACGGAAATCAATCAAAACATCGAGCAAAAAAGCATGTCGGTACCGTCCAAAGAATACAAGGCCAAGACGCTTAATATACACACAGACATCGCCATTGCCAAATTGCAATATCACTGCACTTCTCATTGCCTGCTTGTCGAACTAGCTATTCCGCGAATTTCTCATGCATTACTCAGAACTCGATTAATCGATTTTTGGATATGTTATACGGCATACCAAAGTATTTTTAAAAAATAACACCCAATAATTTTGACCTCTTACAAATTCTAAAACAGGCCCCAAAAATGTCCACTCGCAACAGTTTTTATCTTTTTTCCAGATTTACCCTCTTTCGCTATCCAGTCATAACTCTTACGTTTTAAAACATTTTTAGGCAATTCTTGAGCCCACGCGAAGCTAACTTCCGGGACTACAACTCTTACCTACTGATGTTTTTCCAGATTCCGAACATATCGGGCCGTAAATTATGTTCAAGTGGATCGCACCAACACTTGTTGGACAGTTTTGACACTACTACTTTGAAATGTCATAACTCTCTCCTCCGATGTCGGATTTAGTCCGTTCCAGAGTCTATGGAAATCTTATTGAGTGTACTATAACATACCAAAAGCCCAGAATTTTCTGAACATCCTAGATAATCCCGAATTTTCTGTTTAGGGGAAGCAGTCCACTAACTTTTTTCTAAGTTTTAAAAACTACTTTCATTTTACTTTATTTGGATCAAACTTGTAACACCTAAAATGTCTAGATCTACACATAACACACCATAAAACATGTAGATCTAAAGTTTTTAATTTAAAAAAACACAACTTCATCAAACCATAAAAATAAAAGTACATAGAGCTTGAAGTTATGGTTTATACCTAGATTCATGGCTTTCATCCTTTTTCACACTAGATTATGAAGCTAGGAGGCATGGAAATTTTTCTTTCTTCATCCATCAAGGGGATCCTCTCTCTTTCTAATTGGTTCTTTTTTTTTTGTTATCTAACATAAGAAGTGAGATGGAAAAATTTATTTGCAAAATAGATGAGGGATATTTATAGTAGGAGAAATACATATATATAACATATGTATGTATATATAAAATCTCCCAAAATCCCTTCCATATATCTTTCCATATCTCTCTAATATCTTTCAATATCTTTTTCATATCATTCCATATCTCTCTCATATCTTTTCATATCTTTCCAATCCTTATCACTTAACTTGCACACTTGGTTAAGAATGTTGGCAAAATAAAATGGTGACACATGGCTAGAGTTGTTGGAATAAATATTGCCAAATAAATTAACCATGTGCTTAATTACAATCTCCACCAAATCTCTTCCTTCCTCTCCTTGTAAAATCTGGGGCCTTATCTTGCTCAAGTTTGATTTTTGTTTTATGTAATATTTAGTATATCCAATGACTAAAATGCCCATCTTCAATTGGACTAAGAGATTGGGCTTCAATTTAATGTTTTGGGCTTACAAATTTAGTTTCTTTGGGCTCTTTACTTAACATGTTTGGGCCATGTAATTTACACAGCCCACTACCTTTAATTCTATCATTTCCTAATTATTTAATTAATGTTTTCATTTCCTCAATTACAACTTAAATTCTTACTCATGTACACTTAATTTCTTAACCCAATTAGACTTGTTATAATTAGGTTATAAAATTAATTAATTGAGATGTATAAAATAAATCTCTTAGAATTAGTATATATTCTAAATACCATAATTCTCTCATCCCATAACCCTTAAGTTATTCAATTTTTCATTCCTAATATATAATTAGATTATCCTAGTTTCTTTTATTTGTTTATATAATAAACAAATAAACAAATACATAATATTCATTTTCATTACACACATAACTTTTAATCCCTTAGGGTTTTATACAAAACATTAGGCTTTCTAATTTAGCAATTAGGGTTATCCCTAATATATACACAAAAATACTTAAGCCATAATATTTAGCCTTTGATTTCCCAAATTAGGGTTTGAATTTTAAATCAAATTAGGGTTTCGAATCCAGCTTTCTAGGGTTTCTTATCCATTCTTTAGGGTTTTAACTGAGCGTTGACATTCAATCAATAATATTAGGGTTTGACAATCGATAAAATTTATCCGGTCAACCCTTGACCCTTAACCACATATTCGAACACATATAATACCATATCCACAGAACATATACACATATATACTTAATCCTGAATAATTCTCCAAAATCCTACACAGAATTTTGAAATCCTCAAAATTCCATCCCAAAAATACCAAACGCATACACTTATTTTCTGTCTAGGTCTATTATTTGACCTTAAATCAATCATTTAAGATTTTAATAAATTGTCTAATTTCTTGGGTTGTCACAGTTGTTGTCTTTATTGATGACATCCTCATCTATTCCAAAAGCCGTGAAGATCATGAGCGCCATTTGAAGCTGGTACTTTAAAGGCTTCGCGCTATCAAGCTATATGCAAAGCTGAAGAAATGCGAGTTTTGGCTTGAGAAAGTAACATTCCTTGGGCACGTGGTGTCAAAACATGGAGTATCTATTGACCCGGCGAAGATTGAAGCAATACAAAGTTAGAGCAACCAAGTCGATGATCAAATGCGTAGCTTTACGGCTTATTTGGTTATTATCGAAGATTCGTGGAAGGATTTTCGAGAATCGCTACTCCGTTAACTCAGTTGACTCGGAAAGATACAAAATTTGTATGGAGCGAGGAATGCGGGAAGAGTTTCCAAGAGCTCAAGAGGAGACTCATTTCGGCAATTGTTCTGATAATACCATCTGGTTCAGATGGATTTGTTATCTACATCGATGCTTCAAGTAAAGGGTTAGGATGTGTTCTCATGCAACATGGGAAAGTCATAGTCTATGCCTCGCGACAACTCAAAGAATATGAGAGGAATTATCCTACTCATGATTTGGAGTTGGCAGCAGTCATTTTCGCGTTGAAGATCTGGAGACACTGCCTATATGGGAAGAAAGTGGAGATCTATACAGATCATAAAATCCTCAAATATTTCTTCACCCAAAAGGAACTCAACATGCGGCAACAACGTTGGCTCGAGCTGTTGAAAGATTATGATCATACCATCCAATATCATCCTGAAAAAGCAAACGTGGTAGCTGACGCATTGAGTAGAAGATCATATGCGGGTACGAGTGCGATGTTGTTAACATAAAGGCCCATCTTGTATAACTTGCAAAGGATGGAGATAAAGGTAAAGACTCCAAGTACCCACGTGATGATATCAAACATACGAGTAGAACCGACTTTAATCGATAAAGTTAAAGATGCTCAAGCTACGGACCTAAAGCTGATGCATATGAAGAAGAAAGTGCAAAAATGTGTTATTCTAGAAGCAAGAATCGATGAAGAAGGAATACTTCGAGTCAACTCTAGACTTTGTGTTCCTAACGATTCTGACTTGAAGCATAGAATCATGATGGAGGCACACAACACACCGTTTGCAATCCATCCTGGGAGTACCAAAATGTAGCATGATCTTCGACATACATTTTGGTGGAGCAATATGAAGAGAGAGATCGCGGAGTTTATCTCGAGGTGTTTAACTTGTCAACTTGTAAAGGCGGAGCATCAAGTGCCAAAGGGTCCATTGCAACCACTTGAGATTACAAAATAGAAGTGGGAACACATTACCATGGATTTTGTTACGGGTCTTCCCAAGGTTTCTCAAGTCATAGATGCGATTTGGGTCATTGTTGATAGATTAACCAAGTCTGCTCATTTATTGCCTATACGGGAGACTTATTCCCTTGAACGTCTTGCTAGTATGTACGTAAATGAGATTGTGAGATTGAATGGCATGTCAGTATCCATAGTTTGGATCGTGACCCAAGATCCAAACGATTCGACAACGTATACAAACGGCACATGATCGACAAAAGAGTTATGCGGATCTTCATCGAAAGGACGTGGAAATTAATATTGGGGATCATATATTATTACGTATTGCACCATGGAAGGGAGTTACAAGATTTGGGAAGAGAGGAAAGCTCAATCCAAGATTTATTGGTCCATTTGAGATTCTTGATCGAATAAGAAATGTGGCCTATAGACTCGCATTACCTCCAAGCATGTCTCGTGTTCATAATATTTTCACATATCTATGCTTCAGAAATATGTGAAAGACCAACCACCACATTATTGAGTTAGAACCAGACAAGATAGCCGAAGATTTAATGTACGAGGATGTACTTGTTAAGATCTTGGATAGGAAAGAGCATGTCCTACGCACCAAGGTTATACCACAAGTTAAGGTTTTGTGCAGAAACCATGTTATTGAAGAAATGACCTGGGAGTTGGAATCAGAAATGAAAGCGATGTATCCTCACCTTTTCGAAATACCATGTACGTACGTCAATTTCGAGGACAAAATTTCATAAGAAGGGGATGTTGTAAGACCCCAACTTTTTAATGAATAAAATTGAATTTCCTCTATTTATTATTTTGAAATAATAAGGTGTTAATTTGATATAATTCTTTGATTATGGGTGAAATATGCAAATTTTGCAAAATAAGCAAGTGGTTATAAAATATTCATTATTTTCAGGTAATATTCATTTGGTCGTGGAATATTCTTGTTGTCGAGGAATATTCGTACAACTGCGTAGCCATTTGTGGGCCCCATAACGAAAAATGGTCGGATGAAGAAAATGACATGTTTGAGTTTTTACAAATAACAACGTAGTTGTTACCGTTAACACTGTTGGAATACACGGTGGTTAAAATACGATGTACGTGTGGTTGCAAGAAGGCACTTTGCGGTATTACATGATATTTTTTGAATTATTGATTCTTATGTAAAAAGGCACTACTCAATAATTGTTACAATAATTACTGTTCAATATTTTATTTTATTGATTCAATAATTGATATGTTGATATTTTATATTATTGTTGTTTAATAATTATCACTGTACATTATTTCCCATTATCAGATCAATAATTTATTTTATTTAAATAATATTACTAGATATCATTATTGGCAATGTCTAAGGAAGTTCTGTTTAGGAAAGAAGTTTGGTCACCTAATTGTGCGCCAGTAAGGAGAAATCCTTATCGAAAAGCCCCCTCTTTGCTGGGAACGACCTGGTTCTCATTATTGTGATTCTGTAATATTACTTGTGAATAATTAATTATTGATTTATATGATAAGGAAATATTTATTTTATGTGGATATAAATGATGGATATATTTATTGTGGTTATAAATGAAGGAATTAATGTTGAGGTGTTTTATCAGTATTTTGTCGGAATAGAGGTATTAACAATCATCCGTATGTGGATTTCAGACATTTTCTGTTTGGAATTTAGAAAAACTTTCTTCTACAAAGTTGTAGAGAATTAAATTTCCTATGGAATAAACATGAGTTTCGATATTTTTTTCTAAAAAAGAGCTATTTATTATGAATTATTGAAGTTTCGGAAATAAATGTTTTTATTAAAAAATATGATGGGCCCAACTTTTGGTTGGTAAGAAATGTACTGAAATTTTATTTCAAAAGTGGTGGGCGTGAATAGAAGTAGGTAAAGCCATCAGGTAGCAGGTTAGCCTGCTATGGCGTTCTAAGCATTTTCCTATAAATAGGGTGCTTAATTAGAATTGAAAATCATACCAGAATCATAAGCTTTCTCTCTATATATTATCGAGCGTATTTTGTGAGTATTTAGATACTTTGTGAGTTGTTATTCAGTGCAAGTTTCCTTCAGCACTATATCCGATATTCGAGTCAGAAGTACTGTTCTTTTGAGGTAAGTGATGTAATTTTCTTCGTAAATGATATTATTTTCTTCAATATCATTATGCCGAAATATTGATATAAATTTTATTGTGGAATTTCTACTTTTTTTGTGTCGAGGTTACTATTTACGTATACGGCACTATTCACGTATACGGCACTATTCACGAATACGGTACTCTTTACAAAAAAATGAAATTTTCTCTTCTTTGTCCAAGATGTCTATTATGGTTACTATCTTTGATTGTATCCATGTTTTGATCTTCATTCTTGAATTTTACTCCACTATGGTTTATTTTGGAGTATTTTTAAACTTGGATAAACTAAAGTACGAATCCCTAATCTTTGATCTCTTATCTCACTGGATTCGTTTCTTAAAAATATTTTTCATCATCATCAGTCCTAAATGATGCTATTACTGAATATCTTTGGCCTGTAGTGCAAAGATGAATGATTAACTGATGAATATCTTTGGCTCATAGTGCAAAGATGAACGGGTGTTGAAATGAACGTGACCAACTGGTGATACAAATGAATATCTTTGGCCTGTAGTGCAAAGATGAATATTTGATTCAAGATGTATATTGATTGATGTTACAAGGATAAAATATTGATGATGTACTTTTAAATTCATAGATGATAGTAGATTTCATTCTCTACTTAACTCTTCTAATGAATTGTTATTTCCGCTGCGAATATTGATCTAAAACTGGTTAACCATTATATTTTATCTGATTTGTTGAAGGCTAACGATAAATTATTATTCATTATCTTAGTCAAAATATTCTTTACTAGGCTAGTTGAGCTCACCCTTTTCCTTTTTGTTCAATTTTTCTTCTCAAGAGGTGAGAATATAGCAGGAACTAGCCGGGGTATGGATTAATTGTTCTAGAAAGTTGTTTTAGCAGTCCTCACTATTTTTGTAAAATAGTGTATCAATAATTGTAATGAGGACTCCTTTTAAGTTTGAATAATGTCTATTAAACAATATTTGTATTTTAACTCACAGTATATGTGTTGTCGTATTTTGCATGACAATTGTATTAATGAAGTTATTTTGTTTCTGTGCCATGTATTTGGCGACTTAGAATGGGTGATGTATACCTATTTTGGGGGCGTCACAATATCTACAAAGGTATAGACGCATGAACAATAACAATAACAATATAGTTCTGAAACTGGCTTACACATGTCCATTGCATAAAGTAAATGCAAAGGGTAGGATACTCACACAATAAAAGTAGGGTTCAGATACTTGCGTTAAAAGAGATAAGCTTACGACATCAGTTGAATAAAGTAAAGAAAGGATTTAGAATACTTTCTCAATGTAAAGGATAGTTCAGATACTTGCATTCAAAGAGATAAACTTACGACATCAGTTGAATAAAGTAAAGCAAGGATTTAGAATACTTGCTCAATGTAAAAGATAGTTCAGATACTTGCATTCAAAGAGATAAACTTACGACATCAGTTGAATAAAGTAAAGCAAGGATTTAGAATACTTGCTCAATGTAAAGGATAGTTCAGATACTTGCCTCAAGCGTAGTTTACCAAAGTAAAGCTTAATATCAAGCCAATGCACTATGATATCCTATTCATGTATAATCACATTAGTTATACAAGTTCAATATGTACACCTACTTTCTTAATTTACTATCATACACAAGTGAAATTTATCAATGCTTACATATAGTTCTAGTCTTCTAGTTGCATAATCTTATACGGATGTCATCATATGAAAATTAGTTTATAATATACCATGTCATAGTTGAAATCACAATTTGACTTTAAAGTGGTAAACACTTATTCATCATAGGATCCTATCAACAACATGCTTATTAACACATGAATACTACACTGGACAAGAATTTATAGATTAGAGTAACAGCTTAGGCATTTATGAAACCACAGAACAACTACAGAAATTTGATCCTATTGCGGTGGTGGCGGCGGCACTGGTTTATACTAAAGAGATGCTTGGCGGTATGATGCGACTCCCGATTCAAACCGAGTGAGCAATCACTTGCTTGCCTTAGCCTGCCCATCCTTACACACATAACAAATATTAACATGTCAAGGGTCCCTTCGTACCTCTCAAGTTCAATCTAGGTTCCTTCTTTCATAATATGGTTCTTAGTTTGAATATCTCAACAAGTTAAGGCCATTCAAGGTTATGAAACTACAAAGTTTAACATGTTTTATTTTTAAACATATAAGGTAGTCATATAACTCATATTAGACATGCTTGTGAGTATTCATATCACATTTGTGTAATTAGCATCGTTTTGGTTTGAAAATATGCTTCGTTTATGCTTCACTTGAATTATGCTACCTAAGCATGGTATATATACATATTCATGATACACGAGTGAGTCTAAGAGTATTATCCAATATGTTCACAATTTATCAAATTTTAACCCTTAAAGTAGTATGTTAACATTCATTTTTAAAGTTCATATTTTCATTTAGTAAAACTTACTAATAAGTCTAATGATAAGTAGGTTTTATACCTACTTATCCGGTATCTATTACTTGAATTATTTGCTTAATATCATGTTTCTTAGTTACTTTTCATGCATTTTGTGTTCATTTTGTAGATTATATCCTTGGGAGTTGAAATCGCAAAGAATTGGTATGAAATCGCAAAGAAAAGCAATCCGGACATCATTTGGGATTTCATGTTCATTTCATGTTTTTGGCTTCAAAATTGGATTACATTGTAGAGCTTCTTCTTAGCTTTCCGGAACAACTTGAATCATTCCAATCGGAGTTCGGATGCAAGAGTTATGACATATGTACCAACGGACGTCGAACGTCACTGTTTCGGTTGGTCATTTACATAGCAGCCACTTCAGAGCAACTTTCAACATTGCTCCAGTCCTTATTTCGAAAACCTCAAAGAATGAAAGTTGTAGATCTATGTCTCCTCTTTCTGGAACATCTTGAATCATCAAAATTGGAGTTCAGACGAAGAAGTTATGGCCATTTTCCCAAAGGACGTCAGAGTAGAAAAAGTTCCTTCACAAAACCCCCGCCGAGGTTGGCATGCCAGCTCCAAACAGGCCCCTAGCCCGCCGGGACGGGTTCTTTTAGTGTATAAACCCCCGTCGGGGCGGGGGTATCCCAAAAAATACGAATTTTATCCAATTTTGAGTTCGGGAAGGATTGTTTCCATCCGATTGACTCAAGGACTTTCAAGAGGACTTAAAAAATATGAAGAGACTTATAAAAGGAGGAGAATCACAAGGATTAGAGGGGAGATTAGAGAGGGAGAGAGCATTCCATTAGATTAGATTAGAGTAAATTAGACCAAAATTCTAGTTCTTATTAGATTTGGAGATTGACGCAACTTGGAGACCATTGAAGATTCAAAGTAGGAGCAAGGAGAGAGCATTAAATCTACAGACAATAGATTCTATCTTCTCATCTTCTTCTATCTTTGTCTTTTAATGATTATTCGATTGTGGATTCTTAGTTTTAATTCAATAATCATGAACTAATTCTTTGTTTGAGATTACAATGGATCTTATTGTGTAGTTTATTTTAATATTTTGCTATCAATTATTATGTTATATTGTGAGGATTGTCTATTGTGATTTGGACTTAATTGCTTAATTGTTTAGCTAACAATTACCGTGATAATCTATATGAACTCGAGAGATGAAGTATAGATTTAGATCTTATCATGATAGCATGTGTTTGTGATTTCTGCATAGATGGAATTCATGATTCGTGTTTAGGATAGAGATATATCTTTACGCCATATGTAATCTTATAGAGAACTTGTGCTTTAAATTCTTTTTAATTGTAATTCACATAGAGATATAGTAGATTAGTTAATTAGGGTGTCTTGCTTAATTCTATCATCTGTGGATTTAAGTGAGTATGGGTATTATGCATCGAGAGATGGTTTTATCTGCTTTAGTGTTCTTGATTAACAATTCATGATAGAGAATAATTGATGAGAAGTGTGTTAACTTAAATGAAGCAATAAGTGAAGTTGTGATCTTAAATCTCCGTAATCTGATTTTTAATTGGTGGTAATTAGAATTAGTGTAATTAAATAATTTAATTTATATAATTTGAAATTCATTCATTTAAATAAGATTGAGTTGGTTACGGGTTAGTACTTGGTGATTTTTATTAAATAATTCCTCGTGGGAACGATACTCTACTTTCACTTTATTACTTGTTGACCACGTATACTTGCGTATTGTGCGTAATTGGATTTTACCCAACAAGTTTTTGGCGCCGTTGCCGGGAAATTAATTTAATAATTATTTACCAATATTAATTTCAATCAAATTAGTCTTAATTTAAACATTTTTATTTTTATTTTTAATTCTCTTCCTATATTTCTCTCTTTTCAGGTACCATGAATGACTTTGCGTATCAATGGCCATACACGAACATGACTCAACCAAGGGAAACACGGATTGATAGACTTAATGCATTTTCTGCAGAGTCAGTACAAATTGAGGCAAATTCGAAGACGTTGGAGGTTATCGCAGCCCAACAACTATGTTGATCTTAACTATCACCAAGATTGGGGGTATCACCCGGATTCGTCAGGGAGCTACATTTATGATGACCAATATTACGCTCCAAATCCATCATACACACCGGAATTTTCATGTCCACCTCCATTGCCACAAGAAGAAAAGCCAAATCCGAGAGATAATATTGAAGGACATAGCAAACTTAGAGGAGATGAGGATTAGCCAAATCTGTTCAAATTTTGAAAACTATAAATCTTATAACTAGTAGTATTTTTTTATGTAGTTCTTGCTATTTATAATCATACTAACATAAACTTAATAAATTACTGCCAGTTTTGAGTTTGAAAATATTTGAAATTGACTTTTAAAAAATTAAAATTAGCCTTATAATTTAGAACAAATAATATTTATAAAGTATTACAGTCTCTTATAAACTTAATTCACAAGATAAATCGTAGAAAAAATTCGTCATCTTATAGGACGAGTAATCTATAATAAATGTTTGATATAATAATATTCAAATAAACACATATTTGATTGTGCATAGGAGAAACAGACAGCACTAATGGCAGCGGATTGATAATTTGGACAGCCTAACGTGCTATGACAGCTAAAGATGTGTACGCATGAATAGGCATAACAAACACTTGCTATGAAGGACAATATATCATAACACTATTCATGCAAATACTTTGATCGTCATAAGACATCGGGTTGTCCAGGCGTCTAGCTTTAATTAATCTGCTACTATTAGAACTGTTTCTTGAAAGGACTGTGCAGGGGACTATATAGTACTAATAGTAGCTGATTAATTAAATCTGGACCATCTGATATCCTATAACGACCAAAAATATTTTTGCATAAATAATGTCATAGCAAACATTTATTATGATGACTCCCTTGTATATATATATACAATAAGTCTAGGGGGACCGGCCTTTTCCGACCGGGGTAGTGACCGGCCGGAATTTTTTTTTTTTTTTTTTTTTTTACTACAAAATAATTAATGTGATTTATTGGAATTGAAATTTTTATAAAATGCAATGATTTAGGTGTCATTTGAATACACGTAAAAAACAGAGTTGTACAGACTATATAACCCTGTTTGTTACGGGTATCCAAAAAAACACCTAAATCACTGCATTTTATAAAAATTTCAGTTCTAATAAATCACATTAATTATTTTGTAGTCAAAAGCAAAAATAAATAAATAAATAAATAAAATTCCGGCCGATCACTACCCCGATCGGAAAAAGCCGGTCCCCTAGAAGGACTCATATATATAGAGAGAGTAAAAGGTATAAATAGAGTAAAAGGTATCTAAAATTGACATTACAGAATTTATTAGGTTATTTCAAATATAAAGTAATTTAATTCACTTAACAATTCAGTCTTACGGATACAAAAAGCATGAAGACTTATAAAAAATATAAAACAACTATTTAATTTAAGTTGGTTAAACACCATGATTATAACATTATAAAATAAGTATATTTTTTATGGTTAAAATTTGATTATTTTATACCATTATAATCATAGTACTCCACAACCTTGAACAAATAAAAAATTATATTTTTATATGTTCGCATTTTCTTGATATCTATACAGTTGGATTGTTAAATAAAAACCAAAATCACTTTGTATTTGAAGTGATCTCAGATAAATTGTTGCTTATGTAAAATCACTTTTATATATATATATATATATATATATATATATATATATATATATATATATATAATATATATAAAAAAAAGGGGTATGCGTCTAGAGACGAGCTTCTGTGTCCAGCACCTAAAATAAAGTAGGTTTGCATACATATAATAAATACTATTGCATACAATAAAGAATATAGAGAGAAAATTTACCAGATTGAATTACATTTCCTGGTTAAAGACAAAGCCCCAAATCTCATGACCAAACAAAAAGACAAAATATAGAAATTGAAAAATCACTAGTTTTCATCCTCTTATTTAATTTTCAAAACAAATTCTCTGTTTCAGCATATGTCCAACCAAAATTTGAAACAACTTAAATATCATGACATTACATAAAGAAATGCAACCTGCACACTTGAGCTGAAGTCTTAATGGTCTAAAACTCTTCTGAACCCTGTATGTCATCTTATCTGTGTTTCTCATGCTTAAATAGAAGAGCAAATGCTACCACATGTACATGGGCATCTTCCAAAAGTGGAGACTAATACGAATAAGAAAATCCACGGAGGTACTTGGAATCCACACCAGATTCACGTACCAGTGCTACACGCCCAGTTCGGGCCACCTACAAAGAGGGAGACAAACATGCTTACAATCAACAATATTCAATACCTCAGATTCAAAGCACATCCAGAAGCAATAAAAATCAGACAGACAGATAAGTTAAAGATTGTACAAGACCGATGTTCGTTATCTGCACATAAATGATGACCTTAATATATAAACACAGTCTAACCATTGAAAAAAAGAAACAGTTGAGCTACTCATGTTTTATAAATGGGGTCCCTCATAACCCCACATTGTGGGAAAAAGGATACTGAACATTTCTTGTTAATATGGCATTTGTGAGTACTTGAGATGCATCATGGGGCCCGCATCATCTCAGCAGTTTCTTAATTTTCAATGAACTCATGATCAAAGGTGAGAAAATATGAAACAGACCTCACAGATGCCGTAAGGCTCCAACAGTCTTTGCAGAGCAACCATTTTGTGCAAACCACCTGTAAGCTGGAAAAGGTACCAAAACAAAATTATCACTGAAATCATTCGAAAGGGACAAAAAACAACAAGATGCAAACAGAAGGCCTGGATAGTTTTCTGTTGAGTGAATAACAAAACAAAATGCAAACAAATATGAAACTCAAGTTGGAGGAAGTTTCCGTTGAACCTTGAAGTTCTAGTAAATGTCCACTTTCCAACTGCTGCAACTATAATAAACTACAGAAGGCTTTGATTACACGTTGGATTATTTCATTAACAGTTGGATTTACCTCCAGTTAGGTGCCACAGAGTGCACCTCTTAAACAATTTCATTTCAGGGAAACATGGTGACTACAAAAGGACATATATTTAAATTATCTTATACATACACCTAGTGAAGAGTACTCCTACCATAGGTTTCCAGCAGTTACTACTGTATCAGATTTGCATAAAAGCAGTAAAACATCTTAAAAATGACCTTTTGCTGTTTCACCTTTCCGTCCATCTTTTGAAATATCAAGAGTTAGAATCATCTTTAAACGCAAGTTATTATAAAATGAGAGAAAGAATACTTGGGAGAAGAAGTCAATATTTCCCAGATAGAATAGATTTCCCCACAATATGTAGGATATACAGGGAATTATGTTATCCAACAATGATTTGTGGATTTGTGGACTTGGTTTCTGGGACTTGCTAAGCTAATATTCATTACAATCGTACAATCTGTTCCTCAAGGTATTTGTAGACCACATTAGTGAATTTAATTCCATAAAACAGCTAGAATCTCAAGCTTTTGCAGTTCAATAGAAAGAACAAACAAAAAGATTATTACTCCACTAAAATGATAAAACACATAGATATATTGATTACCATAAACTCCAATAAAGAATAATACTCCGACCTACCTATTGTAAAATAAGTAGTTATTCTCTATATTGAAACTAAAGATGCATCTTACTTTTTATTTTTTAAAAAAGAAGGCAGATCTTAAAAATGCCATTGAAATTTTAACTGAATTAAAATAAAGTGGATGTAACATGAAGAGGAGTCGAACAAAAATAAATTAAAATAAGCAGTTCACCTCAAGAGTTATAGTATGATCAGACACATCAACTGCTTTGGCCCTGAAGATGCTGGCAATGTCAAGAACATTGCGTCTGGCAGCTGCATTAACAGCAATCTTTATCAACATCAATTCTCTCTCAGCAAATGGCAAGTGGGTAATATCCCGAACCTGGAAGATCCAGTCAAATGTTAGCAGCAACCTGAGGACCTATATCACTCGATAATAAGCCCCATTTGCAAAATATTCAGCAAAATTGGCAAAACTGAATAATCCTAAAATTTGATCAATAAGACTCTCTTAACGGCAAGGACGTGAATCACATCAACTTTCGTCAGAAATTTGCCAAGAAATTCCTGACTTGTACTACTTGAACTGCTTTAAGCTTGTTTTATATCGTTAACAAGCGACTGAAAATGAAAAAAAATTAAAGAACGAATCCGATCCCTATGAAAGATAGTGTCTAGAATTATCCTCCATTTATGAAATATAAATCATACTCCCTCCGTCCCACAAAAGACGACTGAAGTACAAAACAAATTTGTCCTATAAAAGATGTCAAAAGTACACTTCACACAAATTAAGAAAAACAAAAGTAGAAGAAATAGTATAAATAAGTTCCCATACTACTCACAATGGACCCCCACGTAAGTGCACTAAAGATTCTCTTTTTTCTTAAAATTAGTGGACCCATACTCAAATACTTTTGATGTGACAACCCCAAAATCGGAACCAACTTCACCTTCACCCATATTAGGATTAAAATTAATCTAATTTTGTCGCGTTCACTACTATCTAAGTTCAGCCTTGCATCAAAATTAGATGTAATATCGGCTGAAAATGCGGATAATTAAAATTTTCTTCCTTCTTTCCTGCGTTCCCCGAATCGCAACCTTTATGATCCCTTGTATTAGCATAGTAAGTGAACTATGAAAGTTCAAGTACCAATGCTTAACATCTTTTGTATACTGTTGTTCTACCTGTATAGCTCTACATACAAACATTCACCACAATACATTCCATTTCAAAATAAACATTCCCTTTTTATTGAATATATCAAACTATACATTATTATTGATTTACACAATTCAGAAACTATTAGCTTCTAAATCACAGAAAGTATTGTCTTCCACATGTCGTTCATTCTACATCATCAGAGTAGCAAATATTATCGCATTCTATCGTTAACCTGCAAAAAGTTTATTTAAAATATTGAAAATCATTTTATGACTCATAGTATCGCACTGTTTTCAACAACCTGTTGAGAATGCCGTCATTTTATAACTTTGTCATGCTACATTCTGCTATAGAGGACTGACGATCCTTAGATCACATCCAACATTAGGTGAGACTGCATTAATGACTTCATCATTTGTCACATTGTCATCATATTATAATGCAATGATGACTAAAATACATTTTGATATTTTCAAAATTTTGTCTAGCCGAAACAATTAGCATAGACATAAAGAATAACCGAACTTTTTAAAACTTATTGGTTCAACAATTTAACCCAATATTTATATATATATTTTTCTTTAAAACAACAGAACAATTATCAATACGATGCTAATAAACTTCAAAATCTAGAATAGATAGAAGATTTGAGAGTATCCATTTCTTCCTTCATCAGCTTCAACTTTTTCCGTAGCTTCATGCAATCATATCATTAATACTGAAGATAATCAGTTCTAAATCTATAATATTCCTATACCGTAGTATAGTTTATCAAACTTACCACACTTTGTGTTTAAGAACTTGCCATAATAATATGAGTTTAAGAACTTATCCCAGCAATATATAGTCCAAGAACGAATCAGGGACTGTCCATATGCTTAGGGGTTCAAACCATACCATATGATTATGAGTCACAAACTTGTCATAACTCATAAGTACGAGTTTAAGAACTCGCACCTAGTCTTATGTTCTCTACTATCAATATAAATGATAAAAAAAATCACCTTCTCACCATACGTATACCGATAGCACGACACCGACATTTCAATGATTATCAGTATAATAGACTAAGTGGTCGTTAAACCAAGCACAAAACCTCTGCTCATACAAAGATTTGTATAACTTAGCTATCACATGAGTCCTCAATTGAAATCATACCCATTCCTATCTTGCTCTTTGCTTTAATACGAATTTTCTTTAGTTCATCTTTATAACTCTTTTCGAGTTTAATTCATACTACCTTTTTATAGTATTCAGCTAAAATTTTTAATCTTTCGATTGATCATTTGCCCTTTTTACGACTTAATGAGATCACATTGTGATCTTCCCTATAATTCAGGTCAGGTGTTCCTGATCCTTCAGTTTTTCCATATTCTTCTTTGAATCTTTGCGTATTATCTTATCAGATTCTTTATAAATTTCTAGATTCATTTAAGTCATTTATACCTCGAATACTTAACATTTCCTTTTCATCTATCTTGTTTTCGGTTATAGCCTAGCGCATTTATACCTCGAATACTTAACATTTCCTTTTCATCTATCTTGTTTCCGGTTATAGCCTAGCGTACGCTTACCTAACTTAAGGTTTATAACTCATAGCTCTGATACCACTCTCTAACGACCCCAAAATCGAAACCAACTCAATCCTATATTAAGGACTAAATTAATCTCAACCTTGTGCATTCACTACTATCTAAGTTCAGCCTTACATCACAATTAGATGCAATATTGCCTTAAAATGAGGATAATTAAAAACTTCTTTTATATATCTTTCTTTCATGCATTCCTTGAATCGCAACCTTCACAATTCCCAATATAATCGGAGTAAATGAAGTTTGAGAGTTCAAATCCCAATGTTTAACATCTTTTGAATTGTGTAAATCAATAAGTGTACAGTTTGATAAATTCAATAAAAGGTAATGTTTGCTTTGAATTGAGAATGTATTGTGGTGATTAATTGTATGTAGAATTACAGGTAGATCATCAATACAAAAGATGTTAAGCATAGGGATTTGAACTCATAGTTCATTTACTCTGATTATATTGGAAATCGTGAAAGTTGCGATTCAGGGAACGCAGGAAAAGAAATATATATAAAAGAAGTTTTTAATTAACCGCATTTTTAGCCAATATTGCATCTAATTGTGATGTAAAGCTGAACTTAGATAGTAGTGAACGCACAAGGTTGAGATTAATTTAGTCCTTAATATAGGATTAAGTTGGTCCTGATTTTGGGGTCGTCACATTTGAGGTCAAAATAAACTTTACATAACATTTTGCATATGAATTGTGTACTTTAGACATCTTTTATAGGACAAAATTGTTTTGTACTTCAGTCGTCTTTTTTGGGACATTTCATAAATGGAGGATAAGTCTAGACACTATCTTTCTTAGGATTGGACTCGTTACTTTAATTTTTTTCATTCAGTCACTTATTAACTATATAAAACAAGTTTAATTCATATGTTGTATGATATGTAAAGTCAATTTCGACCTCAAAAGTATTTGAGTCATGGTCCACTAATTTTAAGAAAAAAGAGAATCATTAGTGTACTTGTGTGGAGGTCCATTGTGAGTAGTATGAGAACTTATACTCTCTCCTCTACTTTTGTTCTTAATTTGAGTGAAAAGTGTACTAAAAACATATTTTATGGGATGAAGGGAGGAGTATTCAAGGCGTTAAGGCAAGGACTAAGCCAGGAACCTAAACACAACTAAGGGTGTAAACGAGTCAAACCAAAGCGAACAGAGAGCTACTCGAATTCAACTCGAAATGTTAAATTCATACTCGAATTTAACTCGAATTCGAATTGTATTTGAAAAATTCTACTCAGATTTAACTCGACTGGAATATTTATTACTCGAATTCGATCCGGATCGAATTATATTCAAACTACTCGCGAGATTCAAATTAAAGCTCAAATTCGAGTCTCCACATAATAACTAGTTTTATAATAAATATAATTATAAATTGAATTTGTTATTTTACTTAGAAATGAGAAAACATATTTACTATTACATTTTACAAATATAAAATCACAATTAAAATTAAAAACAAAACAAAATAATAATAATTAATTATCCTAATTTGATTTAATTTTGTATATATTATAAGAGAATGTATCGTATATCTAATCGAATATGTATCAATCGAGTATGAATCGAATCATAATCGAGAATTCGATTAGTTTGAATCTTAAACGAGTCGAGTATAACCTTGCTCGGATTCTACTCATATTTTTATTTGAACTATTTTTTATGTAAGATTTGGATAATATTATTAACGAATCCGAGTCTCGTTCGTATTTTTTTGAGTCGAGCCCGAACTGTTTAACTCGTTTACAACTTTAAGCACGACGGTGGATGCTTAAGCAGCTAATAAGGTGATAAGTCGCTTCCAATGTGCATTTTATGCATAAATAATTTTATTATATATATATATATAACACTTCAAAAATACTCTAACAGTGTAATCCAATTTATATCATAGTAGTTAAATCCAATTAGAATTTTGTCACTTTAACATATATAAAGAAATATAATGTATAAATTTTCAAAAAGTCATAAATTCATGCAAAAATAATCAAACTTTTAATCATTGAAAAGGAAATGGAGTATTATATTTTATTAATAAATAATAGGCTAGAATTAATAACAATAATTAATAAAACATTCAGTATATATTTTGGATAACATCATTTATTATATTTAATTTTCTTTTTCAAAAGAAAAGGAAACTCAACATATTTTTAATCTCCATAACATAAACAATTTTAAATTTTAAATTACCTAATTTATTGTAAAAAATTAAGGAAAATTAGCAGAATTCACCCTTGCCAAAAAATAAAAGTCCCAACTCTTATTTGTAAGTGAAATAATTTAGGATAAAGTGTTTTGTACTTGTACAAACAAAAAGAGAAAACAGAGATTAAATATTTCTCTCTTGCATGCGATAGCAAAAAGTTTTTTGGCCTAACTCTTCTCCTTCTCACATGAATATGTAGGCATGGCAGATCCGAGTTTTGGCCTCTGTTTTGCATCAAGAGCATATAAACGCTCAGAGATGACGACAAAGACTTGTAGCCAGTAAAAACGGTGGCAATGGAAAAGTGGTCAGAGACAAAGGAACAGTATGACGGTGGCAAGTTTACTTGCTTGTATTCTTCCTTTATTTTCCTTTTTTTTTTCCAATACGGTCTCTCCCTCTCAGTGCTACATTGTTCCTCTAAGGTGTTTGCAATGGTTTCAAGTCGTCCAAAGCAAGGCCTAGGCAACCTAAGTCGACAACGTAAACGTAGAGGCGGAGGCGCTCGCCTTTGAGGCTTTCACCAAGCCATAGCCTCGCCTTGCCAATTGCTTGTGTTGACTAGGTAACGCCTCAATAACCATGTGTTGTAATACAGGTATTGCTGAACGAAATTCATTGTATTAGGCACATTTAATCATATATAATTGACCTAACATGGCCCTTCTAACTAGAAAAGTCTGGTTAGATGACCCTACAATAAACAATGGAAGAGAATTGCCATGACTTTATCCAAAAAAATTCCTTTATACCAGCCAATCAAAACCAAATACTTTTGCATCAGTGACTCAATTTACCAAGACTACTATCTGCCTAAATTCTGCAAGATCGTGCCAAGATTCCAAACTATGAGTTGTGCAGTACTATACAACAAGAATGGGATGATTGTGGCTCTTGCAAAATAACAGGTACATGCTGTTCATACTGCAATTTTCTAATCTCCCATTTCAAATATCCTCACCTCATGAAGATCTATCAACTTATAAAGTTGTTGCACCAACTTGCTAATCGATTCATCTGTACCAGGAACAACAGTAGTGATGCGAGAAAGGCCCTCAACTTCTGCATGACCGACAGCTAAACTCTGATAAAAAAATATTAAAATAAATGAAGGGAAAAGATGACGACAATCAACATAGGAAAATTTGAAAATTGCAAAATTAAAAAAGGAAGTAAATCATTAATTGAACATGTATACCTGAATATTATAGCCTCTTCGAGCAAAAACTCCTGTTACTATGTTAAGAACTCCAGGAGTGTCATTCACGAGCATTGATAAGGTGTGCGAGCGAAGCCCACTTGTCTAGAAACATCAAGCAGAAATATGTAATTCATTTCAAAAAAGCATTTGCAACGACACAGTTTTTTGGCAAACAAAAATACATTTTCCTGAAAACAAAGAAAAGGGAAGGCATAATTCTGCCTAGGTTAGCAGCTTGGAAATTCTCCTAATCTCCTTTATGCTTTAGGTTTCTGGTGAATACATATGCCTTAGTTGCTATTTATGTTGTCTGATTCTTGGAATTCTAGCTTTTGCAGACCTTCTCAAGTCTGGGAGTCAGAATCTGTTGATTTGTTGGCAGGTGAGCTTCATCAGGAAATTTCCGAAATGGGTAGGGGGAAAACTACGATGGGCAGGTCATGCTAGTAGTAGTTTTTTAGTTTTATTTTTTTATTCAACCTTATGTGTTAGTCCACTGTGGTATGTGGCTCATGGCGCAGTTTTGACAATTGCAAACTTGCGTAGCCATGGTAAAGTTATAGCTAATTGATGTTTTCTGTGTAAAACAGTGGAGGAAATGGTGAATTATATGTTTATCCATGGCAAAAGTGGAGAGGAATATGGATGTTCTGTTGATTGTTCTAAAAATCCCCGCCTAGGCCCCGCCTAGGCGCTAGGCCCCCCTTGGCGCCTCTAGGCCTCCCAGGCGCCTCACCTAGGTCCAAGGCGGTAAAAAAATTCCTCCAGGAAATTAGGCGGGTTTTAGGCGGAGAGATTTTTTTTTTTTTAATAACTACCCAAACTAAATCTTGAAATATTTATTTTTCTAATGATTTATCATATTCATAATACAGGTTGTAGCATATCAAATCACAATAAGAAGTCAACAATATCAAGTCAAAATGGATAATTTTAATTATAGTTGTAAATTTTTAAACTTGTACCAACTTCAAATTATATAAATGATGATACATTTGTAATATTTAGTTAAATTCAATTTTATAATTCTTAAATTTATGTTTAGTTTCTTAAGTTTTAATATTTAATTAAATTCTTAAAATTTAAAATTTTATTATTTAATAGCAATCATGTTTATAAATAAAACTATTACGTTAAAAATATTTTTAACTTTGAACAATTGCATGCTTGTGTTTGAACTTTGACATTAACAATATGGATGTGTTTGAACTTTAAGAAAATGCCTTTATTATCTTTATTATAGATTGTTTTACTTTATATTATTATTTTGTTTGAATAAATGTAAAATAAAATATTAAAATTGACTTAGAATTAAAAATCCCGCCTAGGCCCCCTAAGCGCTAGGCCCCCCTCGGCCTCCCGCCTAGCGCCTTTTAGAACATTGGTTCTGTTTCCTTCTA
Organism: Panax ginseng; assembly: GCA_020205605.1. NCBI lineage: Eukaryota > Viridiplantae > Streptophyta > Magnoliopsida > Apiales > Araliaceae > Panax > Panax ginseng. Next base: position 51,865,103 of record CM035136.1, on the reverse strand, counting down.
CGAAATTTAGTGGGTCATACTGAGCTTAGTTGATAAACTTTTTGTTTTGTTTGAGGAGAGCAAAGATTGTCAAGATCATTCTGATGGGATTTAGATTCCCTTTGCTTTGATGTTGTCTCTATGCGGAGAAGGAATAAATTGCGTTATCAGCAGCTGAAGTAAGGTTTTGATATTAAATCTCATTTGGTTTTTGGCTGCAGAAAGTGTACCAACATCTATCTGGGTTTCTTGGGGGGATTTGTCATTAGGTCGTTGATGTAGGTAATTTTTATTGTCTGAGCCCAGTGCCGGTTTGGGTTTGTTAAGAGGCATAGTTGGAAAATCCTGAATCTTATCGTGTATCGAAATCCCTAAATTGTGCATCATATAGTAAGATACAACAACATAAAAAACAAAATCATATATGTTTAAATATATAGAGAACTATTTTATTGGACAATAAAGTATATTAGCTCAAGTGTAATGGTAAAATAATCAAATGAACCTGTATACAAATTTTAAAAATCAGAGTTAAATGCACTTTATATCCCCCAAGTTTACCCCATTTTGCACATTACATCATATACTTCAAAACGTGACACTTTGAATCCGCCACTTTTAACGAACCGGCACATAACACCCTCTAACCCAAAGTATGCCACTAAAAGTGCAAAATCCATCACTTTTAAATGCCAACCCAGTCATATTTAAGACGGATTTTGGACTGAAGGGTGTTATGTGTCCATTCGCTAAAAGTACAGGATGCAAAGTGTCACGTTTTGAAGTATAGAATGCAATGTGCAAAATTGAGTAAACTTGGGATGCAAACATTTAACTCTAAAAATTAAAAATATAGTTTGAAAAGTTTAAACTAGAGATTTAATCAATAATCAATATTATTTGAGCATTATTTATTAAAGAACAAGAGGGAAAAAAGCTTAATTAACTTAATTATAAGTGTAAATTCAATGTGAAATTAAGCCCCAAATTGATGTGTAGAACATAAAACAACTCTAAAACTATATATATATATATATAGAGAGAGAGAGAGAGGCCGAATCAGGTCCGGACTCTCGGACCGGACCAAAATCCGGACCTTTTTTTTTTTAAAACTAAAAATAAATAAATAAAAAATTATGGAACTTGAATGTTTACATAATACAGTGTTTTGAGTATGATTTGGATACATATAACAAAACATGTATAAATCTGTCTTGCATATATATATATTTTTTTATATAGGTATCCAAATCACGCCCATATATTATGGAAAAATTCGATTCCATAAAATATTAAATATTTTTTTAGTTGTTTTAAAAAAAAAAAAATTGGTCCGTATTATCGGTCCCACTCCGGACGATCCTTGTTGTATATATATATATATATATATATATATATATATAAGTATGAAGCATTAGAAAAAGAAAGTCGAAACAATGTCCCTTGAAGAAGATAAGAAATCCAAGAAAATATTTAAAAAATTATTGATATATTGAATGAACACCTCTTCTAATGTATTTTAAAAAAAAAAAAAGAAAAAAAGAAAGAAAAGAAACAGAAAAAGAGAGAGGCTTTAATATGTTTTTTAACTTTTATTATATTAGGTTCACATCTAACTTAAAAATGTATGGACAATATCGTAAGTCTAAGTTCTACGTATCTTAAGATACAACTCTCTTTCTGATACGCTAGACGCTAGCGATTCTCTATCAAATTTATCTTGCACCGTATTGTATCATATGATTGGTATCATGCATTGTAAGATTATGACAACTATGTTTTATTGAAAAAATACTAAACGGCTTGGGATCAGGTGGATTATGATGTCAAATACCGATATTGCCCCAACTAACGTATCCTTAACAATTAAAGTACCACAAACAAACAACAGTAAATTAAACATAAGCAGTAACGAGATTCCTTACATCTTCATCATTGAGAACACCCCAGTGAGCATCAAGAACTTGATTGACTGAAAAGTCTGCATTTGACTCCACAGGATATACATCTCCCTTCAAAAACAAGATCACATCAAATAAGACAAAAACAAACCATATGAGAATGTTACCAAAAAAAACACACACACACACACACACACACACACATATATATATATATATATATATATATATATATATATATATATATATATATAAAAAAGCAAGGTTCACCTGGAAAAACAAAATAAGTAAAAGTTTAGCAACACCTCAGTAACCATGAGACAAAGGCAATAAGATATTCTCATGCAGATTGAGCTAAATAATGAATGGAAAAAGTAAAAAAAATAATAAAAGAAATGTAAATGGATCCAATCATACAAATGAATGTCATTATTGTACTTGAAGTCACTACCAGTTTTTCATCCCGTTATCTTGGGCTATTCAATGAAAATGAAGAAAAAGATATCACTCTACGATAAATAAAGTACAAAGAAATATTCTTGCTAATTTTAGGGGTTTGATTTGTCCGAGAGAGATTCCATTCGGATTTTAAATATGTAATTCATATATTTCCTTAACATATGTGCACACATGCTGAAGGAGTCAAGACGACAAAGTTAAAATATTCAAGATAATTTTGTTACACATTATGCATTCATTTGAAAGTACTAAAACAATCAAAATAAATAAGGATAATGCATATTAAAACATTGTCCTTCAGCTTTTGTCAAAGTCAAATCAACAGCACGATACTTGCACATAAGGTTAAAAATTAGGAGGAATAACATTTACAATATCTTGGGGGAAATGTAACTGTGTATGGTATCATGGGTACAACTAAAGGGATTCATTAAGCTTCCCTCTTATAGCTTCACATGATAATAATACAGAAGTCCAAGTTCCAGAGCACGAAGTAAAGTAAGAGAACATGACTAAAAAATTTACAAGTGTATATATGACTTGAAAAGTAATATAGGCATATTATGGAACTAGGCGCTCTCTTAATATATCTGATTACTCCCAGCTCTGCACCCAGTAACATCTTATTGAAGGATTCAGACTAAAATCACACTAGTCAAAACTGTTTAGCATTATATCTGAATTTACTTTAGACAAGTGAAGTTTTGTCAGGCCCTTGTTGAAGCCTAACCAGATAATAAGAGAAACAAATATAGAAGTAGAGAATTAGAGAGAAAAGGGAGGAAGAAGGAGAAGAGTGAAGTGAGAGAGAGATAAAATGGAGTAGTTGAAAGCTTACTTTCCAATTTCATACATAAATGCATAATATAACTTGGGGAATACTCTTCCCATTACACACATATATATAGCTAGCTATTGCTGAAAAGTAAATTCTACTAACCTTCACCACTTTCTTATCCATCACTCTCATGCTAATTAACCACCCATGTGCTTGCATGTGCATACAAAATATCTAACTCTAGAATATACTAATTATTCTCCTCTTCCCAGTTTGCCCTTTCCTTATCCTTTCCTGACATTCCCTCTCCCTTGAAATATTTCATGTCCTCATGAAAGTGTTCATGTCTGGCTCCTTCTTCAAACTTTCTTGATAAACTGTTTGCAACTGTGTTATCCTTCCTTTTCTTGTAAGTAATGATGTAGTCATATCCCAAAAGTTTGTTCATCCACCTTCTTACCATACTTTGCAGCTCAATTGGTTCCCCCACCATGACTGAATTTTATGGTTAGGTTCTCATAGTCAAAAGTAGTTGGTCCCAATTTTATAAGCAACTGTACTCCCAGAACCATATCACAGCCCCCTAGGGGTAGCAACATAACTGTGTCTTTGAAGAAAAAATCTCCCATCCTCCATTGAAACTATGTGCATTGTTGTTCACTTGTGAGTTGGCTCCCATCTAATAAGTATGGAAATGGGCCTTTTTCTTATATACAGTCATTTTCATAGTTTGTGGGCTGGATTGTCCTTCAAGGGAATTAAGCAGTGTTCTAAAAATTTCCGCCTAGGCCCCGCCTAGGCGCTAGGCCCCCCTTGGCGCCCCGCCTAGGTGTTAGGCCCCCCTGGCGCCTCATCTAGGCCCAAGGCGGCAAAAAAATCCCTCCAAGAAATTAGGCGGAGAGTTTTTAAAAAAAATTTAATAACTACCCAAACCAGATCTTGATATATTTATTTTTCTAATGATTTACCATATTCATAATACAGGTTGTAGTATATCAAATCACAACAAGAAGTTAACAATATCAAGTCAAAATGGATAATTTTATTATAGTTGTAATTTTTTGAACTTGTACCAGTTTCAAATTATTTAAATGATGATACATTTGTAATATTTAGTTTAATTTAATATAATTCTTAAATTTATGTTTAGTTTCTTAAGTTTTAATATTGAATTAAATTTTTGAAATTTGAAATTTTATTATTTAATAGCAATCTTGTTTATGAATAAAACTAACAAGTTAAAAATATGTTTGAACTTTGAACAATTACATGTTTGTGTTTGAACTTTGACATTAGCAATATGGATATGTGTTTGAACTTTAAGCAAAGGTCTTTATTATCTTTTATTATAGATTGTTTTGCTTTATATTATTGTTTTGTTTTGATAAATATAAGATAAAATATTAAAATTAACTTAAAATAAAAAATTCCGTCCAGGCCCCACCTAGGCCCCCTAGGCGCTAGGCCCCTCTCGACCGCCCGCCTCCCGCCTAGCGCCTGTAAGAACATTGGAATTAAGAGATACTTCTAAGCTTTCCTTTATTGGTGACTCATGTGGGGTGATGTTCTTGGGCTCTTCATCATATTGGGGAGGTCCAGAGTATTCCTCACATTCTTGGGAGTCCTCACAGTTCTAGAAATCTTTACAAGTGATCATGAAATTCTGAGGGCTTTACATTGATGTCCCATGGTGTACTTCTCAGTAGAAACAAAGGCCCTTAGCCTTCCTCTCATCGCTTTGGGTTGCAATAATAGTTTTAGGCTTGTTAAAGTCTTTTCTAGGATAGGTGAGTATAGGAGTTTTGGTAAGTCCTTTTTGGAGTTGGGCTGAGTGTTTGTGTAGGGACTTTGGGCTTTATTGCAGTTGCTTGCAGGTTTTAGAATAGGGCTTTAATATAATTTGGCTTGTTTGAAGGCTTGGGAAAGTGTCTCAGGATCAACAAGTAACTTCACCATTTTCTTAGTTTCTTCCCTAAGTCCACCAATGAAATTCCCCACAAAGAAGTCCTCAGACAAGTGAGGCAACTTTCCAAGTAATCTTCCATTGTGCCTTTCAAACTCATCATAATAAGCATCCACAGTTCCTACTTGCTTCAACCACTTGAACTGTTCATCTATGTTTTCCACACCATCCTCAATGAACCTTATAGTGAAGTCACTTGCAAACTCCCTCCATATAAGTCCATCCTTCCCATTAACATAGGACTTGTACCAATATTTTGGAGAACCATCCCAGCTATGGCACTCCTCCTATGAGAATGAATCCCATAGATGCTAAAATATTTCTCATAATCCTGTAACCAACTCTTAGCATCATCACCCTCGGTAAATGATGGGAACACCAATTTTAAGATGCTCAAGTTCTCTCCCTTCTTCACCATCATCATCATTTTGGTTCCTCCTCCATTGAACATCATCTTTATTTCTCCTAGCTCTTTCTTATTCAACATGACTATGGTCTCTAAAGAAACCCCTATCTCTTCTTTGCCCTATATGTATAGGCCTTTTGCCCCCTTCCATGATTTTCAAACCTGTCATCATTATATGAGCTCCTCTGTCTTAACAGTTCATTCATACATTCCATGAAATGGTCTATTTTCTCATCAATGAGTTGTATTTCTCATTGGTGTACTCTATGTAATTTATGAAATCATGGTGCAACATTTGTGAAGGACAAACCATACTTATAGAGAGTAGAAAGAAAATGAGTCATAACAATTGCGATTCTGAGTTTGAAAATGAATTCAAGTAGTAGCAACACTACTTGACTAAGAGTAAATGAGCTTGAGTGGTTTTATAAGTCAGAGATGAAGATCCTCAATGAAACAATTGAGTATTAGAAACAGTGTTCTAAAAGTCGCTAGTCGGTCCCATGTCGGTTGGCTTCCGACTAGCGACTAGGGGATTAATCGGCTAGTCGGATTTTCAATTTTTTTAAAAATATATATATTCTCCTTCCTCCATAAGTTTTGAATAAGTAGAATAACATAAGTAACACAAATCATCAAATAAAAACATGGAAACTAAGTAAAACCAAATAGTTCGACGCTCTAAGTTCAAAACATGAAAATAAATTAACCAGATGAAACAAAGTAGCACAAAATCAATAGTAAATCACTCCTCCTCCTCCTCCTCCATATCCCTCCAAGACTTGCTAATTTAATTTATTACAATTAACTAAAAAAACTAATTAAAAATTTAAATAAAATATTACAATTAACTAAAAAAATTAACTAAAAATTAACTAATTTAATTTATCCAACCTTTTCTTTAATGCCCACTAAGAAACTAATTAACTAAAACCCAAAAAAAATATCAGTATTTGTATTTGTAAACTGTTAAGCCTTATATCAGTATGCCTTATAAGTTATAAGCCTTATATAAGTATTTGTAAACTGTTTAAAAAAAATAATAGAGAAACTGAGAGAGAGAGAGACGAGCCGGAAAGAACTACATGAGTAGCAGTCGGCTTCGAAGAAGGAGAGCAGTCGGCGTTGTCGAAGGAGAGCAGTCGGCGTCGTCTCGAAGGAGAGCAGTCGGCGTCGGAGAGCAGGCGTCGGCGTCGGAGAGCAGTAGTCGTTCGATCTATTGATGTTGCCGAAGAAGAAGTAGCAGAACAGTCGGCAGAGGGAGGTAGGGTTCCGATTTGCCCCGACTTTACCGACTAATCGCCGACTTGATCCCGACTAAGTCGGCCAGCGACTAAATCAACTGACTAGGGCCTGGTCGACTCGGCAAGTCTCCGACCCGACCTAGTCGCCGACTAGTCGGCCGACTAGGCTGACTTTTAGAACACTGATTAGAAATAGAACAAGCCTAAATCCAACAAGCTATAGCTTAGTTGAATTTTACAAAGTAAATGAGCTTGACCAAAGGATCAAAGTTAAATAGTAACACTAGTTACCCAGGCAGTAACAAGTACTAACACTAGCAATATAAACTGAGACTGTTTGGTTTTTGGAATTTTAAAATACCTGGAATTTGATTTTTGATGTTTTTGGGTTTTTGAATGTTTAAACTACTACATATGCTAAAGAAGTTAAATTGAATCACTTAACACAAACAAAATAGATCCAACATCATTAATTTCCAGAATCTGGAAATTTTTACCCAGCCAAGAAGAACAAACAAAATATGGATTGAAACCTGCTTGGGTGTTTATGTTTATGAGAAATATGTTATGGGCTGTGTATCTGACTGAAACGAGTGAGATAGAAGATATTATTACCTAAAACAAGTGACTAACCACTTAGATTTGCTGAGTTGCAGGTTTTCCAGAAAAACAGAGCCTCCGTGATGGTTGTTTCTTCTATTTTGTTGTTGGAATCTGAAGTTGTTGTTTCTGGGATGGTTCTAGATAGTGTTTGAAGAGTAGAAGAGAGAAGAAGGGGTAGATGTAACGACCCCAAAATTCATACAATTCATCTCTCAACTTCGGTCGTTAACAATACGTCTAACTTCTGATTTTACATCATCATTCGATGTTAAACTTAATAGAATGCAGAATAATTTAAACTTTTCAGTTTTCTTACTTTAATTCCCTGAATCAAAACTTTACTCTACATCCCATAACCCTTCCTATTAATCAATACACAATGTTCAATTTCATTGTGTTAATTTTCGACTTATATCTCACTATATTTCTTCTTAGTCACACTCGAAGTTCACTCAAGTGTTCTTGCTGGACTCCTTATTGGTTTTATATTAACCCCATTTCATATCTTATAATGTTCATTTCAATTGAATTGAAATACTTTTTACGTTCACTAACACTTGTCACGGCGTTTCGACGTTCATTCGTCACACACCCGATTCATCTCTCTTGTGTATGCTTAGTATACTTATACAACTTATCTAATACATCATTTATTAATGTTAAGCATCATTATATTTACTAATATTCATGTTTTATAACTTAGAACATCTTTTATCGTCAGAAGCACTACACTTGCATACGTTCATGCTTGACGCCCTCCGATTGCCTCCGAATGCACATCAGTCCCAAAGATGGCCATTTTGACCCCTGCTAATGACCTCAAATTGAAAATTTTAATGAACGAAAGTTGTAGGTCTACTCGTCCTCGTTCCGGATCATCTTGAATCGCCTCAATCGGAGTCTGTATGAAAAAATTATGGCTGTTTTACTACAGGAGGTCAAAACAGTTCAACCTGAGCACTGTTCCGGCACTGCGGCGCCTCAATTAGCCTTGGGGGTGGGGGCGGCGCTACAGCGTTCAAGAGCAGAATGGGTTGCTCAAGTTGCTTTGTTTCGCGACTTTTTCACCCTTTCCCCTTCCGATCTTCATAACTTGAGTTATACCCATCCAAATCAGTCAGTTTTCAACTCTATGGATTCGTAATTCATAAAACTACAACATACCAAAGAATCAACAATTTACAAAAAAAATTAACAAACTCAAATCTTGACCCAAAACTCATGTTCATACTAAATTTTTCATGTTTTAACATGTATAGCGTAATCATTCACTACGAATTCGATTTTTAACCAAATCAATCCGTTCAAGTTGCGTTGTTTTCGTTTTTCAGAGGAGAACAACAATCAACCAACAATTTAAAGTTTCCATCACGAATTCATCATCAATTTTAGTCTCAAAGTAGACCAAAACTTATATATTACTACCAAAACTCTAATCTTCCTCTTTCAACACATTCTTACGAATTTGATCACTATAAAACATCTTTCAGGTGTTATAAAACGGATTAAACCTACCCATTAACATATATAACCAATTACTTAACAAATCAACCCTATAATCCATTCTTCGATGGAGAACTCAAGAGAATGAGAAATAGAGTTTGAAGTTAGATTATTTACCTTTTGATTCTTCAAAAAATCAGTTAGATGATTAGAAAAGCTTGAACAATCTCCTTGCTTTTCTTTGATTCTCAAATATTCACATAGAATTTCTCTTTTCTTCCTCTCAATTTCTCTCTTTCTCTCTTCTTCTCCGTGTTTTAGCAAATAAACTGATCAAGCACGTATAATAAACTGACAAAGCCGTATAATAAACTGACAAAACACGTATATCCTATTTACTCCATCAGTTAGATACTAGGCCCTGTTTGGCTAGCACCCAAAACCCTCCTAATTTCTTTTAATATTTCTCTTTATCATATAGTACCTTTTTGTCGCACCTAACAACCAACCAAACTAATTCAATCTCAATTAATTAATAAATTCAAACCCTTATCAATATAACTACAATTTTCTTTAACAAATCACTAATCCTCTAATTTAATTATTTAATTAAATTAAATTATCTAATTTAATTGTTTAATTAAATTAGAATATTTCCATTCCAATATAATTTTCATCGAACATTTATTCAATTCCATAAACAATCCAAATAAAATATTTACTCAATTCCATAAATATTTCTAACTATTTACAAAACTCACAATCTTACTACATTTACATATTACATAGATATACAATACATATTAATATCTCATTTTATTAAAACAAATATGTTCACATTAATTCATTATTTTAATTAAGTGAACCACTCACATTATTTATGAAACTTAATTCATAATAATTTCCATTGCCCACAAGGCATAACAATCAAATTATATTATCTCACAATAAAATTTTAACTTAATTAAATTAACTAATATTATTCACTTAATTTTCTTTTCATAACAATTACATTTAATTTCTTCAATAGTTTAATTAATTATTAAACCTCTTTTTCCCAATACAGGAATATATAATTCTCTTCACACCAAATCACATATTTCACAATATATAACACATATATATACATACTCAAACTCAAAACATCTTATAATAAGAATTTTATTTATTAAATTCTTATTTAAATAATTTCTAAAAATTCAGGTTGTCACAGTAGAGTTCAGATTAGTTTTGAACAAGAGAAGTTGAAGATAGAGAAGAAAACAGAGTATTAGAAGGAAGAAGATGAGTTTGGATAGAACTTGAGTTTCAGGCCCTTGTTGAAGCCTAACCAGAGAACATATATAGAAGTAGAGAATTACAGAGAAAAGGGAGGAAGAAGGAGAAGAACACAGTAAATACTCATTGTGTTTGTGAGAGAGAGAAAGATAAAATGGAAGAGTAGCTGAAAGCTTACTTTGCAATTTCATTCATAAAATGCATAATATCAAACTTGTGGAATACTCTTCCCAGTACACATATATATAGCTAGCTATTGTTGAAAAGTAAACTCCACTAACCTTCACCACTTTCTTATCCATCGCTCTCATGCTAACTAACCACTCATGCGCTTACATGTGCATACAAAATATCCAACTCTAAAATATACTAACTATTCCCCTCTTCCCAGTTTGCCCTTTCCTTACCCTTTCCTGATTCTGACAAGTTTTCAATCTAAACTCAAAATGATATAGTGAACTAGGCTAAACTAAAAAATTAACAGTTCATTGAAAAATCAACCATAAACAAAGTCTGCAATAAAAAGTTTTTATATAGAAAAAGTAACATGGAATAATGCAAGAATATTGGTGGAATCAACCTCTTGATTAATATTTCAGGTCTCATTTCCATATTGCAAAAGTTAAGGATCTATCTAAATTAAAATATTGTATATCAAATGTTTTACATGACGTTTAGACCTAGTATATTTACTGTAGCCCATAGATTCGTAATTGGAAAATGAGCTTGTGTAAAACTCAAGAAAAAAGGGGGAAAAAGAAGAAGAAAGAAATCTTGTACTCAAGGAGAAATAACAAACACACAGAACAATCACCTAAAGACGCAGAGCTGGAGGAAGTTTCTTCCAGTTCTGGTAAATATGGCACTCAAACCAAAAATTGCATAATTATTTTAGGGAATTGATATTTCCATAAAGGAATATGATAAACAAGACTCTCCTCACATGAATAGTAAATGGGAGAGTAAAACCTTGTGCAAATATCAAATGTTACTTGCGAAAATAACAATTCCCTTATTGTATTGTCATGCCAAATTTTGGCACAATACTATTGTGAAAGCCCCAGCATATACACAACTGTTTTACAGGAGCTTTGAGAACAAATAAACTTATGAAGGATAAAGCTAGGAGTAAAATCTGAAGAATTACCCCAACCGCAGTACTAGAATCTCCATATTGTGTTTCTTTTTTAGCCACTGGACGAGTATCTATGGGCATGGTTTCTTCAAGATCCGGATATGAAGCTGCAGAAAATCTCCAAAAAGGAGCAGATTCACCCATTTTTTCCCTTCTCAAGGCAATCTGAAATAACACCATGCATTAAGGAGAGAAATATGCAGTGAATAGTTATCCAAACAATTCACAAGTAGAGAAGGTGAATAAACAGTTTAAATCATTTCAGTGTAATGTAAAGAGTTATCCAACCTTTCCAGTTCTGGCAATTTCTCTAATTCCAAACTTGCTTAAATTCCTCTGAACTGCAACCATCTTCCCAGGATCTCCAGTTACCTGGATCATCAACATGAAAGAATTTTGAGAATGAATAGAACTATATGCCTATGTGCATGAAATTGCAGATGCTTTGTGATTTACTTGACCCTCTACACGTGATAATTATAAACAGATGAGGCCAGACCAGGTCTCTTAATAGAGTCCATCAATGCAGATTACTAATTCTTATTTGAACAAATTAGAATGACTTACAAGTCAACATTTTTCAATGCCTTTAATCCAATATTAATTGAAAAAAAGATGGGACTAGTGGCAATCACATCTGAACTGCTGCCTCCAGTTGGACCATAAACTAATACCCTTAGGTCCTAGACAAGCAACTTCCACTTCCTAAAGGAAAATGTATAACCAGCAAAAGCATCATAGAAGCATGCCCTTTTGCCTTAATTACGGAAGTTAGTTACATGGGTCTTAAGCACTCTAGTTGAATAAATGAAGCTTTGAAAGTGGTAAAAACTGATCACTACGCTGGTAGAACATACAAAACTGTCACTAACAGTAGACAGTCAAGAACAATCAGTTACCAAAAAGAAATACTCCCTCCATCCACAAAGGATGACTAAAAGTACAACGGACACAAAAAAGGTTGACAAATTAGAGGATAGAGTATTAAGTTTTTTTTTCAGTTACACCCTAAGTTTAGACACCCAAATACCATAACTGAAGAACACAGGCTACAAACGACTTAAATGTGCCTAATTTTAAATAAAGGGTTAAATAAACTGGTTGAGACATGCATAGCAGTCATGTTGAATGACCAATAATTAACGAATTAGAAATTAAAATATGTTGAAAGCTCATTACCTAACGCACATGTGCTACATAATTTAGTATTTGCAAAAGAGTATAGTAAAAGTTAACCAGAAATCACCTCAATAGTTAATGAATGCTCTGAAATGTCCACAATTTTTGCTCTAAAGATGTCCACTAACCATATGACCTAGATCATAACCAAAAACAGAGTTTGATTGGCAAATAGGGAAAGGGAAAAAAACAGAAGAAGAAGAATGGACTATGAATGGCAAGAAGTAACTGTCATAAGAATTTTGATAAAATAATATAAATCCTTGAAACTGGTATATCCTAATGTATAAAATAATATATAGTCTAAAATTTAGCAAATGTAGCACAATTACCTCTGCCCGGTACTTTGGATCCGCGATAATTTTTATGAGCATCAATTCACGTTCTACCTGTGGCTCCTTTGAAAGATCTTCAACCTGGTTAATTACATTTATATAAAAGGTTAAAATTTAGGCACCAATGGAAGATACTGAAACTGCATTTGCAAACTAATAGCCTAAGAGAACCAAACTTGAAAATTAAAACCTATCTAGATTGACAAACTTACTTCGAAGATAGTCTTTAGTTTTTCAATTCACAGGAAAAAAGACAAAGAGGAAGACGGCGAAAGTAAACAACAACGCATATAAATGCCTCAGAAATGAAAAACAATAAAAAATGATTACGTAAGGATTACTGGATTGACAATAACCTTTAAAACATTAACAAGCTTTTGTAGCTGTTCCATAACTTGTTGCAACACCTTTTCAGTTCCCGAAACAACTATAGTGAAGAGAGCCTTGTCCTTATTCAAGCCAACAGCAAGGGACTCTATGTTATATCCCCTCCTCGCAAAGACTCCTGCAATCCGATTTATCATTCCACTTTCATCACCAACAAATACTGAAATAGAGTGGCGCCTCACCCTGAGTTAGAAGCAAAATGACATTATTTAAACTGATGGATTCATATACATACAAGTATCCAGCGAAAGAGATAGATTCATTAATAAAAATTATCTTAATAATGGAAAAACAAAAAGTTCTCCTCAGGAAACTTCTACTTTCTTAACCAGTAAAAACAAGCTGATAAACCCAAGTAACATCGTTTATCCCGAGACATTAGAAAGAAATCTATTAGTCCAAATGTCAGATCATACCATATATCTACTGTATATACCAATAAAGATAAAAATCTTATTACGGAAAATGGGATAAAACAAAACTGCAAATAATCAGTGAAAATTGGCAATGACATTTGGTCCTTAACCACTATAGATATGGAAACTACTTCATTCTAGTGGTTGGTTAGTGGTCATGATAAAGTCAGTGTTCTAAAAGTCGGCCGACTAGTCGGCGACTAGGTCGGGGTCGGAGGCTCGCCGAGTCGACAAGGCCCTAGTCAGTTGATTTAGTCGCTGGCCAACTTAGTCGGCCTCAAGTCGGCGACTAGTCGGAAAAGTCGGGGCAAATCGGAACAAATCGGAGCATATGAGGGTAAAAAAAAACATATGAAATGTTTGGGGCCATAGTGTAATTTATAGATTTTGTTTATAACTTTTAAACCCTACTCGACTGCTGCTGCTTGTTCTTAGGGAAAAAAATCGAACGATCCACGCTCACTTCTTCTTCCTTGAGGCTTGATCGACCAGCGGACGACAGCGACTCCTTCTCGCTTTGACCAAGCGACGACGACGCTACTGTTTTTGCTCATCGCCACTCTTCGCGCTCGCTGCTGCTGCTTTCGACAACTCTCTGCTGCTTTGCTTTCGCCTCACTTCTTCTTTGCTTTCATGACTACTCTCTGCTTGCTCTCCCACTCTGCTTTGTTGCTTTCTCGACTATGACTACGCTTCTTCTTCTCGCCGACTCCGACGACTCCGCAGAACAAATACTGATATAAGGTACTGATATAAGGTACTGATATGAGGCTTATACTTAACACTTAACAGTTTCTCTAATATATTTTTTTGTAAACAGTTTACAATTTTTATTTGGTTTTAGTTAATTAGTTCCTTAGTGGGCATTAAAAAAAAGGGTGGATAAATTAGAATTAGTTAATTTTTTTAGTTAATTGTAATATTTCATTTTAATTTTTAAATTGTTTCAACTTCAATTATAAATTAAATTATTTTACTTAGTTTCCATGTTTTTATTTGATGATTTGTATTACTTATGTTATTCTACTTATTCAAAACTTATGAAGGAGGAAGGAGAATATATATTTTTTTTTTAAAATTGAAAATCCGACTAGCCGATTAATCCCGATTAATCCTCTAGTCGCTAGTCGGTAGCCAACCGACATGGGACCGACTAGCGACTTTTAGAACACTGGATAAAGTTGGGGACAAGAATAATATTCGGAAAAAAATTATTGATGAGACCCTCAAACATATTTTTGAACTGTATGTTGAATCAATAATGTTAGGATCTCAAATTCCTCATTCAATTTCCAATTCTGATGATATGATATACTAATATATCAAAACCTGTAACATCGACAACTAACTTAACAACAAACTTAATCTTAATCCAACCAAATACTAAGATGGTAATATTTGTGTTACCTATTATTTTGCCTAGACACATGCAGCAACAATAATAATAGATCCCAAATGATCATAGACTCACACGAGGATCATTATTTCTTTAATTGATGCCACCCGAGGCAGCAAGAAAACAATAGTTAAGAGGCGAGGCGTGATCTACGACCACCTTTCTACCCACTACCAATCGTGACACCCGCATGTACTGTACTATTTCCCCAGCTAAAATCACTTTGACACAGAGGCGGGGAAACCCAACTGCAAGACCAAGACTAGAGGCAACTGCCTAGGAAGAGACTCTCTCATCTTGAGCTTCCGATTTCATTTGGTGACATACTGAGATTGACTCAATAAAAGTCCCTAAAGCAAAAATTAATAACTAGTTTAACATTTTTAATATTTCAACCAAATGTAAAAAACTTCATAACTCTAGTTTAATAGCTGAAAACTATCTAACCCAAAACAAACATGGTCTAAAAGGATCCTTACACAAATTATTCACACAAAACGCCATCAAAAATTAAAAAATAAGGGGATTATATGATAAAGGAATTAAAATCAAATAAAAATTTCAATTAAAATTAGCACAAAAGAACTGAAAATTACTAATCTCGAGAGGAAGAACTTACCAATAATGCAACTCTAATTAAGAGACAGCAAACATATACATGTACATATAGATACATATATATATATATATATATATATATATATATTTATATATATATATATAATTTGAGTGGAGACATGTACTTTGATCTGGCTGTAGGGGGAGCTGAGTCAGTGAGGGAGAATATGTTGTCATTGATGTGCTTATCAACATTGCTTGCAGAGACGACCAATCTTCTCACTTGAGGGTTCTTCGAAGGGTTTTGGACTAAATTTAGGGTTCTTGTAAACCCTAATTTGAAATTGGTTGATTCTAGAGACGATTTAAGAGTCTGTAATGGTGAGGGTCGAGTTGATACAGCAGCCATGAGAGGTGTGAGCGAATGCACTGAATTTTGTTAACAGTGAACGTTAATGAAATGACCCGCTTTAAGGAGCCCTTAAGATGGGTCGGGTTTGGGATGTGGACTAGTTGGACATACTGCTTATGGTGAGTTTGAAAGTCCAAATAACATATAAATGTTTGAGAGTAGATTGATAATTCTAAAATCGCATATAACACCATTTATAATAGAAATTGATAAATTCATAATAAAAATAATATTTTTAAATGAAAATCGTCGATATAAATCTTATAACGACAGTTTTCACTATCACTATATATAACAATATTTTTTATGTTAAAATATCAAAAAGTGTTATAAAAATATTAATTTACTTTATAATTAGTGTGGTGCGGTTTCGAAATTTATAAAGCGATTTCATTTGGTTCGATTTCAATTCCGAAACCAAAACATAGTCAACAATAATTTTAAGTACATCAAATTCATCTTTATGTATAAAAAAGCATACATGACATCTGTCGACGTCGGGAATTTTATTTTTATTTTGAAATTCCTCTTTTAGTCTTTCTTACCTTTTATGTTTTCTACGTGTTGAATTTCGTTTGAAATGGCGAGTTTGAAAAAAGAGTCCAACACAAAATGTCAACGATTTAAAATTTTAGAGTCGTCAGTTGGTAGTAATGAAATGGTTGTACCAACTCAACCGAATTTGAAAAGGTTTGCAAAAAGGCTTAATTATTGGACTTTGTTTAACAAGCCTTGGAATTTTGGGGGCTTGATTTAGCGAGAGAAGGTGTTAGGCACTCCCGACTCCCGTGAAAACACGGTTACCGTTTCTTTTCAATTTCCTAATTTATTTGAAGTGTGTGTAGTTAATTGAGCCTAAGTGCATTATTTGGAAGTAATGTTATGCCTCATTTGCACATATATACAAAGAGTTTGATTTGTATAAAAAATTCAATTTTAAGTAAAATATACAGAAATTATGTTTTGAAAACAGGTTTTCAAACCCTTAAGCTCACATAGTAATTGAGGCATTTGATACTTTCATTTTATTCCGTATTCAGCTTGTTTTGATTTTATTCTCGAGATGCGAAGTATCTTCGACAAAATAATATACATACAAGTGTCGGGCTCTTTATGGGCATGAAAGCCATCGAAGTGACCCGAGCACCACAAATATGATTTACAAGCTAAATGTACAACTGAAAAGGGTCCATTATGGGAACCAGATCTAGATTCGTCAGCTGGCTCTTAGATCCCGTGACTCTTAGACTCACATAATATCACATGAATAGCCTACATAACAAGGATACTGAAATAAAAACAGACCTTTAATCTAAACGATGCAAAACAAATGATTCATCAGTTAAATCCTTGCATGCGCGTAGCCAAGCTTTCTGTTCCCTCTAGATACAGATCTAGGGTCGCGTGATTGCTTAATATTTACAAAAAAAACTAGAAAAAACTAGATTTAAAATTTTTTTTAGCCATTCTAGCTCAACGGTTCCAGTTTTACAACTTTTGAACCGGTTAAAGGTTAGATATTGCTAGATTTCAATAAATCTAGTCCACAAACATTAATATCACCGCTTTACATTGAATAAACAGTTAAAACAGATATTTTAATCGCAGTAAATAATTTATATATATATATATAATAAAGCAGTAAAAAGGTCACGGATTAGCAATCCAGACACTATTAAACAGTATAATTCGAGTTTGAATCAACAAGTAGTGGGTATATATATATATATATATATTGTAGACACTCAAAATTTTCTGCACACCTGTTACTGACTTTGCAGGAGTGCAGATTCGTCTTTCAAAGATAATCCTGGAAGACAGTTCACATCCAGTCCGATTACTACCGGAAGTTCAGTCTCAACCCCGGAACACACACCAGGAGTAACAGTTCCAACGTCGGAGATAACTCCGAGGCATGCAATTCCAATACCGAAAATTTCACCAAAAAAGACCGAGTAATCTCGGAGATAACCCCGAGGTATCCAGTCTCAGTCCCAACACTGGGAGTAGTGTTTACCCACCTTGGTGATAACCCCAAAGAAGGCAGTTGCAGTTCTGGAGATAACCCCAAAAATGCTTGTTTCAAAGGTATGCAATCAGCTTCAACCTCTGCACTCACACCGAGGCACTCGATTACAGAACTTTGAGATAACACCAGAAAGACAGCACACTTCAAAGATGACACATCGAGGACCTTGACACTTGCGGCAGCATCAATCTCAAAGATAACCACTGAGCAATGTCTACATTTTATCATTGAACCGAAGCGATAACCCCGGTGAGGGGCAAAGTAGTCATCTTGCCACTTTGACGCCACATCATGTCGTCTCAACATTTCATACATACATTTCTACACGACAATGTCCCACAAGAATCAAGGAAAACCAATCCCGAGTGACTATTACGCAGGGTAACGGATAGAATTTGAAGCTTGAAGACCGGAGGGCACCGTCCCATCTTCCTGACTTCGTACAACCTCTAAACCCATGCCATTGTGTAACTCTCGACAACGGCGGTCCGAAATAGGTCTTATATACCTCAATCGGATGCCCTGATTGCAATTCTAGAAGTTCGAGCGGACATTACAGTGCCTGCGTGTGACAACCCCAAAATAGGTCCATTCCATCCAACCCATTCTGAGTCGCCAAATACATGGTACAGAAAATAACTACAACTTTATTACAACAATTGTCGTGCAAAATACAACAACACATATGTTGTGAGTTTAGATACTAAAATATACCAACTGTAACTCTGGACACTAACTTGGATAGCACGTCACCATGACACCTTACATAAAGGTACAGTCAAAAACTGTTTTAGAAATTAAAACCTTTGGGAAGTGCTCAAGAAAACCTTCGTACATGGGAGGCCATGCTTCTAGGTTATGATAGATATCATATGGCCACAGAATTATCCTTGGTTGACCCAATAGACCCCAAAGAAAAATGAGAAGATTACTATCATATTATTCTCAATGGTGTGTCTTCTCTTGACATATCATTATCTCCACTGTCTCTAATTGAGAATTATACTTCAAACAAACACCAAGATTATATAGGTAGTGCTCGTAAATATACTCAGCAAGTGGATGAGCACAACCCTGTCTTATGATGACACGAGGTTGTATGATATTAGACATCTTGTATGATAGTGGCAAAACACCCTTCCAAGTTAAATTCACCTCACCCTCAACATCTATAGACCACCATTCTATTCCCCTGTTATTCTCCGCTTGTCTCAGCTACACTTTTATTACCTGAAAGGAATTGTGAAGCAAAAGGGTGAGCACAACTAGCTCGATAAAGAATATTATGACTAAAGATAAATAAATTATCAATAGTCTTCATCGAGAATAAATCGTAGATTTAGAACATATGGTAGATGATAAAACTTTTCAACCATAGTTGCGGTGAACGAGCAATCCATTAGAAGAGTCAAATAGACCATAAAGTCTATTATCTTCTCCATGTTAAAAGTCCACCAACAATATTTTACCCCTGTAACATCAATCAACAGTTCCTGTCCACAATCATGTGAATAACTCATAATCATATTTGTGGTTCCAAATTCCTTTTCTCATCTAGAACGAAGATAATTTTCATCACCTGTCTTTACCTGAAACATCAAAGATCATGGTTATACCAAATCACAGTTCATGTTCATAATCATACTAATAAATTCATCTTTGCACTACGGGCCAAAGATATTCATCAAGAGACCATCTTTGCACTACATGCCAAAGATATTCATCAATAATTCATCTTTGCACTACGGGCCAAAGATATTCATCAATAAGTCATCTTTGTACTATGGGCCAAAGATATTCATATCTCAAAGAAAAATATATAATCATTTGAATTTATATAAACAATAATTATAACCATGTTGATCAATTCACCTTTGCACTTAAGCTAAAGATATTCAATTATAAATTCAATGGTCATGATCATACCAAATACAATTCAACTTTTCACTTCTTGGCCAAAAAGAACCCTAGTCATGATCATACCAATAATCTACCCATCTTTACACTCCAGTGAAAGAGAATTTCAACATCAGGGTTATAAAAATGTTATATATGATAATATAATCAATACATAGTTTTAATCTCCAGAGTAATATTCATAAATCAACTATAATTTGGTTAGAAAAAGAAACCAATTTTGTAGTGAATAGTATCCGTGAATAGTAACTCATGAATAGTATCCGTGAATAGTAACTCATGAATAGTAACTCGTGAATAGTAACTCATGAATAGTAACTTAGACATGAAAAGTTCCAAATTTGATAAAAATTCCCACCAATATTTCGGCATAATGATATTGAAGAAATAATATCATTTTTGAATAAAATAACATCCCTTACTATCCCTTACCACCCCTTACCTCAAAAGAGCAGTACTTCTGACTGGAATAACGCTGAACGAACTTGCACCGTATAGTAACACTCAAGATATCAAAATACTCACAAGAATACACTCGATAATATAGAGAGAGAAATAGAGAGAAAACTTCAGTTTCTAGTGTGATTTTTAATTCTAACATAAGCACCCTATTTATAAGAAAATGCTTAGAACACCAAAGCAGAAAATTTAATATAATAATATTATATTTACAAAATTTTCACGCCCATCTTTGAAATATGATTTCAGCCCATTTGTAACACATGTGAGACCCACTTAACTTGTAAAAAACGTTTTTCATAAAATAAATAATTAAAACTTCCAAAAATCAATCATTTCGGAACTTCAGAACTTCAATAATTCATAATAAATATCCCTTTTATCAGAAAATTCGAATCTCGCGATTTTTTATAGGAAATTCAATTCTCTACAACTTTTCAGAAGAAAGTTTTTCCAAATTCCAAACAGAAATTGACCGAAATACACATACGGACGATTTTACATGCTATAATCAAATTTCAGTCAAGAAATGGGGTCCAACGATACACAAAACATGTGTTAATCATTTAATGCAACAAAAATACTCTTCCTCCTTATATACTCATATATCACACATTCATTGTAAAAATATCATCATTATTATATTATAATAATATAATATAATATTATTTTATCAGAAAAGATAAAATATCAATTTTCAACAATTATCGCTTTAAAAATTTTCTCCATCTATATCCACATAAAATGAATATTTTCCTTATCATATAAATCAATAATTAATTATTCACAAATAATATTACAAAATCACAATATTGACAACCAGTGCGCCTCAAGAAAGAGGGGCTTTCCAATAAGAATTTCTCCTTCTTGGCGCAATTAATTAGGTGACCAAACCTCTCCTTGAAACGAACTTTCTAGACATTGCCAATAATGTTATCTAATAATATTATTCAAATAATATGAATTATTGATTTGATAATGGAAAATCTTGTGCGATGATAATTATTAAAACAACAATAATATAAAATATCAACGCAAAATTATTGAATCAAAAATAAAATATTGAGCAAAGTAATTACCGTAATAATTATTGAGTAGTGCCTTCTTACGTAAGAATCAATAATTGGTGCAATACTGAAGTGTCTTCTTTGTCAACAACGCCAGACATCGTGTTTTTTTAACCACGGTATTCCAACAATATTATAAAGAATAACTACTGCTGTTATTTATAAACAACTTATACTTGTCGCTTTTCTTCATCCAATCGTTTTTTTCGTTATGGGGCCCATAAAAATCTAAGCATGCAAGTCATTTAATATTCCCAACGTAAAAGAATATTTCACGACCAAACGAATATTCCCCGACAATTGAATATTTTATAACCACTTGCGTATTTTAAAAAATTTTCATATATCACCCTTAACTTTAAACTTTTATCAATTTAACCATTTACTGAATAGTAATTATAAGAAAATTGAATACTTTTATTTCATAAAATTCGGGGTCTTACATCATGCGTTACACGTCTTGTGAAACAACGGAACACATGAATCCAGAAACCTTGCCAACGTAGCCGTCCTGTGGCTCCCCCTCTATAAATAAAGGGCTTGGGGTGGCCATTTATAAGAGAAAAAAGGCGAGGAAGCCCTGTTAAATTTGCTCCATACTTACAATATACTGAGTGCTTTCTCATTTAAACACTTATGAGCTCACATATAGCTACTTTTGTACCGGCGGGAGCCGAGTGTTCATCCACTTTAAAGATATAAAAGTCTTCTTTGGCAGCCCACTGTAATCCTTCTCACACACTTTAAAGCATTTCTCTTCATCTTTGCACACACCCTTCTTTACGTTGAGAGTCATGTTGCGTGTGTTTGCCCGGACTTCGGTCCGTGGTTTTATTTCAGTTTGTATATACATATATATATATATATATATATATTTATATATATGGACTAACATTATCGAGTTATGCCTCGATTGAGCCTGAACTTGATGCGGGCGTTCTTCGCTTTAATATATATATATACTTATATATATTAACTGTTGTCGGACTTTGTTCGATGAGCACTGATTTTACATCCGGCGTTTACTAAACATATATATATATATATATATATATAAGGATGAGATCGAGCATTCTCCTTAAATAGCATTCCTCCTTAAATAGCATTCTTTTATTAAAACTACGCTGCTTTTGGAATGCGGTGGTATTTTTGTAAATACATGGTGGCATTGTATTTACAAAATGCCACCGCCCCTCTCCAAAACGATCGAAGTTTTAATAAAAGAATGCTATTTAAGGAGGAATGCTATTTAAGGAGAATGCTTCGATCTCGATCATATATATATATATATATATATATATGATGTTGTTAAACTCGCTTACGATGAGCCCGATTTTACATCCGCCATGCGTTATCGCTTATATATATATATATGTATATATTTCGTCTACACAGAGTTTACTTACGTGGTGGTTGATCGCTTTTCTGACTTTCTTTACATTTCGTCCCCACCCGAGTTTCCTCCGTGGTGGTTGATCGCTTTATAGCTTTCTTTACGTTTCGTCCCGCCTGGAGTTTCCTTCGTGGCGGTTGATGGCTTTTACTGACTTTTATTTACATTTTCTGATCCCCCATGGAGGTGCTTCGTGGTGGCTAATCATATAGATATATATATATATATATATATATATATATATTTACAGCTTATATATATACCTGCTTATTGCTTTCACACAAATTGCAGCATCATGTGAGCATATGAATCATGTGATCACATATTCAGTCTATTGGATCTAGATTCGGTTCCCGTGATGGACATTTTCAGCTGTAAGCAGCTTGCAAATTTATCTCCGGTGTCTGAATTTCCTCAGATGGTTTTCATACCCACGAGGAAGTCGGCATTATTTTGTACATTATTTTCTTATAGATGCTTCGCATCTCGAAAATAAAAGCAATCAAGCCGAACACTTAATAAAAAATTAAAGTGTAAAAGGTCTCAATTACTATTGAGCACAAGGGTTTGAAAAACCTCTTTTATAAAACGTCACTGTCATATCTCGCTAAAAATTGAATTTTTACATAAATTCAAACCCTGTGTATATAGGTGTGAACGAGGCCTCGCACTACTTCCAAATAAACAACACATTGACCCACACACACACACACATTTAAATAACAGTTTCTTGAAAAATGGCGGTCACCGTAGTAACACGGATGTCGGGGGGTGCCTAACACCTTCCTCCGCATAATCAAGTCCCCGTACCCTAATGAATCTCGGTTTCACTTGGCTTGGTTTAGCTTGATGTCACATCACACATCACCGATGTCAATGTGCAAACCTTTTCTCGGTTGTGTTGGTACAACCATTTAAAAAACCAACTGGCGACTCTTAACAGTCCATCGTCGACATTATACGTGTCAGACCTTTTTCACTTGTTTTTTTCAAACAAATCTCACCTAAACATGAGAACACCAAAGGACAAGTAAACGGAAAGGGACAAATAAAAATCCCGACGTCGACAGGTGGCGACTCCGCTGGGGACCCTAGTAAGAGGACTTAAGCCACTATTCCAAACTTTTCAAAACTGTTATCTGCTTGTATATGGATGTTGCATTTATATTTATGATGAATGTGTACGAATGCATACCTTTATGGCACTTAGTGCTTCGCACCATATCTGCTTGTGATATTAGTGCTTCGCACATGTCATTATTTTCATACGGTGAGACACGTTGTATGTGAATGTATGTTGTGTGGTTCCTCCACCAGGAGGCTATCTTGTCGGTGTTTGATTATTGGACTCGTAGCTAGGAAGACTAATTCCAACGAGGCTCGGGAAAGGCACCACCCAAATTTGCTTCAGTTGAAAGACCGGATTAATTTTCCGTTGAGTAAATTACGATGATTTGGGAACCTTCATGCCAAAAAGCCGCGGAGTAACCTAAGATAGGTCAGCCTCTGATAAACCCAACACGGAGGAAAGTCTCTTCATGCTTTCTCATTTTAAATTACTTGTAAAATCAATTACTTGTAATTTCATTCCATATTCATCTCCATGTAATGAGAAATATGAAGAAATGTGTATACATACATATTTGATTTAATATGTTATCATAGATTACAAACAGCTAACATCCGTTTTGCAGGATAAAATTCCTAAAACGGACACATCACATGACATGTTATTATTTACACATTCCTTAAAGACTAAACTATGCAAGTCTTTTGCAGGGAAACAATCGGACCTACTACCCGGTCAAAATCCAAAAAGGATGCGAGCTTCTGATCAATTATGTCGTCATCGACGACGGCCCGACCTTAATCCGATTTCTCGCAAAAGAATTCGACCAGATTAAGCAAATATATTACGATTTGGTTGTTACATTTAAAGAACTACACCCGACCTACTCGGGGTCCAAAGATACCCATACATGTTGAATCCTCTACACAAGGGGAAACTCGAAGCCATTCGATACAATGCGATTGGATATGACCAAAGAAAATTCATGATGCCACCCATCTCACAGGAGATCCAGACATCGGTGACATCAGAAAGAAAGTCCTTCAAATGGAAGAAACCCTTCGTGCTATCAAAGGAATTGGAACACACGGGAGTGTTTCATATGCTGACCTATGTGTATTCCCTGGTGTTCATTATCCAGAAAAGTTTAAGACTCCTGACTTCGAAAAGTATGACGGGTTAGGAGATCCTTACACACATTTGAAGGTGTTTATTGGAGAACTTCGGATCTTATCTGAGGAGGGCGAAGCTTCGAGAATGCAACTATTTCGAAAGAGTTTGACCGAGAAGCCCGTTAAATGGTATACTAGATTAGACAACTCAAAGATCCATAGTTGGGAGGAGCTAGCTCACGCCTTCCTCACTCAATCTGACTTCGGTCTCGGATGGCTCTGGCCAGTGTCGATCACCAAGGTCAAAAAACAGTCCAACGAGTCTTTCAGAGAGTATGCTCAAAGGTGGAGGCGCCTGACTGCTCAAGTTATTACTTCCAGGACAGAATCAGAAATGGTCATTACTTTCATAGACATACAAGAAGTTCCTTTCTATGAAAAAGTCTTAGCCGGCATCGGTAAACCATTTTCTGAAATGGTCAAACATGGGGAGATGGTTGAGATGGGATTGAAGTCGGAAAAATTCAAGACCTAGGCGCCTCTTAAAGTCATTCTTTGAGCACATCCAATCCGAAATTATGGAAACAACCCCCGAAGGGTCCATAAAAAGAAAGAGGAAGATGTTTCCCTGATACTACAGGGTCAAAAGGCAATCAGAACATGCCTATCCAAAGGAGAAATTACACTCCCTTTCAAGCACAGTCTTCAAACCCTCAAATGCCAAAAGGTGGAGAAGTCAAACGACCTTGAGTGTTCACACCCTTAGGGGACTCACTCGAGAATATTCTCACTCTTCTGACAACGCAGAAGAAAATCATGCATCTTCTTCCACCAACCAGCCCTAATGGAAGGGGTTTGAATGCTGCTCGGAAATATGCTTATCATGCCGGGGCACCTGGACATGATACTCAAGATTTTTGGGCCTTGAAACACAAGATCCCATACCTGATAGACAATGGTGAGATCGTGGTCACCAAACCAGATCAACCTTACATACAAGACAATCCTCTTCCTCAACACAAAGAAGAAGAGGTCAACATGATTAATTGGAGCAATGGACAGAATTCCAATTTCAACGGCGAGTCATCTCAGACCACCAAAGACAGTGTTGACAAATGGGATTATGCCAAGTTCCAGTTCGCAATGGAACGTAAGATGAAAGCTCTATGCAAGCAAATTGAGCAATTAAAAGAACTGATGACTTATCAGCATCAAGTGACACGCCAGTTAGTCAGCCAGGAGCATGCTAGTATCCTTCCTCTTTTCATGAATATTCCCTCGTCACTTTTAGAAAATGAAATGCTGGAAGACAAAGTGACAAAGAGAGCAAATGCCAAAGCCCGTCGGGATTTTGCCAACAGAAGGGAATTCACATATCTAGGCCAACCTATGGAGGAAATCCTTCAGATGCTAATCAATGAAGGAAGAATCACTTCCCTTCTATCTCCAATCAATCCCCGTTCAGGACGGTACAATTCTGATGGAGTATGTCAATATCACTCCTATTCTCGCGGTCACAGCACAGAAGAATGCTGGGCACTCTGCCACCTTATCCAGAATCTCATTGACAGCGGTGTCCTGAAACTAGCAGGCAATGATATTGTACTAAGTGGGAGTGAGAATACCTTTTCTACTAAGTGGAAGGGATTAGTAGCAGTTATATCCACTAAGACTGATGGGACTAGCAAATCACTCACCATACCATCAATTCAACTGTGAGGAAGCAACAATCCTTTAAAAGTGGTCGCTCTAAAGCCAATGAACTTACCATGCAGAGCACAATATCCTATTGTCAGCTTACACAAAGTTCCATGGAATTATGGAGAAGGTGAAGGATCCCCTCGCATACAACCTTCTGCGAGTAATAAGGAAAATCTCATCATATCTTCCCCAACGGGTGATGAAGTTTACTGTAAGACCCCAACTTTTATGAATAAAGATGAATTTTCTATAAATATCATTTTTGAATATTATGGAGTGAATTTGATATAATGTTATAGTTGTGGGTAATATTTATAAATTTTGCAAAGTACGCAAGTTGTTATATAATATTCGATTGGTCGGGGAATATTAGGTTTAACAGGGAATATTCGTACGACGGCACAAAAATATCTTTTTATAAAATAACGGCGAAAGTTTTACCGTTAACTGTTAGAATACCCGGTGGTTAAAATATAGTAATGGCGGGGTTGCATAAAGAAGCACTACCAGGTATTTCACGATATTTTGAATTATTGATTCTTACGTAAGAAGGCACTACTTAATAATTATTACGATAATATCGCTTCAATATTTTATTTTATTGATTCAATAATTGTTGCGTTGATATTTTATATTATTGTTATTTTAATAATTGTCACTGCACAATATTTCTCATTATCAAATCAATAATTCATATTATTTGAATAATATTATTAGATAACATTATTGGCAATGTCTAGAAAGTTCTGTCAAGGAGAGGTTTGGTCACCTAATTGTGCGCCAGTAAAGAGAAATCCTTATCGGAAAGCCCCCTCTTTCCTGGGAACGGTCTGGTTGTCATTATTATGATTCTGTAATATTATTTTTGAATAATTAATTATTGATTTATATGGTAAAGAAATATTTATTTTATGTGGACATAAATGATGGATAGGAAAATATTTATTTTATGTGGTTATAAATGAAAGAATTAATGTTGAGGTGTTTTATCAGTATTTTCTCGGAATTGAGGTATTAAAAATCAAATCAGTGTTCTTAAAGCTCTATAGCGTGAGTTATAATTTTAATCCGACCGTTGGATCGTTGTAATTTTTGGATATGTTATGCATATATAAGTTGAGTATATGTCCACAAATTTTGAACCGTTAAAGATTAACGTATGATTTGTTATGAATTTTAAGAGGTGTTGAAAATTATCCGTTTGTGAAATTCAGATATTTTCTGTTTGGAATTTGGAAAAACTTTCTTCTGTAAAGTTGTAGAGAATTCGATTTTGTGTGGAATGGACATAAAATTCGCATTTTTCTGATAAAAGGGCTATTTATTATGAATTATTGAAGTTTCAGAAATTAAAATGTTTTTATTAAAAATATGGGTGAGCCCCACTTTTGGTTGTTGGGAAAGGTGGCTGATTTTAGTTGGCCCCACTTGTGGTGGCTAAAAGTTTTTCAAAGAAGTGTGTGTAGAAAAAAAATATATTATTATTTTATTATTTAGTCTCTTATGGCGTTCTAGCATTTTCCTATAAATAGGCGCTTAAGTTAGAATTAAAAATCACACCAGAATCAGAGAATTCTTCTTCTATAATCTTGAGCGTATTTCTTTAGAGTTTTAGAAAGCTTTGAGCGTAGAAAATAGTGAAAGTTTTCTTCAAGAATATCCCCGCTATACCAGTTGGAATACTCTTCTTTTCAAGGTAAGAGATGTTATTTTCGTTCAATATGCGCTTGAAATAATATTTTCTTCCATACTCTGTAGTATTTAAGTAATATTATTTCATTTCAGATTTTGAATTCTATACTCGTTTTGTTAAAATTTTGGCTTCTATACTTCATGAAATTAGTAGAATATCCTTGATATTTGCGCTTCATCCAGTATTTTTTCATGGAAATATTATTCTGAGCATTCTTGATAAGTTTTTAACTTTTTCATGCCGGAGTACTATTCACAGGGTTACTATTCCCGAAGTACTATTCATAGGGTACTATTCACTCGAGTACTATTCACCCGAGGTATTATTCATGATAAAAATTGATTCGTTTTCGGTCCAAATTATTTTTGGTACAATATTATTCTTGAATTTTACTCCACAAAGCAGTATCATGTTGACAATTTGGACGTTATTGATTTATGGATAAATTAAATTATAAATCTTTATAAATTTATCCTTGAACTTGTTTTATTGAATTCTTATATCATTGTCATCATCCTCATGTTTATATTCTGTTGAAAGTCATCTGTTGAAACGCCCGAGAAAATTGAATTTTTGAGAATTAAATTTTTATTTGATTAAATGAATTTAATTAATTATTTATGGGAGCAAGCTAATTGAAGGTCATTCTATGACTTAAACAAATCGGAAAGTCGTAGGATTTTGGCTACGTGGTAGAATTAAAGTGTTTGAATTTCCAAGACGAAAATAAAAGCTTTCCGAGAAATTTTTCGAAAAATACTATTCATGCATTTCTGCTCGAGAATTATTTTTGAACTTCCGAGAAATACGTAATGATATAATATCAAGGTAAGATGGAATATCCAATAATATGTTAGTTATGGAAAACACAATATTTTGCCTGTGGACTTAAAACCTAACGGTTAGGAGAAAGTGATTTACGAGAAGGAAATGTAATGCGATTAATGAATTAAGCGATGATCGTATAATACGTAGGTATTATACGAAGTAATGAATATGAGTACGATATGGAGTAGTATACGAGTATGTATGGATAATGGTATGTTGTATATATTGACTAAGTATACGAATGAGAATACGAGATTAATACGTATAAAATACGTTATAAGGCTTTAAGCCAAAAGAAAGGAACTTGTAGGATGTGTTAAGTATTATGTTAGCCCAAGTATGGAAATGGTTAAGTCCAATGTGAATTCATAAACAAGCCCAATGTTTGTTTAATTGCAAGCCCAAAGCTTAAGCTAATCTAATTAAATCTAAGCCCAAGCTATGGTCCAATGGATTAGGAGGATCCATGGAGCAACCCATGATCACATGGGTGATCTTGGTGACCAAGAAATAAGAGTGGTGAGCAAGTGTTGTGGTGGGCAAGCAAAGTGCTTATGTGTGATTCACAAGTAGACTTAATGATTAAGTAAGTGTGATGGCCAAGTGTATGTGGTGAACAAGTTAACTTAATCATAAAGTAATGAATAGTAAGGAGGTGGATTAAGGAGGTGGGATGGCTTGTTGACCATTATGCCCTCATCTAGGATTTCCTATAAATAGGAAGCTTGCTAGCTCATTTGTTCCTTGTTCAAAACACCAACCACTTATAGCTTATTTGCTTGAGAGAATAAGCACATATAAAGGTAGACTTCCTTTGTTAGATATTCAAGAAGCAAGAAGAAGATTAAGGATTAGGAAGTGTTACTCAAGAGTAAGTATTCTTAAACCATGATTCTCTTTCTCTTCCATTAGTAGAGAAGGGGGGGGGGGGTATTGGTAGAACTAGCATGCTAAGGAATGATAAATAAAAGGGCTTAAGTCTTAATAAGCCGTACAAGTCATGAATAAGTAATTCAATCATAAATAAGTTATGAACTTATGACGAACACTTATGAACTTTTCATATGTTTACATTAATAAAGTTAGTATGATAATAAGAAGTAAGAAGAATGGTTAAAAGTCATTAACCATAATGTGTCGTATGAAAAGAAGACATAAGTCATGAGAAAGGGAAACATAAGTATTTTTATACTTTAATAAATTACAAACTCACTAAGAACATGTAATAACTTATCATGTTTATAAGTTAATGAAGTATGTATGTCAAGATGTTAGTATGTCAGAATGAATCCATTTGAAACGGTTTAAAAATATTAAGTAACGAAGTTTCGCCAGAATTCACACGATTAGACGACAATCGTCGAATTCGTGAAATTCTCAGAATGGAAGTCGAATTTTGTGTTTGAGCTTGGAAACATTGGTTTTCAATGGAGATAAGTCGTATTTGGCATTATAGAGTTGCAGACTCAAAAATGGCCGGATTCCGACTTAGAACGAAGAAACGAGCGTTGAACGTTCATGAATGTTTATCATTTTCGTTAAAAATGGACTAATAGGTGAAATTTTAACAAATGAAGTTGAA
Source organism: Panax ginseng (assembly GCA_020205605.1). Taxonomy (NCBI): domain Eukaryota; kingdom Viridiplantae; phylum Streptophyta; class Magnoliopsida; order Apiales; family Araliaceae; genus Panax; species Panax ginseng. Next base: position 51,834,381 of record CM035136.1, on the reverse strand, counting down.
TAGATAAAATTCTTGCATGAACACGTAGAGTATGTAATTTGTGAACCGTAGGCTCTTGAAAGAGCTAATTCGGACTTATAACGAAGAAGTTACGAGTCCGGGAATATCACAAGTTTGAAAAATCACAAAGTTTTCTTCAGGTTTCAAAAGTCCGCGCCAAAGACGAATCAAGCCTAAATGATGGTGTACAGATATCAAAAAGTAAGCCTTAGCCCGATAAAATTCAAGCAAGCGCGCATACAATATAACAAAGGGACTCAGCCCAGCAATGACAGTCCGGTCTCCAAGCCTAATGGTGATGTATGACATGACATAACAAAGCAACACCTGGTGCAAGCAATACCGGGACTTAAAAAAGCTAGACATAAAAGAATGGTTTCAAGTAGAAGATGAAGGGAAATTGTTTAGTAACGAACTAAAGGACTTAATAAAACATTATTAAGTCATAATTAAAACTCAAGTGTGATAACTTAGAGTTAAACAAAGTTAATTGAATGTAAACAAGAACGGTGTACAATAAGTGTACATAACCAATGCCGATTAAGTGTAAATTAATAACGTAAGGACGTTAGTAAGCCGTGAGGAAGGATAATTCACTCGAACCGAGTTGTAATAATGTAATAATTTCAATTAAGTTATAGAAAGCAAATAAATAACAAATCTAATATATGATTAGATTGAGAAGAAGGGTAAGATTATTTAGGAAATATGTATGTTCATTCATGACTTAATGTGGTATGTTATGTGATTATGTGTTGTAGAGACCGTAAGGACTCAAAGGGAAACGTAATTATACTGTAGCAGACGCTGAAGGCAAGTTTTTCTTAAACGCTTGTCTAACCTTCGTGTTAGCCAGGTTTTCAAATGATTCAAGTTATGAGATGCATGTATGGTTTTAAAGAAAGAGTCGATGCCAGTTTTAACTCGGCTAGACTAATCTTGATAGATTGATTGAATTGTTTACAAGTCTTTCAATATAGAAGTGCTAACACTATCCTACGCCAATTGTTTGGTACGGATTCAAGGTAAGCCTGAATATGAATAAACAAATGTATTTTTCATCGAGTATTCGATGGGCACATGAGGTTGCCACAACTTAAACGTACACACGTTTAATGGATGTAGTGTTGATCAACATAGAGTACTATAGGCTGATCACCTAGAAGTGCTCGTAAGATATGCCGGATTTACGGACTTCGTGTCGGGTTGTCCTTTTCAAAGAAATTATAAAACACTCATGGTCTTGGACCATAATTGGTGTTTTACTGAATATTGGTATGATAAAATGTTTTGAAGGAAAAAGGAACGCTATTTTGAGTTATTGATAGTACTTCGTAACTACTATCCAGTTATTGAAGATATATGGTTCCTATGTTTCAAGCATGCTTTTAAAATGAAATTGTTGTACTTGTTGAGCTTGTTATGCTCACTCTTGCTTGAACCATATGAATGCGACTTAGGCCAAGAATGGACCAAGGATTAAATCGAGGATAAAGTGAAGGCTAAAGCGAACTTGTAGATTACCTATGTAATAGTATAGGTTTGTAATGATAATATTTGATATTATGACAAGAACAAATGTAACGGTTATAAAGAACCTGGGGAATGGTAGTATTGTTTTGGAATATATATAAGACATATTCGTTCTTTTGAGGCATTTCAATTGAATGTTTGTGTGAACTGTAGCACCGCGAAGCACCATATGTACGGTTGGAAGAGACCCAAATTTTGGGGCGTCACATCTGTGGCCTGTAGTGCATTGATGGACTTGGTATGATTATGGCCAGTGATTATTCGGTATAATCATGACCGTAATGTTATAAATGATATAGTAAAAGTCCTCATTGGCCCGTAGTGCATTTGTGGACAGTTGTTGGCACGATCATGACCATTGATGAATACACGAATATCCTTGGCCCGTAGTGCATGGATAATTTGTGGTCGTGATACTAAAGAATATCCTTGGCCGTAGTGCAGGGGTGATTCGATGATGTGGATTATTTATTAAGCTGAGTCTCAGCGATAAAAGTGATGAAAAATCTTTTAAATCATAGAAGATAGTAAATTTTATGCTCTACTTGACTCTTCTAAGTGATTGCTTGTTCCGCTGTAGTTAAACTTGATGTTTGTTTTATTTTATTAGTTTAACATTATTGAAGGCTAACGATAAATTATTCTGCATTATCTTAGTCATAATATTTCTTACTGGGCTAGTTGAGCTCATCCTTTTGCTTTCATTGTCCTCTTCAGGAAATGAGAACGTAGCCGGGACTAGTCAGGGAACGGAGTGACGGTCCAGGTGATAGCATTAGTAGTCCTCACTATTCTATGAAATAGTGTGATAATAAATGTATTGAGGACTCCATTTGAGTTGAATACTATCTAGAAGACAATATTCGTATTAAAACTCTCAGTTTATGTTTTGTCGTATTTTTACACAACAGTTGTATTATTAAGTTGTAATTGAATTTTGTACCATGTATTTGGCGACTCAACATGGGTGATGTATATCTATTTTGGGGGTGTCACAGTTGGTGTCAAAGCTTAGGGATATGATCCCTGGCTGAGATGTGAGACAAGAACTAGGAGGGGAGAGACGGGGAATTCCTTCGCTAGTATGACCTACCTAAGTTTATTTGGTATTTAATTGATCGGTCAGAGTATAAGAATAATATGTGACATTTCAATTAACCCTTGTTTTGTGGCAGTATTTGAAAATGACATCTGAGAATGTTGAGAATAACAATGGAGCACAGGAGACCGTTGAGTCTCCACAGATCAACAATTAGGATAATATACATCAGGAAGGCAACAATCCTCATGCAAACAACAACACTAACCAAATGATGAACGATGAAATGTTCAAAGGCTTTCTGCAATTCATGTAACATCAGACAAGAGATACTCCTGTCCGAAATGCATGTGGAAACACTGGCAACTCTCGGACGGTCACTGCTAAATAGTTCAAGGAGTTGGGACCACCAGAGTTTTTTGGAGAGCCAAAACCACTTAAGGCGGAGACGTGGATAAAGCAGATCAACAAGATATTTGATGTCTTGGGATGCTCCGAGGATCAAAAGGTTCCCTTTGCCACCTTCATGTTATGGCGAAGCCAGATTCTTCGGTGGGAATCAGAAAAGCGTACTCAACTCCGCCGCCTTTGAAGATGTCTTGGGAGAAGTTCCAAGAACTGCTCAACGACAAGTACTTTCCTAAAGTATTCGTCACATGAAAGAGGTAGAGTTCATCAAGTTAGAAGCGAAACAATATGACCGTGTCGCGATGACGAAGCTAAGTTTACCGAGTTGTCCCGTTTTGCGTCTCACTTGGTTGATAATGAGGAGAGAATGACGCGGATGTTTCTAAGAGGTTTGAAACCCGAGATACGTCAATATCTAATTTCTCATAAACCGTGTTTGTATTCGGATGTTGTAAATAGGGATCGCTTATTGGGCGCGATAACGAGTCAACCCAACCAAGAGAAAGCGGTAATGCAAAATGATTATACCAAATGGTAGCGATCATCGAAGCGGTGACAACAAACGTGGAGGGAATCAACATGCCAGAAATGGTAACCACTTCGGTGGTAATCATGGCCAAGACAATAAGAATGGACATTTCAAGAAGAGGAGATTCAAAAATGATGGAAAGACATCATCATCAGCACCCATTGTTAAGGAAGGAGAACGACCACCTATCATATGCTTCAAATGCGGTGGGGAGGGACATATCAGTCCAAACTGTGCGCTTCAGTCCATAACGTGTTACAATTGTGTAAGAGAAGGTCACCTTGCTCGATTTTGTCATTCAGGGAAGGCAAGTCCAGCTGGGATGGAGGCACCCAAGGCCGTCCCAGAAAAGTCAAAACCAGTAATTCAAGGGAGAGCATTTGTTGTGACCTCCCAAAAAGCAAGGAACCCGAACGAGGTCATCACGGGTAAACTTATCATAAACTCTAGCGAAGTCTATACCTTATTTGATACCGGTTTTACCCATTCTTTTATTTCTCCTACTTGCGCTCAACATTTAAATTTGACTCCAGAGAAATTAGACTTTGACTTATTTGTGGAAACTCCATTGGGAGAAACCTTCATTACATCCGTTGTTTATAAGTCTTGTTTGGTTCAAATCGGTACCCTCACATTACCTGTCGATCTTATTTCATTAAAAATACTTGCATTTGACGTGATTCTAGGGATTGATTGGTTAACTGCTCATCATGAAAAAATTGATTATTTTCGTAAGGTTGTTAGCTTTCATAGTCCTAACCAATCTATTATACGAATTCAAGCAACGAAACCATTAAAATCAATCACTATCATCTCAAGCCATAAAGCTATTCGTTTATTGAAAAAGGGATGTCAAGCTTTCTTAGCTTATGTCACGAATTTAAACAAAAATACGTCAATTTGAATTATATTTCTATCGTTAATAAATTTCCTAATGTATTCCCTGAATAACTTCCTGGCCTACCCCCAGAGCGTGAAATTGAATTTTGTATCGACCTTGAACCCGGTACAAAACCCATTTCCATAGCCCCATATCGAATGACTCCTATTGAACTCCAGGAATTAAAGATCCAACTGCAGGAATTGTTAGACATCGGTTTCATTCGTCCTAGTACGTCTGCTTGGGGTGCTCATGTTCTATTCGTGAAAAAGAAAGATGGGAGTATGCGACTTTGTATTGATTATCGGGAGTTGAACCATGTCACTATCAAAAATAGATACCTGTTGCCTCGCATTGATGACCTGTTTGACCAGTTGTAAGGCGCTAAATTCTTTTCAAAGATCGATCTTCGTTCCGGATATCATCAGTTAAAGATTAGAACCGATGACATTCCAAAGACGACTTTCAAAACTTGGTACGGGCATTATGAATTCCTAGTCATGTCCTTTGGATTTACTAATGCTCTTGCTGCCTTCATGGACATGATGAACCGAGTATTCAAGGAATATTTTGTAAGACCCCGAATTTTATGAAATAAAAGTATTCAATTTTTCTATTTTAGTAAATAGTTAAATTGATAAAAGTTTAAAGTTGAGGATGATATTTGAAAATTTTGCAAAATAAGCAAGTGGTTATAAAATATTCATTTTGGTCGTGGAATATTCGTTTGGTCATGGAATATTCTTTTCTGTCGGGAATATTAAATGCGGACAGTATACTATTTATGGGCCCCATAATGTAATAAGCGCTTTACGAAGAAAACGACAAGTTTGAGTTTTTATAAATAATCTACAGTAGTTATTCACAATTAACACTATTGGAATACACGGTGGGTAAAGTAAAAATGTAATGGCGTTGTTACACAAAGATAGCACACGGTATTGCACATTATTTTTGAATTATTGATTCTTACGTAAAGAAGACACTACTCAATAATTATTACAAAGAATTCTTGCTTCAATATTTTATTTTATTGATTCAATAATTGCTTCGTTAATATTTTATATTATTGTTGTTTCAATAATTATCACTGCACAGTATTTCTCATTATCATATCAATAATTCATATTATTTGAATAATATTATTAGATAACATTATTGATAATGTCTAGAAAGTTCTGTCAAGGAGAGGTTTGGTCACCTAATTACGCGCCAATGAGGAGAAATCCTTATCGGAAAGCCCCCTATTTCCTGGGAATTGCCTGGTTGTCATTATTGTAATTCTGTAATATTATTTTATGAATAATTAATTATTGATTTATATGATAAGAAAATATTTATTTGATGTGGATATAAATGATGGATTTATTTATGTGGTTATAAATGAAGGAATTAATGTTGAGGTGTTTTATTAGTATTTTGTCGGAATGGAGGTATTAAAAATTAAATCAGTATTCTTAAAGCTCTATTGCGTGAATTATAATTTTAATCAGACCGTTGGATCGTTATGTTTTTTGGATATGTTATACATATATAAGTTGAGTATATGTCCACAAATTTTGAACCGTTACAAATTAACGCATGATTTGTTATGAATTTTAAGAAGTGTTAAAAATCATCCGTTTGTGGGTTTCGGATATTTTCTGTCTGGAATTTGGAAAAACTTAAAGCTACAAAGTTGTAGAGAATTCTATGAATTACTGGAGTTTCGGAAAATAAAATGATTTTTATTAAAATATGGTGGGACCCACTTTTGGTTGGTGTTGAATACATGTGCTAATTTTGGGTGGGCCCTGTGACGCCCCCAAAATAGGTATACATCACCCATTCTGAGTTGTCAATACATGGTACAGAAACAACTACAACTTTATTATTACAACAAAGAAAAGCGTGAGTTTGAATACAAATATTATCTTCTAGACAATATCTATACTCAAATAAATCCTCATCACATTTATTGATACATTATTTTACAAAAATGGTGAGGACTACTAAACAACTCTCTCTAGAACCTTCATTCCATACTCCGACTCGTACTCGCTATATTCTCGCCTCTTGAGAAGAAAAATGGAACAAAAGGAAAAGGGTGAGCTCAACTAGCCCAGTAAAGAATATTATGACTAAGATAATATACAACAATTTATCGTTAGTCTTCAACAGGGAAAAATCTAATAGAATACAATAGACAACAAGTTTTAAATCAATATTCGCAGCGGAAATAATAATTCATTAGAAGAGTTAAGTAGAGAATGCAAACTACTATCTTCTATGTATGAATTTAAAAGTTCATCGCTCTATCTTTTATCCCCGTAACATTAATCAATATATATCTGGAATCAAATATTCATCTTTTGCACTACGAGCCAAAGATATTCATCGATTAGTCATGTTCATCTAAACACTGTTCATCTTTTGCTACGGGCCAAAGATATTCATCGAAAATCATTCATCTTTGCACTTCTGAAAGCCAAAGATATTCAATAATATCATCATTTAAGGCGAGGATGATGAAAATATTTTAAAGAAACGAATCCGATTGAAACAAAATGACAAGGATTAAGGATTAAGGATTAGTACTTTGTTTTATCCATGTCCAAAAATATCTCAAAAATAATCATAGTGGTGTAAAATTCAAGAATGATCAAAACATGGATACAATCAAAGCTAGTATCCACAATAGATATTTTAGACGAAAAGGAAAATTTTCATTTTTGATGAATAGTGCAAGTATTCGTGAATAAATAATAATATATACGTGAATAGTCTTGCAGATATCGTGAATGGTAACTCAAATCACCAAAAGTTCCAAATTTGATAAAAACTTGGATCAATATTTCAAAGATAATGATATTGAAGAAATAATATCATTACTGAAAAAAATAATATCCTTACCTCGAAAAATCAAGACTTCTAAATTTTGAAACAGGATATAGGCTATGACTTGAACTTGCACCGTATAGCAATACTCAAAATACACTCAAAATACTCACAAGAATACGCTCGATAATATAGAGAGAGAAAACTTCAGTTTCTGGTGTGATTTTCAATTCTAACCTAAGCACCCTATTTATAGGAAAATGCTTAGAACACCAAAACAGAAAATTTAATAAAATATTAATATACATAATTTTTATTCCAACGCACACTTATTTTGCTTCAAAACCTTAGCCACCAAACAGCCCACCTCACAAGACTTGCACAAAAAATGTTTTTGTTATTTAAATTATTTTAAACTTCCAAAAATCAATTATTTCGGAGCTTCAGAACTTCAATAATTCATAATAAATAGCCCTTTTGTCAGAAAAATTGAATCTAGCGAGTTTTTATAGAAAATTCAATTCTCTACAACTTTGCGAAGAAAGTTTTCCAAATTTCAAATGTAAATTGACCAAATCCACAAACCATGATTTTTATGTGCTATAATCAAATTTCAATCAAGAAATGGGGTCCAATTTACACATAAAACATGCTTTAAATATTTTGATAACAAAAATACTCCTCCTCCACATATACTCATATATCCCACATTCATCGTAAAAGTATTATCATTATTATATTATTAAAATATAATAATATATTTAAATGAATTATTTTATCGTAAAAGATAAAATTTCAATTTTCAACAATTGTCACATTAAAAATTTTCCATCTATATCCACATAAAATTAATATTTTCCTCATCATATGAATCAATAATTAATTATTCACAAATAATATTACGAGAATCACAATATTGACAACTAGGCGCTTCCGGAAAGAGGGGCTTTTCAATAAGAATTTCTCCTTATCTTGCCGCCGCAATTAGGTGACCAAACCTCTCCTTAGATGAACTTTCTAGACATTGCCAATAATGTTATCTAATAATATTATTCAGATAATATGAATTATTGCTTCGATAATGAAAATACAATGTAATGACAATTATTGAAACAATGAATATAAAATATCAACGCAGCAATTATTAAATCAATAAAATAAAATAATCGAAGCGAAGAATTACATAACCATTATTGAGTAGTGCCTTCTTACGTAAGAATCAATAATTGGTGCAATACCGTAGTGCTTCTCGTGTGTTTTAACCACCGAGTATTTTAACAAGATAATTGTAAATAACTACGCCTATTATTTTTAAACAACTTATATTTGTCGTTTTCTTCATCCAATCACTTTCCGTTATGGGGCCCACACATGGCTGCGCCGTCGTACGAATATTCTCCGACAGTACGAATATTCCATAAATATTTTATAACCACCTGCTTATTTGAAATATTTGCGTATTTTACCCATAACTATCCATATTAATCACATCAACCCTTACTATTTCAAAATAATAATTAGAGGAAATTAAATTTAATTTATTAATTATTTGGGGTCTTACAGGCCCCACTGTGGTGGCTGATGATTTTTCAAGAGTGGCTGCGTAGGAGAAAAAAATAATTATAATATTATTTTATTATTTAGTCTCCTTTGGCGTTCTAGCATTTTTCGATAAATAGGCGCTTAAGTTAGAATTGAAAATCACACCAGAAACATAAGTTTTCTCTCTCTCTATATTATCGAACGTATTTTTGTGAGTATTTAGATACTTTAGGAGTTGCTATTCAGTGCAAGTTTCCTTCGGCTTTACATCCGATATTCTAGTCAGAAATACTGCTCTTTTGAGGTAAGGGATTGTAAGGGTTATTATGTTTTTCAGTTTCGTAATTTTTTTGACCTTCAAAAATTCTGGAAAAATTGGAAATGATAATTTGATGAGTTTTCTAGATTGTGTCCAAAAATGGCAATTTTTGGATGTATAGATTAGGAGTTATAAATTTTATGGGAAAAGACTATTTTAAAAGTAAACCCTTATAACTCCTTGTGGTTAACTCCAAAATTGGTGAAATTTTTATTGGGAGTACATGTATATAACAAAAGTATACTCTGTAAATTTCAGAATTTTTGGGCAAAAGTACAGTTTATGATTAATGTCTAAATATTCGACAGTTTTGGCCATATGAAAAATAGTAAATGAATGTTAAAAATTCCGAGAAAAATATATGCTCAATATGGGACTATATTATGCTAAATCCCAGAAAAGAAAATTTTCTAGGACTGATTTGGTATTTTTTATGAAAATAGACTAGTTATGAGTAAATGAATTAAATATGTTATGTGAAGAACGAAAATTGGAAAATAGGATTTTATGGCTTGAGAATCCTATATTAGGTATATCCAGATTTTTGATAAGAGTTTTTGTTATTGGTGATGAAATCTTATGAGTTTGACATTTTAGGATGATTAAATGCATTAATTAGTAAAGTGTAACCAATTAAAATAAATTGTTTATAAGTTTAAGAAATGATTAAATATTGTGGTAATATTAATAATATTAGATTATGAGGTTATTAAGTGATTTATAACATTTGGATTAAGGTGTTATGAAATCATTGATTTAAAATAGTATTTAATGTTTAATAATATTAGTAAATGAATTTAATGTTATTATATAATGAATAATATTAAATGGAGTTTATAATATAATGAATAATGTTATTATCTTCGTTAAATATTCGTTGAAATATTATTTTTTGTTCAAATCATTTTTGGTACAATATTATTCTTAAATTTTGCTCCACAAAGCAGTATCATGTTGACAATCTGGACATTATTGAATTCTGAATAAATTAAATTATTTAAGTCTTCAATATTTATCCTTTACTTTTATTTGATTGAATTATTATATCATTGTCATCATCCTCATGATTATATTAAGATGAAAGTCATCTGTGGCTTACGTGCATAGATGGACTTGGTATGATTATGACCAAGGATTATTCGGTATTGTAAGACCCCAACTTTTATGAATAAAGAATAATTACTCGAATTATGTTTTTGAATATTATGGTCCGGATTTGATATAATGTTATAGTTGTTGGTAATATTTATAAATTTTACAAATTAAGCAAGTGGTTATATAATATTCGATTGGTCGGGGAATATTCGTTTTAACAGGAAATATTCGTATGACCAAGACAATCATTGGTGGACCCCTAAATGAAGTATTATGTAGGTTAGAAAACGACAAAATTATCTTTTATAAAAATAACGGCGAAAGTTTTACCGTTAAAACCTGTTGAACTACCCTAGTAAAAAGTACAAGATGTCTGGCGTGTTTCGCATAAGAAGACACACGGTATTGATTATTGATGCTTACGTGAGAAGTCACCCTACTATACTCAATTATTGCTACAATGGTATTGCATCATATATCTCATATTATTGATTCAATTATTGTCACGATATCATCTTCATAATATTTATTATTATTAAATCAATAATTGAGACAATAAAGTTATTCATATTATTATTTGCAATATCGACAATGTCTGTAAGTTACACAAGGAGAGGTTTGGTCACCTAATTGCGCTACCAATAAGGAGAAATCCTTATCGAAAGCCCCCTCTTTCCTGGGAACGACCTGGTTGTTGAATATTGTGAGTTATAATATTAATGATGAATAAGTTCGTGTTCATTAAAGATGAATTGATAGTTCCATTGTGTTGGGATTATTTGTGTTAGTGGAAATCGACATTTATTTCGATAATAATTGATGTCTGGAGGTTATATTGACCAATCGGGTAATTAATCGGATAAATGAGCAATTAATTGCTATTATTTCAAATGCTTATAACTATTTGTTCACATGTGTGTACTATTGATTTACATTCATGTACTATTAGGGGAGGTGGTACAAGATTGATAATACTTGCATGACTAAATTAAAAATGGAGGTATAAATGAAGGTACTATACTGTAATTAGTTTCTTCATATGATTATACTATTAAGTCACATGAATGAACTATTGATTCACATTATTTACTATTAGGGGAGGTGGTGCAAGTTTGATAATACTTGCAGGACTAAATTAAAAATGAAGAAAAAGATGAATGTATTATACTGTAATATTTCGAGCCCCAAAACGTGCAATTATCGAAACTATATTTTCCTATAAATAGAAGCTCATTCTTCTTTCATTCTCACCAATTCACTAAGTCTCCCAAGAGCAATTATTATAGAGAGAAATTATAGAGAGAAGAAGAGAAGTTTGCTTGCTCCTCACTATTCCAAATTCCGGTTTCTTCTAAGGTAAGGGGTATTATTCTTTCCTATTCATGAAGAAAGTTATTTTCTTTCAATATTAAGTAAGGGTTGTTATTCCATTCTTTATTATTATGTTGGAATAACTTTTATCTATCTGATACCGCATACATGGTGAAATTCTTACATTATTCAATTCTTTATTATTCATTGGAATAACTTTTGTCTATCGGCCTATCGCATGCCCGTGAATTCTTTTGTTATTCCATTCTTTATTATTACATTTGGAATATCCTGTGCATGCGGATTACGCGTGACTGGTTCCATTCTTTATTATTCATTTGGAATATCACATGCATGCGGGTTACGCATGACCTTGTTCCAATCTTTATTATTCTGTTAGAATAACCTTTCTGCATTTGGACACGCGACGCTTTGGTGAATTCTTACATTATTCCATTCTTTATTATTACGCTGGAATAACATGTCTATGTGGATTACCGCATGCATGGTGAATGATCCTTCGTATTCATTCCTTATTAAATTATAGAAATGATCTGTCTACGTGGATTATCGTATGGCGGGCAAAAATCCATTTGCGGTTTCATATATTCTATTATACCCAGTTGGTTAAAGTTTTGGCTTCTATACTCCATGAAATTAGTGAAATATCCTTGATATTTGTGCTTCATCTAGTATCTTTTCATGAAATCATTCTTCTGAGCATTCTTGAATTTTACTCCACAAAGAAGTATCATGTTGACAATTTGGACATTATCGATTTCTGGATAAATTAAAATTATAAATCTTTAAAATTTATCCTTGAACTTATTTTTTTGAATTATTATATCATTGTCATCATCCTCATGCTTATATTGTGATTAAAATCATTTTTAGCTTACGTGCATAGATGAACTTGGTATGATTATGACCAGGGATTATTCGGTATAATCATGATCGTAATGTGACGAATGATGTGGTAAAAGTCCTCATTGGCATGTAGTTCATTGATGGACAGTTGTTGGTATGATTATGACCAGGGATTATTCGGTATAATCATGACCATTGATGCTTATATGAATATCCTTGGCCGTGATGCATGGATGATTTGATTTTATTTATTAAGCTGAGTCTCAGCGATAAAGTTGATGAAAAACTTTTTAAATCATAGAAGATAGTAGATTTTATGCTCTATTTGACTCTTCTAATGGATTGCTTATTCCGCTGCAGTTAAACTTGTTGTCTATTATATTCTATCAGTTTAACATTGTTGAAGGCTAATGATAATTTATTACGCATTATCTTAGTCATAATATTTTTATCTTTGGTTAGTTGAGCTCACCATTTATTTCATCGTTCTCTTGTGAAATGAGGGGCGTGGCACTAGTTTAGTCGAAGCGGAGTGACGGTCCCGATGATATCATTAGTAGTCCTCACTATTCATTAAATAGTGTGACAATAAATGTAATGAGGACTCTATTGAGTGTGGATATTGTCTAGATGACAATATTCTTATTAAAACTCTTAGATTATGTTTTGTTGTATTTTACACGATCGTCAGATATATTAAGTTGTATTTGAATTTTGTACCATGTATTTGGCGACTCAAGATGGGTGTTGTATACCTATTTTGGGGGCGTCACAGTTGATACTAACGAATATCTTTAGCCGTAGTGCATGGATAATTCAGTGATGTGGATTATTTATTGTGCTGAGTCTCAGCGATAAAATATTAACAATAAACTTTTAATTCATAGAAGATAGTAGATATCATGCTCTACTTGACTCTTCTAAAATACAGTTGCATGTCTTTGACCTGTAGTGCAAGGATGAACTATTAATGAATATCTTTGGCCCGTAGTGCAAAGATGAATTTATTAGTATGATTATGAACAAGAACTGTGATTTGGTATAACCATGATCTTTGATGTTTCAAGTAAAGATAGGTGATGAAAATTATCTTCGTCCTAGGTGCGAATAGGAATTTAGAACCACAATTATGATTATGAGTTATTCATATGATTGTGGACATGAATTGTTGATTGATGTTACAGGGATAAAACATTGTTGGTGGACTTTTAACATGGAGATGATAATAGACTTTATGGTCTATTTGACTCTTCTAATGGATTGCTCGTTCCGCTGCAACTATGGTTGAAAAGTTTTATCATCTACCATGTGTTCTAAATCTCTGATTTATTACTGACGAAGACTATTGATAATTTATTTATCTTTAGTCATGATATTCTTTACTGGGCTAGCTATGCTCACCCTTTTGCTTCACAATTCCTTTCAGGTAATAAAAGTGTAGCTAAGTTGACCAGGGATAACGAGGGAATAGAATCAGGTGGTCTCTAGCTGTGGAGATTCTCCCTAAACAGTATAGAAAAGTGTGTTATATTTTATACATCATGTAGTAGTTATATTTGGTGAATCAAATAGGGTGAGGTAAACCCAACGTTGGAAGGGTGTTTTGACACTATCATACAAGATGTCTAATGACATACAACCTCATGTTATCATAAGACAGGGTTGTGCACATCCACTTGCTGGGTATATCTACGAGCACTACCTATATAATCTTGGAGTTTGGTTGAAGTATAGTTCTCAATTAGAGACAGTGGAGATAATTATATGTCAAGAGAAGACTCACCATTGGAAAGAATATGATAGTAATCTTCTCGTTTTTCTTTGGGGTCTATTGGGTCAACCAAGGCTAATTCTCTAGTCTTATGATATCTATTATAACCTAGACGCATGGCCTCCCATGTACGAATGTTTCCTTGAGCACTTCCCAAAGATTTTAATTTCTAAAATAGTTATTGACTGTACCTTTATGTAAGGTGCCATTGTGACGGGCTATCCAAAGTTGGGACATGAGTCACAGTTGGTATACATTTGTATCAAAACTCACAACATTTGTGTTGTTGTATTTTGCATGACAATTGTGATAATGAAGTTGTAGTTATTTTCTGTACCATGTATTTGGCGACTCAGAATAGGTTGGGTGAATTGGACCTATTTTGGGGGCGTCACATATTTGGATCATTTTGTGGTCGTCTTTATTGATGACATTCTCATATACTCCAAAAGTCGTGAAGATCATGAGCAACACTTGAGCCTGATACTCCAAAAGCTTCGTGAAAACAAGCTTTATGCCAAGTTGAAGAAATGCGAGTTCTGGCTTGAGGAAATTACATTCCTTGGGCACGTGATATCAAATCATAGAATATCTGTTGACCCGGCGAAGATTGAAGAAATTCAAAGCTGGGAGCAACCTAAGTCAGTGACCGAAATACTTAGATTTCTCGGCTTAGCTGGTTATTATCGGAGATTCGTGGAAGGGTTTTCTCGAATCGCTACTCCATTAACTCAACTGACTCGGAAAAAATACAAAATTCGGTTGGAGCGAGGAATTTGAGAAGAGTTTTCAAGAACTCAAGAGGAGACTCATTTCAGCACCTGTTCTGACAATACCATCTGGCTCGAAGGGATTTGTCATCTACAGTGATGCTTCGGGAAAAGGGTTAGGATGTGTTCTCATGCAACATGGGAAAGTCAAAGCCTATGCCTCTCGGCAACTCATGATTTAGAGTTGGCAGCTGTTGTCTTCGCACTTAAAATTTGGAGGCATTACTTGTATGGGGAGAAAGTGGAGATCTTTAAGGATCATAAAAGCCTCAAATATTTCTTCACCCAAAAGGAACTCAACATGCGGCAATGACGTTGGCTTGAACTGTTAAAAGATTATGATCATACCATTCAATATCATCCTGGTAAAGCGAACGTAGTAGCTGACGCATTGAGTAGAAGATCATATGCGGGTATGAGTGCAATATTGTCAACGCAAAGGCCCATTTTATATGACTTGCAAAGGATGGAGATAGAGTTAAAGACTCCAGGGACCCATGTGATGATGGTGAATATACGATTAGAACCGACTTTAATCGATAAAGTTAAAGCTGCTCAAGCTACAGACTTGGAGCTGATGCGTATGAGGAGAAAAGTGCAAGATGGTGCTATGCCGGGAGCAAGAATCGATGAAGAAGGAATACTTCGAGTCAACTCCAGACTTTGTGTTCCTAACGACCCTGATTTAAAGTATAAAATCATGATGGAGGCCCACAACACACCGTTTGCAATTTATCCTAGGAGTACCAAAATGTATCATGATCTTCGACATACATTTTGGTGGAGTAATATGAAGAGAGAGATCGCAGAGTTTATCTCAAGGTGTCTAACTTGTCAACGAGTCAAGGCGGAGCATCAAGTACCAAAAGGTGCATTGCAACCACTTGAAATTCCAAAATGGAAGTGGGAGCACATTACCATGGATTTTGTTGCCGGTCTTCCCAAGGTTTCTCAAGGCATTGATGCGATTTGGGTCATTGTTGATAGATTGACCAAGTCGGCTCATTTCTTACCTATACGAGAAACTTATACACTTGAACGTCTTGCTCGTATGTACATAAACGAGATTATAAGATTGCATGGTATGCCGGTATCCATAGTTTCTGATCTAGACCCAAGATTCACTTCAAGATTTTGGGTTAGTTTGTAAAAAGCTATGGGCACAAATTTACGATTTAGTTCGGCTTATCATCCTCAAACAGACGCAACGGCGAGAGGGACTATTCAAACTCTTGAAGATCTATTAAGACTCTGTGTCCTTGACTTCAAGGGAAGTTGGGACAAGTTCTTATCATTGGTGGAGTTTTCCTACAACAACAGTTATCAAGCAAATATTAGCATGGCTCCATTCGAGGCGTTGTATGGAAGAAAGTGTCGTTCTCCACTATACTGGGATGAGGTGGGTGAAGCAACGTTGTTGGGATCGGAGTTGGTACGTATGACTACAGAAAAGATTCAAACGATCCGACAACGTATAAAAACCTCACAAGATCGACAAAAGAGTTATGCTGATCTTCATCAAAAGGACGTGGAATTCAATATTGGAGAACATGTGTTGTTACGTGTTTCTCCATGGAAAGGAGTTACGAGATTTGGAAAGAGAGGAAAGCTCAATCCTTGATTTATTGGCCCATTTTTAATCCTCGAACGAGTAGGAACTGTGGCCTATAGACTCGCCTTACCGCCAAGTATGTCTCGTGTTCATAACGTTTTTCACATATCTATGTTACGTAAATATGTGAAAGGTCCGAACCACATTATTGAGTTGGAACCGGACGAAATAACGGACGATTTACCGTATGAAGAGGTTCTTGTTAAAATCTTGAATAAGAAGGAACATATTTTACGCTCCAAGGTTATACCTCAAGTCAAAGTTTTGTGGAGAAACCATGATGTTGAGGAAATGACCTGGGAGTTAGAATCTGAAATGAGATCAAGGTATCCTCACCTCTTCGTCATACCAGGTATGTACCCTAATTTGAGGGCGAAATTTCATAAGAAGGGGAGGTTGTAAGACCCCAACTTTTATGAATAAAGATGAATTTTCTATAAATATCATTTTTGAATATTATGGAGTGAATTTGATATAATGTTATAGTTGTGGGTAATATTTATAAATTTTGCAAAGTACGCAAGTTGTTATATAATATTCGATTGGTCGGGGAATATTCGTTTTAACAGGGAATATTTGTACGACAGCACAATCATTGTTGGACCCCACAACGGAATTATTATCGGATTGAAAAAACGACAAAAATATCTTTTTATAAAATAACAACGAAAGTTTTACCGTTAACTGTTAGAATACCCGGTGGTTAAAATATAGTAATACGCGGGGTTGCACAGTAGTACACGGTATTGCACATTATTTTTGAATTATTGATTCTTACGTAAGAAGACACTACTTAATAATTGTTACAATAATTACTGTTTAATATTTTATTTTATTGATTCAATAATTTCTGCGTTGATATTTTATATTATTGTTGTTTCAATAATTGTCACTACACAATATTTCTCATTATCAAATCAATAATTCATATGATTTGAATAATATTATTAGATAGCATTATTGGCAATGTCTAGAAAGTTCTGTCAAGGAGAGGTTTGGTCACCTAATTGCGCGCGCATGATGAAGGAGAAATCCTTATCGGAAAGCCCCTCTTTCCTCGAAAGCAGCCCGTTGTCATTATTGTGATTACGTAATATTATTTTTGAATAATTAATTATTAATTTATATGATAAGAAAATATTTATTTTATGTGAACATAAATGATGGATAGAAAAATATTTATTTTATGTGGTTATAAATGAAGGAATTAATGTTGAGGTGTTTTATCAGTATTTTGTCGGAATGGAAGTATTAAAAATCAAATCAGTGTTCTTAAAGCTCTATTGCGTGAGTTATAATTTTAATCCGATCGTTGGATCGTTGTGATTTTTGGATATATTATGCATATATAAGTTGAGTATATGTCCACAAATTTTGAACCGTTAAAAATTAATGTATGATTTGTTATGAATTTTAAGAGGTGTTGAAAATTGTCCGTTTGTGAAATTCGGATATTTTCTGTTTGGAATTTGGAAAAACTTTCTTCTGCAAAGTTGTAGAGAATTCGATTTTGTGTGGAATGGACATAAAATTCGTATTTTTCTGATAAAAGAGCTATTTATTATGAATTATTGAAGTTTTAAAAATTAAAATATTTTTATTAAAAATATGGGTGGGCCCCACTTTTGGTTGTTGGGAAAGGTGGCTGATTTTAGTTAGCCCCACTTGTGGTGGCTAAAAGTTTTTCAAAGAAGTGTGCGTAGAAAAAAAATATATTATTATTTTATTATTTAGTCTCTTATGGCGTTCTAGCATTTTCCTATAAATAGCCGCTTAAGTTAGAATTGAAAATCACACCAGAATCAGAGAATTCTTCTTCTATAATCTTGAACGTATTTCTTTAGAATTTTAGAAAGCTTTGAGCGTAGAAAACAGTGAAAGTTTTCTTCAAGAATATCCCCGCTATACCAGTTGGAATACTCTTCTTTTCAAGGTAAGGGATGTTATTTTTGTTTAATATTCGCTTGCAATAATATTTTTTTCAATACTCTGTAGTATGTAAGTAATATTATTTCGTTTCAGATTTCGAATTCTATGCTCGTTTTGTTAAAATTTTGGCTTCTATACTCCATGAAATTAGTAGAATATCCTTGATATTTGCGCTTCATCCAGTATTTTTTCATGGAAATATTATTCTGAGCATTCTTGATAAGTTTTTAACTTTTTCATGCCGGAGTACTATTCACGGGGTTACTATTCCCGAAGTACTATTCACGGGATACTATTCACTTGAGTACTATTCACCCAGGGTACTATTCATGATAAAAATTGATTCATTTTCGGTCCAAATTATTTTTGGTACAATATTATTCTTGAATTTTACTCCACAAAGCAGTATCATGTTAACAATTTGGACGTTATTGATTTCTGGATAAATTAAATTATAAATCTTTATAAATTTATCCTTGAACTTGTTTTATTGAATTCTTATATCATTGTCATCATCCTCATGTTTATATTCTATTGAAAGTCATCTGTGGCCTGTAGTGCATAGATGGACTTGGTATGATTATGACCAGTGATTATTCGGTATAATCATGATCGTAATGTTATAAATGATGTGGTAAAAGTCCTCATTGGCCCATAGTGCATTGGTGGACAGTTGTTGGCATTATCATGACCATTGATGAATACACGAATATCCTTGGCCCGTAGTGAATAGATAATTTGTGATCGTGATACTAAAGAATATCCTTGGCCGTAGTGCAGAGGTGATTCGATGATGTGAATCATTTATTAAGCTGAGTCTCAGCGATAAAAGTGATGAAAAACCTTTTAAATCATAGAAGATAGTAGATTTTATGCTCTACTTGACTCTTCTAAGGGATTGATTGTTCCGCTGCAGTTAAACTTGATGTTTGTTATATTTTATCAGTTTAACATTGTTGAAGGCTAACGATAAATTATTCTGCATTATCTTAGTCATAATATTTCTTACTGGGCTAGTTGAGCTCACCCTTTTGCTTTCATTGTCTTCTTCAGGAAATGAGAACGTAGCCGGGACTAGTCGGGGAACGGAGTGACGGTCCAGATGATAACATTAGTAGTCCTCACTATTCTATGAAATAATGTGATAATAAATGTATTGAGGACTCCATTTGAGTTGAATACTGTCTAGAAGACAATATTCGTATTAAAACTCTCAGTTTATGTTTTGTCGTATTTTTACACGACAATTGTATTATTAAGTTGTATTTGAATTTTGTACCATGTATTTGGCGACTCAAGATGGGTGATGTATATTTATTTTGGGGGCGTCACATCTACCATCAAATCAAAGGGGAAAATACCCATGGAGAAGATTGAAAAATTCCTCCGCACTATGGGGCATAACGAAGCCAAGGTGGTTTTAAGCTTAAAAGAAGCTCCACACCAAATTTCAATTTTGGACTTGGTCTTAACTTCCGAGGATCACCGGAAGATCTTACTGAAGGTTTAAGAAGAAGCCTATTTACCAAAATCAGTGGATGTGGAAAAATTTCAACATTTGGTTGATCACATTTTTAATAACAATGTGATATGTTTCACTGATGACGACATACCGCCCGAAGGGACCGGTCATTGCAAGCCGTTGCACATTGCGGTTTTGTCCTCCAGATACATGCTAGCTGGAGTCTTGATAGATGGAGGTTCATCTCTAAATATCTGTCCATACGCTACCTTATTGAAGATGAATGTCAATCTCAACCGAATTCGGAGCAGCCATAACGTTATCAAAGCTTTTGATGTAGCCCGCCGAAATTCGGTCGGATTAATTGAGTTGCCAATCGAAATTGGTCCCCATACATTCTGCGTGTCTTTTTACATACTCAAGATAGATTCAGGATACAACCTGCTCTTGGGAAGACCGTGGATTCATATGGTAAAAGCGATCCCTCCACCCTTCATCAACAATCAAAATACATTATCAACAATAACCTAGTCAAGGTCAACGCTGAACCGGAATGTCCTCCACATGGTGACATACCATACATCAACGTCAATTCAGATGTTGAACCGGTCAGTTTTCATGCCTTGGAAGTAAGCAACACTCAAGACCATGCTATTGGGCACGCCATTTCCGTACCCAAGATTTACTGCCAAGTAATGTCATTACTCTCAAGAAATGATGTCATTGGGTCATCAGCCGGGGCAAGGGCTAGGTAAAGATCACCAGGGTATCAAGCACCCCATTCAAGTATCTAGTCAAACTGGGATAGCTGGACTAGGCTATTCTTCCAGTTCTAGTCATAGGAATCCTCATAAGCATCAACAGATTCCTTCAGCTTCAGCCACATGGAGATTATCTTCATCTTCGAATTTTGAGTCCGCACAACCTCCAGTAAAGGTGCTAGCCAACGTAATGGCTATGTTATTTCCCAAGCCGGTACCGGTGAAGGCGAAAGAAGTCTTTGTTCCAGATCCCACCGTGGAAGAAGAGGAACGAAGAATCAAGCAAGATATCGTCAGAATGATGTCAGGCATAAGCATCATCGTTCATAACGAACATACTAATAGATACACCCCAGACGATGATTGCCCAGACGTAATGGCCATCATTCGGGATAAGGAGGATGATGACAGCCCCTCCATCACTGCAGTCCACCCGGACTTTGCCCTTGCCAATTAGAGCAGCACCCCTTGCATTTGTCGACAAGGGTAAAATGGGCAGGAACTCTTTCTGCCCTGTAGATATCGTAACTGCTTACGTTTTTGTACATTATTAGCAGTCATTTTGCCAGTACATGCTAACACTTTGTATGATCAAACCCTTTCATATATACTAAATGAAAGCATATTTTGTTTCAGGACCCTGAATTTAGATGTGCCTGTACTTGCTGATATGGTGCCTCTTCTCCACAAAGATTGTAACTTTGATGTAGAGATGAGTTCAACCTTGATGGAAATACATGAGGACATTGAGGTGCCTCCAGAAATTCAAGAATGGGTTGAAGACAAACCTAAACCTACCTTGATCAAACCACTTCCTTCAATCGCGGAACCTTAGAAAGCCCTAAGTTAATCCAGATTGGTTCAGACCTTACCCCAAACCAAAGGAATGACATGGTTACACTACTAACCCAATTCTAGGATGTGTTTTCATGGTCTCATAAAGACATGGTGGGTTTGTCCATTGACATTGTCCTTCATCGCCTTCCCATTAAAGAGGGATTCAAGCCAGTCAAGCAGAAGCTCAGGCGATTGAAACCTGAGTGGAGTTTAAAGGTGAAAGAAGAAATTGTGAAACAATTTCAAGCTGGCATCATCATGGTGTCTACATATCCTGAGTGGATATCCAACATCGTTCCCGTGCCTAAACCTAGAGGAAATGTACGAGTTTGCGTGGATTATCGGGACTTGAACAAATCTTTCCTTAAAGATAGCTTTCCCGTGCCATTTATCCACATTCTCATTGACAATACCGCTGAATACTGCATGTACTCCTTTGCTGATTGCTTTGCGGGGTACCATCAGATCATGGTTGCTCAGGAAGATCGTGAGAAAACTGCTTTCATCACGCCTTGGGGAACCTTTTGCTATAGATGGTTGTCATTCGGCCTCATCAATGCCGGAGCCACCTATCAGCGAGTAATGATGGCTCTCTTCCACGACTTAATGCACAAAGAGATCGAGATCTACGTGGATGACATCATTGTCAAGTCCTAGAAGGAGGAAGACCACTTAGATCTTCTTAGAAAGCTATTCAACAGGTTGCGTAAGTACAACTTGAAGTTAAATCCAGCCAAATGCGCCTTTGGCGTTAAATCAGGCAAGTTGCTAGGATTCCTAGTCAGCAACAAAGGGATTGAGCTGGATCCCACTAAAATCCAGACCATCATCGAAATGCCCATTCCTCAGACAGAAAAGGAAATACGGGGAGTTTTGGGAAGAATCAACTTCATTAGCAGGTTCATTTCTCAACTCACCACAACCTATGAGCCAATCTTCAAGCTGTTAAGGAAGAACTCCTCCATGAAATGGAATGATGATTGCCGGAAGGCCTTTCTTATGATCAAAGAGTAGCTAGTCAAAGCTCCCATTTTGGTACCACCCAGGGATGATGTTCCCATGTTCATGTACCTGTCCATAAGTGACAACGCCATGGGCTGAATGCTGGGACAGAAAGACGATACAGGCTAAGAACGAGCTATCTATTACCTTAGCAAAAGATTCAGCAGCAGTGAATACAAGTACACTCTAATTGAGAAAACTTGTTGTTCTTTAGCATGGGATTCCATGAGGTTACAGCATTACCTCCAAGGTCACATAACCCATCTCATATCCCGCATGGATCCTCTCAAGTACGTGTTCAATAAACCCATGTTGAATTGCCAGCTGTCCAGATGGCAGTTGATCCTAAAATAATTTAACATCGTCTACGTGACTCAAAAGTCCATCAAAGGTCAAGGAATTGCGGATCAACTGGCCGCCGCACCTTCAGAGGATTTCAAACCCTTAGAGAAATACTTCCCCGATGAAGGGGTAATGACAGTTCAACAACACCATCAGTACGATACACGCCAAACATGGAAGATGTATTTTGATGAAATTTGCTAATATGGAAGGTTCTGAGTGGAGCGGTTCTAGTATCCCAGACGGGAGCGATATCCCATCATTTGTCAAATGGCAGTTTGTCAGCACCAACAACACAACTGAGTATGAAAGCTGTTTCATGGGGCTAATACTTGTCCGTTCAATGGGCATCAAGTGGTTAACTGTCTTTGGAGATTCGGAGTTAGTGGTAAGACAATCCACGGGAATCTATCAAACCAAAGAGCTACATTTGCTGCCTTACCATCGGCAAGTTGTACAGATGGTTTTGGAGTTCGAAGAAATCTCTTTTTTACATATTCCTCGTAATAGGAATGACTTTGTAGACGCATTAGCAACTTTGGCCTCCTTGATTCACATACCTGACAAGGGACACTTTCCAAGCTACACAATTGCCCTGCACAAGGCACCAACCTATGGGAACTACGTTAGAGAAGTATCGAATGAGCTACCTCCCATCCAGCATCCTTGGTATCAACATATCAAGGAGTACCTATGAGATGAATTTACACCCGCTGAGGCGAGCCCGAATGAGAAAAGGCGGATCCATCGACTTGCTATGAAATTCTACCTGAGTGGAGATACGCTCTATAAGAGAGATGCAGGACAAGGTCTCCTCAGATGTTTAGACGAAGGCCAAGCTCAAAGGCTTATGAATGAGATCCATGGTGGAGTCTGTGGTCCACACATGAGTGGCCCCCTCATTGTTAAGAAAATCCTCAGGACAAGACATTACTGGCTCTCTCTCAAAGCTGACTGCAATGACCACGCCAGGAGATGTTATCAGTTCGAAATTAATGGGAATGCTATCCACACCCCTCCACGGGAACTCCACAATATGAGTTTGCCTTGGCCCTTCTCAATGTGGGGAATGGACGTTATCGGGCCCATTGAGCCTAAAGCCAGTAATGGACATCGATTTATCTTCACCATGATCGACTACTTCACCAAGTGGGTAGAAGAAGCTTCCTTCCCCAGGGTTACCAAAGAAGTCATCATTGCTTTCATCAGAAACAATGTCATTTGTCGATATGGACAACCCGAGGTGATTGTATCAGAAAATGCTAAGAACCTCAACAACAAAATAATGGAGGAATTATGCAGCAAATTCCACATCAAACATCTTAACTCTGTCATCTACCGTCTAAAGATGAATGGTGCTATTAAAGCGGCTAACAAAAACATCAAGAAGATATGCAAAAGATGTCCGCCAACCACAAAGGATTGCCTGAATTATTGCTTCTTACTCTGTTAGCCTACAGAACCTCAATACACACTTCCACTGGGGCAAACCCCTACGTATTAACCTATGGGATGGAAGCAGTGCTCCCCATAGAAGTTGAAATGGAATCCCTCAGAGTGTTGATAGACGCTTAGCTGGATGAAGACCAATGGGTACAAGACAGGTTTCACCAATTGTCTGTAATAGACGAAAGGCGAAGCACGACTATCTTCCATGGTCAGTTATATCAACAAAGGATCACCAGATCCTACAATAGAAAAGTCCGGCTACGGCAGTTTAAACAACATGACTTGGTTTTGAAGAAGATCATTGATAACCAAGATCAATCTAAGGGAAAATTCGCTCCTAACTGGGAAGGCCCATTTGTTGTCAAGGAAGTATTGACAGGAGGTGCTCTCAGATTGCAAGAAATGGACGGCAATGCATTTCCACAACTCATCAATTTGGACACCGTGAAACATTACTATGTCTGAAGTGACCATCAAGCAAACATCCTGGTGTTGGATCATCAGATCACCAGTCATTCTGGTTCTTTAACCCTTTACCACATACAACTTTTTTCCACACTTTTCCCCTCAGGGAAACATACTTTTCAAGCCAGCAGTCTGGCTTCACTGCGTTCCTACGGCTTCGGTCATCCCACTAGGGATTGAACCTTTCGCGCTTACAGTTTGTTCCCCCAAACATGGGATCAAACTTTTCATACTTGCAGTTTATCCTCAACATAGGATCAAACTTTCTCTTCCCCGCAGTCTAACCTGCACATGGGATCATGTTTTTCAACTCGTCCTGAGGGGCGAATTACGTCGACCTGATCTCCTCTTCAATAGCAGTACGTAGGCAACCATTTTACATGGCCCTCGCAATAAAACAAAAACAACAAAAACATTTCTACCCCCTTCTCCTTACAAAAACAAAAACAAAAAAATTCCTACACCATTCCTGCCACATACAACGTTGAACCTCTTACACCAAGGGCAAACTACGTCGACCTAATCTCCTCTTCAATAGGAGTACGTAGGTAACCATTATATATGGCCCGGTCGCAATAAAACAAAAATAACAAAAACAATTCTACCCCCTTCTCCTTACAAAAACAAAAACAAAAAAATTCCTACACCATTCACACCACATACACATGATTGAACCTCTTATACGGTGTTTGAACTACGCAGACCTGATCTCCTCTTCAATAGGAGTACGTAGGCAGCCATTCATGGTTCGGTCTCACCCCCTACCAAAACACAAACACTTGTCATCTGGTACTGGGATTAAACTTCAATCCACCATATTTCATTTGGCTTCAAACCAAAGGGATGGAATTACCTGAACTCCTCCCAAATAGGAGATTCGGTGACCATCTAAGCTGCGGTTGTACCTTGAAGAGAAACACCAATCCATAAGAGATGGAATTAACTAGGCTCCTCATGAATAGGGGTACTGGCGACCATCTGTGGTGTGGTCAATCTCAGAGAGGAAAGCCACACTCCTCTCCACATTTCCATACAAGAACCAGTCCCAAGACACCAAAGATAGTAGGGATACACCCAGATAAATGATCCATTCTGAAATATCCAAAGACAACTCAATGTCCATCCATCTAGGAGGAATTCAGAATACATCAAGATCACAAGTCCTGAAGAAGCAGGCAACATATCAAGCAAATATCAGAGCATATCTAAAAGGGAAGTGATCAAAAATATATTTCCCTGCTATATATAATGCTGTTTGATATACATAATGTAAACTTTACATGACAAAATGGCTATGCTAGTCGGTGCAGGAAAATACCAGCCCATCTACAGGTCAAGGTATATGCGAGCTAACAAGCCCAACATGGCATCCCTCTCAGAAGAAGGAGGCGAAGCTGTGGTCTCCTATACAAGGGTATCCACACGACCCAACAGATCTGCAACCATCTGCATGGTGACCATATGCTCATCAATGTAAGTGCTCATCTCTGCAATCATGCCAGTGGTAAGGGGCCTCACTGCAGTACTATCTATGACGACTACATCCCGGGCAGATATGGCACTATCCCGCTCAACTATCACTGCATCTCTGGCTGATCTGGCCTCGTCCCGCTCAACAATAGCAGCATCTCTGCGATCTAATGCATCGTCTCTCTCTAACAGAGATGCGTCTCTCCCATCAAGGGCAGTCAACATCAAGGCTCTAGCCTGGTCTCTCTCGAAGGTCATCAGATTAAGACTACGCTTTCAATCTTTGTGCCAAATCTTGGATCACAACAAAGGCTAATCTTTGGGAGAATCTAAAGGAGATGCTGGCAACCCGGCAAGTAGCTCCTCCTCGATGTGGTAATCAATGTCCTCCATGGGCTCTACATCGTCTGAATCACTACTCGGCAATGTGGATACTACCGCAGCTGATGCAATCTCTGTCTCCATCCACGCTGAATACTCTGGTGAACATCCCAGATGGCTAATAGAGAAAGCAACTATCTCACGCTGATCCCAACAAGCATACACACGGGATCGATCCTTTACTGAAAGGTAGCGAGAAGCTAAACGCTGGCCTAGCGCCCCCTCGAAAGGATGAAAATCCTAAAATTGGTCAAACTGCGACATCACGGCCATCGGGTGATATGTAGTCATGCCCCTCAAACCAGCCAGAGGGAGGTAATCCATGCCCGGAGCATGAGTAATAAAGCTGTAAGGTGAGCTGAGCCCCAAACACGGCAATATGCTAAAAGGATCACTGATCTCCGTCAAAAATATCGACCAAGACATAGCGTTCAAACACTCCGCAGGCTGAAAGGAGTATGACATGGCTATATCATGGGTGAAACAATATCCATGCCGTCTAAAAGTGCCGATCAGTCTCAAGTGTGACATAAACCACACGTACAGTAGGACCGAGCTGCCCGTAAACACTCCTGTCGGATAAGTACAACAGTATGTAGCTGACCTCAGAGTCTCTGCTATAATCATCGGTATGATGGTATGACCCTCCTTGAGAGCTCTCACTGCCATGATAACTCCTATATCCAACTCATCCATATACCGTGGCATATATACATATAACAATACGCACAATAGCAGTACATCCACCCTGGCTAGACGCCAATGATCCTCTGGTGTGGTGAAATCCCCAGAATATCGTGTATAACTATCCTTAGAGCCAAATCTGTCAAACAGAAAATGCTGGGATATAACGTGGCCAGATGTAAGCTCATCCTGCACCACCCTACGCCTCAATCCAGTAAGGGTCATGAACCGTCGACTCATGTCCCCCAAAGCCATATGCACGCAAGGTCTGTCTAGTGGCAGCATCGTCAACCGAGTATACTCCTCAAGAGTGGGAGTCAACTTCTAGGTCCCAAATCAGAAAACCCGCCTCTCTGATACCCAGTGCTCCAGCATGCCATCCACGAATCCCGTGGGAACCTGAAACATCAACAGGGTCATAGTATGATGCAACAAGTGATCTACGGTCACCCTGTCTGATGGTGACATGCTGTCATACCACGATTGCATACCAGATGCCACCGATAATGGTGGGGTATGATCAATACGGCTAACTGTCGAAGAAAACATCTGTACGGGCCGTGTCATAAGACCATCCAGGGGTCAATGCTCAATATCTCTGGAAATACATACATATGCATAACATGATACATGCATTACAGGTAATAGATGGCAATATGATATAAGGAATGGAAAACTGTACATACATTCCTAAGTATATCATCATCTACATATATCATCTTTGTACAACTAAAAATACAGGGAAATGGGGCACATACGCCCTACTACTAACAGAGGCCTATCAAAAGATATAGCGAGAATGGGGCACAACCACCCAATAACTAACAGAGGCCTATCAAAAGAGATAACGAGAATACACATCAGAAGAAGACAATGGTGTCAATATCTACATCATCAATCCTGTCCACCTGATGTAACTCCTCTTGAGTCACTGGATCTCTATCAATAGGGATGTTAGGCCTATACAGGGGAGGATCTGCCCTTAAAGTCAAATGGGTCACCGAGGGGGGCGCCTTTGAATGGAAGGAACAAACGAATCTGCCTCTCTGGGATCTACTGCCCAATGCTTGGGATAAAGAAATGTGCCCGGTCAAGTCGCTAGGTCAAATCATCAATCTGTGTCACATGAGTCGGATCTCGGACACAAAGCAGCTATCCGTCATCATCACGGATCCTGGAACCATATCCCCCATGAACTGAGTGGCACGGTGCAGGTTCCAATAGTCGAGGAAACCACCAACGCTGGAATATCTCCTGAGTGCAGGGGCCCTCTGATAATGCAAAACCGCCAACCCCCAACAATGGGATGTCATTGCCGGGTGACTACGATACAGGCCAGTGACGCCTGACAAGAGGCAAGATCGGCATACAGATCTCTCTTGTGGTGCTCCTAATAGCACGCTCTCCCAAGTAAAGCTCCCATCCTCCATCTGTAAAGAGAGGAACTCTCCGAGTGGAAATCACATACTCGACACCAGTCGGGTACCCATCCTAAAAAACCGATGGCCAAGTGCTCCCTAGAATAGGGAATCCATGTAATAATGTCAGCTGTCAACAACTCCAGCTATAGGCGACAATGAGTGAAACCCTCAGCTACAAGGACCTCCGCTGTGACGCCCCCAAAATTAGGTATACATTACCCATCTTGAGTCGCCAGATACATGGTACAGAATTCAAATACAACTTAATAATACAATTGTCGTGTACAATACGACAAAACATAAACTGTGAGTTTGAATACAAATATTGTCTACTAGAGAGTATACAAACTCAAAAGGAGTCCTCATTACAATTATTATCACACTATATCACAGAATAGTGAGGACTACTAATGCACCATCTAGGACCATCACTCCGTTCTCAGGCTAAGTCTCAAATTTATATTCTCATTTCACGAAGAGGACGGTGAAAGAAAGGGTGATCTCAACTAGCCCAAGAAGAAATATTATGACTAAGATAATGCGTAATAAATTATCATTAGCCTTAAAATGTTGATGTTAAACCGACACAATATAACAAACATCAAGTTTAATCTGCAATGAACAAGCAATCCATTAAAAGAGTCAAGTAGAGAATAAAATCTACTATCTTTTATGATTTAAAAGGTTTTTCATCACTTTTATCGCTGGGACTTAGCTTAATAAATAATCCACATCATCTAATCACCCCACTTTTACTGACCAAGGATATTCTTTAGTATCCGACCACAATTATCCATGCACTACGGGCCAAGAATATTTGTGTATTCACTAATGGTCATGATCATGCCAACAACTGTCCATCAATACACTACGGGCCAATGAGGACTTTTACCACATCATTTGTAACATTACGGTCATGATTACACCGAATAATCCCTGGTCATAATCATACCAAGTCCATCTATGCATTACAGGCCACAGATGACTTTCAATAAAATATAAACATGAAGATGATGACAATGATATAAGAGTTCAATAAAATAAGTTCAAGAATTAATTTATCCAGGAACCAATAACGTCCAAACTGTCAACATGATACTGCTTTGTAGAGTAAAATTCAAGAATGCTCAGAAGAATATTTCAATGAAAAGATACTGGATGAAGCGTAAATATCAAGGATATTCCACTAATTTCATGGAGTATAGAAGTCAAAGTTTTAACCAACTGAGTATAATAAAGAATAGAATAATAAAAGAAATCACCATGCATGCGATAGACCGCACAGGCAGGTTATTCCAACAAAATAATAAATAATTTGAACTAGGTCCAAATAGAAAACGCATGACATGATATTCTAACGAATAATAAAGAATGGAACCAGTCCCACGTAAAACGCATGAGAAAGGATATTCCAACGTAATAATAAAGATCGGAGCTAGGTCCCAAGAAAATGCATGCAGAACGGGATATTCCAATGTAATAATAAAGACCGGAATAACGTAAGAATTTCACCAAGTATAGGGTAGCTGGCACAGCGTATCTGAGTTATTCCAATAGAATAATAAATAATGGAATAATAGAAGTTCTCTTCATGAATACAAAAAAATAACACCCATTACATTAGTAGGAGATTGAATCTGCGGTAGTGTAATAATGAGAATACTCTTCTTCTTTCTTTCTTCTTATCTCTATACTCTCTATAAGCTTGAATGAATTAAGTGAAAATAATGAAGAACTAGGCCTCTATTTATAGAAGATTTCTAGCTTAGCACTTGCAATGTGAAAAGGCAAGCGGCTTGACGACCGTGGTGATGTGAAAAGAAAAGTGGTTTAACTTGCAGTAATGTGAAACACCAAGTGGTTTTAGCGCTGTAATGTGAAACACCAAGTGGTTTGACGCTGTAATGTGAAATGACAATTGGTTCGGCCTTTTATAATGTGAAACGACAATTGGTTCGGCGCCTTTGTAATATGAAACGGCAAGTGGTTTGACGTCTGGTAAAGGTAATTACTATTGGCGAAAGAGACTCTTAGATGATGACATATGGACCCCCATAGAATAACCAAATTTACCACAAACGTCTCATAATAGACTCTTTATATACATCAAGTATTGAATAAATATTACCACAAATCATTTTATTTTTAATCAACACATATTTAATCTTTCAACAATTATTAATCATTAATATTATTACTTGTTGTCTCAATTATTGATTTAATAATATAACATATTATACGAGATGATCTTTGTGACAATAATTGAATCAATAATATAAGAGATATTATGCACAATTAATTACTATAGCAATAATTGAGTATAACCGGTGACTTCTCACGTAAGCATCAATAATCAATCTGGTATTTGCTACTATGCAACCACGCGTATTCATCGTACTTTTTACTAAGGGTAGTTCAACAGTTTTAATTGGTAACACCTCCGCCGTTATTTTTATAGAAAGATAATTTTGTGGTTTTCTAACTACGACAATACTTAGTTAATAGGGGTCCACCAAATGATTGTCTTGGTCGTCTGAATATTCCACGACAAAAAGAATATTCCCCACCAATCGAATATTATATAACCACTTGCTTACTTTGCAAAATTTGTAAATATTACCCACAACTATAACATTATATCAAATCAACACCATAATATTCAAAAATATAATTCGAGAAAATTATTCTTTATTTATAAAAGTTGGGGTCTTACATCCGCTAATATGGAATGATTTGATCGTCTTCCTTGTGGATAGGTATCTAAACCTAACAAGCTCACATGGCGCAAACATGGAAGCCTCTTATAGGCCCAAAACTGCCAACACAAAGGCAAACAGCTGCGGTCAGTAAACACTCTTAACCTATACATGGGAAACTATAAGAGAAATACTCACCAGCAGAAATGGGTAGAAACCTAACCAAGCCTCAGTCAAACCCTGTGAGCGCATACGTATGCCCCTGAGGAAATAGGAAAAGGTATAGGAACCCTAATCATACTCTCCAATACGGTCCACATGACGCGTGGCGCTGACCAAAGCAAACGACACCGTAGAAGAGTTATCTGCTATGAAGCATCCTCTAATGATCATTATGAACAATCGCCGAAGAATGCGATCCCTGACTCTGACATCATCTGGCATGGGCTCACTCAAAGGCCCACTCATAGCATCCACGCTCAAAGGACCCGTCGCATACGATCCACGCCTTTGGCGCCTGAGCGTCCGAACTTCGAGCGAGGATCTGACGGTAGTAGGGGTAATATCCGCCATGCAAGGCACTAGTGCCCCTCCAAACTCCATATATGTGATAAATCGCCAATCCATCGGCGTCATCATCACCTCATAGTCCAGCAAATGGAGTGACTGAGTCTAATGAAACCAACGCTCAGAGAATGCCCTGAGGTAACCCTAGGGACAACGACGGGGAAGGATGGAACAGAATGCTCCAAATCCCCAGTCATGCACAATCGCTCTATAGTCAAGATGAAGAGGCTGGTACATGGAGTGTATGCTAAACCAATTCCCTCAAGGTTGTGTAAAGCCGGGAACCTACATGAAATAGAGATCAACATCAAAATCCTTTACTCCTCATCAATAGGAAAGAAGGAAGATCAAGATCTAACGTCGTACCTCGTTAGCATACAAATACATCGAGGGATGTCAACACAAATCGCCCAAAAGCTCTGGGTTTTCCACCTGAATAATCGGGAGGTCCCTACGGGGAACATGTGCAGCAAAGGCGGGGTCCGCAATCGGAACATCCTCCTCCTCGTCCTCGACGTCCGGCACATCAACCCGGACTGGACGTATCACCGCCTCCACCAACCGATGAGGCTGTCTAACAGAGCGGGTTCGAGGAACTTCAGAAGCCCTCCTCTGTACACCAGAAGTGGTCCTACGGGAGCTACTCGGCTGATCCGGATCCATAATATCTGGACAACAAGTCTCCAAATCACCTCAGAAAAGGTGTGGTATTTTTTAACTTGGAGCTTTTCAAAATGCATTTTATGACTACATGCATGCATGCATTACTTTAACATACGTTTATAGTAGAGTTAAAAATGCATGACTATTAAATGCCTACACTTTGGAATAATTTTGCCATAGTCCCCTTTGTAAATAAGACTATCCACATGCACATAGGCATGATTAGGTGGCCATTCAGTAGCACACCTGCCCAAAGTCATATACAAAATATATGCATTAAAAAATCAAAGTCATCAATCCATAAGGTTAACCTCAATACCAGGAGTACTTTGCCTTTTTACATTTGGCTCATTTATCCTCAAATAGGATAAGAAATAGCAGAAAAAGGTGCCAATTTGACTATCTCAAAAGTTAAATTTTTTCACATCATTATGTTCAGCATGGTTTAATACTAACATTTACTATGTTGAATATTTTTTATCAAGTCATTTGAGCATACATAATCACTACTATGTGTTTAGATGCATTTCATGTGATAAGTCATTTTCCAAAGGATAAAAATTGGAAAAAAAAATGCATGTATATCGTTACCGGGGGCGATGATGTAGAACACTTGTACGGTGGCCGAAATTTATAGAAATTGCCCAAACTCGGTAGATCCTCAAGAAGAACTCTCGGATTTCCTTCATACCTATGACTTGAAAATGACTTATGAAAGCAACCTGCTGGCCTTTAGTATCCACGGTTGGCCGCAGGTCCATCTGCGGCTGAAGCAGGTGTACCTACGACACCCCTTTATGGGTCCCACCCCTCCGGCTCGGTCCAGTTCGAGTTGCAAGGGAGTTCTCATAGACTGAGAAGGTCAAATCAGGAATAAAAACGCTACACGATTGAGTAGAATGGCTTACAAATCCTGGTCTTCTCAGATTGAACCTTGGGTCTGTACATCACTCATTGGCATTCGCCCAAGCACAGGGTACACTATGACGATGATCTCAAATATTACAAGTCATGCTTGGCAATACCTGACGTGGGTCCAATACCGCCAATTGAGGATCGTAACCCTATTCTTTATCAAACCCCGACGGGGGTTACAACGCGTTCCCCGGCGGGGGTCACAACGCAGTCTCAAGAAGAGATCCCCGGCGGGGGTTACAATGCATGTTCCGTTGACACACATATCAACAAAGGTCAAGCAGCCTTGACATCATTATAACCATTAACAAGTAAATCTAATGAAGCGTCAGAAGCCATCCGATGATTTCAGCCGTTGATACACACATCAACGAGGATCAAGTATACCCCGGCGGGGGTCACAACGCACTCTGAGGTTCAAACCCCGGCGGGGGTTATAATGCATATCAATTGTTGATTCAAACAGCAGCGAAGGTCAAGCAGCCTTGACAGTCTACCTCACATGGTTTTCATGCGTTGATTCACACATCGGTGAAGTACACATCAACGAAGGTCAGGCAACCCTGACAGCATATGTTGTTGGCAGTAAATCCAACAAAACCTTGACATATCCTTGCGATACAAACCAGGAAAGGTCAGCATCATCGAGGAGGATTGATGATGGAATATGTTATACACATCTTCAAACAGACAAAGCTGTATCCCCAAATATCTCTTACACATAAGAGGCACCTCTTCAGAATCAAGTCTGTATCAAGGATTAAGGACTTTGGTGATAACTCCAACATCCTAAAAGATTTGGATCACACATCCTATTAGGTCATAGTTGCCAATCCCCAGTAGAAGCAATAGGGAACCGACACTCATCCCCATCATGTTGGGCAACAACCCCGCACATATGCATCATACATTTGCATCATGTTGCATTTCAAGTGTCTAGGATTCTTTATCCTACCCATGCATTGCATTGCAAGAATATGATAAAGAGGGGCATCTGTAGATACTCGAAATTTTTTGCACACCTGTCACTGACTTTGCAGGAGTGCAGATTCGTCTTTCAGAGATAACCCTGGAAGACAGTTCACATCTAGTCCAGATACTACCGGAAGTTCAGTCTCAACCCCGGAATACACATTGGGAGTAACAAATCAAACCTCGGAGAGAACCCCGAGGCATGCAGTTCTAATACCGAAAATTCCACCGAAGAAGACCAATTAATCTCGGAGATAACCCCGAGGTATCCAGTCTCAGTCCCAACACTGGGAGTAGCGTTTACCCACATTGGTGATAACCCCAAGGAAGGCAGTTGCAGTTCTGGAGATAACCCAAGAAATGCTTGTTTCAAAGGTATGCAATCAGCTTCAACCTCTGCACTCAGTACCAAACCCGGAGATAACACCGGGAATACATGCACACCTCAAAGATGACACTGAGGACCTTCAACACTTGCAGCAGTCCAATCTCAGAGATAACCCTGAGCAACGTTTGTTTTATCAGCCCAAACCGACGATAACCCCGGTGAGGGGCAAAGTAGTCATCTTGCCACTTTGACGCCACATCACGTCGTCTCAACATTTCATACATACATTTCTACACGACAATGTCCCACAAGAATCAAGGAAAACCAATCCCGGGTGACTATTACGCAGGGTAACAGATAGAATTTGAAGCTTGAAGACCGGAGGGCATCGTTCCATCTTCCTGAATTCATACAACCTCTAAACCCATGCCATTGCGTAACTCTCGACAACGGCGGTCTGAAATAGGTCCTACATACCTCAATCAGATGCCCGAATTGCAATTCTAGAAGTTCGAGCGGACATTATAGTGCCTGCGTGCACGTACTGCGAGATGATAGAACCCATGGCTTGGGGCAACCTGTCCAAATATTGTACAATCTGCTAGCTCAGAGTCCCCCCCTCTATAAATAGAGGGCTTGGGGTGGCCATTTGTAAGAGAAAAAAAGGCGAGGAAGCCCTGTCAAATTTGCTCTGTACTTACAATATACTGAGTGCTTCTCATTTTAAACACTTGTGAGCTCAAATATAGCTACTTTTGTACCGGCGGGAGCCGAGTGTTCATCCACTTTAAAGATATAGAACATACTAAAATGTACTTGAGATGGGCATAGTTCGTGTGAATTGATATCCAATAAGTAGGTATAAAACCTACTTATCAAATACCCCCAAACTTGAACTATTGCTTGCCCTCAAGCAATGCATACGACATAAAACACTGAAGATGCAACTACATGCTATGCAACTAGATTACGATGCAAATGAGTCTTATATTCTTCCAGCTAGCATAGAATTTCAGTCCAAAAATGCCTCAGTGAATTATCCAGATTCAAGAAAGAAACTTCAAACTAAGCCATAGACATAATATCATACACTCAAGTAATCAATACATGCTATAAAAATGTTGTGTATGTGTTGTGTTCACCAAAACTTGACTAAAGCATAGAATACACATGCTAACTCGCTCAAAATAGGAAATTGCGGTCTAAATCAAGATTTATGTATACTAATGCAACAAAGACTACTCTGACATATCAAAACCAACTAAGGTTCAACAATGGGTTTAGACTGCTTTCGTTTTACTCACGAGGGCGATTTTCGCACTTTCCCGCAGTGTTTATTGCTATATATATATTTTTTATATAGCGAGTGCGTTTTACGCTCCATCTCGCCCATTCCAAAGAGTCAATAATTCAGCTCAAGAAGGTTTCAAGATAGCTTTTTCTTTTTCTCTTTTTTTTATATATATAGCATACCCATGTGTCCCCAAAGTTTGATTATCAATGTTTTCATAGTCCAAATCCATTTTCCACATAATTCTCTTTTTAAAACCACATTTTTTATCAAGCAATGCAACACATAATTCTTATGCCTACAAGCAATTGTGAACACGGCAGTGCAAATCGAAAGCATCTAAACAACAACCATGGACTACATCATGTAAAACTTTATATCTAAGCTAAAGATATCCATTAGACTCAACAATCCTTCAAGATTCAAATCCATTATTGGCTGGACATAACTTCCACAAAGCTAGACTTGTGAGACATGCACTAAACATAGAATGCAACTAAACATATACTAACACAAGTAATAATGACTAAAAACCAAAAAAATTAAATTTTCTGCAATTGTTATCTAACACATAAACATGCAAAATTTAAACTAATCATGCAAACACTATATGCAACTACCCTACTACCCAATGCCCCTAAACTTAAAATATTCATTGTCTCAATGAATGAAGGTATAGGGTTAAAGAAACTCCCCTATTGATCAGCTGCACCACCCTCTTCGGGTGGTGAATTCGGTGGTGGAAATGGCACGGCAGTCCCAAACTGTGGCCACTCAAGCATAGTTCCCTACTGCGTAAACGCCTCCGCTAACGACCTCATCAGACCCGTAGAAAATGCTGAAAAATTGTGGTACGTAGCATCGACATTACGCTCCAACCTTCGGAGCTATCGATCCCCAGTAGTAGCAGTTGCTTTGGTTGACGTGCATGCTTTATTTGACTTGGAGGGCTGCAATGAAGGTGTAGACGATGCAGGACGCAGAATAAAGCCCTTTCTTCTTGGATGCAATGTACCCCCTTGCCAATCTTCAAACCTTGCAATTGTGGCATGCGTAATGTCTTGGCTCGGGAACTGCAACTGCTCATCTTTCCACCTAATTCCTGCCTTGGCACACAAATGGGTAACTATTGAGGCATGTGGAATACTCCTTGTAGTACTTCCCTGCATATATCTCAGCATATTCTGATTCATTAAGTGACCCATGTCGATATATTTTCCAACAATGATTCCCCATAATATAATTGCTCGCTCCACTGTAATTTCATGCTGGTGAGAAGATGTCATAAGTTTGGCACACACAAAGAGATTCCAGGATTTTGCATAATGATTGAGAGTGGAAGCCAAAAATATCTTGGGGTGATTCGTGCCAGGAATGCATGTCCACTGGGTCCCTGGAATACACAGATCAGTGATAACAACGTCCAAATCTGTTTCCAAATGTTCTGCCTCCACCCAATTTATTCGTCCAGCTGGAGGGCGGGTAAATTGAACACTTGGCGAATGGCTCTCGGTCTGTAGTCCACTTTAATCCCACAAATAAAAGAAAACCCATTCATTGTTTCCCTCGTATTTGTGTAAAACTCTCGCACAACAGCCATAGGTGAAGCCACTAGCGTAGAACACACACCATGCCAACACCTTTCTCGAATCATTTGCACTAACTGTCCATCCTGTGCATCTGGCTTGAATCCTCGTTCATGAACAAATGACTTTCCCACAATTCGGTAGTATTCTATTTGAGCATCCAAATTGATAAACTTTAACAAATCAACATTAGCCCCACTTTGATTGCTTGAAGATGATGATTCAGGGGTACGAGATCTCGCACGCTTAGGACCCATTTGAGACTGATAAGGAAAAAGAAAAAGACTTGCCTGATAGTGAGTGATAGCCGATGACTAAATACCCCCAAACTGATTTCACACAACCCTCTCAGAAACCCTAGTTTTTATCAGTGTAGCTATTGATCATGGTTATGAGATTTGATGTGAAAATCATGTAGTGGAGAAGAGACGTTATAACTTCAATTGGTAACTAATTAGATAGGAGGAGGGGTGCATGTAATGGAGAGTAAAGGGAATACGACTTCAACTGATGGAAGACAAGTGTTAGAACACGTCTTTAAAACTTATTTTTTTTTCAAATTCCGGTTCCAGGCGTGGCCGTGCGGCTTTTCAATGGAGACCTAGCCCGGGAGCACGAGTGGATTTTTTTCTCTTGGATAGACATGCAGCGCGGGCATGCGGTTTTTCAAGGCATACATCGCGCGAGCGTGACTGGTTTCATTCTGCACTGCCACTTTTC
Organism: Panax ginseng; assembly: GCA_020205605.1. Classification (NCBI taxonomy): domain Eukaryota; kingdom Viridiplantae; phylum Streptophyta; class Magnoliopsida; order Apiales; family Araliaceae; genus Panax; species Panax ginseng. The sequence continues at coordinate 51,795,947 of CM035136.1, read as the reverse complement.
CTTTCCAATACTTCAAGACATTAATGAATTCAATCCAATACACCTACAATAACACCAATAAACACTGTCAAAGCATGAATTACTAAATACGCATGAATGTCTATCTTAACACCATAATTTCTATGCTATGCACCAACAAAATCATATGAACATTCAGTTTCTAAGATATTTATGCAAGGCTAGCAAACTATCACAACTAAATATGAAAATAAACTAACAAAAACAATCTAACAGAATAAATAAATAGTAGAGATAGAAACAATGGGTTGCCTCCCATCAAGCGCTAAGTTATAGTCAATTAGCTTGACTGTCTCTGATTTAATCACGTCGAAGAAAGAATTAAGGTGACTTTCTGTCGGTCAACCTCGCCACCAAAGTAATTCTTCAGCCGCTGTCCACTCACTTTAAACGGCTTGTCCGGGAACTTATCGAATACTTCGACTGCACTATGTAGGAAAACTGTCTTCACTGTGAGTGGCCCGGACCACCTTGATTTGAGCTTTCCAGGAAAAAGTTTAAGTCTGGAATTGAAAAGCAACACTCTTTGTCCCGGCTCAAATGTTCTCTCTATGATCTTGCGATCATGCCATTTCTTCACTTTCTTCTTGTATAGCTTTGAGTTTTCATACGCCTGTAATCGGAATTCGTCCAACTCATTGAGTTGGAGTAGGCGTTTCTTTCCTGCGGCTTTCAAATCAAAATTGAGCTTCCGAATTGCCCAATATGCCTTATGCTCTAACTCCATCGGAAGATTACATGCTTTGCCATAAACTAGCTAAAAAGGTGACATGCCCAATGGAGTTTTTTACGTAGTTCTATATGCCCACACAACATCATCAAGCTTTAAGGACCAATCCTTTCTAGTGGGGTTCACAACTTTTTCAAGAATTCTTTTAACTTCCCGATTTGACACTTATGCTTGGCCATTCGTTTGTGGATGATACGCTGTAGCAATGCAATGATTCATCCCATACTTAGCCAATAAAGCTGTGAATTGCCTATTGCAAAAATGACTGCCTTCATCACTAATGATGGCCCTTGGAGTCCCAAACCTCGTGAAGATACTTCTTTGTAAAAACCTGAGGACTACTTTGGCATCATTTGTTGGAAGAGCTGTCACTTCTACCCATTTCAACACATAATCCACTGCTAGCAAGATATATAGATTTCCACATGAAGAAACGAAAGGGCCCATGAAATCAATCCCCCACACATAAAAGATTTCCACTTTGAGGATCGTATTCAATGGCATTTCATTTCTTTTCAAAATGTTCCCAACTCTCTGACATCTGTCACATCTCTAGACGAAACTGTACGCACCCTTGAAAATGGTCGGCCAGTAGAATCCTGCTTGTAGCACTCTAGCCGCTGTTCGCTCTCCACCGTAGTGACCCCCATACAAAGAAGAATGACAATCCTGCAAAATCCCCTCTATCTCGCTATATGGGATACACCTCCTTATCATTTGATCAACACATTGTTTGAACAAATATGGTTCATCCCATATAAACCATTTAACATCATGCAGGAATTTCTTCTTTCGATGACCAACCAAGTCAGAAGGTACCATCTTACTCACCAAGTAGTTTGCGTAGTCTACAAACTATGGCACTTCCCCTTTCACCACAAACAACTGTTCATCTGGAAAGGATTCATTAATTACAATTTTGTCATATGCCTCCCTTTACGGATTCTCTAGTCGAGATAAGTGGTCCGCCACTTAGTTCTCAGTTCCCTTTCTGTCCATGATCTCTAGATCAAACTACTGTAACAGTAATATCCATCTGATCAAACGGGGCTTTGCATCCTTCTTCGCCACTAAATGTCGAATTGCTGCGTGATCTGTGTACACTATCACCTTCGTACCAATCAGATATGCTCAAAATTTATCAAAAGCATACACAACTGCCAATAACTCTTTCTCTGTGGTTGTGTAGTTCAACTGCGCATCCATAAGGGTCTTTCTAGCATAATATATCACGTAAAAAAGATTTTCCTTTCGCTGACCCAAAATAGCCCCCACAAGTCCCAATCCGATGCAGTAATAACTGGTGATGACGTTAATTTTCTCTTCAAGTGCTCAAATACTGACACGCATGCCTCATCAAATTTGAACTGTGAATCCTTCTCCAATAAACTACATAGTGGTTTAGTTATCTTAGAGAAGTCTTTTATGAATCTGAGATAGAAGCCTGCATGTCCCATAAAACTGCGAACACCTTTTACTAAAGTAGATGGTGGCAAATTCTCAATAGTCTCGAGTTTAGCTCTGTCCACCTCAAGTCCCTTCTTCGAAACTTTGTGTCCCAAAATAATTCCTTCTTGTACCATAAATGGCACTTTTCCCAATTCAGTACCAAATTTATTTCAATGCATCTTTTCAAAACCATCAACAACTTGTCAAGACATAAATCAAACGAATCCCCAAAAACTGAGAAATCATCCATGAATACCTCCACATTTTGTTCTACCATATCCGAAAAATAGCCATCATGCATCTCTGAAAGGTGGCTGGAGCATTGCACAGACCAAAAGACATCCTTCTGAAAGCAAAAGTTCCATATGGACATGTAAAGGTTGTCTTTTCTTGATCCTCTGGAGCTATCACAATCTGATTATAGCCTGAATATCCGTCCAGAAGGCAATAATACTCATGACCCACCAGTCTATCCAACATCTGATCGATGAATGACAGTGGGAAGTGATCTTTCCATGTAGCTTTGTTAAGCCCGCGGTAGTCCATGCAGACTCTCCACCCCGTCACTGTTCGTGTTGGAATCAACTCATTATTCTCATTTGAAACCACAGTCATACCACCCTTCTTCGGTATACATTGCACGGGGCTCACCCATGAACTATCTGAAATCAGACAAATTATGCCTGCATCCAACCATTTCAGTACTTTTTTCTTGACCACTTCCTTCATGACCGGATTAAGTCTTCTTTGTTGCTCCACCGACGACTTGCTATCATCTTCCAGCAGGATCTTGTGCATACAAAAAGAAGGGCTGATCCCTTTTATATCTGCTGTAGTCCATCCAATAGCCGACTTGAACTCTCTAAGGACTCGTAGCAGTTTTTCTTCCTGAAAAGATGTTAGTGCAGAAGAAATAATCACAGGTAGCTTGGAATCTTTATTTAAAAATGCATACCTCAAATGATCTGGAAGTGGTTTCAATTCAAGTTCTGGAGGTGTCTCAAGAGATGGCTTCAATTTTATTGATGTCTCTCCAGCTTTCTTCAATGACTCAACAGGAGTTTTGAACTTTCTAAACTGTGGAGTAGTATCAAGAAATTGTACAAGTTCTTCAAATTCCTCATCCTCTAATTCTGAATTTCCAGCCATAACACTTCTCAACGGTTCATAATCCACCAAGCTTTCTACTTCATCATTTAAGATCTTCTCTACCACATCAACTCTGAAGCATTCCTCATCTTCTGTCGGGAATTTCATTGCCTTGAATACATTAAAGGTAACTTCCTGATCATGAACACGCATTGTAAGTTCCCCTTTCTGAATGTCTATCAAGGTCCTTCCTGTAGCTAGGAATGGTCTTCCGAGTATGATTGGTATACTCCTATCTTCCTCATAATCTAAAATGATGAAATCAGCCAGAAAGATGAATTTATCCACTTTTACCAATACATCTTCAACAATTCCCCATGGATAAGTGATGGATCTATCAGGTAGCTATAAAGAAATATTTGTCAGCCTTGGAGCCGGTAATCCCAACTGATTGAATACTGATAGGGGCATCAAATTTATACTTGCTCCAAGATCACACAGACATTTACTGAAGCTCATCTTTCTGATTGTGCAAGGAATTGTGAAACTGCCCGGATCCTTCAGCTTTGGAGGTAATTTGTGCTGAAGCACTGCACTGCATTCCTCTGTCAAGGCCAATGTCTCAAAATCTTCTAATCTCTTCTTCTTAAACTTTGCATAACTCGACATCTATTCCAATGCCTCAGCGAAAGGTATATTAATCTGTAGTTTTTTAAAGACCTCCAATAACTTGCTGAACCGCTTATCTTCCCTCTACTTATTCAATCTCTGTGGATACGGAACCAGAGGGTGAACTAGTGGTGTTTTACTTATGGGCTTCTCAACTGAACCTGCTTTATCCTTATCTTCCTACTGTAACTCAAAATCTTCATCATTTTCTTTCTTTTCAGACAAATTCTACCTTCACCTCCAGCATGAGCGTCATCATCCTTGTATACATGGCGGCCTTTTACTGGTAAATTTCTTGCACACTGCTTCCCAGATCTGAGTGTGATTTCCTGACATTTTTCCTTCCCTTCTCTTCTTGGATTTGTCTCTGTGGTACTTGGCAATGAACCCTGGGGCCTGTTGTTAAGCATGCTCGCCATCTGACCCATTTGAGTTTCCAGATTTTTAATAGCCATTGCTTGGCTTTTAATCATCACCTCTGTATTCGCCATGTACTTCATCATCATCTCCTCCATTTCTGATTTCTTTTCTTGCTGAGGTGCAGATGGAGTGTGATGTTGTTGTTGAGAAACTCCACGTGGGAAAGGTGGACTTGGTGCAAACTGTTATTGAGCTGACTGTGACTGAAATTGGTTATTCGGTTGAAACTGACTCTGCTGATTTCCTTGATTATTTGACCAACTGAAGTTTGGATGGTTGCGGTTGTTGGAGTTGTATGTGTTCTTAATTTGTCCCTGATCCTTCCTATAATTACTCACATACTGTACAGACTCCGAGTTGATAGCACATTGATCCGTTGAATGTGACCCCGTACAAATCTCACACACAAAGGCAACTGTCTTTGCCTTGGTCTCTGTCAACAAATCAATTTTCTTCGCCATGGATGCCATCTATACAGACAATTGTGTGATAGCATCCACTTTTAACAAACCTGCAACTCTGGGCTGTGGCATCCTGGCTGTAGGGGTTTGGAAATCATTTGCTGACATTGTCTCGATAAGGTTATATGACTCTTCATAACTTTTGGCCCATAAAGCTCCTCCTGCAGCTGCATCTACAATCGGTCTTGATTGCCATCCCAATTCATTATAGAATATGTTAATCACCATCCAATCCGGCATGCCATGGTGTGGACACTTCCTTAGCATCTTTTTGTATCTCTCCCAGGCTTCATATAAAGATTCACCCTGTTGTTGCTCAAACTGGGAAATTATTGTCCTCATCTTCACAGTTTTAGCCATTGGAAAAAACTTGGCTAATAATTTCTGTGCTAGGTCCTCCCATGTGGTTATAGATCCCGAAGGCAAAGAGTGAAGCCAACTTCTTGCTTTATCCTTCAATGAAAACGGAAATAGTCTAAGTCTGATCGCATCCTCCGTCACCCCGTTATATCTGAAAGTAACACATATTTCGATGAAACTCAACAGGTGTTCATTAGGATCATCTGTAGCAGCGCCCCCAAACTGTACCGAATTTTACACCATTTGAATTGTGCCCGGCTTTATCTCAAAGGTATTAGCTGCTATCGCTGGTCTGACTATGCTTGACTATAGTCCATTCATATTCGACATAGAGTAGTCTCTTAAAGCCTCGTGCTCCTCTCTTTGCTCTTCTCTTTGTCCTTCAGCTGCCATATTAGATGTTGTCCCCTCTAACTCTGCTTGTATATTTCTACATACTCTTAATTTCCAACCTCTTTCGTTTATGTTGTCCTGTGCTGGTATCAACTCTGAATTGGATGATCGTGTGTGCATAAAATATATACAAGTACCTGAAACAAAATAAAAACAAAAATAGAAATGAGATAAGATTAGATTTGTCTAAGTCATACAATATAGCTTAAAACTGATGATAATAATACTAAATTTAAACGCCTTTCCCCGGCAACGGCGCCAAAAACTTATTGCCTCCTTTTTAGTCCTAACAAAAGGACTCTAACTCATGGAAGCATATATGGGTCAACAAGTAGTACAAAGTAAGTTAAGTATCGATCCACGGAGAAATGTTTCAAAATTAAATTATTATGCATCAACTATATCACTATTTCTATATGCTTAAATGAACGCTATAATTTTTGAATTAATCTAACTCAAGTAATGAGTACAAGAAAAATAATCGAATAATAAATCAAATTTGGAAATAATGGGATTCTAACTTTAATTCATATTTCATCTAAATAATACCCTCATACAAGATCATTCATGTATCATGGAAAATTAGCCAAGAGCACAAAACTAGACATAACCATTTTTCAATGCATTATGACCTACTTACATAACATCCACGTGCAATAGAAATCATGTAATCATCAATAAAACTAAAATCACTATATTTCTATTTGACATTGGAATAATATTGAATTGAAGCGTGAGCTCTTATATAACTACACACGGTGAAACAATATATTTCTATCTAATTCACGAAATATAAAGCTAAACAATTCAGCCTCATAAACGCATGCTATCATGATTACAACCATACTCACATGTCATTTTTCAATTCCATATAAGTACATAAAATGAATGGTGATCAGGAAATCATGCAATCATTTCAATCATAATAGAATTTCCATGATAACTACACAATCAAGCATTCAGGCCATTAATATTAGACTACATATCAATATCCGTTAGAATCCCATAATGGAGTTTAGTTCATTGCTGAACCGAAAGCCATTATGAGATTAAACCAACACATGAAAAATAAATAGAACAATTTAGAGAGAAGATAGAATTGATCAAACCCATTTGCAGATTATATTCCAAAACGTGGATCCAATCTCCAATGATTTCCAGCAAAATAAAAGTCGTTCGTAGTCAATGATTGAATTCTAAAGAAGAGGTATAAAATATTAAGTCTATGCTTGGATCCTCGTTGGAATTCGTTCAAAGCGTAGAACCCTAGTTCTCTAATATGAAAAACTGATAAAAACTAAAGATGATCGCGTCTGGTACCAACCAGAGTAGTTTATACCCACTCAAACACTTCTAATTTCAAAATTAAAATAAAGTTAAACAACAACAGTCGATGACGCGCGCGATCCCCATACAAAATAGGCACGGGCGCACGGGTTTGGAAATTTAGCCTGCTTGGGTTCGGTAGCCTTGCATGCCAAGTTCTAGCTTGTGTAGTCGGCAACCTACATTTTTGCATCCTTGAGTTCTGCTGCTGCTGCTTCCTTGTCATGCTGCTATTGTTCCTTTGACATGCTGCTTTCTCTTCTTTGTCCATCAATGTTCAGTTCCTTTTCTCCACTCGCCCCTCGTGTCATGCCTTCACTGATCTCATGCCACCTACCAACGTCGAGCTATACCATTTCCTACATTTTCACACCAGAGGAGTTCTTAGTACATGCAATGCAAAATAACACGAAATGCAACTAAAAACATACTAAAATGTACTTGAGATGGGCATAGTTCGCGTGAATTGATATCCAATAAGTAGGTATAAAACCTACTTATCAAAGCCCTGTCAAATTTGCTCCGTACTTACAATATACTGAGTGCTTTCTAATTTTAAACACTTGTGAGCTCACATATAGCTACTTTTGTACCGGCGGGAGCCGAGTGTTCATCCACTTTAAAGATATAGAAGTCTTCTTTGGCGTTAACGTAAGCCTTCTCACACACTTTAAAGCATTTCTCTTCATCTTTGCACACACCCTTCTTCACGTTGAGAGTCGTGTTGCGTGTGTTTGCCCGAACTTCGGTCCGTAGTTTTATTTCAGTTTGTATCTACATATATATTTATATATATATATTTATATATATGGACTAACATTATCGAGTTATGCCTCGATTGAGCCTAGACTTCGGTCTGGATCGTTTACTGCTTTAATATATATACTTATATATTAACTATTTTCGGACTTTGTTCGATGAGCCTGGATTTTACATCCAGAGCATTTACTTGCTTATATATATATATATATATATATATATATATATATATATATTCATCCACACAGGTTTACTTACGGGTGGTTGATCGTTCTGACTTTCTTTACGTTTAGTCCCTACTTTGAAGTTTCCTCCGTGGTGGTTGATCACTTTTACAACTTTCTTTACATTTCGTCCTGCCTGGAGTTTCCTCCGTGGCGGTTGATGGCTTTTACAGCTTTATTTACATTTTCTGATCCCCAATGGAGGTGCTTCGTGGTGGCTGATCATGTCTGTATATATATATATATATATTTACAACATATATATATACCTGCTTATTGCTTTCACACAAATTGCAGCATCATGTGAGCCTAGGAATTATGTGATCACAAATTCAGTCTATTGGATCTAGATTCGGTTCCCGTGATGGACATTTTCAGCTGTAAGCAACTTGTAAATTTATCTGCAGTGTCTGAATTTCCTCAGATGGTTTTCATACCCAGGAGGAAGTCGGCATTATTTTGTACATTATTTTCTTATAGATGCTTCGCATCTTGAAAATAAAAGCAATCAAGCCGAACACTTAATAAAAAATAGAAGTGTAAAAGGTCTCAATTACTATTGAGCACAAGGGTTTGAAAATACTCTTTTATAAAACGTCACTGCCATATCTTGCTAAAAATTAAATTTTTACATAAATTCAAACCCTGTGAATATAGGTGCGAACAAGGCCTCGCACTACTTCCAAATAAATAGCACATTGATCCACACACACACATTTAGATTTGAAAAGTGGCGGTCACCGTGGTAACACGGATGTCGGGGGGTGCCTAACACCTTCCCTCTTCATAATCAAGTCTCCGGACCTAATGAATCTTGGTTTCACCGACCCGTTTAGTAGTGTCACATCACTGGGTCAATGTGCAAATCTTTTCTCGGTTGTGTTGGTACAACCATTTAAAAAACCAACTGGCGACTCTTAACAGTCCATCGTCGACATTATACATGTCGGGCCTTTTTCACTTAGTTTTTTCAAACAAATCTCACCTAAACATGAGAACACCAAAGAACAAGTAAACGGAAAGGGACAAATAAAAATTCCGACGTCGACATATATATATATATATATATATATATATGTGTGTGTGTATTTTTATATATATATGTAAGATATACATATATATATATATATATATATATATATTTATGCGAGAAAAAGTCATGGATCGACGATCTAGGCACAACTAATCGATAGAAATATATATATATATATATATATATATATATATATGTGTGTGTGTGTGTGTGTGTGTGTGTGTGTGTTAAAGCAAGAGAAAGCTTCAAATATAAAAAAATCTTACAGTGTGCATCAAGGAAGGCTTTAGACTACTTTTGGAGCTTGAAAACTCAGTTTCCACCGGTTAAAAATTGATATGTTGTAGTATATATGTATGCAAGTGTTTAGAAAGAAGAATATTGAAGTTTGGAACACTATAGGAGGGGTTAAGAGTTGAAATGGACGAAATTCCCTCTGTTTTCTTCTTTTTTCCTCTTTCACTTTGGCTGCTGGGGGGATCTATTTATATACCAACGTAGAAGTGGGTCTACCTACGGCTGCCCGGGTGGCCCGGGCCCTATGGGTCATGTTGTCTCGATGTACGTACACTCGAATCAACGCATTGTCCGCTCGAACCTTCATAACTTCCAATCCAATAATCTGGTTAAGGCGTGCTATACCTTTCTGGAAAGCCCTTGACAAGAGCTACACAATGACATGAGATTTGACATTTTTTCGAATACGGGAAGATGGGTCAATGACCCGATCTTCAAGTCTTCACAGTCCATCCGTTAAGTTGTCTTGTGTTGTTTTCACTCGGGATTGATGTTATGGTTCTGCATGACTTCTTTTGAAGTGATTTGGTATGAATTGATGTTAAGTTGCAAAATTACTATTTTGCCCCTCCCGGGTTTATTCCGGGTTTGGTGCAGTTGTAGTTGTCTTTTCTCAGGGTTGTCTTCGAGATTGGACTGCCGTTGACTTTTGTCAGTCCTCAAGGTTGTCTCTGAGGTTGGTTTTTGGTTTCCGGGGATTGTCACCAGGTTTTGACTTGATCTCCCGGTGTTATCACCGGGGTTTGGCTTGATCTCCCGGGGTTGTCGCCGGGGTTGGACTTGATCTCCCGAGGTTGTCTCCAGAGTTGGACTTGATCTCCTGGGGTTATCTCAAGGGTTTGATTTTGATCTCCCAGGGTTGTCACCGGAGCTTGAATTTGATCTCCCGGGGTTGGATTTGATCTCCTGGGGTTGTTTTCAGGGTTTGATTTGACCTCCCGGGGTTGTCTCTGGGGTTGGATTGTCACCGAGGTTGGATTTGATCTCCTGGATTTGGATTTTATTATTTGACTTCCAAGGTTGTCTTTGGAAGATAAAAGACGATCCTGCCCTCCTGCATGGTTAGTAACAGGAATGCAAAAATTTGAGTGTCTACAAATGCCCCTCTTTATCATGTTTATGCAATGTAATGGCATGAACAGGATAAAGATTACTAGACACTTGAAATATGACAAGATTTAAATGATGCCATGCAATGCAAGATAATATGATGTTATGTGTTTTGATTGATTTGGTGTGGAATTACCTTAAATGGTATTCTACCACTGACTGCTCCCGCCATTCTTGTTGGGGATGGAGTTGTCATTGATGGTCTCCACTGGAATGTCTTGATGTCTACCCGAATGGTAGTTCTTAAAGCTTTCATCACCGGCCCGATGCTACATTGGATTGATGCCAACGATTGAAATGTCCATCAGTGTTGTTGAAACTGATTCGACGTCATGTTGTAAAGATGTTTTTAAAATCCCCGTTGGGGAAATTTCATCTGGATGATACCATTGGATTATGATGTTGAGGTTGTCACCAACATTCTTTATCTTTAGATGTGCTTTCTGACTTTACTTCCACCGAAGATGTTCCCCTCTTTTGACGAGTGACTCACTGGGGATTCCTTATGCCTATCTTGATGATAGCTTGCGTTGGTAGTCATCACCGGATTCTTTTTGCCATTATGTTGAGATTGTCACCACCGCTCTGGCTCTCTATCAGGTTGATGTCGATAGCTCCACTGGAGATATAAATTTTACTGCTTGCTTTCACAGCATCCTCACAATACCTACTTGAATGGTAGTTTTGTGAAGGTTGACCATCACCGAATTTCCTTGGTGCCTACTTGCACATTAGTTTACAACGGTTTGAAAATCACCGAACCTTCGCGGTGCCTCGGCTGGGGATTTATATAACAGATTCCATCATCGGTCTTCTGCGAGGAAGATAGTTTTCCACAGTTTTCATCATCATATATTTCCCGATGCTACATTGGATTTGTTGCCAATGGTTTACATTGTTAATCATTCTAACATTCGTTCAAACATTTTTTAACAACTTATATCACCGGGTCATTCCTGATGCTACGCTGGAGTTATCACCAACGGTTTACAATGTCAATCATTCTGACCTTCGTTGAATTAGTTTCTAACGGCTTACATCACCGGACCATTCTCGATGCTACGCTGGAGTTGTCGCCAATGGTTTAAACTGTCAATCATTCTAACCTTCGTTGAAGTAGTTTTCAACGGCTTACATCACCGGACCATTCCTGATGCTACGCTGGAGTTGTTGCCAACGGTTTATAATGTCAATCATTTTGACCTTCGTTGAAGTAGTTTTCATTGGCTTACATCGCCGTACCATTCCCGATGCTACGCTGGAGTTGTCGCCAATGGTTTACAATGTCAATCATTCTGACCTTCGTTGAAGTAGTTTCCAATGACTTACATCACCGGACCCTTCCTGATGCTACGCTGGAGTTGTCGCCAACGATTTACAATGTCAATCATTCTGACCTTCGTTGAAGTAGTTTTCAACGACTTACATCATCAGACCATTCCCGATGCTACGCTGGAGTTATCACTAATTGTAAGACCCTAACTTTTTATAAATAAAATTGAATTTCCTCTATTCATTATTTTGAAATAATAAGAGGTTGATTTGATTAATGTGGTTAGTTATGAGTAAAATGCGCAAATATTTTAAATAAACAAGTGGTTATAAAATATTCATTGTTGTCGGGGAATATTCGTTTGGTTGTGGAATATTCTTGCTGTCGGGGAATATCCATACGATGACGCAACCATTTGTGGGCCCCATAACAAAAAACTGTCGGATGAAGAAAACAACAAGTATGAGTTTTTTTTTATAAATAACAAATAGAAGTTATTCACAATTAACACCGTTGGAATACACGGTGGTTAAATTACGATAAAACACGTCGTTTACAAGCGATGTACTGCGGATTGCACAATAATTCTAATTATTGATTCTTACGTAAGAAGCACTACTCAATAAATGTTACAGTAAATCTCTGTTCAATATTTTATTTTATTGATTCAATAATTGCTACGTTGATATTTTATATTATTGTTGTTTCAATAATTGTCACTGCATAGTATTTCCCATTATCAGATCAATAATTCATATTATTTGAATAATATTATTAGATAGCATTATTGGCAAGTTCTGTCTAGGAAAGGGGTTTGGTCACCTAATTGCGCGCCAATAAGGAGAAATCCTTATCGAAAAGCCCCCACTTTTCTAGGAATGACCTGATTGTAATTATTGTGATTCTGTAATATTATTTGTGAATAATTAATTATTGATTTATATGATAAGAAAATATTTATTTTATGTGGATATAAATGAATGAATTAATGCTGAGGCGTTTTATCAGTATTTTGTCGGAATAGATGTATTAAAATCATCCGTATGTGAATTTTGGTCATTTTTTGTTTGGAATTTGGAAAAACTTTCTTCTACAAAGTTGTAGAGAAATAAATTTTATATGGGATGGACATAAGGTTCATATTTTTCTGATAAAAGGGCTATTTATTATGAATTATTGAAGTTTCGAAAATAAATATTTTTATTAAAAATATGGGTGGGCCCCACTTTTGTTTTTTTGGGAAAAATGCTGAAGTTTCAATCGTGGTGTGCGTGAATGGTAGAGGGTAGAGCCACCGGTAACAGGTTAGTCTGCTTTGGCGTTCTGCCATTTTCCTATAAATAGGGTGCTTAGTTAGAATTGAAAATCACACAAGAATAAAAAATTTTCTCTTTCTATAATATCGAGCGTATTTTTGTGAGTATTTAGATACTTTAAGAGTTGATAAGCAATGCAAGTTTTCTTCAGCATTATACCCGATATTTCAGTCAGAAGTACTATTCTTTTTAGGTAAGAAATGTTATTTTTTTCGTAAATGATATTATTTCTTTCAATATCATTATACCGAAATATTGATATGAATTTTATTATGAAATTTTTACCTTTTCATGTCGAGGTTACTATTCACGTATACGACACTATTCACGTATATGGCAATATTCACGAATACGATACTATTCACGAGTACTATTCACGAAGTATGATTTTTCTTATGAATTTTTTACCTTTTTGTGTCGGGGTTACTATCCACGTATACGGCACTATTCATGTATACGACACTATTCACAGAAAAATTAAATTTTCTTTTTTTTGTCCAAGTTGTCTATTATGGTTACTATCTTTGATTGTATCCATGTTTTGATCTTCATTCTTGAATTTTACTCTACAATTGATTATTATGAAGTATTTTTGAACTTGGATAAACCAAAGTACGAATCCCTAATCTTTGTCCTTTAATATCACTGGATTCATTTTCTTTAAGATATTTTTCATCATCCCCAGTCCTAAATGATGATATAATTGAATATTTTTGGCCTGTAGTGCAAAGATGAATGATTACTTGATGAATATCTTTGGCCCGTAGTGCAAAGATGGACAAGTGTTGAGATGAACATGACCAACCGGTGATACAAATGAATATCTTTGGCCTGTTGTGCAAAGATGAATATTTGATTCAGGATGTATATTGATTGATGTTACATGGATAAAATATTGATGATGGACTTTTAAATCATAGAAGATAGTAGACTTCATTCTCTACTTAACTCTTCTAATGAATTGTTATTTCGCTGTGAATATTAATATAAAATTTGTTGTCTATTATATTTTATCTGATTTATTGAAGGCTAACGATAATTTGTTCTATATTATCTTAGTCATAATATTATTTACTGGTCTAGTTGAGCTCACCCTGTTCCTTTTTGTTCCATTTTTCTTCTCAGGAGGCGAGAATATAGCGGGAACTAGTCGGGGTGTGGAGTGATGTTTCAATACAGTTGTTTTAGCAGTCCTCACTATTTTGTAAAATAGTGTACGAATAATAATAATGAGGACTTATTGGAGTTTGGATATTGTCTAGAAGACAATATTTGTATTTAAACTCACAGCATATGTGTTGTCGTATTTTGCACGATAATTGTAATAATAAAGTTGTAGTTGTTTTCAGTACCATGTATTTGGCGACTCAGAATGGGTTGTGTGGACCAATTTTGGGGGCGTCACACCAATGGTTTAAAATGTCAATTGTTCTGACCTTCGTTGAAGTAGTTTCCAACGACTTACATCACCGAACCCTTCCCGATGCTATGTTAGAGTTGTTGCCAACGGTTTACAATGTCAATCATTCTGACCTACGTTGAAGTAGTTTTCAACCGCTTACATTGTAAGAACCCGAATTTTCAGAAAATATTAAAATAAAAATTTAGTAAATAAAATTCTTAAGGAATGTGAAGGGTTCAGATAAGAATATATATATATATATATATATATATATATATATACATTGTGAGGTATGTGGTATAGTGTTGCATAGGATAATATAAACTATGCAATAAGTGATTTATGTGTTTAATAAATATGTTATTATTATATATTTGTTATTTATTAAAGAGTCGAGTTATTTAAAGTAAAGAAGATGGATAGAAATTTATCTATCGAAATTAAATAATTTATGTGAAATAATTTTATCATAGTAAGTTGGTGACATTAAATATATTTGATAATCACCAATTCCTTGAGTATATGTACGAGTAGGTATCAAGTCTAAGGCAGTGCAACCGTACCCTTTAATGGTGGATGTATAGGAGCTGGGCTAAACGATTCCTTCAGAGAGCGGAAGTATATACGAATTAGTAACCGACCTAACTCACTGTGAAAACAGTGTAGACGAGACGAAAACTAATTTGTTGGTTGTTTGTGGGAAACCACTCAGTGTACTATATTGAATACCATTAAAGACTCGATGTATATGTACGTTGTTAACGAGAGAAGAAAATCGATATATCTTTAGATAAATATTGGTGAGAGATTTATTGACTAATATTGGGATATGGTTAAATGTATAGATTCAAGAAAGAAGAGTTGAACTTGAAGTTTAATCTCTAAATTATTGAAGAATGTAGTCATTAGAGATTTATTTTGGTTAGTATAATGAGATAGCATGTAGGGAGCATGTTAAAGGATTTGCGAGTTAAGTTCTATTTCTGTTGAAGCATAACATGTTTGCGTCCTAACTTAAGGTGACGCGACTGCGCCACTCTCAAGCCAAAGACCAACGCGGCCGCACCGGTCTGTAGACAGTTCATGAGGAGTTTGTGTAATCTGATGAGTTGTGTAATCTGAACTATATGAATTGTATATTAGTGGCTAATATGTTATAATATGGGTCATATTTGATATTTGTAGACACTCGAAATTTTCTATACTGCTGTCACTAACATTACAGGAGGACAGATTCGTCTTTCAAGAGGGAACCCTAGAAGACAATCCACATCCATTCTGGATACTACCGGAAGTTCAACATCAACCCCAGAACACACACTGGGAGTAACAATTCCAACCTCGGATATAACCCCGAGGCGTGCAGATCCAATACCGGAACACACACCAGGAGAAGACCGATTAATCTCGGAGATAACCCCGAGGTATCCAGTCTCAGTCCCAATCATGGGAATAGCCACCAACCTTGGTGATTACCCCAAGGAATGCAGTTTTGGCGATAACCCCGGAAATGCTTGTTTCAAATGCAACCAGCTTCAATCTCGGCGCTCACAACGAGATATTCAGTACCAACCCGGAGATAACACCGGGAGGACAGGCACACCTCAAAGATGACACTGAGGACCTTAAACAATTGCAAAGCGATCCAATCTCGGTGAAGCCACGAAAGCAACGCTCTGCTTTATCGGCTGTCCGGTGATAACACCGATGAGGGGCAACATCGTCATTTCTCCAACGCGATGCCACACCACGTCGTCTCAACATTTCATACACATCTCTACACAATGATGTCCCACAAGAATTAAAGATAACCAATCCCAAGTGACTATTGTGCGGGGTAACAGATGGAATTTGAAGCTTGAAGACCGGAGGGCATCGTCCCATCTAAAATAACTTCGTACAAACTCTAATCCTATGCCATTGTACAACTCTCGACAAAGGTGGTCCGAAATAGGTCCTGTATACCTCAATCGGATGCCCGGATTGTACTTTTGAAAGTTCGAGTGGACATTACAATGCCCGAGTGCACGTACTACGAGACGACCCGACCCGAGGAACCCGGGCCCACCCGGGTTGCCTAAGGTACACCTGCGGCTCCACCCTCTATAAATAGAGGGCTTGGGGTGGCCATTTTGAAGAAGAAAAACAGCGAGGAAGCCCTGCCAATTTGCTCTGCACTCACCCCATACAGTGTACTTTCTCATTTTAAACACTTGTGAGCTCATATATAGCTACTTTTGTACCAACAAAAGCGAGTGTTTATCCACTTTAAAGATATAGAAGTCTTCTTTGGCGTACCAAATCGTAAAGCCTTCTCACACACTTTAAAGCCTTTCTCTTCATCTTTGCACACCCATTCTTCACGCTTGAGAGTCGTCTTTGCGTGTGTTTGCCTGTATTTGATGCATGGTTTTATTTCGGTTTGTATATACATGTATATTATATATATATATATATTCATATATATTGACTAACATTATCGTTTATGCCTCGATTGAGCCTGAACTTGATGCGGAGCGTTTATTTGCTTATATATATATATATATATATATATATATATATGAATCGTGTGTCGAACTTTGTTCGATGAGCCTGAACTTGATGCAGTGCGTTTACTACTTTAATATATATATATACTTATATATATTAATTGTTTGTCGGACTCTATTCGATGAGCCTGGATTTTACATCCGGTGCATTTATTTGCTTATATATATATGTATATATATGAACTGTTGTCGAATTCTGTTCGATGAGCCTGGATTTTACATTTGGTGCATTTATTTGCTTATATATATATATATACTTATATATATGAACTATTGTCGAACTCTGTTCGATGAGCCTGGATTTTACATCCGGTGCGTTTATCGCTTATATATATATATATATTTTTTTTTTTTCGTCCCACCTGGAGTTTACTCCGTGGCGGTTGACCGTATTTACAGTTTTATTTACGTTTCGTCCCGCCTAAAGTTTCCTCCGTGGCGGTTGATAGCTTTTACAGCTTTATTTACATTTTTGATCCCCCATGGAGGTGCTTCGTGGTTGGTGATCATGTATCGATATATATATATATTTACTGACTTTTATATATATACCTATTTATCGCTTTCATACAAATTATGGTATCATACATATGCCTTTAGGAATCATGTGATCACATTCACCTTTATTGGATCTAGATTCTAGGTTCCGTGATGGACATTTTCAAATGTAGTTACTTTTGTAAATTATTCTGCATGGTGTCTCGAATTTCCTCAGATGGTTTCCATACCCACAGGGAAGTCGACATTATTTTGTACATTATTTTCGTACAAATGCCTCGCATCTGTAAAATAAAATCAATCAAGCCGAACACTTAATAAAATGGGAGTGTAAAAGGTCTCAATTACTATTGAGCATCAGGGTTTGAAAAACCTCTTTTATAAAACATCAACGCCATATCTTGCTTAAAATTGAATTTTACATAAATTCAACCACAATATATAGGTGCGAACGAGTCTTCGTACTACTTCCAAATAACAACACATTGACCCACACACACACACATTCAGATAATAGTTTCTTGAAAAGAGGCGTCACCGTGGTAACACGGATGTCTAAAGTGCCTAACACCTTCCCTCCGCATAACCAAGTCCCCGGACCCTAATGAATCTCGGTTTAACGACCCGTTTAGCAGTGTCACATCACTGGGTCAATGTGCAAACCTTTTCTCGGTTGTGTTGGTACAACCATTTAAAAAACCAACTGGCGACTCTTAACAGTCCATCGTCGACATTATACATGTCGGACCTTTTTCACTTGTTTTTTCAAACAAATCTCACCTAAAATGAGAACACCAAAGAACAAGTAACGGAAAGGGACATCAAAATATCCCGACGTCGACAGGTGGCGACTCTGCTGGGGACACCAGTAAGAGGACTTAAGCCGCTATTACAATATTTTCAAAACTGTTATCTTCTTGTGTGTGGATGTTGCATTTACATTTGATGAATGTGTACGAATGCATTTCCTGATTGCACTTAGTGCTTCGCACCATATCTACTTGTGATGTTAGTGCTTCGCACCATATCTACTTGTGATATTAGTGCTTCGCACATGTCATTATTTTCATACGGTGAGACACGATGTATGTGAATGTATGTTGTGTGGTCCCCCACTAGGAGGCTATCCCGTCGGTGTTTGATTATTGGACTCGTGGGAAGACTAATTCCCCGAGGCTCAGGAAAGGCAACACCCAAATTCGCTCCAGTTGAAAGACCGAATTAATTTCCCGTTGAGTAAATTGTGATGATTTGGGAACCTTCATGCCAAAAAGCCGCGAGAGTAACCTAAGATAGGTCAGCCTCTGATAAACCCAAAACGGAGGAAAGTCTCTTCATGCTCTCTCATTTCAATTACTTGTAAACACAATTACTTGTAATTACATTCCATATATATCTCCATGTAATGAGAAATATGAAGAAATGTGTACACATACATATTTTAATTAATATCTTTACAAATAGTCGACATCCGCTTTGGCAGGATAAAATTCCTAAAATGGACGCATCACATAGCATGTTATTATACACATATTCCCTAAGGACTAAACTATGCAAGTCTTTCGCAGGGAACCAATCGGACCTACTACCCGGTCGAAATCAAAAAAGGCTACAGGCCTACAATCAATCATGTCGTCATCTGACTAGACTGACCTACTCAAAGAACTACACCAGTCCAATCAAGGTCCAAAAATACCCATACATGCTGAATCCTCCACACAAGGGGGAACCCAGGTCATTACAATACCTGAACTGCAGTTTGATACGACCAACAAAACTCATGATGCTTCCCATCCCACTGGAGATCCAGACACTGGTGACATAAAAAAGAAAGTCCTCCAAATGGAAGAGACCCTTCGTGCTATCTAAGGAATTGGAACACACGGGAGTGTTTCATATGTTGATCTTTGCATTTTCCCTGGTGTTCATTATCCAGAAAAATTTTAAACTCCTGACTTTGAAAAATATGATGGGTTAGGAGACCCTTACACACATTTAAAGGTGTTTATTGGAGAACTTGGATCTTATGCAGAGGACGAAAAACTCAGAATGCAATTGTTCCAAAAGAGTCTAACTGGAGAAGCCCGTTCGTGGTACACAAGATTAGACAACTCAAAGATCCATAGCTGGGAAGAGCTAGCACATGCTTTCCTCACTCAATACAATTTTCAATCTCAGATGGCTCCTGATCGGTATCAAATTAGCAAAGATCAAGAAACAGTCTAACGAGTCTTTCAGAGAGTATGCTCAAAGGTGGAGACGCCTGGCTGCCCAAGTTAGTCCTTCCATGACAGAATCAGAGATGGTCATGACTTTCATAGACATACAAGAAGCTTCATTCTATGAAAGAGTTTTAGCCGGCATCGACAAACCATTTTCTGAAATGGTCAAACATGGGAAGATGGCTGAGATGGGATTGAGGTCCGGAAAAATTCAAGACCTAGCTGCCCTCAAAGTTGTTGCTGACCACATCCAATCCGGAAATTATGGAAATAACCCCCGGAGGGTCCATAAAAAGAAAGAGGAAGATGTTTCCCTGATACTACAGGGTCAAAAAGGCAATCAAAACATGCCTATTCCAAGGAGAAACTATACTCCCATTCAAGCACAGTCTGCGAACCCTCCAATACCAAAAGGTGGAGAAATCAAACGCCCTCGAGTGTTCACACCCTTAGGGGACACCCTCGAGAACATTCTCAATCTTCGGACAACACAGAAGAAAATTACGCATCTTCTTCCACCAGCCAGCCCTAATGGACGAGGTTTTAATGCTGCTCGAAAATGTGCTTATTATGCCGGGACACCTGGACATGATACTAAGGATTGTTGGGCCTTGAAACACAAGATCTAGGACCTGATAGACAATGGTGAGATCGTGGTCACCAAACTAGATCAGCCTCACGTTCAAGACAACCCTCTTCCTCAACACAAAGAAGAAGAGGTCAACATGATTAATTGGAGTAATGGACAGAATTCCAATTTCAACTGTGAATCCTCCCAGACCCTCAAAGACGGTGATGATAAATGGGATTATGCCAAGTTTCAGTTCACAATGGAATGAAAGATAAAAGCTTTAGGCAAGCAAATTGAACAATTGGCAGAATTGGTGACTTATCAGCATCAAGTGACTCGTCAATTAATCAGCCAGGAGCATGCCAGTCTCCTACCTCTTGTCATGAATGTTCCCTCATCACTTTTAGAAAATGAAATGCTGGAAGACAAAGTGACAAAGAGAGCAAATGCCAAAGCCCGTCGGGATTTTGCCAACAAAAGGGAATTCACCTATTTGGGCCAACCTATGGAGGAAATCCTTCAGATGTTAATCAATGAAGGAAGGATCGCCCTTCATACCTCCAATCAACCCCTGCTCGTGTATGTACAACTCTGATGGAGTATGTCAATATCACTCCCAGTCTTGCGGTCACAACACAGGAGAATGCTGGGCACTCCGCCACCTTATTCAAAATCTAATTGACAGTGGTGTCTTGCACCTAGCGGATGATGATACTGTGTTACGTGCAAGTGAGAATACATGTCCTACTAAGTGGAAGAGTGTGGTAGCAGTCATATCCACTGAAATTGATGGGGCTAACAGATTATCCACAATGCCAACAATTCAACTCAAGGGAAGCAACAATCCTTTGAAAGTGGCTGCTCCCGAGCCAATAAACTTGCCATACAGAGCCCAATACCCTATTGTTAGCTTGCGGAAGGTTCCGTGGAATTATGGAGAAGGTGAAAGATCCACCTCACATACAACTGCTACAGTGTCGAAGGAAAATCCACTGTATCTTCCCCAACGGGTGATGAAGCCTACCACCAAATCAAAGGGGAAAATACCTATGGAGAAGATTGAAAAATTCCTCCGCAATATGGGTCATAACGAAGTTAAGGTGGTTTTAAGCTTAAGAGAAACTCCACATCAAATATCAATTTTGGACTTGGTCCTAACTTCCGAGGATCACCGGACGATCTTGCTGAAGGTTTTAGAAGAAGTATATCTGCCAACATCAGTTGATATGGAAAAATTTCAACATCTGGTTGATCACATTTTCAACAACAATGTGATATCCTTCACTGATGATGACATACCGCACGAAGGGACCGGTCATTGCAAACCATTGCACATTGCGGTCTTGTCCTCTGGATACATGCTAGCTGGAGTCTTGATAGATGGAGGTTCATCTTTAAATATTTGTCCATACGCTACCTTGGTGAAGATGAATATCAATCTCAACCGAATTCGGAGTAGCCATACTATCATCAAAGCTTTTGATGGAGCCCGTCGGAATTCGGTTGGAGTAATTAAACTGCCAATCGAAATTGGTCCCCATACATTCTGCGTATCTTTCCATGTACTCAAGATAGATTCGGGATACAACCTGCTCTTGGGATGACCATGGATCCATATGGCTGGGGCAGTCCCCTCTACTCTTCACCAACAGTTGAAATACATTATCAATAATAGCCTGGTCATGGTCAACGCGGAACCAGAGTGTCCTCAATACGGGGACGTGCCATTCATCAATGCCAATGCAGATGTTGAACCGGTCAGTTTCCATGCCTTGGAAGTAAACAATACCCAACACCATGCTATTGGAATTCCATTACCCCAACCCAAGATTTACGCCGAGGTAATGCTCATTTTCAAGAAATGATGTCATTGGGTCATAAACCGGACAAGGTCGGGTAAATATTGCCGTGGTATCAAGTACCCAATTCGATTAACTAAGCAAATCGAACAATTTGGACTAGGCTATTCGCGCCAGCTCTAGTCACGCTGAATCCTCATAAGCATCAATAGATTCCTTCAGCTTCAACTATGCGGCGTTTATCTTCGCCTTCAAACTCTGAGTCCGCACAACCTCCGATAAAGGTGCCAACTAATATAATGGCTATGTTATTTCCCAAGCTGGTACCAGTAAAGGAGAAAGAAGTCTTTGTTCCAAATCCCGCAGTGGAAGAAGAGGAATGAAGAATCAAACAAGACGTCATCCGAATGATGTCAAGTATACGCATCATGGTTCATGATGAACATACCAACAGATACACCCCAGACGATGATTGCCCAGACGTAATGGCCATCATTCGGGATATGGAGGATAATGACAATCCCTCCATCACTGCGGTCCACCCAGACTTTGCCCTTGCCAATTGGAACAGTACTCCTTGCATTGGTCGTCAAGGGTAAAGCGGGCAAATACTCTTTCTGCCCTGTAGATATAATAACTTCTTACTTTTCTGTACAGTATTAGCAGTTTATTTTGCCAGTATATGCTAACACTGTGTATGATCAACACATTTCATATATATTAAGTGAAAGCATATTTTGTTTGGGGACTCAAATTTAGATGTGCACTGTACTTACTACGTCACGGTGCCTCTTTTCCACAAGGATTGTACCTTTGATGTAGAGATGAATTCAGCCTTGATGGAAATACATGATGACATTGAGGTGCCTCCAAAAATTCAAGAATGGGTCAAAGACAAACCTAAACCCAACCTGGATCAAACCACTTCTTTCAATCTCGGAACCTTAGAAAGCCCTAAGTTAATCCAGATTGGTTCAGACCTTACCCTAAACCAATGGAATGATATGGTTACGCAATTAACCCAATTCTAGGATGTGTTTGCATGGTCTCATGAAGACATGGTGGGTTTGTCCACTGACATTGTCCTTCATCGCCTTCCCATTAAAGAAGGATTTAAGCCAATCAAGCAGAAGCTCAGGCGATTAAAACCTGAATGGAGTTTAAAGGTGAAAGAAGAAATTGTGAAACAATTTCAAGTTGGCATTATCATGGTGTCTACATATCTTGAGTGGATATCCAACATTGTGCCCGTGCCTAAACCCAGAGGGAAGGTACGAGTTTGCATGGATTACCGGGACTTGAACAAAGCTTGCTTAAAAGATAGCTTTCCCGTGCCATTTATCCACATTCTTATTGACAATACTGCGCAATACGACATGTACTCCTTTGCTGATTGCTTCGCAGGGTATCATCAGATCATGGTTGTTGAGGAAGATCATGAAAAAACTGCTTTCATCACGCCTTGGGGAACCTTTTGCTATAGACGGTTGTCATTCGGCCTCATCAATGCCGGAGCCACCTATTAACGAGCTATGATGGCTCTTTTCCACTACTTAATGCACAAAGAGATCGAGATCTACGTGGATGAAATCATTGTCAAATCTCAGAAGGAGGATGACCATCTAGACAATCTCAGAAAGTTGTTCAACAGGTTGCGTAAGTACAACTTGAAGTTGAATCCAGCTAAATGCGCTTTTGGCGTTAAATCAGGCAAGTTACTAGGATTTCTAGTCAGCCACAAAGGGATTGAGCTGGATCCTGCCAAAATCCAGGCCATCACGGAAATGTCCATTCCTCAGATAGAAAAGAAAATGCGGGGATTTTTGGGAAGAATCAACTTCATTAGCAGGTTTATCTCTCAACTCACGGCAACTTGTGAACCAATCTTCAAGCTGTTAAGGAAGAACTCCTCCATGAAATGGAATGATGAGTGTCAAAATGCCTTCCTCACAATCAAGAAACAGCTAGTCAAAGCTCCCGTTTTTGGTACCACCCAGGGATGATGTTCCCCTGTTCATGTACCTGTCCATAAGTGACAATGCCATGGGTCAGTATCTTTGGGACAGAAAGACGATAGAGGCCAAGAACGAGCTATCTATTATCTCAGCAAAAGATTCAGTAGCAGTGAACACAAGTACACTTTGATCGAAAAGATGTGTTGTGCTTTAGCATGGGCTTCCATGAGGTTACATCATTATCTCCATGGTCACACAACCCATCTCATATCCCGCGTGGATCCTCTCAAGTACGTGTTCAATAAACCCATGTTAAATTGCTGACTGTCCAGATGGCAGTTGATCCTACAACAATTTGACATCATATATGTGACTCAAAAGTCCATCAAAGGTCAAGGAATTGCGGATCAACTGGCCACCGCACCTTCAGGGGATTTCAAACCCTTAGAAACATACTTCCCCGATGAAGGAGTAATGACAGTTCAAAGAACACCATCGATCACGATCGCGCCGCCAATCATGGAAGATGTATTTTGATGGAGTTGTGTCTGGAAGGTTTTGGAGCTAGAGCGGTTCTAGTATCCGCACGGGAAGCGAGATCCCGTCATGCCAAGTAAATTATAGTTTGTCAGCACCAACAACACAGCTGAGTATGAAGGCTGTCTCGTGGGGCTAAAACTTGCCCATTCAATGGGCATCAGGCGATTAACTGTCGTTGGAGATTCAAAGTTGTTAATCAGACAATCCACCGGAATCTATCAAACTAAGGAACTACATTTGCTGCCTTACCATCGGCAGGTTTTGAAGATGGCTTTGGAGTTCGAAGAAATCTCATTTCTACACATTCCTCGTAATAGGAATGACTTTGCGGACGCGTTAGCAATTTTGGCATCCTTGATTCATATATCAGACAAGGAACACTTGCCAAGCGTCACAATTTCCCTGCACAAGGCTCAAACCTATGGGAATTACGTTGGAGAAGTATCGGATGAGCTACCTCCCATCCAACATCCTTGGTATCAGCATATCAAGGAATATCTACGAGATGGATCTACACCCGCGGAAGCGAGCCCGACTGAGAAAAGGCGGATCCATTGACTTGCTATAAAATTCTACCTGAGTGGAGATGCGCTCTATAAAAGAGATGCAGGACTAGGTCTCCTAAGATGTTTAGACAAAGATCAAGCCCAAAGGCTTATGGATGAAATCCATGGCGGAGTCTGTGGCCCCCACATGAGTGGCCCCCTCCTTGTCAAGAAAGTCCTCAGGACATGACATTATTGGTTATCTCTCAAAGCTGATTACAATGACCACGTTAGGAGATGCTATCAGTGACAGATTCATGGGAATGTTATACACGCCCCTCCACGGGAACTCCACAATATGAGTTCACCTTGGCCCTTTTCAATGTGGGGAATGGACGTTATCGGGCCCATTGAGCCTAAAGCCAGTAATGGACATCGATTTATCTTCACCATGATCGACTACTTCACCAAATGGGTAGAGGCAGAGGTGATTGTGTCAGATAATGCTAAGAACCTCAACAACAAAATGATGGAGGAATTGTGCAGTTGAAGCGACTAACAAAAACATCGAGAAGATTATGCAAAAGATGTCCGCCAACCACAAAGATTGGCCTGACCTATTGCCTCTTACTCTGTTAGCCTACAGAACCTTAATGCGCACTTCTCTTTGGGCAACCCCTCACGATTAACCTATGGGATGGAAGCGATGGTTCCCATAGAAGTTGAAATGGAATCCTCGAGTGTTGATAGGCGCTTCGGTTAGATGGAGACCAATGGGTACAAGACAGTATCACCAATTTTCTCTAATAGGCGAAAGTAAGCGAACGGCTATCTTCCATGGTCATTATATCAACAAAGGATCGCCGGATCCTACAACAAAAAAGTCCGGCTAAGGCAATTTAAACAACATGACTTGGTTTTGAAGAAGATCATTGGCAACTAAGATCAATCTAAGGGAAAATTCGCTCCTAACTAGGAAGTCCCGTTTGTTGTCAAGGAAGTATTGACAGGAGGTGCTCTCAGATTACAAGAAATGGACGGCGATGAATTTCCACAACTTATCAATTCGAACGCCATGAAACGGTACTATGTCTGAAGTTGCCATCAAGCAAACATCCTGGTGTTGGACCATCATCACCCGTCATTCCGGTTCTTTAACCCTTTACCACATACAACTCTTCCACACTTTGCCCCTCAAGGAAACATACTTTTTCAAGCCAGCAACCTGACTTCTCTACGTTCCTATAACTTAGGTCATCCCACTACGGATTGAACCTCTCGCGTTTGCAGTTTGGCTACCCTTACATGGGATCAAACTTCTCATACCTACAGTTTATCCTTAACCTAGGATTAAACTTTCTCCTCCCCACAATCTGACCTGCACATGGGATTATGCTTTTCATCTCACCCTGAGGGGTGAACTACGTCGACCTGATCTCCTCTTCATAGAGATGCGTAGGCAACCATTTCAGTATGGCCTTATTCGTAATAAAACAAAACCAAAAACAAAAAAAACATTTCTACCCTCTTCTCCTTACAAAAACAAAAACAACAAAAAACATTCCTACACCATTTCTGCCATATACAACGTTGAACCTCTTACACTAGGTTCGAACTACGCAGTCCTGATCTCCTCTTCAATAAGAGTACGTAGGCACACCACTACAAAACAGTAAATAGACAACGCAGAAAAAACGTTGTGGTTTCAGTCAGAAAAACGTCGTGGTTAAGGGTGTTATCTATTTGACACCCTTACACAATGTTTTAAAAACGTTGTAGTTAAGCACAATACACAATGTTTTTTAGGAAAAAAACGTTGTAGATTTGTTTTTCAAAAATTAACAGATGCTTAAAAACATTGTAATAGGTATGATTCCACAACGTTTTTTGAATCAAAACGTTGTTGTTTAGTATATCAGACAACGTTTAGGCACATTTACACAACGTTTTTAAAATGTTGTAGATTAAAAAAGAAAAAGAAAAAAAGAGTTATAATTCACCTACATTACCAATGCACCTACAATATACTAATGTCATGATATATAGCTAAAAGGTCTAAATTCTCATTTAAATTTAAAGCCAAAATGTATCAACCATTCAAAATACATCCCAATAATACCATTTGTTTACAGTTTCAAATTACTACATCCACAAAATCTATACCAAACTATCCATAAACCTTTGAAGTCTTGGTATCTTTGCATGACAAGAAGCTAGCTTATACTTAAAGTTCAAACTAAAATATAGCCACACCTAACGAATAAAGCGAAAATAAGAAAGAAAATACTCAAAGTTCAAGCTAATTTTTGTGCCATTTTCTTTTCTTGATTTTGAGCATTCCCAACCTGGATGCCATCAATGTATACTTCATGAGCTTCTAAATTGCCACTTGAGTAGCTTTGTACTCCAAGCCTTCACTGTTGTTGACACCTTTCTTGCGGTTCACTTGACTGGATGCATAAAAGAAATTGAATAATAATATTTCCATTCAACATCTTCTTTCTCGGATGATGCATTCTTCAACTGCCAAAACCAATGACACAAGTGCAACACGTCACACACTATTTCCATTCAAAAGAACCCACAAGGTGCAAGTGTGCAACTTGATGGTTGAGTCACTACTGACAAAATGAATGTAAAATGCATAAAAGGTTGGTAATCCAACTCGAGAATGCTCACCATTATAATAAGGATACGGACAAAGACTGCATGAAATCGGTGAAAAGAGTTGGGGGCATGCTTCACATAGTCCAGATCTCCAAGGTGAGCCTTCTCAATAATATCTTGGGTATCAACTATCATGTAGCCAACAAAAACAAGAAGTGTGAGACCCCGAATTTTATGAAATAAAAGTATTCAATTTTTCTATTTTGGTAAATAGTTAAATTGATAAAAGTTTAAAGTTAAGGGTAATATGTGAATTTTTTTTTTGCAAAGTAAGCAAGTTAATATAAAATATTCATTTTGTCGGGGAATATTCGATTAGTCGGGGAATATTCTTTTTTTGTGGAGAATATTAAATGCTGACAATACAATCATTAGTGGACCCCTACAAAATGTAATTATTATCGGATTGAGAAAATGACAAAAAACACTTTATGAAAATAACGGTATGGAGTTTTACCATTAAGCTGTTGAAACACCCTGTGTTAAAAAATACTGATATCTGGCGTGGCCGCATAGTAGTACACGGTATTGATTATTGATGCTTATGTGAGAAGTCACTCAGTATTGTTCAATCGGGTATTCGGGACACTTTTCGTGTTGAAGTAGTATTCATGAGTTACTATTCATGAGTTACTATTCACAAGTTACTATTCACGAGTTACTATTCATGAGTTACTATTCACAGAGTACTATTCACTCGTAAAATATATTCATTTTCGGTCCAAATTATTTTTTGGGTACAATATTAGTCTATGAGGAGATGTGCTAATTTTTCAAACCGTTGGTTGAAGATATAATAGTAAATCAATATGGACCGCTGGTGGATAGTTATAATAGTAAATCAATATGGATCACTTGTTTAAAGTTTTAATAGTAAATCAAGTATGGACCAATTACTTTAAGTTTTAATAGTAAACCAATATGGATAGTCTGTTTAATAGTAAATCAATCTGACCGTTCATAAATTAGTTACTATTCATTCCATTTTCCTATAAATAAAGCTCATTCCTTCATTATTTCTTACAATTCAATTGAAACTCTGTAGAGAGAATTACAAGAGAACCTATAGAAAAGTATTACGCTACTTCCTACTCTTATATTCAGGTTTGTTTTACTGGCATGTGATGTTATTTGTTGTACTCATGAAGAGAACTTACATTATTCCATTATTTATTATTACATTGGAATAACACAGATATACCTGCTAGCTACCTATACATGGTGACATTCTTCTAATATTCCGTTCTTTATTATTACGTAGGAATATCACATGCTGTGAGCGTTCTGTAGAACTGAATTCCATTATTTATTATTACAATGGAATATCACATGCATAACGTTCTGGCGGGACCTAATTCCATTAATGCGGCGGAATCGGTCGTGCGTAAAGCGCGTAGGCGAGATATTCAACATGTAATAATAATAAAGACTAAACCAGTCGGCGTAAAATGCGCGAGAACGAGATATTCCAACGAATAATAAAAACGAGAATCGGTCCGTATGTAAAACGCACTGAAACGGGATATTCAATGAATAATAAAGGCGAAATCATAAGAAGAATGTCACCAAGTATAGGGTGAATACGTATACGAGGTTATTCCAATGAATAATAAGAAATGGAATAACAACGATTCTCTTCATGAATAAGAAAGAATAACACCCTTACCGTAAAAGAAAGCTGAATATAAGAGTAGGGAAGTAGCGAGAATACTTTTATATTTTTTTTCTATAATTTTTCTCTCTGGAGTTTCGATGTGAATTCATAAGAAATAATGAAGGAATGAGCTTATATAGAAGAATGGAAGGCAACCTTTGTTCAATCTGAAAATAATTTTGCGGGATTATTTCTTGAACCAACTAACAACTAAGTCGAAACAACTAACCAATAAGATTTCAACAAAAAATTAAAATATAATACATATATATAAACACATGTTTTCAACTTATGCGGTCCATTCTTCTATAAATAGAAGCTCATTCCTTCATTATTTCTTACGAATTCAATTGAAACTCTAGAGAAAATTATAGAAAAACTATAGAAAAGTATTCTGCTACTTCTACTCTTATATTCGGTTTCTTTTTACGGTAAGGGGTATTATTTCTTTTTGTATTCATGAAGAGAACTTCATTATTCTATTATTTATTATTACATTGAAATAATAACAGATATCGCTGAACTACCCTATACTTGGTGAAATTCTTACATTATTTCATTCTTTATTATTACATCTGGAATATCACATGTCATGCGTTTTCTGGCGGGACACGGTTCGATCTTTATTATTCGTTGGAATATCCATCTTATATCGTTTCTGTAGAACACAGTTCCATCCTTTATTATTACATTGGAATATCACATGCATGCGTTTTTCTGTGGGACACGGTTCCGATTATTTATTATTCTGTTGGAATAACTTTTGCATGCGATACCTATCGCATGCATGGTGATTTCTTTTGTTATTCCATTCTTTATTATACTCGGTTGGTTAAAACTTTGACTTCTATACTCCATGAAATTAGTGGAATATCCTTGATATTTGCGCTTCATCCAGTATCTTTTCATGAAAATATTTTTCTGAGCATTCTTGAATTTACTCCACAAAGAAGTATCATGCTGACAATTTAGACATTATTGAGTTCAGGATAAATTAACTTATAAATCTTTAAAACTTATTCTTGAACTTGTTTTATTGAATTATTATGTCATTGTCATGATGAGTTATGTTGGTTATTATGTGAAAACATGAAAGTTTCTTAGAAATACAAAGGGTTGAAAATCAGATTTTGGTAAAAATAGAGTATGAAATTCAATTGACCATATCTCCTATTATATTTCGAATTTTTGAGTGTGGTCAAGTTCTAGAGTTAGATCTATGATTTTTCTAACTTATCCAAGTGGAATCACTAGAAAAGGTGTTGTAGAGTTTTGTGTGGACTGAATTTAGTAAAGGAGTCAAAAAGTCTGCAAAAAGCTACTTGCTGAGAGAAAATTTAAAAGGAATTTTCACCACTTAAATTATGATAAAAATTACGCCTTTTGGGTCATGAAAATATATGGTATAAAGTACCTCTCGTCCAAAAGCTCGAGCTCATTCCACTTAAAATGAGCAAGTTATGATTATTTCAATATTTAGGTTTTTCGATGAAAATGCTATAACCGTGGAGTTCTATAACTCAGATGAGCATGAAATTTAAACTGGAAGATCACGTTAACATGTGTAAGATCATGCCAAGATTTGAGAATTTATGGAGTTAACCTTAAGGTAGCTAATTTATTAAGGAATTAATTAGAAATTGATTTTTGAAAAATAGTAAATGAATTTTAAAAATTTAGAAAAATATATATTCAATATGGGACTATATTACCTTAATCCTTAAAAGAATAATTTTTGGGACTGATTTGGTAATTTTCAAGAAAATAATTTAGTTACGAACATATGAATTAAATATGTTATGTGAAGTTAAAAAATTGGTAAATAGAATTTTATGACTTGAAAATCTTATATAAGGTATATGCAGATTTTTGATGAGTAAATTGATTATTGGTGATGAAATCTTATGAGTATGGCATTTTGAATGATTAAATGCATTATTTGGAAAAGTGTAAACAATTAAATTAAATTGTTTATAAGTTTAAGGAGTGATTAAAATATTGTTATAATATTAACAGTATTAGATTATGATTTTATTAAGTGATTGATAATGTTTAGATAAATTTAAAGTCTTTAATATTTATCCTTGATTTAGTTTGACCAATGCTTATAATCTGTCATCATCCTCGTCTTTATATTATGTTGAAAGTCTTCGTGGCTCTGTATGCATAGATGGACTTGGTATGATTATGACCAGGATTATTCTATAATCATAACCGTAATGTTACAAATGATGTGGAAAAAATCCTCATTGGCCCGTAGTGCATTGATGGGCGCTTTTGGTATGATTATGGCTATGGATTCTCTTTGGCCGTAGTGCAAAGATGAATTGTTTTATGGCATGATCAGGACCGTTGATGAAAACACGATTGCCTTTGGCCGTAGTGCATGGATAATTCATGGTCGTGATACTAAAGAATATCCTTGGCCTGTAGTGCATGGATGATTCGATGATGTGGATTAATTATTGAGCTGAGTCTCAGCAATGAAATATTAATTCATGGATGTGATAATAATGAATATCTTTGGCCGTAGTACAAAGATGATTTAATGATTACGAGCAGGAATTGCGATTTGATATAACCATGCTTTTTGATGTTTCAGGTGATGAAAATTATCTTCGTCCTAGGTGCGAAGAGGAATTTAGAATCACAATTGTGATTATGAGTTATTCACATGATCGTGGACGGGAATTGCTGATTGATGTTACACGGATAAAACATTGTTGGTGGACTTTTAACATGGAGAAGATAATAGACTTTATGGTCTATTTGACTCTTCTAATGGATTGCTTCGTTCATTGCAACTATGGTTGAAAAGTTTTATCATCTACCATATGTTCTAAATCTACGATTTACTCTTGTGAAGGCTATTGATAATTTAATTATCTTTAGTCATGATATTCTTTCTTGAAATTAGTTGTGCTCACCCTTCCGCTTCACAATTTCTTTCAGGTAATAAGAGTGTAACTGGGTCGAGCGGGGGTATTAAGAGGATTAGAATGGTGGTCTCTAGCTGTGGAGGTTCTCCCTAAACAGTATAGAAAAGTGTGTTGTATTCTATACATCATTTAGTAGTTATATTTGGTGAATCATATAGGGTGAGTCGAACCCAACGTTGGAAGGGTGTTTTGCCACTTATCATACAAGATGTCTAATGACATACAACCTCGTGTTATCATTAGACATGGTTGTGCACATCCACTTCTTTGAGTATCTACGAAAGCACTACCTATATGATCTTGGAGTATTTTTGAAATATAATTTTCACTTGGAGACAACGGAGATAATTATATGTCAAGAAAAGACTTACCAATGGAAAGAAGATGATAGTAATCTTCTTATTTTTCTTTGGGAACTTTTGGGTCAACCAAGGATAATTCTATGGACATATGATATCTATCATAACCTGGACGCATGGCCTCCCATGTACGAAGGTTTCCTTGAGCACTTCCCAAAGATTTTAGTTTTTAAAACAGTTTTTGATTGTACTTTTATGTAAAGTACCATTATAAGGTTGTAGTCAAGGTACCATGAGAGTTACATACATTTGTATTAAAATTCATATTTAACTGTGGTCGTATTCTATACGACAGCTCAACAGTTGTATAAATGAAGTTATATTTGAATTTTGTACAATGTATCTGACGACTTAGAATGGTGATGTATACCTAATTTTGGGGGCGTCACAAGAAGACCGAAGTACAACTGCAAAAATGTCAACAAAACAAAAACATCAACTTTCTCTTCTTCCATCCTTTTTTTTTGGTCTTTGTTTTTGTAAGTAATTGCCTAATGCTACAATGAAAGTAAAAACATATCAGAGGATCAAAATATCCTGAGTTATATCAAAATAGCCTTCTCAATAATATCCTGAGTTATATAAAATCCATTAGGCAATTACCTTGGATCAAAATCAATGGCCAATTCAATCAGAGGTCTAATGGAGGCACCTTCAAAAAGGCCAGCTGCCATCAGAAGTGAAACCGTCTTTTGCCACCACTTCACATGTAAAATCTGATGTTAACATCTATAGACTCTAAGCATTCACCCACAAAACTAGAAGACAGAAACAAAGAGGGGATAATAAGCACCTGCACTATTGCGGCACCTGCTAAAGCCGACATCACAACAAAAAAGCAACAAAATTAAGTTCCTCGACATCAGATTTTAACTCAACAAAACCTTGAAATCATAACAGAAAAGCAATTAAATTCCAATACAAAAGGTGAAACGAATGGGGGAAACCCCCCCAGATATTACTAGCCAAACTGAAACTTCTTACCAGACAAGCTACCATCAAAGCACGGCTTCTTCCCCCAAGAGAAGAAAAGTCAAATGTTTATCCAAGTATACAACTTGAGATAATGAATACTGGGATTGGAGAGAGTGAAGAAAAGTCAATTAAAATTTAAACATACCAATCCATAATTAAAGACGGTAAAAGCTACACACAGGAAGACCTCGTTAACTACCTGTTTTAATCCACAGAAAGCAGGATCTTTAACATCATGAAACTGCACAAACTATAAGCATTACTATTTGAATCATGACTAAGCGCTGACAAATCCCATCCTCCAGCTCCAAAATTTTATCATACACTAGTTCCTGCAATTGAAATCTAAACCAGCAAAAGTAGTGCATACGCTAGAAACCAAAGCAAAGATATTCAATGTAGAGTTGTACAGGTTACTAAGTCGAATCAAATAAAATCTAACACTCAACTATGAACTATTCACAAAATTGTTACAGCAAAAGGTGCAGTAAACTAATTAAAGTGCACATTTCCCCTGTTAGAGTGGTGAGAGTACATCTAATGCGTTAGTTCCTTTATCCATCAAATCAAGCTGCACATATTGTTACAGAAAACCGTAAGGAAAAGAAAACATGAATGCTTAGCTTGGTATCTTCCAGCAGTGTGAACTGTGTTTGAAAACCGTAAAGAAAAGCAAACTATGTTTTGAAAATCAGATATGAATGCTTAGCTTGGTATCTTCCAGCAGTGTGAGGCATATAGGTTGGATGCTAAGCAGTAGTCGCAGTTATGTAATCCTCAACCGAAAGATCATTGACCTGTAGAATGCATATATGGTAACATTAACCTTTTACCCTTCAACTATCTCAAACCATGGCAGCTTTCGAGTTATTAATTACTACGCATATCTGGTAACATTAACCTTTTACCCTTCAAATTTAATAGAGTTACCTGTCACAATAGGTTCTTACATTTATTTAAATGAAGGTTTCACTTGAGATATCTAAAGTTGGATGGTGAAAGTATATACTTTTCAAAATAAATTTCATTGTCTGACCAGACACTGATCTTTTTTCTTCTAAAATTGGAGCAGGGCTAATCTCATTTTTGCTGATTCAAAAATGAGTCTATAAGACTCGAGCAAAAGAAATTATGTACCTCTTTAAAATCACGATCCTTTAGAGGAACTAACAACAGCTTCACAGAATTCACCAAATATATTCGGGCATTCATCCCATTTTCCCGTCTCTCGTGCTTCCCAATAACCACCCGCATAGCGGAAAGGTCGATCTTCGCTTTCTCTCTTGAACCATCTAGCCTTCCAGCCATTTTCTTGTAATTTTCTCGACTGTAACATATGAAGGGAAATATTATTACTACCAACACAAATAATTTTGTTTGACAAAACAACAAATATATGAATAAAAAAAGTAAACAAGAACAATGAACTAGTATACATATTAGGCTCCCATTGCGACTAAAGCTCTTTCAAATAATCTCCAGCTTATTATTTAGACTATACTATTCGAATGTCGTAGCTTCTTATCTTACCAGTCCTGAACTAGTATGCATAATTGCACATTAAGGCTCCCTATCTTAAGCTTATATATCTTTTAAGTTTTAACAAAAACTGTGCCACCTAACTAATTCTAGACTAGTATTTATATAGTGGTTTTTAAATCTGAGTTTTAACAGACCATGCTTTCAGAACTCTAAGCTAGATGATGAAAACTAACCAAATTGTTCTGACTATTACCTAAAATTAAAAACTAGAAAATCTATAGCTCCAATAAATGAGCAAACACTTCTACAAAATCCTTCAGTCAATTTTATTTCTTAATTTTCTCTGAACACAATTTACAATTTGCATAAAGCAAATATAGAATATTGGCTTTGGTACTGTTATAGTGAGGCATAAAAGAGTTTCTAACAAAATGAGAGTATATCATAGTAGAATCAACTAAACCAATTTCAAAGTTAAATTACCGTGCACTGCGCTAGGCATATATGTCGTGCACCAGAAAGATAAAAGAACAATGAAATGAATAACCATCTTTCTCAATGTAAGCAATAAAGTAATACAGAACCTTCAGAATAACAATTAGTCAATTAATAATCAAGCTTCGCCAATGTATAATACTACCAACCAGTAAGGATCTACCTATTTGTAGCCTAAAATGGTTGTAATCAAAGCTAAATTCACTTCAGAGAAGGCCCTATGCTTCATGGTCAGCTATGCAAATCTATTTCCTCATTAAGATATCACAATTTGAGAAATTGGGCAGAAAACGAGGGTATTCCTCAGAAAAAGCCACCACTATGTCACCGCTGCGGAGGGTATTGCTTTCGGAGCCTCAACGAACAGTTGAGGCTTCAACGCCGAGAGTGTCACCACCTTGGAGTTTCCATTCTGCGACTCACCATTATTAACAACCTCCTGCACCATCGTCAACTGTTTGAAGAGAGAGAATAACCTTGGAAAGAGAACGTAGATAAAGAAAATAGGAAATTAAAACCCTCACTTGGGCAATAATAGAGGAGAAGTTAAAGAAGAGGCCACCACTATGTCGCCGCTGCCGCCACCACTACGCCGCCACTATTTCCAGGGTTAGAGGGAGTCGAGAGGGAGGAGAATGAGATGTGCTGCATATCTGAGTGAGAGAGTTGAGCTGGTGGAATGAGAGAGACAGAGTTGGGCAGAGACGGGAAAGTACTAGAAGGAAATTTTTTTAAGTTTCGTGTTTTTTCTTTCTCCGTGTTTTTTACAAACACAACGTTTTTTTTTAAAACGTTATCTATTTAAAATCAAAAATTGTCTTTTATAAATAGATAACTTTTTTTTATATGTATCTACAACGTTTTTTAAAAAAATGTTGTAAAAAAAAAAAACCAGCCGCTTTTTATAAAAAACGCGTTGTGAAGTTAAAATGTGTCTATTCATTTGTTTTTTGTTGTAGTGGCAGCCATTCATGGTGCGGTCTCACCCCCTACCAAAACACAAACCCTTGTCAACTGGTACTGGGATCATCCTTCAATCCACTACATTTCATTTGGCTTCAGACCAAAGGGATGGAATTACTTGAACTCCTCCTAAATAGGAGATTTGGCGACCATCTAAGCTGCGATCATACCTTGAAGAGCAACACCAATCCATAAGAGATGGAATTAACTAGGCTTTTCCTAAATAGAAGTAATGGTGACCATCTATGGTGCGGTCAATCTCAGAGAGGAAAGCCACACTCTTATCTACATTTCCATACATAAACCAGTCCCAAGACACCAAAGATGGTAGGGATACACACAAATCGATGATCCATTCTGAACTGTCCAGAGACAACTCAATGTCTATCCACCCAGGAGGAATTCAGAATACATCAAGATCACAAGCCCTAAAGCATCAGACAAAATATCAAGCAAGTAGCAAAGTATATCTAAAAGGGAAGTGATCCAAAAATATATTTCCCTATCATTTATATAATGTTGTTTGATATATACAATGTAAACTGTACATGACAAAATGGCTAAGCTAGTCTGTGCAGGAAAATACAAGCTCATCTACAAGTCGTATTATATCTTGAGCTAACAAGCCCAACATGGCGTCCCTCTCAGAAGAAGGAGGCGAAGCTGTGGTCTCCTGTACGAGAATATCCACACGACCCAACATATATGCAGCCATCTGCATAGTAACCATATGCTCATCAATGTAAGCGTTCATCTTCATGTCAGTGGTAAGGGACCTCACCTGCAAGATTATCTGTCTGTGGCTACATCCGGGAAGATATAGCACTATCCCTCCAACTATCATCGCGCATCTCTGGTGATCCGGCCTCATCCCACTCAACAACAAATATATCTCTGCGAGCTAATGCATCGTCTCTCTCTAATAGAGTGCGTCTCTCCCATCAAGCGATCGACATCATAGATCGAGCCTGATCTCTCTCAAAGGTCATCAGATGAAGACTCTGCTCAAAATCTTTCTTTGAATCTTTGAATCACAACAAGATCTTTGTCTTGGGAGAATCTAAAGAGATCTTTGGCAACCCAAAGACTGGCTCCTCCTTGATGTGGGAATCGATGTCCTCCATGGGCTCTACATCATCTGACTCACTATCCGGTACTGTAGATACTACCGCAGCCAATAAAATCAATGTTTCCATCCATGCGGAATACTCTGCAGAAACAACACAGACGGTGATAGAAAAATCGGCTATCGATCTTTGATCCCAACAAGCGTACACTGAGATGGTCCTCTGTTTTGAGATATCGAGAAGTCTGACGACGACTATCGCCCCCTCGAAAGGATGGAAATCCTGAAACTAGTCAAACTGCGACATCACGACCATCGGGTGATAAGTAGTCACGCCCCTCAAACCAGCCAGAGGGAGGTAGTCCATGCCCAGAGCATGAGTAATAAAGTTGTATGGTGAGCTAAGCCCCGAACACGACAATATGACAAATGGATCTCTGATATCTGCCAAAGATGTGGACCAAGACAGAGCATCTGTACACTCCGATGGCTGAAAGGAGTACGACATGGCTATATCATGGGTAAACCAGTACCCATGCCGTCTAAGAGTGCCAATTGGTCTCAAGTGCGGCATAAACCACACATATAGCATGACCGAGCTACCCGTGAACACTCCTGTTGAATAAGTGCAACAGTAAGATACTGACCGCAGGGTCTCTGCTATGATCATCGGTATAATGGTACGACCCTCCCTGAGAGCTCTCACTACCATGATGACTCTGATGTCTATCTCATCCATGTACCGTGGTATATAGACATACCACAGTACGCATAACAACAGTACATCAACCCTGGCTAAACGCCAATGATCCTTCGGTGCGGTGAAATCCCCGGAATGTTGTGAATAGCTATCATCAGAGCCAAATCTGTCATATAGAAAATGTTGGGATATCACGTGGCTCGATGTAATCTCACCCTGCACCACTCTGCACCGCAATCCAGTGAGAGTCATGAATCGTCGACTCATGTCTCCCAAAGCCATATGCACGCAAGGTCATCGGTGGCGACATCGTCAACCGCATACTACTCTCAGAAGTAGGAGTTAACTCCACAGGTCCCGAATCGGAAAACTGCCTATCAGATACCCAATGCTCTATCATCCCGTCCACAAACCATACGGGAACCTGAAACATCAATAAGGTCATGGTATGCTGCAGCAAATGATCTACGGTCACCCTGTCTGATGGTGACATGCTATCATACCACGATCGCATACTTGATGCCACCAATGATGGCGGGGTATGATCTTTACGGCTAACTGTCAAAGAAGACATCTGTACGGGCTGTGTCATAAAACCATCCAGGGGTCAATGCTGAATATCTTTGGACATACATACCTATGCATATCATGATACATGCATAGAAGATAATGGATGACAATATGATATAGGGAATGAAACACTGTGCATACATTCTTAAGTATATCATCATCTAATACATCATCTCTGTACAGCTACAAATACAGGGAAATGGGTCACATACACCCAACAAACATCTACGACACCTCTATGTGGGCCCAACCCCTCTGGCTCGGTCCAGTTCAAGTTACAAAGAAGTTCTTGTGGACTAGAAAGGTCAAATCAGGAATAAAAATGCCACGTGATTGAGCAAAATAGCATGCAATCCTGGTCTTCTCAGATGAAACTTTAAGTCTGTACATCGCTCATTGGTAGTCACCCGAACACAAGGTATATCCTGCCAATGATCTCATTTGTTACAAATCACATCCGGAAATACCTTGTACAGGTCCGATGCCGCCAACTGCGGGTCATTACCCTAAAGATCAACGTAGATCCCCGACGGGGGTTACAACGTGCATCCCCGATGGGGGTTACAACGTAGATCCCTGACGGGGGTTACAACGTAGAGCCCCGACAGGGGATTACAATGCATATACATCCATTGACACATATATCAACAAAGGTCAAGCAGCCTTGACATTATCTTAGCCGATGGCGATTAAACTTATCGAAGCTATAGAGCTATTCGAGGATTTCATGCTCGATTACTCATATTCCCCAACAGATCCCCGACGGGGGTAACAATACAATGTTCTATTGATTCACACGTCAGCGAAGGTCAAGCAACCTTGACAGTCTATCCGACAAGGTTTTTCAGCCGTTGATTCACTTGTCGGTGAAGTACACGTCAATGAAGGTTAGGCATCCCTGATAGCATTTGCTGTTGATTCACTTATCAAAGAGGATAGATGATGGAGTATGTTATACACATCCTCAAACATACCAAGCTTTATCCCCACAGATCTCTTACACATAAGAGGTACATCTTCAGGATCAAGTCGTGACCAAGGACATAGGAATTTGGTGATAACTCCAACATCAACATCCTAACAGATTCGGATTACACATTAAATCTGGTCATCATTGCCAATTCCCAGTTGAAGCAAGAGGGAGCCAGCAATCATCCCCAGCATGTTGGGCTACAACCCCGTACATATGCATCATACATTTGCATCATGTTTCTACACATAGTCCCATGTTTGTCTTGTTACATTTCAAGTGTCTAGGATTCTTTATCCTACCCATGTATCGCCATGCATGAGTATGATAAAGAGGGGCATCTGTAGACACTAAAAATTTTCTATACTGCTGTCACTAACATTGCAGGAGGACATATTAAATCTTTCAGAGGAAACCTGAAGACAATCCACATCCATTTCGGATACTACCGAAAGTTCAGCATCAACCCCAGAACACACACTGGGAGTTACAATTCCAACCTCAGATATAACCCCGAGGCATGCAGATCCAATACCGGAACACACACCGGAGAAGACCGATTAATCTCGGAGATAACCTTGAGGTATCAAGTCTCAGTCCCAATCATGGGAATAGCCACCAACCTTGGTGATTACCCCAAGGAATACAGTTTCGGCGATAACCCCGGAAATGCTTGTTTCAAATGCAACCAGCTTCAATCTCGGCGCTCACAACGAGATATTCAGTACCAACCCAGAGATAACACCGGGAGGACATGCACACCTCAAAGATGACACTAAGGACCTTAAATAATTGCAGCAGTCCAATCTTAGCGAAGCCTTGAGCAACGTCTGCTTTATCAGCCTAATCTGGCGATAACATCGGTGAGGGGCAACATCGTCATCTCGCCAACGCGATGCCACGCCACATCGTCTCAACATTTCATACACATCTCTACACAATGATGTCCCACAAGAATCAAAGATAACCAATCCCGAGTGACTATTGTGCAGGGTAATATATGGAATTTGAAACTTGAACACCGGAAGGCATCGTCCCATCTTCAATGACTTCGTACAAACTCTAATCCTATGCCATTGTACAACTCTCAACAAAGGCGGTCCGAAATAGGTCCTGTATACCTCAATCGGATGCCCTGATTGCACTTCTGAAAGTTCGAGCGGATATTACAATGCCCGAGTACACGTACTACAAGACGATCCGACCCGAGAAACCCGGGCCCACCTGGGTTGCCTCAGGTACACCTGCAGCTCCACCCTCTATAAATAGAGGTCTTGGGGTGGCCATTTTGAATAAGAAAAACGGCGAGGAAGCCCTGCCCAATTTACTCTGCACTCACCCCATACAGTATACTTTCTCATTTTAAACAATTGTGAACTCATATATAGCTACTTTTGTACCTACAATAGTCAGTGTTTATCCACTTTAAAGATATAGAAGTCTTCTTTGGCAGCCAACTGTAAGCCTTCTCACACACTTTAAAGCCTTTCTCTTCATTTTTGCATACACCCTTCTTCACGTTGAGAGTCGTGCTGCGTACGTTTGCCCGGACTTCGGTCCATGGTTTTATTTCAGTTTGTATATACATATATATATATATATATATTATATATATATATTTATATATATTGACTAACATTATCGAGTTATGCCTCGATTGAGCCTGAACTTGATGCGGGCGTTTATTTGCTTATATATATATATATATATATATATATATATATATATATATATATAACTGTGTGTGAACTTTGTTCGATGAGCCTGAACTTGATGCGGATCGTTTCTTTGCTTTAATATATATATATATACTTATATATATTAATCGTATGTCGGGACTCTCATTCGATGAGCTAGATTTTACATCCCAATGCGTTTATTTGCTTTTATATATATATGAATCGTGGTGAACTACATTACGATGAGCCTAGATTTTACATCCTGTATTTATTAAACATATATATATATATATATATATATATATATATATATATATATATATATATATGAACTATTGTCGAACTCGCATTGATGAGCACAGATTTTATATCCGGTGCGTTTATCACTTATATATATATATATATATATATATATTAAATCCCACACAGAGTTTACTCAAGTGGCGGTTAATAAATATTCTGATTTTATTTACGTTTACGTCCGCTTTGGAGTTTCCTCCGTGGCGGTTGATAACTTTCACAACTTTATTTATATTTCTAATTCCCCATGGAGGTGCTTACGTGGTTGGTGATCATGTCTCGTATATATATATTTACTTTTTTATATATATACCGCTATCGCTTTCATACAAATTATGGGTATCATATGCTTTAGGAATCATGTGATCACAGATTTGACTTTATTGGATCTAGATTCGGTTTTCGTGAATGGACATTTTCAAATTTGTGTGACTTGTAAATTATTTTGTGGTGTCTGAATTTTCTCAGATGGTTTCCATACCCACGGGGAAGTTAGCATTATTTTGTACATTATTTTAAATACGGATGTCTCGCATCCGTAAAATAAAATCAATCAATAGAACACTTAATAAAATGGGAGTGTAAAAGGTCTCAATTACTATTGAGCATCGGGGTTTGAAAACCTCTTTTATAAAACATCATCAACGCCATATCTTGCTTAAAATTGATTTTTTACATAAATTCAAACCCTGTGTATATAGGTGCGAACGAGGCCTCGCACTACTTCCAAATAACAGCACATTGACCCACACACACACACATTCAGATAATAGTTTCTTGAAAAGAGGCGGTCACCGTGGTAACACGGATGTCGGGGGGTGCCTAACACCTTCCCTCCACATAACCAAGTCCCCGGACCCTAATGAATCTCGGTTTCACCGACTTCGTTTAGCGATGTCACATCAACGGTCAATGTGCAAACCTTTTCTCGATTGTGTTGGTACAACCATTTAAAAAACCAACTGGCGACTCTTAACAGTCCATTGTCGACATTATACATGTCGGACCTTTTTCACTTGTTTTTTCAAACAAATCTCACCTAAAATGAGAACATCAAAGAACAAGTAACGGAAAGGGACATCTAAAAATCCCGACGTCGACAATATTTATAGTGTCCATGAATGGATTGAGATAGCAAAGCATGAATTGAATGAGAATTAGTTAATTAAACAAGAATAAAAATTGGTTAACTTAAATTAAGTTGAAAATTATATTACGGAATAATATAATTTGAGTATTAAAACCTTAATAATGGCGTTAGGCGTGATAGTAAATTGAATGAAAGGAGTAATTCACTTAAGTAAAATGGTGAATTAATATATGTGCTTTACATGAAGAAAATAAAATAATTATGTTAATTAATTTTGGTATTTTCATATATTACATAATATGATAATATATGAAAGGATTTAATATTTGAAAAATGATGATGGAAAATAAGTTAGGATAATAGAAGAAAACCAATATAATTATAAATAGATATTGGTTGG
Source organism: Panax ginseng (assembly GCA_020205605.1). Classification (NCBI taxonomy): domain Eukaryota; kingdom Viridiplantae; phylum Streptophyta; class Magnoliopsida; order Apiales; family Araliaceae; genus Panax; species Panax ginseng. The sequence goes on along the minus strand of CM035136.1, from coordinate 51,752,690 downwards.
AGATTTGTACATTAAGTTAATAATTAAATTATAGCGAACTGAAATGTGTTGGGACAATTTGTGGGGAAAAAAGGAATTGAAGAATTATAGTGTACTAATTGGTATTGTATATATTAATTATTTTAAGGAAAATGGTTATCTTAAATAGAGGGGCATGCGTATTAAAGTTAAATCAGACTAAATGTTTAACTGAAATTATTAAAAGAGAATTAATGGAAAGATAATAGATGATTGATAATAATCATTGTGATATTAAGGTGTGATAGGGAATAAGGGGTTAAGAGTACCCAGCTAAATTATATTTAGGCCAATTAAAATATTATTTGGACTAGCCCAATGTTCATGGGATATAAGATTATATATTGGTGTATATTTAAAATATAAGTAAACTTCCTACATGTGGGTAGGTACATGTAACAACCCGATATTTTCTATAAAATTAAATCAGAAATTTTGCGTATAATTTTTTTTAAAGATGAGGATTTGTACAAGATAAAGCGTATGTAATTATGTAATAAATAAAAATATATTTATTACATGAATGTTTATAAATAATTTTATTTTAGAATTATTGCACATTATAAACTATATTCTTATAATAATTAATTTTATAGTAGAAATGTTTTTATTAATTATTTTTCATGAAAATATAATTTTATATTATTTAAATAATATATGAGATGGTTATTAAATTATTATAATAACTATTTTATTATATGAATTTAATTTATATTACTTAAGTTAATTATTTTAACTCAATTAATAAAGGTATATATGTCAGATAAATCAGATATGGAATCCAAACCCTAATTTTGGATTTTTATCAAGGAATGAGAATAATAATATTATATTATTAATTGTTAGTGTTATAAATATGTATGCTATGAGTGTATGGTTAATCGGGGAGCAGTTTTATTATAATCTGCAAAACCCTAATTTTACTGACAAACCATAGTTTTGAAGTCAAATGAGACTTTAAAATCTGTCTAGTGATTATGTTATGTGGTATATGATATGTATTATTAGAATTTAATTTTAATTAGAAAAACCCTAATTATTATGTGAAAAACCCTAATTAGTAATTTAAAACCCTATTTTCTAAAATTAGAAACCTTAAATAATAATTAGCTAATTCTTTAGATGGAAACCCTAATTTGAAACTTCAATTATGAGTTCGAGGCATTATCTGAATTATATTAAGCTGAATTATGTAGTGTATTATAGAATTTAAAGTAATTAGGTAAAACCCTAATTATACTTAGAAAACCTAATAAATTAGTGTTGGGCTTGACGCGAAGCATAAATGAAATTAAAATTTTAAAGCAATTTCCAAAACCTAAAAAGCAGGATCCATGCGAAAATCAATTAATTGAGAGGTTTAGAGATCATACCGGATATAAACAAAAGCGAGAATCAAACCAGAAGCATTGCGCCTCGAATCTCCAGCCTTGATACAAACCGATTGCGCCTCTACAGTATCCACCACGAGCGCCGCATTTAGAGCCGAGACGATTACTCAATAATAAGAAGGACTTGCAGTCTTAGCCACCAAAAGGAATGGATTTTACGAAGCTGTTTTCTCTCTGGTCTCTCTCAAGAAAGCGGCTAGGGTTTTTTAATTTGATATCTTACCTAAGTAGGCTGCTTATATATCATATATATAGTAGTTAAAAGGAATTAATCAAATCAAAACCTAATTTTATAAAATCCTAATTTATATATATATCTCTTAATTAAGTCTTACTTAATTAATATACATATATACAAATTATCCTTTTAATTTAAATTAAGTGATTTAAATACTATTAATCATATTAATATATTTAAATCCTTAAAATTTAAATTAATTCCTTTTAAATAACGTTACATGTGTGTGACCTATAGGTTATTATTACGTTGGCAATAATTTTAAAAGCATATTATAAAATTATAAGCGGTGGCGGCATCTAGTAATGCATCACTCTGCTACCCAAGTAATAATAAGATCGATGATTCGATGCAACCTTTTAAATGACCAATGTTTCATGTAATTTAATCCTTTTAACCTTAATATCCTAGATTAAACTCGAGTCATGGAATGTGTCATACTCTTCATAATTTAATCTGAGTTTTCTTGATCAATGAGTAGACTATATGAAATAAATCACTATTTGAGCATGGCCATGCATTTCATAGTCCTACTTTCGATCAAGAGGCCTATGGATATCACCCATAATATATAGGATGGTTAAATTCTATCTAGATCACTCATATTTCTCACACGATTAATGATGAACCCAATAATCACTTTTATAGTCCACCCTATTAAAGGTGACATTTGATGATATCAAAGTACATAAATTCTCGTGTAGTAATATATTTCGTGGTCGGAGGACCATTACATCATTGTCACTATGAGAATTGCTAATGACACTTCGCATAATGCTCCATATAGAATTCTCATGGTGGGTCTGTTTAGTACATCGTTCTCTAACATATACCTATGCATTGACTTAATATCTCATATATTTATGACCCATGAGATTTGGTCATCAGTCAATCCACATACTAGTCTCAATGCATCATTGTTGTTCCATCAACAATGATACTCGATTAAAGGACATTTAAGAACAACGATACTAATGGTAATATATAATCTCATGTTCAAGTCACATACTTGAAACTATATAATTTGTATCATTATTCTAAGGAATTTTATTATGTTAACAATTATATTACGCAGTAAATAAAACCATAATAAAATCATATATTTATTCAATCAAATATAATATCAAAACATTAAGCAATTATATCAAATAATTGGCCTCTAGGGCATAAACTCTAACAATTAGAAATCCTAAATAATTGAGAACCCTATTTACTAAATTTAGAAACCTAATTTCTAAATTTAGAAACCCTAATTAATAATTATAAACCCTAATTACTAATTGTAAACCCTAATCGTGAAATTAGAAAACCTTAATTTTATAATAAAAAAATCCTTATTAATAATTAGTAACCCTAATTGTTATATGGGTAATGCTAATTGCTAATTATTTGCTCTAATTGCTAAATTAGTAAGTTTAATTATAATTATTAAAATTTTAAACTTAATGATTAATGTCTAAATATTAGAAAACCTATACTAATTAAGAAAACCCTAATTACAATTTTTTTTGAAACTAAAATTTTATTTTTACAAACCCTAAATTTGCTAATTATAGGTCCTAATGATAATTAGTGAATCTATAACTAGAGTTCATGTTCTGTGAGATTAAGAAACCCTAAAATTATATTTTTAGGAAACTAAAATGTTACATTTTAAACCCTAAATTAGAAATCCTTCAATTGTGTGCTAAACCTTAGGGTTAAACCCTAAGGGTTTGCTATGTTACAAAAATGCCATTAAATTGAAAAGCCAAATGACAAACATACCCCTCTTGCATTATTTTGAGATAACTTGTCTATCTTGCCAAAATTGAGTTGTTCAACTACTCCATGACTCACCATTTGACTGAAATACATACAATCAGCCATTACATATTAGCCCACACATTGTATACATGATATATATTGAATTGGATAGAGAAAAGTCATACTTCAAGCCCATTTGGTCACCAACACTCATCCAAGACCTTCTCTCTCTCTAACCTATGAAATATTGTGTTAAAACAGTCTAAAAACACAGCCCCACTACTGCTCATAACCAATCAAGAGCCTAGAATCAAGAATTGATCATGAGAGGTATAAGACTTAAACCCAAAAATCTGATCTTGATTAACATGTTAGATGTTATGATTTTATATTTTAATATGTTGTATGATGTGTTAATCCATGATCTGGGTAGGTACATAGGTGATCCATAACATCTAGATACTCGAAATAGGAGTTTTCAAGAATCTAGGAATTTTTATTTATGTTGTCTGACAACGAATGTCAGACCCCATAGATTCTTCGTTGTTCATGCTTTTTGTTGTTTTATGTGTTAGATCCATAGCTTGATATGTGTTCTTTGCTCTGCAAGTGAAATCACGATCATATAATGCACATATATCATGTTATTAATGGTCAAAGACCGTTGACCGACATTGACCGGGAGATTTCTGGGTAACCCAGATTTCCCCAAATCATATCTGACAAGTTTTGATAGCTCCAGATCTGATCATGTTTTGATGTTTTGTTATGTTTGATGTAACTAAGTTGTAGTCTGGTAGATTACCTTTAGACTCATGCTTTTATATCGTTAAAACATTAAATAGAATGGATTTTGTGGATGGTCAAAGTGGCTGGAATGATCACGAAAATCATTTTCCAGAATTTCCAGAAATGGGATGAACAACTTTTCTGACAACATTTGACCGCTCAAATCTTCCTCTGGTGATGTTGTTTTCTTGATCTAGTGAATGATAATTGTAGCCTGTAATCTCTACTTCAAAACCGTACTCTTATATCACACTTTGGTGAACCGTAATCCAAGTTCTGAGCATCAAAGGCGATACCACAAGCTGTTCGCTCTTCATTTCTAAAACCCGAAATGAAGAAACGGCTCTGACATATTTTTTTTCAAGCCTTAGATCTTGTATGTGATTGATCATATGGCCTAGATAAAGGTCGGATGATGTAGTATTACATCAATACTACATGATCAATGTCTAAAATGGTCCAGAAGCGTTATGATCTGTTTGATATTATTGGTCAAAGTAGTGCACTTGTTGTCTGACATGAAGTTCTGGGTTTAGCCCAAGAACACTTATAAGACCCCAACTTTTATGAATAAATACGAATTTTCTATAAATATCATTTTTGAATATTATGGAATGAATTTGATATAATGTTATAGTTGTGGGTAATATTTATAAATTTTGCAAAGTACGCAAGTTGTTATATAATATTCGATTGGTCGGAGAATATTCGTTTTAATAGGGAATATTCGTACAACGGCACAATCATTGGTGGACCCCACAACGGATATATTATCGGATTGAAAAAACGACAAAACAATACTTTATGAAAATAACGGCAGAAGTTTTACCGTTAACTGTTGAAACACCCGGTGTTAAAAAAATGCGATGTCTGGCGTGGTTGCATAGTAGCACGGTATTGATTATTGATACTTACATGAGAAGTCACTCGGTTTTGTTCAATTATTGCTTTCTGATAATAGCTGCATAGTATCTCACGTTATTTGATTCAATTATTGTCAATATTTTATATATTATTAAATCAATAATTGATATGACAAAGTTATTAATATTATTATTTGCAATATTAACGATGTCTAGAAGTTACATCGAGGAGAGGTTTGGTCACCTAATTGCTTGCGCATGATAGGGAGAAATCCTTATTGGAAAGCCCCCTCTTTCCTGGGAACCACCTGGTCGATTAATATTGTGAATTATAATAAAGGTGATAAATGTTGTTAAAATTATTAGGGTAATTTTTATGAAGTTTTGCTTATTTTATGGACCCCCATTTACCCATTTTTTAAATAATCGGTAGAAAATTATTTTATATAATAAATGCGGGGCCCACATGTGGGGCCCATATGTGTTGAAAATCTGATTTTTGGAAATGGGGGGAAGAGTATACGTAAAGGGGATGGAATTTATTTATATAAGTATATGATGTGTGTATATATATAATGTGTGTGTGAGTGGAAAATGGTGGAAAAGTGATAGTATGAAAGTGATGGGTGTAAGATATGTGTGTGTGTGTGATAGTGAAAGGTGTGTGTGTGTGATAGTAAAATGTGTAAGAGTGTAGTGAAAGTGATGTGTGGGTGCGAAAGTAAAATTGTGTGTGAATATATATATATATATATATATATATATATATATATATATATATATATATATATATGATGAAAGTGACATTTGGGGTGGGAGAATTATGTGGGTCACATGGGATGGAAGAAAAATCAAATGGTGTAGATATTATATATATATATATATATATATATATATATATCTAGCATGTGTTTATATATATATATATATATATATATATGTATTATATTTTATTTTTTTGTTTTGATCCTATTGGTTGGTTGATTGAAATTTGCATCAGTGTGTTATCACAACTTTGATCCGTGAATTTGCAAAGACGTCATGTTATATAAATGTAATATATATAATATATATTATATTAAATACTGCATAGTAAATCAATATGGACCGTCCATTTAAAAGTAAATCAATCTGGACCGTTCATGAATTAGTTACTATTAAGTCCATTCTCCTATAAATAGAAGTTCATTCCTTCTTTATTTTTTATGAATTCACTGAAACTCTAGAGAGAGAAACTATAGAAAGAAAGAAGAAAAGTATTCTGATACTTCACTACTCCTATATCCAGTACTCTTCTTTCAAAGGTAAGGGGTATTATTTCTTTTGTATTCATGAAGAGAACTTACATTATTCCATTCTTTATTATTACATTGGAATAACTTTTATCTGTGAGCTACCCTATACTTGGTGAAATTCTTACATTATTCCATTCTTTATCATTATGTTGGAATAACCTATCTATCATCAATCTGCATACATGGTGAAAATCTTACATTATTCAATTTTATTATTACATTGGAACATCCGGCCTGCATGCGTTACGCATGACACAGTTCCATTATTTATTATTCTGTTAGAATAACCTGTCTGTGCGGTCTATCGCATGCCTGGTGATTTCTTTTGTTATTCCATTCTTTATTATACTCAGTTAGTTAAAGTTTTGACTTCTATACTCCATGAAAATAGTGGAATATCCTTGATATTTGCGCTTCATCTAGTATCTTTTCATGAAAATATTCTTCTAAGCATTCTTGAATTTTACTCTACAAAGAAGTATCATGTTGACAATTTGGACGTTATTAGTTCCTGGATAAATTAATTCTTGAACTTGTTTTATTGAATTCATATATCATTGTCATCATCCTCATGTTTATATTATGTTGAAAGTCATCTGTGGCCTGTAGTGCGTAGATGGACTTGGTATGATTATGACCAGGGATTATTCGGTATAATCATGATCGTAACATTACAAATGATGTGGTAAAAGTCCTCATTGGCCCATAGTGCATTGATGGACAGTTGTTGGCATGACCATGACCATTGATGAATACACGAATATCCTTGGCCTTTAGTGCATGGATAATTTGTGGTTGTGATACTAATGAATATCCTTGGCCGTAGTGCAGGAAAGATGTGGATTATTTATTAAGCTGAGTCCCAGCGATAAAAGTAATGAAAAACCTTTTAGATCATAAAAGATAGTAGATTTTATTCTCTACTTGATTCTTTTAATGGATTACTTGTTCCGCTGCAGTAAAACTTGATGTTTGTTATATTTTATCAATTTAACACTATTGAAGGCTAACGATTATTTATTCTATATTATCTTAGTCATAATATTTCTTACTGGGCTAGTTAAGCTCACCCTTTTCTTCACTGCTCTCTTCAGGAAATGAGAACGTAGCAGGGACTAGTCGGGGAACGGAGTGATGGTCCAGAGGATAACATTAATAGTCCTCACTATTCTATGAAAAAGTGTGTTAATAAATGTATTGAGGACTTATTTTGAGTGCGGATATTGTCTAGATGACAATATTTGTATTAAAACTCACAGCATATGTTTTGTCGTATTTTACACGATTGTTGTATAATTAGTTTGTATTTGTATTCAGTACCATGTATTTGGCGACTCAGAATATGTGATATATACCTATTTTGGGGGCATCACAGTTGGTATCAAAGCTTAGGGATATGATCCCTAGCTAAGATGTGAGACTAGAACTATGAGGGGAGAAACGGGGAATTCCTTCGATAGTATGACCTACCTAAGTTTATTTGGTATTTAATTGGTCGGTCAGAGTATAGTGATAATATGTTACATGTCAATTAACCCTTGTTTTGTGGCAGTATCTGAAAATGACATCCGAGAATGTTGAGAATATCAATGGAGCACAAGATGCCGTTGAGTCACCACAAATCAACACCTAGGATAATGTGCATCAGGAAGGAAATAATCCTCAGGTGAACAACAACACCGACCAAATGGCGAACGGCGGAATGTTTAGGAGCTTTACGCAATTAAATAACATCGAGCAAGAGAGACTCTGTCCAAAATGCAGGTGGAAACACCGGCAACTCTCGACGGCCACCGCTAAAGCGATTCGAGAGCTGGGACCACCAAAGTTTATTGGAGAACCAAAACCACTTAAAGGCGGAGACGTGGATAAAGTAGATCACCAAGATATTTGATGTCTTAGGATGCTCAGGAGTAAAGGTTCCTTTGCCACCTTTATGTTGCAAGGAGAGGCGATTCTTGGTGGGAATCGATAAAAGCGTACTCAACTGCCCACGATTGAAGATGTCTTGGGAGAAGTTCCAAGAACTATTTAACGAGAAGTACTTTCCGAAAGTATTCGTCACATGAAAGAGGTAGAGTTCATCAAGTTAGAGCAGAACAATATGACCGTGTCGCAGTACGAAGCTAAGTTTATCGATTTGTCCTGGTTTGCGTCTCACTTGGTTGACAATGAGGAGAGAATGACGCGGATGTTTCTAAGAGGTTTGAAACCCGAGATACGTCAATATCTAATTCCTCATAAACTGTGTTTGTATTCAGATGTTGTAAATAGGGCTCAGTTATTATAGAACGATAACGAGTCAACGCAACCAAGAGAAAGCAGCCGGCAAAATGATAATACCAGTGAGAGCAGTCATCGAAGCGGTGACAACAAGCGTGGAGGGAATCAATAGGCCAGAAATGGTAACCACTTTAGTGGTAATCAGGACCAAAATTATAAGAATGGACATTTCAAGAAGAGGAGATTCAACAATGATGGAAAGAGCGTCGACACCAAAGACCGTTGTTAAGGAAGGAGAAACGACCACCTATCATATCCTTCAAATGCGGAGGAGGACACATCGGTCAAACCGCACGATGTCGTCCAAAGCATGTTATAATTATGGAAGAGAAGGTCACCTAGCCCGATTTTGTCGCTCACCGCAGAAGACAAGTTCGACTAGGATGGATGCACCAAAGGCCGTCCCGAAAAAAGTTGGCCCGGTGGTCTGAGGAGGCGTTTGTCGTTACCTCCCGTAAAAGCGAGGAACGAACGAGGTCATCACGGCTAAGCTTATCATAAACTCTAGCGAAGTATATACCTTATTTGATCTGGGGTTCTACCCATTCTTTTATTTCTCCTACTTGCGCTCAACGTTTAAATTTGACTCAGGAGAAATTAGACTTTGACTTATCTGTGGAAACTCTGTTGGGAGAAACATTCATTACATCCACTTTGTTTATAAGTCTTGTTTGGTTCAAATCGGTAACCACATTACACCGTCGATCTTATTTCTTTAAAAATACTTACGTTTGGCGTAATTCTAGGCATTGATTGGTTAACTACTCATCATGCAAAAATTGATTATTTTAAATAAGGTTGTTAGTTTTCATATTCCTAATCAACCTATTATGCGAATTCAAGCGACCAAACCACTAAAATCAATCACGGTCATTTCAAGCCATAAAGCTATTCGTTTATTGAAAAAGCGGATGTCAAGCTTTCTTAGCCCATATCACAGTTTAAACAAAAATAAATCGGTTTTGAGCGATATTTCTATTGTTAATAAATTTCCTAACGTATTCCACGAAGAACTTCGGCCTACCCCGGGCGTGAAATTGAATTTTGTATCGACCTTGAACCTAAGACAAAACCCATTTCCAAAGCCCCATATCGAATGGCTCTATTGAACTTCGAGTTAAAGACCCAATTGCGAGAATTGTTAGACATTGGTTTCATTCGTCTAGTACGTCTCCTTGGGGTGCTCTGTTACTATTAAATGCGAGAAGAAAGATGGGAGTATCGCGACTTTGTATTGATTATCGGGAGTTGAATCATGTCACCATCAAAAATAGGTACCCATTGCCCGTATTGATGACCTGTTTGACCCGGTTGCAAGGAGCCAAATTCTTTTCAATGATTGATCTTCGTTACGGATATCACCAATTGAAGATTAGAACCGATGACATTCCAAAGACGGCTTTTAGAACTCGGTACGGGCATTATGAATTCCTAGTCATGTCCTTTGGATTGACAAATGTTCTTGCTGCCTTCATGGATATGATGAACTGAGTATTCAAGGAATATTTGGATCACTTTGTGGTCGTCTTTATTGATGACGTCCTTATTTATTCTAAAAGCCGTGAAGATCATGAGCAACACTTGAGGCTGACACTCCAAAAGCTTCGTGAATACAAGCTTTATGCCAAGTTGAAGAAATACGAGTTCTGGCTTGAGGAAGTAGCATTCCTTGGGCACATAGTATCAAGTCATGGAATATCTGTTGACCCGGCAAAGATTGAAGCTATTCAAAGCTGGGAGCAACCTAAATCAGTGACCGAATACGTAGCTTTCTCGGTTTAGCTGGTTATTATCGGAGATTCGTGGAAGGATTTTGTCGAATCGCTACTCTATTAACTCAGCTGACTCGGAAAGATACAAAGTTCGGTTGGAGCGAAGAATGTGAAAAGAGTTTTCAAGAACTCAAGAGGAGACTCATTTCAAAGACTGCTACGACAATACCATCCGGCTCGGAGGGATTTGTCATCTACAGTGATGCTTCGGGCAAAGGGTTAGGATGTGTTCTTATGCAACATGGGAAACTCATAGCTTATGCCTCAAGACAACTCAAAGAATATGAGAGGAATTATCTTACTTATGATCTAGAGTTGGCAGCAGTTGTCTTCGCACTTAAAATTTGGAGGCATTACTTGTATGGGGAGAAAGTGGATATCTTTACGGATCATAAAAGCCTCAAATATTTCTTCACTCAAAAGGAACTCAACATGCGACAACGACGTTGGCTTGAATTGTTGAAAGATTATGATCATACCATCCAATATCATCTTGGAAAAGTGAACGTGGTAGCTGATGTAATATCCGAGTTTTATTTTATTTATTTTAAATATTTTTTTATGTAATTTAAGAATTATTAATAAACGAATTTATATGAAACTTTTGGCTGATTTCATTTATTAGAGGTATGTGTGTGGTACATATATGTGTTATTTCAAGATATGTGATGAGATGTATTTAAATGGTTGGTTTAGTTTTATTTAACTATTTAAATAAAATTAAGTAGGGAATTATTCTATTTTATTACGTGGGATGGTATTAAATCATAAAATTTGGAGTTTGGGCGAATTTAGAGAGCGGAATTGCATATTCGAGTCCTAATGTCGAAATTAGTCGAGATGATATTGTAATCACGAAAAAGTGTCACAGTTGACTTTTTGGTCAAAGTTAACTATGAATTTCAGAAATGAATTTGACTAAACGGATAGTCCCATGACATCCGGAACGTTGACTTTAGTAGGAATCGATATATGGTTCGCAAAGTTTGGTTCCGAAGTGTAAAATAGTCAAATAGCTTATTAATTGATTAAAATAATATATGTATTTTTTTTATAATAGAAATCAGCTGAACTGATGGACCCATGAGACTATTAAATTGGGACAAAGGAGGGAGTATACGTATATTACATAATAGCTAAGGTGGAAGTAATTTATTTTATTCCTTAAAATCAAAATTCTTTTTATTTTTCTAACTCCCACATTCTTCCTATTAATTAAATATATTATTGTAGTATTAAGTATTGTGAGTAACTAATCATTAGAGTTGGGGATTATGGGGGTTGGGGGTTATGGGAATCAAAAGACTCTAACAAAGCTATACATATATACAAACACACTTTTCTTTTAAGAAAATTCCACCAAGTGAGTAAACATGGAGAGAAATTGAGAGCCTAAGAGAGTTAGAACTAATTTTGGAGGATTACTCAAGATTTGACAAGCAAGGAGAAGGAGCATCATATTAAACCAAGAAGAAATTCATCAAAAGGTAATTCATGAACCCATTTTATTTTTATAAGAAAAATGAGAAGAAAATGCATATAAAATTGGTAAATGATTTGTTGTGGCTTTGTGTTGTCATGTTACTGTTGTTTGATGATTAGAGATCATTAAAAACAAAAGATATGGGTTAATCATGCATCAAATTCATAGAAAATCAAAGAATTAAGCAATGCATGCTCTACCTTTGATAAAATGTCTCTAAGGTGCTAAATTAATCAAAAAGGTGGAAGTTTGTTGAAGTTTGATATTGTGAAATGTGAAAACATGTGAGAGTAGATTATCTGGACAGTAGGAATAATTTAATTACATGCTAGAAGAAAAATCATGGATTTTTGTCAAATTGGGTTTAACTAGTAATCTGTGATTTTTGGGGTTTTTCTGAGCCTCGGAATCATGGTGTATATGACTTCGATTAACGTATGTAATAATTTTATAAAATAGTATGTAACATGAGGTACAACCTGTCCAAATTTCATAGGAAAGGGAGTTAAATTTAGCAAGTTATGAAAATCGTAAGCATGCATGTTGGTAATAAAATCTGCAGAATTCTGGAAATTCCAGAATTTTTTCTAAGTATAAAACTAGTGCTTGCACGCTTTTCTATGTAGTTGGTTTGTCGTCTTAGCATGCTAGTTTTATGAATGTTATATTTTTGTAAAATACCTTGATGTATGAAGTTTATTGTGTCCAAGTATCATGGTCATAGCATCTTTAGATTAGCGGGAAAAAAATCGTAGAGACAATGAAAATCGTAGAGTAAACTCTGAAAAATCGTAGAGTAAACTCTGAAAATTGTAGAGTCAATGAAAGTCGTAGAGTAAACTCTGAAAATCGTAGAGTGCAGATAGTAAAGTGAAAATCGTAGAGTCAACACTGAAAATCGTAGAGTCAGTGAAAATCGTAGAGTGTAACTCTGAAAATCGTAGAGTGCAGATAGTAGAGTGAACTCTGAAAATTATAGAGTAAAGTTTATATTACAACTACTATGCGTTGCTAATAGTTGATGTGCAAGATTATACAATTGTGTAGGGCACGTGAAGTGCAGATAGCTGTAAGCTGTTAATCTGTTATTGGTAAACAACGATCAAGGCAAGTTTCTTACCCTATTTTTCATTATGAATTTATTCAACTCTTATTCAGTTGATTGCAGCGAGGGTAAGTTTGGGCTTGTGATTAATTAATCAATCGTGCAAGCTCCTTTATTGTAAATTTCTATAACTTCAATTGTGATGCGAAACGTTATTGATGATTATTCAGTTTCTATTGCAACTGCTATACTTTAAAATTCGTATTCCCTTAATGAACTATATTCAAGCATGCTTTCTAGCTTTTGTTCCAGCTAGATTGTTATTGATGCAAACATAGTATATTGTTTAAACAATTCAAATCCTTTGAAGCTATTTGATGTTTACCAATCTAAATTGCTTTGGTGAGGTCCCGTATGAATACTAAGATGAACAACCCCATAACAGGTAATCAGCGATGTGAGCATATAGTCCCATTTACGCTTATGCGTTTAAACTTTATACTTGTGCACAATGTAGGGTACGATAAGCTAATCACCTGGAGTACTTGCAGAGACCGTTTACAATCTATTTGATTGTTAAACCGTCTGATGGATTTTGATGAAACAAAGTAATGTTCAGGGTATCTAACACCCCTTAGTATGCTATTGAGAATTCCAAAACTCTTATCTTGATATTCCAGTTTACCTCTTGATATTTATTTCAACTGTTGAGAAATATTCATACTAATGCTTTTACTTCTGATGTATGTTCTCAAACTACTCTATATACTTGCTGGGAAATTTGTGCTCATTCTTGTTTAAACCTTTCAGTTAAGGCTGATAATGCTCAGGGCTCGGGCAAGGACAAAGGAAAGTCTTAGATGAAATGATGAGAGTTATTTATGTAATAATTATATTTCCGCATATGATGTGATGTAGCGATAAACGCTAAGTTTGAGTTTCAATTTATTAAAGGTTGTAAAGACTTGGGACTTTATTTTGAATAAGTATGTAATAGTTATTATTATTATTATTATTATTATTATTATTATTATTATTATTATTATTAGATTTACTTAGATATATGATGATGTATGTTATATCGTGAGCACCATGTCCTGTAATCGATGTTACCCGGATTTTGGGGAGTCACAGGTTGGTATCAAAGCCATAGGTTATAAACTTTGGGTGGGGAAACCTTAGACTATAACCTTAGGGAAGTTAGTGGAGAAAATAAGGAGATAAACTCATGTAGAGTTCTACGGGTTGTGTCAAATCTATTTTTTTTCCCTAAAAACAAAAACATCTATTTTAAAATACTAACCGAGTTATTTTTTCTTGTTTGAAGGATGTCAGGAGAAGAGGAGGTTAGAGATATCCACGCCACGTTGTGAGTGAAGCGATTGGTGACAACTTTACACGAGCCTATATAATGCGGCGATGGTGATTGCACTCCGAGAGAGGAGTATCCTGAAGAGGAAGAGGAGCCCGAGGAGGACTCGGAAGAAGCACCTGAGGATAATTTATTGGATGAGTTGATGGATAGGATTACGGAGTTGGACGACAAGGTCCATGAGTTGGAGGAGGCATGTCGGGGGGCAGCAAGGCAAAAGATTGCTTGAGGCATTGGTGCACCACGATAATTAGGAATCTGGGATCCGGCCGACAAAGGCTGCGGGCATCGAGACTGAAGCGCGATAGGTTGGAGGATGAGAAAGAAGCTATTAGGACCCACTTGGGGCATACCATTAATGGGTTAGAGTCGAGGATTCAGAGTCTCCAAACTGACAAGCAGATTATTACTACATTCTGGATAGATGAGAGGAGAGACCGTGTTCGGGCCGAGAAGCTAACTAGAGAGTTAGAAGGAGAGGTGAGAGATAAGAAGGTTAAGATAGACAAGATGAAGTACGCATTTAAGTCAGCACATAGAAGGTTCCAGCATAGGGTGCATCACTTTCCAAGTGAGGAGCACCGGTCTAGACGTGTTATAAGCCAAGGGCTGGTACTGGAAATAGCGGATGAGGAACATGAAGATGCCATTAGGCGGGGCTTTTAGTTTATTATAATGAACTTTTACTATTAGCATTTATAACGCTTATCTATGAATAAAAAGCTTGGTTTTGGTTTTTACCAAGTATGTTGGTTTCAAGTGATGTAAATGGCTTAACACCATGAGACGATGAAATACCTTTGGTGTTATGTTTATAAATAAATATGTTTTTATTTAAGTATGTGATGTGATGATTAAGTTCTCTTCTTATGAATGATATATTCTATAGAGTAAGTGATAAGATATTAACATTAAATTCATTTTAAACAGATAGATGGCTAGAGGAAGACGTTGTCAAACACCCGAGGGGTCAGGCGATAATGCTGGGGATCCACTGAATCCTATGCTGTAGTTTGTAGACATGTTAGTGGGGGCACTTCAGAATCGAACCCCGAATGCCAATAACCCTCCAGTGGCCTAGGTGGCACACTTCAAGGACTTCAAGAGCGCGGGACCCCCTAAGTTCAAAGGAACCACTGAACCCATCGAAGCTCAAACTTGGGTCAAGGAAATCGAAAAGGCGTTCGCTATCGCCCGAGTAGGTGATTATCAGAAAACAATCTTCGCCACTTACATGCTGAAGGGTGAAGCTAACTTTTGGTGGGAGGCAAACCAGACCAGGGCTGGAGAAGGCGTGATACCTTGGGAAGGGTTTAAGAAAATCTTTTTTGAGAACTATTTTTCGGTTAGTATGCAAAGTCGTATGAAGATGCGATTCATGGAGCTGAAGCAAGAAGACATGACGGTACCTCAATATGCCGCAAAATTCAACTAGCTGGCGAGGTTTGCGCCTCACCAGGTCGACACTGAGGAGAGAAAAATGAGGAGGTTTGAGCAGGGTCTCAAACCATGGTTATATAGCAGACTCTCGGTGTTACAGACGAATAGCTTCGCGACTCTCCTAGAGAAAGCTATAATCGCTGAGGGCATAAGTGAGGCCCTGATGAAATTTAATAAGGCAAAAAAGAAGAAGAATGAAGGAGGGAATCATGGGAAGGTAGCGTGATGGGTGCAAACAAGAGGAAGTGGAACAATAACAACGATGGCAAAGAACAATTTCAAATCGGAAACTCTGGGGAAAACCAGGGAAGCAAAGAAGAGAACAGAGGCATGCAAGGAGTGTGGGAGGAATCACTCAAGGCATGTCTAAAAGGAAAGAATGTCATTTCAAGCTGCGGGCGGGAGAGGGCACATCTCTCCCAATTGCTCTTGCACTAAAGAGAAATGGATGCTTTAAGCGTGGAGCATTGGATCATCAGGCAAGGAATTGCCTAAAGAAGAACACAATAGGAGGAAATGGAGGAAGGGGACCAAGCGGTGGGAATCTCACGATTAATGGACCACCAACTCAGAATCGACCAACAACAAGGACTTTCAACATGACGGTTCAGGATGTGGTCGCATCCGAGGGCGATGGTTTCAGGTATCATTCCGATCAATGATATATTTGTTTACATATTATTTGATTCGGGTGCTACTTGTTCCTTCGTATCGCATGAATTCTCCCAACGATTAAACTTACCCCAAGAAGAATTAAAATATCCTATGAACATAGAAGTTGCTAACAAGGAAATGATTCCCATTAGCCATGTCTATAGAAATTGTGTTGTAGACATCAGGGGATATAAGTTACCCGTGGATTTAATTCCAATTCAATTAGGAGAATTTGATGTAATTCTAAGAATGGATTGGTTATTTAACCATGGAGCAATGATAGATTGCCAAAAGAAGTGTATAAAACTTAGGACTCCAGATTAGTCTAAGGTATCATTCTATGGAAGTAGGTCGCCAAAAGACTCAATTTGTTTGACGATGATGCAAGCGAAGAAGTTACTAAGAAAGGGATGTGTAGGATATTTGGCCCATATCGTCGATACGCAGAAAGTAGAGATAGAGATGGGACAGATACCAGTAGTGAACGAATTTCCAGATGTATTTCCAGAGGAATTGCCAGGACTTCCGCCGGATCGGAGGTCGAATTAGTTATAGATTTAGTAAATGGGGGCGGCACCTTATTTCAAAGCCCTTTACGTGAAGGCAACTTAAGCGAAAATGAAGGAGCTGATGGTACAGTTGCAAGAGTTATTTGATAGGAAGTATATTCAACCGAGTGTGTCTCCTTGGGGAGTACCAGTTTTATTTGTGAAAAAGAAGGATGGATCGATGAGACTATGTATCGACTATCGAGAGTTGAACAAGGTGACAATTAAGAACAAGTATTCGTTACCTAGGATAGATGATCTATTTGATCAACTGAAGGGAGCGAAATATTTTTCCAAGATCGACTTGAGGATAGGATATCACCAGTTAAAGGTAAGGAAGGAGGATGTACCTAAGATAGCGTTCAGGACACGTTACGGTCACTACGAGTTCCTGGTGATGTCGTTCGGGTTAACAAATACGCCAGCAGCATTTATGGACATGATGAATCGGGTATTCAAGCAATACTTAGATAAATTCGTAGTTGTGTTCATAGATGATATCTTGATCTATTCTAAGACTCAGGAAGATCATGCTGAACATTTAAGGTTAGTGTTGGAGGCGTTGAGGAAGGATAAGTTATACGCAAAATTCTCGAAGTGTAAATTCTGGTTGGAAAA
The DNA here is from genome assembly GCA_020205605.1 of Panax ginseng. Lineage (NCBI taxonomy): Eukaryota > Viridiplantae > Streptophyta > Magnoliopsida > Apiales > Araliaceae > Panax > Panax ginseng. The sequence goes on along the minus strand of CM035136.1, from coordinate 51,735,135 downwards.
AGTTCAATTTCTAGGTCAAATGATCGACAAAGACGAAATTTCTGTGGATCCAGCAAAGGTGGAAGCGGTTCAGAATTGGGAACAACCAAAGTCACCGGTCAAGTAAAGAAGTTTCTTAGGGCCGGCGGTGCTATTACATTTCGGTTTATCCAAGATTTTTCAAAGATAAGCGAGGAACGTTGGCGAATTTAACGAAGAAGTCGGTAAAATTTGTCCGGACGGAGAAATATGAAGAGAGTTTTAAGGAACTCAAGAAAAATCGAGTGAAGCACCAGTGTTGTCTTTACCTGACAATACAGGTGACTTCGTGATTTTCAGTGATGCGTCACACAAAGGACTTGGTTGTGTGCTTATGCAACATGGTAAAATTATTGCGTATGCATCGCGTCAATTGAAGGATTACGAGAAGGGATATCCTACCCATGATCTCGAATTGGCGGCAGTAGTATTTGCCTTGAAGATATGGAGGCACTATTTATATGGTGTAAGGTGTGAAATATACACGAACCATAAAAGTCTGAAGTATATTTTCACGCAGAAGGAGTTGAATATGAGACAAAGAAGATGGTTGAAACTTATAAAGGATTACAATTGCGACATCTTGTATCATCCGGGGAAAGCGAACGTGGTAGCAGATGCGCTAAGCATAAAGGGCAGTGGTAGATTGGCAATGCTAATGTACTTCAAGAGGAGTTAATTAAGGAGATGGCTAGATTGGAACTCGAGATAAAAAGTCCAAGAGAGCCGGAGGGAATTGTTCATGAATGGAGGCACATCCGACTCTATTGGACAAAATCAAGGAAGTACAAGGCAGCGATGAGGAATGTGTGAAGGTGAGGACAAGAATTGCAGATGGAGAAAAGCTTAAATTCAGTATGGGGGATGATGGACTATTAAGATTTGAGAAGAGAATTTGGGTGCCAGCGATGTCTAAATTAAAGGAAGAAATCTTACATGAAGCTCATAGCTCAAGTTACTCAATTCACCCGGGAAGCACAAAGATGTATCAGGATCTCCACCAACATTATTGGTGGCCCAATATGAAAAAGAGAAGTCGCAGAGTCGCCGTGCAAGTGTTTAACATGCCAAATGAGTTAAGGCGGAACATCGAAACCGAAAGCGGGCTACTTCAACCTTTAGAAATTCCAGAATGGAAGTGGGAGCATATCACGATTGACTTCGTGGTAGGACTTCCAACTACGCAGAAGGGTTACAATGCAGTTTGGGTGATCGTTGATCGATTGACCAAGTCAGCGCATTTCTTGTCAATCAAGATCGATATACCTTGGATCGGTTGGTAAAGATTTACATCAAAGAGATGTTTCCGCACGGGTACTGATCAATTGTGTCGATTACGATCCGCGGTTCACACAAATTTCTGGAAAAGTTTTCAAGAACGCGTGGGAACGAAATCGAGGTCGAGCACGGCGTATCATCCTCAAACAGATGGGCGAGGCGAGAGAACTATTCAAGCGTTAGAGGACATCTTTGAGAGCATGCGTTATGGATTTCAAAGGGAGCTGGGATGATCACCTACCGTTGGTAGAATTTCATCGACAATAACGGTTATCACGCCGAGCATCGGTATGCCACCTTATGAAGCTTTATATGGAAGGAAATGCGAACGCATCATTGTCTTTGGGATGAAGTGGGAGAACGACAATTGCTAGGGCCAGAATTGGTGCAACAAACTACAGATGTGATCAAAATAATACGAGCGAGGCTCGTGACGGCTCAGGATCGACAGAAGAAATATTCAGATCAACATCGGCAACAACGAGATTTCGACGTCGGCACTTATGTGTTTGTGAAAGTGTCACCTTGGAAAACTTAGTCCCAGATTCATAGGACCCTTTGAAGTGTTGAGGCGAGTGGGTGAGGTAGCTTATGAAATAGCCTTACCTCCGGAGTTAGAACATATATACAACGTGTTCCATGTTTCTGTCCTACGACCCTATAAGCATGATTACAAGCATGTCATAGAGTATGAACCTATTCAGTTTGAAAAGGACTTAACCTACGAAGAGGTCCCATTGCAGATAATCGATAGAAAAGAACAATTGTTAAGAAATAAGATAATACCTTCTGTTAAGCTATTGTGGAGGAACCACAACGCCGATGAGGCTACGTGAGAACTCGAAGAGAAAATGATAAAAAATTACCCTACTCTTTTTGATTGATGTGTAATGATTCCGGGGACGGAATCCTTTTAAGGGAGGGTGAATGTAATATCCGAGTTTTATTTTATTTTTTTTTAATATTTTTTAATGTAATTTAAGAATTATTAATAAACGAATTTATATGAAACTTTTGGGTGATTTCATTTATTAGAGGTATGTGTGTGGTACATATATATGTTATTTCAAGATATGTGATGAGATGTATTTAAATGGTTGGTTTAGTTTTATTTAACTATTTAAATAAAATTAAGTAGGAAATTATTCTATTTTATTACGTGGGATGGTATTAAATCATGAGCTGGAGTTCAGAGCGGAATTTAGAGACGCGGACTTTGTATTCGAGTACGGAACGTCAAAATTAGTCAGGATAAACTGTAATCACGAAAAAGTGTCAAAGTTGACTTTTTGGTCAAAGTCAACTAGTTGACTTTTTCGAGAAAAAAGTCAACTACAAATTTCAGAGATGAATTTGACTAAATGGATAGTCCCATGACGTCCAGAACGTCGACTTTAGTAGGAATCGATATATGGTTCGCAAAGTTTGGTTCTGAAGGGTTAAATAGTTAAATAGCTTATTAATTGATTAAAATAATATATGTATTTTTTTATAATAGAAATCAGCTGAACTGATGGACCCATGAGACTATTAAATTGGGACAAAGGAGGGAGTATACGTATATTACATAATAGCTAAGGTGGAAGTAATTTATTTTATATCTTAAAATCAAAATTCTTTTTATTTTTCTAACTCCCACATTCTTCCTATTAATTAAATATATTATTGTAGTATTAAGTATTGTGAGTAACTAATCATTAGAGTTGGGGATTATGGGGGTTGGGGGTTATGGGAATCAAAAGACTCTAACAAAGCTATACATATATACAAACACACTTTTCTTTTAAGAAAATTCCACCAGTGAGTAAACATGGAGAGAAATTGAGAGCCTAAGAGAGTTAGAACTAATTTTGGAGGATTACTCGAGATTTGACAAGCAAGGAGAAGGAGCATCATATTAAACCAAGAAGAAATTCATCAAAAAGTAATTCATGAACCCATTTTATTTTATAAGAAAATGAGAAGAAAAATGCATATAAAATTGGTAAATGATTTGTTGTGGCTTTGTGTTGACATGTTACTGTTGTTTGATGATTATAGATCATTAACAACAAAAGATATGGGTTAATCATGCATCAAATTAATAGAAAATCAAAGAATTAAGCAATGCATGCTCTACCTTTGATAAAATGTCTCTAAGGTGCTAAATTAATCAAAAAGGTGGAAGTTTATTGAAGTTTGATGTTGTGAAATGTGAAAACATGTTAGAGTAGATGATCTGGACAGTAGGAATAGTTTAATTACATGCTAGAAGCAAAATCATGGATTTTTGTCAAATTGGGTTTAACTAGTAATCTGTGATTTTTGGGGTTTTTCGGAGCCTCGGAATCATGGTGTATATGACTCGATTAACATATGTAATAATTTTATAAAATAGTATGTAACATGAGGTATAACCTGTCCAAATTTCATAGGAAAAGGAGTTAAATTGAGCAAGTTATGAAAATCGTAAGCATGCATGTTGGTAATAAAATCTGCGAATTACGAAATTCGAATTTTTCTAAGTATAAAACTAGTGCTTGCACGCTTTTCTATGTAGTTGGTTTGTGGTCTTAGCATGCTAGTTTTATGAATGTTATATTTTTGTAAAATACCTTGATGTATGAAGTTTATTGTGTCCAAGTATCATGGTCATAGCATCTTTAGATTAACGGGAAAAAAATCGTAGAGACAATGAAAATCGTAGAGTAAACTCTGAAAATCGTAGAGTAAACCCTGAAAATCGTAGAGTCAGTGAAAATCGTAGAGTAAACTCTGAAAATCGTAGAGTCAATGAAAATCGTAGAGTAAACTCAAAATCGTAGAGTCTTGAGGATAGTAGAGTGAAAATCGTGAGTCAACACGAAAATCGTAGAGTCGTTGAAAATCGTAGAAGTGAACTCTGAAAATCGTAGAAGTCGCGAGATAGTAGAATGAAAATCATAGAGTGAACTCTAAAATTTAGAGTAAAGTTTATATTACAACTACTATGCATTGCTAATAGTTGATGTGCATGATTATACAATTGTGTAGGGCACGTGAAGTGCGAGATAGTACATAAGTCGTTAATCTGTTATTGGTAAACAACGATCAAGGCAAGTTTCTTACCCTATTTTTCATTATGAATTTATTCAACTCTTATTCGATTGATTACGTGAGGGTAAGTTTGGGCTTGTGAATTAATCAATCGTCTGAAGCTCCTTTATTGTAAAGTTCTATAACCTCAATTGTGATGCAAAACGTTATTGATGATTATTCGGTTCCTATTGCAAATCGCTATACTTTAAAATTGTGATATTCCCTTAATGAACTATATTCATGCATGCTTTCTAGCTTTCGTTCCAGCTAGATGTTATTGATGCAAACATAGTATATTGTTTAAATAATTCAAATCCTTTAAAGCTATTTGATGTTTACCAATCTAAATTGCTTTGGTGAGGTCCCGTATGAATACTAAGATGAACAACCCTGATAATGGGGTAACTGATGAAGGGCATATAGTCCCATTTACGCTTATGCGTTTAAACTTTATACTTGTGCACAATGTAGGGTACGATAGATTGATCACCTGGAGTACTTGCAGAGACCGTTTACAATCTATTTGATTGTTAAACCGTGTGATGGTTTTTGATGAAACAAATTAATGTTCAGGGTATCTAACACCCCTTAGTATGCTATTGAGAATTCCAGAACTCTTATCTTGATATTCCAGTTTATCTCTTGATATTTATTTCAACTGTTGAGAAATATTCATACTAATGCTTTTACTTGGATGTATGTTCTCAAACTACTTTATATACTTCTTTGGGCAATTTGTGCTCATTCTTGTTTAAACCTTTCGATTAAATTGATAATCTTTGAGGGCTCGAAGCAAGGACAAAGGAAAGTCTAAGATGAAATGATGAGAGTTATTTATGTAATAATTATATTTCTGCATATGATGTGATGTAGCGATAAATACTAAGTTTGAGTTTCAGTTTATTAAAGGTTGTAAAGACTTGTGACTTTATTTTGAATAAGTATGTAATAGTTAATATTATTATTATTATTATTATTAGAGTCACTTAGATAGATGATGATGTATGTTATATCGTGAGCACCATGTCCTGTAATCGATGTTACACAGGATTTGGGGCGTCAATTGTGGCACGATGAGTAGAAGATCATATGCGGGTACGAGTGTGATATTGTCAACGCAAAGACCCATTTTGTGTGACTTGCAAAGGATGGAGATAGAGTTAAAGACTCCGGGGACCCATGTGATGATGGCGAATATACGAGTAGAACCGGCTTTAATCGATAAAGTTAAAATTTGCTCAAGCTACATATACACAACCCGGATACGTTATGAGGAAGAAAGTGCAAGAAGGTGCTATCTCAAGGAAGCAAGAATCAATGAAGAAGGAATACTTTGAGTCAACTCCGGACTTTGTGTTCCTAACGACCTCGATTTAAAGTATAAAATCATGATGAGGCGCAACACACCGCTTTGCAATCCATCTCGGGAGTACCAAAATGTATCGTGATCTTCGTCCATACATTTTGGTGGAGCAATATGAAGAGAGAGATATACTGCTTTATCTCAAGGTGTCTAACTTGTCAATGAGTCAAGGAAAAGCATTAAGTACCAAAGGTCCATTGAAACCACTTGAAATTCCGAATGGAAGTGGGAGCACATTACCATGGATTTAAATTCTACGGTCTTCCCAAGGTTTCTCAAGGCATAGATGCAATTTGGGTCATTGTTGATAGATTGACCAAGTCTCCTCATTTCTTACCAATCGAGAAACTTATACACTTGAACGTCTCAGATGTACATAAATGAGATTGTAAGATTGCATGGTATGCCAAGTATCCATAGTTTCGATCGAGACCCAAGATTCACTTCAAGATTTTGGGTTAGTTTGCAAAAAGCTATGGGCACCGATTTACGATTTAGCTTTCGAAGATATCATCCTCGAGATTTTGAGGCGGTCGGAAGGGCGATTCAAAATCTTGAAGATCTATTAAGACTCGTGTCCTTGACTTCAAGGAAGTTGGGACAAGTTCTTACCATTGGTGGAGTTTTCCTACAACAACAAGCTTATCAAGCAAGTATTAGCATGGCTCCATTCGAGGCGTTGTATGGAAGAAAGTGTCATTCTCCAAGATCTTTGGGATGAGGTGGGTGAAGCAACGTTGTTGGGACCGGGAGTTGATGCACGTATGACTATGGAAAATATTCAAACGATCCAGACAACGTGTAAAAACCTCACAAGATCGACAAAAGAGTTATGCTGATTTTCATCGAAAGGACGTAGAATTCGATATAGGAGATCATGTGTTGTTACGTGTTGCTCCATGGAAAGGAGTTATGAGATTTGGAAAGAGAGGAAAGCTCAATCCTCGATTCATCGGCCCATTTTTAATCCTCGATCGAGTAGAAACTGTGGCATATAGACTCGCTTTACTGCCAAGTATGTCTCGTGTTCATAACATTTTTCACATATCTATGTTACGTAAATATGTGAAAGACCTGCACCACATTATTGAGTTAGAACCGGACAAAATAGCGGAAGATTTAACGTATGAAGAGGTTCCTGTTAAAATCTTGGATAAGAAGGAACATGTTCTACGCTCCAAGGTTATACCTCAAGTTAAAGTTTTATGGAGGAACCACGATGTTGAGGAAATGACCTGGGAGTTAGAATCTGAAATGAAATCAAGGTATCCTTACCTCTTCGACATACCAGGTACGTACCCTAATTTTGAGGGTGAAATTTCATAAGAAGGGGAGATTGTAAGACCCCAACTTTTATGAATAAATACGAATTTTCTATAAATATCATTTTTGAATATTATGGAATGAATTTGATATAATGTTATAGTTGTGGGTAATATTTATAAATTTTGCAAAGTACGCAAGTTGTTATATAATATTCGATTGGTCGGGGAATATTTGTTTTAACAGGGAATATTCGTACAATGGCACAATCATTGGTGGACCCCACAACGGAATTATTGTCGAATTAAGAAAACGACAAAAAAATACTTTATGAAAATAACGACGGAAGTTTTACCATTAACTGTTGAAACACCCGGTGTTAAAAGTACAGTAATATGCGTGGTTGCATAGTAGCACATGGTATTGATTATTGATGCTTACGTGAGAAGTCACTCAGTTTTGTTCAATTTTTGCTACAGTAATTGCTGCATAGTATCTCACGTTATTTGATTCAATTATTGTCAATATTTTATATATTATTAAATCAATAATTGAGATGACAAAGTTATTAATATTATTATTTGCAATATTAACGATGTCTAGAAGTTACATCGAGGACGAGTTTAAATCACCTAATTAAGCGGCCAATATGGAGAAATCTTTATTGGAAAGCCCTCTTTCCAGGAACGACACGGTCGATTAATATTGTGAATTATAATAAAGGTGATAAATGTTGTTAAAATTATTAGGGTGATTTTATGAAGTTTTGCTTATTTTATGGACCCTATTTATCCATTTTTTTAAAATAATCGGTAGAAAATTATTTTATATAATAAATGTGGGGCCCACATGTGGGGCCCATATGTGTTGAAAATCTGATTTTTGGAAATGGGGGGGGGGGAGAGTATACGTAAAGGGGAGGGAATTTATTTATATAAGTATATGATGTGTGTATATATATAATGTGTGTGTGAGTGGAAAATGGTGGAAAAGTGATAGTATGAAAGTGATGGGTGTAAGATATGTGTGTGTGATAGTAAAATGTTTAAGAGTGTAGTGAAAGTGATGTGTGGGTGGGAAAGTGAAAATTGTGTGTGATATATATATATATATATATATATATATATATATATATATATATATATATATATATATATATATATATATATATATATATGAAAGTGACATTTGGGGTGGGAGAATTATGTGGGTCACGGGAGGGAAGAAAAATTAAATGGTGTAGATATATTATATATATATATATATATATGTATTATATTTTATTTTTTTTGTTTTAATCCTATTGGTTGGTTGATTGAAATTTGCATCAGTGTGTTATCACAATTTTGATCCGTGAATTTGCAAAGACATCATGTTATATAAATGTAATATATATAATATATATTATATTAAATACTGCATAGTAAATCAATATGGGCCATCCGTTTAGAAGTAAATCAATCTGGACCGTTCATGAATTAGTTACTATTAAGTCCATTCTCCTATAAATAGAAGCTCATTCCTTCCTTATTTCTTACGAATTCACTTAAACTCTAGAGAGAGAAACTATAGAAAGAAAGAAGAAAAGTATTCTGCTACTTCACTACTCCTATATCCAGTACTCTTCTTTCAAAGGTAAGGGGTATTATTTCTTTTGTATTCATGAAGAAAACTTCTGTTATTCCATTCTTTATTATTACATTGGAATAACTTTTGTATATACTGGCTACCCTATACTTGGTGAAATTCTTACGTTATTCCATTCTTTATCATTATGTTGGAATAACTTTTGTCTATGCTGGTACCGCATACATGGTGAAAATCTTACATTATTCTATTTTAGTATTCTGTTGGAACATCACATAAATGCGTTACGCATGACTGGTTCCGTTATTTATTATTACATTAGAATAACTTGTCATGCGGTCTATCGCATGCCTAGTGATTTCTTTTGTTATTCCATTCTTTATTATACTCAGTTGGTTAAAGTTTTAACTTCTATACTCCATGAAATTAGTGGAATATCCTTGATATTTGCGCTTCATCCAAAGATCTTTTCATGGAAATATTCTTACGAGCATTCTTGAATTTTACTCTACAAAGAAGTATCATGTTGACAATTTGGACGTTATTAGTTCCTGGATAAATTAATTCTTGAACTTGTTTTATTGAATTCGTATATCAATGACATCATCCTCATGTTTATATTATGTTGAAAGTCATCTATGGCCTGTAGTGCATAGATGGACTTGGTATGATTATGACCAGGGATTATTCGGTATAATCATGACCGTAACGTTACAAATGATGTGGTAAAAGTCCTCATTGGCCCGTAGTGCATTGATGGACAGTTGTTGACATGATCATAACCATTGATGAATACACGAATACCCTTGGCCTGTAGTGCATGGAGAATTTGTGGTTGTGATACTAATGAATATCTTTGGTCGTAGTGCAGGGAAGATGTGGATTATTTATTAAGCTGAGTTCCAGCGATAAAAGTAACGAAAAACCTTTTAAATCATAAAAGATAGTAGATTTTATTCTCTACTTGACTCTTTTAATGTATTGCTTGTTCCACTGCAGTTAAACTTGATGTTTGTTATATTTTATCAGTTTAACACTGTTGAAAGCTAACGATAATTTATTCTGCATTATCTTAGTCATAATATTTCTTACTAGGCTAGTTGAGCTCACCCTTTCTTTCATTGTTCTCTTCAGAAAATGAGAACGTAGCAGGGACTAGTCGGGGAACGGAGTGACGGTCCAGAGGATAGCATTAGTAGTCCTCACTATTATGTGAAATAGTGTGTTAATAAATGTATTGAGGACTTATTTTGAGTGTGGATATTGTCTAGATGACAATATTTGTATTAAAACTCACATCATATGTTTTGTCGTATTTTACACGACTGTTGTATAATTAGTTTGTATTTGTATTCAGTACCATGTATTTGGCGACTCAGAATAGGTGATGTATACCTATTTTGGGGGGCGTCACAACACTCAAGAACACCTATAGTGATGCTTTAAATAAGCTATATAGGCCCCTTTAATGACAAATTTTTCTAAATTAATTATTTTAATTAAATAAATAGAAAAAAATAGTTTTAAATTATTCAAAATACATAATAAATTATTAAAAATTATTTTAAAATCCAAAAATTAGTTTTTAATTATTTTGAATATATTTCTTAAATATTTAATATTTTGGAATATTAAAAGGTATTTAATTTATTTAATTATAATATTAAATAAATTATTTAAAAATAATTTTAATACTTGAAAAAATCATTTAAAATTATATTATGATATAAGAAAATATTTTATGTTATTTTTAATGAATTTTAATATTTTGTGATGAAATTCATTAATAAATTAATATTAATGATAATTAAGTTATTTAATAAATGAATTAAATAAATAAATTAAAAATGATTTTATTATATTAAAAATCATTTTAAATAATAATAAGGTAATTAAAAGTATTTTAAGTTATAAAATATAACTTTCAATATTTAAAGGTAAATGTAGACACTCAATTTTTTTTTTTCTGTTACTAACTGTGAAGGAGGGCAAAAGCGTCTTTTTCACACTCCAGAAATAACCCTGGAGAACCACAACATCAAGTGCAAAGCCTGGAGATAACCCTGGGAGGTCAAGCCAACCTCCGAGATGACCCTGAGGACATTCAGAGCCAACAACATGATAACCTCAGAGATAACCCTTTTTCTGTACAGTATTAGCAGTTACTTTTGTCATTATATGCTAACACTTTGTGTGATTAAACAGCTTCATATATACTAAGTGAAAGCATATTTTGTTTCAGGACTCTGAATTTAGATGTGCATTTACTTATTGATGAGGTGCCTATTCTCCACAAGGACTGTAACTTTGATGTAAAGTTGGACTCAGACTTGATGGAAATACAAGAGGACTATGAGATACCTCAGGAGATCAAAGAATGGGTCGAAGACAAACCCAAGCCAAATCTTGATTAAACCACCTCTTTTAAACCTCGGAACCTTAGAAAACCCCAAACAAATCCAGATTGGTACAGACCCCACTCCAAACTAAAGGAATTACATGGTTACTATATTGACCCTATTCTAGGATGTGTTTGCATGGTCTACCGAAGACATGGTCGATTTATCCACGGACATTGTCATTCATCACGTTCCTATTAAAGAGGGATTCAAGCCAGTTAGGTAGAAGCTCAGGCGATTAAAACCTGAGTGGAGGTTAAAAGCCAAAAAAAAAATTAATAAAAAAATAAAATAAAATTATGAAACAATGTCAAGCCGGCATCATCATGGTGTCAACATACCCTGAATGGCTATCCAACATAGTCCCTGTGCCGAAACCCGAAGGAGAGGTGCGAGTTTGCGTGGATTGCAGTGATCTGAACAAAGCTTGTCTTAAAGATAGCTTTCCCGTCCCATTCATCCACATACTCATTGACAATACGACTCAATATGACATATAATCCTTTGCAGATTGCTTTGCGAGGTACCATCAAATCATGGTTGCTGAAAAGGATCGTGAGAAAACTGCATTCATCACTCCTTGGGGAACCTTTTGCTACAGACGATTGTCATTCGGCCTCATCAATGTCGGAGCTACCGATCAGTGAGCCATATGGCTCTTTTCCCACGATCTAATGCATAGAAATAAAAAAAAGAAAAAAAAGGAAAAAAGAAAGAAATAAAAAAAAGAAAAAGAAAAAGCTCTTCAACAGGTTCTACAGTTGCTGCCTTACCATCGACAGGTTCTACAGATGGCTTCAGAGTTCGAAGAAAATTCCTTCCTCCACATTCCTCGGAATATGAATGATTTTGCTGATGCGTTAGCAACCTTGGCCTCCTTGATCAACATACATGACAAGGAAGACATGACAACCCTCACATTTGCACAACAAAAGGCTCCAGCCTATGGGAATTATATTGGAGAAGTATCGGATGAGCTACCTCCCATCCAGCACCCTTGATATCAGCATATCAATGAGCACTTACAAGATAGATCTACACCTATTGACCGAGCGGGGAAAGAAAAGGAGGATCCATCGACTTCTTATGAAATTCTACTGGCGGAGATGCACTCTACAAAAGAGATGCAAGATGAGGTCTCCTCAGATGTCTGGACGAGGACCAAGCTTAAAGGCTCATGGATGAAATCCATGGGGTAGTATATGGCCCAGACATGAGCGGCCCTCTATTTGTAAAGAAAATCCTACAATAGAAAAGTTCAACTACGGCAGTTCAAATAACACGACTTGGTTTGGAAGAAGATCATTGACAACCAAGATAAGTTAAAGGAAAATTCGCTCCAAACTGGGAAGGCCCGTTTATTGTCAAGGAGGTATTGACAGGAGGCACTTTCAGATTACAGGAAATGGACGACGATGAATTTTTGCAAACTCATCAATTCTGACACCGTGAAACGGTACAATGTCTGAGGTTACCATCAAGCGAACATCCTGGTTTTGGATCATTAGATCACCAGTCATTTCAAGTTCTTTAACCCTTACTACATACAACCTTTCCATTTTACCCATCTGCCCCTCAGGATAAAAAACACACTTTTCAAACCAGCAGCCTGGTTTCACTTCATTTCACACTTTCAGTTTATCCCACCAGGGATTAAACCTTTCACACCTTTAATTTATCCTGTACATAGGATTAAACTTTTCACCTGCAATCCGCCCTATACCGGGGAAAACTACGCCGACCTGATCTCTTCTTCAATAGGAGTACGCAGGCAACCATCTTTATGGCCTGGTCGTAATAAAACAAAAACAACAAAAACATTTCTACACCCTTCACCTTATAAAAACAATAAAAACATCCCGACACCCTTTCTGCCACATACAGCGTTGAACCTCTTACACCAGGGCGAATTACGTCGACCTGATCTCCCCAATGTACGGGAGTACGTAGACAGCCATCTTTATGGTCTGGTCTCACCACAGAAAAAAAAAAACACATTCATATCCGTAACCACATACAAAAATAAGTCCCAAGACACCAAAGATGGTAGGGAATACACACAGATCGACGATCCATTCTGAAAATCCTGAGACATCTCACTGTCCATCCATCAAGGAGGAGTTCAGAATACATCCAGATCATAAAGTCCTAGAGAAACAAGCAAATATCAAGCAAGTAACAAGGAACAACTAAAAGGGAAGTGAAACAACATATATTTCCCTGCCATATATAATGTTGTTTGATATATACAATGTGTACTGTACATGACAATGGCTAAGCTAGTCTGTGCAGAAAAATACAAGCCCATCTACAAATCAGTGTATATATGGGCTATCAAGTCCAACATGGATTCCCTCTCAGAAGAAGGAGGTAACGCTATGATTTCCTGCCAAAGGGTCTCTACACTAGCCAACAAATCCACCGCCAACTACATGCGATATTTCGGGCAGATATAACGCTATCCCACTCAACAATCACTACATCTATGGATGATCTGGCCGTATCCCGCTCAACAACAGTGGTATCCCTATGAGTTAGAGCATCATCTCTCTCAACTAGAGCGACATCTCTACCATAAAGAGCTATCAACATTAAACCCCACATTCACTACCTGTTCACCATATGGTACAGAGGTAAAAGCTTCTCGCGATCTCGACATCTTATCAGCCCATCTGTCAAAGAAACTACCCTAGACAACAAGCAAGGCTGGGGTAATTTCAAAATTGGTGACAACCAGATATTGGATTCCTTACGACAAGATTGGGGGCAATCTCAGAAGCAGCAACAACTCAACACTAGGGCATTTATCAACCATCCTAAAGTGGAAAATGCACCAGTCAGCACCATCAGCATGGTCCATCATCATCTCAATGGCGATTAAGATATTATTCACTCGCGATTTGGTCAACAAAGAGAGTTTCTCATATGAATCCCGGGTAACAACAAGCGAAAGGACTGGGGCATTTTTCCAATTCCAATTGAACGAAATCATGACAACATTAGCTTGCCCCTACGAAAGAAGGGAAAATTCTCAAGAAAGTTCTTAACTCAGGAGCAGAAGGCCAACAACAAAAGGTCTAGCGAAGGAAATCTACACCATCAAACATGTTAACCTGAGTCAAGTCCTCATCAGTTGAGGCCTCTACACCGAAGTTCAAATCTGGGCAGCGAAAGAACGAGTTGCACCTTCTAGAGATGTCAGCGGCATTCAAGTCATCAGTTCAACCGGATTTCGAATCAAGCGCTCAAGGAAATGGGGCACAAGTGCCCAAACAGCGAGAGGAAGCTCCAAATCACCTCAAAAAGGGTGAGACATCTGGTGGTCGTTATCAATCTAGCGTAACATCAGGCGAAGTCTAATGAAGTAATCCATGGAATATTACTTCAGCGAAGGTATCGGGAGATCTGGTATTCTAAACCATTGGCATCCAGTGAAACATCAAGACAGTTCAGCGATGAAAGCTTCGTTTGCCACCATTCGAGTGGGAACCAAAACAGTTTGGCGATCAGCAGGGTAGGCACTGTTGCAAACTACCAGCGTATACATCGGGAAGGTCTGGTGATTTTAGAATGTCATCCCCATCAGAGATGTAGAAAACATCTCAACTTATCTTCATCAAACAATCATCGGCGACCCCGACAAAAAGCCAAACCGTTGGAGTCAACACCAGTATATGCATCAGCAATGATCGGTAAAGGCAAAGCAATTTGCGAAAACATTTTACATTCATCATAACATTCATTACATTGTGATTTGCGATATGCAATTTGCGATATGCGATTTGCGAAATGCGATGTGCGAGTTGCGAAGTGTGATTTGGCCAAATGCAAAAAGCGATGTGCGATGTGCGAAATGCAATGTGCGATTTACGAGCTGTGATTTACGAAAACATTTTCACATTCATCATAAACATTCACTACATTGCGATTTACATCATTATAAATACCATGGCATATTTCAAGTGTCTACTAATCTTTATCATGTCCATTCCATTGCATTGCATGAACTTGATAAAGAGGGGCATCTGTAGACACTCGAAATTTTCTTTTCCTGTTACTAACTATGCAGGAGGGCAAAAGCGTGTTTTTTACACTCCAGATATAACCCTGGAGAATCACAACATCAAGTGCAAAGCCTAGAGATAACCCCGGGAGGTCAAGACAACCTCAGAGATGACCCTGAGGACATTCAGAGCCAACAACATGATAACCTCAGAGATAACCCTGGGAGGGGCAAAATAGTCATTTTGCCAACTCAACTTCAACTCACATCAAATCAACTCATTTCAACTCAAATTACTTCAATAGAAGTCCCACAAGAACCATATCTTAACTTTTGAGCGCAAACTACGCAAAACAGCTCAACGAACTACCTAACGGAAACCCAGGAATGCCATTTCGGTCATGGACCCATCTTCCTGGAATCAAAAAAGGGCAAATCATATGTAATTGTGTAGCTCTCAGAAAGAGCTTTCTGGAATGGTATGGCACGCTTCCATTGGACTCCTAGATTGAAAGTTATGAGCGACCAAGCAAATATCGCGTTGTCCGAATGTACGTACTTCGACACGGCGAGACCCATATTTTGGGCATCCCGAGCAGCCGAAGGTAGACCTGCGGCTCCCCCCTCTATAAATAGAGGGCTTGGGGTGGCCATTTTGAGAAGAGAAAACGACGAGGAAACCCTGTCCAATTTGCTCTGCACTCACCCCATACAGTGTACTTTCTCATTTTAAACACCTGTGAGCTCATATATAGCTTCTTTTATACCTACAAAAGCCAGTGTTTACCCACTTTAAAGATATAAAAGTCTTCTTTGGCAGTCAACTGTAAGCCTTCTCATACACTTTAAATCCTTTCTCTTCATCTCTGCACACACCCTTCATCACGTTGAGAGTCGTGTTGCGCGCATTTGCCCGGACTTCAGTTTGTGGTTTTATTTTAGTTTATATATATATATATATATATATATATATATATATATATATATATATACTTATATATATGAATCTAGCGTGTCGAACTTTGTTCGATGAGCCTGAGACTACTGATGCAGGCGTTTATTTGCTTATATATATATATTTATATATATGAACTGTAATGTCAAACTTTGTTCGATGAGCCTTAGACTTGATGCAGGCGTTTATTTTCTTATATATATATATATATATGAACTGTGTCAAACTACATTACGATGAGCACGGATTTTACATCCCATTGTGTTTACTCGCTTTTATATATATATTTATATATATATTAACGTAATGTCTGGACTCGCTCGATGAGCACAATTTTACACGGTGCGTTTATTCGCTTTGATATATATATATATATATATATATATATATATATATATATATATATATATATTATATATATGAACTTATATATATGAACATTGTCGAACTCCTGGATTTTACATTTGGTGCGTTTATCGCTTATATATATATATATATATATATATATATATATTTCATCCCACCTAGAGTTTACTTCATGGTGGTTGATCGCTTTTACATCTTTCTTTACGTTTCATCCTGCCTGGAGTTTACTTTGTGGCAGTTGATTGGTTTTTACAGCTTTCTTTACATTTTGTCCCGCCTGGAGTTTCCTCTGTGGCGGTTAATAGCTTTATAGCTGTATTTACGTTTCGTCCCGCTTGGAGTTTCCTCCATGGCGGTTGATAGCTTTTACAGCTTTATTTACATTTTTGATCCCCTATGGAGGTGCTTCGTGGTTGGTGATCATGTCTGTATATATATATTTACAGCTTTTATATATATACCTGCATACTGCTTTCATACAAATTGCGGTATCATGTCCGCCTAGAAATCATGTGATCACAAATTCAGCCTATTGATCTAGATTCGGTTCCCGTGATGGACGTTTTCAGCTGTAAGCAGCTTGTAAATTATTCTGCAGTGTTTGAATTTCCTCAGATGGTTTTCATACCCACGAGGAAGTTGGCATTATTTTGTACATTATTTTTGTACTGATGCCTCGCATCTGTAAAATAAAATCAATCAAGCCGAACACTTAATAAAATGGGAGTGTAAAAGGTCTCAATTACTATTGAGCATCAGGGTTTGAAAAACCTCTTTTTATAAAACATCACTGCCATATCTTGCTTAAAATTGAATTTTTACACAAATTCAAACCCTATGTATATAGGTGCGAACGAGGCCTCGCACTACTTCCAAATAACAGCACATTGACCCACACACACATTCAGATAATAGTTTCTTGAAAAGAGGCGGTCACCATGGTAACACAGATGTCGGGGGGTGCCTAACACCTTCCCTCCGCATAACCAAGTCCCCGGACCCTAATGAATCTCGGTTTCACCGACCCGTTTAGTAGTGTCACATCACTGGGTCAATGTGCAAACCTTTTTTCGATTGTGTTGGTACAACCATTTAAAAAACGAACTGGCGACTCTTAACATTCCATCGTCGACATTATACATGTCGGACCTTTTTCACTTGTTTTTTCAAACAAATCTCACCTAAAATGAGAACACTAAAGAACAAGTAACGGAAAGGGACATTTAAAAATCCCGACGTCGACAGTAAATTTTATTAATTAATTATTATTAATGATATTAAGGTTATTTAATAATTATATTAAATAAATTAGTTTAAAAATGATTTTATTATAATAACAATCATTTTACATGAAAATAAAGTGTTTAATGATATTTTAAATTATAAAATATAACTTTTAATATTTAAAAGATAATTTCATTAATAATTTAATATTAATAATTATTAATTTAATATTAATGATATTAAATTTATTTAATAATTATATTAAATAAATAGTTTTAAAATGGTTTTATTACTTTAAAAATTATTTAAGGGTAATATTAATACTTTAAAAAGTATTTTGAGTTATTATAATTAACTTTAATATTTTGGCAATGATTTCATTAATAGTTTAAAAATAAATTGAATATTAATGATAATAGAATTATTTAATATTTAAATCATTTAATAATGATTCCGGTGTTTAAAAATTCATGATAAATTATAATAAATGTTTAAAAATTATTATAAGTTATTTAAAAATAATATGACTGATACTTACAGATGTTGAACTACAGGATAGAGTCTTAGACTTGATAATTACCCGATAAAGCCGTCGGTACACCGACATGTTTCAAGAATTGATCTAGACTTAGATATTTTGACTGTATTAATGTTTGTTTGTGATTAAATGACGGTTGAATATGTGTGACAATGTGACTAGGTTATGTGCTGACTGCAATAAGCAGTATTATGTGTTACGATATGTTATTCTAATTAGTAAAATGATCTTATTACTGATAGGTTCCTATATAAAAGATAAATCTAAGTTGCGTATTGTAAGCAGCAAACCAATCAAGTATCTTACCTTTGCATTTCCTTTAGGCAATTGACATGAGTAAGAAGTTTAAGAATTATATTATTATTGTACTAGATTATTAACTTTATTGTCGTATATATTATGTTAGTTCTCAGAGGGCACAATAGATCTAGAAGGGGGGGTGGGGGGGTTGAATAGATCCTTTTTATTTCAAATACTTTTCTAGTTTATGTTGTATTGTTCATATTTAAGTATATGACAAACATAAGAATCTTTTCAAGCACAGCGGAATAAGTAAAAGATTCCCCTTCATTGATATATTCATAATCATACATACATTGTTTGTTGGGTTAGTTTAGTTGTAAGCAGTTAGAACATACATAACAGTTATAACAATTATTGACATAATGTAAATGACATAATGTAAAAGACACAAGAGGTTTTAAGTGATTCAGAGACTCAAGCTCCTAATCAACTCTTCTGCTTTCAACTAGCAGGATTTCCACTAAGGAAGGGCAGCACCCTGAATCTTTACGATTCCTTCAAGGCCAGCAGCCTTGGGACTTCTCTAGTTCCCTAGGAACTCTTCAAGCCCAAAGAGCTTGGAACTTCATTTAGTCCTTTGACAAGGACCCTTTGGCCCCGATTTGTTTAGTCCCTCCTAAAAGGACCCTCTTGGCCTGCTTCATTTAGTCCCTCCGGACAAGGACCCCTCAGCCCGGGCAGCCCGTTGAATTGTTTGTTTGTTGTTATTAGAGTCGGTCTTGGCTGCTAAGATGTCTTCATGCTCGAACATCTTCTATCCTTAGCAACATGGGCTTGATCATCCTTGAAGAAGCAGTTGAGTGTTGCATGATGCTCGACTTCTTAGGTTGCTTCAACTACTCCGGATGACCCTTGATGAACGCGCCTTGAAGATCATTCTCCTTGGTACTTGATGGTGCACACATGAGAGGCTTTTAAGATGACCAGTAAGCTCTTCCAAGGTACTTGAAGCTTTCTCATGCTTGACACCAAGATGACTTTTTGTGATCTCCTTTTTCTTTACTCGATGCCTTCTTATGATTGACTTGCTAAGATGACCGTAAGCTCTTCTCTATTGTACTTAGAGTCTTCCCATGATGGACATCCAGATGGCATGATGCTCTCCTTTCTTCTCTCGGCTTCGTAACACTCTTCATGTAGTAGAACTCTCACTTCTACATAGTAGAACTTACACTTCTACTTCTTGCTTGATCTGAATTCTGAGTGTTCTTGGTAAATCGTAGAGTGAGCCTTCGGACTCGCTATCACTTGGTTGGATCACCCACCTTCTCTCCAAAATACACAACTCCGGAACCTTTGATCTTTGAAGCTCTTTCTCATTTATTCTTCTTCCCAATCCTTTAGATTGGAAAGTAGCAGTTGAAGGCTATTCAAATATCTTCCACGATCTCAAGTTGCTTGACGTAGGCGCTTGATATGACTTGTCATACTTTTTTACGGACGTGCGATTCATTGCTTCACCTACCTACGTAAGATGTATCACTTCTTTGTCTTGGGTAGGTTGAAGACTTTCTTTCTTCTAATTTCTAGATCAGAGGTTGTCCTTTTGCATCGATGCTCTCAATAAGCACTTGTCCGAATATTACCCTTCAGATTGAACCGTTGCCAATGCTTCAGTCTTCAGGTATTTGAACTCTATAATTCTGATGCATGTCTTCAAGGACCTGATCGTAGTGTCTTGTTGATTGTTGCTCGTTAACTAGTAGAGTTAACACTACGATCTGAAGAGTGTTGATTGGATCTTCAATGTAGAACACCTCTTCCTTGTATTGTGCAAAGCTTTCAATACTTCGCTTTGCTTGATTTGTTCTCGAATCTTGATGGCCTAATTCCTTGCTTCTGGTCCCTTCTTAACATTAAGACACTTGATTTGTGGCGCGTCCGACTTTGCTTTCTCCTTGTGATCTCCGTTCACTTATCATCAATGAAATGACCCTGCGCACTTAATCACTTTAGCATTGCTCTTCGTGGTCGATGATCTTGGTTCACCTTCCATCAGTTCCTTCTTTGTTTGGAAACACTACGATCTTGGTTGCTTCCAAGATCGTTGTCTTCTAACACACTTGATAGCTACATTGCTTGGTGACTTTCCTTGAAATCGACTTCTAAAGTCTTCTTTTGATCTCCTTGTGGAAGACTTCATCACGAATGGCCTTACACCTCAATCTTAATGCTGATTGGGTTTGTGCTGAGATCTTCTATTAGCTTTGCATGCCATTCGTTGAGTGCTCTCGGTTCCACTAACGTGGAATGCATCTTTGCGATTACTGACGGAGGCTTCGTATCTTTGGATATTCTGGAAGTGCTCATTCGTTGAGAACCGTATCTGCTCTACGATTCTTACTTAGCATTGTGAGCACTTCTGTTGGAGTCATAGTTATGCACTCTATGATTCAGCTTTGGCTGTGCAGACACTACGATCTCGAGATCAGATATTGACACTCTACGATTTCTGCCTTGTGCCTGTTGTCTCCATCTGATCTTGCTCGACTACGATCTCTGCATATAATCAATAGACTCTACAAACTCAGAGTGTGATCTACAATCCTTGACTTGGCTTCGGCATCAGTAGACTCTACGACTCTGAGTGTAGTCTACGTTTCTGTCTTGGCTTCAGCAGATTATCGGTCGGCTCGTAGGCAGGCTGTCTCAACGATTCTGAACATGACTTCCTCAACACATTACGATCCCGAGGAAGCTCTTCTCGATACACTACGATCCTTCTTCGTTTCCCCTGGCAGTCTACGAACTCTGAGATCTACTATCTTGCATACTCCTATTCTGCCTCGATAGCTCCCGAGTTAACCTTGACTCACCCGGCGGATTCGACTTACAGTGCGGTGCTCGGCGATCGATTTAGCCTATCTATTACATCATAAGATCAACCTAACAAGCATGATCTTTCTATATTTATAGTCCTTGTACATCACTTCTTTTTAAGGACTTTATAAAGATGTTTTGCTTTATGTAGGATCAACCTAACATATTTGATCAATTCATTCTAAGTCCTTGTACATATATTTCTATTATCTATCACAGGGACTTTCTGACTTTTCTTAATGCAAGCATACTTGCATATTATTCATTCATATACATATATATCATAATCAAATCATATATAAATAGGAATAGCATTCACATGCTTATTCCCATAATCTCCCCTATTTGATTATGACAAAAATAATAAGTTCATATGCATGTTATGAATGAATCTTATATCTGATGGCTAGTTACAGATTTCTAAAAAGCAGTTTATCATGAATGTCATTTATATTGATATGGCAATTTATACATTAAGACATTCTACATCCTGGATCCATAACATTCCTAACAGATTAGAGATGTACCTCCTTGGCTCCATGTGTGTTTCTAGGATGCTTGTTGATCAGCTACTCATCTGTTTCTGCTTCTTGCTCTTGCTCCTCCTCAGATGATGACCTTCTATCTTTGCTTGGCTCCCCTTCATCACCTTTCTGATCTGGCTCCCCTTCAGCTTCTGTGATTTTGGTATCATCATCTTCAGGCTCCTCCTCAGATGATGATTCTTTATCTGCTGCTACTTTCTTCTTCTTTGACTTCTTCTCCTTTAACCCTCTGCTCTTCTTTTGGTGCCTCTTGATCCTCTTCTTTCTATGCCTCTTTTTCTCCCCCTTTTTGTCATCAATCATTTGAGAGAGCTGCTCCATGTTGGACATAAGCTACTCCATCAGGTAGGAGGAGTTGGCAACTTCAAACTTTAGTTCTTGCTGGCCTAGCTCAAGTTGCACAGAGAAGGACTGTTTCAGATCGTCAATCTTGTCAGAGAGGGCTTCGATTTGCTTTGCATTGGCCTCCTGAACTTGTAGGCGTCGTACCTTCTCCGATCTTATATGACCTTCTGATAGATGTTATCTCTCTCTTGGAGTTTGAGAGATACATCGGCCAAGATAACTTGAGGCTTGTCTTTGGAAAGAATCATCTCCTATTTGCTTTATGCTTACGTGATTCTTCAAGATGGCATAGATATCTTCTTGCTTAGATCATCAGAGCTCTTTAGTAGTTCCTGCTCCAAAGCAGTTTGATCCTCTTCATTGGCAGCTTCAGGTTGAGTAATGGATTGGACTCTACTATCATCATCTTTGGACAGATTTTCAAAGGTTTGGATAATCTGAACAATCGCGGAGTACCAATTTCTTGCAGAGGATGATGGAGTGTCTGATAGTAGTGCTAGATCATAAGAAGGCTTCTGGTTTTGGACTTGAATATCATCATCAGTAGAGTGAACAGACTCTACGATTTGCTCCTTGGTTATGACTCTTCTTCCTTCAGAATCCACTCTACGATCGTAGGGGATGTAGAGATTCTCAGCCTGACGATAGACCTTGAAGTGATGCTAGTTTGTTATCGTCTTGGTAGCATAATTTTTCACCCTTGGAAAGTTTTGGGCTACCAGTTCCATGCTTGGAAAAGTCTTGTAACACCAGCTGAAGTAACTTCCATCTCCTTCAGTAAAGGCCTTCAACCAAGGCATTGATTGGAAGAACCATCTCATCAGCAAATTATCAGGGTTGTAGACAATGGTTGAGCAGTCTAGCTCCATGTTGTTCCAGTTCTTGACTAAGTCAGAGGAAGTCATTCTTGTTACTCTGAGTTGTTCACCTCCATGGTTTACCCATCTGTCAGGAGGAGTTTCTGATGGTTCATTGGGAGCTTTTATCATAATTCTCTTGGTAAATCTTGCAGGTGAGAGAAAGCAGGTGAAGTTACGAGTTTTCGATTCTGATCTTGAGTTGGAATCATTTCACCTTCTTCCTTTTCGGAACCCGCAGTCGTTTAGATCGACTTGATGAGAGAGGTCTTCTTTGCGCATTTCATGTTCGAACCTTCTTGATCATCTTCAACAGAAAAAATCCTTCTTCTTTGAGTTTCATTATCGGAACCTTCTTGACCAAAAGTATTTCCTCGATTTTCTTCTTCTTTGCTTTGCTTCATCTTGACACTTTCTCACGGGATATAGACTCATCATCACTCAACTCAATGATGGCATTTGATTGGCCACTGTTCCTTTTGGAGACAAACTGGGCTTGCAGCATGTAGCTTCTCCTTCTTTGTGGAGGTTCAATTATTGGAGACACTGACTCTTCTTCTTCTTCAGGCTCTGACTCCTCTTGCTCAACAGACATACTTCTTTGGAGTTCAGCACTTGTAGGGGCAGATTCTCCTTTCTTGGACTCATCACTTTCTGAGCCATCATGAGAGCTTTCTGGATTTGAGGGGATATTCTCTTCTTCTTCTTGAACAGCATTTTCTGACCTATGCTATGAGCTTGTTGGGGCAGTTGCCTTTGGGGATGCATTTTGGTCACCTTGAATTTCCTTTTCATCATCAAAGTGGCTTCTCTGAGAATTGGCCATGGGGCTTGAGCATTCTTCTTTGTCAGCAGTTTTTGCACTTTCTTTCATTACATCAGCTTCATTCTCATTGCTGGATGCTGACTATGGGGACTAGACCACATCTTCTGTTTCTTCCTCTTTTGCTGACTCTACGTCCCTTTCTTCATCTGATGTACTGATTTGGGAAGCTAAGGTTGGTGTGTCTTCCACCTTAGCTTTCTTGCTTACTGGCCCTTGAAGCAACCTGCTGCTTCTTCTTTTTGTTGTTTCAGCAGTTAGGACTTTTTCTTCTTTATCCTTGTCCTTTGAGGAGACTCTCCTTGGTGGGGCCTGGTCTTTCTTCTCATCACCAACTTTCTTCACAGCTTTTAATTTCTTTCTGACTGGTGTGATTTATGCTTCTATAGAGTCATCAGACTCTGAGCTCTCTTCCTCAACAGTCTTTCTCTTCTTTGCAGAGGCTTTACTGCTTCTCCCAGCTGTCAGCCTTTTGTTTTCCTTAGGGTTCTTCTTCCAGTTCTCAAATAACTGTGGAGACATCACCTTGTGCACATTCAAGGCTTCTCCCTCATCTTGCTTGATTTTTCCTCCTAGTTTCTTCTTCAAAATGATAC
Organism: Panax ginseng; assembly: GCA_020205605.1. Classification (NCBI taxonomy): domain Eukaryota; kingdom Viridiplantae; phylum Streptophyta; class Magnoliopsida; order Apiales; family Araliaceae; genus Panax; species Panax ginseng. Next base: position 51,710,795 of record CM035136.1, on the reverse strand, counting down.
TCAGCAACCTCCCATGAAATACCTTGGTCAGTGGCTTCTTCTCAACCTTCTCTACCCACTTAGAGATTTGATCAAACAAAATGGCTCCAAAGTCAATTTGTTTCTTCATAACTATAACTGACATTATCTTGATTTGTTGATCAATCAAGTATCATATGCGGTGTTTTTACACAAAGTATGCACTTTCCTACAATTTCAAATGAAGGAATTCATACTCTTCTGAGAACTCCTTCTTCTTCATGTCTTTGAAGCTAGGGTTTCTTTGGTATCCCATCAACTCCTTCGCTTGCTTTCAATGTTGACATCTTCAAGGTTCTTGAGGCCTTGGCTAGGGGAAACCTAGGCATTGATTAAGGTCGGAAGATTTCACGAAATCTAACCTTTAACCTTGGTAGATAGAGTTCTAGAGTTTATGGAGCGTTTGAGTAGAACTCCTTAACCCGGTCAATGTATACACGAGTACTACGCCTCGAGACATTCTCGAAAACCCGACTTCCTTTTTACGAGTCTAAGTATGTCCCCGAACTTTTCTCGAGTTTCTCAAACGATTTGGTTCCAAGCTGAATGTCGGTGATAACTTGCCAGTTCTCCATTTGAATCGTTCGAAGACTGTGGGTGTTTGATTTAGAGAGATAAAAAGATGGCTGACTGAGATTTGGTAATGATCTGGAGGGTTAACTGATTTTGCTCTTGAAAAGCTTTCTAGGGTTTTGAAAATGGGAGGGAGATAGGTTCGATATCTTTTGGTAACTGTCTGCAGATTTGAAATCGTCTTTATGGTAGTTCCTTCTAACTCTGTATACTTAGTGATGTGTCAACTATCCATTGGTTGCACATTGCCCAGTAATGAGCTGTAACTTCCCACAACTTTTCAGTTATTTGAAGAGTGGACATTTAATTGACGTGGCTTTGACCGTTGACCTTTTGATTAAATGAAATGGCATGATCTACGGCAGCTATAGACTCTACGATTTCCTTTGTTGACTCAACGATCAACTTTTAAGAGATGTTGCAGTGGATTGCTTTGTCTTTCCTCCTTACTTCGATGCAGCATAACTCAATCACTGATGTATTCGAACTTATCTCCTCAACTTGAATGGCTTAGCAGATGTCTCATTCTTCATGCTCCTTGTGAACTGGAATACCCTTTAGTAGGACTACGATCATTGAGTTGTCTTCTTCTGTCGCTGAGGTTGCACTACGATCGTTTAGATAGCATTATGATCGTTGAGTTTGTACCACAATCGTTTAGTTCTCTTCAAGTTCAACTCTACGATCATTGACTGACTTAGTTCTTTTGAGATGAACTAGATCAAGCATTCCTTCTGGGATAAGGTAGCTCGGGAAGGGCCAACCTCTTAGAGTTAGCTAAAGGGTCGGGGTTTGTCCTGGGCGCTTTCCAGATGAAATACTAAGGCAGTGATTTTCAATGACATCTCATTAGACCTTTTCTGATGGGGAGGTCTTTCTACCAGCTCTGGATATCTGCATTGTTGAAATCATGGTGTCCTTCTGCTCTTACACTATGATCATGTGTTTGATCGTAGGAACTTCACGATTATGGATTGGATAGCTAAAGGGTTATCAGTAGTACATTTTGAGATGTTCCTACTGACTATGGATCTTCATTTGGTTCATCAACCACAAGGTTTTGGGACTCTATAGCTGGTACATCTCTTCCAGGTTTAATAGTGTTGTTATTCCTTAACAGATCACTGCTCCCCCATTGTTGATGATGTCTTCTCAGATAGATGTGATTCCTTCTTCATGTTCATTTGAAGGCTGCCCAGCATTTCTCCTTCTGACTGGAATCATCATCATTGCTTAGTTTTCTTTGTATCGTAGAGATGAGTATTTTCAGGATTGATCACACTACGATCATTTGACAGCACTACGAACGTAGTCTTCTTTGACAATCCTTTGTTTTGAGAAGTTCTTCTTCGTAAAGAACTTCTTTTGTCTTAAGCTCAATGATCTTCTGTTGTGAGCTTCCCTTGAGGATCCTTTCCATATAGCATGTCTTTCTTGATATGGGCACATAAAATACTCTTTATCTTCTGTTTCATGGCATGCTCCCATATCTGATTTGCGGACCGTATGAGCTCCATTCGAGTTAGCTCGAGAGGGTCTTCAAGGACGAGCTTGGACATATATGAACCTTATCGGACTCATCTACGAATGTCCTTAGCCTTCTCGTTGGTTGAGTCCTATTGAATGAAGTCTTCGCGGCATTCCTTAGTGTGGTCGGCCCGATGACGAAGTACTGCGCGAGTTTAAGTATATTTCTACTTTTGGTCCCCATTGTTGAATGGGTCCCGCTAAAGTTAGTTTTCTAAACCCCTATTCCTCTTAATCGGATAATCATCATGTTTTATCACCAACACACATATTCATGCATGCAACTATCTTGAGATAATACATTTTGAGATGCATGATGGTGGTGTGTGTGGGATTAGGCATCTAATAACACCCTCTCTATCTATGAAGGTTTCATCATTCAATTGGGTTATATTCACAATGTTTAAGTGTTCACGAGTGAGAATCAGAATAACTTGAGATTTTCTATATAAAATAAATAAGAAATTTTAGCATATAAATTTTTTTTTTTTATTTAATGACGAGACTAAGTGTCAAGTAAAGTGAGCGATAAATGCGAATACATTTATTACTTGAAAAATTAGAAATAATTTTAGAATTATTAATTACCACAAATTATATGGTAATAAATTTTTGTGGCAGAAATGTTTTTATTAATTATTTTCCATGAAAACATGATTGGAAATAATATATGAAGTGATGATTAGATTTATATAATAAATATTTTATTATATGAATTGTTCGAATATTTAAGTTAATTATTTTAACTTGATTATTGATCTTTGTGTACGAAGAATAAGTCGGACATGAGATCCAAACCTGGATTGGGATTGTGATCAAGAGATGAGAATAATAATATTATATTATTTATATAATGATTTTCTGATTACATAATTATATCTTGGGTATGTGCTTGAATGATATAATATTGAAGCGATGACGATTGATTAGGTCATAGCATATTACCGTCTTTGTGAAACCCTAATTATTAAACTTCAGTTATGGGAGATTTACAGTAGTGGTGATCGTATATATGAAGTTCTTGTGAATAAGAATATCGGTAATTAGAAGAAACCCTAATTCTTTGTTGTGCGTCGATAATTAGGACAAACCCTAATTATTATAACCCTAACCGGTTGAAATTAGAAACCGTAACGATTTGTGTTAATAACATACACGAGATAATTAAAGAATCACTAATGGTCAATTAGAAACCCTAATTGATGACGTTGAAAAACCTAATTTTAATTACCGGGTTTAATTTCGATGTTATTGTATAAGTGTTTTAATTTACCAAAGGATAGAAGTTAATTGGTAAATTATAAGAATTAAATCTAGTGATTAAATATTACATTTAATTTCCTTGTACAAGATTGCCCATACACTCTTAAACAAAGCCCAACCATCACCCATAACAAATCAGAAGCAAGAATCAAGAATTTTTGGCAAAAAGGGTATAAGAACACTAAACCTAGAAATCCTTTGAGTCGATGTTATTTGATGCAATTAATTGTTTAAAGTTGTGTAATATAATGTTAATTGATGATATGGGTTGATAAATCAAAGACCCATAACATCAAAGTGCACGAATTTGAAGATTTAAACAAGTTGAAAAAACCGAATTACATTATTTTTTCACCAAATGTCGAGGCCATAACTCTTTGCTCGATCATGAGTTTTGTTCTTAAAAAGTTGTTATGTATAGCCCGATATGTAGTCTTTAATGCAAAAAGAATCAAGTCCATATCATGTATAGATTAGAAGTTATAGATGGTCAAACATGGTTGTGGAGATCATGATAAACTATTTTTGGGCGATGCATAATGGGGGCATTCTCGTCCACTTTTGTGCTTTAAAAGGTCTGGCTTTTGATATGTTGTAATGCATTTGAGTTAGGAAGCCATAGGCTTTGGAATTACCTCATTCGACCTCGGATGAGGGAATTACAGTGATTGGAAGGAAATGTGTCAAATTTCTCAAAAGCCGAAAGTCGTGACGCAGGATGTGCTATTCGGGACATTGTTTCGATTAGTTAATTTTTCCAAAACCTTCTGGGCTTTTGGTATGTTATATAATACACCGAATAAGTTTCCATAGACTCCAAAAGCGGACTAAATCCGATATCGGAGGAGAGAGTTATGATATTTCAAAGTAGTAGTGTCAAAACTTCCCAACAAGTGCGGTGCAGTCCATTTGAACGGAATTTCTGGGCTGCTGTGTTCGGAATTTGGAAATGGTTAAAGAATAAAGTTGTAGCCCCAGAAGTTAGCTTAGCGTGGGCTCAAGAATCGCTCAAAATGTTTTAAAATGAAAGAGTTATGACTGTTTTAGCGGAAGAGGGTAAAGCTGAAGCGAGATTGAAAACTATTATAAACGTCCACTTTTGACGCCTTGTGTTTGGGCTACCTAATGAACCCGAATAGGGTAATTCGTATTTTTAAAAATAGTCTTACATACCATGTATAACATATCCAAAAATCAGATTAATCGGAGTTATGAGCAATGCGTTAGAAAATGCATAAAGTGAGCTATTGAAAAATTAGTATAAACCAAGTCTCACATCGACTAAATTGAGAACTTCACCATTTTCTAAACCTATAAATAGAAGGGCTTGGCCTTTGTTTCATTCACCAACAATAAGGCCTCCAATTTTTGAGAAAGGCTTTGTTGTGGGAGAACTTTTTATAAAGATCTCCTTAGTTAAATTTTTAGGCGTGGAAGTCAGTATTCATTGTGTGGAATTCGTATTTACGGGTATATTTCTTATTTAATTTTTGTAATGTTATTATTTTTAATTGTTAGTTAAAGTTTGAATTTTTGAAGTTTAGTTAGTGTTGTTAATAAACTAGTTAGTTTACTATGTTTATTTTGGCTTGGAATTGATTATGTAAATGAGTTATTTGTGATGACTTTTAATATTTTGTGATGAATTTCATTAATTAATAATTATTAATGATATTAAAGTTATTTAATGATTATATTAAATAATTTAGTTTAAAATGATTTTAATATTATAAAAATCATTTTAAATGAAAATAAGGTATTTAAAAATATTTTAAGTTATAAAATATAACTTTTAATATTTAAATGATAATTTCATTAATAATTAAATATTAATGATATTAAGATAATATTAATGATATTTAGATTATTTAATGATTAATATTAAATAAATAGTTTAAAAATGGTTTTACTTATTTAAAAACCATTTAAAGAGGATATTAAGGATTTAAAATATTTTAAGTTATAATTAATGACTTTTAATATTTGGATAAATAGTACATTAATATTTAAATATTAATGGTAATTATTTGGATAATATAAATGTTTTAAAAATAGTTTGAGTTATTATAAATAACTTTTATATTTTGGCGATGGTTTCATTAATAGTTTAGTATTAATTAAACTATTAATGATAATGGAATTGTTTAATGTTTAAATTATTTAATTATGATTCCGATATTTGAAAGTTATAGTGGCCAAACTAGGTAAATTTGGAGAACCGATTATGAAGTTACGAATTTGAAGAAGAACACTATATAGTATGATTATATCACTATAGGCCCTTTAGTAGTGATTTTGAATTATTTTAAATTTTTCAATTTAAAATTGCAAAAATGATTAAAAAATAAGATGTCTAATATTCTGAGATGTTGAGGTATAGAATAAGAGTCTTGAGACTAAATATTTACCCGATAAAAAAGGCATTCGATGCAGCAAACAAATGTCGAACCTTATAAAAAAAAAAGAAAAGACTACTTTGTAAGAGCATTGATGAGATATTTGAAAATGTATAAAAATATTTCAAGTATAGAATAGGAACTAAAAGTATGATCACCGTGATTATGTGATTAGACTATGTCTTGTTGTAATAAACGATCTATGTGTTAAGATATATTGTTCTAATCGAATGAATGATCGATTATTGATAGGTTGTGATAAAGAGATAAAACCTAAGTTGAGATTTGTAATCGATGAATCGAAAAGTATCTTACCTTTGCATTTCCTTTATCTGATGGACATGAGTAAGTTTTTGAGAATTATTCTATTCTGTGTATAGATTTTATGCGCTTTGATTATCAACATGTTAGCTCGGATATATATTCTATTAAGTTGATTTCTAAATGGTTATACAAGTGTCCCCACTTGGATAATCATAGCATTATTCACATGTTGATACACCTTTGTCAATTACCCGTATATATATATGTTGAATTACATATTATTGTTGAGCAAGATTAAAACCTTCGGTTTTGGAACCGAGGCATGTATGAACATCCCTATATGGGAAGATTTTTGCATGGCGGATAGAGTGAAAGCGATGAATTTACGTTCGAGTTATGTAGTATTGATCAATCTGAGAATGTGAAGTGATCACCCTCCGTGCACGTAAGTAAGTTATAACCAGTTTGAGGATAGAATTCCGCTAAACCTTTTTAGAAAATGAAAAGAATGTTCATAGTATGTTTCTTAAACCCTATTTAAGGGTAGAGCCAGAGCCAAATTTAAAGAATTTGAAAGAGAGTCGTTATGTGAATTTTTTATCGAGTCTGATTACTTCACAACTTTCAATTCGTTGTAGAAGTGTTATGTAAAGAGAATACTTATATTCTTTCGACATATATAATTGCTATTACTTGTTTGGGCACTTAAATGCTCATCCTTGCTTAAATTAAATGTTTTCGATTATGTATGAGCAACACGAAGGCTCGAACACGAGCAAAGGAAAAGGAAAGTGATTGAATAAGTGTTTATTATGAGTTAATGGTTATAGTTGTATTGGTATCTATTCAAGTATTGTAAGGAATGTATTTGAAGGTCACGTACCTGGGGAAGTAAACTTTGATGTATGTAAATTAAGTTCGAATGTATTATTATTTAGTATTATTCAACTTAAAGAAATGGTATCGTGGAGAACCGAGTTCGGGTTTCAAGTACCTGGATTTGGGGTCATCACATAATCAGCTCTACGATTTAGGAGTATCTAGTTGATTCATCGAGGTGATCAGTTTCTATAAATCAGCAAGATCCTCTTGCAAAACTGATTATGCTCTGTGAGTTGTCAAACACTTAGAACATAGACTTGTACATGTATACTAGCACACCAGCAATGATTACTTAACATAAAGTTCATTTGGTCTGTGATACTCTTGTGATCTATTTCAGATTTTCTTCAAGATGTCATCTTCAGCCTAAAACTTGGTTAAAGAGAAAGTTTGTAGACATTTGAATTTTCCATCTTCAGACTACTTTCTCTCTTCACCTTTTTAGATAGATTATGACTTCTTGACAAAATACTGTCATAGTTCATAAGATGGTGCAAATATGATGTATACATTAATAATGGTGAGGAATCGTACCTTTTTACTATCAGTAATGAAATAGTCATTTATTAAAGATATACTGAGTTTGGGTATTGATGTGCATGGCTTTACTTTTGCTCCTGACAGCTTATTGCTCTTGCTGACCTTTAATCAATCAGTAGTGGTCTTGAAGATATAGGCCAAGAGAATCTCAGCATTAAGATCGTTGACATCCTTTAGCTGACAGAGTTTGCACCCAGCTATTGGTTGGCCAGACATAAGTTTGAGAAGATCTTCTTTCTTCTCTTCGATAAGCATTTCTTAGCATGTATGGCTTCTTCATCTTTCAGACTGATGACTGCTTTACTCTTTGTCACTGTTGTCTCTTGTTCTTTTTCTTTCGTCTGGTCTTCATACTACAAGATTGACTGTAGGCTAGGATTGGTCTTGTTGATATAGCAATCGAGGATATGGACCAATTAGAGCAGCTTCAGGTGTATACACATTTTTACCTATACACAATATTTCCAACGTGTGAGCTCTTTTGCATATAACAAGTTACTTACTACTAAACTAAGTTTAGAACAATGTTAGTGCCTGGGATCAGACTCAAAGTGATTAGCTTTTGAATATAGCATGAGAACCTGCTCTGATACCAATTGTTAGTTCCCAGAGGGCACAATAGATCTAAAAGGGGGGGTTGAATAGATCCTTTTTATTTCAAATACTTTTCTAGTTTATGTTGTATTGTTCATATTTAAGTATATGACAAACATAAGAATCTTTTCAAGCACAGCAGAATAAGTAAAAGATTCCCCTTCATTGATATATTCATAATCATACATACATTTTTCGTTGGGTTAGTTTAATTGTAAGCAGTTAGAACATACATAGCAGTTATAGCAGTTATTGACATAATGTAAAAGACACAAGAGGTTTTAAGTGGTTCAGAGACTCAAGCTCCTAATCCACTCTTCTGCTTTCAACTAGCAGGATTTCCACTAAGGAAGAGGCGGCACCACTGAATCATGCGATTCCTTGAGGCCAACAAATTGGGACTTCGATTCACTAAGAACCCTTGAGGCCCGGCAGACCTTGGGACTTCTCTAGTTCCTAGGAACTCTTCAAGCTCAAGTGAAGTTGGAACTTCATTTAGTCCCTTTGGACAAGGACCCTTTGGCCTGCTTTGTTTAGTCCTCCAGGACAAGGACCCTCTTGGCCTGCTTCATTTAGTCCCTCGGACAAGGACCCCTCAGAGCCCACAGCCCGTTGAATTGTTTGTTTGTTGTTGTTAGAGTCGGTCTTTGAAATTGCTAAGATGTCTTCATGCTCGAACATCTTCTATCCTTAGCGACTTAGCTTGATCATCCTTGAAGAAGCGGTTGAGTGTTGCATGATGCTCGACTTTTGGGTTGCTCAACTACTCCAGGATGACCCCTTGATGAACTGCGCCTTAAAGATCATTCTCCTTGGTACTTGATGGTACGCACATGAGAGGCTTCTAAGATGACCTGTAAGCTCTTACATAAGGTACTTAGAAGCTTTCTCATGCTTGACACCAAGATGGCTTTTGTAATCTCCCTTCTTGCTACTTGATGACTTATCATGATTGACTTGCTATGATGACCGTAAGCTCTTCTCTATTGTACTTAGAGTCTTTCCATGATGGACATCCAGATGGCATGATGCTCTCCTTTCTCTCGGCAGTTTAGAACACTCTTCATGTAGTAGAACTCTCACTTCTACATAGTAGAACTTACACTTCTACTTCTTGCTTGATCTGACTTCTGAGTGTTCTTGGTGAATCGTAGAGTGAGCCTTCGGACTCGCTATCACTTGGTTGGATCAGTCCACCTTCTCTCCAAAATACACAACTCCAGCAACCTTTGATCTTTGAAGCTCTTTCTCATTTATACTTCTTCCCAATCCTTTTGTTGGAAAGTAGCCGTTGAAGGCTATTCAAATATCTTCACAGATCTCAAGTTGCTTGACGTAGACTGCATGATGTGACTTGTCATACTTTTTTCCGACACGCTGCGATCTCTTGTTTCACCTACCTATCGGATGTATCACTTTCTTTGTCTTGGGCGTGTTGAAGACTTTATTTCTTCTGATTTTTAGATCAGAGGTTGTCCTTTTGCATCGATGCTCTCAATAAGTACTTGTCCGAATATTACCCTTCGGATTGAACTGTTGTCAATGCTTCAGTCTTCAGGTATTTGAACTCTACGATTATGATGCATGTCTTCAAGGACCTGATCGTAGTGTCTTGTTGATTGTTGCTCGTTGACTAGTAGAATTAACACTATGATCCTGAAGAGTGTTGATTGGATCTTCAATGTAGAACACCTCTTACTTGTATTGTGCAGTGCTTCAATACTTCTGTTTGCTTCGACTGTTCTCAGATACTGATGGCCTAATTCCTTTCTCTGGTACCCTTCTGAACATCAAGACACTTCAGATTTATGGCGCGTCCAGCTTGCTTTCTCCTTGTGATCTCCCGTTCACTTATCATCAATGAATTAACCCTGCAGTTAATCACTTTAGCCATGCTCTTCAGAGGCTGACCAGTATCTCGGTTCACCTTCCATCAGTTCCTTCTTTGTTTGGCAAACACTACGATCTTGATTGCTTCCAAGATCATTGTCTTTTGTACACTTGATAGCTACTGCATAAGCTGACTTTCCTTAGTCAGCTTCTAAAGTCTTCTTTGGATCTCCTTGTGGAAGACTTCATCACGAATTGATTTACACATCAATCTTAATGATGATTGGGTTTGTGCTGAGATCTTCTGTTAGCCTGCATACCATTCGTTGAGTGCTCTCTGGTTCCCTTACTGTGGAATGCATCTTTGCAGTGCCAACCAGAGGCTTCGTATCTTTAGATATTCTGGGAGTGTTCATTCGTTGAGAACCGTATCTGCTCTACAATTCTGACTTAGCATTGTGAGCACTTCTGTTGGAGTCATATTTCTACACTCTACGATTCAGCTTTGGCTGTGCAGACACTACGATCTCGAGATCAGATATTGACACTCTACGATTTCTGCCTTGTGCCTATTGTCTCCATCTGCTCTTGCTCGACTACGATCTTTGCATATAATCAATAGACTCTACGAACTCAGAGTGTGATCTACGATCCTTGACTTTTCCGGCATCGATGACTCTACGACTACGAGTGTAGTCTCGCTTCTATCCCAACCCGATGAGATTCTTACGGTACGGCTCGTGGCGGTTTGTCTCTCGATTACGAACATGACTTCCTCAGTACATTACGATCCCGAGGAAGCTCTTCTCGATACACTATGATCCTTCTTCGTTTCCCCTGGCAGTCTACGAACTCCGAGATCCACTATCTTGCATACTCCTATTCCGCCTCGATAGCTCCCTGAGTTAACCTTGACTCACCGGCAAACTCGACTTACAGTGCAAGTGCAGCGATCGAGACTAGCCTATCTATTACATCATAAGATCAACCTAACAAGATTGGTCTTTCTATATTTATAGTCCTTGTACATCATTTTTTTTTAAGGACTTTACAAAGCTGTTTTGCTTTATGTAGGATCAACCTAACATATTTGATCAATTCATTCTAAGTCCTTGTACATATATTTCTATTGTCTATCACAGGACTTTACATCTTTTCTTAATGCAAGCATACTTGCATATTATCCATTCATATACATATATATATATATATATATATATATATATATATATATCATAATCAAATCATATATAAATAGGAATAACATTCACATGCTTATTCCTAACATATTATATCCGATCATTGTTTATCAACATGATATTATATTATATAACTCATATATATATTCTGTTCGTTAATTTTGAAATATGGTTATACAGATAATCATTGTATTTAATCACATGTTGATATATATATATATATATATATATATACGTCCAAGCTAATTGACCAGCTAGACATAGATTTCGAAATATGTTTGAATATGATAAAACCTTTTTGTATCCAATCAAATTATTTTGGTTCGGATTCCAGACTAAGTATGAACATCCCGATCAAGGGAAAACTTTTATACGCCCAAGGCGGACAGAGTGAACGATAATATCGTTCTTGGATGCAGTATTGATCAATACAGGGCACATTGGTATGATCACCCTTGCGCCCGTAAGTTATGACGGTTTGCAGATGAATTTCTGCTAAACCTTATCAAAAATTTAAAACAATGTTCATAGTATGTCACCTTAACCCTATGTATAGTCAATACGTAGTTTCAAAAATTTGGTATAGAATTGTTATGTTATTATTATCGGTTCAGTTTACTTCACAACTATAAATTCGTTGTAAAAGTGATGTACAAAGAAAATATTTATTTCTTTCAGCTAATTATATTTCTAATTGTTATTACTTGCTGGGCACTCAAATGCTCATCCTTGCTTAATTTAAAAGTTTTCAGCTAAGTGTGAATAGCTAGAAGGTTCGGCCAAGAACAAGGGAAAAGGAAAGAAAACAGAATATGTTTAATGGTATCTTTTGTAATAGTTAAACTGTATTAAGATAATGATATGTATTATCTATCATGTAAGGAATTATAGTAAAGGTTGCGTACTTGGGATTAGACTCTGATAAATGTAAATTAAGTTTTATTTAAATATTATTGTTATTATTATTAGTATTATTCCGCTCATAGAAATGGTATCGTGAAGCACCGAGTTCGGGTTGCAAGTACCTGGATTTGGGGGTGTCATAGTACATATATATGTGCCCATAACTTAAATTAATGTAGTAATGTTAAATCATTATAATTGATTTAATAAGCCAAAAGGAATTAGCCTTAGTAGAATGAGACCAATTTCACAGATAAATTAGAGAGTAATAGAGCTTTGTCCCAAAACTCAGTTTCTCTTTAATTATATCAACCGTGTAATAGGCCAATGGCCTAATCTTCTATTGCTTAAGCTTGGCAAAGGCTAGATAGCTTATAATGATGGAAGAAGAAGGAGCAGGTAACCAACTCTCCAACATCCACTTGTTTCTTCTTCTTCCTCTTGGTTTAAGTTGTTGGGCAAAGCTATTATTTGGATATTGATTTCTCTATAAATAGACTCGCCTTCTTCTCCTTTCCCGTTTGATAAGTTGTCTGAGAAGTGAGCTATAGAGAGTTGGGAGAATTGAGAGCAATGGGAGGATTGAGGAGCTATAGTTAGCCAATTCCAAGAATTTAAGAGGTAATATTGCTAACATATAAGCTCTTGATTCCTAAGTTTTGTATTTTCTTAGTGATAACAAGAAATACTTGCTTTTAAGTCACAAAATTGATTGCTAAGGATTGTTGTAATCCATGAATTGTTGCTAGATACTGTTAATGCAATTAAATACAAAAATAATGAAATTTAAACGGACCAATTTTGTTTAGAAATGAATTCGTAGTGAATGAATTCGCTAAACTTTTCAAAACATGAAAATTTAGTATGAACATGAGTTTTGGATTAATATTTGGATTAGTTAATGTTTATGTTAATTGTTGATTCTTTGTAATGTTGTAGTTTTATGAGTTACGAATCCATAGAATCGAAAACCAACTAATTCTGACTTAAAATGTAGAAGTTATGAAGATTTGAAGTAAAAACATTGAGAACCCTATAATCAGGCAAGGCCAGTGAGGTAGCCACCATTTGGCCTTTAAGTAATTTGAAAGTGCGCGTATTTGAGTGTGAAGAAAATGGAGTGCTTGGCACCAAAGTGTATTAAGTGTGACTGCTTTGAACTATTTTGGTAAAACATTCATAACGTTTTCATATGGACTCCGATTAAGGCGATTTAAGATGATCTAGAACGAGGACAAATAGACCTACAAATTTTGTTCTTTAAGTTTTTCAATTTGAGGTCGTTAGAAGGGGTCAAAATAGTCATCTTTAGGACTAATGTGTATTAGGAGGTAATCAGAGGGCGTCGGGCATGCCCGTACACAAATGTAGTGCTTCCGACGATAAAATATGTTATTCTAAGTAATAAAACATAAATATGCATGATAATAGACATGTCATATAGCTAAGATTACTTTACTCATAATGGAATGCTTTAACATGATTTTCTAAAAGAAAACTTAAAGTTTTTGAGAAACGGAAGTTGATGAATTTGGTGTCCTTTGAGTTCTGACCTTGGACCCTATGTACGCATATCAACGTGCATGAAATATAGTTTTAAAGTTACCTTGCATATACTAGATTGATATAGCTTGGTTTAAAATGTTTTGATAGAGAACTCGAAAGTTTTGAGAACTAATAGTTTCAAATATTGTGTAAAGTATACTCTGACTTTTCTAGCATTCATACTAAGACGCCTTATGACTCTAGACATGACGAATATGTTCATCATCTAGCTAAGCATAAATTAGACCTTTCAAGTGTGGTTTAAAATAAGTGTTCAAATAATGAACTATGCTATGTCTATGTGAATAAGATATATACATGTGAGCATGCTATTAGAGGCTTATTAGTACCAATATATTGTTTAAAAGCTTATAACATCGAATCTTGTTAAAGAAAGTTGTTAAGCCTTATTGATTGAAATAAATTATTATGGAGCTAAGTAGTTTGAATATGAACTTTGAAAATCGTAGAGTGCAGATAGTATAGTGAAAATCGTAGAGTGAACTCTGAAAATCGTAGAGTGAACTTTGAAAATCGTAGAGTGAACTCTAAAAATCGTAGAGTGCAAATAGTAGAGTGAAAATCATAGAGTGAACTCTGAAAATCGTAGAGTGCAGATAGTAATCGTAGAGTGAACTTTGAAAATTGTAGAGTAAAGTTTATATTACAACCACTATGCGTTGCTAATAGTTGATGTGCATGATTATACAATTTTGTAGGGCACGTGAAGTGCATATAACTGTAAGATGTTAATCTGTTGTTGGTAAACAACGATCAAGGCAAGTCTTTCAGTTCCTATTTGATATATGAATTCGATAACCGTTAGGTGAGTTGTATTATGCTATGAGAATGTTGATGCATATATATGAAATACATATGAGATATGTATAAAATTTGAAAGTTAATATTTGATGATATACATGTGAAATAAATCTTTATGCCTATTATATGAGAGTTAACGTGCGTAGTAAACATTAATTGATTATGAATGCATGAGCTGAGTATGTTATTATATGACATGTTCTGCATGAAAACTGTTAGAATTGCTGGGATGTCAAGCTCACCCTTGCAAATAACCACTTTTGCAGGTTAAGGACTCACGGTAAAGATTACGTACTACTTGATTGATAGAGTTCAATAGTATTGAAGGAGATTGATTTATTCATTTAAATATATGTTCTTGAACCATGTTTAGGTTCTAGGAGATGTACATGATAGTAGTTTACGATGTGTAATACATGTTGAGTTATAAAGTTATACTATGTGATGCATACAGGAATTCGAATCGAGATATAAAAATTTATACAGTAATTCGAATAAAATGAATCATAACATAAATTGATTCAAAGATATGTAATTGATTCAAGTTAAGAAATTAATAAAAGATTTTTCAAAGGAGATTGAAAAATTTTAAATTATTCCGCATATTTTTATAACATCGAACATGATGTAAGACATGAATGGTAAATGACAAAGATTTGAAATTTATAAAAGTTTGGGGTCATTATACAAATCCTGGAAATGGAAAGAATTTATATTCTAAATTGTAATAAGCAAAATTATATTCATTAAGTTATGAATAAAAGATATAAATAGTTGGACGATAGTAGTATCGTGGCGGACCGGATCTGAGGTTCGAAAGGACCCGGATTTAGGGGCGTCACATACATCACCGGACCATTCCTGATGCTATGTTGGAGTTGTTGCCAATGGTTTACAATGTCAATCATTTTGACCTTCGTTGAAGTAGTTTTCAACGACTTACATCACCGGACCATTTTCGATACTATGCTGGAGTTGTTGCCAACGATTTACAATGTTAATCATTATGACCTTTATTGAAGTAGTTTCCAATGGCTTACATCACCAAACCCTTCCCGATGCTATGCTGGAGTTGTCGCCAACGGTTTATAATGTCAATCATTCTAACCTTCGTTGAAGTAGTTTTCAACGGCTTACATCACCGAACCATTTCCGATGTTACGCTGAAGTTTTCGTCAACGGTTTACAAAGTCAATCATTCTAACCTTCGTTGAAGTAGTTTCCAACGGCTTACATCATTGGACCCTTTCGGATGCTACGCTGGAGTTGTCGCCAACATTTAACAATGTCAAACGTGGTTGATATCTCTAATGGGGATACCTTTTTGACAAGTTATACCCTGGAATGAATTTGGATATTTTGATGCATTCAAGACCCATAGTTCATGACACTAAACCTTCCCGATGTTTTGACAAGGGATGTTTTCAGTAATCTCTATCATTAGCTCTCTGAACCCCACATCTGGGCTAATACCAATGACTTACATATAGATCAGAAGTTTGGTATCTAAATTCAGGGTTTCAGACCCTTTCCACTCAATCGCGTGGCACCTTTTACCCTGATTTGACTTTTCAGCTTCCGGGAACTCCGTTGTAACTCAAATTTGATCGAGTCGTAGGGGGTGGGACCCACCCTGGGTGGACGTAGGTAGACCCACGGTTGCTGCGATTTGACCCGCGGCTCCCATCAGGTATCTTTGCTCCTTCCCTTATCTTTCATAAGTCATTTTCAAGTTGAACAATATAGAAAATCAGAAATTTCTTCTTCAGATCTACTGAGTTCGGGCTGCTTTTTAAAAAAATTGTCATCGTACAAACGTTCTACACTACTCCGGTAACGTTTACATGTTTTCTTTTCAGGTTTGATTGTTAGAACGTTAGATTTCATATAGAATGCTTCTAAACACAATATAGTGAATATGCATGCTAATATGACTTGATAAAAATTATTCAACTTAGTAAATGTTCATATTTTACCATACTGAACGTATTAATGTGAAAAAACTGATTTTTGAGACAATCATCTGGCACCCTTTTTTACTAGTTTATTTATCATATTTGAGGACAAATGAGCACGGGTTTTCAAATAAATCACTCATGGTAATTTGGCTGCTATGGTGGATTTAATTTTGATGTTTTTCATGCAAATGAGATGTTCATGTTTTTGGGTTGGTGTGCTACTGAATGGCCACCTAGTTAGGCCTATGTGCATGTGGACAATCTATTTTACAAAGGAGACTCTGGAGAAATTTTTTCACGAGTGTAGGCATTTAATGAACATACAATTTTAACTATACTGTGAATGTATTAGGATTTAGACTATGCATGAAGCAATGTTTTGATTTTAATGAATTTTAAGTTTAGAACATACCTCACCCTTTCTGAGGTGATTTTGAGACTTTGTTTAGATTTATGGATCCAAATCAGTCGAGTAGCTCTCGTAGGGCCTCCGCAGGTGTGAGGAGGAGAGCTTCTGATGTTCCTCAACCTCGTCTAGCAATGTCCATCGTGGGAACCGAATCTAGATTCAGAGGCTGAATCTTCGATCACATGATTCTTAGGCTCACATGAAAGAGTAATATGTACAAAAACTAGAAAAAGAACTAGATTTGAGTAAATCTAAACCATTCTATCTTCAACGATTCCAGTTTAGTCACTATTGAACATGTCAAAGTTAGAGATAGCCAGATTTAGGCAAATCTAGTTCATAGATTGGAAAATTCAATATCTACATCATAAAAGAAATTAAAGCAGATATTGATATAAAAGCAGTAAATATATATATATATATAAAGCGATAAATGACCACGAAGTAAACTCCAGGCCTAACAGAAATGTAAATATATATAAATATATAAAAAGTGGTAAATGCACCAGATATTCTATCCAGGCTTAATCGAATTCGAGTTCGATGATGTATATATATATATATATCAAAGTAGTAAATGCTCCAGATATTCTATCCAGACTTAGTCGAGTTCGAGTTCGATGATATATATATATATATATATATATATATATATATATATATATATATATATATAGATATAGATATAGATATACACACACATAAGTAATAAAAAGCCACGGATCAATGATCCAGGTGGACCAACTCGAAGAGACTATCAACGTTAGTATATATATAGATATAAAAGTAGTAGAAAGCTTAAAAATCTGAAAAATCCTACAGTGGGTGGCTAAGAAGACTTCAGATAGCTTTTGACGCCTGAAAACTTAGTTTTCACCGGTTAAACTTCAGTATGTTACAAAACACGAGCTTACAAGTGTTTTAAAAAGTAGAATCACTTAGTTTAGAGCACTCTAGTAGGGGTTACAAACTGAAATGGACAGAGTTTTCTCTCATTTCTTCTTCTTTTTTTTCAAATGAGCTACCAAGAGCTCATATTTAAAGATCAGATGGTCGCGGGTCAACCCACGGCTGCCCGGGCTACCTCGGGCCATGCGGGTCCCATCGTCTCGAAGTACGTGCACTCGGGCAATGCGCTATCCACTCGAACCTTCATAAATTTCAATTTGGGCTTCTGATAAAGGGGTGTTGTACCTTTTTAAAAAGCTGTTATCGAGAGCTACATAATGAAATGGGATTAGAGGTTGTACGAAGCTAGGAAGTTGGGTCTATGACTAGATCTCCAAGTCTTCAAAGTCTAACCGGTGTGCTGTCTTGTGCAGTTTTCACTCGGGATTTGAGCTATGGTTCTTGTGGGACATCTTGATACGCAGTCTGAGTTGAATTGTGTTGAGACGACATGGATGTGATGTTGAGGTGGCAACATGATGAATTTTACCCCATTAGGGTTATCTCCAGTTTTGGCGTAGTTGTAGCAGTCGTTTCTCATGGTTATCTCCGAGATTGGACTGTTGTTGATTCTGAATGTCCTCAGTGTGACGCCCCCAAAATAGGTCCACACGACCCATTCTGAGTCGCCAGATATCACACTACAGAAATCAAATACAAACTTTATTTATACAACTATTGAACTGTCGTGTAGAGTACAACAACACATAAGTTGTGAGTTTTAATACAAATATATGTAACTCTCATGGTGCCTCGACCACAACACCTTACAATGGTACTTTACATAAAAGTACAATCAATAATTGTTTTAGAAACTAAAATCTTTGGAAAATGCTCAAGGAAACCTTCGTTCATGGGAGGCCATGCATCTAAGTTATGATAGATATCATATGACTCGAGAATTATCCTTGGTTGACCCAATAGTCCCCAAAGAAAAATGAGCAGATTACTATCATGTTCTTTCCAATGGTGAGTCTTCTCTTGACATATAATTATCTCCATTGTCTCTAATTGAGAATTATACTTCAACCAAACTCCAAGATTATATAGGTAGTGCTCGTAGATATACTCAGCAAGTGGATGTATACAACCCTGTATTATGATAACACGAAGTCATATGTCATTAGACATCTCGTATGATAGTGGAAAAATACCCTTCCAAAGTTGGGTTCGCCTCACCCTATTTGATTCACCAATATAACTATTAAATGTCGTATAAAAATACAACACACTTATCTAAAGTTCTCAATAAAATTATTTTCATACTGTTTAAGGAGAACCTCAACAGCTATAGACCACCGTTCTAATCTCCTGTTACCTCCGCTCGACCCAGATACACTCTTATTACCTAAAAGGAATTGTGAAACAAAAGGGTGAGCACAACTAGCCCAGTAAAGAATGTCATGACTAAAGATAATTAAATTATCAATAGCCTTCGTCAATAATAAATCGGAGATTTAGAACATATGGTAGATGATAAAACTTTTCAACCATAGTTGCAGCAGAACGAGCAATCCATTAGAAGAGTCAAATAGACCATAAAGTCTATTATCTTCTCCATGTTAAAAGTCCACCAACAGTGTTTTATCCCTGTAACATCAATCAACAATTCATGTCCACAATCATGTGATTAACTCATAATCATAATTGTGGTTCTAAATTCCTCTTCGCACCTAGGACGAAGATAATTTTCATAATCTGTCTTTACCTCAGAAGAAGACTGGATACTGGAATAGTGAAGTAGCAGACTTCTCTTCTTCTTTCTCTCTATAGCTTTTCTCTCTATAATTTCTCTTGGGAGTCTTAGTGAATTGGTGATAATGAAGGAATAATGAGCTTCTATTTATTGGAAAATATAGTTTTGATAATTGCACGTTTTGGGGCTCAAAATATTACAGTATAATACATTCATCTTTTCCTTCATTTTTAATTTAGTCCTGCAAGTATTATTAAACTTGCACCACCTCCCCTAATAGTATATCATGTGAATCAATAGTACAATCATGTGACTCAATAGTTCTATACATGTGAAAAAAATAATTACAGTATAGTACCTTCATCTATACCTCTATTTTTAATTTAGTCATACAAGTATTATCAATCTTGCACCACCTCCTCTAATAGTACATGCATTTAACTCAATAGTACACACATGTGAACAAATAGTTATAAGCGTGTGAATTAATAGCAATTAATTGCTCATTTATCCTATTAATTACCCGATTGGTCAATATAACCTCCAGACATCAATTATTATTAAAATAAATATTGATTTCCACCAACATTAATAATCCCAACACAATGGAACTATCAATTTCATCTTTAATCAACACAAACTTATTCATCATTAATATTATAACTTACAATATTTAACAACCAGATCATTCCCAGAAAAGAGGGGGCTTTTCGATAAGGATTTCTCCCTATTGGCGCGCAATTAGGTGACCAAACCTCTCCTTGACAGAACTTTCTAGACATTGTCAATATTGCAAATAATAATATGAATAACTTTGTCGTCTCAATTATTGATTTAATAATAATAAATATTATGCAGATGATAATCTTGACAATAATTGAATCAATAATATGAGAGATATTATAAAGAATTATCGTGAGCAATAATTGAGTATAACCGAAAGTGACTTCTCACATAAGCATCAATAATCAATACCGTGTGTTACTATGCAACCACGCGTATTACTGTATTTTTACTATCGGGTAGTTCAACAGTTTAATGGTAAAACTTTCGTCGTTATTTTTATAAAAATATAATTCTATCATTTTCTAACTCCGAAAGTTATTCCGTTGTGGGGTTCACCAATGATGGTGTCGTCGTACGGATATTCCCTCATAAAAAGAATATCCCTCGACCAAACAAATATTTCCCGACACAACGAATATTTTATATCAACTTGCTTACTTTAAAAAAAATATAAATATCACGTTTAACTTTAACCTTTTATATATTTAACCATTTACTAAATAGAATAACAATTATCAAAAAATTGAATACTTTTATTTCGTAAAATTCGGGGTCTTACAATCTCCCCTCCTTATGAAATTTTGCCCTCGAAATTTACGTACCTGGTAGTTCGAAGAGATGAGTATACCTTGCTTTCTTTTCGGATTGTACTTTCCCGATTATTTCATCTATATCATGATTTTCCCATTGCTCATCTCCTGTATTTCAGATATCATTCTAGAATATATCTTCAAAACAAAGGTTAATTGACATATCACAATTTGTCAACTTATCAAGTAAACAATTTCAGCTTAGGTAAGTCACACACTAGCGAAGTATATTATTCGTCTCTCCTTCTTAGTTCTAGACTCATATCTCCGCCAGCGACCATATCCCTAAGCTCTGATACCATTTGTGACGCCCCCAAAATAGGTCCACACGACCCATTATGAGTCACCAGATATCACACTACAGAAATCAAATATAAACTTCATTTATACAACTATTGAACTGTCGTGCAGAGTATAACAACACATAAGTTGTGAGTTTTAATACAAATATATGTAACTCTCATGGTGCCTCGACCACAACACCTTATAATGGTACTTTATATAAAAGTACAATCAATAATTGTTTTAGAAACTAAAATCTTTGGAAAATGCTCAAGGAAACCTTCGTTCATGGGAGGCCATACATCTAAGTTATGATAGATATCATATGACTCGAGAATTATCCTTGGTTGACCCAATAGTCCCCAAAGAAAAACGAGCAGATTACTATCATGTTCTTTTCAATGGTGAGTCTTCTCTTGACATATAATTATCTCCATTGTCTCCAATTGAGAATTATACTTCAACCAAACTCCAAGATTATATAGGTAGTGCTCGTAGATATACTCAGCAAGTGAATGTGCACAACCCTGTCTTATGATAACACAAAGTCGTATGTCATTAGACATCTCGTATGATAGTGGCAAAATACCCTTCCAAAGTTGGGTTCGCCTCACCCTATTTGATTCACCAATATAACTGTTAAATGTCGTATAAAAATACAACACACTTATCTAAAGTTCTCAATAAAATTATTTCCATACTGTTTAAGGAGAACCTCAACAGCTATAGAACACCGTTCTAATCCCTTGTTACCTCCGCTCGACCTAGATACACTCTTATTACCTGAAAGGAATTGTGAAGCAAAAGGGTGAGCACAACTAGCCCAATAAAGAATATCATGACTAAAGATAATTAAATTATCAATAGCCTTCGTCAGTAGTAAATCAGAGATTTAGAACATATGGTAGATGATAAAACCTTTCAACCATAGTTGCAGCGGAACGAGCAATCCATTAGAAGAGTCAAATAGACCATAAAGTCTATTATCTTCTCCATGTTAAAAGTCCACCAACAATGTTTTATCTCTGTAACTATGACGCCCCCAAAATAGGTATACATCACCCATCTTTAGTCGCCAAATACATGGTACAAAATTCAAATACAACTTAATTATACAACAGTCGTGTAAAATACAACAAAACATAATCTAAGAGTTTTAATAAGAATATTGTCATTTAGACAATATCCACACTCAATGGAGGCCTCATTACATTTATTGTCACACTATTTTATAGAATAATGAGGACTACTAAAACAATCATCTGGACCATCAATCCGTTCCCCAGACTGCTAAATCTCAAATTTATATTCTCATTTCACAGAAGAAAATGAAAGAAAGGGTGAGCTCAACTAGCCCAAGAAGAAATATTATGACTAAGATAATGCGTAGAATAATTTATCGTTAGCCTTTAACAGTGTTAAACTGATAAAATATAACAACCATCAAGTTTAATCAGAAGCGGAACAAGCAATCCATTAGAAGAGTCAAATAGAGAATAAAATCTACTATCTTCTATGATTTAAAAAGGTTTTTCATCACTTTTATCACTGAGACTCGGTTTTAATAAATAAACCACATCATCCACGACTACTACCAAGGATATTCATTAGTATCACGACCATAACTTATCCATGCACTGCGGGCCAAGGATATTCGTGTATTCATCAATGGTCATGATCATGCCAACAACTATCCATCAATGCACTACGACCAATGAGGACTTTTACCACATCATTTGTAATATTACGGTCATTATTATACCGAATAATCCCTGGTCATAATCATACCAAGTCCATCTATGCACTACAGGCCACAGATGACTTTCAATATATTATAAACATGAGGATGATGACAATGATATAAGAATTCAATAAAAAAAAGTTCAAGGATAAATTTTTAAAGATTTATAATTTAATTTATCCAGAATCAAAAACGTCCAAATTGTTAACATGTACTATTTTGTGGAGTAAAATTCAAGAATGCTCAGAAGAATATCTCCATGAAAAGATAGTAGATGAAGCGCGAATATCAAGGATATTCCACTAATTTCATGGAGTATAGAAGCCAAAACTTTAACCAACTGAGTATAATAGAATATATGAACCCGCAAATGGATTTTTGCCCGCCATGCGGTAATCCATGTATACAGATCATTTCCACGATTTAATAAAGAATGAATACGAATTATCATTCACCATGCATGCGGTAATCAACATAAACAGGTTATTCCAACATAATAATAAAGAATGGAATAATGTAGAATTCACCAAAGCGTCGCGTAATCCATACGCATGTGTTATTCCAACGTAATAATAAAGAATGGAACCGTGTCATGCGTAATTCCTCGCGACGCATGTGATATTCCAATGTAATAATAAAGAAAGATAGGATATTCCAACAGAATAATAAAGAATGAAATAACAACAGAATTCACCAGGCATGCGATAGACCGCACAGACAGGTTATTCCAACAGAATAATAAAGAATGGAATAACAACCCTTACGATATTGAAAGAAAATAACTCTCTTCATGAATACGAAAGAAATAATACCCCTTACTTTAGAAGAAAGTGGATACTAAAATAGTGAGGTAGCATACTTCTCTTCTTCTTTCTCTCTACAATTTCTCTATATAATAATTGCTCTTGTGAGACTTAGTGAATTGGTGAGAATGAAGGAAGAATAAGCTTCTATTTATAGGAAAATATAGTTTCGATAATTACACGTTTTGGGGCTCGAAATATTTAAGTATAATACCTTCCGCTTTTTTTCATTTTTAATTTAGTCATGCAAGTAGTATCAAACTTGCACCACCTCCCATAATAGTAAATAATGTGAATCAATAGTTCATTCATGTGACTTAATAGTATAATCATGTGAAAAAACTAATTACAATATAGTACATTCATCTATACCTCTATTTTTAATTTAGTCATGCAAGTATTATCAATCTTGCACAACCTCCCCTAATAGTACATGAATGTGAATCAATAGTACACACATGTGAATAAATAGTTATAAGCATGTGAAATAATAACAAGTAATTGCTCATTTATCCGATTAATTACCCGATTGGTCAATATAACCTCTAGACATCAATTATTATCGAAATAAATGTTGATTTCCACTAACACTAATAATCCCAACACAATGGAACTATCAATTTCATCTTTAATCAGCACGAACTTATTCATCATTAATATTATAACTCACAATATTTAACAATCAGGTCGTTCTCAGGAAAGAGGGGGCTTTTCGATAAGGATTTCTTCTTATTGGCACGCAATTAGGTGACCAAACCTCTCCTTGACAGAAATTCTAGACATTGTCAATATTGCAAATAATAATATGAATAACTTTATCGTCTCAATTATTGATTTAATAATAATAAATATTATGCAAATGATACTGTGACAATAATTGAATCAATAATATGAGAGATATGATGCAGCAATTACTGTAGCAATAATTGAGTATAATTGAGTGACTTCTCACGTAAGCATCAATAATCAATATCGTGTGCTACTATGCAACCACGCGTATTACTGTACTTTTACTACCGGGTAGTTCAACAGTTTAACGATAACACTTTCACCGTTATTTTTATAAAAAGATAATTCTGTCATTTTCTAACTACGACAATACTTTCGTTGTGGGGTCCACCAATGATTGTGTCGCCGCATTTAATATTTCCTGTTAAAACGAATATTCCCCGACCAATCGAATATTATATAACCAGTTGCTTACTTTGCAAAATTTGTAAATATTACCCACAACTATAACATTATATCAAATCCACACCATAATATTTAAAAATATATTTCGAGAAAATTATTCTTTATTCATAAAAGTTGGGGTCTTACAGTAACATCAATCAACAATTCATGTCCACAATCATGTGAATAACTCATAATCATAATTGTGGTTCTAAATTCCTCTTCGCACCTAGGACGAAGATAATTTTCATCATCTGTCTTTACCTCAGAAGAAGACTGGATACTAGAATAGTGAAGTAGCAGACTTCTCTTCTTCTTTCTCTCTATAGCTTCTATCTCTATAATTTCTCTTGTGAGTCTTAGTGAATTGGTGAGAATGAAGGAAGAATGCACTTCTATTTATAGAAAAATATAGTTTCGATAATTGCACGTTTTGGGGCTCGAAATATTACAGTATAATACATTCATCTTTTCCTTCATTTTTAAGTTAGTCCTGCAAGTATTATCAAACTTGCACCACCTCCCCTAATAGTATATCATGTGAATCTGTAACGATTTGATTGTTTGAGTTGTGATTCTGGGGACAGAATCCTTGTAAGGAGGGAAGGATGTAACAATCCAAGATTTTATGTATAATTTAAAATATTTATTAAATTAAATAAATATTTTATTGATGAAGTTGTTGTTTTGTAATTTAAAGTATTTCTTAAATTAAATAAGTATTTTTATGATATGGTTATTATTAGTTAATATATATGAATTAAATTTATTAAATAATATTCTAAATTAATTTAAATTATAGTTACAGAGTTGTAAAATAACATGAGATGTTATATTGTTGTTTTGATTTAATAAATTAAGATGGTCTCATTAAAACTATTAAATAAAATTATAATGAGAATATAATTTTGTGATATTTGTTTAAGTGGAATAATTATTTAAAATATTGTATATATGTAACAATCCATTTTTAATTAAATATTTAAATATTTATTGAATTATATAAATATTTAATGAATGTGTTTATCGTTGAATAAATATTTGTTTAATTGATTCGATTTGATTTGGTTAATTATTTGTTTAATAAATAATTAATGAGTTAAGTAAAGTAATTATTTTAAAATAGTAATCTAATTTAATTTAATAATTAAGTTAGAAAGTTTATAATGATTTAATAAATTATTATATTATGCAATGAATTGTTATTAGAATTAATTAAATTAAGTATGAAAACTTAATTAATTAGAAGTGTGACAAATAACTATATTATAAGTGGTTATTAAAATAAATTAAAGTGATTTTAATTTAGTTTTACCAAACAAGGCTTAAGTATATTTAGTCTTTAATTTTAAACAAATTTTGCCAAACGGAGCTTTATGGCTTTTCTATTTTAAATTTTGATTTATTAATTAAATAAATTAAATAAATAAAATATAAAATAAACATTTGTAACTGATACGTTATATGTTTTATAACTGATGCTTTTAATTGGTGTGTTATGGCCATAACAGTTTTGGGTTTTTTGGGGTTACGTATTCTAGTTTTGCTAGATGAGTCTAAGAAAAAAGAAAATGAAAGAAAGATTCAGAGAATATGAGAGAGAGTCTAAGAGAGAGAAGCAACAAGAGAAGGTTCCGAATTCTTATTCTCAGTGATTAACAACTAATTTGTAAAGCAACATAATGTATGTGTATATAAAGTATATATGTTTTACGAAAAGTCTCGGTGTTATTGAATTTCAGTGTATAAGGTTTTTACAAAAAGTGTCTGTAAACCATGTTTTAGAATTGGTTATGATATTACATGTAATTATAATTGTAATTGTTATAACTAACATATATATATATATATATATGTGTGTGTGTATATATATATACATATATATATATATATATATATATATGTTGTATGCTAAAATACGTTTAAAGAGAAAGAAGAATTGGTTTTACAGTGAAAACGTGTATGAACTTTAGTTGTACAAATCAAAGGTTATAGATACAATTGTATGCTAGTTGTGAAATTGAAAGTCGGGTATGTTAATTGGATATGAACTACAGAGAATTATAGTTTAAAAGTAATCAAATTGGTGGTTAATAGGATTTACAGTATTCACTGTGTTTATCAACTGTCAGTAATGCAATTTTGTTTTAAAAACGGTGTTTCAAAGAATTAAGTTTTCTAAAATGGTTGTTTAGTGGTTGGTAATTGGTATATTGATGATTGCTAACATTCATGAGTAATTTATATAAGTTAGCGTGTTAATTTAGATGTTAGCAGTGTTAAATAGACAAAAATTAGTTGTTTTGTTCTCCGATGGTTGGGTTCTGCAAGTTTCGGCGTCCCAGTGCTGAAATTCGCGCCCCAACACCAAATTTCATGCCCCGGCGCCACTGGTTAGCCTAGTTCTCTCACCGCGGCGCCGGAACAGAAGTCTGGGTAAGACAGTTTTGACCTCCTGTAGTAAAACGGCCATAACTTTCTCATACGAACTCCGATTGTGGTGATTCAAGATGATCTGTAACGACGACGAGTAGACCTACAACTTTCGTTCTTTAGGTTTTTCAATTTGAGGTCTGTAACAGTAGTCAAAATGGACATCTTTAGGACTGTTGTGTTTTCGGGGGCAATCGGAGGGCGTCGGGCATGCACATATGCATGTGTAATGCTCATGACGATAAAAGATGTTATTCTAAGTTATAAAACTTGAATATTAGTAAATATAATGATGCTTAACATTAATAAATAATGTATTAGATAAGTTATAGAAGCATAGTAAGCATACACAAGAGATGCAAATCGGGCGTGTGACGATTGAACGTCGAAACGCCATGCCAAGTGTTAATGAACTTAAAAAGTGTTTCAATTCAATTGAAATGAATATTATAAGATATGTAATGGATTTAATATAAAACCAATAAGTATTCCTAGCAAGACTTAAGCACTTGAATGAACTTCGAATATGAAATACAGTGAGATATAAGTCGAAAAGTTAACACAATCTAATTGAACATTGTGTGCTAATTAATAGGAAAGATTATGAGATGTGGAGTAGAGTTTACATTACAATTACTATGTGTTGTTATGTGACTAATAGTTGATGTGTATGATAATATAATTATGTAGGGCACGTGAAGTGCAGATAACTGTAAGCTGTTAAACTGTTATTGGTAAACAACGATCAAGGTAAGTCTTTCGGTTCCTATTTGTTACGTGAACTTGATGAACTGTTTTAAATTGCATGATATGTTATGCATGTTGAAATCATGAAATGTTAAAGTCGATATATGACTGCATTGTTTTGGCTAAGTAATGATGATTAAGTAAGGAACTCAATCTTTATATTTGCTATGTGAATTAAAAGCATGTATGCCATATTACTTTAATGAGATGTATATCGAGAATTTTATTATGTGTTATGTGATGCATGAAAACAATTAAACTTTGCTGGGCTGTCGAGCTCACTCTTGCAAATAACCACTTTTGCAGGTCAAGATTTTAAAGTAAAGATATGTGCTAAGTGAGTTATAGAGATCTATATTCACGAAGATTACTTATGTTTTATGAGAAATGTATTTCATATTTTGAACGTAACATGTTGTTGAATTGTAAGTTGAGTTATCCAATGTATATGGATATTTAGTTATGATGTAAGACTTTGTATAGTCATTTTTTTGTAACGATTCATGATATAAGATTAAATCAAAGAGATGTAATGTAAAGGTTGCGATTCAGGGCAAGAAAGAAGGAAATGTATAAACGTTTTAAATATTCCGCAATTTTAGTGTTTTTAATATCGAATAATGATGTAAAAATTAGAGGTTGAATGTATGATTAACGACCGAAGTCGAGATTTAAATAGTATGAATTTTGGGGTTGTTACAGTTGGTATCAAAGCCGTAGGTTATAAACCTTAGGTAGGAGTACCGTAGGCTATAACCTTAGAGAAGAGAGGTGAAGATAATGAACGAATAAGCTCAAATAGAGTTTGAACAATAAGGGATTAAAACTTCCGTGAAAGGATTCAAAGAAGAATCTCGCAGAGTAATAAGGATTATGAATGTGGGGTTACCCAACTCCAATAATAAGGTTGTAAGGTGATAATAAATAGACAATGTCTATAAAAAGAGAATGATAAAGAAGTTAAGAATAGAGAGTTATATCTAAGTATGGTGCAATTGTACTCTTTAGTAGTTGATGTATGGTATCTGGGCTAAACGATTCCTTCATAGAGCGGAGGTATATAAGAACTAGTAACTCGGAACCTACTTTATTGGTTGTTTGTGGGAAACCACTCAGCGTACCATATTGA